>CM041033.1:12161432-13580443 GCA_023078785.2 Hyles euphorbiae | reverse complement strand
TTTTAAATACTGATATGACAAAGTAGCCACTTTAACCATAGGATTAGCAAGTTGAAGTGCCGGTGGGTAGAAGGCACGAAGAACTGATGGCTTAATGGGACCGAAATGTTCTAGAGTGGAGGCCAGGGAAGCGAATTTCCAGGAGATGTACGTAATTTTGTATTTCATGAATGAGTTTCGCGAATTTATATTTGTTCCGGAACAAGAAAACTTATATTCTTTCCCGTTCCGTTTAAAGCGCAATAAATTCCAAACAGCGGCGTATGTTAATAAAAAATAATACCGTTTGTACGGAGGCTGTAAATTGTAATTATCCTCGATTCTGTATGCCGGTAAATCACAATGATGTGATGTTAGGAGGTAATGATCTAAACGTATATTTAAAGCTGTGTTATGTTTTCATTTTTGCCTTTAATTTTTATGGGACTTATTGTGGAATAAGAGTCAATAAGTTATAGAGATGTCACTGTATTGGAGTCGAATCACTTATACATTTCAGATTATTCTGCAGAATCGAACCTAGCAAGTCACGGATCACCGTCTTTTTAAGGTGCCAGCAACATATAAAACGTTATTGTCGCAGAACAAACAAACAACAAAAAGAACATCGGCTACAATGCACTTCAAACCGGAACACAACAGTGCACGTAAACTGCTGTTTGATGGGAGAAATAGACATAGCGGGCATTGTCGTCTTTCAAAAAGCTGATGAAAGAGCATTACTTTTCTCTATGAACAGATTATATTGATGTGTTTTTTATTTATTTATTATTATATATATATATATATATATATATTGTATGTATTTATATGTATTTTAAGTATATACATGTATATATTTGTATATATAGTGTATGTGTATTATGTTACGAATATGTATTAATATTATTATTTGTGTATTAAATACTTTATTATTATTAATTTTTTTTCTTTTCGTTTTGAGCTTTTATTCTTTATTCTTACACTGCCCTCTCAATCTCCTTCTCTTATATCCATCCAAAGGTTGTCTGGCAGAGATCGCTTAGAGCGATAAGACCGCCTTTTGTACTTTTGTATTTTTTTAGTATCTCTTATAGTTATAACAAATCAGTGTACAATAAAGATTAAATAAAATAAATAAATAAATAAATAGCGGTGCTACCTACTCAGATGCCCTTTCACATAATATGAGAGCCCTACCACTGGCAAAAAAGTGCCTGTAAAATTGTATCTATATTAAAATTTAATCCACATAAATTCAGCAAATAACTCAATCTACGAGATAACGAATTTCGGAACGAATTTCCTTAATTCGACAGGACAAAGTGATCTGATACGATGTTTGATTAAAAGTTTAATATTTCTGCGAGGCGTAGAATCATTGATCGGAAATGTCAATAGATGGCGTTGATCGCCCCGGGCTGTCGCGGGCCTGTCGGATACGCCGATTATAATTGCGTGAACTGACAGAGTAGACAATCTGCCAAGTAGAAAAAAATTGCTGTTTGATAACTTCGCGAACAAATACTTGATATAATTTTATACAAATTACAAGAGTATAATAATAAAGTATTCGTATTTCGTTTCGAGTCTAGTTTGTTTTTTAATATTTACGTTTAATAAGCATAATGTTAAAGGCTGTGAAACATTTGTCTTGGTTTCAAGTCCTAGGCCAAGCACTCCATTGGACCAGTTTACAGTGTGAATATTCTATGTTTGGACTTGAATTCGCATGGTAAAGGCTCACCCCTATCACGTGAGATCAACAAAGTTTGGGTAACCACACACCACCACACGTTACGAATTTCGGTAACACCTCTGTATAACCCATTCTTTCTCTTATCTTTTATCTCCATTCAAAGGTAGCCTGTAGTATTATACATTTGATCGAAACCTGTAAGTGATTGCCTAGTGCAATAAAACCGCCCACTGGTCTTACTTTAAACATAGCTTCAATTGTTCTTGTTTTTCTTTTGATGAGTAAATATATTTACAATAAAGATATAAAATGAATAAATAAGTAAAACTTTTGGTGATATATGAATAGTCTTATTTATGTATATTTGTGTCCCATTGTCGGGTGTGGGCCTAACTTACTAGTACAATGCAAGACAATGATTTAATAGCCTCACAAAATTAATGGTAGCAGAAAAAAAATACATCACCCAAGTTGCAAAGACACAACGGAACCTTAAAACTGCACTGTTTTGTCTTTTTGTTCGCAGTGAAATGGAAAAGAAAAACTGAAGTAGGTATTCGTATTTTACGACTCAACTTACGCTATATCTCACAAAACACAAGAAAAAAAAACATCTTCACGAATAATGTATGTTTTCGTAAGATTAAAAACGGCACGCAACATTTTCTCAAACAATAATGCCAGCGACAATCGTATTTGTTAGGACAACAAAAACATCGCCGTTTTAATATTACATGAATAAATTAAGACTAGCTATTGTTTGCAAAATACGACTTATTTAACACACATATTCTCTTTAAAGTCAAATACATAAATATACACGCACGCTTTTTTCCAAGAAGGAGTAGGCAGAGGTGAAACCAGGAAACCCACGTTTCGCCTTATATAGTCCATCCTACAATGTGATACGAGGCGAGACTATTGCCCTATCGTGTACAAATTTCCATGTCCGGACTGATAATAAATTGTAAAATAAGTATCACTTTGCCTGACCTGGGATTAGAACCCAAGACCTCAGCGTTTCAACGGTACCGTAGCACAATTACCCTACCAAGGCAGTAAAGTACAATATTTATTAAGTGCCTTATTTAATACCGCGCTTGCATATTTTGTTACTATTTACCGGATCACTAGTGATCTCTGACGTCACATGTAAGTTGCGACCTGCGGATCTGAGTTCAACCGCTAGGTAGTACCATCAACTATTTGTGTATTCCTCTCGAAAAATCTCTAATTCATAATATAAAGAATTGCGGAGTTGAAAGTGTCGAACATCTAGAAAGCACAGGTCTTAATTATTCCGCCAATTTTGTTAAACGTTTTTAATGAAAAATCAATTTTACAAGTATACCTTTTTGTATCTATAAGTCAATTAATCGTCTGGGTTATCAAGTCAATTACACTAATGAATTCATTTTGTAACTCGATTTGATGTTGCCCCACTCGCAATAAGGGCGTATGTAGAGAGTTGAAAATCCAGTTTAGCCTAGCACACTATTTCACGGAAGCACTTTTCTTGATATGTATAAACGACTGGTACAGTCGCGACGAAAAATCTATCTCAGAATATATTTTAATTAGAAAATAGGATTTAAAAGGTTTATCAATTTTCTCGAGACTCTTTGATCTTTCGCTGTTCGCGAGTGATCGAATTCTATTGTTAGTAATTGTCTATTATTATTTCGTTTTAATAGTAATCTTACCGTCATTTTGAAACTGAATACAAATAAATAAAATCCAGACAAAATATAGAAAGTTTATGCTTTCACAAAAATATGGGTTACCAATAATATATTTGGCATTAAATTTCAACGCTTGTTTTTACGAGCAGTTATAGTTTCAATAAATACAACCCGTAGTCACGTACATACGGGTAAACAAACCATTTCGCAGAATTTCTTCAAAAACATTGGTAATTTATATATTACTTATTTTCAAACTCTAGAATTATTTGAATAAATTGGACACTGAAATCCATTTCACAGAAATAAAGGGAGTGAGAGTTTTCTGAACAAGCGTACATGATCATCGTAGATAGAAACTCGATCTGAGTCTGGATCGAAAGCTTGGCTTTATCGTTTTTACGGTATGTATAAAGCCACAATGTGAGTATAGCAAAAGTAGAACAGGGAACCCCGAAGTGGATTCGCTTATGGCAACACTTAATGAAGCTACCAAAATCTTTGTTTTCATAAATTATTCTTCCTCTGCCTACATTCAGGTAATTTAGAATAAAAAGACCCTGAATGTTTATCGAAATCTCTAATGGTATTAAATGCCGAAAATATTTTTTAGTAGAATATCTATAGGCTCCATTGTATTTCTATTTGTTCAACAATTTTGATTTTCATGCTGCTTCTGATTTCACAACAAAATACTTTGATACGTATCAATCATGATGTAACTTAATGTTGAGTTTCCAAAACACTACAATGCTTAAATAAATTGATTTGGGAATGTTTATGTCGACGCGAACTGTTTCGGAGTTAAACAGTGTAAACGTAGAGTGATTGAAATTCGACAATATTGCGTTGTGAACCTTTTCATGAGCAATTCCTGCGAATTTTACTCATTCTACATACAGATACCAGATGTAAAACATCACTTTACATGGCCAATGATGCCTTTGCGAGATGGTAAGCAATACGACCGCTCATGAACAGTAGCAAATCCAAACACTATGAATTACAAAGCAATGCTTGGCACTCTACTGCAAAATTGTCCTAACAATATTGTTTCTATCACGAACAACGTTCTACACATCTATTTAAAGTGAAATACAGAAATTGGGTCATATCAATCAGAGTTGAAACCTTTGAGTCGCTTCTATTTTCTATTCTTAAAAGGAAATGTACTGGAAAAAATTGAATTGCGATTTCAAAACATCAACAAGATGCCAGTTGTAGTAGCAGATTTTTAGCTTTGCACAATACTACAAATTAATAGCTAGATAAATTATATATTTCATAGATATAGGGTTATATTATAGCTTGTGAATAATATTGATATATGCATGTAACGTGTATTATGCAAAATCGGATAGCCGTTAAGCTCGTCAATCAAGTTTTCAAGCGGCTTAATTTCAATATTAGGTTAAGGGGTCGCGTGTCGGTTCATTGTTAATGTTTATTACCATAAATTACGGAATCAGGTCGCTTCACCATCGAAAGAATCAGTACAATTTAATGATTGATAATTCCGAGAACGAATGGTGGCTAACAAACGGATTCGATTATTACACAAGTAATAAATTTGACAAACAAGAGAGG
This sequence comes from Hyles euphorbiae, assembly GCA_023078785.2. NCBI lineage: Eukaryota > Metazoa > Arthropoda > Insecta > Lepidoptera > Sphingidae > Hyles > Hyles euphorbiae. Next base: position 13,575,496 of record CM041033.1, on the reverse strand, counting down.
ATTTGAACCGTAAAATATTAATCGGATTTCTAGACGTCTGGTTTTTAGCACGCGAACAAAAGAGCTGAAATTGTCTGGAAAATATATTCACTGTACATTGAAAGTTTACCAGAAAGTGTAAAAGTGTAGTGTTTATAAATAAAGCGATCGATTAAGTTAGGCTTTGACTTAGCGAAGACTGACCGAGTCGGATTTAGTGGGATAAATTACTTAGGTCAGATTAGACGACCTTCCTTCGCTGTGTAGTCAGCCACCTTTTAATCCGATACTTGTGTTAAACACTTTCTTATTTGTTCTTTTGTTTGTAATCAAAATTAAAGATTTTGTCTTACCCCAATATTCACTGTAATATAACAATGGTGATTAATTTGTTATTAGAATAATATATATATATATATACATATATATATTTTTGTTACTTAAGTAGCTGTTTCAAAATATTAAATACGATTGTTTTCAATAAAAACCAATAGCTTAAATCTCGCAGCAAAGAATCGCAAAAATCACAACACTGTCAAACACAACAAACCTCCGAGCACAAGTACGAATTACTTATAAATGGAAAATAAAATGCGACGCGTAAATAATCGGTAATTACACACCGCGGCGCGTGCGGGTCCGCCGAGCGACGGAACGCAAGTGTTTCAGTGTACGCGGGGGCGGGAATACGCCACCGACATCCAGCTTTCCAACAACCCCCCCCCCCCCCCCACCCCTTTCCCCTCAGCGACCTCCGCCACCTCACCCCCTGTCTGATAACCTGCTACTTCGGAAGTCACTAAAGTCCGACATGAATGTTACCAACGCATCAACACTTGAGTAGTGAAAGAAAATTTGAAAGGGTTCGATACCCTGATACCGCTTTTGAAAATCTATGTCGTTTGAACAGCAAATTTCGCTCTTATCGTGAGAACGCCGAACTAAAAGCTTTGTAATAGTAAACCTGTGTTAAAAAGATGTAAAGCCTTTTTGCGTGCACTAGATGTGAAATCCATTACCAAATATGCTCTTCAAAGTATAGTAAGATGTTGCAACTTTAATGCGTTACTTTTACTATGAAGATTAATGGAGATTGTGATATTAAGTATAATGTATTAAACATTGATCCTTATCCCTGAGGCATTGTATTATTATTTGATAATTGTAAAAAAACACTTATATTATTACGTTCATCATAAAATTGGTACGCGACTTTTGTTTATACTTCCAATAAATAATACCATTGTTTAATATGCGTCGCATTCTCTTTAAATTATGTAATTTAGTTATTGTTCAACGAGTAAATTAATAGTCGACTGAACAGAATTCCAAAAACAAACAATTCGTATTTTCTGTTGTTTAGTTTACATCTTTTTGTTTTATACTAATTAGCCTTTTAAATGTAACTTTTAAATTTAAAATACAAATTGTGTCTATACAAATAAACGTCATTGCGTCAAAGCTATTTTTTAAACAACGATATGTATACAAAGCATTTTTTACTTTCATATTATGTACATCGGCTTCTGGCCATCAATCTTATATAGGTACATTCGGCCCGTTTTCTCCCAAAATTTATCTAATATCGCCAGAGATACGTCCATCTTGTTCCCTACCTTCCTTCAAATATAAATTACTATAGATTTTCTACAATATAAATCCTACAGCTGAGAAGTTTCCTCGTTTTATGTGGGAGAGTTCTGGGCCTTAATCAAATACGTTTGTAGTCAGTAACAAGGATTTCCCAATAGTGTGAAGACTTGATTGAGTAACTAGAGGTTGTAGGTTCAATCCTAAGGCATGCACTAATAACATTACGAATTAATGTTATATTAGATTTTAGACATGCGTTAATGGCGATTGAAATCACCATGAGGAAATATGCATACCCAAGAAATCTAATGGAAAAAAGTGCAGCTACTGTAGCAATATACCTATATATATTTTTTTCCATATTTTTAGTATTGATACAGTTTTTTTTATAAATAAATTATAAGCAAAGGGAACTCTTGACTTAACGAATTTAAATCTTAGTGTAGTTTTGAGGACTTACGTTGATACATATAAACATTCATATTTCATATTTTTTACTTTTAACCTTTTATGAGGGCGTTAACAAAATTGTGCACGACTCTCCTATTCAATTTGGGTCAAGCATAGTTGGTATTATACAGCAAACATCACAAAATATATTTTTGTAGATATGTAATGCCCAATAAAAAATATACGCATACAGAATAATTGATATACATAAGTTGTATAAATAATTCAGAAGATACCATGTGTGACATGTCTTTTGTTTTCCAAAATGTATAACATTTTGAAATAAGAACTTTAAATCAAATTAAAAAACAACTATCTTTTACGGCATCATTCATAGACAGTTTCACAACTTATTAAACCTATCGAATGTTTTTTTCTTCTTTGCTCAAACTGAATGCAAAAGCCGATTGAAAGGGACAAAAAATTCAATAAATAAAATATGTTTTAAAATAGTCTCTATTAATAAAACTGTTATACAAAAAGGATCATAGAGTTTATAGCTAGTAGATACCTAATACTCCATTGACTGGAACGCTAGAAAATCTGCCAAATCAAATAAGGTTTTTAGCTTACATAATAAAACACCACTAGTTATTGCCAGTATAATGCAATTTTCTTGGAAGGTAAATCATCTTAATTTTTTACCTGTTGCCGGTGATGGAAGCTTAATGAATTGTTACGTCAGAATCCAGTTGTAACAATCGTGATATTTTTGGTTCACTCGGCCTTTTTAACGATTTTAATTGCAGCACATAGCATACATACACATAACAATTCAATAGTGAATCATTTAGTACCTTTAGTGGTTTCTTAGACTATAAAAAAATAGTAGATATAAAAGCTATAGCAATCGAAACGCTGAAATGTTAAAAATGTAAAAATTCAACCGATACCGCAATTTAAACAATTGCTCAATTTGTACAGCGTAAAAGTCGTAAGAATATTTCTATGGACTACATAATATGTACATAATTAAGAACCACTATGGATTCGTAAAACATCGAATACAATAAAAAACGTGCAGTACAATTTCATATCACCGTAGTCTTATGCGTATAAGAAGGCTCGCGTCTGTTGCTCGCGGTGAATGAAATTGCATCAGACATGCAATTTTGCTAAGTAACGCAAGAAGTTCGCGTTCGCGAAGGCGTTACACGCCTCATTGCCCTAATGGGATTTGTATGGCATAAAAATCCATGGATCGACTTCCATATATACATAACATGTATATTTCTTGCATGGTGAGTTGTTTGGTTGCATTGCGAGGGTTTGGGGTCTTTATTACAAGCTACATGATTAACGTTATCACTATGAGCTTTATCAGGGAAGGAAAACATCTAAGGAAATCACGCCTAAGAGATTTTAATATTTTTTGTAATAGGGGACTCTTTAACAGCCCAACTTGGCCTCAGTCTTCTCAATCGGATTATAGATTGTAAAATAGAACCTAGCTTACCCGTGAGAGGTGATGGGCCGATACATCAGAATTTGAGTACATCCAACATCGATGTATGGTTTGTTCGCCAGCCTGCACTAAGCCATCGTGGTGGACTATAATATGTCCTAACTTCTCCCAATAATACCCTCGATTGTAAAGGAAACTGATGCCCTGCATCGGGTCGTATATGGGTTAAGGCAAACAAAACATCAATTTTAAAATCAAATATAAAACTACAAGGTATTCAGTTTCCAGGATTACCTGCACTTTGACTGTCAAACATTTTTGATTTTAAAGAATCCCGCATTTGATTAAACAATGCAGAATTCTCAATATTTTAAACCTGCGCTGCAAGACGCATACATCATGTCGGAAAATTGAATTGTGCACAAGTCTCTCGACTCTCACGTTTGATAAATAATTTATTTCATTCCATGCTTTTGTGTTTTGAAATTCTGTAAGACTACGGAAAATAATATGGAGAATTTCTTTACAAAATACTGAATTAATAATTGGTTTTGAATAATAATGTTGTATCTATATCAACCTGTATACATCACAAAGCTAAACACAATATATACTTTATTTATACAATTAAACTATGTACGAGTATTATCAGGTCTTAATATAGTCAGTTCATGACCCCAATGAAAAAACAACATCGTAGTAAAATAAAATACAGGTATACTCAATCACAACGCACTATAACGGTGAAGGAAAATATCGTGAGTAAACTTGCATACCATAGCGATTTGTAAGAATTTCTATGGCATGTCCGTCAATACGCACTAGGCCATTGTGGTGGGCTATAAGGCCTACTCCTCTCAATCGTATTATCGATTGTTGACGAGGTTCGTGCTTTGCCGTGGGAGTTATATGGTAAAGTACAGGACACACCAAGAAGCTCATACCCAAATGGAGATTGCATTCCCTATAAAACACTGAAGCTCAAAAATATGACCTTGAATGACGTTGCTGTTGCCTGTTATCCTTTTCTTTAGAGTGACAATGAATGAACATGACTTTTTGTTCATTCATTTTCACGCTAAAGAAAAGGATAGCAGGCAACAGCGACGTCATTCAAGGTCATATTTTTGTGCTTCACTTTTATACACGGAATGCAATCTCCATTTGGGTATTAGCTTCTTGATTCACACCATGAATTTAGCGTAGAGAATGTGATTTGAAACTACCCTCTCTATAAAGGTTAAGGAAAATACAGTGAGGAAACCTACAGACTATAGCGATTTTTAATAATTTCTATGCTACATAATGTCTGCCAACCCGCACTAGGCCGGCGTGGTGGAGTATATGGCCTTACCCCTCTCAATCGTACTATCGATTGTAAAGAAAGCCCGTGCCTTGCAGTGTGACGTACACAGTACACAACAACATCGCATAGAGAATTTCATTTGAAACTACCCTCCTAACCTCATAGTGATCACCAATAGTTCCGCTTTAGTTGAGAGACAAATTAAAACTTGCATGTTCTCACAATGGTTGTATAACTCAATTTTCTATAACACGATATTCCGGAATGTCAGGGCAGTATCTTCTAGCACGGCTTGTGCATATTGTATTCAGTGAAGATAGCTTTAAGGCTTTACCACACAGAACGCGTCTGTAGCGCTGCGATCTGCCTTCATATCTTTTTATTTTGGATTAACAAAGTATAGCACCTGATAAGAACCTGGTAGGCATGATACTGTCGAGAAAGAATTCTGATTGGCGAGATGAGCATGCTGTTCGCCTGACGGTAAAGGATATGACCGCTCATGGACAGTAGCAAAACCAAGTAACACCATAAATTACAAAGCAAAGCTTGGATTCCACTGCGTTCGCCAATTTGAGGCATAAAATGCTAAGTATCAATATGTCCAATAGTTACTCTAGCGACAATGTCCTTCAAACCGGAACACAACAGTGTATTTCCACTGCTGTTTGGCGGGAGAAATAGATATTACGGTGGTACTTAACTACGCAGCCTCTCTTATGAGAGACCGAGTAAATTACCGTCAAACAGAGAGCCAGGGCGTGATGGAACACTTTGACTGTCTTTATTTATTTATTCTTTAATTAACCTTAGCTCGCAAATACCCAAACTCAAACCATACAAATGTTTCACATAAACATTTGTCTCGATGAGGAAATCGAATTTGTGGCTACTCTTTATGAGTCTGTTACTGTCGAAATGAGCGACGTAGGCTGTTGAATAAAATATATTAAATGAAAATTTAAAATGCCGTTACAATAATAATACTACCAATGTAAGTCTGCCAACCCGCACTAGGCCAGCGTGGTGGACTATATGGCCTAACCAGTCTCAATCGTACTTACTTGGATTGTAGAGTAGGCTCGTGCCCTGCAGTGGGACGTATATGGGCTGATACAGAAACCATTGATATACATAAGTTGTTTAAATAATTCAGAAGATACTGTGTGTCATGTCTTTTGTTTTCCAAAAGGTATAAACATTTTGAAATAAGAACTTTAAATCAAATTAAAAAGCAACTATATTTTACATATACCCATATATGGGCGTATATGGGCTGATACAGAATAATACTACCGTATTCAGAGATGTAATGTCAATTAAATTATTACTTAGTGTATATTCAGCGAAAATAATCTTTAGGCGCAATATAATTAAAATTAAACGTGTGTGATTGCGGCTGTCAATGCATCAAAATGCTATGCTGTATAGTGACATGGTGCCGCTTCGTACGTGTTGTGTGGCAAAGCCTTTACATGCATTGCTGCAAATCGCTTAATGTCCGTATGTGACATTCCGCAGCATATCGAATTATCTCCACACGCTTGTCCGATTTGGTTTTGATCCTTACTAGATTAATGTTGAAACTTTATCCACAGTAATGAAATAGATACGAAAATAAATGTGTGTTTATTTTTGATTAATCTTTGAGCAGATTTGTATAGCTTACTGAGCGTCGCGAAATATTTATCTGTCATCGTTTTCGTTTTAGGCGATTATTATTTGAAAAAAATATAGAAAAATAAATTGGTTGGTGAAGCTTATCGAGTGTCTAGAAATATTCATGTATTGTCGTCCTTTAGGCTTCTTCCTAGAGTCTAAACAGTAATGCACTTACCATCATGCTTAGTGTGGTTTCTTTGTAGCTTAATTTGACAACATAGTTACCTGGAAAAAGAAATAAATCGTTAATATATAATTAAATATAAACAGTATTTTTTTATTATTTATGTAAAAGTTTTGTACATGTTAAGAATATTACACAAAGAAAGAATTTTGTACGTAATAAATATACCTTTTTTTGTATTCGTAGTTTTATATAATAAATTAACACGAAACAGGAATTTAGGCAACTACATTTCTTAAATTAGTGACGTGGATCGGCAATTATTCACCATTCAATCCTTAATTTAATACGACTTGTAATGACATACGACACAAAATAGGTTCTTAACAAGGAATAATTACAGGGTTGTCAAAAATCAATAATCCATACACGCCAAATCCAACAATACCACAGTCAAGCAGCCCTGGATTTTACAGCTTTAATTATCCCTTATCAACATGCGATATTGCATCATCGATATTACTTGAACGAGTCTGGCACGCGTAACACAATTACTCGTCGCAAAAACATCAAGCTTTTCAACTGACCGGTTTTATACGCAACATTTTTCATCCGTAAACTAATAAAGAAGCAATCGATATTTCGACGGTTTGGAATCGGAATCACTGGGGATTTGAAACTGGTTTAATAGGTGCAAGAGCACTGGTCAGTTTTGACTGAAGGTTTGGCTTGATCGAAGTACCGACTATAGGAAAAAAAATGATGTAATTGCTATACTGTCTCATGTAGCCATTAGAGTTATATCTGACATGTTTCAGATTACCAACGTAACCACCTGAATGATAGGCACCTTTGGAGCACTACCGTCGTAAATACGCAATTAATTATTATTTAAATAAACTTTGTTGACTGCATCTACCTTAGCACATTTGTGGTACTGTAATTTTGTTTCCCTAAGAAAGAAATAAATAAATATTTATTTATTTTTTCAAAAAATAAAAGTATAATTTTTTTTCCGTAATCCGTAAAATCCTTTTTCTTAAATTTCTGTATTCTCAAATCAAAATATTCATTATTCAAGAACCTTTCACAAGATCTTTTGATCGTTAATTACTGCTACCACCGCTTTCGAAAGTGTTTTACTATGCCAAAAGGTCTTTTAAAAATTTGGTAATACATCCACCGTCTTGACACACCTGCTCAATTTATATTTAAAAAATAAACCACGGGGAGTATTTTCAAAAAGCATTTTAAATCATATGGTAATGCCCCAGCCTTAGTACCTGTCATCATCATTACTCTTGTATCTACTTGAGCTTCATTTTCAAGTAAGCTTTCGCTGCTCATTTCAGCAAAGTAAGCTATTACCACCAAATGATTTGGTAGATTTTCTAGCTTTCTAGTCAATGGAGTACTAGGTATCGATTAACTATAAGCTAAGTGATCCTTTTTGTGTAATAAGCGCTTATTCACAGAGAGTATAAAATCCATTTTAGTTATTATATGTCTTGCTCCTTTCGAAAGACTATTGATTAGTTTGTGCGAAGAAGACAAAACAACGACGAAAGACTAACTTAAGTACTAATACTCGTTCTTATAAAAATGCCATTGAACAAGGGCATAATATCAGCACATTACTGGAAATCTGTATCAATAAATTCCTAATAACGAAGATAAAAAGATTTACCAGAAAGTAAGCTGCTCGCCATCGGATGTCCGTCAAAATTAGTCGGAAACAACGGATATACGCTTGTATTGTTTCTCCTTGTTAATTGTAATTAATTGCGCTCCTAACATAATTATGTTATATAGAAATGAGGTTATATTGTTATGATACTCGTATTGACTAGATTACAGTTGGTAACAAGGCGTGGGTGGGGTTAAAAAGAAGTGATACTGTAAATTTTTGTGTTGGTTAATATTGTTAATTTAGCAACAAAGTAAAAGAATTGTTTACTAGTTATAGCTGCATTGACATTGTCTTTATGGCACTGTTTCAAAGTTCAAAATAAAATGTAAAAATATTAAAATAATTTTTCAAATTGACTGCTAAGTTCAATCATAATATTTTGTATTAATTTACATACAAAACATGCATTATTTTATGCAGTCCATACTTACATTATATAAATGAAAATATTGGATACTACAAAATACTTTTAATTTTATTTACTGTTGATACAAATTAGCGAAGTGAGGCGATAAACTTGATAAAAATTGTGGGCGTATTCCACCGAACAAAGTCTAAGTGTAAGGGTGTGTGCATACTACATACGTCGCTTGTAAAATGCACCCGGTCAGTTCCTCGCATTATGCCGTGGGATGCGCGCATCCTCACTCCGTGTAAAGTACACTTGGGCTATACCTAACGTGACCATTTATTTTTTGTGCCAGAGCGGGACATCTATGGAGTGAAATATTAATTAAGTTTTTACAAGTTTTTGTATAGATAAGTGTGAAACTCTGAATTTCCTGAAAATCTCAATTTTCGTAATCAAAAGAGCTTTAATTACTGCGGCACTCAACTGTGTTTTATAACTTGTCCATATTTTGTTAATGTGAGAAAAAACTCTTTCGATAGGTACGTTACTTCCAGGTTTGATCTGTTTGCAAAAGCGGGACTATTTCTGCCTTGCTGGGGACATCGGGACAGACTTCCTGAAAGCGGGACTGTCCCGCCTAAAGCGGGACGTATGGTCACGTTAGCTATACCCCAAGTAGCGTTCGTACACCTCCCATTTTAATTACTGTGAGAAAAACTGAAGCATTTCCTAAGGTGTAACTAATTATGCTGTTTGCATTAATTAAATTGTAAGGTACTCTCATTAGATCAAGTTAGAGTTGTACCCTTTTCCTCTTCCTACCGTTTATCCATGGGCTGGCAACACATCCATGATCTAAGGATGTTCATGGGCTGCAGTGATCACTTACTATGAGGTGACAAGTCTGCTCAAGTGTCAAACTTTTAATAAAAATATGCACTAGTAGCTACATAACACAGAGGAGCTTTGAGGCATAGTTGTCTCCAGTGTGTAAACAAGCTAAAATAGACTCAAGGATCCATTACTGATTATAATAATATCGGCCTATATAGACTACGTGGGAGGTAATTAACCACGAACACAGAACTTCGAAAGTCAGGGGTGAATTCGCTTGAACCGACCTGATTAAATCCGAGCGCTGATTAATTCTACTAAATCTTTAATATGACAAATCACATGCAAAGTACTGTACTTGCAAATGAGTTGTCAGTCGTCAGGGTTCAGTCTAAGCGTCAGCCACACACTCAGCAATGAGCTTGACGACATGACACTTGACTGACTGCTTCGTTAATTTGTAACACAAATCCTATATATTCCTGTGAATTTGTTGAGCCACCCAAGGACTAAGCAGTGAAATTGCGACGTACAATTCATTTTTTTCACTTCACACCGCGGCGGAAGGACCCAGGATTGTAGGAAGGAGGGAACACGTACGCCGGCAAACAATTCCACAGCTTGACGGTGCGGCACAAAAACGAATTTGAGAACCGTTTGGTTCGCGCCGGGATGGTGTGGACCGTCAAGCTATGGCTTCGCAAGCCAGCACGCGTGGTTCTGGTTAGGAATGGAGAGGAGGGGAGCAAGTTGAACAATTCTTCAGAGCACTCACCGTGATACAGGCGGTAGAACACGCTTAGAGAGGCGACATCTCTCCGGAGTTGTAGCGACTCCAAGTTGCTCGTAACGTCTGCATCATTCACAATGCGGATGGCCCGCCGCTGCAATCCATCCAAGGCATCGAGCAGGTATTGGGCGGATCCATCCCAGAGGTGCGAGCAGTACTCCATACCCGGCCGGACCTGCTCTTTATATAAGCGACAAAGCTGACCGGGCGTGAAAAACCGACGCACCCTGTTCAGGACTCCAACCCTGCGTGATGTGGCAGATATTACGCCCTCGATGTGATTCCTTGGATTGAGATCACAGCGGATATCCACACCAAGGATACTCAGGTCATTCCGCACTGAGAGGGGAGTACCCTGAAGAATTCTAAAACCGGGGTGCGGTTATTGCTCCGTGTTTACATTCGAGATAAAAACGTCTAGTATGACAGTAACGCAGATTTATCCGATCAGGATGAGACATGCATTTTAAGGGTATTACGGCTTTTGTTCTTCCCCTTTCGTATTATGAATAAGGCATGATTTTTCGGATTGCGTCGGATTTTACTTTTTAATAATTTAGTGACGACACAAATGTATTCTTTATTCTATTGAAATGGAAATGTGTACTTGGAGCTTTTTTGAAGATGTTCACAAAATATTTCTCAAATAATTTACTTAAAAATTTTCACAAAACCTTCTTATATTTGAAGCTTAAAGTAAAACCCTTTAGCATGAAAATTTGATATGAAAAAAATGTGAAAATTCATAAAATCGTCCAACTAATGTATTAAGAAGATGTAATATTCAAATGAGCTTTGAGTTTGCATCGTAAGATGTCTGAAAAATATTCTGCAGAGGCGTTGACATGATTAAAGACATCGCATCTAGTGAGTTCGATATGGCGAGAGACGGGGCGATGGCGCAAAGCTTCTCAAAGATTTACTCAAGCGTCCTCGAAGATTGTCAACTATTAAAGAAAGGGCGGCGTTATATGCGCGGAACGTCGGGATAATTATTTTTCTATTGACATTGAAGGAAAGATACAAATATTTTTTATTTTTATCGAAAGTTAGATGATTGATTTTTGTACAAACAACTTTCATGTTTGTAAGTGTATTTTTATTTCAAGAGAATAAATGAATCATTCCAAATCTGAATTTTATCCATTGTTCTGTACTTTGATGATGTTTCCTGAGTAGTTGTGGGTATATTTTTCTCGAGTGAACCGCTAGCTAGGAAGGTGAATAACTTAAGTTTAATATTTTCTATTAAATATATTAAATCTACTACGGTACTTTGCGCTTTAAAGTCTAAGAGTTAAGACCCATGTCATACGTTTGTTTTGCATACTAAACAGGTAACATTAATTCAGCATAGCCTAAACCAACGTTGAAAAGGTTGTCATGTGTTCTACCTTGGGACACCAGTTGACATTATACCTACACTAACTTCAAACAATGATCTTTGACAAAATAAGTTTAATTATAGTATGTGGTCTACGAAATGCGCAATAGTGATATAAATTCTTGGAAAATATAGACAATCATGTTAAATATTAATTATATTGAAAATAATATAACTGCGTAACTCGTTATATTCACTGATTCGTTTCACCTTGTTTGTCAAGTGGTACATGGTAGAATGTATGGGTCGTGGACTGGGTGGTCCCAGCTTCCTATCCGAGATCGACAATCACTTCGTTTCTATATTATTCGGTTTTAAGTTCCTGTGAGTTTTTCTTAGGAATAATTGACTTGTACTAGGCATGGTGTTAGCTTCTATCACATCTTGGGACAAGAGTAACCTCATAGGTTGGTGACTTAAATGGCACATTTATTTTTATAATAATAATTTATTTTACTGTCTAAAATGTATTTGGAACATTTTGAAATAAATAAATAGAATAAAAATATAAAACTATATTAGTATTCTTAACTTATTTTTTCACAATAGTGTGATTAATTTAGTACAGTGACTTATAAGTCTAGCCTGTCAGCTACCATAGCTTAAAGTTTGTTGCCTCTGGCCGGTACCCTGCTTAAAGGGTCATTTACACGGGGAGAGTTTCACGAGAATCGTATGCCATTATCGCATGACATAACCGGCATAAACTATCTTGTTGTGACAAATGTTTACAAGATGCAACTTATTTATATCCTTACGAAATAAAAAACTTTCTCCGTGTAAATAGGACTTTATGATAATCGCCTCTTCAAGACGAGAAACTCAACCGTTTGAATGAGGTTTAAAGTTGACGCTCGATGTATGTCTGTCTCATTGATTTATGAGACAGAAATACATAGGCTTGAGTTTATGTGTATCATATATTTCACTAAAGGTTGTAGTCCACCGCTGGTCCAATAATACTGAGACTAATGAGTACTACTAACAATAAATCTAGGAAATAGCTCTCAAAGTTAAAGGTCGGTACTAGAAGGATGCATAGCTGTAACATAATGTTGCATCCACACTTGCAATGTTGCACCAATGGGACACAAAATGTGAAAATGTCTATTAACCGCCATTAAGTTCATTATCACGTTCAATTTATTACCCTCTGACTCTTTGGTTGTTTATTTACACTAACCCATGAACTAGTTTGTGATAACTTCGCCATAACATAAACACAAACGTACTGAATATTATTGTATCGGCTTTTCATAATATTTTCCTTACAGTTTTGTTCACGTCATATTTATTTGAAAACAATCGTATAACAGCTTCCTAGCTTACGTCAATCAGACTATTTACGTCTCACAGCTGGACACAACTTAGCTTTTAACATTTAACATGAACTAAAGATGAGGTCATTAATAAAAATGATACAATAAAAAAATGTTTCATATGACATTATTTCATAATAGACTTACTGAAAATTATATATTTTTAAAATTTAAATAATTAATATCGAGTTGTCGATTAAAAAGATTTAATATTTTGTCCATCGCGCTAACCTAGTTGTTGGTAAACTTAACATATATATTCTGAAGTTTTATTATGGAACTGTCATGCAAGTTTTAGAAAATTAAATGTAACAAAGATATAAACTAAATTTGTTTTAATGGAGCTCCACCTATTATTTTCCGAAAATAATTTTTGATCACAAGTTCAAGGCTGTAAATCCTGAGGATGTAAGCAGGATATCATTGATGCCGCCCACAGTTCGTCGAACTTACATCCCAAGATGCGATAGGGACTATCGCCATATCGGGTACAAATTCCAGTCGAAAACATACCAAGTGCGGTTTTCAACTCGTGAAATTGTAACTGCATTGTACCTATGTTTAGGGATGGAAAGTAAAACCTCAAAGTCACCGACCTGCAAGCTAACAATAGAGCAGTTTAGTAGCTAAAATAAAATACGCAAATCTTGGACGTTTTTTTATTGTTATAAATGGCATAACGAGCATGCCATTTGCCTGATTGTAAGCGATACGACCACTCATGGACAGTACCAAAACCTAACAATACATTGAATTACAATGCAATGCTTGGCATTCCACAATGGTCGCCATCCTGAGATATAAGTGATGCCCTTCAAACCGGAACACAACAGAGCATTTACACTCCTTTTTCGCGGGAGAAATAGACATTGCGGTGGTACCTACCCAGGCGGCCTCCCACATATGAGATACCTACTACCAGTGACGTTCCATGTATGTCTGTCTCATTTATTTATGAGATAGCATACGTAAGGTTGAGTTTATGTGTACAACGCTGGTCACTGGTCACACCTAAGAGACCTACCACCAGTATTCATTTATGCAAATATTGTACACTAATATTAAACGAACTGTCTTTTATTTGTATTAGGAAAATTCCTTTGCATCTCTGATTCTATCGGCAAATAACTACAAAGATTCTAAAGGATGCCATGTTCTAGGTCAAATCTTATTAGGTAGCTGCACTATGAAATAAATTTCAGGTGCAATATAATAATTAATTTCACGCCACCATAACACAAAGGTTTATTTCGCCGAAGTGTGATATAATGTTTTACACCTTAATATATTCCACAAATTAATTATTAATTACTACGAGCGTGCTTTTCGGAGAAAAGCAGATGCAATTTATTTTCATTAATACTAGTCGCATTAATCAATTGTAATCTCTTGAAAAGCGCGACATTTTTGGTGCTGTAAAAAAATGACAGTACCTATTGCAGTATCGAAACAATGAGGTGTCTAATCGCCTTACACTATAACTTCCAATGTAGTTGATGAGGGTAGATCGGATTAATTAAACTCTGTAATGTCTGGCATATATCCTCGAACGAATTGACAACGGAATAATTGCATCTACGTATCCGAAATATTGCTTCCGTTCCTTCGGCCGTCACATATTAAATCAAAGATATTTTTAGCTAAAATCTTGGTCGGACTTTGTTTTATGATATTATTGTGGTAATTGCATCAGGTATTAGGTTTTAAGCTGTAAGCATTGCTGATTTTCTAAAAAAACCTTCTAGATAATATATTATAGACTTAGCTTAACGTATTTAAATATAACAAAACATTAAAACAGTATATTAGTTTCCTTTGAAATCCGAAATGCGAGCTCAAAGTACGCTCCTCTGACGTAAGAAGCAAAGAAATAAGACGTATTTACAAACACGAATGTAACATCGATTAACCCGTCTACACGGCATGCAATAATGGTAACCGTTTAATGCACTTACAGCGGTATCAGTCGATAGCGCACCCTCCGGATACGCACGACCCACATACATACGCAGATACGGTGTACGCATTAGTCCTGTGCAAGTGGACGGTTGACCGACTTTCCAATCAGACTTTGGATTCTGCCATTTTTTGTTGATAAATATTATACGCAATATTTACTAGAAAAGAGGTTTGAGGCGATTGCTTGGTAATTGCGTGGTGGCCTGTTTGTGAACGGAGCAGATGCTGCCAACATGCTCATTTTGGTTGAAGGCTGACATCAGGGTACATCTCTTACTTTTTGGAGTCATGTGTACATTGATAGTCAATCACCACGCACTATTACGTTGAAGGAAAACATCTTGAAGAAACCTGCATACTACGGCGAATTGTAAGTATTTCTATGATATGTCCGCCAACACACACTAGACTAGCGTGGTTAACAATATGGCCTAACCCCTCTCAATCGTATTCTCGAATGTAAAAGAGGACCTTTCTTTGTAGTGGGACGTATATGGCCTGATACAAATACGCAATACACTAGACAAGAACTTTGAGGGTCGTGTAATGGGTACATGTTTGTTTACTACTACGTCGGCATTTAATTATAGTACATAGGCTTTGATATGAAATTTCATGGAACTGTTTGATTGCTGTATTGGTTTGTGCGCAATATATTACTTTTGTGTGAGGTTATGGTAGGAGATTCATCGCTTATTACGTACTGTTTGATATAGAACATATTATGTATATTAGGTTATTTCCTAACGTATATTGATTTAATTAGATGTTGAAGTAGAGTGTATTGTAAGAGAAATTATGAATACAATAATGTTAATTAATACTTATGTATTATGTAAATTATAAGATCGGTAAGGGTAATTATTTAAATTATACATACATACACATAAACTCACGCCTTTTTCCCAGAAGGGGTAGGCAGAGGTGCCAAGACACCCACATTTCGCCTCGTATGTTCCGTCCCACGATGTGATAGGTGGCGAGCCTATCGCCATATCGGGCACAAATTCCTGACTCTGGGCTGATAATGAATAGAAAAATCCAATATCACTATTTAAATTATGACTAAGATCTAATATAAACTTTCGTGGTTTCTTCGCCGCCGTTTTGATTTATAATAATATATTATTTTTATTCGATAAATAAAAAAAAATACTATAATAAATAATTATACCGACGGAAGCTTTAATCAAGGATAAGGTTAAATTAGTTTCCTAGGTCCAAAATTAGTCAGATATTAAGACTGCATATTATGGTTAAACATATTATATGTTATAGGTATTCTCAAAACATTCAACATTCACACAATAAGAAGTCGTAAGTACTCGTAAATCTTGACAATGGTATTTATTGCTAGGACTGTATAATCAGTATAGTTTTTAAGTAATAGCTAGATTCTAATAATGCTAACAATGCACCAAGCTTTGAAGCGGTACAAAAGTTATTCAGAGATACTGCTAATTAAATGCAATGCGCCGGGACGAAGAGCACAAAACTAGTTGTTGACATTAATTCACATGAATCCGATAACTTGAAGCAGCCAATAAATTCTTACCGACACGCTCCCGAATGGAAATGAGTTCGAAAAACTCGTGTCACCGAGGGAAATATTGTTTGTTTGTTGACGTGATACGATCCGGTGGAAGTTGACAAACGTGATGAAAAAAATATTGGAAAAGTTTCCCCTCCGAACTCTTTAAGCGGAGCCTCTACTTCGGCGAATTTTCGGGAATGACCTTCCAGCACTGGGATCGCGTTGTATCGGTATATTATAGCCAAATATTTTTCCAAGACATTGAGTTATAAGCCCTCTTAGATAACGTTCCTGAATTTGTCTTTTGTTCTCATTGCAATAACATTACTTCTATTATTTAAAGTACAGTTTACTTCATGAATTCCAATAAGCTTTTTGTAGTCCTTCTTTATTTGTGTTATTCCTTGTGTAAGATTTTTTATTGCTATATCATGCAGAGATCATGTTTTGCAGTTATGGAAACTGGGATAAATATTTACGCATACATACATTGATTACTGTAGTTCCAGATGTTTCTTGGAAAATAAAGTAATTTTTAAGCGAACCAAAGAGTCTGATTGGCGAAATGAAAATCCTTATAAAAGAGGATAAAAGTAATATGCTTTCTTATTAAATAGCATGCGTGTATTGCATGTACGTCTAATCGCAATTCCCGTTACAGATATGATATCTGTGTCACTGCGACGCAACTGAATTATTTCCGATACCCAAACACTGCACAGTTTGTTTTGTCTACACAAATAAATATAGCTCTACAGTCCTCTGTTTACGATTAGTAACTTATCTTGCACACAGTATATTAGAAACTAGGGATAACTCTTGGATTTAAAATACCCATTTCTAAAATAAATGTTCAATGTTCAATCGATCATTTTAAACTTGACATTATCTCTAGTTTCATAATCGACTTCTTGTCTACTGAATTACTAAAAACAATATCGCACCTTTAGAAATAAACAGACCTAACTAAAAGATCTTATTTTTTGGGAAAAATTCATTAAAGATTTCTAACATAAAAAATGTTGTACTTATGAAAGATACATCTAGAATACCGAAGTATACATCTTTCTTCCTTTTATGCGTCAACAGGTCCTTTTTTAATAATAGCTCGATAGGTAATTTTGAGCTAATATATGATTAAAAGCCAAAATCTATTTTTTTAATTAGGTCACTTTAATTTTAAAGGTTCATATATGTAACAGAAATTACATTGACAAATAAATACAGAATACCCTTCAGAAAAATTCACAACAAAGCCCTTGAAAGCGTTCAGGATAATTATCGCTGTTACTGATTTTTAGCCTTCCCAACAAGCCCTACAGGTAATGGAACAAAAGCGAGTCACTTAGTGCCTTATAATGGTACTCGTGGCAGGCCGCCGAACGAAAATTAATTTATACGTCGGCCCCTTCGGTAGAAAAATTACAAAAGGGTAATTAAACAAGGCGTCTTTCTTCATTAGGCAAGCTTGGACGCCTTTGTTTGTGTAATGAATTTATGTTTGTCCTACATTAAGTTATTCTTTATGATTCGCGTAATTATGACTTAAAGACTTTTTAATAATTTTATATCCTTTTTTTCGCATTATTAGACAAGGTCTTTCTTTACAATTTTGAGTATGCAGAACTAATTTTTAAAGTCTACAATAAAAGATACCTACTTAAATATATATTGAATAGGATATAGTTGATTCTTAGCCGAAAACGGTACAAACATAACCCAGATTAGGAAGTTAAGTGACTGTGGATGGGTCGCTTAGGGTCTAAAAACTTGTCGAATGAAGTTCCTAAGCGGACAAGTGTAGCGCTGGTTGTTTATAAAAAAAGTGGGCAAACGAATAATTATTTCAGGGAATCGCTAGATGCAGGTTGCTTTAAATCGTTCCCTCAGGAAATTCCTAAGTTCATCAAGGTATTGGCTGTGACTAAATATGAAGCTGACGAAACAATAACCTATCTGATCCAGAGATAGGAGAGAAAAGAAGGTTATTAGACTTTGATGCCAACACACCTCATTTCAAATTAAAAGAGTTATTATTCATTAAATAATGTCTTAAAACTCGAGCCAAGCCTAGAGTCGTAAAGTGAATAGCAGAATTTCATTGTATGTAATTTATGAGGTGCTGCCAAATGAGCGACGATATGAAGCACATAACCATCATTTACTTTTCACGAGAAATTCCAATGCTTTCTTAAAGAATGGCTTTATTAGGTCGCTTAAACACAATATATCAACGTTCAATACGTTGTAGTAGGTAGATTTATATTAGCACATATGGGCTGTATCATTATTGCATGTTGGCGATTATCTAATGTGCAATTCTCCTGGATTAACCATTACCCACATGGCTACATAAAACAAATTAGAAATCATATACCTTTGAAACGATGGGAGTGGCTGTTGATTCAGAGGGAAATAGCACATGAGTGCTTTGCAAAACGAAAGTGTAGTCTGGAAAAAACTGGTCCACAAGAATTTTAATCAGTTTTGTCAAAGGATTGTAATAAGTAAAAGACAGTTGGAGTGATTCACCTGCACATCATCAAAATTTATATTGTATATTTATATTGTATATTACCTATCATATTGCCTAGTATTTTATTCCTATTTTCAATTCCGAAGATCTTAAATAATTTACGATTCAATTGGAAAAAAATATTGCCCGCCATGCTCGTAAGTACCCACGCTACAACTTGTAAGTTCTCGGCCCCTATCCCACAAGACCAATAAGTCGATTACACTGCTTACAAGTTTCAATATATCGGACAAACAATAAACTATCAACCGGCGGAGGAAACATACTATTGTTACTTACATTTTTCTTCCGAAATTATCGTCACATTAATACAAATTGCTTCCAATCAGTGGCGGTACTTCCATAGAAGCCCAAAAGCCCGGCTTGCCCTACTTAATACGTACATACTCGATACTAAACACAAACCATTTTATTCCGTACAATACAATCATATTTTATTAGAAAACATTTACAAATTTTGAATTTACCGCGTCCTGTCGAGAGCGCAAAGGTCGTCGTCCTGTCGCGCGCCTAAAATCCAAACTATTATTATTAAAAGCGCCTGCGACGGTGCGTCGCGCCGAAGCGCCACGCGAAATTCATTCAAATATTAATAACATTAAAATAAGAAGTCCGCTGGCTCCACACGCTCCCGTAGTAGCAACATTGCAAAATATATCTATCCTTTTCTCTCTCGTGTGCTTTTACGAGGCTTTTGGCAAACTCGATATTTGTATGGGGATCTCACGAGTGAAGTGCACTACAAATGTATAGGTATAGACATTTTGTATAGCAATTTGTACTACACCAAATGCCCGGCTTTTTAGAATGAACATCGTACGTTTCATGGTCGGCGCGTTGTTATTTAATATTATGATTTATTAAAATTTATTTTTATTTTTATTAATATGGTTTTATAGTTTTATTACAAATAAGAAGGTACTTTTTAATAAAATATAATTGTATGTCGTAAAATTTATGTTACGTTTATGGACAATACTGTACGAATTGCGACTAACTTCATATGTATTTTGACATTTTGCAATTGTTAGCTGTGATTGTTAGTATTTCTCAAAAATTAGTTGTTTTTAGTGATAATGTTTAGTTTTTGATATTTAGACTTTTTGATACTAAAATGAGTGGTATTGTTTTGCTATGATGGTGCGAGTGTGACGGTGAAACTACTCATTGCCGTTAGAAAGGTAAATTTATTCAAGTGTATTGTAAATAAACTGGCGCGAAAAATACGCTGGGATTGTGAAAGTCGTGGTATATCACAAGATACATTTTATCGACTCGCTTTAATATACTATGTGCGTTCTTTAATTTTAACATGCTCTCCCCTTCAAATAGGTTATTAAACAATCGTGTTTCATATAGTTTATCAAACGCCAAGATTTGTGTTACATTATTTGGAGTTTAATGATTTATATTTAAAATAAATTAGTTCATCCCTTCAATAGAAATTATATCAATTGTATTACAAGAAACATAACATGAATGTATTAATAATAATTTCTGCCGGCGAAGTTATACATGGCAACGTAGCTGTAGCTATGCTTTTGCAATTAAAATGCAATTTAAAGTTACAGATGCATTTCCAAAAGTGATTTAAGTTACATATTTATTTAATTAATTGATTTAAAAACGAATAATAAGTAATGCCTTCAGCATATTAGGAATATTTAGATGGCTGTGCAAATCGCGCCATCTATTAGATTTTTACGGAACAACTTATTGTTATAGGTGATTTCATATCAGTGATAAACAAAGCTGTTATTTTAATGGTTTTTATCCTATTCGGAGATTGAACGGTAGGATTTTCTCGGTGCCTGAGGTGTCGGATTCGAATCCCGGGTCGTTTTTTTTAAGATTCATTATTATCGCATAGGCCCGCCTCCTATCACATGATGGCGCGGAATATGCAAGGCGAAACATGAGTGTCCTGGTAGCACCTCTTCCAACATGTGTATGTATAGATGTTATGTCTGCCGACTTAATACCATTTGCTTCTAAATCAATACATATTAAAATATCTAAAAAAAATATTGGGCTTGCCCTAGTCCAGAACCCTAGGCACGCCACTGCTTCCAATCACGCTTTGCGTCGCCGAGCCGTCTGGTTCGATTTGTTTCCAGGTATTGCCCCTAATGGCAGCTTCATTACTGCCTTGTCTTATAAAATAATGTTTACTCAGTAGGAAAAAGTACTCTTTCATTGAGCAGACTTCTTGAAATAACAATATTGGCTACTTTAGGTATGTAGGGTAATTAAAGACACTAATTTTGGAATGTTATGGGCTAAAGTATTAATGCACTGCTTGATTGAGGTTGTAGAGAAAGCTGACCTGGAAAAGTATATTTGCTTTGAAATAAAACTATTATTTACGGATTTTATCGCGAATTTAGTTTAATTTTTACATTTTTAACATCCCGACGTTTCGATCACTTTACAGCTTTCGTGGTCACGGGGCGGACTGGGGATTTATTAACCCAATTATAGCATCAAATCTAGCATGAATGCGAGACCATTTGTCTAAACTCTAAATGGGTTAGGAGGAAGGAGACAATCCATCAATGGAACTGACATATCTATCGATTGACTGGACTCTAGATCATAATAGATAGTCTTAGAAATGTACTTCAAATCATAAATATTGGCTTCAACACCTACTGACTTTGACACACTCACGATAACGTACAGAAATGTTATGGTCAGTAAGACACGTTTATCGTGAAATTGACACAAATTCGACATACAACTATCTAATAAGGCCAGGTCGAGAATAATACGATACTGTAAGGTCAGACACCGATAGAACGTAATATTTGTCTCGAGAGAACAAGGAACTTAATTTAAGTTAACTCAATATATGTAATAGTATTCTTAACTAACTGAGACCTCACTCAATATGTGCAGTACGTCAGGGCAACTCCTCGACATATTGAGACTTAACAGCCTATGTCTCAGGATGGTGATCACAGTGGAGTGTCAAGCATTGCTTTGTTTGACAGCCACCGTGCCGTTGTTAGTTAGACGCCGGCTGTGAAACGAGAAGCCGCGGGATCGATCCCCGGACCGAAAAAAATATTTGTGTTAATATCAGCTATTTGTTTGAAGTCTGGGTGTTTGTGAGACCGAAAACTCTCGTAGTTCCTAATACCCACGACACAAGACTCGATCTCAGTATGGGGTCAGGACTATGTATGTGACTGTTGTGTGTATTTATTTATTAATTCATTTATTCATGGTGTGGTTTGGTTTACTGTTCATAAGCGGTCATATCGATTACCTTCGTGCAATTGGCAAACTCGTCTCTCCATTAATTGAAAAAAATAATAGTTTAAATGTATATGTCACAAAATTGCGAAAAATAAAATAAGTGTTGTTATTTCCACAGCTTGCCCCAACTAGGCTGTCAACACCAAAAACAAACTAATAACTAAAAAGGTTGCACCTTTGTAAAAAAAATTAGAGTTAAAACAAACAAAATTACGAGATAAAATTCACTATTCTGTTTTTATAGTTTACATTTTTATGTTCTGTTTTCAAATGGCTGCATCAACCGCAGATATGAGTTATAAAAACAGAAGCATCTAGATCTCACATCATCGATTCCAAAAATACCATTCGAGTCATTTTCATCACCTCCAGACGATGCCTATTTAGAATACGTATTAGATATTAATTGATCAGTTTCCTGATCACGAGTGCTTGAAGGACTTATTGACAATTAAATGGCAGTTCATAACCATTGCATATGCCACTCATGCTTACCGTCTTCTGTTAAGAATATTTGTATGTTAAATCGTTGTAATTGAATTTAATTATATAAATTACTGATTAAAGTATGTCATCTTGACGTCAGACAGATAGTCGGGTTGAAAGATATACATACATGAGCTCACGCTTATGTCCTATTGGGGTAGATAAAGAGTATAGAGCGCCAAATGCTACGGTCCTTTATCACTACATACTATAAAACAAAGTCGCTTTCTCTGTCCCTATGTTCCTTTGTATGCTTAAATCTTTAAAACTACACAACGGATTTTGATGCGGTTTTTAATAGATAGAGTGATTCAAGAGGAAGGTTTATATGTATAATACGTACATATTATTGTACAGAAATCTATTTCTACCCGGGTGAAGCTGGGCCGTGCAGGTAGTATATTATACCTTTTTAGCTTCATCAAACTGTCATTAAAAGAGTTAAATGCGTAGTCCTCATGTATGAAGAGTCATACACACTCTTCGCTTTTGAGGACTACGCATTTTACCTTTCTTTAATAGGTCTTAACCTATTAGTAGAGAATGACTTATCACTAGACTTATATTCGTAAGTAAATAAACAAATATAGTAGCTATAGGTCAAAAAATTAAACATAACAGGAAATAAAAATCAGCTGAAGCGAAAGGATATTGCCAACCCGCACTAGGCCAGCGTGGTGGACTATATGGCCTAACCACTCTCAATCGTATTCTCGATTGTAGAGTAGGCCCGTGCCCTGCAGTGGGACGTATATGGGCTGATACAGAAAGGATATTCAGTGAACAGTGATATGTAGGTTTTCTAGTCCCTGTTTACCCGGCAGTATGTGGGCGTGAATATATATCTTTTATATTCAGTAACGTTTTAAATTACAAACTGCATGGTGGAATGTTTGTTATGAATCAGACGCGGCCGCCTGCATGATGACAGTGGTCGCAGGCTCAAGTCCCAGGGCAAACCTCTGACTTTTATGCCATGTGTGTACTTATAGTCAATCATCACGCACTATGACGGTGAAGGAAAACATCGTGAAAAAATCTGCATCCCACAGCGGTTTATAAGAATTTCAATGATATGTAATATCTGCCAACCACACAAGGCCGGCGTGGTGAACTATGTCTATGAGCCGAGACAATACAATACAACATTTATAATTTCATAACGATTTTGTGAAGCGCTCTTTTGTGTTATAAGAAATATATCCATGTATGGCTTCGCGAACAGGATAATGATATACAAAGGTTACATTCAATTCTGTGAAAAATGTAATCGTATTAAAGTATGAACGAACTTGACGCAATATGACGACCGCATATCAAACATTACGATTGATTTATGGAAAGTATTAATTTTTAATTACAAATGGAGCTGGTGGTTTTAAAGGGAATATAAATGAATATTGATAAAAAGTTGCATTAATGCTCCAATATGTAATAAAATATTATGACATTTTTATCTGAAGCTAGAATGTAATAAATAAACAATTCAGTGTCTTCGACTCGTTTCTTGCCTTGTTTATATGGTGAACTCAGCGGAGTTCAGCTGGAAATAGATCGGTTATAAAAGTTTTATTACTCACTACAGTGTTATACAATCTGCATTTATGAATTTTGTTTGGGATTAGGAGTTTAGAAAATATTGGATATTAATGTCAGACTTATTTTGATTTTAGTGGTTTTCATTTAGTTTGTAGGTTTGTTATAATACAAATAATAATTTACGTTGATGGCTTGTTTTCAACTTTAACTACAAATTGTGGATTAAAACAAATATTGATATATTTTGATATGAAAATTCTCACGAAGGAGGCAGGTCTGCTTTCATACACAATTCTTGTAACTGGCCAGACATGCAAATAAAATATTATGTTAACGCCATGAAAAAGAAAATAAGAAATGATTTTGAATTTCGAATACCTTTATACACGTTGAACGCCACGCGGCCCACCGGTGGGCGATTCAAGCAAACCCGTTCGGGCCAAGTGGAAATCATCAATTCCATAATTTTTCGCTAAAGTTAATATCAACACAAAACAATAAAAAATTGCTAAATTTGCATATTTAATTTGATTAAAACAATTTTTCGTGATATTTTCTTAAGAAAATACCACGAAACAAGCCACGCGGCCCACCGGTCGGCCGCGTGGCGTTCAACGTGTTAAAAGTATTCTATGAAATGAAAAATAAGTGATAAAAAAAGTTATGTTGATTCTTATTTTGAATTTCGAATAATAATAATCTAACTACACGGACATTCATACATATTATATATGTTATGGGCCAAGTGATTAATGCAGGCAGTATTCACAATGCCTGGGCAGTATGAATATTGCCGAGCCATATTGGGCCAAGTGATTAATTACAATCTAAACTCACCTATTTATCACATTGCCACTGACCCATGACTTAGAATGGTTGAATTGATCTGCTTATGTTTAGTTGCTTTTTAACGTCCGAAACATTATCTTCAGAAGAAAATTAGTGTACCCACTTTATTATGGATCAGTTAGGTCGACTGTGCCCCAAAACCGACTCGGAACACCCCGACTTCACGTAGTCTTTTGGCTACCGACCCTAGAGTGTATATAAAAAGCCGGAGGCGCGGAGGGAGGGCGGCCTCCGCCCGCTGTAAAGAAGGATAGGCAACCGTGCGAGCCGTAGCGGCTGAGGCTGGTCGCCGGAGGCAAGCCGAAGCTGCGGAGGTGAGCATGGTTGCCTATCTTTTGTTACGCAAGGGCGAAGGGGCTGAACTTCCCGTAGCGCCGGAGACGATGCAGAAGCTAATTTGTATTGACAACAAGTGTTTTAAGGTTAAGGTTGCTATAATCGATATTTTTCAGGAATGGTGCGTTACCTTTTCATGGGAGTGGTACCAGGGGAGGTGCGACACTCCCTCCACTCCTCCTAACCCACCCCCTCGTGCTGCCCTATTCTAAATTCTACTACTTCGGCTCATTGTTTTGATTTTGATTCGCTTTACATCACTCTGCCCAATAGGCACTTGGCATTATTCACAATGCCCGGGCAATGTGATAAATTGATTGGTTATAATCACATTGCCCGCTCTTATTGGGCATTATTCATATTGCCCGGGCATGATGAATAATGCCCTATTAATCACTTGGCACATAATATAATCAAAGTTCAAACTCGGCAACTTACATTGTTCCTATTTTAAAATATTCACTCTGTAGCAACGCGTTCCAAAACAGTAATATGTTAGCATCACAGTGGACACGTTACCGATCGTTTTTGTATCCCAGTTTCCAAATGAAAGAACACAGACAGCATACGTTTGTCTTCTACTTGTGAGGTTTTATTTGCTGCCGTCTGTTGCAAGTGGGCGTTTGGAGCGGCGGCGGCGCGACACGGACGCTTTGCTCCCACAAGAACTACAGCTATGAATTCAACACGCTTGTTTTACACGCTATTGAAAAAACTGCAGGCAACTTTGGAAGTTGTGCTGTCAACTTGTATCCAATGTGGTGCTGTATGTTTTTGCAATACGTGTTGGAAATTGTTCACCAGCTGGTTGGCCGATTTTATTCTTTATGAGTAATAATACAATACTTATTCGTGCTTTCCGTGCCTTTTCATGTTCATTGATATTCAAGTTTCAGTCAGTGATTATTTAAGACTCTTTAATCCATTTAACACTTGCTATAAAAAACCTGGCTTGATCTCTATAGCTACGCCTTTTAAAAGAGTTATGTTACCTACAAACCTCATATAAAATAGCCGGAAAAATCAAGCCCCTCTGCTTGCCGACACACATTTTCCCGCAAACATTGTGTTTTGGGAGTTTTTTACATATACATTACTTCAAGTTGTTTTTGTTCTAAGAAAAATAATTGCTTAATACTGAAATGAGATTATTCTTGGAAACGTACCTACAATTTCCGATATAAAGCCTACGTTCAATCAATAATGCTATATAGTTCTGAACTAACCGTAAAAATATTTTTCTAAACATGAGCGACAAAGCACATTTATTTAAGAGGCTTTATGTGAGGACAATTCAGACTCGAGAGCCCTTTGGAAAACTAACATCGAAATATACGTGGAATTGTCTTTACTCCGTTTAAGAATTACATAACGTAAGTCGACTTCATAGAATTTTATTTAATAATTGTGGAGTCTTCTTGAAGGATATCTTGGTTCTAAACGGAACTTCTCATATTCGACGATTCTAATCATCGAACACAGCTTTGACTTTTCGATGATACAAATACCTAATACTGTTAGTAAATATAGTAATTTACTGCTTGATTTGAACACAACAACATTGGAAGATATTGTTGTAGTTCAGACTCAAAAATAAATTCGCATTCGTGAACTAAATAGTTTATTTTCATTGATACAACCGCTCATAAACAGTAGCAGAACCAAACATACCTTGATTTACAAAGCAATACTTAGCATTCCACTGCGCTCGCCATCCTGAGACATAAGATTTTGATTCTCAATATGTCCTGAAGTTACTCTAGCTACAATGTCCTTTAAACTGAAACACAACAGTGCATTTACACTGCTATTTGACGCCAGAAATATAAATTATGTTGGTACCTACCCAGGTTTCTCACATATGAGAGACCAGACCAGTAGTTTATTTCATATATTAGTTTTCGAGCAGGCGACATTACGAATATCTTGCCGGCTGTAAACATATTACTATACGTAGTTGAAGTTTCGTAGTAATACTGTTGATACCACCTCATGATGTAGTATCAGGCCAATAAAATACTTTATGATTTTGATACAAAACATAATTAAAAACCCGATGTTATACATAGAAATGTAGCACTCACAAGACCTAAATTAATCTAAACTTTTCCATTATAAGAACGATAATAAAGTTTCAAAACACCCAGAAACGTGCAACGATATCCCGATCATTTTTAAACTTGTTTCAACTGAAAAGTATAAATTAACTCCGCTTCGATATTATACGACTTTCCATTACTACGAATGTAGTTGAAACCCGTAGTTCTCATAAAGTTCTCCGCAATATATAATATTTTGATAAAAGAAAATTGTTACTCATGAATATATGCCGTATGATTTACAAACTTTAACTCAAAGATATTTTTGTAAATATCAATTCTTCTAAAATTGTGAATGAAAAAAATAATAATTTATGAAACGTCATACCTTTATCACGGGACATGACATTTGCATTAAACTGCCAGAGAAAACCTAAGAAACCCTTTATTCAGTTATTCTTGGATATTGGTAAATATTATATTGTTTTGTCCTCCGAGACCTAACTTGACTTTACGAATGTTCTATTTAAAGATTGTGGTTATAATACGCACGCACGTTTGCTTACAAATCTATTTTCAATAATAAGTTCCTATTAATGTTTATGTTATTGACTTGAAAATTCCGAGCAATGAAATTGCATTTTTAACCTAGCTTGGAAACCCAATAGTCAAAAGCTACTATTATTAATTATAGATGGAAAATTGTACAGTTATTTTAGTCTCTCTATAGGGAACAACGAAGTACCAAGTAGAATAATTTGAACTTAATTATTTTGTTTAGGTAGTTCACAGACTGACAACTGGGTATTGTACTTTTAAATTCAGAAAATGAGAGTTAAAGCTTGGCATAAAAAAGTCTGTTTGTAATGAGGGCGCTAAGATCGCATTTAAAATTAATATGGCAACCCCATATATTATACTACGACGAAAAAGATTTAGATACTTGTTTATTTTATTTCATAAAACAAACAATGATCGTACGAAAATGTACAGAAATACCCACATATAAAATTATTTAACAAAGACAATGACATTTTGATAGTGTTGTCATAATTATTTTTCTTGAATTCCAAGTATCACCGCAACGTACTCTTTTTTTTTTTCAATTTATAAATAGATACATAACGATTTCTATCCTAAATTACCAGACTTGAAAATACTGAAGAGACATAATTTGAAGCGTAATTCCACGTCTCTCTTTAATACCTAACCAAACTCAATTACAACTGTAACACAGTATTCTAAACCTTATTTTTTACCCGTAATGCCCGCGCAATATATCTCGGGCGTAATAAAGAAAACAAAGGGAGGGGTTTTATTAACGTCGGGATAGTCAAGTGGGGTAAATATTAAATAACCGTTCATAGAGCGCGGATTAGGTTGGTGGCCCTGAAATATCCACAGGGTTACTTACATTTGTCGCAGTAAGAATGCTTTTACCTCTGCTTTCGTGTATTACAAGGTAAATCAGAAAGGTCTTGTTGTTTTTATAATATATGAAAAATAGTTGGAATCTTAAATATTCGAAAAAGTGTAGTTATAAAAAAGTTAAAAAGTAAAGTTCATATTTTGTACATATTACTTTCTTTTCTGATTACTATGATTCTTTTTTTTTTGCCTTTGATGTGACCAGCCTTTTCTTCCTAGCTTATTTCAACCTAATGGTTGTCTGAAAGAAATCGCTTTAGGCAATAAGACCGCCAATTGTCAAGTTTATTTAAACGTGTTGTCATAAAGAATTTATAAATAAAATAAGTAAATATAAAGTACAAAGGCACAAAGTTATCTGACCCGGTGAGAGAGTCGCTGTAATCGAATTTGGTGTTGCCATTAAAAATAGATATAGCAATAAAGTGGGTAAAGTAAGATTTTTCAATCCGATCAATAGTATCGAGAAAATGAGTGGACCAGTTTCATATGCATGTTTTTTTCATTTACAAGATTTCTAACCAATCGCTCCCCCTTAAAGAAGTCAAAACCCTTTAAAAAGTTATCTGTATCAGCCCATACACGTCCCACTGGAGGGTACGGGCCTCCTCTGCAATCGAGAGTACGATTGAGGGTAGTTAGGCCATATCACAGGCCGTATAGTCCGCCGCGCTGGCCTAATGCGGGTTGGTGGACTTACACAGGTACCATAGAAATTCTTATAAATCGATTTGGTATGCAGGTTTCCTCACGATGTTTTCCTTCACCGTTAGTAGTAGTGTGTGTTTATTGACTATCAATACACGCATGACTCCGAAAAGTCAGAGGGGTGCCCTGAGATTCGAACCCGCGGCCACCGTGAAATGTGGTTGTGGTCATTGGTGATCCATTTACCAACAGGCCACCACGCACGTAACGATAAATTTTAGTTTATGATATGAACTTACATCTATTGTACTAGTACGTACAAAGTTCTGTTTTTGCGGAATTTATTTTGAAAAGCTGACAACTTTAACCTGTGACGACAGCTACGCAACGATACAATTTTTCGAAGGGTATTATTGGCATCTGAAGACGCATTTCTTCCTTCATAAAATTGAATACCTGAAGTTAAACAATCCTAGCATTACTTTTTAAAGCTTTCGGCAATTTTCACTAGTTTTAAATAATTTAGGAAAAATAAAAACATTGAGTAAATAACCAATGGCCGATATGTCAGCGACTGGCAAGTAGATTGACAATTGCAAATGACATCGTTGTTTCCACTTTTCGCCACTGGGCCAGGTAACTTTGTGGCTCTATACTTAGATGTTCGAATTTAGACAGGTGAAGATTATTTATTTGAATGGATGATAGTTGGTCTGTGGATCCTTGGAGATACATTATTCACACATTGAGTACACGTTTAATCCAGGAATTATGATTTAGAATGAATCAGAATATTTTTCATGTAGGATTTGCGTGGTGGACTATGGAGAACCCAATACATGGTGGGTGATAAATGCGTGTGAACAGATATGTAAATATATATGTTATTGAATATTATTGTTAAACATTTATATGTTGACAGCGACAGCATATTATATTTTAGTTGTTTTATTTTTTGAAAATAACATACAAGGTTCTGCATCAATCTGTACCTGAATCAGCCCATATACGTTCCAATGCAGGGCACGGGCCTCCTCTACAATCGGGAGTACCATTTAGAGTGGCTAGGCCTCAATGATTTTGATTATTTTAATCCTCTAAAGCTGACATGATTACAGCGCAATAATATTTAAAATTGAGAAATAAAATTTTCGTCCCTAGCAATAACTACATAGAGGCACGTATGTATGTTTCTAAATTACGTATCATCCCTTTATTCAACGTACCAAATCCATCAAATTTAAGTCATTATCCACTAATACCACGATCAAACACGAAAACAACCCTTCAACACACAAATAAAACTTATACCCGGGAATATTAGTTTCATGGTCCCTACT
The DNA here is from genome assembly GCA_023078785.2 of Hyles euphorbiae. Taxonomy (NCBI): domain Eukaryota; kingdom Metazoa; phylum Arthropoda; class Insecta; order Lepidoptera; family Sphingidae; genus Hyles; species Hyles euphorbiae. The sequence continues at coordinate 13,544,653 of CM041033.1, read as the reverse complement.
AAGTAGGCTCGGAAAATATGGCGATACGTGGGCCGAGATTAAGGGCGGTCATTTAGAGCCCGGCTCCTTTATTATGAGCTTACACAGTCGACATCTCAGTAGTTGAAACTTCAGCACGATTAACAAAAGATACGTTTTGTGACGTCGCGTCGCTGGGACTATGTTTGCAGACATTATCATTTTGTACACATCCAGAAATTTTTGTTGTATCATGCCAGTAATACGATTTTGATTTTAAAGACTTTTAAAAATTTAAAGTTCATGAAATTAAATAAATTTTATCAAACGGGCATACATAAGCGTAGGTGTTTTAAAATATATCCATCAATTTCTTTTCGTAAATTTATTATTTTTACATACAAACATAATAGTCACGCCTGTATCCTATAGGGGTAGACAGAGACAATTATTACTATGATGACTTTGATTTAAAGTCAAATATGAAATTAAAGCATTTTTAATGTAATTTTTCATGCGAAATTTTATTACCTTATAATTTATTTTAAAAATATATGTTGGTCACATATTTGCTTGTGTTTCTATATTTCTGAGAAGTCAGTGGATATGCTATGTCTTTAGAGATTATATAAATTCCACGAAGTTGCTGGGAAAGGTCGAACCGTAGTGAAATATTCTACGAGGACAAAGCAAACAGAGACAAGAACAAAAGCAACAGAACATTAAGTATAATATATTTTTATTTTATCCAGCTATAGGTTTAACCTATAAATTGGGTCTTTAACACATTGGGATAGACGACAGCCCAATTGTTATCGATACGCTAGGGAACTTAATTAAATTCATGGCCAGTCTTGTGTAAACAATTCAAAACCTATCAGGTTGCTGCCTTACCTACTTCTGTCATTAGCCAAGAGGATTCAAACCGACGGCTTAACAGGCTCTCTATTGTGTGAGAGGATTTCAAATTTTCCCTTTAGCAACATTCAAATCAATGTCTTTAAATCTATAGCATCTCAAAAATCAACCTTTGAAGTTCTAAAACTTATAGCTATCAATAAAATACAAAAGAAAATAATCTGTATTTTTTGCAGCGAACTGAAATTCACCGTCTTCGCATGGTAACTAAAAATAATAATTTGTAAAGAATTTTCCTGAAGGTATAAGCCACAAAAATACACCATGGATAAGTCTATTCGATCGGTTGTAAAGACTGCCTGAGGGCAACGGCTGACGTCAATGGAAAAAGGACGGATCGGGCTAAAAAACTCCACTTTCCTTTTGGCTTTGCCGAGGCAAAATTATCGTGTATTGGAAAAGTATGCGTTTCTTTTTTAATAGCGAGCGTTTACTAGCCACATTTACCGGCATTAACTGTGGCAAAAAATGCTAAATGAATGTTTCTAATGGGGAAGAAATTATGGATTTGTCTTTTGTTTACTTGAACCAAGAGGTGGGTTTCAGTTATATATTTATTTATTAATTATTGCATTGAGAATTGTTTATTTACCATTATTTTGAAATTCGATAAACTTTTGAATGTTCATCTTTATAAAAAAAAAAACAGAAAATAATTATAGTAATCAAACATACATACATACATACATACATAAACTCACGCCTTGTTCCCAGAAGGGGTAGGCAGAGGTGCCAGGGCACCCACATTCAATCAAACAAAAACAACTTAAATTACATATTCGTAATTATACTGGAAAGGATCGATTTCCGAGAAAATAAGGTAACATTTTCATAATTGCTTTAGTTATAAATTTCGTGGAGCTATTTTTGGAAGTTTTATACACTCCCATAAAGTTTTACACCTCAATACCTTAATTAATATTCAAATAGAAAAACATTGTAGAGATTTCTGTCCAAGAATGTCCTTTCAGCATTAAGTATAATAAAACGTGATTTATAGTGATAATTCATTTCGCCTTTTAATTATATATGAAACGAGTTCGGCTTAGTCGCTAAGTAAACCAAGTCAAAAGGTGAGCAAACATAATAACAACGGCGCTAATGAGCGTGAAATAACACTTCCATTCGTCCAATATTGTGCTCATGTTGTTTCTGTACTGTTCTGTATATATATATAATAGACGTATATAGGTACCACTGCAGGGCATGGGTTTCCTCTATAATCGTTATAATAGCTACCAACATTCAAAAAACTTATATACTTGGAATTGGAAATGAACAACTGAGTTTTTTTAATTGCATTCAATGGTGAGATGAGCAAGCCGTTCGCCTGATGGTAAGCGATATGACCACTCATAAACAGTAGCAAAACCAAACAACATCTGGAATTACAAAGCAATGCTTGGCATTCCACTGGGCTCGCCATCCTGGGATATTTACACTGCTGTTTGACAGGAGAATTAATAGAAATTGCGATGGTAGCTACCCAGATGGCCACTCACATATAGAGAGTTTCCATTATAAAATGTATACAAATATTATGTAAGTACAGAGAATATTTACACGTGTCCAAAATGCGTCCCAATAAATGAAATCCGCTTGAACATAAACTATTGTGAATTTTTACATTTTGAATGTGATTTGGCGAACTGTGTTTGCCCGAGCACCGTGTTGTGTTTACATCGGGCCAGCAACTGCCACTGTTTTCAAACGTGTAATATTGCATTGGGCAAAATCGAACAACAAATATTTTTCGCCTCTTTTGTCAGTGGTAACTTTAGTCGAAAACGATATAGTCAAATCGGAATTGTCAAGCGTTGAGAAACGAATGAAAGGATTTTTTAAAAGATTAAAGCTAATATATTATTATAGTCATGTGTGTATTGATAGTCAATCACCACGCACTAAAACGGTGAAGGAAAACATCGTGAGGAAACCTGCATATCATAGCGATTTATAAAATTTCTATGGTATGTAAGTCCGCCAACCCGCACTAGGCCAGCGTGGTGGACTATATGGCTTGACCACTCTCAATCGTTCTCTCGATTGTAGAGGAGGCCCGTGCCCTGCAGTGGGACGTATATGGGCTGATACAGATACAGATATTATTATAGGTAAGACATCGAAATAGTACTGTTTTTTATAATTGGCGCGGCATGACATAGTGACTACACGGCATCTGGTAAGTAAATGCCGCCCAGATAAAATATAGAATGGCATCAGACAGAGGTTCCATGCCATAAAAACAATTATGCCGGTCTGCTAAGATGCTTCTTTATACTTCTTACTTCTAGTATAAAACAACGCCAGCCAAATACTACAAATTCCCAAAACAAAACCTACCCAGTTGTAACGTAAGGTAATAAAAATGCTTTTTGAGAACTCGTTACTAAATCACTTCATCTGTGCAGCAGATGTAGAAGTTAAGTAATCACGCATATACGTAACACCAATTTTACTTGTAATGCCAAAAGTAACTTTTAAATGAACATTTTTAAAGTCTGATGTTAATAATTAAAAAAAACTTTTATGATTAATGACAGCACTCTAACAAAACAAAAATTACAACAAAATTTACACAGAACTCCAAACACATTCATAAATATTTACATTCCGATAAAACATTGGAAAGCAACTAGCATCTGGCCGAGTCTTGCGGAATAAAAAATATAGAATAAACGCTACAAACAAATATAAAACGAAGAGGGGAACCTGTAAAGTCGGATCGACGTGAAATTGGCTCCTAAACAAGTCCGATTTCACAGCGAGGACGCTAATCTCGACTGAGCAGCTCGACTTTCATTAGCATTTGTGTAATTTCATCTGCGGATCTCAGTGTACCCAGCGACCCAAATAAAAAGAGCTAGAGAAGGCTTAAAACATTACGTGGTGTGCGAGGGAGCTTATTGAACTCATTGCGGTAGTCCATTTAGTCACTGTGATGTCGAAAATGATGTACTTTTATGGCATATATCATTTCTTTGTTTCAACCTAGCGTTATTCAGGCTTGTAAGATAATCCTCTTTCCTTTCCTCTTATATTAGCCATTGTGCCAGATCTTTGGCATCTCGGCTTGTACGTTTTGATAGACTATCGGCTTTGATATCTTTTTTACTACTTCATGAAGGGAATATGTCAGTACCTCAATTTCTTTATGTATCGCAAAAGTCTATGATTTGTATGAAAACAATGAATTAATTATACGTATAGGATTCATTTAATTTCTTGTTTTTTAGCCTTTGCGGTATTCGTTTATGATTCACAAAAGCGAAGATCTCCATTGACATATTACGAATTTATAATAACGTAACAAATATATTAAAGCCTGACTTACGCCTCAAATACGATAACGGCACTATTTATTGAATAGCATAAGCAATTTCCAGTTTGAATGCATTCCGAAAATTACTACTATTTAACGTGGATTTGGCAACACACCAATTTTGGTATATTTGATAACTATTATTTCTGAACTAAGAGAAGTAAAAAAGAAACGCAATGAACTGTTTTGTTACGCAGATACTTAGGTGATTCGAAAGAGGATTGCATTCTCAAGCTAGTTTCTTAAATAAATAAACTTTCTGTACATCAATTTGTTGTACTAACAACGCGTAATACGGTTCTCAGTACAGAGCACTACCCGCTTCATTTGTCTTCAATCTTATTTATCTAACTAGCCAACACAGAATCTTTAGAAATGTTTCATTCTAATTTGAATTAAACTTCCACATTTTGCAAGCAAGTAATTTCAATTATTCCAACTCTTGAAGCGAAAGAAAGTCTAATAAAAAAGGTGCCAATCTCAACTAATTTGTTTTAAAATCTCGCTGATTTTAGAATATTTTGTTACAGAGTGAAAAATCAAATTAACAGATAAAGTGTTATTAAAATTTTATTAAAGACACGCGGCGCGACCGGGCTTCATCCGGCTGCTGAAAAACTTTTTTGGAAATATATTCGCCCATAATTCTAATAGTAAAAGAATTTTTCAAATCTTCCTAGTAGTTTCAGAGCTTATTCAATGCGAATAACACTAAAATCTATCATATTCATCCTATTACTTTCAATTTTATAGATTTAGAAGTAAATTGTACGATTTCCAATTAATACTGATTTAGTATTAAATATTAATGGAAGTACCTATACTGTATTTTTAATTACCAAACAAGCAATGAGGGTTATCTTTTTCAGGACCATGGGCGTGGCAAAAGGATATTTATCGAGCGCAAACCCCTACAAAGAAAACAAAACTTGATTTAACTTTTGATTCAGAAAAGAATCGCTGATTTATCAAAGAAATTAACTTTTCAAGCATTTTTCCCCTTCTTTAATAAACGGAATCAAATTCATTGACTAGCGGGTACGTACAGAATCACTGTTTATATAACTACATTTACCCTCTATATACTAAAGAAGATAAAGCAAGATAAAGCTATTTCGTTTTTATTTATTTTTCACTGCTGCATATTTTTTTGTACTACTATGACTACGTGACTTCACTAACACCTGATGGTAAATGCAATATGTCCCAAGCAACGTTGTCTGGAAAGTAATTAGCATCTTTCACTATTTGACCGCGCGATAACAAAAAAAAAACAGGCTCAAAAAATCTTTATCTCCTTAATTTTAGTTTTACTAATATTTACTACAACTTCAAGTCTCTTAGTTATTCTTATAAAAAGACGTTGAAGTGCTAAGCTCTAATTAGAATTGTTGTATTCTAAGACATAAACGTCCACACTTAGCTTCTATTTTTAGTCGGAATAATTGCGAACTAAATTAGGCTGTCTTAATATTACGCAAACGAAGCTCGAAAACGAAATGCGTTTAAAAGGAACTCCAATTACATATTAAAAACTTATTCAGCGTATAACGTAAGGATTAACCACGACTGTTATCTGTCTGAACAAGTATCGTCATTTGAACAAAGCTGAAAGTTCAAACCATTTTGTGTATTTGTGGTACTATCTTTACGTAACAGTTGTTCTATTGAAAATAAAATCGAAGAGCATAAGAAGTTAAATATAAAGGTCGTAGTAGTTTAAACGAGTTCCAACGATATATTTTATTTATTCTAACAGCTGACAACCTCCACGGCGCAGATGTTTAGACGCCGGCTGTGAAACGTGAGGCCGCTGCTTCGATCCCCGCGCCGAAAAATATTTATGTTATTCACAGGTATTCGTTTCGGGCCTAGGTGTTTCGGAGACCGAAAAGTTTCTCGTAGTTTGTAAATACCCAGGACACAAGACTCGATCTTAGTGTGGGGTCAGGGCTATGTAAGTGACTGTTGGGTGTATTTATATTCTAAAATGATTAGTAGGCTTGCATTCATAGGCAGCAAACAAGCTTCATTAAGCCCCGTGTTTGGCTCAACTCACCCTAATATCATCTGCCTATGACAGCTCAATACAACACCACTTTGCACTAATTGTAAAGATATTTAGGCCAAGCTGAACATTTCCTTTGAACATTTTCGGACATGTAATTATAAATTGTAACACAAAGTGTTGTTACGCTCACTTAATTTTCAATTAGGATCCAAAAACTTGTCGCGTATTTCATGTAAAAGGGTGTAATTTACAAAATGTCGCGGTCGGTAACGTCCTCAAACTTGGAGAAATTAATTAAACGTAAAACATTACGAGTAAACAAATAAAAAATAACGTTTACGCGGTAAAACAACAGACCGGTCCCGAAGAGCAGTCGTTAATCAATTATTCCTACCATTTGACATTTATTTCTTTAGCAGAGCGTTGACTAAATTAAATCTGAGCAAAATAAATTTTATGACTTGCAAATCTTGATCAAATTGTTCTAATTAGTAATCATATAATCAGATCGTCAATTTAAAAGTCACGAAACTCGCAATTCTTTCCTGTCCGCCTCCTCTTTCAAATTCCACAACGGTAAAATTCACAGCAGGCCAACCATCAAAATTGTAAATTATAAATATTCACTACAAATTAGGTAACTCAATGCAGGATTTTAGTATCGGGCTATAAAACAAGCGCTGAGGAGCTTAAAATATTTCGGCACTATCCTAAGCCGCTGGGAAAAGGCTTGCTTACTCGTCAAAGTTACGTAAATGGAGTGGGGTGTAGACTTTATATTACTGACAGTCTCAAGCCGAGGGCAGACCGCATTGAATAGCGATTCTCCGTCCAAAGTGCTCCCTTGAGGAAAGAGGACCTTCATAGCAGCATAAGGAAAAGTGGATCTCAGTATGACGTCAATGTCATTACAATTTTCGAATGGGACCTCGAACAATCGTTTATCCAACGATTTGGAAACGTAATGAAATTCTTGCGATGTTGGAGGCGGCTTTTAATTTTTATCGTGGTGTTTACTTGGGTCATTTTAATACAATAGCATGGGATAGTGATATTGTCGTCTATTGTATGTATGTAAACGTCACGTCTGTATCCCATAGTGGTAGGCAGAGTCTATGGATCTCCACTTTGCTCGATCCTGTCATACTACTTTCCCTTCGTCAACTTTCATTAATCTCTTCACGCATTCACGTCGGTTTAGGGTACTCTTAACCTGACCCTTGCGGAGGGTCCATTGTATGTTACAATAAAACAATTTAATAGAATGTCTATATATTTATTCGATGTTTCTTAAGTATTTATATTCACAATATATATTTTTAAATTGACTTTATTAAAATATATTATTCAGCACTACAAGTTACAACCAAATTTTATCAAGCAGGAATATTTGCGATATGAGTTGGCAATTAAATGTTATAAGAAACTATATTTAAATATAAAGGAATAATGCAGGTTACTAAATGTGCAAACTAAAAAAAACGTATACAAAAACAACATAACGAAACACCTTTTACACCACCACCTACATTTTCTAAACAAAAATCAATCCAAAGAGGAATTTTCATTACATTTCTAAAGAGTCCTGATATCTTTTGTGTGGAGGACGTTCAATAATTATTATTATAGATGTTGGGTGTTTTTCATTTGCTCGAATAAAGGATGTTCATCTTTCACAGCAATGTCGAGCTCGTCAATTAAAACCGCAACATTCGAAATATCCATTTTGTTGGATCAAAGGATCCATACGTCCATTATATTAAAACGTTTCGAATTTTCTCCTGTATATTTTCGACAATTGTAGACTTTCATGTATTGTTTTTATGAACATTTTAAAAATAAAAATACTTTTATTTAATAGTTTTAAGAGTTTTGTTGTTTTGTTTTTGTTTTACAGCATAAATCCTGTAATTTATTTTGTAACTTTTTGCTACTAAAATATTATTAAGAACTTAAAAAGTGTTTTCAGATCAAAGTCAAACTAAATTACGAAGTTTTCATTAATTGCTTAAAAATGTCCGTGAGCCTTCTAGATTTAATATGATTCATTAACCTTTTAAGTTTCATTTTTAGGCTGAGATCAAAGACGCAAAAAATATATTTCCTTACTAATAACGTGAAATATCGCTGGTATAATTTCGAAGCGACAAGCCGAGGACAGCTACTCAGTGAACTCCTAATGGCTAATGACAATGACTGTTAGTACTGTTTTTAAAAAATTACACTATCAACGAGTACCTACCATGGTCCAACGAAATCAGAAAAGTGAATCAAAGGAGACATTGACTGGATTGTTGACTTTTTGATACGAGTCGAAAAAAAACATAGTAACTATGATAATATCACTGTTGTTTTTTGCGGCAAAAATACCACCATACAGATATAAGATAAAAAAGAGAGAGGTGCCGGGTTCAACACCTAGTCGGTAATAAAAACGACAGGCAATAAAAATACAGTCATTGGGCGGATTTATCACAAAAACGATTACAGTAACTGGTCATCATTCGTAATATATGCATAATAAAAGATATAATGACCTCTGCATTCATAATAAAATGAAAAGTACTACGTCCATGTATAAGGAAACATACAATATACCAAATGTCAACTATTTACAGGGATGAACAATATCATCTCAATTCTTAACCACAATATTATACTGAAATTGTACGAAGAACTACCCTATTGAATATTTTAATGAGCTAGATTAACCAGTGTGGTTCCATAGCCATACCGAAGCCCAATGTTTGATAAAAGATTTTACATTGAGGCGTTAAAATTTCTTTCTGGTGTGTTTTCTTTATTTAAGTGGTGACCGATTTAAATCATAATATGAATAAATGTTTTCTTGGCAAAATACATGTACTTAAATATATTAAATAAAAAATAGCTTTCGAATGCTAAAACACGACGTATCAGACAGTAAGTACTAAGTAGCTAAGATTCTTGATGACTACTTGACATGGTAAATAGTTAACTGACTGAAATTTCAAAACATTGCACTTCCATCACTATCTTTAAGATAATCACGTTTATATCTTAATACATTTACCATGATTTGCAAGCGAAACACACGAACATATTCAGTAGCACCGACCATATACCATTAGAAGTTTATCCCGACGAACTAATCTATGTTCTTGCTACATAGTGGTCAGAATATCACCCAAAACAAGTTTAGTGCACACGATGGGCAAATTATAAAACATTAATTATAAAGTTTGCGTTGCGAAGTTTGCGCTGCAGTGTAATGTTGTGTTAGCGTGTACGCGCATAAATACAGACTTTAACACCCGACATTAACACCGGCACCCTCACGTTTTTATTACCACAAGTAATAAGAAAAAACTGCATCTTTAAACTCTTATTTACTTTTGTAATTTGTTTGTTTGGCGCTAAGCACAACGCTTGTTCGTTATCTTTACGTGGCTTGGTTTTTATGATTTTTGATGTGTTCGTAAATTTTTAATTTTTGTAGGCTGTGAAGACTAAATTGCAAATGGAATGGTTTGACCCGATAACATAGTTTATCGAAGTTATAGCTTTCTTGTGTCATTTATTTTGTTACTGATTTTGCTCAAACTTCTTGGCCTCCAGGAAATGGAAACAGAAAGGATTCTGTTGCCATTTATTTAACTGTTTCCATACAAACTTCGATCAATAATAATCTTGAGCTAAAAATTATATATTACAAGAAACCTATCAATAAAAACGATACAATAAAGTTATACAACTTATATTGTATTTAAGTATATTAAATACTCCTAAATTAATGTACTTCAATTGAGCAACACATAACAGAAAACCTACCTCTCTAAACTCCCCAAGTTACATAAGCACTACAGTAAACTGATAACTACAACATACAGCGAAGTAGGTTATTTGATAAAAGAATCGAGGGTAAAACAGTCGTGGAATACGAAAGCACTTTCTTCCCGAACAGAAAACCAGGTGGCGTGTAACGTGGTGTTTGCCAGCCGATTGCTTGATTGGACCGCGGCTTTGTTTCGAAGAAACACTCTATACCCGCTAACGAGTCTTGTTCACGCTGTTTTTTCTCCTAAAATCTCTCACAGAGCCCTGTAATTATTTACCGGATCAACTCTTCGGGACCGACGTCAAAACAATTAGCTCATTTTTTAATCAAACTTCACTCTTCAGTAATTTTTGTGCCAATTAGGAAACTGTTCGTGAAAGGCAATTTTTAATGTTATTTAATTTCACCCTCGTAACTGTTTTAAGATTGGAACATAAAGGAAATTTTGTCGCTTTACTGGTCCGTTTTACGATGATGATAAAAAAGGTCATAAGGGAACATATTGAAGCTCCGGGTTGAAGGCGTGGTTTTTATTATCACATCATGTGACAAATCTAAGCCGCTATTGTCTAGTACATTACGTCCGCAGGTCGGACTATAAACCTCGGACTAAGGAAATAAATAGCACACAGCTTTCGTCGGTGTAAGCATGGGCCATTTGAGAAATTTATTGTGTGCACTTAACCACAAATAAATTGGCCGGTACTATGTGAACAGCGCTATTAGGATCCGCTCCTTTCACTGCAATGTTTTTATGTCATCGTTTGTTCTCCACAATCATGCCTTTGTTACACATAAACGAGCTTAGCTAAGAGTGCATCATATACATCACTCACTACACTAATGTCTTTATTGACTTCTTGTTTTTGAGTTGGTTCTCGATATTCAAGTCTTTGCCTTTATAATTTGTCGTAATTTTTTACGAGGCAATAACAATTTACAATTGCGATTGTGTTTTATGTATTTATTTACGGCGCGCTGATAGTATTTATCTTTTAATTACAAATAGCTCAATTAATCACAATTACTCCATATTAATTATTATAAAAATCGATAGCTAGATACACAATGTTACGTCAAGCTCCATAGATTCTGCTTTACACTCAAATGCAAACAAAAAAATCCCAGGGGCATAGCAAGTAATTTTTTAAAATAATGAACGTAAATAAAAATCTTTGCTGAATTTTTAACATTTTCATTGAATACACGTCTTTTGTCTCAGTTGACTTACGTAATAAATAAATGATAATGCCTTTAGTGCTTCTGAATGTGAAATGCATTACGTTTCAACGTTGCGAGATCCATTTATGTAATATGTTTTAGAAAAATAGAATATTGTATAAAGATATTGGACGTATTCTTCAACAAAGGAGACCGATATATTTTATCTTTGTACTCTTAAGCGTGAACATAAATGATCATACATCAATTTAACAATTTCGGCCTCGATCAGATCACGATAACGGACCTATTTCTAAAAGGATTACAATTTATCTGTATTAAAAATCTCAATACACGTTAAATTCGTTGCCGAAGACAAGAAGAGGGTCGAAGAAGCTTCATCCGAATAAATCCAGAGCTAAAGCACGTAACACGTAAAATAATATCATATTGGATAAGCGCGGGATAAGACAAATTGAGTTTTGTTTCGGTTTAACCGAATCAATCAATAAATTCGCCGCAAAATTGACAACGCAGCGGCTGATCGACGCGCGTGTAGAAAACACGTACAACAGTAATTCCATTTTCATATTTCATGAGCTGACATTTACAAACTGCGTTCATGTAAAATATCAAAATTAGAGGTTCGTTTTGACTGTATTGTTATGAACAATCATTCGCGAATGAAACAAACACAACTTTTCCTGTTGCCAAACAACGTGGCCACGTAACGTCAACAAGAATTGATTATAAACTTTACCTGGACGCTGCTGTTTCCGCTTCAATCCGCATATGCTCTCACCATTTTGAATATTCCAAATGAACAGAGAGAGGACAGAACAAAGAGATCATAATACGTAATTCTATGGTAAAGTTTGAAAAACTCTTCAAGTTTGGGTACAATTATCTGCCAGAACAAACAACAAAGTAAACGTTTAAATAAAGCGTACACGCGTCCTTTGTTTCTCTGAGAGGCTAATTAGTACTATACTTTACACTTAATTAATACTAGGACGGAATTTAAAAGAGCCCTCGAGAGGAGGGTCGCTATCAAAGTGATATATATCAAAGACAGAATGTCCGGTGCATAGCAAGGACGGCACTTTAAGTCCACTTAGTGTTGTTTGTGCTTCTGTAACTCCGGTCTTGAAAAATAATTGCATATTCAATCTTTATTTGAGAATAATTTTTCTGGTCTCAATTTAAATAATACTAAGTTTCCTCTGTCCGACGGAACTGTTTTAATTTTTACTAATCTTCCCGTTTTTAGTGCGCAGTAATAAATGTAATAGAATTTTTAAATAGCAGTTAAGTTAACGAATATATGAAAATGAATGAAGAAATGAGTTACTACAAATATATCATAAGTAAAAGATAAGATAGAAATGTATCAAATTGCAAAACATCGTGTTATTTTCCAGTACAAATCTTTAGATATTGCAACATATATCGAACACAATTTTATTTCTAATAAGTTCATGATATTGGCGTTCATAGCATCGTCACAATATTAGAGCAGTTTGCGCGACAATCTTGTTTCAAAATATAAGTTTTGTTTAGAACAGAAAGTGATATGACAAAGCGGGGCGTGTAGTCAGCCGCTGACCGTTTGTCCTTCATTCGTATGCCGAAGCTCTGTACCGCTCGCATCCCGGCTGTTCCCGGTCTAGACTGCGGACTGGCTCGGTGAAACTCATTGTTTCAAACAAAGGAAACTTCGACTCCGTGGCCCGCAATTATGTTGCTACTTCGTTATAACATCGGGGTTGCTGGCTCTACTTTTTCTCAGTTTACCTAATTATGTCGAAGTTTGTACCAGAAAAATGCGGTTGCATTTCATACGAGTTCGGTTTAAATTCTGCTTGGAATGGAACTCACATTTCTTAATGAATACTGAATAGATCCATTACTTCAGTAAAAAATAGCATTGCGAATGCCATCGTCCACCGCGATGCAATGTGCAAATGTATTATTTATTTCACCAATTATCAACGTGGTCAAATAAACATTAATTAAAATGCTCATTTATTCTGTTTACTTATGAATGCAGCAGGGTTAATCCTGGATTGTATAAAAGTGGCAAACAAAGATACATTAACGCGCGACTGCATTAATAACAATGGAGTATAATTGAGCAATTTTAACACGCCCTGAAATGTAATTGAGAGGAAGCGAACGTGGTCATTGTAGTGATTTACAATTGCAAGAGCGGGTGGTGGTCGGTCAAACGTCTATTACGCTAATTGTTAGGCCCGGTGGGCACGAACATTTCCCGAAGCTTTGTGCCCCGCTGCGGCGCGCCGCAGCCTCGCTCGCAATCTGTAAATGCTTTGTGTAGGTCACGTTATGGGCTTACGTGGTTACTACTGTTGTGTTATACATAGCCCGCTAAGTGGCAACAGAACAATATCCACTCCTAATACGTAACATGCAGATGAATCCAGAATGTATTTCATGATAAATTTACACGGCTGGCGTATGGCGTCATAGCCCCAGGGTTATTGTCGCAGTGCATTAACATTTAGATTTCGACCGCATCTCCACTGGCGACAGATCCGATGACTATTGCCGCTCGTACGCTGCGATTCAAATTTGTCAATTGTGGCACGCTAGCGAGCTCCACAAATGTATCGCTTTGGTGCACAATGCGGATATCATTCTGCGAGGTAACATCAACATCTGAAACGAGATACGATACCGTCAATGCATTTGAATATACGGAATTAATCTAGGGAGCTGCTTTGTGTATTCCCGCTCTATATATGCGAAGGGAAACGTAATCACTTACTGGTTACTGGTGGTAGGTCTCTCATATGTGAGAGGCCATCTGGGTAGGTACCACCGCAATGTCTATTTCTCCCGTGAAACAACACTGCTTAAATGCACTGTTGTGTTTCGGATTGAAGGACATTGTAGCCAGAGCAACTACTGGACATATTGAGACTTAACATCTTATGTCTCAGGATGGCGAGCGCAGTGGAATGTTGCTACTGTTCATGAGCGGTCGTATCGCTTACCATCAGGCGAACGGCTAGCTCGTCTCGCCATTCACTGCTATAAAAAAAAAAAAAAAAAAAAAAAAAATCAAATTCGTTTGTTTTTTAAATTATAACTTTTCAATTCTGTTATTCACCGACGCAACTGAATACGAAATTAGCAAAATTTCCAGGCACGAGGAACTCGGCGATCCAAATTTAGGTGAAGTTTAAAATTATTACGAACATAGTAAAAATAAAGTCTACGCGAGTTGTTAATTTTCCAGTTTAGAATAACATTCAACATGGGTTATAACGAGTCGGGGGCAGAAATCAGCGAAGATTGCAGAGGCCATTCAATCAGATCGACAAAGGGTCGCAGTGGAACGATTGGAAAGTCCGTCGCTACGGTGGCCGAACGTGCAGCTCACCGCGACTAATCCAGGCAGATTCGGACAAACCCCCATTACCCTGATTGATTCTCGGCGCTCTGGCCCTGGTTACAAATACAAAGGTCTACAGCAATTTGAGAGCGCTTTCAATTTGCACTGAGCCGCTCGCCTCTCAATTTGCGGCGCTCGGAGTGATCGGTCCTGCCGCGTCGCAGCCTCGTGCCGCCACCGCTGGCTATCGGCCCTACAATCCTGCACATACTAATTACGCTAACTCCCAGATTGCTTGTAATTCCCATACGGCTGATTAATCACTCGCGGAATCAACATTTTTACAGCGGATTTGATGCGAGGAATACCTAGTTAGGAATATCTAGTACGTTTCAAGTATAATGAACGCATGGAATGAAATGCGAGGACGTGCCAATTAGTTCCTAACTGGAGTGTGTATTTACAGAGAGGAATGTAATAGCAGATGAGAATCGCGGTGAAACGTGTACGTCACTCCAATGGAATTTCTAATATATGTGCGACATTTTGCCTTAGGATGATAGATAGCAGTCTTCGTGTTCAAAACAACGTTTGAGATCAAAAAGTAGGTCAGTGATAACGAAGAAGGTTTTACATAAAATGTTATAAAGGTGCATAGAATAAGGACCATAAAGTTGTGAGATCCTTCAGTTATTCAACAAGTTCTGAGACGGAATTACAATGTCTTAACATACAGACACTGTTATGTGGGGAAAATATCACGGCGCATGCAGAAAAACTCATAACGTGAGTTATACACGTGGATATTTCGAGGGGTCTAGGTAGACTGGTAGATATTGTAGCGACAGATAGGGGTGAATATTGCAGAATCTGCCTACTGTGAAATTCATGACGTGTGCCGGGACTTCTGACTGATTGAGCATGTATATATTCCGAAAGCCTTGGCTATATATAGATGACTCGCGGGATAAAGGTATATTTTGTGCTTAATTTGGAGGCGGTGATATTTTTATCCGTGCGCGATTTATACGTCATTATCATGTATGTGACATATTTTGTTATTATTGGTTCCTTGAACACTATATGAAACTGCAATAATGTCTAAGACATTCATTGCATGAGAGTATTAACTGTATGTATCAATTTATTTCCGAAATGTTCGTTTCGATCCAAGCGAAATACGCACAAAGATGATCCCAATTTATAATTGTCTATATATAAATTTAGAAGAGAATTTAGTTTAAATTTTCGGCCTTATTAGGCAATAACGTTCAAAGCTTACCGGCATTCAGCGAGATCCATTCATGTCGAGCGAGATCCTGGCGTTGCGCTTGGATACACCTAATTTTCGCGTTGACTGAAAATTAAAGAAGTCCCACGCGAATCCAATTTCACGGGAGCGGTAATCTCATTAGAGACATCAGACGTCTGACTTTCATTAACATTTATACGATTTTCGCGAGAAAACTTTGAGAGATGGCCGCTTTCCGGTAAAGTTGGGATGCACAAAAGTGAGTTTTCAGATTTGTACGCAGGTGCCCTGATGGAGTTGAGCTCGCCTTCATACTATTCCACAATTTATGCTCAAACTTGCATCGGCAAGTTTGTGATGCTGTTGCGCTCTTCTTTTGTTTTGTTCAACGTTAACAATTGAAGCGGCAGTCCCGGCAGTTACATGAACTTCTTTAAATGTGCATACATCAGTAAGGAAAAAGTAGAAATTGCAGCGCTTCGTCTTCGCAAGTAGGACACTTGAATTATTTATCGAGTGTTAATTTATCTCTTTTTCTTCTGCCTGTTTTTATCTCACGACCATGCGAGGATAGCTTTATATTTTTTTATGTTGCATAAATATTTAACTTATGATTCGTTGACCGACTATTTAATTTACCATAGCTTTATCTGCCAACCCGTTCCAGGCTAGCGTGGTAGACTATATGGCCTAACCCCCTGCAATTGTACTCGCGATTGTAGAGGAGGGTCGTGCCCTGCATTGAGGAAAAACCAGACCGGCCAATTTAATTTAAAATTATGATTGCTCGGTCTGAAAATAGAAAATCTGACCACACTACTGACAGCATATAGGTACTAGAATCACTGTTATGATTTACTCTTACTAACTACACTAATCTTAGTTTAAAAACATGTTATGTTACTTGTACCAGTCATAATACCTTCGCATATAGTTTTTAATTTAAAATTTCATACAAAGGTACTACTTTAAATCCAGCTTTCAGATTAATGCAATAGTCTGAAATAGACCTGTACATTTTCGACAGATGATTGAAGCTCGCGCACGGCACTACACTCGCATATTCTATACGCGACCCATGAATATTCAAGTCAAAGGCATTCACAAAAACAGGACAAATGAACGGAATATGCACCACATGAAATAGCAATTCCTGTGAAATTGCGCGGTACTGGTATTGCAATATTTTTCTTTGCACACGATACAATATTGCGTTTCTCGCGTGGCGTTCGCAGCTGTAATTTTTAAATATAAGGAAATATGAAATACATCTTGCTGTGAATAAGCACTTCCAGATATTAAGTTTGCGTAAAGGGCAAAGGGCGTTCTATCATTCATGCGGTGACAGTTTTTAAGGTTTATTTTTATGTAGAATTTCGCGAACAAAATACTGATAAAGAAAGCATTATAAGCAGACGATGGATTACATAAAAAAAGGTAATAGGATGATTTATTATAATACTAACACGACTTAACGACCTATATGAATAATTAAATCATTTACTATGAAATTTTTCGTCTGCTGCCAAAAAAAACGGTTTAATAAAGCAAGTTTTTTTTATATTGCAATGAATGGTGAGAGGAGCATGCCGTTCACCTGATGGTAAGCGATAGGACCACTCATGAACAGTGCCAAAACCAAACACCTTGAATTACAAAGCAATCCTTGGCATTCCACTGCGCTCGCAATCACACATGAGACATAAGATGTTAGGTCTCAACATGTCACTCTGGATACAATGTCCTTCACTTCACTTTTGCACTGTTGTTTTGCGGGAGAAATAGACATTGCGTTGGTACCTACCCAGGCGGCCTCTCACATATGAGAGACCTACCACCAGTGAGAAGCTTATTATTATACAACATAAGGAAGACACTTATATTTTTTGTAATTTTTAAATTATGTGATACTGATAATCATACATTCGATATTTAAACAGGATGATCAGTGATCAGGAGGTTTCAAAGCATATTTATACTCGATACGCGATACATGTCACTACTCACTTGCTGCGATAATTGCCTGTATGTAGTGTATTGACATGACGCACAAGTCCAACAGCATTAATTATGCGTTTGATTAACAGGATCACACACGGGATATTCATTAGCCATTTAAACCTTAATATGAGCCCGAGTATGGGAGTGATCAAAAATATTACGCGTCAAATTTTCGATATAGGTCATTATACAGCGTGATATTGACATCTGGCATTTAATTTAAACCACATTCTCCTAACCATCCCAGGTAACATTGTACCAAGTTTGAACAAAAACTGCCTGATAGTTTTGTCAAAAATGGCGATTTTAGGTTTCAAGGTTATTGATCAACCCCTATAGATACCAAATCTCTTACAGCTCAGATAAGTTTCCGAACTGAAGTGAAGTTCAGCTAAGCGGTAAAAAAACTCTTATTTATATGGGTGCCCAAAATAGTAAGAACTAAACATACAAAACACACAGACAAAAAAAAACTTTTTATGTTTTTTTCAAATTATGTAAAATAAAACCTGGGGTGATGAGAAATATGTGGGTTGAAATAAGTATACCGTGTCAATATCACCCTGTATATTAGTCATTGAGTCAAGTTTGGACACTGGAAGTATCTTTTTCCAAACTTATATTCAATATCAGAATTCAAATACGTAATACTGTACAGTACTATATCAGTCCATATAAGTCCCACTGCAGGACATGGGCCTCCTCTACAACCGATAGTAAGATTGAGAGTGATTAGGCTAAATGGTCCAATAATAATAAAAATAGGAAATAACACTTTATTTTGCTACTAATATTAAGAAAAATTACAAGACTTATACATATGTCATAAGTTTATAAAAACAAGACACAACATTGATTAAACCTAACAAATAAAACCTCATTTGAAAATAGAATGAAAAACGTCTAATCCAACAGTGTATACCACAAAAGCAGTCTTGCATTCTGCGGTAATGTATGAGTCCGCGAAATGAACTCTCAATCGGCCGGCATCCCACTTAACTAAGACAAAGCCGACGGGAAGCAAGTTTCCTCATTTATCGTTAGAGATCCCACAGGATAACGCGGTGCAATCCGCCGGAAATAGAAAGTCAAGTACGGAATGGTTTAAGAACAAGAAGATAAATTTCTGCACGAATGCACGTGTATTAATTCTGAGCGGTGTTACAGAAACTGGGGTATGAAGATTGGTTTTGTATAGATTAGAAATAAATTGGCACAAGACTGAAAATTATATACTGAGATGACTTCGTGTATGGGTGAATGTCAAATACTAGAAAATAATGCCTTCCTCGACCACCTCGGTGGCGCAGTTGTACTAAAGTATGAATTCCTAGCTGTGGTCTCGGGTTCGAATTTCGGGCCGGGCAAAGTAATATTTAATGTTTCTATTCTTTATCGAGCTGGAATCAGAAAATTGTGATTTGTGACCGATATGGCGATAGGCTCGCCCCCTATCTCATCGTGGGACGGAAAATAAATGGCAAGACGTGGATATTCCGTGTGTTTATGAATCTGGAAATAATAGCTAGTACATGTGTTAATTTATTTTATTGATTTGTATATCGATAATGTATTAATATTTGTAACATTTGTCTATTGTTAACTAGCGGCCCGGCCCAGCTTCGCCCGGGTACAAGTAGATTTGTGTACAATAATACGTACGTATTATACATATAAACCTTCCTCTTGAATTTCTCTATCTATTAAAAATCCCGCATCAAAATCCGTTATGTAGTTTTAAAGATTTAAGCATACAAAGGGACATAGGGACATAGGGACAATGATTGTCTCTTCAATACGTATAAAAACACTTCCATAATAGTAGTTGCTACTTTTATTTTTACAATATAATATCTTTACCATTTAAAATATAATCCAGTATGAAACAATTACTATTTACGAACAAAAACGGTCTAAAAATATTTAGTGCTCACAAAAGGTCGCGTTGTAAAACTGAATCAACTAATCGAAAAGGGGCCTAATGATATTATATTATTTGAAATATGACCTAGGATTACAAAGGCACTCTAACTCAAATGTGTAGGTCGAGTAATATAAAGTGCAAAAATATTCAATGTGGGCGTTATTTTGACATGCTATAGGATTCTCCTTTGTAAAATTATTTCAAGAGAAGATCCCGCCCACACTAACCACTACGACTCGTGTGAACCGTAGTCCACAATGACATATCGACAATGGAATTGGTTACCAATGTACGGCCAGTCGCTGAGTAATTTGTTAATGGTATAGTACAAAATGCATGCAATACAATATTAACGAGGCATAGAAAATGCTAGCATTTTTTAAAATGTAATACAAAACTCAGTAATGGATTTGTATAGTTCGTTAAAACTGCTTTACAAATATTATATCAATTCCTATAATAAACAAGATAGAAGTTGTGGATTTGAACACACATACGCTTAGATTATATACTCGTCATATAATCTAAGACACATACGCTTACTAAATTAGTAAATGGACATCTTACTTAGCCAAACAAAGCGATAGTCGATGGAATAAGGTTGTTACAGAATGGTAGCCAAGAGGAAGGTAGGCAAACCATCCGCTAGATGGATGGATGACATCGTTAAGTTTCAAGGAAAACAGTGGATGGTACAAGTGCAAGACTGGGAGATGAGGTGTAATGGAGAAGAAGCCTATTTCCAGCAATGAATTAATGGGGGCTGATATGATTAAGATGATAAAGGGATATATGTATGTGAATCATATTCTTATCCCTTCATCCACAGTTCGAGGTGACCCATTACTGACATCGATAATGCAGACATTAAAATTAATTTAACGTAAAGTTTACAAAGGCTCGATGATTATGTTGTGTCTATGCAGTGAGGAAACAAAGAATGTTTTGGTTATCTATGTCGGTTCTAGACAATGCTGATAACGATTCTGTGTGACGATGACTATGTGCGCGTAATTGCATTTGTTTATTATTAGCAATGTTTCAAATTTTACTGCGTTTGTATTGATTGAAATATATCGAGCTATCTTATAATTGCACATAAGGACTCTCGCTTTAAGCAGGCATTAGTTAGAACGTTATTGATAGCCAGCTTGGTCCATCGAGTCTACGATATGAATGTTTAGAGTTTAATCCGTGGTATTTGTTATATTTGTGTTAGTAAAGGCCTCATTAGTGTTTTGAAAGTGATAGAGCAAAGCTGTTTTCAGTCATGACTTAGCTTGAATGGGCAGTTTGTCGGGGCGGTACCGCTGTCTAATAGGAGTTACTCGCAAAGTGACAGCATTGCTGTCACATTTCGTTCGGTGAATGATTGTGCCGAATACCCAACTCCCCTTTCCTCTTCCAATCTTTTTTCGTGCCCGATCCCCAACTGATATGATGGGCCGACAACATATTTATGATCCCAGGGTTGAAGAAGTACATGGGCTGTAGCGATCACTTATTATAAGGAAACCTACATTTGTGCTCGTTTGCCGGGCCTATTATATAAAAAAGACCGCAACAAGCCGTAGCAATTTTGATCAACTTCTAAATTTGAGCAAAACACTCACGTGTGTATAATAAATGTGTTAATATTTTCATCCATTTTCCAAAGCAAACTTGAAAATATAAATAAAATTAACCCCTTTACACGTAAGCCGTGATCGGTTTACTGATTACTGATACAGGCTAATGAAATTTGCTTAGGAGGCATTTTGCTTAATTACATGTTAACACACGTGTGTGATATCGATATTGGGAACTTAGATGGAATATAAGCTTAATAATAGTCTTGGTACTAGATTATTGGATATAATTAATTATTTTAAATAATCATTAAGGGAGAGGAGGAGAGGGGGAGGATTTGGAAAGTTTTGGAGAGGCCTTTGTTCAGCAGTGGGCCTCCTGTGGCTGAGATGATGATGATGAAATAATTATAAATCATTAGGAAAGTCTTGCAAGTAAAATTTGCTCTAGTTACATCGTTACTATTCAATGTGTACAATGAAAATATCTCGCACATCAATGAAAAGTGGAAAAATTAACATTCACTTACAGATACACTACACAAACAAATATTGAACTACGTTTCGAAAAATATGTAGATTGAGATAAAATTTCGAATAGTAAAATAAAAGTTTCTTTATAATTTAATTTTGTTTATCCCAACTCTAAGTGTTAATTATCAACTTAATAGCATTCTGTTTGTAGTTAAACTACTTAGTAACTTGGGAAGCAACTAATACCTATAAGACAGGTTTACCTCGTTTAAGAATTAGTGAACAACTGTAATCCATCAAGGTATTCAGCAATTATTAACACTAAATAAATGAATAAGCTTAAATAATTTTGATACAGCACAAAGCAACTTGAATTCATGCCAATAGTCGTTATATGAATTGAACTCAGCTAAATAGTGCATAAGACGTGGGTATTAGTAATATAAAAAGTTCAATTTTAAAGTAAAAAAATGGCATTTATCCAAAATAGGTAAAATCTGAGATTTCTACAAGTTTCTTTAAAGTGTGTGAATGTCCATAAAAGCCTGTTCTTAGGATCCCAAGTGGCTCCCAGATACTTGATCTTAAACGTAATACCATCCAGACAAATTATACAACCACTTCATCTCAGCCACAGGAAGTCCACTGCTGATCATGGACCTCCCCCAAACAATTACTGCTGATTATTTTCTTTTAACCTCTTCGATCAAAGGTCTGAAAGTGTACGAAAAATATGAATATTTCCAATTATATCTGTCGGTTCCATACATCTATAACGGGTGACATCCGCCACCGTCGCCATGTGACGCTACGGTGGGTTATCACTGAGCTGACCACACTTGACCCGCGACTGACCCAATTACTTATCGCGTGCGTTGTGCATCTCTTTGTTTGGGGACTCTGAAGAAATTTAACCTTGGCACGTTTACTTACATAATTCTAGGATAAAGTCTAGTGGATATTTAATGGTGTACCTGAAACAAAGAAAATGGAAATGATTATTCGGTTATATTAGGAAAGGTTAGAACATGCATATTGTAGAGGATTAACAAGATTTCATACAATAAGTGAAGTCCACTAGCTCGCACTAGACTAGCTTGGTGGACTACGGCCTAAACCTTCTCAACCGAACTCTCAATAGAAGATAAGAGTCCTGTGCTGAACAGTAAGCGACTATGAACTGATACAAAATGCTGCATTTTTAGTAGGCCCAACAAAAGAGGTCGTATGATGGCAAGCAATCGCCATTTACATAAAAAAACAACAATAGTTATTACCACAAGTGCGTAGCTGGGCTTTGAAAATAGAACAGGAAGGAGAGGAAAAAACAAAGGGTGAGGTAATGATTACAGCTGTGTGGATGATATTGTAGTGCCAAGTACACACGGATGCAGGCCGCTTCCAACAGGTCGCTTTGGAAATGCTTAGGATCAGGATTTTCAGTAGGAGACTATCTGTAGTTGAAAATAATGACATTGATGCGAGGAATCTTGGTATGACGTGTGAAAATGAAAGGTTATACGTACAAGATACAAATTCCTTTTCAATTGCAGGAAAAAAAAAAATATTCACATCTTGTTTTATGACATTGAATGTATTTAGAACATAAAATATAAAGGTGGTTGCGAAGAAGATTGTCAATTGTAATGTAACAAAGAATGAGTTGCGGTAGAAAACTAAGCAACAATTAACAGAGATACAGACTGAAGCAAAAGTCCTAATCTCCGAATTTAGTAGTGTTCTCGGCTGGTTTACATTTAAGCGAAGTTCAATTGTTAGTGAAAAATATTGTATCCCTGCTTTATCCGGAACATTGCGTTTAAGTAAATTCAAAATCTTAGTTAAGATCAACAACGCTATAGTGTGTCTTTTCCTTTAGGAGCAAAAGCTGTTAGTTCCAATTGTTATTATCTGAACATGGTGCTACCATCCGTGATATTATAAAATGTCTTATTTTTTAGTTTAATAAAAACAGAAAGGAAGAAGAAAAGCATTTTATGAACACAGATACTTCATATAAAAAGTTTTAGCTGCAACTCACCGAAGAAAAACAATTTCCTCCAACTAATGCGCTGATATCTAGACAGCGAAAAATTTATAAAAACTAATTTTATATAAATAATCTTGCAAAAATAGAAAAAAAAAACAGAGTTCAAATTAGTAAACAAACCGTTCCCTAAAACCACTGAGTCAAGTTCTTTCCGCTTGAATACCGCTTTTAATACTCGTTAATTATAAAATTAAAACGTGGTACCCGCGAATAAAATATGGATGGTGAATTTTTTACATTATAAAAGTCAGTGGGCATCCCTGAACCCATTACTCACTTTGGGAAACCACCCACTTGGCTGTTTGTGGGCAGCCACCACTAATTTATTGCCCTTTAAGTGCCTCTGACACCGGAGTGCCGCGGCAATTTGGCCAAAGCTAGGAACAATTCGACCTTACATAACAATGATCTGAGGTACAGCTCTTGACCCGCAATAACGTGCTGTTTAGGTAAGTTTATATGTGCATTGGACATATTTTTTATTTAATGAGCCGGGCGGGATCTACAAATGCAGTAAATACTAGAATCTAGATAAAATTAAACTTACATCACTTGATTTTTTTTTATTAAATGTCAATGATATTACTATCATATGTTCAAAATTATAGAGCCTAATAATAATTCTCGGTACAAATCGGTAAAACCATAAAGTAAATTTATCAGCCGGTCACCGATTTCTGGTGGTAGGTCCCTCATATGTGAGTGGTCGCTTGGGTAGGTACCACCGCAATGTCAAAATCTCCCACCAAACAACAGTGTAAAAAACTGTTGTTTTAGATTAAAGGATATTGTAGCCAGAGTAACTACTGGACATATTGAGACTTAAAATCTTATGTCTCAGGATGGCGAGCATGGTGGTATGCCAAGTATAACTTTGTAATTTAAGGCGTTGCTTTGTTTTCCTACTGCTCATGAGCGGTCGTATTGCTTACCATCAGGCGAACGGCATGCTCGTCTCGCCATTGATTTGCAATAAAAAAAAACGATTATATTAAATTGGCAATGATTTTCAAAAGGTAAAGATATTAATTGACGCGAGTAATAAAAATCTAGAAAGTTCTACTGGAGCTGATAACCTAAACAAAACACACAATATGATTTATTGATACTCAATAAGCGGAGTTATTAGCCCGGAGTTATTATTTCACATTACATTGAATTTGGATCATATAACACGTTATGAATAACAGAAAGTACCTATATATGGATACAAAAGTTATATAACTTTTTATATGTCTATTATATTATTGAATCTGTTAAGGTTATTATTCAATGGCTATAACTGTAGCTACTTGTCAAGGAAATATAACGATAATGTTATCCTATGAAAATAAGTACAAACATGCGTACATACATAGTCCTGACCCCACATTAAGATCGAGTCTTGTATCGTGGGTATTAAAAACTACAAGAGACTTTTCGGTCTCTTAAACATCCAGACCTGAAACAAATATCTGTTGATCCAACAAATATGTGTTTCAGTGGGGGATCGAACCCGCGGCCTCTCGTTTCAGAGTAGACGTCTAACCAACTGCGCCACAGAGGCTACATAAAAATAAAGTTTATACAACCGATAAAGACGACGTACGTTACCTACGTTAACCGAAGGATCTTTGATTACGAGAGATAATTCCTGTATGATTTATTTGATGTGGAAAATCATAAATGATTTGCCGTAGTGGAACTTGGATTTCCATAGAGGGAAAATGGCCGGAGTACTATCGATTGATAAAGTCACTGGTAGGATGTCAGCTAGTCCCACTAGTTTTAGGTGGCAATTAAAAACACAGTTTCTCCTGTACGGAATTGCATTGAAAAGTTCCGTAACAACTAACAAACGCCGAATAACTCGTAACTAGACTCAGTGCTCTATAAAAAAAATCGAATTAAAAGGTCTAGAGCACAGGAAACCGCCTGGTAAAGTTTTGAGTCCTTCTGCTCGTGATATATATGTATAAATATTTCCAAAAATGTTGGTCCATGTTTTCAATATGATAAAAGGTGACAAAAATGATTTAAGGCGCGAAAGTGAGTGGCTAAGAATATCTTTGGAATGTCTGAAAATTAATTAGAAGTGTCAATAAAGAAAGCCAAATAAGGATGATTTTATTAATGAAGGTTTTAACGCGGTATAAATCTTCGAACCTTGGCACTTTCTAATCTCTGTATATATTGGACACAGTCATAGTTATATATATGTTACCGGAAATGTATGAAGTCTCGGAATTGTATACATTTCCTAGGAAATGTATACAATTCCGAAGCTGCTTAGGAAATGTATAAAATATTCTTTCAATAATTATTTTATACATACATATCCTGGGAAATGTATACATTTCCTAGGCATTGTATAAAATTCCAATATCGTATTAGGAAATGTATAAAAATAATGGTTTCTGTAATAAAAAACGTTGTTCAAATGAGAGTAATATTTTTTATCACAGGTAACAATCATAGCGTTAAATTCTATAATACTTAACTATTATAGAATTTATATTATATATTTTATTTTTTCTATATTACTAACCTAACCTAACCTAACCTACCACTTTACTGGTGGTAGGTCTCTCATATGTGAGAGATTGACTGGGTGGGTACTACTGCAATGTCTATTCCCGTCAAACAGCAGTTTAAATGCACTGTTGTGTTTCGGATTGAGGGACATTGTAGCCAGAGTAACTACTGGACATATTGAGACTAAACATCTATATGTCTCAGGATGGCGAGCGCTGTGGAATGCCAAGCATTGCTTTGTAATTCAAGGTGTTGTTTAGTTTTGCTATTGATTATGAGCGGTCGCATCGCTGACCATCAGGCGAACGGCATGCACGTCTCGTCTTAACAGCAATTAAAAAAAATAATATAAAAAAACCTAACCTACACGCATTGACCTTTTAAGATCGGATGATGCAATACCCTCCTCTCGCTCCGCTATCCCCGCTTAGCCCTTGGTATCTTAAATATCTTACATTTCCGATCACTATTTAGGAAATGTATAGATTTCCTAGGATGTGTCTAATGTAATTTATTTTACACATTTCCGGGCGATTTTAGGAATTACATAGATTTCCTAGGAATTGTATACAATGACGGATTACATACATTTCCGTTAACATATACATAATATGTCACATTATAGGCCGCTAAAGTCCAAATTAAATATCATGATCATCATATTAGCCACAGGAAGTCCACTGCTGAACATAGGCCTCCCCTAAAAATCTCCGCACCAACCTGTTGGAAGCGGCCTAAAACCTTAGCCAGGTCGTCGGACATTTCACTTCCCTGTACGTGTAAACTAAATATAAATTGAAATAACTGCTTATATCACGAAGAGGGCGTATAGTAAATCTCGTCTTATATAATATTATAGCAATACCAACGCAAATATTGTAGAATTAACTTGGTTGCAAAGACAGCATCAAATGTACATAGAAACTCAGTTATTTACTGAATATACAGTGTAGGCAGGTAGGGCGTCTAACTTCAGTTAGTTTAGTTATCCACGACCTGTAACATCCTACATTACGTACTCGTAACAAACCTTGTAAATTACGTGTAACGTTAATTAAATTATTTAACACGAAACTACGCTGTAATATTCGCTTCAAAGCTATCAATATTAATAATATAATAATATTAATAAGTTTTATTGGCAAACAGTAAGTTTGTACAGTAGTAGTAATTATAACTCGACATAGGTGAGATCAAAAAAGTAAATAAGTAGAATAACCAACTTATCCTAAACATTAACAAAATATTTAATGTACACCAAAAAATACTAGTAATCAGCCTTGAGCTTGTATGGCGAAATTAAATCAAAATTCACAGGGTAAGGATTTTTTTTGGAATTTCTTAGAAGTACCGTAATACCCTTGTCGTTTATACTAATATAAGGCTATTGTTCACGGGAAAGCCCACCGCTTCCCCGCGGTCGAAGGCCGTTAATTTATGAGATTTTACGTGGCACGTACACGTTTTGATCCCGATATCATGAATGGAATCTTTTTAGGTTAAAGTTAATCGGTGGCTATTCACGACTCATTTGGATTCGCAATTTGTTTAAAAATAAATGGAACAGACGAAGGGCCAAGAATAGCGCTCGTAATGGATCGTATCCAATTGCCTTTGTTATTTTTGTAAGTAGGTATGTGCGAATACGATGTAGAAATTGCTGTGTGTGCATGAGTTTTACGTTATAGTTTTATTTGAATTACACTTGGGACTAAGGCATGTTTCACGATAAAAGGAAATTTAAGACGCCTTTTTAACTTCTTACTATAAATAAGATATGGACTGTTCGCTCCGCTTTCCTTTACATTCTGTTTTGAGAAAATTTATAACGGAACTTCCATGCTGGCGGAGTTGACCTATCCGTATCCTAAAGCATACTAGATAAACTAGCAATTAAATAGGAAGCATGGCTACACATCGATAAAAGACAACTACATACATATTTCAACGGCCGACATGTGACAATATTGGCCGTCAAAAGCCGATCGGTGCCAAATAAATGGATCACGAAGCATCGTCAACAATACGGAAACTATGTAACTGTCGTGTTCGAATGCGGATTAAAGGGGCCATGTCGGTTTTGTGTCTTGTTAGTTTATCATCTTCAACGGGATTAAATATATGTTGAACAAATGAGTCCGCCCAGCTTAACTTTGTTTGTGGGCGATTTAAGTCCTTTTGTTTTGTGGCGTATTGGTCCCATGTGGTGAATGGTTTGGCATAGCAAGTTAGCCCAATGCACGTATGTCAACTACGAGTACAAGATAAAACGGCTTCTGATCATTTCTAATAATTCTCTGAGAAATGATTCAGTGACACAAATAAGTTTAACAGATTTTAATCTTACTTATAATTAGAGAGTCTATAACTGCTATCCATTCCAAGCACTAGAAAAATATGTTTAAGGGTAAGTGTAATGGTTTCTTAGATTTACGCGAATGTTACACATTGAAATAAAACTATTATTTACGGATTTTATCGCGGATCCGCGATAAAATCCGTAAGTAATAGTTTTATTTCAATAAGGGTATGTGGTTGAGCATATTGCCATTTTAAGAGCTACGTGAAAGTCCTTTCAAATAATTCCACGTGCCGCTATTTAGGTTTAGCATTTTGCCGCTTTCATAGAAAAGTAAGGCAAAATTACATCGCCAATCGCTTGTCGAAGGTTCCATAATTGTTTTGCGGTAACTCAACATGCTCTGCTGATTGTGGGCATCGATTAGAGCGGCGAGTGGTCGGAACATATTGGACTCAGTTATGTGATTTAGAACGGATCGCGTCAAAT
Source organism: Hyles euphorbiae (assembly GCA_023078785.2). Lineage (NCBI taxonomy): Eukaryota > Metazoa > Arthropoda > Insecta > Lepidoptera > Sphingidae > Hyles > Hyles euphorbiae. The sequence continues at coordinate 13,515,537 of CM041033.1, read as the reverse complement.
CTCGTCAGATTAACTGAAGCGTGGATTGATGCGAGTCACAAGCATGTTTCCAAATGTGTACGGAGGGATCGAACCGGATTTACAGCACTGGCTTTGTACAGTTCGATAAATAGTGTGTTTGCCCATTGTTATGTATCAAAACAAAATATCATAAATACATCCGAATGGAATTTAGTGTGCGCATATTTTATTCTTCGGAATGGGTTTTTGGCTATAAATAGAATTCGTTTTTTGCGCTTAAGTCCAATATTATTTGTACAAATCGAAACTTGATTTGTATACTCGTATAACAGTACAGAGTATTATGCAAAGCCTTATTGATGAATTAATGGCATACACTGGCGGCTTTCACGACAGAATGGACAGTGATATGAAATTGTATCCACCAGTGTTACTTGAATTTAATAGTCTGTTCGGTGACAAATCATTTAATGAAGATTTATTGATTTCAAAACTATAAACCCAGTTTTAAAGCCTATTCTGTACATGTATCATATCACTACGATTGATAGGGATTAGGCATATAGAATATAGACCACTACGCTGGACCAGAGAGGATTGGCGGATTTTATATCGCATAGATAAAAGATATTCTTACCAATCGCTAGGGAATATAGGTATATTTACAGTGAATTCCTTTACTGTTAAAGTGCGTGATGATTGACCATCAATACACACATGCATCCGAAAAGTCACAAGCGCATCTGGTCATTTTTAAAACCTTTTTCTTAAACAAAAAAAAATACTTCGAAAGTGTTCGAAAACTCACAATGGCTACATTGGACTAGAGTAGAAATGTGCGGGTTCATCCAGGGCTGTACCACGGCCTATTATAAAATGTATATAACGCGGGAACTTCGTCGTGTTTCCATCAGTCAATAAGAATGTCGAAAGCCAAATAACTCTTCCGTATCTTTTTCCTTCCTTCTCACTGATCTTAAGAGCGGCAAAGTACCCAAGATTGAAGAATTGCACATAAAGACGACGGATATCATTGGCCTTGAGCAGTCATTTAGATATATGCTGGACTGAAAGAAAAACAATTAATGGCACCGAAATTGCTCATAGGACTGGCATGATAAATTAGAAGTGGGTGGGCCACGCCTATCACCGGGCAGATGGTTGGTGTGGAGACCACGCTAAAGTAAACGTAGTGTAAGACGTCCTGCTGCTCGATGGACCGACGATTTGAAAATGATTTTGGATACCGGATGGATGAGGGCTTATTATAATTGACACTTAATTCAGGAGACCCACGTCCAAGAGACAACTAGATAGGCTTAATATGTAAATAATAACAAATACACCCAACAGTCACATACATAGTCCTGACCCCACAATAAGATCGAGTCTTGTGTCGTGGGTTTCAGAAACTAAGAGAGACTTTTCGGTCTCACAAACACTCAGATCCGAAACAAATATCTGTAGATCACACAAATATGTTTCGGTGCGGGGATCGAACCCGCGGCCTCACGTTTCACAGCTAGTGTATAACCAACTGCGCCACAGAGGCTGTCGATATATAAGACAAAAAGGTATATTAACGTTCTTACTTAATATTAAACTTCTTAATTAATTTTAGTGCATATCTACGAGTATTAACTAATTCTCTGCATGTTGCAAATAGTATAAAACAGCGTAAGTTCAGCTTTACAAATGGCGAAGTCGGTCCACCACTGTCTCACAGATTAATGATGTCAAGTAAAAGCTGTGTTATCTCGTTTACTTAGCATTATGTTAATCTTTTTAACCGACACAACTAAACGCAAAGCAAACTATTTGTTCATCGGATTAATATTGTAAAGAAGTTGATTTTGATGTCAAGACCCTATTCAAATCAAATCCGTAAATATTATAACCCAGTGATATAATATGTATTATGCTTTATAAAATGTTTCACACAATTAAATTCCATGTCTTGACTTAATATCGATGAAAAAATATAAATATTCAAAAACAATTTTGCTTTGTGTCATGGGTTCGAATTCCAATCATCCACAGAATTTTCGGAGTCAAGTATGTACTGATAGTCAATCACCACGTAGGTTAATCGTGAGGAAACCTGTATTCCACGGCGATTTGTACGAATTTCTATGCTATGCAAAGTTCGAAGCCAGAACACGCGCATATTCTATTGTATCGGAGGCCCGTGCCCTGCAGTGGGACGTATGTTAGCTGATACAATAATGGGCTTTGTGTGTATTGTCATGCCGTATTATCTATTCCTCTAACAAACAGTTATTAGTTTTGGACGTTCATAATCCCGTCATAATAAACCCATCTCGTTTTGAACAAATAAGCCTTCCGCAATGATTATAGGCTATTTAAACATCACGTGACAAGTGATAAATCCAACTACATCATATTTTATTTACTCTGACAGACATTCGAAACTAATTTCAAATGTATCAATATTTAATCTCGCAGAGCCGGCCGGAGTTGGAAATATTAAAATAATACAAAGTATTGCGGAACTGTTACCTATATAATTTATACTGAGGCACCGAAGCGAGTTCGAAAGAAAATGAACATCCGCGGAAAAATCTTTGCTAAGAAATTTCATCCTTCTAGCTGTAGAATATGAAATTACAGAGGGTTATCGAAGCTGTACCTGTATAAGATACTTTAGGAAACAATTTGTCATTGTTTTTTAATAACAGTTGAAAGTTGTCACGGAAGTTAGTTACCTTTTTACGTGCCTGCTCCCTCCATTTTTCTTTCGCTTTCTATGCCGTTTCATTTTATTTTTAGTTTATTTTATTTAAGATAGGTACGAAAGTGTTTCACAAAATTCTACTTCACTAACTTAAAATAACATAGACTAATAACAGTAAAAAAAATTTAAACTTAGTATTGTACATAATACGAGAAATAAAATATGTACTAAAATACAAGGGAGAAAAAAACTAATGTAATTTTTTATTGGTCAATACAATCTATTTTATTATTAATATAATTATCAAGGAGATTCTTCTTAAAACTATTAATTTTTTTTATGAAAAATATTAATTACCGTATTCAGCAATAATCAGGTACTGTTGAAACATTCAATACAGGGGATTTTCGGATATTTTGAATACGAGAATCGAGAACACATCTACGATTAAGTTGGTAGGTGTTGTTGGTTGGGCATTCATTCATCATCAGGTGGACTGTTGATGCTTTAAATCTATACCCAAAAAATATATAGTTTTTTTTATGTGAGAATAACAAATCGCACCTTTAAAGTAAAACCGTTACTAAACGAAAGTATACAATTTTACAGGAAAGCCAATATTATTAGAAAAAAGTCACCGTTTTTTGTCAATATAATCTGAGTGCGGGGTTTTTTATAGTTAATGAGGTCCTATTATAGACCTCTGTTTACTTTTTGACACGTTTATGTCGCAGTTTATGTATATTATAAATGGATAGCATTGATAACTCAATTCATACTATTTTTCGTTTAGTAACGGTTTTATTTTAAAGGTGCGAAATGTATATTATGCGCACGGTTATCCAAATATCTGTTTTGTTTTAACGATCGTCAACCATTAAAGCCAATTAATTCTACACGAACTACATAAGTTACTTAGTCTGTCCAACACTACAACGATTTTAATTAGTTTTAGTTTGCACAATAAATGATTCTAACGTTACAATGAAACGCAAATACAAAATTTGAATATAATTTTTAAACGTATCACGTGTGTTGTTACTTTGTTTAATTACTTTTGGAATCGAATATTCAATTTGTATTTGTGCATCCAGTTACGCATTTAATTAAAACTACTAATTGAGAATCAGTCATTATTTTCATTTGTCAGTGACTTTTCTGTAATAGTTTAATTACGTTTAAATGAATTCGACCGAACCTTTTGGGTCTGTTTTTAATTTTAAGACCTAAAATCGATACGTTGTTTTATAAACAATTGAAAATAGCATAAAATTTAATTTTAATACTTATTACAATTTCTGTGATACCCAAAATTTAAATACTCATCTCTTATAAAGTAATAAAATATACATAATTACCTCTGATCTTAAAGGCTCATATTTTGAATAATTTTACATTATAAAGTACTGACAAAGGCAATTTGACAAAAGATACTGAGCTATATTGTCAAGGCTTGTACTAAATTTTTATATCGCATCCAAGTAAAAAACGAAATATAAACAAAGATATCACCTATCACAATCGTCTCATTTTTCAAAAGACTGTTCACAAGTACAACTTCACAATACAAGGCAATATTTTACTGAGTTATACAATCTTCATCATCATCATCATCATCATATCAGCCACAGGAAGTCCACTGCTGAACATAGGCCTCCCCCAAGGATCTCCACAATGACCTGTTGGAAGCGGCCTGCATCCAGCGACTTCCTGCAACCTTAGTCAGATCGTCCGTCCACCTTGTAGGCGTGCGTCCGACATTTCGCTTGCCTGTACGTATACAATCTTACCCCATATTAAAATAGTTCAAAGTATATAATAGTTGAAAGGTCGAAATATAAAGAAAAAAGTGATTCCAAGCATTGATCGACTGGCTGTGATAAAGAAAATTTCCTTTTGACTAAACTGATACTATCAATTGCAGGTTTCCTTCCAATTTTTCGAGGGACGCCCTCAGGAAAATATTCAACGAACTGGAAAGAGTGACAACTGAACATCCCGCCGAATACATTATAAGCAATTTTATTCGGGTTTCATAACGCTTTTTTTTTTATTTGGAACTTATTTGTGTACGATACAGTTATATAATATAGGTGTGAGTAACACATGTATTTGGAATCTTCACGTTTGGAACAATATCCATTCCACATTTGAAATCATAGATGTACTTAATTTATTGTTTTTTTTTTAATTATCGGAATGAAGCTGATTTGATAAACATTACATAGCTCAACTATTGCTTCCACAAAAAACGTTCAAACAAAACCCATAGAATAAAAAGCCTATTGAAAGCATGGTGTTTTCTTTTATTGCGATGAATGGCGAGATGAGCTTGCCAATCGCCTGGTAAGCGATATGACCACTCATAGTCAGAAGCAAAACCAAACAACACCATGAATTACAAATTCTTGACATTCCACGGCGCTTGCCATCCTAGATAAACTAAAGTATACATTCAACCATTCAACCAAAGAAAGTGTTTTTATTGAAAACCAAGGAGTCACGTTAACGTTTAACTACATAGAGGTTAAGTGCGTAGCCGTGCCCTTGTATTTAATTTATAGGCACTAAACGATGGCCCTGTATTCCTAACATTACTGCCTATGTGCACTATCTATAGGCCCAAGTTTTATAGCTCAATCAAACCGTAACGTTTGTATCGATTCAAATAAAATTTTGTATAGAACCACTTCAAGTCCTATATTAACGCGGAGGGTAGACGTAAAAAGATTTAAGCGGTGTTAAAGATAAAATTGGTGGATTCATAGTAAGGTCGTATAGTTTATTGTATGGTTTATGTAAATTGTGTTGGGTGAAGCTAAATTTAGTACCTAGTATAGTAATGGTAAATGGAAATGCGCCTGCCTCTGTGGCGTAGTTGTACTACGGTATGATTTTAACGCTGAAGTCTCGGGTTCAAATCCCGATAGAGTATATGATGTATCAGCCCGAAGTCAGAGAATTGTGCCCTATCTGGCTATAGGCTGGCCATATCCTATATCACATCATGGAACGGAACATACAAGGCGAAACATTAGAGTCCTGATAGCACCTCTGCTTATCCCTTCTGGAAAAAAGGTGTGAGTTTATATACGTATGTATGTGAATGAAATAGTGATATTATTTACGTTTCTCTTTATGAAATTTGACTTTGGTAGGTTGTTTCTTATAAAGCTTTTAACTTGTTATGGGACCAAACCACCCATAAATGGCAATAACATAACATTTAAACTATAGCAGAATCAGCCCAATGTTGTCAATTTAAAATACTTAATCAATAAAATAAATGCAGTGGTCTCCTCTTAAAGGATCGGAAGTTTAACATTATTTCAACATTTAATATATATTTGGTGCATCGACATGCAGAGAAAAACCAATTTTTATTTAAAATCTATGGACGTTATATCCGCCAAGTTGGATTCTCGGATTACCTCCCACTGAAGTGACATCGACATATGAAGTAGAGGCGGTCACAAGCTGCGTTATACACGTCGAGATATGATAAAATTGCACCAGACTCCTTGTAAATTCATGAAAATGGAGAAAAATCAATTCAAAAATAATACAAGCTGATTTGAAAGTAACTTTCTAATGGAAACTTACTGGGAATTTAATGTAAGGTCTGACAAACTGCGAAATAAAATGAAAGGAATTTTATATCGTGACTGCGTCATACAATACGAGAAAGTGAAATAGAAGTTGCTAGAATTTAATTCTATTAAGAGCGCTTAGAAGAAAGAAATTGGTAATGAAAAATCATTAACGATACGAGAAAGTTAAAATATCTGAGGTATTAGTAAGCAATGCTTTTCAATCTAAGATTATTAAGATGACCTAAATGTGGATCGAATTATTGGGTATTCGTAACAGTTGTATTATAATGTTTAATCTATAGTAGTATTATAAAGCTGAGAAGTATATTTGTTCGAACACGATAATCTCAAAAATTGGTTCGAATTATTATATTATTAACAATATATATACCTCGTATAACGCAAAAAAAATACACCCACATCTAAACTTGTAACAAAGAACCGCTAGTGCTTTTAAAATAGAGCTAGTTGACATAGAAATTCACATTTAGCGGCATGTTAAAAAACTTGTTCAAACTCACACTAACGTTTTTAAAATCATCTCACCGTCTTCTAGCAACTGTGTCCGCATCTAAAATGCATTTGCAATGCTTCCGAGCCGCTGTTACGCTCCTTTTCCGCTTGTTCCTGTTAAAATACGAACGTAATCCTCGACTTTTCGTGCATCAACCGCTATCTGCAGATTTTCGCCGCGGTGTACTGAGACAAGAATGTTTGGAAATATTAATATTCCATGTGGTGAATACAAAGCAATTTTAGTGCAGTGCGATCTAAGCAAAGTAATGTGCACTAAAAAATACTAATATCTTTGTGACCTTGCTTGTAACCGGCCATACAAAGGCAGAACTGAAAACTGATACATTTGCCTCTTTACCTCAGCAGTTAAAGATTGTTGGGCCTCAGGCAATATCATTGACTCTTGGAAAGAGCTCTACGAAGAGCGACATCTAACGTTGACTTTAGTCTATCTTAGTGACTATGAAAAATCACACAAATGTGGCTTTGTTTATCTATAAGTAATGATATTCCAAAATTGCCTTTGTAGTAAACTATGATATCCCTTCTTACCTTAGAATAATCTAGTTCCACCTCTATTTAAAGTAAAAATCTCCAAGGAGTTTTCCTTGTTATGCATACACAAGGAAAGTATTAGTAAGGGCCCACCCCGGTAACATCAAAAATAGCCTCCGGGCGCCCATTTCCGGAGCGCCGTGCCAGTCCGGAACGCCGACAAACCCGACCTTCCTTTTCTCGATAGGGAAAAATAATAATTCATAACACCCACCAGTTAATACGATGTAAGTCCTTTACTCACAATACAAGCAAATCCAAAATAATTTATCCATTTGTATAAAATACCCGCGTTTACATTTTATTTCGACATCATAATCCATTAAAAATAATTTCATTCATACATTGAGTGCTTTGTGTACGCAGAAACGTATCATTAGCATTCTGAATGCGCAACGCATCTAGAATTTCCAATGTTGCGTTCAAAAGCGTAGTTAATATTTTCGTCATTCGTGAAGGAGTTTTATGAGCTCGTGAATTTGTCAAATCCGTAGGTTCAATAACCTTTGTATCTATGTTCGAGATGTTTAAAAAGCTTGAACACTGTACGTATAATAAAGTCTGTATTATGCGTACAATGTTTTTTTAGCTCTTTTTTCTAGTTTCGTACATTTATGATGTACAAGAAATATATCTTGTATAATATATATTGCAACAAAAATCGTGATGTGAGTCGGCGCCGAGACAGCAAAATAGCCATTCGCACCACTCAAAAGTGTAGTTTAATAAAGCATGTCGTTTCGTGCACAAACATTATTTCATTCAGTTGTTTATGATATATTTTGATATACAAAAACAGCTTTTATATATAAAGTAGAAACAAAAGTAAATTTTCACGTATGTCGTGAGTTGCGCATATTTGTATGGTTATCGAATGTAAGATTCCTATATCAGTCACAAGGGAACCACGCTCCACGATGCATACTAACCTGCCGATCTAAAAATCATCCCCTTCGTTGGATACATAACCAAGCAGCCCATCTACTTTATTCAGAGTTTTGTTGCCAGCTCGTAAAATGTATTGATTGTACAATAAATTTACTATCAGCGAAGGTTGAAATCTAATTCTCTCGGCAGCCGGCGGGCATAAAATAATGTTTGTACTAAAGAAAATAATTTTCGACCTTTTACTTCAATTCCATTAAGGCAACGGACTAATAACAACAAAATGCTTCAGGGAATACCGGCGTCTGGAATTTACCCTGCGCATACAGGGCCGTAAGGAAAGCAATTTTAGTGTATACCTGTAGCAGTGCGCCCCGGCCTCCCCCTGTATCTGATCGCCTTCCACTGAATTATTTATGTCGCATTTTCAGTGATGCGTTCTTCTATCGGAAACGCAAATGTTCACAGAGGGAACGCTTTGAGAAACATAAAAAAGCACTTTGTGTAGACCGCAGCTTTGTACGTGCGTGCTAATCCTGAATTCATAAGATGAATACATATTCATAACTGTATTGAATGCGAGATAAAAATATTATGTACTAGCCGATTCCGTGACTTATTGACGAGTGTATCGATGTAGAATTTTACATAAAATATGGTGAAGACATGTTATTGTGAAAGACCATGTCTTTTAATAAAACATTGAATTAACAGAAAGAAAAGAATCATGTATAATTGCGAGCTATCGACACATATTTAGTAGTTGAAAAAGTAAACACATGATACTATAATTCAATAAAAAAAATATTTCGCCCAACCTCAAGAAGACGTTACTATGAGAAAGGATTTAGCACTAGACTAGACACTATTATCATGCTGTGTGCAATGTTATGTTGCAATAATTGCTTACGTTACTTAGCTCTATGAAAATTTTCATAGATTTATTGGTGTGAGCAAACGGCACCCCACTGAGCGTGCGCAACATATGTACTTTTAATATAAATAATTAACATTTTACCTCCGAAGCTCATAATTTAAAATGCCTTGTATAAACTTCAAGCTTGATAGCTTGAACACCTCCACAAAGCAGCTATTAAATAGATCGGGCGACTCATGTTGCTTTAGAATATAATTTTACAAGCTCCGAAAGATATGATCCAGACGATTAATGAATATTTATGAGTCACTCAACTACTTCAGGATTTTCATTCGTGATTTTTTTTAAATTCCCCCATAGCATTGTAGATGTAGGCAAAACTTTCTTAACACAATACCCGCATTGCGCTATGCTTTTTGCATTTAAATTGCAAACCACGACGCTATTTCTCACTGTGATTATGTCCTTGTTTTTTGTCGCTTAAGATGTCGGAATAATGTCCTTCAAACTGCTATTTAATTTTTAATCTAAAATCCTTAGCGTTTGTCAATGTTTCACTATGTTGCTTCAGCGAAGTCGAACGATTTTCCCGATAGTAAGGCATTGCGGCACCGTTTTAGGTTATTGTGTTAAGCTTGGCAATCGTTTGTCGGAAGTAATTTCGATACCCCTCGAGCGAAGGTTGGCCGCCTTGACATCGTATATCCGGCGAACATTTCCAGATCGTCAGAGAGGGCTAAATCTCCCGGGTAAGAGCAGTGGTCACAGCAACCCAGGACAGGAAATTGTATGTCGACCTACGTCACTGTTGCTGCGATGTCGAACCGGGCCGAAGCAAAAATAAACATCGCTAACCGAGCTTTCAGTTTGCAAAATAATTCACATTTTTAAGCAAACATTTATTTTTCCGTATAGAATAATCTCGGGACACAATTTCTGTGTGAATTCCTTGTGCGTCCCATCATCCGTTTTTTGAAGAGGACTGCGCAAAACTAGGATTCGAGTGTACAATAAAAAGTAATTTCAGGTAAACTCCCTGCTTGGTGTAACTTTAGAGCTCCGTTGAGGTTTAATATTATTTCATTTACACGACAGTTTATAAATTTTTTTTAAACAATAACATATTGCCTCGTGGGACTAGCACCCTTTCATTTATGTTGGGAAACTGTGAACTAAACTGAACGAATTTGAAAAGGTATCAGAAACGAAAACATTTCCGCCTTACATTACCCACAACTAAAACTATAATTATTTATGAACTACTCTACATCTGTCTCAGCTCGACGATAGAACACAAGGCCTCTTCTTATAAATGGCTTCTCATCTGCGTCACTTTAGTGTTTGTGGATAGGCTTGATCTTTTTAACCGATTATAATGAAGCCAAAGAATAGATTTTACAGTATTATCGTATAATAAAAGTTAGTCATAAAATGGCATATGACCACTGCTTCCCCAGAACACCCCAAGTCTGTGTGTGTACATTTTAATAAAATCTATATGTAAGATTTTCTACACAAGAGTCATCCATCCATCTATTGGGCAAAGGAAGTCCACTGCTGAACATAGACTCCCCAATATTTTTTACTCTGAAATGTACGAGGTAGTCTGCATCCAGCGACGTTTACCAGGTAGTCTTACCTGTTTGTGGGTGGACGTCCTACGCTGCGCTTTCTGCTCCGTGGCCTCCATCTGAGAACTTTTTGGCCCCATCGGCCATCAATGTCCTACGCCATGTGCCCCGCCATTTCAATTTACTAATCCGGTGGGCTACTTTAGTTCTTCTACGGATCTCCTCATTTATGATTTGATTTCGTAGGAAAACCCGCATAGCCCTCACCACAGCTCGTTGAGTGACTTAGAGCCTCCTAATGAAGCCCATAGTAAGACGCCACTTCTCAGTCTACACAAACACTGTATATAAGAGTATCGAGAATATTTTCTTTTTATGACTTTATAAAAGCTCTACTCTTGTATCTATACTATCATAATCAGATTTTTTGTTTATATAATGGACTGTTCATCCTTCCAAAATAAACCGTATCGTCAAATTTTGTTGATTTAAAGCGTCCCTCATTTGTCAAGTGTTGTGTAACCACTATAAGTTTGCATGAACAAATCCTCTTAGTATAAGCTGTTTAATTCAAAGGCTCTCAGGAAAGGTAGATTATATAACTTGCCTAAATACTAAGCAACACCTCGGTTACTATCTCAGAACGTCTTATACCTAATATGTATGATAATATTCACATTACTATGATAACCTATTGTAATTTATTTATTAAAAGCGGTAAACATAAGGCCTCTTGCATGCAGTTTTTTAGTCCAGTAAGGAAACTTTTATGATGTTAATTTTGTCTCTTATTGCATAAGATTAGTTATTTATTATACTTGTAAATAATTATAAGCAGTCGGTTATCTTTGGAATCTAGAATAAATAGGTAGATAATAAGTATTACATTGTGTAAAATTGTATGAACGGTACCTACGTCGTAACCACAATAAGGTATAGTAGTTATAACAACTAAGAGGTTCATGATATTTACCAACAATATGTGAGCAATAACAGAAGCTCAAAAGTAACTCTAATAGAAAATATCTGCCCACCAAACTATATCGAAGATCGGATCATGAAAGAGAGACTTTGAAAAATCTCCTCGCTTTTACACAACCAAATAATATCTATATTCCCCAATCAAATACTCAAATGAAAATATCTGCAATCCTTCTTACCGACTCAGCTACATATTATGTCAAACCGTCACACATTACAAACACATGCATTGCAATTAAAATCTAAAGCGCAGTAAGCAGAGGGGTGTTAAATGCAGCACTTTTTGCGAGTTTACGCGTATGATCACTATATCGGGTGTTTTGGCCGGTCGCCAGGTGCCCGTTTACCACTGCGCTGGTTTTACCGGTGTTTACCGGGACAAACTTCACTGCACTGCCATCTATAATACTACATATTGGTCGCTCAACACCAGCTTATCGTAAAAGATTTGTGGTTGCGTTATCGCGTCTTTAATGTTACAAATAGGTATGTTTTGTCCTTTTCGAACTACTTTTGAATTCAGTTTGGGCGAGGAAGACAAAGAATTTGATAACTAAAAAAGGTTTATGAATGAATAGGATCGTAAATGATTTCCACTTCATTGTTTACAGAAACAGGATGTTTAGCGCTGAATACGTAATCCACCAAAGATTTAAAGATCTTTTAGCAACTGTAACAATAGCTGAGCCGCAATGTCCATTAAACCAACAATTTTTACCAACAAAATTGTCATCAAAACTCAACGGACTTTCATAATTGCAGCTTAAACTGTACACTTATTACCTACAACTTGATACGGTAAGCAAATTAAAATTATGCAAATACCCCACAGTGAGCGGTTTAAACGAAGCATTTTCAACGGAACGACGCATCGTAATAAGCAAACAATATTACCCTGAGTTCATAAAATTTATGAGGCGGTTATACTGTAAGACGTAAACAGGGGTTCCAGAGTAACTGGCAACGTCGTGTTAGTATTCGACACAATGGATATAGAACGGCTTGTGAAAAATTGGAGAAAATTACTAAAGCCATACAAGCACTTACGGTAAACGAGGCTTTAAAATATAAAATTCTTTGATGAGATTGCAAATTGGTTAGGGATTTTTTAACAAATTATACATTTGTTAAAGTTATGAAAGAGCAGGAAGGAATAAAATGGAGTATTTCAAGTGATGCCTGTATTACCAATGGATATGATTGCAGATGATTAAGTTATCCGGAGCAAAAATTCGATTTACAAAAAGAAAGTTTCCATTACTCGCTAAATGCAGGCTGATGACTGAACTAGAACTAGTAAAAAGTAGTGATTTATAATAAAAGAATACTATCACTAATATAAATATACCTAACAGTCACATACATAATCCTGACCCCACACTAAGATCGAAACTTGCGTCGTGGGTATCACGAACTACAAGCAACTTTTCGGTTTCATATACACCCAGAGTTGAAAGAAATATTTGTGGGCCGCACAAACATTTCTTTCGACGTTGGGATCGAACCCGCGGTCTCTCTTTTCACAGGCGGAGTCTAACCGACTGCGCCACGGAGACTCAATATTTTGATTAATGTGTCTGTATCAGCCCATATACGTCCCACTGCAGGGCACGGGCCTCCTCTACAATCGACAGTACGACTGAGAGTGGTTAGGCCATATAGTCCACTACGCTGGCCTAGTGCGTGTTGGCGGACTTACATACCATAGATTTTTTTATAAATCGCTATGGTATGCAGGTTTCCTCACGATGTTTTCCTTCACCATTTTAGTGCGTGGTGATTGACTATCAATACACACATGACTCCGAAAAGTCAGAGGTGTGCCCTGGGATTCGAACCCGCGACCACCGTGAACATGTTGGCAGCCACGTCTAGTCCGTTTACCAACAGGCCACCACGAACTTCACATTAATGTGTACAAATTCTATATTGTTTCTAATAAAGTCTAATTTCTAACGCACTAACCGCCAAAGCTACTGAAAATTAATGCCGAGAGTTCGCGTGCGTAATTCATGAGAGCGATTAAGGTATTATTTGACGTCACTCGATTTTGCGTCGCTAAGAACGTCGGCACGGTTTATAATTAACAAGTGAAAGTACGTGCTAAGTATGCTAATCAAAAATAGACTACAAAGTTATACCCACAATTGCTACAATTGGCTAATAAGTATTATTTGCATGGGTAAACAGTGGTAAACCACAAGTTGGTCGTAGTCTATCCTACAAAATAATTTTCGCTACATATAATATACAGCGTGATATTGACATGTGGTATTTAATTTAAACCATATGTTTCTAACCCCGCTAAGGTAACATTGCAACAAGTATGAACAAAAACTGTGTGATAGTTTTGTCAAAAATCGCGATTTTAGGTTTCAAGGCTTTTGTTCAACCCCTATAGATACCGAGTCTTGCTATAGCTCAGGTAAGGCCGCGAACCGAACTGAAGTTTAGCTGAGCGGTAAACATATCATACCTATATATAACGCCAAAAATCATGAAAACTAAAATCACGATATTTTACAAAAAAAAGTCTTACATTTTTTTCAAATTATGTATAATGTCATCTGGGGCTGGGGTAATGAGAAACATATGGGTTAAATCAAGTACCATGTTTCAATATCACCCTGTATATGATATTAATGATCATCTACCTCTGCGATCTTTTGGCATCTGAATGCTTGTCAAGCTGTTGTCAGTTTAATTTTTTATTTATTTTCATGTAAATACTATTAGATTGCGAGTTTAAACGTTTATTGTTTATATTATGAAAACATCTTAAACAATGACAATAATAATAAACAATAGACTTTTAGGCTAACAACATTAAGTTTTAATTAATTAACGCAACAAAATAATTACACCTTTCATCTTACACCGTAAACATCACAACGTCTTCCATCAGACTAACTATAGATAATATATACTTAGCTATTCTTTTCGTTCGTACGTTCAGAAATGCATACATATTTTTAAATTATATTAATTGTAGATCTTTTCGCCACACGCTAATAGAATTAAGACAGACGATATTTTTTCAATAACGCTAGACACGTAGACACGCTACATCAGATTGTTGCTATAGTAACTGTTTTGTTACTACAAATGGCACAACTTAGCCGGGTCTTTAATTCCTTATGAAAAACTCTTATCTAAGTTTCAGCACGTTCACCCAATTCACAAATTGTTGTAATTAATAACAAAAAGGTTACTTTAAAGCCAAAGGTTTGAACCTAAGATCTCTGTCTTTATCACGTACTCTATTGTCAAGTTAATTATGTCTATCAGAGGAATTCCGATTTAATGTTATTAGATTTTCGAAACACAATATTGTTTAGTGAATACAAACTATTGACAAACTACACTGTGCTAATCAATCTATTGATTATCTATTATCGAAATTGATTAATAATCAAAATGAGTTTACTATCAAGCTCAAATATTTCACAATAAATTATCTGAACAACAAATAGGTACGTGTATTTGTAAATTGCAAATAATTGAACGATAGAACGCGTTGTCTGGTATCCGTTCTATTTAACTAAAATTGTTTTAACTACGCAGCCTTTTTGTTCGATGTGAATTATCGTACAGGACGTAATGTACAGCCTGGGCCAAAAGTATTAGGCACCCCTATAAAACAAGTGTATCTCATAAAATATTTAAAAAACAACTAATTTGTTTAGCAATAGAGTGGACGCGAATACTAAACGTTCATTTTAAAGCATTGACAGGGTAATTTAAGGTACCTATAACATCTGGTGGTATAAAAAGTGGACATGGATTTCACCAAACGGAATGTTTAAAAACGAAATTGACTTTATTATGACCAATAACATCAGGCTTTTCAAAAATGTCTCTGTTTTATGTAACTTAAACTTCAATTCAGATCATAGAATGGTTAGAGCGACATTAACGGGGAAGCATATAAAGAAAACTAGGAAATTTCAAAACAAATATACTCCTGTTACGTGTGTAGGCAATAACGCAACACTTTTAAACAATCTATCGGAAGCATTTAAATTGAAAGAAGGGACTGAATATAATATATCGATAGAAGAAAAATACAACAATGTCATCGACATACTTAAAAAAGAAACGAGTCTTATAAACAAGATCGAAAAACAAGAAACTTCTAATGAAACAAAACAGTTATTACAACAAAGAAAGGCATTATTAAAGCTAAGCAAAAATATAATTACAAGAAGAAAAATTTCTGAATTAAGTAAAAAGATAAATGAACAAATCAGGAAAGATAGAAGAAGCAAAAGACATCATACACTTGAAAAATATATTAAAAATACTGGTGGAATAAAGAAGGCAATAAAAGAATTATGTGAAATGAAATCGTGGATGCCGAATATGAAAAACAAAGGTGGAGAACGAACGACTAAAAGACCCGAAATAATGAATATTGCCACAGAATATTACAAAAACCTGTATCATGGACAAAAAGAAAATGAAACACCAAATGAGTACGAACTATCATATCCAGATCTAGAACCTGTGCCGACAATCCTAATAGAAGAAACTATAAGAGCCATAACAACGCAAAAATCTGACAAAGCGCCAGGCCCTGACCAAATCACGAACGAAATACTCAAAACAACTTTACCCGTAATAGCGCCTATATTGACTGAATTATTCAACGAAATTCTTGCCACCGAAATAATTCCGAGAGACTGGTCTCGATCAACCATTATATTATTACACAAAAAGGGTGACAAAGGAGAAATAGGAAACTACAGGCCCATTAGTTTAATGTCCAATGTATACAAAGTTTTTTCGAAAATAATTCTATTTCGAATAAGCAAAACTCTCGACGAGAACCAACCCAGAGAGCAAGCTGGATTTCGCAGTAGTTTCTCGACAATAGACCATATCCATGTTCTACGACAAGTTCTCGAGAAGTACAATGAATATAATAAAACATATTACCTGGCCTTTGTGGACTACAGTAAAGCGTTTGATTCCTTAAAACATCATTACATATGGCAAGCTTTAACGATACAAGGAGTCCAGGAAAAATACATAAGAATAATTAAAAATATCTACTGCAAAAGTACGGCACAAGTAAAAATGGAAACGACTGGGGAAGAATTTCCGATACAAAGAGGAGTGCGCCAAGGCGATCCTATATCCCCCAAAATATTTTCAGCCGTATTAGAGATAATATTTCGGAACATGGACTGGACTCAATATGGCATAAACATAAATGGAGATAATTTAACCCATCTACGCTTCGCTGACGACTTGGTACTATTTTCGGAATGTCCAATACTAAAGAAAATGTTACAACAATTAGCTGAAGAAAGCGCTAAAGCAGGATTATTAATGAACACGTCCAAAACGAAAATATTCACAAATTCCTTTAAAAAGGATGAAATAAAAATTTACAACGACGTGGTAGAATATGTAGATGATTATATATATTTGGGTCAAATAATGTCTACCAAACATTTAATGCAGAAAGAAATTGACAGAAGAATTTCAAATACCTGGAAAAGATTCTGGTCCCTTAGTGAGATCATGAAAAACAAACAAATGCCGATGACAATAAAAAGGAAAGTTTACAATACATGCATTTTACCATGTCTAACTTATGGATGTCAGACGTGGGCTCTCACAGAACAATTGATTAACAAGGTAAAAATATGTCAAAATAATATAGAAAGAAGCGTAATTGGGATTAAAAGGAAAGATAAAATACGATTACAGAACATAAAAATAAAGACACAATTTAAAAATGTTACTACAGTGTGGAAAACATTGAAATGGAAGTGGACGGGACATATGATAAGAGAGGAAAAAGAAAAATGGACAAAAGTTATTACACAATGGTATCCTAGGGATGGGAAACGAAACAGAGGAAGGCAGTGTAAACGATGGGAAGATGATCTTAAGCAGATCGCTGGTCCAATTTGGACTCGTGTAGCGAGAGATAGGGGGAAATGGAAGTCTCTAGAGGAGGCCTTTGTCGAAAGACAAGCTGAGGAAGAAAAACCGATTGCCGATGTATAATTTACATTGCTGCTTTATGTTTAAATATTACTCTACTTTGTTTTATACCAGCAATAAAGGCTTATTTTATTTTATTTTATTTTTTTATTTTTATTTTTTTATAACATCTGGTCCCCAAAAGTAGCTCAGGAGATTTTTTTACGAATACTTTAGGCAACTTGTTAGTCTATTTTTCACCTCGGTCGTGTTAAGTAGCTGCTATGTGTGTATTATTTTTGTGAATTAGGGAAAGTTAATCGTTCAAAATGCCGAAAAATCGCGATCTTGATATTGAAGAAAGAATAAAAATCCAGGTTTTTCACGAAGAGGGAAATATCAAGGTGGAAATTGCCAAACAATTAAAATGTTCCCGCTATGCTGTGCAATCTGTACTGAAAACGTTTGCTGCAACTGGCTCTAACACAAATAAGAAAAGAACGGCCCGAAAACTGCCCGCCAGGGCAGAAAACTAATACACGACTCTCTCAAGGACCGTAAAAAAACATCTTCCGAGCTCGCTGGTGCTTTGTCACAAGAAATTCGGAAACCAATAAGTTTGCGATAAGCAAGAAAAAGACTCACAGAAGCAGGCCTAAGAGGCTGTATAGACAGAAAGAAGCCATGGCTCTCCCACGACAGCAAAAAGTACCGACTAATATGGGCTCTAAAGTACAAATATTACACTGAAGATGATTCGTCTCTTCTGGTATGCTTCGATGAACCAAACTTTGAGGTAAGTTTTATACCACACCTCGCATAGGAAAATAACAAAAATTACGCCATAATTAATCATCATCTTGTAAAATTAATAAAATATCCAACACAAGTGTTTTGTCTCCATTTTAGGTGTTTAAAACGCCGGCTGTGACTCTTGTGAGGCGTCGTATCAGCGAGGAATACCATCCCAATTGTGTGGTGTCTACTGTAAAACACGGAGGCGGCATCATTACGATTTGGAGCTCCATGGCTGCCTATGGCATCGGCGAAATGTTCGTTCGTGCAGGTCGCACGAGCAGTCAAAAGTACATAAATGTGCTTGAAACAGTTCTGATGCCGTTTTTAATGGGTATGTTTGGTGACACCAACTCAGATGAAGTGAAATTCCAACAAGGCAATGCTCGCTGTCATAAATTGGCAATCAATATGTGGTGGTTAAGGCACAATAACGTGGTCCTTCTAAAATAGCTTCCACAGTCACCAGACGTTAACCCAATCGAACATCTTTTAGGTGTACTGAAGCGCAAGATACGGGAGCATAGCATAACATCAAAAACAGTATTAAAAAACGCTTGAAGAGACAAGTGGTATGCTATATCCACAACGAAATCCGCAAGGCTAGAGCGCAGCATACCGCAAAGGATGGCTGCGGTGATAAAGGCCAAGGAAGGGCCCAATAAATATTAATTTAATTTGTTGTTCTTATAATTATATAACTGTAAACAACAAAATAAGTTTTATTTTTCGCCCTAATAATGCGTAATTCCAAAAATGTTAAGGTGCCTAATACTTTTGGCCATGGCTGTATGTAGCTTTAAATTATCCAATACCGTGATGAATATTTATTAATCTATTCAATTTGTATTTGTTATTAACGAGCTTCGATTGGTTGGTAATTAATTAGTTTCATTATTTAGCTTATTTCCCATAAATCCATTTGAATTATCATTCGATATTACTATTCATATTAGAGCGAAATTATATTAGCTAAATAACGCAACGAAGTGCGTGGCGGCCTGTTGGTAAACGGGCTAAACGCGACTGCCAACATGTTCACGGTTGTCGCGGGTTCGAATCCCAAGGCACACCTCTGACTTTTCGGAGTCATGTGTGTATTGATAGTCAATCATCACCCACTAAAACGGTGAAGGAAAACATCGTGAGGAAACCTGCATACCATAGCGATTTATAACACTGCAGTGAGACGTACATATATGGGCTGATACAGAGAAATAACGCTATGGTTGTTGGTATGGTTGTTGGTGGTAATCTTGACGAGACCAGGATCCAGTTAATTTCTAAAGCTATCAGGAACAATCAATGTTTGAGTTTTGACAATACTTGCTGTAGTTTTTTATGTATCAATGAATATGGTGTGGTGTGCATGACATTTGCCTGATGGTAAGCGTAGGGGATACGACCGCTCACGGAAAACAGCGAAACCAAACAACCAAGCCAATTCAGAAACAATACTTGAGTAATGGGTCACGCTATACCTTCACTTAAATTGACCCTCAGGTAAAATAGCTCAAAAAAGATTGAACCATTCGATCGCTACGAGAAATATCGTAGCATTCCTCTACCACTGAGTAAAGTACTGTTTGTGAATACGGGGGTTAATTTCTTGAAATCACAACATCATTTAAATAGTATATTAGAGTTCGCTGTGTAAAACAGATTTGTCTAAACTAGCACCGCGGTTCAAACTATATCTCAAAGCTGACGAACTTATTGTTCTAGTAATCTAAGTTTAACCTTTTAAAATAATCAAGCGTACAAAGCATGCGAGCTCCACTCTGCTTCCTTTCACAAACTTCGGACTGCAACGGGCATTAGTGTAACTCCGTTGGGGAAATTATGTTGTATTTGACAACTTGCGTTTGTTGGAAATTTCACATTTTCTCGTATTTCATACATGCTCAAAACACAGTGCTCTTAATTGCAAAGCGTATGTAATTTATGAGAAATACTACTGGTTTGTTTTAAAAATAAATGCATTTTTCCTGTTTTATTTGTATCAGACGGCTTTAAGGGAACTGGGGATCGTCGTTTTAGTGAACGCGTTTAAATATTTATTTTCTGTGTATGTCACAAATAGGGGTTTTGTGAGAATCTGATTTCTTTTTTATTGCGATGAATGGCGAGATGACCTGCCATTCGCCTGGTGGTAAGCGTAGCGACCATATGAGAGACCTAATACGAGTAAAATATGAAAGTCCGACATATCTCTATAATATAACTTTATAAAATACTAATTTGTATTAGTATATAATTTGGACATTAGTACGCGATAAATTAGTTTCACGTTACAAAAAACTAGAAGAAATAAAAGAAAACATATAATGTAGCGTTTTAAGAGCGTTTATACCCTGCCTGCGCTTTTTGGCTTAAAAACAGGACTTTTCAAATGAGTTAATAGCCACCAATAAACAATTTAAAGGAAAAATAATAATTATTAATTTTAGAATAGGTTGTCATCTAGGGATTTTGGTGGAAAACATTATAGATTGATGGATAATTTGTGAGTACTATAAGGATTACTGAACACAAGTTTCGTTATTTAGGTTTTAAATGGCAATTTAGAAGCTTAAGATATCCGAAACCACTAAATATAAGATGAAAATAAAAATATTATCAGACTAATAAGACCCTTATGGAGGGATTTTGCTGAGAAAAATAATCTTTTTGTGTTTAGTTCCTGAAAAATAAAAATTTAAACAATGCGAAATTATTCAGAAACTCTCGTCAAGAACATATTTTTTTTCACCAACTTATCGTACATATTTTTTTATAGCAATTGCATATTATAATAGAAGAACATCTTATCAATAAATTACCATTTTTATATTTCAATAAAATTAGTTTTCATGTTTTCTACAAATATTTTAAAAACCACTATAAAACACGCTGTCCGACGTGGCTCAAATCAGACCGCCGCAAGGTCTTCTAGAGGGAGGACGTATCGCTCGTCGCTCCGGCCTAGCTGCAGTCGATTTTTGCCGTGCGTAGTAAAAATAGCCACGCGCGGACAGCGATTACCACATCTTAGTACTTTGGTAGTAAAATATTTAATTATTTTTATTGCCTACAATGATTTTGTAGTGAGTATAAATTATGTTTCAGGTAATATAATGGGATGTAATTCCGAGGCTAAATTATGTTATGTATTGTAATATAAAATTAAATATATTTCGTAATTGTAAGGGGTTGTAAGGCCCCTAACACTATTTATGTGTTCGAACACGAAATGATTAATAAAACGTCCGTAGTGTATACTGATTGAACACTGATTTGAATGCAACTTAACAATGTAATAATAACGAAAATATGATTAGTATCTAAATTTGTATTATTCTTTGCTTGTACAGTAATATTTGTCTACTTATAATGCAAATAAAATATTTTTATGATATTATATTACAGTTACATTTCAATTGAATATTTGAAGCGCACGGATCAAAGTTGTTTGAGCCGATTGTATAGCGAGCCGACGCGGCAGCTCTACGCACACAGCTTTGGTCGCTTATGTGTGCGTGAAATTAGCGAAGAAATACCTATAGTTGACTTTGCGCGCAAGGTGTATACGCTCTTAAGCTAGAATCATTGTTATCTTTTTTTTTTATTGCATTGAATGGCGAGACGAGCAAGCCGTTCGCCTGATGGTAAGCGATACGACCGCTCATGAACAGTAGTAACATTCCACTGCGCTCGCCATCCTGAGACATAAGATGTTAAGTCTCAATATGTCCAGTAGTTGCTCTGGCTACAATGTCCTTCAATCCGAAACACAACAGTGCATTTAAGCAGTGTTGTTTCACGGGAGAAATAGACATTGCGGTGGTACCTACCCAGATGGCCTCTCACATATGAGAGACCTACCACCAGTGCTCTTAGTAAAAAGAAGTACGAAATCATCTAGTATAATATAAGTTTATATTACCAACCGAATATCTATTACAAAACCTACTTCTTGCCAAGAAAACTATTTTTTAATTTCGTCCATTTACCAAAGCGTTCATTATCACCGTGTCTGACGTCCACAAAGCAAGTACGACAGAATTTAAACATGATGAACATTTCCATGCAAAATCTGATTAATTAGGAGAGTCTTAAGATAATACCGGCCATGAACAACGTTAAAGCCTTAGATAAATAGCGCTGGTCACTCCTGTTTGCCGTGTATTTTGCAGCAAACTGTCCGGATTTTACCAACCACGTTGCATAATAATTTCAGGGAGACAAAACGAAAGTTTTCGATGATAGACAGTACATTTGTTGTACTAAAATGCTTGTTAAACTAATATCAGCATAGCATGGAATTAGAAGTTAAATTATTCCATTTACTGTCAGAGTATTTGGTATGTAAAATGTATTAATCTTGGCAGTAGACTAAATAATCTAGATTAGTAAGACGCTTTAAACTTAGCCTATGTGATTTACATGCCTAGTTAATATATTTAATTGAGTACATTTACTTTGTTAAAATACTCTACATTAATGAAACTAATTTGATTGTAAATCATCGCTTGTTAATTGGATGCAAAATTCAATTTGAATCAAAAAATATTTACCGAACCATTCTTTAGTCTCAGTGAGTCGCTTCGCCTAATTTGAAAGACAAAGAGCGCCACCGCTACTTGTTGCAGAAGTAGTTAATCAGGTGATACTGTTACCCAATATAAATGCAAAATACCCAACAAATTAACTTGCAAACCTTCGTACAAAAACAAAATAAATTATAATCACAATGCCTGACCAAGCGTCATAAAATATGCAACGAATTATTATTTTCGTATAAAATAGTTATTTGCGTCGATGCTTTTATGTACCCTCACGGAGATTTAAAAAAATATATTACCCAAAATGCAAAAGTTAAGCTTCAATATTTTTACTATCTGATTTATATGGATATATATTTTAAATGTATGTGCTCAGATACCCGAGCACATACATTTAAAATTTCACATTTATATTCTATCCACGTACTGCCAAAATGTGAACTTTCGTACCAAATAAAATGAACATGTAAATGAAACCTACAGACGATGTGTATCCCTACTACGAATCTTGTACGCGTTGCAACAGTGATAGTTTGTCACTGTCTTGTTCGCTATATAATTTAACCCGCTATAATTTGTCATTAAGAAGAGAAGAGAAATTTGTCATTAAATTCATTAAGATGTTCGCGGAAAACCTCTACTCTTAGTACATCGTAGGTGTCTTAGGCGAACACAATTTCGCAAGAACGCTTGTATTGTAATGTATCGTCTTTCGGTTTTTTTAAATTGAATCAACGCTGAAATTTCTTCAAAATGTAATATCTGTATATAACGCGGCTCCATATAAAGTTAGTTCAGTAAGAAAGGTACTACCGTATATTATAAGCAGATTTTTGTATGTATTTTTCGATATTAAACTTAATGTTATTATTTAGGGAGTAGAAAACAAAAGTTTCAGTTGATGCCTACAACACCGCAGCGTAAGATAGGCCTTACTATACCGGGTATATCAAGAGTGCTACCGAAAACGAAGCCGGGTGGTAGTTTTAGTGACTATAAACACAATGCAACTAAAAATTTTGCTAAGAAACGCGACAATTTTATTTTATTATTTTTTAAATATCGTCAGGTTTGGGTGGTACATCCATAGCTTTTGCTGAAATAATAATTTAAACCCTTGCATACCATAGCGTCTTTAAAAATAAAAGGGTATACACTATTATATATGAAAAAACTATGTATTTACCATCCTAATACGACGATAGAAAAAAAATAACAAAAAAAAATCGTCACAATTTTTTGCACAAAATTTACTTGCATTGTAACTGAAGTCACTAAAACTAACACCCAGCTTCGTTTTCGGTAGCAGTCTTGATATACCCTGTATTTACCTTCATTTTGACATCCAATGTTAAACACATTTTTTATCACTATTCATTGGATAAAAAAATTAATATGAGCATAACCCTCATAAAGAGTCCGACGCACGATCTATTCATTTACACAGCCAAACTGTTTATATCACAATACACAAATCCAATACAGGTTTGACTTATTTGTTCCGCATGCAAAAACTCATAGTAAGGGTGGATACTGTTTTCGTTTATACAGAAACGATATATCTCCCACATGACACGCGAAAACAATAACTTCTCAAGTGCTCTCCCCAAGCCGACATGTGAAACAAAGCAACGCTTAGCCTGCGTACGTTATAAATTTTGGATGCCGGCATTTGACTTGACGTGACCTTTTTTGTGCATGAGTTCGGAGTAGCCCTCCCGAAAGTTTATTTATCAACAGAACATTTGAATATGTTTTTATTTAATATTTAATCAAAGAAATAAAGTTTGTAGCGAGAAATTTAAAGCAATTCTCGTGAGTAAAATATTTTTGATATGTATTTTTTTCGAAGTGTATTTACGAAATGGAAAATTTTATTCACAAAACCTGAAGTCTATCAGGAGTATTAAAATTCATACCGTTTGGGATTTTTTGTTTAACTAATGCACTATTTTATATTTTGGTGATTATAGCATTAGCAATACCTTGGTTGAAGAGCCTACACTTTTTTACCTGCTATTTATACATGTGACATGTAACTTTGAGGTTCAAAAAAAGATAATTATGTATTTCTCTGACTTATCTTTGCCTTTTCCAAATTTAATCCAGTGGTGGTAGGTCTCTCATATGTGAGAGGCCGCCCGGGTAGACACCACCGTATTATCTATTTCTCCCGCCAAAAAACAGTGTACATGAACAGTTGTTTCGGTTTTGAGGATATTATAGCCAGATTAACTACTGGACATATTGAGACTTAACATGTGAGCGCAGTGTAATGCCAAGCATTACTTTGTAATTCAAGGTGTTGTTTGGTTTTGCTACTGTTCATGAGCAGTGGTAACGCTTACCATCAGGCGAACGGCATGCTAGTCTCGCCATTCATTGCTATAAACAAAAATCTTATTCAAAAAATCCTGTTCCAAACACAAAAAAAAGTTTTTGTTTGGTGAAGCGGCAAATATAAAGATATAAAACTAGGGTACGCAACATGAGTGTAATGGCGCGGGGTAAGAGGTCCGGTGTTGACGCGATAAGCTCTCTGTGAATATTAAAGCGAAGCTAGTGCAAATTTTATTATTTCATGGATTATGTAAATGTCGAGGTCGGAATTAACATAATGTAGGAAAAATAAGGTTATATCAACTGTTGTCTGATTAAGTTGACTTTTTAGTTATAAATAAATTGTACTATTTTGAGGTGGATTTTGGCGGATTAGTGGAGCGATTAATTGATTAATTTATTATTGTCATCTTGATACTAGTCGTAACATAATTGATACATACATACATACATAAACTCACGCCTTTTTCCCAGATACATTACTATTATATTATAACAAAGCTATTACAATTTCCATACATTCAAAACATAAAAATAGTTCAAGGTTAAGATACGGGTGTGATTTCTTTTATACATACAAAAACTTCTCCTACATTTGGTAAAAGATTCAAAGCTTATCCAGTTTGAGAAAAATCTTAAGATTTTTTTTTTTAAACGCACATCAACTGTTAATTTTGTGTATCTAAACCAGGTCCTCGTAAAAACATATACTTCGCAAATAGACCAACAGAAAGTGATTTATTAATAAATATTGAAATTAAAAAAATGCAAAGTAGCCACTTACGTCGGCTCTAGCACACGTGTGAAATTGACGGCAACCACTTAACAACCATCCTCACAATAAAATTAAATTATGACGTGCGTGTTTATATTTTATTAAACTAATTGAAAACCCTAACACTCAAACAAACCCAAAACCAATTAAATACAATAATTAATAAACACTGGTATTCCAAACCAACCACAACACCACAATAAACAAAATTCAAAATGGAATAAACAAACAAAAAGGAACAAACATTAACATCAATACGTCCGCATTAACGACGCGTAAAAGCCATCGTTTCGTGCAAAATTACATGAAAACGAAGAAATAAAGCGGTGGGTACACGAGACATGTTCTGCCTCGCGGGACCATTGTTATGGCCGAATAAAACTAGTTTACAGCTCGGGCTTTGCGCTTAGCAAGTTTATCTCCGAAGCCGCCGGCCGCGCTCTAAATGCATTCTGAAAGAGCGCGCGTATGCTTTCTTCATACATGTTTAAGGAATCCAGCCGTGATAGCGTACGGATAGAACAGGAATAATGGGATATATGAGATGGAACTTATTTTTATTGTTCGAATCAAGTATAACGATACTTGGAAGTTAAGACGAACATTATCTTTGCTCTTTATATTCCTAAGACCTCTTCAGACAACCTTCCTTCAGATTATCTGCAATGTCTTTAGTTGTAAAACAATTTGATCTAAAACCGCTCTCACGTATTTTGATATTATTTTCAGGTGTGTTGTCTACACACCATGCGTGATGTTAGCTTTCCACTCTACGCAATCTTAAAAAAAATTGCCCTCCGGTTAAATCCAAGATCTAATTATGCAGCTTACACCAATCACAATTATATGATCGTTGAACACGATACAAGAACCAACAAAAGAGCAATTTAAAATTTCCTAGTTAAAATAAAACAGCAATTTCTTTTGTCAACTTTAAACGAAAGTAAACGACGCGAGTTTTAATTTAACTTTGCCTTGACGTAAACAAAGGTCAGCTGAGCCATTAAAATGTATGATTGTCATTACTCTTCACGTTTCTTCAAGTTACATCGTTCTTTTTCACGTTCTCTGTGTAATAAATCTAGTGGCATATTTTAGTTGTCGGCCTAAGCCTGACCTTTCAATGTGTTCGCGGCTTTATCTCCTCGTGTAAATTATGGCCTTGACGCACCATACATTAATAAAATGTAGCAAACAGAGATCTACGCGGAAATAGTTATATTTTCCTATACATAAATATTGTTGTAATTTTGAGACGAAAGTGGGAACTATTCTTAGAATTGGGGATGTTTATAAGTGCAAAGTTTTTGTTTCGTGCATTAATTGCTATATTTAGACACGGATTTCGGAAACAGATATTTAGGTGTAACTATAAAGCGTATTGTAATAACTCGTTAGTTGAAAGCTTGAGTTTGATCACTTATTCAAAAATAATTTAATATTTCGGTTCACTAAGAATATAATGGAACGTAATAAATGATTAAACATCTTCTAAAAAAATGTATCTACAGAAAATCATGTAACTGGTTCTGTTTAAATGACTAAAAAAAAGAAAGAGTTTCTCATTCGTCGAATTCTTTATTTTTTAAATTCAATTTAAACGAATATAAGGCATTGGTCCTACATGTTTGCGTTGTGGTGTTTTTATTTTTAACTTCGTTTTTTTGTTTGTTTTAACGTTGGTTTTTATTCTTTTCTTTAATTTAATTTTCCATATTTTTAGGAAGTTACTTTACATAATATTCCATTTACTTTGCCGCAACACTAATACTGTCGACGAAATATATTTCAAACGAAGATACAAGAGACACTAATTTCGAAAATGAGTAGCACCAACAAGCATATCAGTTGCACGCTCTAGATTTTCAAAGGCCGCTTGCAGGAGTTTCCGAGAGGAATATTTATAGCTCTCCAGGTACTTCGCTTTGTGTAAATTATGAGCGTTTTTATTTGGCTAAACCGGGTCAGATTGTACGAGCAGATTGTTACAATTATTTTTGAGTGAAGTGAATATTTTGCAACGTTTTGATACCCAGATCTCTTAAAACATGAATACTAGAATCTGTATCAGCCCATATACGTCCCACTGCAGGGCACGGGCCTACTCTACAATCGAGAGTACGATTGAGAGTGGTTAGGCCATATAGTCCACCACGCTGGCCTAGTGCGGGTTGGCGGACTTACACACCATAGAAATTCTTATAAATCGCTATGGTATGCAGGTTTCCTCACGATGTTTTTCTTCGCCGTTTTAGTGCGTGGTGATTGACTATCAATACACACATGACTCCGAAAAGTCAGAGGTGTGCCCTGGGATTCGAACCCGCGACCACCGTGAACATGTTGGCAGTCGCGTCTAGTCCGTATACCAACAGGCCACCACGCACTTAATAATGAATACTAACTTAATATGAATACTAGAATGATTTAAAAAATATAAACAAGGGATTAAAATAACCCGTAATAAAAAATGGTACAAGTACTTTCATAATTGGACCGAGTTTTGATTATGTAATATACAAATGCATGATTGATTATTGCTACAAGTCGCGAAACTATTATTTATAAGGTTTTCACCACGGTTTGGGGAAATAGTAAACTGAATCGAGGAACTGCCAAGCAGAGGTGACGTCGTAATCAAATCATATATTTTAATTTGTCTCATTTAATTAACGCGTTGAAAATAATTTGGCTGGGCTTGCACACTATAAAATAAAACATTCTACAAATAGTCACAAAATCATATAATGTCATCGTAAACAATTTCAACTTTTCGAGATGTAATAATTTTCCTCCATTTTACGGGCAACTTTTTTAAAAAACATTGTGAAATTATTGTACACTCCGAAACACCGAGGTGGATAAAGTAAATTGGATTTATGCTGGCAATATATTTGTTACATTATTTCATAAGCCGCGTAGCCGTACAACGCATCAACGTTTTCAGTACGGCTCATGTTTTTACATGAAGCCCGCGATTGAAATGTAAATTGGATTCGAATTGGTCGGCAAAGCCAATGTATTATCAAAAAAAGTTAAAATAAAACCGCGCGCCACTCCTGCGAATTGGATTGCCAACTTCAAAGCTTGTAATATAAAGCGAAGACCTAAATACAATATTCAAATACTATAAATATTGATACGTATCGCTTAAATCTGGTTTAGTTTTTGAATGAATTTGCTGTTCATAGATGTATACAATTTTACACGCCCTGAAATTAATTTGAATACACTATGAGGTCGTTACATGTAGAAATCTGATTCGGGTACAGTTTTTATGCTATTCAATAGATAGTTTAATTTAATCTCACGCTTTTAGGATTCCTAATTGTAGAAAAGGTAAAATAGCAAACATAGTCGTGAAGTACATCTGATTAAATTGACCACTAGAAGATTTAATTACAATGTATCTATTCGGTAATTAGGTTTAGCATTGAATAAAAACTAAATCTTTTAATAACAATATGTGCTTTGCTCAATATAAATAAAGGCTCAATTCTGAAATACATTTCCAAGCAATAATCAAAGGACTCTACCAAGTTCAAATAAAACGTAGCTTAATAAAATCCTTGTTCAAAAGTCGTATCACTAGTTGCTCGAACTAGCAGACTTATTGTCTTGGGGGTGTGTCGTCATAAATAAGGCGGTGTTATGGTAGTGTTGTTAAGGTAATTCCGGCCTAGTACAATCTCATAACGGCATTGTCAGTAGCTGGCACCGGCCCAGCATCCGCAAAAAGCCGTGTCGCCATGGACTTTACACTAACCTTTTTATATGTTCGTAGTTCGTCCTTAACAAAATAAGTAAAGTTGCCTGTTTTATGGTGTTTTGTTTGGCCAAGTTATGTTTTGTCACGTTCTTACTTTTGTTGAGCTGGATAAGGATGCGAGTGAAGATTTCTATTTCGCGTTGTCTCGTGTCTGTCTTTGCCTTGCCTTTATTTTCGAAATATTAACTTGCAATTAACTTACATACATATATAAATAAAGTCACGCTTTTATCCCAGAAGGGGTAGACAGAAGAGCTATCAGGACACCCACATTTCGCTTTGTATGTTTCGTCCCATGATGTGAAAGGTGGTGAACCGATCGCCATATCGGGCACAAATTCCTGACTCCATCTGATAAATAATGAATAAAAAATCCAATATCACTTTGGCCGATCCGGGATTCGAACCCGAGATCTCAGCTTTGCAACAGTACCGTAGTACAACTACGCCACTGAGGCAGTCAGTGAAATAAACTTAAGCATGTGATTAAACCACCATATTGCAATTTAAAATTGTTTGATATTTGGGACTTTGTTGAAGATTGAAGCTTATCATTCACGGAGTCTAAACTTTATGTCGGATGATGTTATTATTATAAATGGTCCTTGTTTAGAATGCTCATATACTAAACGCTTCGATGGCCAAATGGAAAACAATACGTTATCCATTTTCATTCATTGTACATTATATGAAATGTATCAATGTCAATACAATTTAAAAGTATGAAAATCGTTACTACCAATTCATTCAAGGCAACATCGTATTTGTTCTTATAATTCATATCAGTATTTTATATATGTATTTCATATTTTGATTAATTTCGATGCGGATTAAAGACAGGGTAGTGTCCCTAGAAACTCGCCAAGCTGCGGAGCTCGGTGTCAATTCTTTGCGTGCCACTGTTGATCCTGGCCGACAGGAGTTGCAATGGGGGGAGGATGGGCGGGAAAGTCTTAAAAATACGTACGACAAAATACTATAAATAAAGTAGAATGTAAAAATCCTAATTAAATATGGAATATTACGGACTAATAGCATACAAAACCGTTGAATGTACCATCAGAATCACAAAAAAAATAATGAAAATTTAATGCGTGAAAATAATGTAAAAGTAATTTCAAACGGGAAATCACAGTAAAAAAATCAGTAAGTCAGTAATAATTTCCATACCCATTGTACTGCATGGTTGTGCTTAATAACCGAATTGTTGAACTTAGTTCTCTAAATTAGGAACGCCCACGTTTCTAGCTTAAATCTAGATAGTCCTAGCATTTAGTCGGTGCTTGTACGGTATTCATACATGTCGGACGGTAGGAAATAGGAATCATTGCACCGGGCGTGGGATTAAACTTCCTTGCATCTATGAGGCTATTATGAATATTTTGTTGAATTGATCTAATTTGATATTTATAGTTTTGTATTCTATGTGTTTTCAGTTTTTGACTATTGGTAATTTTAATTAATTTAAAAAAAAATTGTTATCAGCAGTGGACTCCTTGTGCCTGAAGAGAGAAACGGAGAGAGAGAGAGAGAGAGAGAATTGGTTCAAACCACCTTTTTTTAAAATCCTTAGAACTATATGAAACATTGTCTCTCCCAATGCTTATTTTTTTAATATCAGATACTAAAAAAAAGAATATATTTTATAAGGAACCTAAATTTAATACGTGACTTACCAACGTTATCCTTAGCTTAAAATATGAGTGAAAATTACCTGCAACAAAAAAAGAAAATAAGAAAACATTCCACTTAATGCAACATCAACACAAAAATAATAAAAAATATTGATATTTTTGCAGCCGGAACAAAAATAATCAGCACTTCGTTAGCGCAAAGCTCCGCGAAAAGTGCGAAATATTATTTTGTCTAAAAAATTTGTAGCAATGTTTACGTGGTATACATTGTTATCTGCACATATTATAAGGCGCATATGGTTGCTTATAAAATTTTATCTCTCTCTCTCTCTCTCTGTGTGTGTGTATCTCTCTCTCTCTCTCTTCAGCACAGGAAGTCCACTGCTGAACATAGGCCACCTCCAAGGATCTCCATATTGACCTGTTGGAAGTGGCCTGCATCTAGCGACATCCTGCAACCTTAACCAAGTCATCCGTCAACTTATTAGGCGGGTGTCCGATACTGCCCTTGCCTGTATGTGGCCTCCACTCTTTAACCTTTTGGCTCCAGCAGCCATCAGTTCTTCCCAGTATTTGCCAAGCCCACTGACATTTTCATTATTTAAATGAAACTTAAAACTAATCTGTGCCGCACTAAATTACACTGTCTTTATTTCCTCAAAATTACCAGTGATCAAGCTACCATAACTGTTTTATCATCAGGCAAATATAAAACAGCCTTAAATTTTGTTTCTTTTTACCCACACAAACACTAAGATATTCGGTAACATTATACGAGACTTCAGCAAAAGACACTCGAAGCTCATTAGAAATTTAGGTCGACTCATCTAGCTACTAAGTACAATTTTATATAATATAAGCGCCACTTTTATTTTCCGAGCTTACAAGAGAAATGCTAATCTTATCAAGAAGCCAGAAAGTCTTAAGATTATTGTTCGTGGCTCGCGGACGGTACAGCGCTGGTCGTTCCGCTGGCACAGTAATTGGCTCATTGGGCGTCATCATTTCTATCTAATTACGTGTTCTTGAACTCATTCCGTGTCTACTACATGCAACTTAGTTTTATTTCCTCTCGTGCTATGTTTAGAAGTCGCATCTTTAGAGCGGGGTTTTATATGCTTGATCACTAATATATCAGCCTAGACTTTTATTATTTGTCCTACGAGACTTTTTTATTTCAGTTAATTTCGAGGTCTAGTACGGGTTACTCAGAACTTTTGGTCACGCAATCAATAAATAACTGATGAAGCATCGTGGTATTTGTAAGGATTAGCAAAAATACAATTAATATTTACTCAACCGGTACTTTTCGGAGCTGATCATCGAATGCTGCGAAGATCTTTACGGTTCTAAACGCAATTATGAATTATGTTAATTCGAATAATAGAATATAGTTACATAAATATGTTCTTGCTACTATCTATCTAATTATAAAAGTTCCATTTGACATATCTCAAAATTGTGAAATAGGGATGATGTCAAATAAATCGGTTAGTACAATATCCGATTATTAACGAGATATCGATACTATTTGTTTGTATTTCTTAATCGATTACAGTTTATATTTTTAGTTTACATTATTTCGTTTTTTTTTATGTACATCTTTATCCTAATGAGACATCCACAATTGCATAAGTCACTTTAGTATTAAGGAACAAAAGCAATGATTTATTTATTACTAGCGGCCCGGCCCACTGAGTCGAAATGGCGATTTTTTGTGACACGATTTTTTTCGGAATTTCCAATTTATTTTGACGCCAACGGTTCGATATTATCATTCCTTACAATATTTATTCTTTGTACATTTTTGTTTAACCCTATAATTTTGGCTAAAAAAATATTTTAGATTTTTGATGTATGGAACGCACTATAAAACCCTAAATTTCTACGAAATCCTGCTAGATCCTGCGTTGAAATCTTATTTTTCTGAATCTTGGTCTGTTCTACTATATTTGTAATTTTATCACCAATTCGCGAGCATGGCTGTTTAAATTACGTCCTCTTTTAGACATTATAATCACTTGCGTAGTTCGGAGTCCAGTATAAAGATTGACAAGGTAAACAAATATAGAGAGATCAGTCCAGAAAAACAAAAGCCGAGTCACAAATTAGATAAAACACTCAAACGGAGAAGTAAGCACACAGTCAGTTTCCACGATGGCGAGAGACTCCTTAATGTATCAAGTATGTGAAGGGAGAGATGTCAGTGGTTTCCGTCAAATTTTATGATTAAATAAATAAATGGTAATTAAAATAGTCACGCTACTTTATTTTTTTACTATAAGCATACAATATATTGATAAATAAATGAAAAATAATCTAGTCCTTACCATAATATAATTTAATTCAACTTCCAATATTTATATTTTTTTTATTATTTTGCATTAAATAATATTCCGGAACATTTTCATAATTTCAGATGTTTTATTACTTGCAACACTGAATAAATAGGCGTACAAAATTTAAGTATTTTTGTGTAATGTTGTATCTAGTTTATTCTTAGGTATTAAATAAGAAACTGTTTTTAATTTTCAATGGTCACCATATAATCATTTCATTATGATTAGCCCTATAAATAAATTGGGATCGAATAAAATACGGTTTAACTACATTTTTATTTTTCTTTTCACTAATAATTCGTGCGCATTCCAAGCTGTCACAATTAGTACTAGATGTGGGATAGAAAAAGATGACGCATCACGATTTTTATCTACGTTTTTGAAGTACCATCGCTACATGTTTAAATGAATAATTATTGTTCTGTATCAGCCCACATACGCCCCACTGTAGGACACGGGCCTACTCTACAATCGAGGATACGATTGAGAGTGGTT
Source organism: Hyles euphorbiae (assembly GCA_023078785.2). Taxonomy (NCBI): domain Eukaryota; kingdom Metazoa; phylum Arthropoda; class Insecta; order Lepidoptera; family Sphingidae; genus Hyles; species Hyles euphorbiae. The sequence continues at coordinate 13,481,275 of CM041033.1, read as the reverse complement.
AGGCCATATAGTCCACCACGCTGACCTAGTGCGGGTTGGCGGACTTACATACCATAGAAATTCTTATAAATCGCTATGGTATGCAGGTTTCCTCACGATGTTTTCCTTCACCGTTTTAGTGCGTGGTGACTGATTATCAATACACATATGACTTCGAAAAGTCAGAGGTCTGCCCTGAGATTCGAACCCGCGACCACCGTGAACATGTGGGCAGCCGCGTCTCAGCAGTCCGTTTACCAACAGGCCACCACATACACAAAATTATTGTTAAATTATTAAATTGTTAAATTATTGCCTTTTATTAAAATTATTATTACATCATTTACTGATGGTTGTTCGGTGATAGTATGCTTGTTATTAGCTGATAATTCAGTACTTTTTAAAATTAGAAAACAACTGGATTAAAATTGCTCGATTATTTCTATATTTTTACCGATTATGCGTATACAAATCCGTTTGCATAGTCTCAACTCTACACATGGAAGACCTAACGACGTGACTTTGTAATGACGTCTAGTAAAAAAGTATGTTGTTTAAAATGGTTGTTTTGCTTTATTTAAAGGATTTATATTTAAATTTAGTTATTATGGATTGTAAATCCTGTAATAAAATAAGAATAGCTTCATAATTCTATGGTTTTACGGAAAGTTTTATTGAAATTGTGTGAGTTACGTCTTCACAAAGTTATTTATGATAAAAGTATGAAATGTCAAATGAGATTTATTGAATTAGAAATACAATAGAAGTAATATACCTTCGACATATGTATAAAAAAAGATTGAGCGAAAATAATTGTAACGTGCGGAAATTGTATTGTTTGCTCTTATTTCCGAGACGGTAACTCGTGTGCTATTTATGTCTGCTAAAAATATCATGGACAGCGAAATGTTGTAGATCAATGAACTTTTACTGTATTAACTATTATTAGTATTAACTCGTAGGATGTTAATTTTGACGTCTTTGATACGAATGAAAAGTTATTTCTACTTAAGTTATTTATTTTAAAATGATGATTGAATCAGTTCTGAATAAGTCTCGATTATGTGGGTAGTTTGCAAATTATCAAAAAATCTGCGAGTAAAATATGTATAAAAACAGAATACTTTTATTATATTTAACTAATTTTAGAATATTTAATATTAGCAGGTATTTATAAGGTACGTGAATTGTACAAAATTATGTTATGACGATTATTTTGAACGAATGAATGAGTCGGGTCCGAGAGCTCAATTTTGTACGCACCGGGATTGCTGAATAGACTATGAATATTAACGAATGGGACATAAAGGGCATTCACCTTCACTACTGAATTATGAAATAAGTAGGTTTCGCCAAAATGATATCATATTAAATACGTAAACACATTTATAAAACAATTTTCTTACACCTTGTAGTAGTAAATTCATAAGTTTCATACAAGTATGGCGCATTCTGGGTCAGACTTTACTCATACTCCGTTTCTATAAGATCAATTTACCCCATACCGCTCCATTTTGTATCCAGACTTCATTGCACTTAACTGATGCAATACAATCTCTTATAAAAATATTAAGTGGCATGGAGAATATAATTATTAGAAACGAAACGATCAGAAAAATGTATTTCTTTTTATCTTGATTCAGGATTGAACCGTCAATCAGTCTATAGAATTATATCTGTAATTTTTGTATCGTCAGTTTCCTGCTTTACCCTCAAACAGTGGGTCGAAATAAAAGCCTTTCAGAATCTCTCGAAAATTGCTCGAATCCCCGAAATACCACGGTGAAACGGAATGTAGATGCGTAATATTTGAGAGCACATATTCAACCACGCATTTAAGACGTGGGACGTAGAGTGATAATTTTGCATTCATTGCTTGTCCTACCTTGTTTGCTGTGTGTTTTATATTTTTACAGAATGATCTATTGATTGTTAGATAAATGGAGTAATTAAACATGGAAAAGAAAGTGATTTGCTGCTCCATTAAATATGAAAGATACGAATGTGAACGTAGACTTTTTGAATGTACGCAGGCAGGAATTTTACAAAGGTACGCATGTCAAGTCTCTTGACCCAAATCTTTTCAAAGTAGACCTGACATAAGCTGACTAAATACAAATAGAGGGAATGCTCGGCATTTTCAGAATTAATTAATTTAATTATGTTCTTTTAACTTTTACTTTTCATAAAGACTATTACGCTTCGATAAATTCTTGAACATAGCCAATTGGTTAATTAGGAATTTATAAGATATTCAACATAGGAACATTCATTTTATTTTCTTCTGGAATTTTATAAAATTTTCTCAAATCTAATCATGGATAGTGTTCTTGTAATTTCTGCTCAAATTCTTGTATAATAATTGAGACTGTAAATGTTCTGAGCCATTATTGTTAAAAAACTGACTACATTACAGCTGTAATGAACTGAAAAGATACGATAAACTTTTATAATTGTAATATGAATGAAGCAGCAACAAAATTATTGTTTTACTTTAATTTTAAAAGGTTAAGTGTTGGTAAATGGACCAGACGCGACTGCCAACATATTCACAGTGATCGCGGGTTAGAATTCTACGCCACCCCTTTTAATATACTTTAATAGTTAATCACCACGCACTATAACGTAGAAGAAAAACATTCTATTGTATGTAAGTCCACCAACCCGCATTAGGCCAGCGTGGTGGACTATATGGCCTAACCAGACTCGATTGTACTCTCGATTGTAGAGCAGGCCCGTGCCCTGCAGTGAAGCTGACGTATATGGGCTGATACAGACACCCAACAGTCACATATATGTATAGTCCTGACCACACTAAGCTCAATTCTTGTGTCCTGGGAATCAGGAACTACGAGAGACGTTTCAGTCTCACAAACAAGACCCGAAACCATTAGCTGTGGATCACAAATATTTGTTTTAGAGCGGGGATCGAACGTTTCACAGACGGCATATAACCAACTGAGCCACGGAGGCTGTAATTAGTTACTACAACACATGGATTATATTACAACAAAGGTAATAGTAATTATTCTAAAACACAGAGATCCATCATCTCATCATCATCGTGATCTCCAATAAACCTCAATATAAACGCAAGTTCTAGCCATATCAAACCCAGCATCTCTAAAGTAACCCTACAACTATATGGAGTTTCGCATGTTTGTCTTGCTTCGGTTTGCTCGAGAAACTGGTGTTGCACGCAAAACTTGTACAACAACACTTGTTGCTAATCACAAGCTGCAGGAGTTCCACATCGATGCCTGTCTTACGAGAACAAGGGCTTTGTATTATACTAGACTAAACCGCATCATTCAAACTTCTATGCCGGTGAAATGAGAGGCCTCGGGTTCGATTCCCGCATTGAGATAAATGTTTGTGCGAACAACAAATACTTCTTTCGTGTCTGGGTGTTTGCGAGACCGAAAAGTCTCTCGTACTTCCTAATACCCACGGCACATGACTCGATCTTGTTGTGGGGTCGGGACTATGTATGTGACTGTTGGTTATTATTTATTTATTATATTTGGTATAGAACACAACAAAAACTAGGGAAGGGAATATTACTGCCGAGGCAATTGAGAGGGCAGAAAGACAAAGGCGCACGTTTTTTTTTTTTAATTTGATATGGAATGCACGTTAAAAATGCTTACTTCCTATTAAATTTTCTTAAATCGACTTAAATTAGAAGTGTATTTTCTAGTTCCATGTTTTGTTTTACGATCATATATATTATATATGTATATTCAAATCAGTAAAATAAAAATATGCCCACTCTGACTTTGCGCTCCGTCAATAGCCACGGCAGAATAGATGGTGCTACTTGTTTCTGTGTTTTGTTTGTTACATCTTTTGCCCGCCCTTGTTCTACACTAAAATGGGCTTGGCATAACATGACTTTTTATCCGAGTTTTCGAATTTTGGAAAATTAAGATAACCATGACATAAACCTCATATGTTAGTGTGTGCTCAAGCTTTATATGATTTCAATACATTTATTGATTTATTTTAAATTTCGTCGAATGTCACTACATTACTAACTATATAAACTAATAATTCTAAGCATTTCTTTTGTACAGTAAAATCCTCGATGTAATGTTTCGTAAAGCCTTTACAAACATACACAAATCCAATAACGCTCCGACCCCGTGACGTCCAACGCTGTCAGCTTCCATAAGCCGCTGCGTTTCGCTTTAAGGACTAAACACACTTATTCAACTCACTCCAGCTTTCATACATAGAAAGGGAAAATTTGGATGGAACGCCTAAGCATCTGTTCAGCTTTCCGCGTCGATTCGACTTTCGAGGGGAATATAAAAAAGAAAAGTGTTTATAATTGTTATTCTTGTATGCTAACGGCACTTTTCAGTGGTTTACCGCCAAATTTTAAGTCGTACACGCTCATTGAGGTATTATACTAGAGCGGGCATCGGGAACAAAATCTGTGCGTATGGTGCGTGCACAAGGATACACAATGAAAGATAATGTTACTTCGTAGGCGTGAGAGAGGCAGAAATAGAATGTACCCTTTATTTTGTTACAAACATTTTGTTTGCAGTGTCCCCTCTAGTATATTATCTCAATGTACGCGCTGTATATAAATCAAAATCGTCCAGCGAAAGCCGAATGGAGCTGAATATCTAGCTACTCCCTAATCCGAACCTGTCCTGGGCACTTACACAGAAAATACGCAACGTGATGTCTCATAAACCAATTGCGGGGCGGTGACTCTCAAAACACATTTCAATGTATGACGCGTTTTTTTTTTTTTTTTTTTTATTGCAATTAATGGCGAGACGAGCAAGCCGTTTGCCTGATGGTAAGCTATACGACCGCTCATAAACAGTAGAAATATTCCACTGCGCTCGCCATCCTGAGACATAAGATGTTACGTCTCAATATGTCCAGTAGTTGCTCTGGCTACAATGTCCTTCAATCCGAAACACAACAGTGCATTTAAGCAGTGTTGTTTCACGGGAGAAATAGACATTGCGGTGGTACCTACCCAGATGGCCTCGCACATATGAGAGACCTACCACCAGTTAGCGTTTGTTCAATTTACTCTTCTTTGTTGCCATGGTTACGTTAAATTGGCTGTGATTTGTTGGGAAAATTGTTTGGCTTTTTTGTATAACAGCTATATAATGAGTAATTGGGTCATATTTAAATAATTGTGTTTGTATAGAATAAATTGATGAAAATACTAAATAGAGCGTAGAAAATGACGGAACACTTGTCAAAGTGAATATACTGTACGATATTTAAAGCGTAAGGATGGTTGAGTTTCTTGCCATTTAGCTCCATAGTATTATAGTAGCACCCATTCATACTGAATTTAAAACTGGTTAGACCGTAATTATATTACATTTGTATGCAAATAATCATTTATCTAATTAAAATATCGGCCGTTTAAATGGATCATTTCCATTAATCTGAATTAAAGCTCCACAGATAACTTTCATATAAACATCACTAGCGGTCCTACCAAGCCCCGCCCGATTTCAATTTCGACATCATTTTAGAATATCGACCAATCGGAACACGAAAAACGAATAAAATTTCCTCGTATTTGCTACATTTTTTGTTACTACTTCCCTCCTATAGGGCATCGCGTGATGATATAGAGGCTACAGCATTCCTCGACAAATGACCTATCCAAGAAAACTATATTAATAATAGTAGGTCCTGTATAATAATGTGTATTATGGTATGAAATAAATCCCCATGCAGTTTTCACTCACATTACACTAACGTGGTAATTGTACATCACAGTATGTGTCACTCTGCAGGATGTTTAACTGGTGGTAGAGGTCGCCTGGTTAGGTTACCCACTGCAATGTATACTTCTCCCGCCAAACAGTAGTGTAAGAGAACTGTTGTGTTTCGGTTTGGAAAATATTGTAGCTAGAGTAACTACAGGACATATCGGATGGCGAGTGCAGTGGAATGGTTTTATAGTAGTAAAAGCGTACCTCTTTTGCGACCGGCATGCTTGTCTCCCCAGTCATTGGAATTAAAAAAATCAAAAATAAAGGCTCCGGCCACCTCTACAATCGAAAGTACGATTAAGAGATTAGACCATAGCCCATGTCAAAGTAACTTTGCGAAATTTTCCGTGACGTAATTTTTCCCACGAAATTTACGAACAAGTCAAATATTTGAAGTTAATTAACGTGCAAATAAAATCCCTGACGTCTGCACTCCACTTTCTTACAGGATAATAAAAGAAAACGAAACTTGGACGGTGTATTAATACCGAGTTCAATTTGAGTTAAGATATTGTTTTAAGTAAAAAGTTTGGAATACGGAAGAGTACGGAATCCTTTGTGTGAAAAAGTATATTTTTATATCATTTTTATACTTGCACGGCAGTTTACATAATGCTGTGAATTAAATAGATACAGTAAAGTTCTGCAATCAAAATATCTTCCTTTCGACGGTGGACACCAACGCCATCGTGCTCAAAACTGTTTTTTTATTGGAATGAATGGCGAGACGAGCATTCGCCTGATGGTAAGCGATACGACCACTCATGAACAGTAGCTAAACCAAACAGAAATATGAACGAAAAAATGCTTAATATAACACAGCGCTTGCTATCCCTGAGATATACGAAGTTAAGACCATAGATGTAGTATAGAACATAGATCGGCAATGTGTCATTTTGAGCGCGACCAAAACTGATTTACGATTGTGTGCGTGAAGTTTACATGTGTGCTTGACATATAGTGGTGTACCATGCACTTTCGATACTATCATATCGATATCGATATAGCTGTCGCCCTGTAGTTGTGAAATAAAATGTTATGGATATATGCGACATTTTATTATATATTAACAGAAACTTATTGATGTGTTTATTTCAATACAGATTGATAAACATACAAATAAATAAAGATAAATTGTCATATTATTTGAAAATATTTTGTTTGAGATGTTTTGTATGGGTCTTTATGTTCACCTGAACAAAATTATTTTTTTCATTGTGATGTATACATAGTACATACACCTAATTAAACTGAGAACAAAAACACTTTTATAAAATAAGACTATAATTTACAAAGTTTTAGCGTTTTCGGTTTATTTTTTCATTTTTAATTTCCCGTCGCGAAGTTTCGATTACTTTGCAGCTTTCGTAGTCACAAGGTGGACTCAGTCTGCAACAAAATCCGTGATTATTAGTTTTTTTCAATGAGTAACAGTCGCGTAAGTCTAAGAAACACATTTTTACTATATGTATACTAGAGTTAAAATAATATGCTTATTTAAGTCAATTAATTGACTTGTAACACATTGGGAAGTGTTGGACGCCTGCTAGGCCGCGTTGGAGGTGTACGCAGGAGCTTGTAGGAGGTCGTTGGATGCAGGCAGCTTACAACAAACTGATGTAGACATTCTTGTGGAAGACCTATGTTCATTAGTCGCATTCCTGTGGCTGAAGAAAGAGAAAGTTTAATAAACTATGAAGCTTTTCTCGATCACGTCACCTAAACTAATGTTTTTCCTATGAGAATTATAAATTTTTAACCTATACCTAATGTTATGATAAATGAATAATGTTGCTTCAAGGTTTGGACGATGATACTGTGCATAGAAGTATCGTATATTCTATAATATTATCGAATATGTTCTTGTTTTACTATTATAAATTGACAGCCTCTTGGCAGAGATTGAAACAGGTTCTTAATTCATAAATCACACACATGAAGTGTTATAATATTTATTCCACAAATATAAATAATAGTTAAAAAAAACTAAAATACACGCTTTAATAAGATATACAACTAAAAAAGTAAAAATAATTGATACTGAATTTAAGATAAGAAAATGGAGTAAAATACATATATTTTATTGTTACAAAGCGTGGGGTGTTTACAACAATTACTTATCCTCCTGCACCCCACGCTTTGTAACAATAAAATATATGTATTTTACTCCATTTTCTTATCTTAAATTCAGTATCAATTATTTTTACTTTTTTAGTTGTATATCTTATTAAAGCGTGTATTTTAGTTTTTTTTAACTATTATATAATTGTTTTGACTAAAAACATCCATCTACGGCTGTATTTCCAATCAATAACGCCATCTGTTGGTCAGTAGTAACATTTGACACTTGAAGAATACAATGTTAACGCCATCTAGCGATGAATGTAGCAATGGTCATCAATTATAAGAATAATTAATCCTGGCGAATCTAATCAGGAAAATTATATATTTTAATCGAATAATTGTATTGTCATCGGTCTTTGACAGGTGTGCAAAATTTGAACGAAATCTGGCCGTTTAAAGTGGGTCAAAATCGCGCCCAAAGAAGTCGGTTACAAACAAACATACAAATATACAAACATACAAACATACAAACATACAAGTGAAGCTAATATAAAGCGTGTAAAAAAATGAGAAAAAGTAAAGTAATAAGTAATGTTGTAGAATGAATACTATAATAATGGCCGGGGAAATATGGCCGGGATAACTATACTAACTATATAGCTCCATAAAAATGTAGGGAAACATGTGTCGTCATCGACTATTTTATCGACAACCTTTTATTGATCGAACCTGTCAGTCAATCCCTAGCAACTTTTGGTTGAAATTATTGTAAATTCACGTATTTGATATTATTTTTTATACGCAATGGATGCTTTCGGCGTATTTATGTAATGAAATACTAATTTCTTTTCTACCGATATGTATACACGGATTTCCATTTAATTCTACAATATCGTCACAAAATAGTATTGTGCAAAAGTGGCCGGTACCTGTGAAAACTTTAATTATTTCGGATTTTTACGCCTGCATGAACCACACCTTGGCACTGCACAATGCACTATAATAAACTACGTTTAATAAATATAACCAAGTACTGTAAAATTTAATAAATTATGAAAACAAGCGAATTTTGTTGTTCGCTTAGTTTGACATATTTTGACTCTGGGTCACTGCAGGCTACTTCTGTGTAAACGTATGGTCGCATCATGCATCTCACTTTAACATATGAGTTAAATTATTCCATCTCTTTCACATTGCCGATCTATGTTTTATACTAAATCTATGGTTAAGACTCAACTCGTCCAGTAGTTTCCCTGACTAATCTCTTTTAAACCGGAACACAACAGCGCATTTACACTACTGTTCGGTGGGAAAAATAGACATTGCGGTGGGACCTACACAGGTGGACTTTCACATTTGCGAGACTTACCAGTAAAATACATACTGACTGTACCCAAAACGTGAAAAACTTGGAAAGATCACCATTACAATAGCTTAACAATACTTTTGAGGTATACTTGAATTATCTCCACAGTTTTGAACCCTATGAATTTGAAATAACATATTATAAGATCTAATCCGGAGGAATGGGATTATTTTTAAATTTACTTTTTTTTTTTTTTTTTTTTTTTTTATTGCAGTGAATGGCGAGACGAGCATGCCGTTCGCCTGATGGTAAGCGATACGACGGCTCATAAACAGTAGCAACATTCCACTGCGCTCGCCATCCTGAGACATAAGATGTTAAGTCTCAATATGTCCAGTAGTTGCTCTGGCTACAATGTCCTTCAATCCGAAACACAACAGCGCATTTAAGCAGTGTTGTTTCACGGGAGAAATAGACATTGCGGTGGTACCTACCCAGATGGCCTCTCACATATGAGAGACCTACCACCAGTGAAAGTTACTTTGTAATAATATTTTCAATATACTACACTACGCATTTTTTCCTTCATGTATAACTATCAGCAAAGTTAGCCGTACAATATCAGTATTAAACTAGTCCGCAGTCTTCAGTTCACTTCGACTGGACCAATGCCTCTAGCGTTTTGTACATTATGCTTGAAACAGACAAGACGTCCCAGCCTCGTGCAGACAGTAACGATTTTGTACACAAACAACAGTACGAACAGAAATTGTAAACGCTTCCCCGGATATTCGGTTTCTATTCATTTGTAGATCAGGAAATCGGTCGACCGAAAAGTGTAACTTATTGAAAACGGAGAACAATACCGGATCATAATTTTAGAGAATTATAACTTTATTAAATTTGAAATAATGATTATCGTATTAAATATTTGATTTGATAAAAATTATGCTGCAGTGAAACTATTTCAATGTGGTAAATTCAAGTCTTCCTTTGTGTGCGCTTTTAACAACTCTAACAACGGACTTGTCAAATACCTGCCTGACATCAAATATTTCAAGAGTAGACTTTGTCTTCTACCACGCAGAGCAACAGTTAGCTCACTTTAAATACATACAAAAACTCACGCCTTTTTCTCCAGAAGGCAGAGGTGCAACCAGGGCACCCACATTTCGCCTCGTATGTTTCATCCCACGATGAGATAGGGGCGAGCCTATCGCCATATCGGGCACAAATTCCTGACTCCGAACTAATCATGACAAGAAAAATCCAATATCACTTAGCAAAACCCGGGATTCGAACTCAGGACTTTAAATTACATTCAAAATGGATAGAATGCAAATAGGTTGCAAATAATTAGAAGATAAAACTTGAAATAATCCTAATTATTGGGTATGCATACAATAGCTAAACATGTTTCCGTGTGTTGAAATACATTTGTCCGGGATAATTTTCCTTACAGTTAAAGTCACGCAAGGGGCCGGTCGTTAAATCGTAAGGTAAATCTCCCCGCAACATACATAAAATGAGCCGCATATCTACCCACGTAAGGGTGGGAAAGGGACAGGTGATATAAGAAGGAAACCGTCGAGCTGTAGTTGTAAACTTGTGTGAAGAGTGAATGGGAAAGAGGAAAAATAAGGATATAAGACTTATAAAAGTTTTTACTGGTCCCTCATATGCGAAAGGCCACCTTGGTAGGTACCACCGCAATGTATATTTATCCCAAACAGTAGTGTAAATGTCATACTAACCAGAGGAACTACTGGACATATTAAGACTCAACATTCTTTTAGGATTGCCAGTGCCATCAGGCGAACGGCATACTCGTCTAACACGTTGCAATAAAGAAGGAGCTTCAATCACAACAAATAGCGTCAGAAAATCTGGTTCTTTGTATAGAGCCGACCCATAATATTAAATCATATATTGGTTTAAGCAAGACTTTTCTCTTATAAAAACAATTAAGAACATTGCATTTTAATTTGTTAATAAACAATGCAACCGACAAGCGAAATTAATCACACTGTCATGTGTAATAAAGTTCAAATTATAACATAACCAAGATCCAACAACAAGGCTTTAACGAGGCAAACTCACAACAAATTAATAAAAACCCATCTCATTATTAAATTTATTAGGGAGAATTGTGCATAACAGGAAGAGCGTTCAAACTATACAATTTGATATAAATTGTTGAGCAAAAAGTTTCCATTGTTTACTTAAGCGAAAACAATTTAGTAATAAACGTTCTATCCCCGAATAATTACATGAAGAAAAGGATGTCTAAAATATAAACTTTTGAATGTCAATTTGTTTTAAGAAATCCGCTTTTTAACATCCCGTTTCTTTATCGATATGATATTATGGAAATATATCAGAGGGCGACAGAAAAATACACTGAAATATAAATTAATGTCGATATGTAGGCATACGATCTCAGATATAGTACATCAACTAGTTAGAGTAACTACTGAACATATTAAGACTTAACATCTTATGTCTCAGGACGGCGAGCGCAATGGAATGCTATTTTATAAACCTTAGACTGCCCGATCATTTTCCTATTTCAATATCCATACAAAGGTTGTCTGAAAGAAATTACCTAGAGTGATAAGGCCGTCTTTTGTATTATTATTATTGTGTTGTTTCTTCACTATATTTTTATTTTGTGCAATAAAGTATTAAATAAATTAATGCCAAGTGTTGCTTTGTAATAAATGGTGTTGTTTAGTTTTGCTAATGTCCATTAGCGGTCGTGTCGCTTACCATCGGGCGAATGGTATGCTTGTGTTGCCATTAAATGCAATATACTAAAAAGAAACATGCATTATGACTTATTCGGATTAAAGTTTATAGCTGACAACGGACAAAAATTCTTCCGTGTCTAACCCGTAGAAAATCGTACACTGCTAAGTGTTTTCAGCATAATCTACTGATAACGTAAATTACACGTTATAATTATTTATATTTTGTAAACTTCGTGGTTATTAAGATGAAATCGATTGATCGCCTAAATATTACCCTTTAAGTTTACCCTACACACGAACGAGTATGAAGTAAATTTATTACCAAACCTCGCGGATCAAAGCGAAACTCAATATGCGGTGTATTTATAGATTTCTTTAATTTCATAGTGAATCCGTGGGGAAATCAAAGGAAAACATAATGTTGGTTCCCATGAGCTTCAATACGTTATCTTTAACTATTTGCGGTTCTGTATGTGAAGAATGTATAGTTATAATTTTTGTTGGATGTTTGGTTTTATTTATTTATTTTTACACCATATCGCAGTGGAATAGAAACTCTAAAGCTTTTGTCAAGGGAAGCGGACGATGTAGCTAACTTAATAATGGCTACTTAATTTTGCAAGTCGGAGGTCAGAGACAAACTGTTGTTTACCGTATTGTGAACACGATTTCTAAGTCTAGCTGAAGAAAGACAGAAAACCGTGCTATTGGAAAATTTGTGGAAGGAATTTCGTTCTTGTGCGTCAGGTAATAAAGATGATCGGAAATACACCAAAAGACATAGAACCACCATAGTTATACACACTACATAAGTTTTGACTTATGTCAAAGATTCAATCATGTTACAAGTTCAATCATCACAGGATGTACGATTATCATACGACTTGTTGATACAGCCAAAAAATAAATTTAATAAAACACAATTTCAAACAATTAACCAGAAAACCATACAACACAAAACGAATACGAAAATCAAATAAATGCCTTATATTTTGCATAGCAATCTCGCCTCCTAAAGTACGAAGCTAAAGTTCAGGCGCCCGAGTGTGATTCCATGAATTTAATAGTATGTATGCTGTATATACGAGTATAGCTATATATATGTACACAGTGTGACCGCAGCTTAATTCAGCCACGTACATGCTCAAAACAATAATTAATCAAAGTGGCTCTGTTCACTATCGCAATATTATCCTTTAAAAGGCCTTACATTACAAGCGCGTTTATCTTCGTGTTTCTAATTACCTGCTGTAGTTCTACGTTTTAATATATAGAAGCTCATAATTAGACACAATTAAGATATAAATCTACATATGACATGACAGCCTCCGTGGCGCAGTTGGTTAGACGCCGCCTGTGAAACGAGAGGCCGCGGGTTCGATCCCCGCACCGAGAGAAATGTTTGTGCGGCCCACAAATATTTCTTCCGGGTCTGGGTGTTTGTGAGACCGAAAAGTCTCTCGTAGTTCCTGATACCCACGACACAAGACTCGATCTTAGTGTGGGGTCAGGACTATGTATGTGACTGTTGGGTGTTATTATTATTATATAGTTTAATCATAATATGATCTGCAATATTAAAAGTGTCTACATTTCTTTATTATAATAACGAATTAAATGATAAAAATCACTATCTATTATAGGTGGCAGGTCTCTTAAATGTGAGAAGTCACTTGGGTATATGTATATCATCGCAATGTCTATTTCTCTTGCCAAATAGCAATGTAAATGAATGGTTATGTTCCGGTTTGAAGGACATTGTAGCCAGAGTAACTAATGGACATATTGAGACGTAGCATCTTACGTCTCAGCGAGCGCAGTGGAATGCCAAGCATTGCTGTGTAATTAATGGAATTGTTTGGTTTAGCTACTGTCCATGACCGGTCGTATCGCTTACCATCAAGCGAAGAGCATGCTTGCATCGTGAGTCGCTATAAACACAAGTTGTTGAAGGATTGTTATGTTGTACTTTGTTATATCTTAAAAGAACATAATTAATAAAACTACGAACTGTTTTTGATCCCACATCATTTACTAATAGAAAGGTGGTAAGAAACATTCAAACAACATAGACGCAGAGTTAATAAATATACAATACAAGAACTCTTTATTATAACCAAAAGAAGGAAATACAACAAATAAGAAATAAAAAATAGACACTACTGTTACAATGGGCGGTCTTATTGCTTAAAGCGATATCTGCCAGACAACCGTGAAATATATAGTATATACACAATAATTACATACATACATAAACTCACGCCTTTTTCCCAGAAGGGGTGGGCAGAGGTGCCAGGACAACCACATTTCGCCTTGTATGTTCCGTCTCTCGAAGTGACAGGTAGCGACCCTATCGGGCACAAATTCCTGACTCTGGACTGACAATGAATAGAAAAATCCAATAACACTTTGCCCAACCCGGGATTCGAACCCGAGACCTCAGCTGTGTAACCCTAGTACAACTACGCCACCGAGGCAGTCAGGCAATAATAATTAATTAGTTCCCATAATTATCCAATTAGATTAATATCTAGTATATAATAAACAAAAGCGTGGCATAATATATCCAAAAGAAGAACACAAAAATAACTAAAAAAATGGCAAAAATAGAAGCTAAGATAATTTGGAACATACATTGCGGTAATAAGCGTATTTACGATACGAGCTTAATACGCGCCTTGTTTATTATGTCAATAACTTGTGTGATGAAGAAAATATATTGTCTAAATAAAGAACAAGTTTTATTATTTTTTTCTCATACTATAAGTATACTTCAAGAAACTTGTGGTAAAATAACTTCGCAGACGACAAAAGTTATATTTAAATTACTTTATAAACTAATTTTCAACTTTAAATCATAGATTTTTTCAAAGTTTCAATAGTAATCGTATTAATATGAAAAAGTTAAGTAAGAAGTCCGCCCGACGAACGTAAATTTAATATTTGGTCACGTTTTTATCGACGGCCTGATGAGTTCTGCAAAATTGAATTTTTATGGTTGCGTCAACCTTACTCAGTTTGATATTGAAGATATACAATTCTGAAAATTTAAAGATAAATTATATGAATAATCATAAAATATGGAATTATTTGTAATGCTTCACGAACAATGACAAAAATTATATTACATTTTTTATTGGCAGGTCAACTATGCATAGGCAATTTTGTACGAGATAATTATTCTACATTGTGTAATTGAATTTAACATTTTCAATTGTGTGAATAAAATATAATTTGGCTTCACGACTTTATCGTCTTTGATATTGAATTGAATTTAAAAATTCAGTGCATTTACCAAGGGTTAGAATTATCTTAAAGAAGTAGCTAAAGTAACTACTAATATTAAAACTTAGCATATAATATATCTGGATGGCGAGCGCAGTGGAATGCCTAGCTGCCCTTACTATCAGACAAAAGTTGATATAGGCAAGGTAATCTCGCCATTTGTTGCAATACAAAAACCTTTATGTCTCTCTAAGGAGCATAAACATTCCCTATATAATTATCATGTAAGATACATAGTAATTCAACTGTAAGTGCCGAACTGACTAACCAATTCCATTGACCGCTTTCAACAGTTAGTACAAAACAACCATTACGAAAATTACAGTACGTTTGCAAATGAAATGATAGAATGCTATTGAAACTAGAATTTCCAGATAGACAAACGCTTAGTCTAGAATCGAGTACGATGTTTGCGAGACTCCTCTGTTCGTAGAATTCAGTACAGATTGCCGGCGAATACCGATTCCTAAAATATGCATGACTCATTCTGTTCGTTATGTATGTGCGCGCCGACTGCATCTCAAATATTTGTTTATATGCTGCGAGCGTGCATTATATTGGATCAAAATTACTAAACGGATTTTATTGAGTTATGTTCAAATACGTTCTTTCTGCTTTGTTAGATACTCCTTAAGTTAAGACTTAAAAACAATCGTCCAATGGGTTAAATTTAGCTCGACGAATTTATGTTGTATATATGTATTTGTAATGCTGTTGTGTGTTTTTATATGTTTTTGTCACTATACCCAACAAACTATACTTTCTCTTATCAACATCCAAAGGTTTGTAAGAATGTTTGAAAGAGTGGCCTACATTCATAAGTTCATCTATTATACTTACTTTAATATAGTATAATTTTGTTACTGTGGTATATTATGTTTGTACTTTGTACAATTAAGAAATACATGTATTTCTTAATTAGAGGCCAGTTCATTTACAACATAGTCAAACCATCCATAGTATTTTCAACGCATCTCATCAAATCACGAAGGATTCTTAGAACATTGATCTCAACCATAAGCTTTTCCATCACATAGGTGTTCAAACTTATTTGATTTAGATATAAAATATTGAAGTTGTTTGCCTTACGAAAATGCAACTACAATAGCTTTTGAATAGAACCAAATCGAATGGCCAAAATTCAGGATACAAATGCAGTAAATTCGAAATACTGCTGGCAAAACACTAAATTAATGTTAGTAAAAAAGCCTGCGTGCGATCTGACCATAACTTTCCCTAAACGTTATTTACAAATTCGATATGCGTTATATCACGGACTTAAATAGATCCTGGTTTATATGGCAAAATACCATCCACAGTGCTTATAAAGATAAATTCAACGCGTACTGAATCTATTCGATGGATTATTTAAAAATAATGCAACAGTGAGCGGGCTATGGAAATTTATATTTTAATTTATTTTATTAGACGGTTGTGAATGACGTTGGATTTAAATTTAATTTGTATAGCTTTTCCAATTCGAGCTACTTTTTCAGGACTTTTATGTGCTAAGTGTAGGGCATTCTAAATTTATTATCTACCCTTAAGTAGCTCTTTCATATCCCCTTAGTGAATGACACATACACATATAACGTATATAATAATGGCATCTTGATAGCCTGGAAAAGAAAAAAAATTGTGTAGCTGAATCAATAGAGATGAAAAATGGAAAGTTGACATAAGCATATTGCATTACATTATAGCATGCGAACCATTACACTCATTTTAATAAAAGTATAGTCCTACTAATTTAAGGAATAATAGTATCGCTATACGATTTGACTACATTTAAAACATATATGGAAATGTATAATAATACTCTAAGTGCGGTAAAATCGAGTGACTAGACTAAGCACTTCACGCAGTCATGTCGTCAACTCCCGACCGATACAAATAAAGAACTTAATACGCCGTCATAAAAAGCAATGATTTGGTTATGCGTTTGGTTTGCGTTATGGTGTTTAACATTAGTCTTTTTAGCAGAAACGTGACACGTGGATATGGTATCAATACTCATTATAATGGAAGGAAGTAATAGAAAATATAAATGCATGTGTTTTGTTATTGCTATGAATGGCTAAAACTTTAGATATTTTAAGTCTCAATATGTCCAGGAGTTAATTAGGCTACAGTGTTTGTAAACCGGAACACAGCAGTGCATTAACACTGCTATTTGGCGGGTATAAAAATGATTTAAAAACCATATTATCCCAGATATCCCTTTTAATTCACACAGATACTTATATAACCATTTGAACTGACCGCCGGAATGACTAGAACGTTGCACGGCTTTGAACCGTGATAACTATATAAGAACTATAATAAGTATTTTACTGATCCAATTGTTTTGTTTTATGAATAAAACTTATTTCTAAATAATACTTAAATACTACTTGAAACCGAAAGTTTCTATTGGATGTATCTATAAGAAAAATGTCCAGTTCCAAAATATCTGTATTACGCAGGAGTTCAAGAGTAATTGTTATTTCCAACAATACTTTGAAGTACCACTTTGTATTTCAATTTAAGTTGAACAAAAATAAATTACGTACTTTTATGACCACTCCATGCATCCTCAGCGAACATATATTAATAAAGTTTGGTATTATTAAAATTATAAAACAAATAGTAAACCTTGTAGACGCCTCTTGTATTATTCTGGACGTTAACAACAGCGAATATGGTTAACGAAGCCACATAAGTTTTAAGTGGCCTCCGGGGCTCCAAGTTTCCTCCGTGCGTTTATCCTCAACAACAAAGTTATTTGTTAGTCTGTCTACCTAAACGCTGTCGGTGCCTACTCAACTCCAACTCGAAGTTAAGTGAGAATTAAAAAAAAAATCGGTTAAAATTCAATTACCGGACAACTGGGTAAACTTTTTGTTATGAAAACATTGTTTTTAAATAATGTAATAAAGCGCACAAGCGGAAATTGCCGCCGTACAGTAAGTTCATATTAATGAGTGGTCCGCCACGAAGGTTGCGTGAGCTCCCAAAACGTCGAGTCGAGCACATTTCTAATTAATTACAGAGGTAGACATTCCCCTACATACATTGTTATATTATTGGGTGACGTTAAGTGTTCTCGCAATAATGTTGCCGAGAAAAAACATTATTATGTAATATGGAACTAAGCGTACATGGTAATATGTATCACCGTGAAGAAATTGCCTTGAATATAAGAGCCTTTTCAGATACTAATCTTCCTCAATTGCCTATTGAAGAGAAAACGCGTTATTAATTTTTAAGAGGATAAATATAGTATTTTTATTATAGATAGGATTTTTTCTCTTGCTTTTTTAATATGCCTTAGATGTATAAAATCAGTATTGATTAGAAATACAAATAGCCTAATGATTAAAAAATCTGAATTAAAAACACTTAATTCATACTTAGAATCAACATGAAAAATTTGTAGTTTTAGAACAAACATATTAATATATTATAATCAAAAAAAGCTCTGAGAAAATTGGAGCTGTAAAGGATATTACTGATCATCGTTGATCTTGCCGGAGAATTCTACACTGACTTGCGTGTATTAAGAGATGAATATATAATATGCAGTAATAAATATTTTTTCTTCTTCTTCTTTAATATGGCAGTGGAAATTCTTAGAATGGGCATCCATCGCTTTAACTGGCCTACATATACAGCATAGCTACTGTCGTCTCCAGTTACTTTTGCGAGTAAATAGGACTTCTATTTCTAAATCAAAACTGTCTTCAACATAAACAACAAATCGATTTTTCCATCGACCGCAGCACTTAGTAATTTCGGAAATGCATTTGCATACGACGCGCTGGTTTTCTCGCGATACAACCGCTTATCGATTCAGCCGCGACTCGCAGCCAATATTTAAACAAGTAATGGCACGTTACACTGAGCGTCGTACACAAGCAATATTCAAGCTGAGCGCTGTTGAAAATGACTTGGAAACGTACTTGCACAGTTCGTTACGTTGGCAGTCTTCAATTGTGAACTAGCTCCAGTTTCACCTATCAGTAACAGGGAAACAGACTTTCATGATAGCCGTTGAGGCGCAGTTATCCCGTGTTTGTCGGCGCCGCAGGTTATACATTCAAAGCGGGTAAAGGGAAACTCGGGAGCGATTCACGTTTTGACGGTTCGGTTGGTACGAAGCAGTTGTGGCTTTTGAGCCGTTGGGTTGATTGAATCCTACCTTGATAGAAATGATCATGTAACTTTGGAGTAATGCGTTTATATTAGAATTGAAATGTCTATGTATACCAGTTTATTGATAGTCAATCACCACGCACTAAAACGGTGAAGGAAAACATCGTGAGGAAACCTGCATACCATAGCAATTTATAAAATTCTATGGTATGTAAGTCCGCCAACCCGCACTAGGCCAGCGTGGTGGACTATATGGCCTAACCACTCTCAATCGGTAGTCGATTGTAGAGGAGGCCCGTGCCCTGCAGTGGGACGTATATGGGCTGATACATACATACCAGTTTCGAATACACCGACATAACGACCGACTTCAGTCAAGCACAAATAAATGTTTTTTTTTTTATATCTGAGCTATTATAGGACTGTATTTCCGAAAATGAAAGCACACAAAAAATTAGGCACAAACAAATACATTGATACATATAATTTGTGTAAACCTACAAAGTTACAAGAAAGAATCCAAAGGAGTATTTTAATATGCATCTTCAAATATTTATACGGCAAAGAGCAAAGGGATATTTCCATATTGGGTTGAACGGCGACATGGGAACAAAATCCTTCAGAGGAGCGTATAAAAGACGGCCTCTGTCGCATGTTGTCATCTAACCCTTCTCAAGATCGTTAAACGACGTGTACTGCTTATAAAATGTAAAAAGTGTTCTTTGTGTAACACCCACTATATCCGAATGGTGACAAAGACAAACGGTCAGACTTTACATCATTTAATCATAGATGCTCGCCATTGTTACAGGGTGCTTCAGCTACTCGCAATATGGCGGCTTGCCAAACAATAATATCGCGTTTTAACAGGGTTTTGGGTTTTTTCGGCCGGACCGGATGGCGCGCTGAAACGCAATATTATGATATGATTTAAAATCTTACGAATCAGGATGGCGAGAGTATAATGCCAAGCATTGCTTTAAAACTGTCTGTTTCTTTTGTTTCTCTAACCATCAGGAGAATGGCATATACTTCTCGCTAACCACCACAAAACAAAAAAAAATGTTTGGATATGCGATGCGCTGAAAATGAGACCAAGTATTTAACTTGTTAATTTTGTAATATGTGTCTTTTATTCTTGTTTTGTGACTTGATATTCTTAATTTAAATATGCAAAGGAGACCCTTATGTCACGAGAACTTTATGTAAAGGAGACCCTGTAAAGACTAAACCTCTGACAGCTGGCTTCATATAAAATTGTAATTAGCACATACAATTTAAAAAATCTCTTTCATAAACGTGTATTCTAGTCGCCTTATTTTCCCCGGCTAGAAATGTTTACAATTTTATTATGAACCAGAGCCATATTACCTTACAGGGTGATTTTTTTTAACACAGTCTATTTGTAAAGGACAAAATACCACACAGCCTAAACAGTAAAATTGACGCAGGCTATAAAATATTCGAAAAGACATTACCGGGTAATTTAGCGAGATATTTAGCCTAAACCTTTTGAAAGTTATTAGGGTCTTATCTTAATGGCAATTTACCTACCCAAGTACGTACCTGACTCAAATGAGAAGCATGTTTTCTCAATAAAAATATTTATTTGTATTGATTCTGCCTAAAAATATCCTCTAAACTTTATAATTTGATAATCGATATTAAGTACCGCCTCCGTTCTACTATTTTTAAGTTTCGAATCGCAAATTAATGTTCCAATAGAATTTCCAATAAATACATTAAATATGTCTTATCTAGTATGCTTTACCTACGCAAAATGTCATAAACTTTCTGGTTTACGACCCACATTTATGACGTCATTTGATAAATAAACGTAACATAAACTCGTATCGTTGAAAAATAAATGATAATGCAAAATGATCATTTCCATCGAGGAATATTAAAATGTCAAATGGCAAACGTGAACAGGCGAATGCTCGATGCGACGAAGCGGACCGGAAAATTGATTTCCTGCAGAACATATCATTTTCATTTATGAAGATTAATGACGTCATCGACAATACCGTCCCAGTTCTAGCGTTATTAAATTACAAGCCCATGGTTATGTAACTCATGATACTCTCATTATTGTGAGGCGAACCGTTGTCATTGTTACATAAATAAACCTTTGTGACGTAGTACGCATGACGTTTCATGAAAAATGCAATTAAATTTATTACATTGTGTTTAAAATTATACCGCAGCGAAAACTTTATGACTGAAATTTCAACTAAATACAAAAATACTGTACACAAACATTAAAGTGTTAAACCCTGTACCCACAAAGTATGGGTGAACATTTCACCGAGTTTATTTTTGATCGGACACATGATAAAGGCGACGGAGTTAAGCATATGAATAAGACCCAGTAAGGTGATCAAAGTGGAATAAACCTAAAGTTCACAGACCATTCTAGCTGCCAATATTCTCATAACCACATTCTACTGTCTTTGACTCTAATCACAATTTACAAATAAACTAAACACCCATCGTCGACAGATTGAGCTTTATCGAAACTGTCAGAATCTTTCCGATCAGGGTTAAAGTTGGGCATGTAACAGACAAATGGGGTAACTTGGACCGGTTGAAAGACGGTTAAACTTGGCCAATCTTGTCCGCACTGCAATCGATTAATCCTAAACTTCGCGGATTTTCAACACAACGCACTTGAGAATTCAAAATTCCGGGTCGACCAATTCACATCTAATAATTTCGTGTTCAATGAAACAAATGGGAGGTCAGAAGTTGGACGTGGGCGCTCAGACTTGGGAAATTATTATAATTGACTTTGTTCTATTGTGGGTGTACGAGTGTTTTTATATCGTCCTTGTGCCGTTAAATGGAGCTTTTATTATGACTGTTGATGAATCGTGAGCGGTGAGGTATTATGTTATTCGTCTAGACCATTCTACCTCCTCATTATTTGAAGGTTGACCGGGTGAGTGGGCCGATGGATTAGTCTAGTCCATAGAGTTTATATCTTAACTTAACAACTATCATTGTTCAGAATGTATCCAGTTCATCTAGTCTAAACATCAAGCACCAAAATCGGCATGTTTTATTCCATAGCTTATATGAACTCACACAAAAATAATTCAGAAGAAAAGAATCCCTCTTTTCTAATATATAAATAGACGCCAAAAAACGGTCCTGAAAGAATGCATAAAAGCTATACCCAAGTTACCAAAGGATGAATATTTTTTAATACTACATCACCACCGCAGTTCGTAAGAAGACAAATCCAATAACTAAGTACTTTACAATACATTTCAATATAAATTTTATTGGCGCGCCGTCTGTCAAGAAACGCGACGTAAGAGGAAGACAAAACCGTCGGTAAATGGTTTTATTTTTTGCAGGAGCACGCCAGCGCCATCTTCCCGCAGTGACAAGTGACAGGCCACGTGCGGCTGTTCGACAGACTACGCATATTGCGCCAGTAATCTCATTGTCAATGCTACATTGTTTTCCTATGTAAGTGATTGGGTATGTCATGCTCGCTAAAAGGTCTGTGCTTGCGGTGGCGTCGTGTGCCAGGTCGGTCACTTCCCTGCAACATGGTTGAGGAGGCCGATGGCTGGCACATGCGTCATACTCGTGAACGGGTGCTGCTTGCGTAGACTGGTCTATCCGATTTGCTTACATTGTAATGGATTGATTGATGGATTACATAAGACTCGAAATTACTCACTGCTTTGGCGAAAAAGAGTATACTGATTCTTCGTTCTGGGCGACTTCAGTTCTATCAAAAATATTTACTGTAAATTTTCAACATATTATTATTAAACTGCTCTGATTTAAACCAACTTGTAAATTTTGTAATAATTCACTACATTGTAAACTGGTTTTGAAAAGAGCAACACTAGAGTTTCTTGCCCGTTCTTCTCTAGTGAAAACAGCTTTCCGAACCGGGTGGTAGATAAAAAAATGACTGAATCTAAATGATGTTGAACATTTTAATGGATTCAATAAATTATTTTCATTTCATTTCATTTTCATTTCATTACTTCTGTGTACTGAGACTTTCAAGCTTTTAGAAAATCGATAAGTTCGCGTTTTAGCCGGGTTTTTGGTCGAATAGTATAGAGTTTAGCTATCATATTAAGTATTTAGGATAATAAAACTAGTAGACGTGATTTGGTAAACTTTCGGTTGACTTAAAACCATCATTCACTCCGTGTCGTGAAAGAAATGCAAGTTTGAATTGGATGAGTGAATTGTTAACGCTGTAATATTTGTGTTAACCATTATAGGTCATACAAGTCTATTGTAATAATTTATTATGCACACCTACACCCCCATACCGAATAAACTCTGATACATTATATCATAAAAATGCTCATACATTACAACGCCACCTAAACGTTGTAGAATAGTAATAAGCAAGTTTTGTTCCCCTTTTACCCCATTTGATTGTAACAAAAGAGATACAAAAACTGCCTTTAAACCAATCAGCTTAAAACTCATTTTTGCGGGCATTGAGAACGCGTATATGGAATGTAAAAGCAAAAAAACAACCAGATCCCGGCGTCTATTCGAAAAAGAGGAAACTCAGTAAGGCTTGGCTCGCATGGGAATTAAAAAAGTTACGAAGAATCCACACGTTAAATACAAGGAATGTACAAGGCGCATTCAATTAGACGCCCATCGGGTACCCTAAATCGACCAAAATTTCAAAATATATGCGATTTTTTTGCTTTATATCGTGAAAAATTCTGCCGTGGGAACGAAGCTCGAGCTATTAAAAAGAACAGGTAGGTATGAAGGATATTAATAATGCATGATAAACGTATGCGGAATGGTCTTTCCAATTTTATTCCTGAATAAAGCCGTTCCTTCAGACCTTTGTTAAAACGTAATGACATCTCCAGTGTTGCGAGCTAATTCATTCAATTGAAGTAATAATATATCTACTTAACCAAAACTATTATATTCTTCCGCGATAATAATGTAAGTTAGAATTGTTTTTTTCTCTTTTTAACACGCTTTTATTGACTTCGCTTGTACGTATATAAATAATAAAAATGGAGTAAAATACATACACTTTACTCCATTTTCTAATCTTATTATCATTATCAAGTATTTACTTTTTAGTTGGATCTTTTATGAAAGCTTATTTTTTTAAAATTATTTTTTGAACTTAATTTAATTCCAATAATATTCGGCTGAACCGTCAATTTCTTGTTGAAACGTACGGTAATAAATAGAAAACAAAATGTTTTTGATATTGACTTAATTCTTAAATAACTGACTGAATTAGTTCCTGTTTTCTAGCATTGATTTCAACATTATTGTTGTATACAATAATTTTTCTATAAAATTTAAAATTCATTTGGAACAAAATTCCGTTGACGTAATAAATTGCTTTAAAGGTGGCCTGTGAAGAAGTGGAGAGTTAGAACTAAAGAGAGGAAAGAATAAATTAATCAACGATATTTAAGAAACCTGCAAGAAGTAAAAGACACTATTTTTAAGCCGCCAAATATCTTTTTTCGCAACATGCTGCCAATAAAACTGCCACAAAAATATTCCTACTCGGAACCATTCAATCGAGTTTGATTTTTATCGATACACACATGAATGATGGTGATATATGGCTGTGCAGGTCAAAGAAAAAAGTAGACTGGCCACGAGCCCACACAGAATCCATTTGACCAGAAAATTGAATCCTGTTATATCGCACGGCCAGATTAATTAAAACGGAACCGACACGATGTTGTAAATCAAACGTGGCCGTTCTTACTATTTGTAATTTATGCATAAAATAACGATAGATACGGGATTAAATGTCGAAATAGGTCAATTTTGAATTATACATCGGTGAATTTTACTTTGTACAGTCAGCAACATAAGTCGCTACACACTTCACATTTTTTGATAACCTTTTTATGAATTAAAATTTGTACGTACTACTCTGTAGTTGTAAAATATAATAAAAGTAAAGTCATTTGTGTCGGGAAGTGCCATAAGATATTTTAAATAATAATTATTTTCAATGATAAGACCATTCAAAATCTCGTGAATGTGTAGCGACTTATGTTGCTGACTGTACGTGGGATAAGGAATTTTCCCGTGATAAAAATCGTGCTAAAGGAATACAATATCATTAAAACAGTTTTCCAGAAACGCTTTACTACATGTTATGAGACTGCTGAAAGTGTATTTTTGTTTACTGAAGAATTGGATTTACATAGCTGCACTTGAATTAATATTATTATGGTGTTAGAGCAGATGAAAACCATTCACATTGAAAAACCATACGAATAAATTTCAATTATACACTGAACGCTATATTATGATATTATGATTCAGTGAGTAAAAGATAGAATATACTATGTACAGTCAGCAACATAAACCTTCATATGAATAAAAATTTATAATAACTACTCTGTTTTGTAAAATATAATAAAAGTAAAGTCATCTGTGTCGGGAAGATATTTAAAATAATAATATTTTTGGATGATAAGACCATTCAAAATCTCGTGAATGTGTAGCGACTTATGTTGCTGACTGTACATAAAGTCAATTATACTATTTGTCAGTAGCCAGTATTAGATAACTATTGAGTTCTAATCTATCTAAATACTAATAAAGGTTACTTACCTACTAAAGTAGGCTTTTACTTGTTACCAATTTGAGCAGTTTCATAAAAGTTGTAAAATTACCTGTAACAAAAAATTAAATAATTAAAGTCATATCATTGGGGAGTAATGTGTTGGACTATATGCAGCTAACGCCCGAATACTGGAACACAAATATAAGTTGCACTTACAACGTTAATCCCACTTAAATGTACTGGCTAAGTTGGTCGTGCGCTGTTAAGAGCAACTAATTATTTGAATGGCGTTCCAGTATTCGGGCGTTAGAGAGAGAGAGGAGAGAGAATGACGTAATTTAACTTGACAACAGTTCACATTAACAAACGTTATTACCGTCACTCATGAGCGCCCACAAGGTTTTGAGATGCGTAGGCAGCTTCCGAGTTTCAGGGTTGGAGGATTACTAATAGATATATAATTGGTTTAATGTTTCTAAAATTATACCGTGTATTATTGTAATATGCTTTTTCTAGAACCGAACTGAAGTTAAGATAAGTGGTAAAATATCTATTGTGGGGCGAACAAAAATTACGAAAATAAAATCAATAATTTTTGACAAAAAGTTACTCCTTTTTTATTTCGTACTACGTTAGCTCCGCATTACAAAGAATCACCCTACGGACATTAATAAATTGCAAATTAATGCTTGATTGGACGAGAATTGGTTCAATGACGATAATTTCAGATTCAGAAGAAACCGTCGTTTCCGAATGATTTTATGCAAGTACACGCATGAGCGAGCAAAATCTAGTGTTATTAGTAGACTTTGATATGTGTACTACCATCAACCGTTCAAGCCATGTTTAATCACAATCACAATCACAACAAAAAGAAACGTAATATCCTTAACAAATACCATTTAATAATTAGAGCGCACCATTATCCCGAACGGAAACAACACAACGTATCCCGTCGAACGGTATTGCAGTAAATTCCATTTAATTAAGACAGGATAAAGCGCTGCGATAAAAACCCTATCCCTTATCGTAACAAATAAACTTGATATAAAAACAAACAAAGGGGGGATATAACTGAGGCAGTGAAATTTCATTGGAGACAACGCCAGAATTTGAGACGGCTTTGACTCGCATGCCTCCGGAACAAAAGCCGTCCACAGAAGCGAGCCCTACGAAAAGCAAAACAAGGACAAGGAATTTTAATAAAATCCTTATTATCTATTCACGGAGGCAGTTACGTTCTTTTACGACGTAAACGACACCGGCTAAGTTTGGTGGCGGGATCGCTTCACGCTTTCTTGTTGCAACTTCGCTAATATCTTTAGGAACGTTCAACCGGTCTTAATTGTTCAACAGAACAAGTTTATAGCGTAACGTGTGCAGCAACGCTCCGATACTATCGATCTCGCCCCGGCTTCTTTAAACTTACATGTTCATTTCAGTAATCATTTTAATAAACGTCTGTGAATATTTAAACAACGTAATTATTGTGTTTTCTTCCTTAATTAAAACCGCAATGTTGTTACAAATAAAGCCTTTTTGAATATAATCAAAAAATATATTTTGCCGTTCCAGTTTTTATATTTAATCTAATTAGCGTTCGGTGCGGTTTCAGTAATGAATTAATTAATTTAGTCTTGAATACTTAATTATTTATTTGAACACCAATGAAAATAAAAAACCTTAATAAATATTTTTTACATTCTAAGAGCACAGGTTTGGTACGTGTAATTTAACATATTCGCTGTAAGCATTCAGATCCTTTCATTCAAAGGATTACGATGTCAGCGAACGTCTGTGAAAGATACACGGACTGTGCATAGCAAAACATAAAACGGCTTCCGTGATTAGACTACTTTCAAAGTTAAATCCGGAATTTGCGAAGAGACCACTAATAACAAGTAATAGCTGTACCAAAGGGGAACGTGCCGTCTCTACGATAATCAGCTCCGGGGAGCGCTTTTCTGAATTATTTTCTTTGATGTTACGTTTTTGGTGAAGAAAATCATTGAGATATGAATAAAACTGAGACTTTTTAGGATTACTCCTTTCTGAGAGCAGAGACAGCAAACGAAGTGTTCAGCCAATCTATCTCAGAGGCCTACAAACCACTTAAGGTTACGCGTTACGTTAATGTTTACATTTATAGGAAGCAATCATTGTTGAAGGCATACTGCAGGAAGGAGTGAGTTGAAGACATTTAAACCTCTGAACCACTTTACTGAGGAGACAAAAAAATATACAATTGTTGATCTTCATATTAATTTTCCGTAAAACAGTACCAAGTTGCTATAGTTACATTTTGCTACAGCTCGAAAGTTTATTATTTAATCCTAAGGCTATACGAGCTGTCACTAAGTCAATAAGCCAAAGAGGAATTCCTGGCTTGATTAAAAAAGGCTTAAATAATACATAGTTCACAACAAACAAATAGTCTCTAGCACACAGAAGGAGACACAAACAATCATTCCTAAAAATCGTCTTAAATGAAAACAAGGTAGGAAGTAAAACAACACGATAAATGACAAATTGTAGCTCTAAATTCGTTCTCTGTTTGCTCGGATGTCCCCCATTTGTCATTGTCATAATATTTCCCCAAAAATAAACACATTCCACGCATAAAACCAATATGGGTGTCAGAAGCCAAAATTAAAAAGAAAAAAATGTTTAATTTCGCACAAGCCTTTCGTAAGTCGGCATGTATTTCAGTGATCGTGTTACGGTGATAAATCAAAAGGAATGATTTTCTATTGTTTAAGATGGATCATATCTCCCACAAAAGGAAATTAGAACTTGAGACAATATTTTGTTTGTCAAAAATATTAAATTCTAAGAACAAGATTGGAAATGTTAAATGTTCTATTGTTTCGATCTCTCTATCCATGGTTGGATATATATTTTTATTACTAAGCAGATTCTTGTACAAAACACTCGGGTATTAGAGGTTTCCTCACTGTATGATGTCACTTTCTTTCCCTTATGAACGATATTTATCTATAAATACACTGGAAACATCTAAAGGCGCGTATCAATTAGTGTAATAATATTAACAACATTTAACTGATATCAATACCATTATTTATCATAATGTAAGTAAAAACAAACACTGTATTGACAGCAAAAACTAAACACTATTAAGTTAGAGGACATTTATTTGGCAAATAACACGCTGGCAACCCATCCCTAGAATCGGACCGCTCAATTTTCGATCTAGACAAATCTAATATTTCGAATACATCAAACATTCCTAGAATGCCTAAAACACTGGCACAAAATCTAAAAAGCAAATGAAAGATAAAAAACAAACCCCTGAAAATTCCAATTTCAAAAATGTCAGAGATAAACTTATGAAGAGAAATTTAAGGTACGTACACACTTCGACCTGTGCTCTTTGAATAAATTTTTGATTACGGCCCCCGGTTCATTGGTATTCTTCGCAAGCGCAGCCGATACGACCTTCGGGCGGGTCTGTACTTAGTGGTAATTTACAGTTTAATTACTGGTTCCCGCGTGTCTGTAGGGAGGGGCACGCCGCGGCTCGGAATACATAAGCCACATTATTAACAACTACTTATCGTAGAGAATTACGTAGTCAATCTTCTTTGTGTATTTGTATAATATAATTTCAATAAATATATATTTGGGGAATAAAAAATAAAGCATTAAGATGTGTCTTGTCTTATTATGTATAAGGCCCAATATAGTCAGCTCACCTGATCGTAAATGATAACCACAGCCTAAACACCATCTGGGATCATCATTACAGTTGATACTTTGGAAATAGATGGGGAAATACCAAGAGTGCTAAGAAGGGGAGAGTTATAAATTCCTGGGTCTTTGGATGGAATATTTAAATATAGTATGAACCTATATTTAACAACATTCTGTTTATATGCACATGATTACAACTTTAATTCTGAATCAGCCCATATACGCGTCACATCAGGGAACGGGCCTCCTCTACAATCGAGAGTACGATTAAGAGTGGTTAGGCCAGATAGTCCACCAACCAACTTTGACTACCCTGGTTTAATATATTCATGTCTTTAGTGGTAGAGTTAGGTAAGCCCTTTATGAAATTAGGCATCATATGCAAAATGTATGATGGTTTTGTTTTGTAATCGGTTGTTACAACTTTTGGAAATCTTAGATTTAGATGTGACAAACAACAATAAAACACACATTCAGCAAGTCAAAGAATTATATCACATTTTGTACAAATAAACGAGTGCTCCATCCGAATGTCCGGTTGCTACCTGTGTGCTAAAATTTACAGCGAACACACAACGTCTCCGGGCAATAAAACTCGGAATCCCAGAGATAGCAAGTTTATATCGTCTACGAAGCAGAGAGTAAACGCAAGTAAAACCCGCGACCAGAGATACACATACAAGCACTTGTTATTTCTAACCTTGTCATGTATAAACAAAAATCTTATCTCGAGAGCTCGCATTGACTCACATTGAGTTTGGAAATAAATCTAGTATTTGTTCTGAGGATTCTGTCTGTTGTTCTAGTTAAAGATTTGAGAGAATAAGACTGCGGAGTTGTTTCGTTCTTAGTTGTTCCACTGCAGAAACTATTACTTATTCTCGATACCGTTTCTATTGACTTTTATCGTTTACGATTCAATTGATTTCAAAAGTATCTTTAGTTTACTTTTAAAACAACAGAAATCTTGGATATCCATTTATTTATAGCGTTTCGAAGAAAATCCAAACCTATAACAATATTTTCGGTTAAAACAAAAGTAAAACACGAATAAATAAATTTTGTCATTTTCATGACAAATTTTACAAAAGACATCCTAAAGTCAAAATTTTAAAGTTTCGTAAATCTTACACTGTGAACACTTCGTAAAAAATCTGAGCTGAACTCTTAATCATAATAATTTAGCTTATATACTAATACTGCAGAAAACCTTGTATCAAGTCGTATGTAGTATGTCTAAAGAGAGAAAGATTTTATATCATTTAGACACTCTTAATGGGTTGCTTTCGAAATTCTTAAGCTTAATATTTAGCAATGAAGTTTGCCGTGGATAAGACAGAGCGAGAAAAAAAACGAGCAACAAGCTATAGTAAGAAGAAACCTGAATTAAACGAGAACATCTGCGGTAACAAAGACAAATCATTCAACCCGCGTATTTTCGCCCAACCTAAATGAAGAAAACTTGCTAAACTAGTTAAATGAGCAAGCCACCGGTGCGCGGGTGACTTTGAAAAATCGTCACCAATAAGTCTGTGTGCGCGGTCGATCGTCCGTCACTGTCGCCTATCCGTCGCAGCCAATAAACGCCAGTACGTGCATCCAATTGCCACATTATGTCTGTTCAATGTGAATGCAGAAACATATTGGAAAAGTTCGGTGCTTATTGGGTTTTGTTAGGTCTGTTTTCGTGAAAAAAAATTGATAGGGGATAGTGGATATGTACATATACATTAATAAATCTGACAAGTGTCAAGATTGGTAGAAAACGTAGTAAAAGTTGTGAGTAATCGCTGCGACTTTTCAATTTCATTGGGGAAGGCCTATTTTCAGCAAGTTTGACTTGATATGTCTGAACACAATTTTGATTTAACAAATGTATATCAGGTAAGTCACGCTTTAGTCACATTTTTTCCATTCTATAAAATGGTTATCTTTTTGATCGTCGGAACCAACTGCTATATTCCAGAACACAAGGTGGACATTTACAGCAAAATTATCAAATTAAAACTGTAAGTACGCTAATTCGTGTAAGTGTAGATAATTGCATAAGATAACTTGAATATAACCGCTCGAGACGAAGTATTAGCTCTAACGTTATTAGAAGTTCTCTCAAGAAATTGTGAAAGTAAGCGCGTGGCGGTCGAGTTATGCAATTATTTTACTCGAAACGTAAACTTTCAGTATAATTAATTTACGTGCTGGTCTGGTTTAAATCCAAAGCACAGACCCGGTCTAGCAAATGTGTTGGAACAAAATTTCGGACAAAAATATAATTCCAGTTAGTTTCAGTAAATCCTATTCACTAAATACCTACGCTATAGTTAAAATAACTACCCACTTTCCTTATCCAAACAAATCAAAAAATTAGAAAACATCTACCTCGAAAACTGCTTAGTTAAAAACGCCTCAATATTCTACATCATGATAACTGCCAATAACTAGATTTTGCGTAAATAGAACATCAATATATTTCTGAAATAATAATATTAAAGGCCAACGAACGGTGAACACTAAATCAATCAACATCTTACCGGAGAATTTGTAATAGCATTGAAGAACCGAAAATTAAATTACACTCAGCAGTATATATTTGACAATCTATTTATCTTTCTCAGTCATTGTGTGGTTATCGGCTTTTACTATTGTGAATTTATTTTTCACGAAGTGAATAAAATTTCGTCTGATTTATGGAAACAGTTAAAAACACTTTTTAACGTACATACATTTATTTCTAAACGAGCGGTGTAAAAACAAAAAATATACAACAATACTAAACGCCAAACGGATGAAAATTTAAAATTCCCACTGGCGTTCTTAAAAAAGTCACGTAATAAAACCTTTATAAAGTGAAGTTGTGTTCAGAGGTCTTCAGTTAAGAGACAATGGCATTTCAGCAAAAGCTAGGAATTGCGGGAGTTAGCATACATAATGTGCTTGGACAAAGCAAGATTTATTTGAGGTGCCGGCGCGCCGGGTAGCGATCCATGCTGTTGAACGCGACTATGCGGCTTACTTACCTCTTATAGATATAAGGGTAATTTGCGTAATAAAACGTTGCAGGAAGCGGAGATTGCTTTGTTTATTTGCCTACCGTGTAAATAACGTTACAAAGGCATTTGCTGCAATGCAAAAAATGTAGATGAATCTCGTGTGGCTTTATTCGAGGGTTGAGAGGTGTTTCTCTGGTAAAATATTCACTTGTGTCCTTTGTTTGGAACGCGAGCGGATTTTTTGTAGCATTGCGTAGGAGGCCGCACAATGCTTAACATTTATTTAACAGACATTGGGGTATTAAGCTTCCTTGGTGCCACTTACGGGTAAAGGAATACGGATA
Source organism: Hyles euphorbiae (assembly GCA_023078785.2). Lineage (NCBI taxonomy): Eukaryota > Metazoa > Arthropoda > Insecta > Lepidoptera > Sphingidae > Hyles > Hyles euphorbiae. The sequence goes on along the minus strand of CM041033.1, from coordinate 13,448,388 downwards.
GCATGAATGTTATGTTGTTTTATTGCGTACCAAAAGGAAGACTAAAAATATCTAGGATAAGAAAAATATTTTATTATCCGCCTTGCTGCGGAGGGAAATGATTTGTTTCCAATTCCTGTCTGTTTTTCTTTCTGATTAATTTCGATGCGGATTAAAAACAGGCTAGTGTCCCTATGAGACTCGCCGAGCTCCGGAGCTCGTTGTCAATTTTCTGCGTGTCACTGTTGATCCTGGCTGACAGGAGTTGCAGTGGTGTGTGTGAAGACGGGAAAACTCGACAGTAGGATAAAAAATATATTGTAGAATATTCTCTAAGTGAATCACAAGTCTTTACACTGAAGCTAGCTGGATATATTTGAAGAGAATTACGGTGATGATAGAAAGTTTTTTGGGTTACAAGTAAACAAATCACAAATCGGTCACCATTGCATATTTAAATTGTAACGATAGAAACTAAAAGTACTTCATTTAAATTATTAATTACAGTATATTGAATACTACTATTTTAACAATGAAATTACCGATAACATTCACTGATTACATTTCAATAAGTGGAACGTACATTTAACCCTATATTGTTAGGAAGTTCCAACATATAAAATTTCACAAATAATACATTATTTATGTTAGGAAATAGAACCCGAAACGGTGTAATTTATATTGAGTATCTCTATCGATGTTCTTGGATAATTTAAATGCTTATTTTGAAGGCTTTGTGGAAGTCTAAATGTCTTTGGGCTCAGAATTCTGTTTGAAACTGGGAGTCTTATATAAGACGCAGATAATACTACTGAAACGGAGTAACTTTAATGGATAATAAATGAAATATAAAATTGGAAGTTCTTGAATGTAGGACTTTGTTCGCTTCATTGCAAATGTGGCTGCGTACAAAGGCGGGCTCTTCTTATCTTGGCCCAATTTCTAGATAGGCCAATATATTTATGACATGTTTTATTTACGTGCTTGATTCGGCTGGCTTTATTATTTTTTAAACTGGCATGCTCGACGGCTTATTGACCGAACTGACACCCGATGGTAAGTATGGAGCAGTTTATGTCGATTATCGAACATTGGTATCGAATTTGATATCTGCAGCAAAAACATTAAAAAATATATATATATTTTATTTCACAGGTGCTGCAATTGTGTAAATCTAGTGGCAAGGGATTACAACCACCCATAAACGTCCACCTTCTGTACAGTTGCTTGACAGTTGGCCCATCTCCCAAAATAGGATTGAACGAAGTAAAAAGAAGGGAACAAGTGAAAGGATATTGAGCCTCAGCCAATGTCACTCACTTCAAGAAATACGACTCCCGTCAGTATTTTGCGAGATTGGATTAAGCTACGAATATATTTCAGCTTTTACTGTATCAAAATATTTTTATTGATTCGTTTTACTCATCCAACAGGCATCAATCATAATATTCAAAATTTAAGGATTCTCTTGTCTTCGTTGTATGAAAGGCTTTCAGCGATATTTATAACCATTCTTTTCTCAATGACATGATTCCAAAATTTTGATACAATACGTAGATAATATCCAAATATTCTGTATCAGTTATTTTCCCTCAACAAATTTGATAGCAAATTTTAAGTACCCTATCGATTTTGGTATTGTTACATTGGCTGGGAGTACGGCGTGTAGAAGACTCCGTAAACAATGCGAGACAAAGCTCTTGTACAAACACACGGTCTATCGCCAGCGCGATATTGCAGTCCACCCAAAAAACAGAAACACAAAGAGGCTTAGATACTGTAGTGTATCGAACATAAACACTGTGAATTTGTTTGCGATCTTTTGTTTAAATTTGACAAGAATCGATAGCGAACTTAATATTTTCTACTTGTTCAAACACTTTTATGTATATCTGAAACAAAAAATAACTTTCGCTACTTTAGAATCCCAACAAGGACCTAGTGATTCGTAGTTTAAACACGCCGCCTACTAAGCCACTATATTGTTAATCCAAAGACAAATCTTAATATGTTCATTTTAGAACCATGCAGAAAAAACTTGGATATCTTCATAATTACATTTTATATCAAAGGTACTACAAGCAATAAAAATATAAATAATGATCTCACGGCTACAGGGTAAAAAGTATTAAATTTCTTTTCTTTGTTGTTCTTTAAGCAGCTGCCCTTGTTTCCCGAGTCGGTTTCTTCCGAAAGTCTTCGCCTCCACAACTTTTTGATTTATAGAGTTCACCCTCGTTTCACACATTCGCTATCGTCCGCCATTTGGTAACAATGGCGAGATAATTCCTTAAAACTTTAAAACGTGTTTTCTATTATGACTTAAGTGTAAGATTTTCGGAATATAACTCTAAAATCGGCTCATGCAAGTTTTCGTTCAAGATTCGACTTCTATTTCACACTATGGTACGTATCATTGATAGTAATGGTTATTTATGTAATGTATACCATTAACATTTTTAATGGTAACATATAAAATGATTTTAGTCTATGTTGACTACGTTTTATATCTTCTTTGTATTAAAATATGGTGTCCTCAATTAACACGCTGTTTGATTGTTGCATCTTACATTATCTACCTTAAACTATCAAGATTACGTGCAATGTAACAATACAAATATAAAACCAGAAAATAAATTTTAAATAAATTACTAATATATATAAATATATAACAACATAAAAACATCGTGAAAACAAACAATAAACATATTACACGATCAATGTCATGAATTTGGTTAGTGATACCAACATTATTTAGGGATAATCTAAACAAATGCGATGTGTATACGATCGGGAGGCGCTCAATCAGACTTTAAGGCGATATAACTCGGTCTAGTGTCGCAACTTTATATTCGCTGAGGGGAAATTTCACAGAGTTTACGTATTATGCATGCAAAGGAAGATCGTGGGGTCCACAAACCTATATATTAGAAGCCGGGGATAAACTAGATACCAATATCGGAACGTCAACCTTTATTTATGTGATAAGGATTCAATGTACAAAGATTTACCATTTACATTATCTAAAGCCCTTTTTATAAGAACACACTTTAACCAAAATCTTACAAAATGTAGGAGTGACCTTGACCGGTATATAAGCTGGCTGTATAATGGTTTCTTAGATTTACGCGAAGGTTACACATTGATATAAAACTAGTATAAGTACGGATGTTATTTTATTTTTATATATCTTTTCACATTACAGTTCACGGGACTGCAATAAAATCTTGACTTGAATTTCAATCTAAAACGTGTATATGCGAGAGGCTAATAAGTTTATATCGACAAGTATACATCCAACTAGTGGGCACGGGCCTCTTCAACAATCGAAAATACGATTGATAAGGTTTAGGCCATATACTCCACCATGTAGGCCTAGTGCGACTTGGCGAACTTTACGTACCATAGAAATTCATACAAATTAGTAAGGTATGCATGTTACCTCACGATGTGGCCCATGAAGCACCACATTTGTTATAGGAAAAGGTGGTTGAATAACAATACACACATGACTCTGAAAATTCAGACGTGTGCGTTGGGTTTTGAGTCCACGACCACCGTGAGCCTGTTGGCAGCCGCGCTGTTACCACCAGGTAAAAAGATACTTGATTAAAGATAAAGATGGTATCAGCCTATACCATACCACGGGGTCTTAACGTAAACCTCACAGAGCTGGCGAATCCTATTGCAAATCAAATGAAAAAATATATGCAACAATTTAACATCTTATGCCTCAGGATGTCGAGCGCTGTGAAATGCCAAGCATTGCTTTGTAATTCGTGGTGTTATTTGTTATAGATACTGTCCTGAGCGTGCGAATTACTTATTATCAGGCGAATGGCATGCTCGACTAGCCATTCAATGCCATAAAAAATGTTGATACATCTGCATGTAGGTACATATAGTTGAAACTGGAAATGAGACTGCTATATACTTGTAAGATTCCTCAAGCTTTTTAAATTTTCATACGTGGTAGAAATGGTGTCAGTGTCGCCATAATAACAATCAATATATCACAAACCGCAGATGCAAGCCATTTTCAAAAGAAATTCGTGTGTCATTCTTTTACAGCCAAAATTCTATTGTAAATTGTGGTGTACTCTTTCCAGAATTTTAGTCTAGGTATTTCTGGATTTCACGGAAGCGGTCTAGTAAACCAGTCTATAAAGTTTCCGTGTAGCGCCGAAACTCTGAGCTGCTCCTCGGATTACCGAGAAGGCTTAGCCAAGTGATGTCATTTTTCAATATCCGGAGTGCATGGATTAACCCAATTTCCATAAATAAAAATTTACTGTAATAATACAAGCTTCTCTGATTTGAACCTAGTATAATCCGTACAGGTTGCCTGTAGAATACATTATATGTACTGAATTTGTTACACAATATGTAGTAAGTATTTTTTATAAGTACAGTAAAACAAACAATCTGTAAGAACAGTTTCTTCCCTTCTTTATAAATAAAAAAAGCTCCGAGGTTTTGGGTCTCACAAAAACCGGACTCGAAACAAGTATTTGTTAGTCATACAAAAATTCGCCAGGGTCCATCTGAGCCACGGCGACTATCAAAGCTCTATAAATTGGTAATGAAATCACACTTGTTACACTAAAACTAATTTTATCTGGTCACCAGATTTCAACTTAACATTTGCTCTTTAACTTTATTTTGTATTCCTTTTTGCGTGAACTTTAGTTTTATGGTTTTGTATGTCTTTCTTTTGTTTAATAAAGTTTAATTGCGTGGTTGCTTGTTGGTAAACGGACTGGATACGGCTGCAATCATGTTTACGGTGGTCGCGGGTTCGAATCCCAGGGCACACTTCTGACTTTTAAGAGTCATGCGTGTAGTCAGTCACCCAGCAATAAAACAAAAAATCGGTCTATTTATAATAATGCATAACATAACCTTCCAACATAAACATTATTAAAAATTGATGTCACTAGCCCATTGTTAATATAAAAATAATGTTTGTGTTCGTTTCCATGTACTAACAGCTCTTAAGCTTTCTTTAAGTCAGTTTAAGGTCACTTTAAGGTGCCAGCAATTCAAAAGGCTTCTAAATTCAAGCCATTTTACACCTCACGAAAAGCCTGCTCAGAACAAAACATTAAAATCATGTAAATTATGCATGAAACATAAATTGTGTGACGCTTCCTTCTGAAATCCTAATATGAATATTCCACGAATTTGAAAGTACTCGGTTCTAAAATAAAAGTATTTTATTACATTACCTTCGGGTGGCACGGTAACATTGTCCCTTTTAAGATGGTAACGCTGTTTATGCTAATACTTCTGTATAAAGAATACGCTTTTTGAAGTTTTAACAGTAGTTTGGATAATAAGTTGGTAACTCGAACCAGTGGTTTCAAAATTAGATATTAAATTACAAGCATATTTTAGGAACAAAAAAATTTAAAAATGAGATTGCCCATTTTTAGTGTCGATACACAATATCGTTGATCCCGTTACCGATGCTATTAAAAATTCATTATAGCACTTTTTGGTTTGTCCTTAAATGTTTTCCTGTTTTATCCCGGGCGACAGATTTTTAGAAAATAAGATCATTATCATCACATTTTACGTTTTGTTCACAAATCCAAAAAAATGTTTATGTGATTTCAAATTCATTTCGGTAAAAACTCCACGCCTGGGTCGCAATTATGTTTATATTTATTTTTATTTATTTCATTATGTATTTCTTGCTCCAAAAATAAGATTTCCTCGAGGCACAAAAATCGTCGCACCGATAGTTTTTATAATTTTTTTTTATAATTTCATAGTAACATGGGCATTTTCTTTTGGTTCTATATTGTTTTTACTTAAGGTATATCTTGAGCGTGGTGTCCTGTTGGTAAACGGACTAGACGCTACTGCCAACATGTTCACGGTGGTCGCGGGTTCGAATCCCAGGGCACACCTCTGACTTTTCGGAGTCATGTGTGTATTGATAGTCAATCACCACGCACTAAAACGGTGAAGGAAAACATCGTGAGGAAACCTGCATACCATAGCGATTTATAAAAATTTCTATGGTATGTAAGTCCGCCAACCCGCACTAGGCCAGCGTGGTGGACTATATGGCCTAACCACTCTCAATCGTACTGTCGATTGTAGAGGAGGCCCGTGCCCTGCAGTGGGACGTATATGGGCTGATACAGAACAGATATCTTGAGCAATCTTGACAAATAATTTTAATATGTGCCATACTTGTCACGTGAATTGCGTATAGCTGTTATTGTAGATGATTTAGTCCCGAGACATTTGGGAGATGGCAGAGGTCGGATGCTTACGATCTCAAGGGGCATTCCGATAATACCACCGGTGACCCACAGAATGTCGGCCTCCCTTTGGCTACTAATCACAAACGCCTAAATACCGGGCTTGGGCAAATTAGAGAACAATACGCTATTATTTTGATAGACAAACCTTTAATTAACAACAGTAAATCGAAATGCTTTCGAATGGTAAAAACTGATCACAAAAAATCGCTGTTACGAGTTTGTCAAACGTTTTTCGTGCATTTGAGTTATGTTTGTACATTTTTTGCGACTAGTTAAAAGCCCAATTAAAACGGAATGTTGGTTTTGACATTTCAGCATGAACTCTATTCATTTATTATGGTGTGATAAATAAAAAAATATGTTTTTAGAACTCAATATTTTACACGCAACATTATTTTGTTATGAAATGAAATTCGTTTATTGGTAGGCATGGCATGTAGGCAATTAAATAGCTCTTATGACAAGTCCACATTTACAAAATACTTGTATCATTTATATTAAATTCTATTAATTTTACTTCGAGATTTCATATCCGACCAGGCTATTTTCAAAAGCCAATAAAGCACCAAGTACTTGCATGTTTTACAACACTATCGAACATCTGCTGAATATCATAGTCAATAAATAAATAACACCCAACAGTCACATACATAGTCCTGACCCCACACTAAGATCGAGTCTTGTGTCGTGGGTATCAGGAACTACGAGAGACTTTTCGGTCTCACAAACACCCAGACCCGGAAGAAATATTTGTGGGCCGCACAAACATTTCTCTCGGTGCGGGGATCGAACCCGCGGCCTCGCGTTTCACAGGCGGCGTCTAACCAACTGCGCCACGGAGGCTGTCAAATAAATCACCACTGAAGATTATTGTAATAAATGAAACCTTATTTTACTAATTGTATCCATACATATAGGTATACTTGTTCATAAACTCATGTCTTTTTCCCAAAAGGACTAAGACACCCACTTATGCCTTGTATTTTCCGTCCCACAATGTGAAAGGCGGCGAGCTTGTCGCCATATCATATTACTAGGGCTCCGAGCTGTATAGAAAAATCCAATATGACCTAGACCGGCCCGGAATTCGAACATGAGACCTCAGCTTTGATACCAAACCGTAGTTCATTTACACCATGAAGGCAGTCAAATGTCGTTATTGTATCCACGATGATAAAAAGCGATTTAGCCTGATGTTAAAAAGGCGGCCAATTCAAAAGTTAATTTATTAAAATTCCAATTGCTTAAACATCCACTCGGTTACTTCCAGACTCCACTTTGTCGGCTAAAACTTAATTACACAGATTACTCTAATCGATTCCGCCGAAATATTCTGTTAAATTGATCAAAGCATTTTACAGATCAAAGAGTTATTTTCAGTTTTAATTAGTTAAAATATCTAATTACATGGAAATCAGAAGTGAAAGGGGAATAAAAGCTTTTAACTAAAATTCGGTTTAACAAACTTTTAATAATGATACTAATTCCTACAGTGTAAGTGGCATTGTAACGAATCAAGTTGTAATTTTTAGACATTAAATTTTATTTGATGTTAAAGTTGGCTTGTTGATGTCAAAGCATTAGGTTTTGTTTTTAAAGTTTTATTGCAATAAATACATATTATACATACCCTGTATTGTTTATTGCATTGCGTCGGAAGTCAATAAAGCTAACAACCGGCTTCATTTTCGGTAGCAGTCTTGAATCCCTGTATCCGACGCTTTATAAACAATCTGTTCTAAAACACAAAATAAATAGGGAATTCTGAAACATGTTTCTACCGTAGAGTATAAATAAATAGCGGTGTACCGCAGAGTTTCTGCTTAGTTGAACCACTTAAAGTGCGAACTTTGAACTGACCACAGAAGAATTTCGTGAATGCGGCGGTGCGGTCAGCTTCCGACCTCACCGGTAATATTATTACCAATGGAAATGTATTTTATAGCCACGTATTTAGTTTAATGTACTTGAAAATGCTTTGTGAGTCAAACGCGCTATCTGAAGCTATTTGGCTGAAGGAAATTATTTTTCAGCTAGCTTCGCGCTGTCTGTCCCTATGTATACTTAGATTTTTAAAACTACGTGACGGATTTTGATGCGGTTTTTTAATATATAGAATGATTCTAGAAGAAGGTTTATATGTATAATACATATTATTGTAGAGAAATCCATTTGCAACCGGGCGAAGCTACGCCGGGCCGCTAGTAGTGAATATAATTGAGAGCTGAGAAACGAAAGTTCACGGGTTCGATAGCCGTTTCGGGTCTAGATGTCTGTGAGACCGAAAAGTCACTCGTAGTTTCTGTTAGCCACGACACAAGACTTGATCAAAGCCCGGACTATTTATGTGGCTGGTGTATTTCTTATCATTATTATTATATACATTCTTTAACGGTATTAACCTACGGCGTTCAAACAAAAAAATAATAAAACAAAATTACAAGATATCCATTGCAAAGTTGAAAAGTTGTTTTCAACAGCATTACCTAAAAATTATTTTGTTCTAAAGTGTTGTTTTTCATCACAATAACAAATAGATAAGGACATTCCAGGAACGTCATTTCATTTCAAATTACTTATCCGGAAACTTTCATGAGCAATTTTGCGAGAAAAATAAAAAGTAAAACTCACTCAACAACAAATTTAATTCTGATAACCCAAGTTCGAGGCTCATCCTTATTCTGACGAGGAAAGCAACATCTGCTGTTTTTACATGGAGTATGTTGTACGTGAACACTGTATCGAAAAGGAAAATACATACATACATATAGGGTAAAAGCCGGATAGTTGCCTCGGACGGATACATGCCTCAGTTTCAAATGCTCTATGTTAGACGTATTGACAGTGTTTCTTTTTGATCATAATTAAAAGCGGCCCCCGCGCAGGCCTCGGTGCCGCATAAGCAGTTGAAGTAGGCGCACTTATTTTGTCCGTGTATGAAAAAATTTTCCGCGGTGATACTTTGACGGGCGCCAGAATTATATTGGTAAGTAATCTCCGTTAAATATTTTTATAACTGATTGCGATTTCAGTCAAAAATATATTACTTTGAATGCATTAGAGTTTAAATTGCACTGTTTATTAGGTTTTATTGTTAAATATGTTTTATTTATTTCGTAAATAAAAAGGGCAAGTATCCGTATCAAATCGGATAGTTGCCCTACTGTCTTTTGCGGATTGTTGCCCTGCGGTAACTATCTGTAACTATACCTTTTTCACAAGCAAGGACAGTTTTTTTTTCTTAGTTACTTTTTTCATTTGCTTTTACGATTTTTTCTAGGTGATTTTTATTTGGTTTTACTAAAGTTTATGTTAAATAAAATACATACTCAACAGCAAAATGCCTCGCAAGTATAAACGAAAGCCAGGCGTGGTGCCGCGCCACATCAACTGGACAGAAGATAGTTTAACACTTGCGTTCGAAGAACTAAATAAAAAACAAAAAAGTATCAACGAAATATCCCGGATTTATGGCATATTATCTTGAACCTTAAGAAGACGGTATGAAAAAAGAAACCAGCTGCTGGTAACCCAAGATATGTCAAGGATTTAAAATTATACATTTAACTTATAAATATAATCTGTTTACATACTTGCCAACTTATCTAATTGTATTTTAACACTTCTAAGAAAATACCCTGCACTTGGGTATTACTACAAGAGATATTACTAGCAGTGAATCAGAATCACATAGCACTTGTGGTAGGTCTCTCATATGTAAGAGGCCATCTGGGTGGGTACCACCGCAATGTCTATTTATCCCGCCAAACAGCAGTTTAAAAGCACTGTTGTGTTTCAGATTGAAGGACATTGTAGCCAGAGTAACTACTGGACATATTGAGACTTTACATCTTATGTCTCAGGATGGCGAGCGCAGTGGAATGCCAAGCATTGCTTTGTAATTCAAGGTTTTTGGCTTTGCTACTGTTCATGAGCGGTCGAATCGCATCTATTTTCAAAATAAATAATAACATTACACTTTTATTTTGAACACTTATTTACTATTTTGGAGTCTATTATTGTTATAATTTTATAATTATAATTTAACTTTAATCGATACTTAATAAAAGATTGTATTTAATAATAAAAACTGATTATTTAAATGAATATAAGTTCATTTTTGTTTGAAAACAATACAGACGGGCATCTATCCTCACATTGGGCAAGTATCCCCCCCAACCATTTTTAACGTTAGGCTAGTATCCGCTATAGTAGGCAACTATCCTCTTTTTTAGAGGTCATTTTAAACTGGATTTACTTAAAATTTATAATATTTATAATTTTTTTATAGATAGGCTATATTAGAAGATGAATGAACTATGTTTGAGAATACAGTTTGAATAAAAAATGTATTGATACATATTTTTTAAAGGAGCTTTTTAAAAAGTGTGGCAACTATCCGGCTTTTACCCTATACATAAACCCACGCCTTTTTCCCAGAATGAGCAAGCAGAGGTTCTTCTGATAGCAACTAGGATACCCAAGTTTCCCCTTATGTATTCTCTCCCATGTGATAAAGCCTTTATCACATCCTTTATCATAAAGGAATCTACAGTAATAGCCTCTAGCTGATAATGAATAGAAAATCCAATATCACTGCCCAATCCGGGACTCGAACCCGAGACTTCAGCTTTGCAATCATAGTACAACTACGCCACCGAGGTAGTCAGAAAATACTAGTCGATATACTTGGAACTTATGCAATCTCACATCCACTTTGAGAATACGGTTTGATAAACTGAGAGTATTAGAAATGTGTTCCAGCATTGCATTCGATATATTTGCCAATTACTGGAAGTATTTACCTAGAACCCGTTGTAAGAGCTGTGCACTACGTCTACTTTGCGATTTAAAAATTACTTGCATGGCTGAAGTGTTTGGGAGAACGACAATATTAAACGAAATCGTTTTCGAATTCAGTTTTATAAATTCACTGTTTCTCGAAGTTGTAAGTTAAGAACCAAACTGTCTTTTATGCTGGCACGTCAAAATGAGTTGCTTGTAAAAGACCGATCTACCAGCAAAAGATGGTTGCCTTTCACTGGTTGACTCGCTTAAAAGCCTAATATATACGGATAGAATTTAAAATGCATCATATGCATTGTTCACTATGGTAGGTCTTATATCTTTCCACAAGGGTCTCTATTAAGAAGGATACAAAATACGACCAAGCTATAACCATGATTGTTATAAGCGATGCGTAAAACTGGCAATATGTTAATAAGATTTGAAAACAGAATAGAGTTGAATGCATTGGAGACATTTAAATATGCGAATTTTATATTTATGTGTTAATGTACGTTATGTTAGAAAATAATACAGGAAACAAGACTACACCACCGTCGTATTATTTGGAGTTTAATAATAGTATTACCTGGTGATAAATTTTTTCAAAGACAGATATATAAGCATGAATAGCCGAAGGCGGAAAGACAGATTCGTCGTAATATAAACGGACATCGGGAATTACAACATTAAGGTGATCTTTCACTGTCTGCGAGGAAACGCAATTGAATTCGTATGTCTTTTTCGCCTGCTCTACATCATTTATATTGGAGCCATGTGTTACTTGTCCACTAATCTGGTTATTACTGGTTTGTGTAATACTGGTGGTAGGTAGGTCTCAAATATGTAAGAAGCCGCCTGGATAAGTACTACCGCAATGTCTATTTCTCCCGCCAAACAGCAGTGTAAATGCACTGTTGCGTTTCGATTTGAAGGACAGTGTAGCCAGAGTAACTATTGGACATATTGAGAATTAATATCTTATGTCTCAGGATGGCGAGCGCAGTGGAATGCCAAGCATTGCTTTTTAATTCAAGATATTATTTGGTTTTTGCTACTGTTTATGAATGGTTGTATCGCTTACCATCAGGCGAATGGAATGCTCGTCTTGCCATTCATTTAAATTTAAAACTAGTATATGGAATAAACAACTGCTTTTGAATCATTACACTAATGAACATACTTAAATATTATGATATTTGGCCAAGCGCTCAGTTAACATGCGATAATGACTTGCCCGTTTAAATATTATGAAACTCGTGTATATTCTTTTTTGCTCAATATTGGTCATGACTTCGCAAATCGCGAATCGTTAAACGAAATGCAACGTTTTTTCATTCATTTTCAAAATCCTATACAACTTATATGAAATGACTAATGTTCGAAAGTGCTTACATACCAGTGGCGAAAACTTTCTCGAAAGTGAAGCCGAATTTTTGTTTAGGTACACATTGCGATTTTTTATTGAGCAACTAATCTATTATTAATATATTTTTTAAATGAATATATAATTTATAATACCAATCAATTTCAAACATAAAGCCGGTGGGAACCGGCATGTATGGAGGCTTCGCTACATGTATGTAGATACTCATGAACGCGTTTCATTTCTATAATTTTCGCGATCAACTTATAGTACTCCCGCAGACTATTCGAGGTCAGAAAACTAGTAGTTTAGAAACAGTAAGCTAATTATTAACATTAAAAGATTACAACTGTATAATAACAAATTACAATATGACATCCGTCTGAATTTAGCAAATTATGTTGTACAGTCAGCAACATAAGTCATTACACATTCACGAGATTTGGAATTGTTTTATCATCCAAAATAATATTTATTTTCAAATATCGTATGGCACTTCTCGGCGTAGATGACTTTACTTGCTTATATTTTACGACTACAGAGTAGTATGTACAAATTTTAATTCATAAAAAGGTTATCAAAAAATGTGAAGTGTTCAGCGACTTATGTTGCTGACTGTACGTTGTAGTGAACTTATATTTGGAGGAAAATTACACCTCACGTGACGTGATTTTTGTTCCCTGTTCATTACTTTTTTAGATATCAACAAATTCTAATATAAGAGTTGTACAATGAATTAACATGTTTAATAAGTCCAGTTTTGTTATTCCGAACCTAAGTTATGACTTTTAAATAACGATAAAACACTTCGGGAAAATGTAGTCAGTGCCCTTTCGCTTTGCTTGGTAATCTTGGCGGGGGCACTATAACTGTGCTCCCAGATCAGTTAAAAATAAACGAAATCTTAAATTATATTTATGTTAGTAGTTTGTAACGATATATATATTTCTTTAAAATGTATACGTCAGAAGAGGTCACGACAAGTTCATTCAATATATTATACTAGTTAACATCTTTGTTTAGTGCGTGGTGGCCTGTTGGTAAACGGACTAGACGCGACTGCCAACATGTTCACGGTGGTCGCGCGTTCGAATCCCAGGGCACACCTCTGACTTTTCGGAGTCATGTGTGTATTGATAGTCAATCACCACGCACTAAAACAGTGAAGGAAAACATCGTGAGGAAACCTGCATACCATAGCGATTTATAAGCTATGGTATGTAAGTCCGCCAACCCGCACTAGGCCAGCGTGGTGGACTATATGGTCTAACCACTCTCAATCGTACTCTCGATTGTAGAGGAGGCCCGTGCCCTGCAGTGGGACGTATATGGGATACAGATACAGATACAGTTAACATCTTTAAACTTTTCGAGTATCATCAAACTATGAGCTACAGATATAAATAAATAGACTATAGACTATAGATGGGACTGCCGTCCGATGCCAATGGATACTCTGCCTGGGCGGCATTGGCACTTTCCATCAGGTGCAATGCCGCCATTATGCCAGGCCATAATAAAAAAAAAAAAAAAAAATGGAACAAAAGTTAATAATACATGTCTACCTATTTGTAAGAACTTGTGTCTATTATTACGTATTAATTTATTCTTGAGCTCAAAATAGACTTCACTTGAGTAACGAGCCCAAGAGTCTTAATTACTGCTCGCAGAACCAATATCTTATTCGCGTGGGATGAGGAATGTTGTGTAAACTGAAATGCCCATTACAAGTATTTACAAGGTAATTGGGTATATACTATATACTATAGGTATTCGGCTCATATATATATTTGCAATAGATGGCGAGATGAGCATGCTGTTCAAATGATGGTAAATGATGCGACTGCTCATGGACAGTAGCAAAACCAAAACAACACCATGAGTTACAAGGCAATGTTTAGAATTCCAGTGCGCTGGCCATCCTGAGACATATAATGTAAAGTCTCATTATGTCCAGTAGTTACTCTGGCTGCAATGTCCTTCAAACCGGAACACAACAGTGCATTTACACTGCTATTTCGCGAAAGAAATAGTTTATATGCACATTAGTTATAAACATATTGGTATTCCATGGCCTAAGCTTAAATTGCAAGAAATCAGTTTTAGGGAATAAAAGAAACAATGGAGAATGGCGAGCTTTTAACAACGTACTAAATGTTCTTATCTGACATGATTTTTATGCCTTGGTTGAAGCATTTGGTGTAAGATTTTATGACCAGCCTTCTATCTGATTTCATCCCTTTTAGTATGATACAGGACTCTTTCACACCAGGAGACGTAATTGTAGTAAAATATGTACACTTCTCAATTTATATATTTGGAATAAATATCGTTAAGAAGTTTAGGGTAGATCTTGGTCGAGAGTGTATTTTATACATTATACATACATATACCATAGCAATAAAAGCCACTGACAATAGTCAGTCCTGTACCGCAGTTTAGGTACATATATATAAATATATATGTATTGTTTCATTTCAGTAGACAAAAGAAACCATTTCCTCGAGTAATGCTATTTATATAATTCTATATAACACAAAGCCTTCGGCGAAGAAATGATGAAACGGTCGCCTCCATGAAATCCTTAAACTTATAAAGGAAAATCGATTGACATCATAACGTACGTGGTTCACCTTAATCCATTTTTTCGAAGGTGAATATTTACGTGGAACGTAATAAAGATTGCTAAGGCCCTACAAATGGCAAGTGGAAGGATTTAGAAAGCTATTAATATGAAATCGGATTTCACGTTCGCTAAGTGGTTTCATGTGTAAAAAGATTTCTGAATCGTATGCAACGTTTTGGTCGGAAAGGACCAACATCGACGTACACAGTACGTATCCAGATTAAACTGATAGCGTAAAATCGATTTTGATTTTAATCTTCTTAACTAAACGGAAATTGATACGGACGTCGGAATGTACGCAATATAAATTCCATATTTTTAATAAGTATTTTGTATTTAACGTTCTCTTAATACACTGGATACTATTGGATTAATAACCTAAACAAAGCAGCACAACAAAACATGCCTCTAAGGGAGTCGTTTACAAACGAGAAACCCTTCGTAAGACAAACTATATCAAGATACGTAATGTGAACGGAATTAATAGGAGGGTCGAATCATTTACCACAAAGGCTTTCTGTACAGTTAATTCCAACACAACGTAGTTTATATAATAAGAAGACAAACAAACGGAACTAATCCTTATTACTTGATCAATCGAGAAGTTCGGTCGCAGCCGCTATTTGTTAAGTCGAAGGTTGCGAGGTCGCATTAAAAATACGTGATCCGAATATAAGGCAAGATGGAAGTAAAAGTAATATAATTAAACTTCATGAATCTTTATTTATAGTTGGCTAATCCCTTCCGTTCTTATTAATTTCATTATAAGGGGAAACGTGAGGGGAATTACTTTTAAATGTTTTTTGTGTTTGAGTTGTGTTAAAGAACGCAAACTATAAATTGAAGCTGACCGTTTCTTAGAATGTTTTATTTATACTTAGAATACTGTATTGACAGATGGTTGGTTTTGTTTGCTATTGGTTGTTTCGATATCTTTGACTAATAAAGTAACATGTGATTTGATTTTATATTTTCAATTAAAATACCACTGTGCTGTTCTCTGTTACAACTTGTAGTTTGTTTTAGCATCAAACAAGGGGTTTAACTTTCGAGTTTAGAGGCTTTCGTATATTCATAGTGACTGCGTTGCACATAATGTAAGTATGATCACATGTAGATGGCTTCAAATAAATGTGTTTCCTAGTTGATGAGACACATCTCGTCTTTCGATAAATGTCCGCAAGATTGTTTTGTCAAGCTACAGCAGAAGGAACGATAATTATTATTGAAAGAAACATCTTTGCTGGCGTTTCATGTAACAGTGTGCCTATGTGAGGTTTTCTTGGAAATTATTTAGCACTTGGTATTTTAAGACAAACTCTATAATTAGAAAGACGCCCACATCATAGTGACAACAAAACAAAAACAAAAGCAGATCGCAACAATACCAACCTAGATTGTTGTAATTGAAAATTCGAAAGTTTAACTCCAACTGATGTACAATAACTCTCGGCCCTCGATTTGTAAACAATAGAAATAAATTTTTGAAGGGCGATCGTGCGCACTGAATTCCTCCCGAGCGAGCACTTCCCGCGCCTGCCCAGTTTATCCTAGCTTTTCGCACATTATTTACAGCCACTTAAATTTTCCATGTTAATGAAAAAAGTGTCAAATAAAGCACACTCTCATTACGTTACGCTATTTACGTCGGGGAATGTTTTTGAAGTATGTTAGTTGTTTTTATTGGTAGAATTTTGCTGTTGTCTTTTTATATTATTAACCGGTTTAAAGTAGACTACTGGACCTTAGTAGTCCTATTTCATTTATGAATCTTTTATTTTAAATTACCGCGATTTTAAAATTGACTTAAAATAATTATCAATATTTAAAAATATATGAAAAATTAAAGCTGAAATAGAGAAGCTGAAATTTATATGAATCAGGACTGTACGTAATTACAACACATAGTTTTTAAAATGGTCCTTAAATACTCCCAGTATATTAGGTCACTATACGAGCGCAGAAAATATTAATATGTAGACCAGTAATAAACTGGAATGTTTTAATCACTTTAATTAAAACGGAAATATAATGTCAAATACATTTTAAAAGCGCCATTCCGGCCGGTTATTTTGGTGGAGCGACGAGTGTTCAAAAAATATTCAAAACCGCTATACACCCTTTGCGACCGAGCAATGCGAATGAAATTCAAGTTTGTCAACAAAACTTCAGTGGGGCTAGATGAAAAACCATCGAATACGGACACATGTAAATAATTAAACAACACAATTCGTTTGGCAGATTTGAGAGTACGGTTGCGTATTCGAGAATAAATGAAACGTTTATCACTGTCGGGGTTTAAAGCCGCCCGCCGACCCGCCTTTACATCAACGGCTTTGAACAATAACGTTCACCGGTGTATACACTACATGCACAAATAAATACGAACATAACACACATTTGTAACACAAACACATAACGTTGAAATAATGGCGCACACTGAATGGACACTGAATTTAGACATAACTTATACGTGTTGGTTTTTTGACTAGTTTGTATTTGGAAGCACGATTTAACATTTAGATAAATGCATAAATGCCGTCTACGAATTTGTGTGATTTACACCAACTATTTTCTTATAAAAATGCCATAAACATGGTTTAAAGTGTAAACTTGCAAAGGTTTTGTAAAATTTTGCTACAATATAATTATATTAAAAACTTTTTATACGCGTGCTAAAGAGCCGTAAAATAGTAGTAAAATATTTATATGTCAGGTAGCTCCAAAGGTATTCAGAATATTATCATATATTAATCAAAAAACACGAATCAATATAATATGATCTCAATTCAAATCCACATGTTTCGGAGTCCAAATGTGTGTAATCTGAACAATAAAAATTATCTCCCGCAATATTTCAACCATAAAATACTATTTCAGACACAATGTAAGATTTGGTGCAAAAGTTTTAAGCAATAGAAGACTGTCAAAGCACATGTTACGCCCAGTTTTAAGATCGTCGCGCTGAAAGGTCGTTAACCTATTTGTCGAGGGTTCGCAAACATAAACGTAAAAAATCTAATTTCACTAAAAAACCGCTCAGTTTAAACACGATTAAATAAAAGATAAATAAATTATCATCCTAAAAGGCTTAAAAGAATAAAACGTTTTGTAATCCTCAAGTGAAATATATTTTCGGATTTCGTTAAGGCTGAAAAATTCTTTTCGGTTTATTCCATTGCGTAAAATAAATTCAGCGTGATCTCTAAATGTAATTGAATCACCACACAACAAAATTCAGCAAATGTATTTTTAAATCCGAAAGTATATTGGCGTTAAGATATCGCGATGTTTCGGAGCTTAAGTTAACATATCATGCGAGATCGTCATGTGGCTTTGCGAGAAAATTAGTTTTTGTTTTATTTCAAATCTGAGCTCAAATATCTGAGAATAAAATTATAGGTTTTCTTCTTGCCTTCTATAATAATATAGGGTTGTTTTGCTCAATATTTATGCATTTTAAAAGATCTTTGTATAGATGTTTACATTTCAGAATGACGTCATCGTTTATTCAACAAAAATGATGCAAAGCATCTATTTAGAAACGAAGAACTCACGGTGGGAAATATTTCCTTACGATTGCATTTGATCCCCCTATATCGATAAGCTAACCCCCCTCAACATGGGAAAGTAATACCGAAAATGAGTATAGGGGCACAAGTTACTCTCTCTCTCTCTCTCTCTCTCTCTCTCTACCCATTCTCGAATATCGGTGAGTGTTTGAGTTTATACTCAAAAAAATTAAACTCAGTAAAATTACTAGAATCAATCTTCATCTTGTGATTACCGGAATCGTATTCCAACCATATCTCTCAAATTCCGCTGCAGTCTATCCTCTGACATTGCCGAGTGTACGAAGGTTTTTTTAAATAATGCATCTAGATTTTCACTTTTATGCTGGACAAACTCAAATTTAAAACCTTCGTGACGCTGCTAATATACAATAATAGAACATTAATTAGTCTTTCGCCGCACTTGCCTATTGACAACATACAAACACAGGTATAAACCGAAACAAAACCGAAGCTGGGTGTTTAGTTTTAGTGACTACCGACACCACAGAGTACATTTGACCGACAAAGTGCAGCTAAAAATCACTAAAACTACGACCGAGTTTCTTTTTCAGTAGCAGTTCGCTAATCAAGGCAATAAAAAAAAAGTCTTAAAAAGCCCTGTATATTATATATTAGGATGTTTTTATCTCTCAGATCGTTTGAGGCTCACACACAGCCTAAGATTTCTCAATGTGTTCGCTAATTACATATCTTCATACAGTAGAAACAATAACATATACACCGTTTCAGATAATAATATTTTTTTTCGGATAATAGCACATGAGTGGTTCTTAATTAATTTAGAACATAAGCGAGAATTCATGAATAAGTCATGAGCGAGTGGAAATAAGACAAGGAACGACTGTCACTTCTACTCGGTGGAAATGTATGTAACAATTTATTAAATAAGTGAGAGGTTTGACACAAATTAGTAAGATATAACTACTTTACAGTTACGTTTCATTCATTTGAGATACTGTCGAATTGCAAAGTTTTTTATTACATTAGAAAGGAATAATATTTATCATTGGAGAGGCTTATGTTCAGAAGTGGACTTAATTTGGCTTATGAATCAATGGATGGATGGAAGTACATGATTTAATATCCAAACATTAATTTTGAAGCATAACATATTATAACAAGTATTGTTAAGACAACAATGATTCTCTTCACATACTTTACGGGAAGTAGCTTCAACCCTCTGAATAGGCATAATAACATCTATTAGCGATACTTTTTTTCGTTACTGTGGATTATTTTATTTTTTTGTATACGTTCCAAATTATAATTATTCAATAATTCAACAAATAAATAATTTCAATTACAATATTCCTTATGCAAATGCAAATCGAATAGTTAGGTAAACTGTTCAAATATACCCGTACCCTGAGGCATTTTACGTATACCATTATTGTTAGTATAATGTACGCCTCGACAGAGTATTCAAATGTATTGGCAGTAGGGACTACGGTAAGTAATAGAGCTATTTTATAAATAAAATCTAACAAAACCTTAAGGAAACCTCCCCTTCGTCGCGGGAATGGCACAAACGTAAGCAGGTTACGATAAACTTTATTACGCGCTCGTATTTTAACACTAGCGAGTGCTGCATGAATAAAAAACATGTTGACATACTTTAATGTTACTTCTGTACGTAATGTGTTTTTTCCAGAACATTCCATCTTCGGGGGAGGATATTGGCTCAATATTGTTGAGTAGAAACAAATGGAAATTAATGATATTTTAAATCTTCAATTGAAAAAATGAATCCCTGAACATACCACTTAACATACATAAACTCACGCCTTTTTTCCCAGAAGGGATAAGCACAGATGCTATCAGGACACCCACCGCCTTGTGTGCCCCGTCCTATGTGAAAAGGGGCGAGCCTATCACCATATCGGGCGCAAATTTCCAACTCCGGGCTGATAATGAATAGAAAAAACAACTATCACTTCGACCCGACATTCGAAACCAAGACCTCAGGTGGTATTGGTATAAGCTGACTGATAAAATGAAAATCAACTATCTGAATTATATCAATAATCAAAACTTAGGTTTGAGCCCTCTTCATATAATATATAATAGGAAAGAAATTTGTGACCAATAATGGAAAGCATGTAAACTGTTATGGTAAATACAAATGTAACTAAATACATACACTTACATGCATATTGAACAGGGTAATATGATCCCTTTGAAATTAATTAAAAGCGATCCCAAATTTAATATGTAACATCATTCAGATACGATTTGGCCTTCCATACACTAATTTGTTATTTTAATTACACATCAAATCAATATTAATTTAAGAGGAGCTTAAATTACTACTTAAAAAAAATAACTAAATTTATTTTATTTATAAATTCTTTGTTGAACACCACATACAGAAATAGGATAAAAATACAACACGTTTAAATAAAGGTGACATTTGGTGGTCTTATCGCTTACCGCGATTTCTTTCTGACAACCATTAGATAGACTGGGTTCAAAAGAAAGTTCGTAGTAGTAGTAGTAGTTCACGATAAAGGCAAAAAAAGAATAATAGTAATCAGAAAAGAAAGTAATACGTATAAAATATGATTATACTTTAATACTTATCAACCCTTTCATTCCAATTTCAAATCTGTTCACCTAGATCGGTTTTTCATTTACCTCGAAGATGACTATAAATTTTCCCGATAAATATCAGGGATAGTACAAGACCGGCCATTTTGATTAAACATGGACGGAACCCTCGTCTCGGATGAGCTCAACAGAAGCTTTATAATAAACAAGACGCGAAGCCAACTATGTTACGGTATTGATTTAATTTGTTATGCAGACGATGAGCTAATATCTAAGAGTCCAGTGTCGGGAGATTTCACCAAACAAACTGTACCTAAATCATGATAAATGGAACATCCGTGCGGAACTAAATGTCCGACATTTCGTACAATTTTATGGTTATAACATGACATTACGGTTAGAAAATTTTATTCTTCGGACTTTGCTTGCGCATGCCCTCTTTGTCACTATTATGCGGACGAATGTTCTTTTGTTATTTTACTACAAGTTTCAGCTCTTTTTCGGAGTATTAAATTCTTCTTTGTCTTTCGTCTTTGTAGACATCTTGATGTTATGTTAGTGTCACGCGCGTCTTAGAATACATTAAAATTTATTTTTGTATATATATTTTTACTTTGTTTTGTTTTGTCTTTGTTGTGGCTGATGACTAGGTCTAATGGAAGTAAAAAGGATGCCTTTACTCAGCATTAGATCTAGTGCTGCCATTTAGTTTTAAATATTGTTTTGTTTATTTTATATAATAACGCTGTTACAAGTTTTGCATTTTATTAATGTAATGTATGTTGTACGTAAGTGTATGTGAAACATTTGTGCCTAATAAATAAAAAAAAATCCTGTACAAATTAAGTAACGATGCAATTTCATAAACATTTTTACAATGTACAGCTTATACAAATAACATATTTTATGAAAATACCTATTAAGAGGTCATAAAGCTTTTTATAATTAGAGTGACAAAACAAACAAATTAAAGTAATTTTAAGAAGAAAATGTTTATAATGTTAGTTAAGGAACAACACAGTTTGTAAGAAATGTTTAAAGTCGAAAACTCATTTCCGTCTTCAGAGAGGTAAAACAAGCTAGTAAATCCAGGTTTCCGTGTCATTTTCCATAACAATGTCAAAACTCTTTTTAAAAAACATTATATTTTAAAACAAAAAGCTGTTTTGCGCCGAGTTCTTCTAAGTTAAATGGGCCTAATGTGAGTTTTTGTATTAAACTAACAGTCTATCCCGGCTTTGGTCCATTCCAGTCTTTTTCAAACATATTAACACGATATTTTGAATTGATTTGACTAGAAACATATTTCCTACATATTTTTTGTTTTAGATCGATTTATTTATATTGAAGCGTAGTTTTAAATCTAAACCTTTCATAAGATTATTAATATTTGATAGATACAAAAAAAAATTGAAATTAGATTAATAAATAATTATCCTTAATATTACCAAACCCAAAAAAAACTATACAGTTAATATGTATAATAATAATTAAATAGAATATATTTTTGTTTGTGGTAAGTCAGCACATTGTAGCCAGAGTAACTACTGGACATATTAAGATTTAACATCTCATGCCTCAGGATGACGAGCGCAGTGGAATACCAAGCATTGTTTTGTATTTCATAGTGTTGTTTGATTTTTCAACTTTCCATGAGCTGCCCGTATCGCTTACCGTCAAGCGAATGGCACGCTCATCTCGCCATGACCGAAATAAAAAAATATATAATAATGTTAGTACGAATGTGAACAAACCTGTCGATTTCTAAATCATTATATTCCATATCACTCAGTTCAGGGTTGTTTGTTGTTATGGTGATTTAACCCTGAATACATTTATGTTAATTTGTATATTAATGAAGGACTATAAACTTATTACAATGAAAACTATTAACAAACAAAACAATAATTAATATTTGTTAATAAAACAATGTACTTGAAGCATACGTATTTAGGCTATACTTACCATATGTAGCCGTGGCGCAATTGTTTAGACACCGGCTGTGAAACGAGAGGCCGCAGGTTCGATCCCCGCACCGAGAGAAATGTTTGTGCGGCCCACAAATATTTCTTTTGTGTCTGGGTGTTTGTGAGACCGAAAAGTCTCTCGTAGTTCCTGATACCCACGACACAAGACTCGAACTTAGTGTGCGGTCAGGACTATGTATGTGATTTTTGGGTATTATTATTATTTATTTATTTATATATTTGATAGTCTTAACTAATATCTACAACTTATGTAACCGGAATACAAAGCAGACACCAGAGTGGCGCTTGAACCATTTGTCTTTGTATAACGTTTAATTTTATTCATGTTTTCGAAACCGCTGCTGTCTGTTTCATTATTCTACGATTTTGAATCTATCATGCTATAAGATAAGCAAAGTAAGATTATTCGAATTGTTTTTTAATATTTTCTTAGAACGTCGCAAAGTAAAATATATAGGTGAGTCTTGTACTAGGTCAAATTTCATTTCAGCAGCAGTTATAAGGTTTAGCAGAAATTAAAAAAAAAAATTGTTAGAAGATAAAATGTTGTTCAAAATACCATCTTATACCTAACGCCTTTAGGGTAACGTTAAAAATCCTTTCTTAGAGCTCATTCAACTATTTTAAATAAACAAATAGTAACATTTTTTTTTACTTCTGCACTATTAAAAACATCTAGTTTAGACGGTGCGTTGTTTATCACTTCTAAAACTTTAATAGATCTAGATAACATTTTTATAAAAGAACCTTTTAACCAAACATCACCAATGTAACGTGACAAACATCAACAAGCTTTAAGGCAGAAACATACTACTGAAACGCCAACCCAACCGACACGACGCGACACGTATTGAACCAAATCAAATCGTAGTATTATTCTAGCATATTTTCTAACACGCGATGCTCCGTTGCGTAGCGTGTTTGTAGTGTGTTTGTCGTGATTGCCTTTTTTTTATTCTGGCCCGGCATAGTGGCCGCATTGCGCCTGGTGGTAGTCTACTGGCAGCAATCCCATGTCAATAGACACAATTATGCCGGCCTGCTAAGATGCCTTTTCATAATAATAATAAATTATTATTATTAATAATTGTAACAGCAATTAATTAAGCATTTTACTTATTCTTATAGTATTCATTGTATCATTCATAATTGTATGTTACGTGGGAAAAACTAAATAAATAAAATAAAAAAAAATATAAAGAAAATAGTACGATTTGATTTGACCAACACACGTCGCGTCGGGTGGAGTCGCGTGGCGTTTCAGTAGTATGTTTCCGGCCTTATTTCCTAAGACATTCACGCCGCCATAAACACGCGATACCCTTTTCATTTGGAGATCGCAAAACATGTTCGTTCTAAGAGACAACCTGTGTCGGCTATATTGATGGGGTCAAAGAACCACTACGACTTCAGACGTTATATTTACGGATATGCGGTTTTACGACTGTGGATTTTAAAATGGTTCTTATTATTTCCTTTTGGTGGCTATGACTTGAAAAAAGGTTTTCAGGTGTACTTTTATGTTGGTATGTTTGAATTAGAGGTAAATTATTAATTAAACTCTAAATTAAATATTTAAGATCATTAAGATAACAAATATGAGCAAAGAGAAAACTGTCTAAAAGTACCACTTGATTTCATTATTTTTATTTTTGCATTTCGAAATTATAAACTCTAGTTGAAATAATCTACCAAATTATAATATTCGCTTAGAGAGTACTAGTCAACTTCTAAGAGTAAATAAACCGATTTTCATATAACGTCAATCTTTCAATACAATATGTTAAGCTGATTTCGAATTAATTTGCGCCAAATTTTCTCAATAAGTACACACACATTTTAATAACAAAATACTTCCTGAAACAAACTTCAAAGGAGGGAATAACTCGATATTATTTACGTCATACGATACGTGAATTTAACCCTTAAGAATCTCTTGAACGACATCAAAGCGGAATTACTCGGTTAGCAGTAAAACTGCGAGGAATAAGATACTGCCAAAGCTGCGATGAGGAACATGGGAGTTATTATGTAAATTATACGGTATTAAAACAAGGGACAAGCCAGTGGCACTTACATAAACCGACTCTCGCACACTATGATAACACGAGCGCGAACAATCTAATCTAACTTTATGAAGTAAATCTAAATTGTGAAGTACTAAAACATTGATATCAACAATTTGTTTTGATACTTTTATGGTAGTACATTTTTTAAATATGAATATTATTTCTGTGGTTATAATGATTTTTTCAGCTTGCTAAATAGGATTATCTTTTGTTGCTGTAGCGATAACGTTTGTTTTTCAGCTTACCTTTTTAAATGGCATTTACGGAACATTTTATGTCTATTTTAAGATGATTTTAAACTAGCTGTTATTATTTTTTATTGCAATGAATGGCGAGACGAGAATGCCGTTCGACTGATGGTAAGCGATACGAGCGTTCATGTACAGCAGCAACCTAGAATAACAAAGGAATGCTTGGCATTAAAAATATGATAAACTACTCCCCAACATTCTCTATCAAAAGAAACGAAGGTTTAAAATAGCTGTTAGTATTAAGTCTCGTACGAGTATATACGAGCCATTATAGTGAGATGCATGTGTTAATTACAACTGTGTAACACGTGACTCAACCTAATGGGATTAAAGAGAGCTTCTGTGTTTGCTCATGCAAATTACTAAATCCAAATGAGATTTGACGCGATAGGTGAGTGCTGTTTGGAAAGTGGTGCATCGAGATTTCGCGTTTTGGACTTCATTTTAAAGGGATTTTATTTGTGTGCAATATGTTTTTGTGCAGTGAATTTAATTGTATTTATTTAGATAAGATATATAAATAATAGTAAAGAGTTCTATGAAAACAAATACAAAAATATTACCATAGAAGTTAAATATTATTATGTCTTTGAAACTGAATCAATGATAAAAGGTGAGTAAAGAGACTATTATTTTATAGAGAGACAGAAATTAATATTAGAACAACCTTTTGATAAATTGTAATAAAACTACACTTTTATCGCGATATAATCCGTTTTATTTTAATTTGTTACATGAGTTTAACGCCCTTATTTATAAAATTTTAAAAATATGTCACGTTCAAACTCAGTGAAAAGTGCGTGGTGGCCTGTTGGTAAACTGACCAGACGCGGCTACCTACATGTTCACGGTGGTCGCGGGTTCGAATCCCAGGGCACACCTCTGACTTTTCGGAGTCATGTTCGTATTTATTGTCAATCACCACGCACTAAAACGGTGAAGGAAAACATCGTGAGGAAACCTGCATACCGTAGCGATTCAAAAGAATTTCTATGGTATGTAAGTCCACCAACCCGCATTAGGCCAGCGTGGTGGACTATGTGGCCTAACCACTCTCAATCGTACTCTCGATTGTAGAGGGCCGTGCCCTGCAGTGGGACGTATATGGGCTGATAAAGAAAGAAGAAATAAACTCAGTGAATTCAGTTTGAGCAAAGAGGCCAAATAACGTCTAAAGTTTGCACAATCGACTAATATTTAAGTTTGGAGCTGTAATCAAAATAATTACAAAAAAAATAATTATAATGTGGATTCGGATTTAATTTAAATATTAATTTTCACAATAATTCTGTAATAATCTTTTCAGTTGTGGGTAACGAGCGAATAATTTTCTCTTTTTGTATTTAGAATGATGGAATTGATAATTATGTCCTGCGGTCTTTTATAATTAAGCTTTTAAGAATAATATATTTTCTCACGTACTTGTTAGCGCCTTGAAGTACACTTATATAATTAAAAGCTCTTTTAACGCATTTATTAAGATTGTAAGCATAATTGCGATTTTCAATATACATATTATATTTAATCAGAGCCTGGTAATACCCCTAATAATAACATAAAAAAATTCAAAATACAACTAAAATATAACCATTAATGAAATCAAGATAAGTCTGATTCTGGTTGTTGTATAACTAAGTGAGAATTTCTGCAACTTTATTTTTAAGCATAGTACCGCTAATAGGGCGCTATGTTAATAGTCCATTTAGTTTTATTGTTACGCGTAGGTTGCGTTACACATGTAAGTGATTTGGAAACGCTAACGATCGCTCATTACTGTATGAGACTACGCTGTAACCCTACATAAAGTGCTACGGCTACGAGTGCTACGCCGTAGCTCGCTTGTAGCCGTAGCACTCGAAAAGGTTGCAAATTTCACAAACCATTAGTTTCGTTGGATAAAGGCAGTTTAAGTCGGTTTTAGACGGGGCTGTTTATTTTCTACGCTTTCATTAGGATTTAAGCGACTGGTATTTATTATACAGGCTGTTTCAAAATAAACTCATTTAAATCGTTTTAGTGAGCACTTTATTAGTGAAAATTTATGATAAAATCTCAAGTAAAATAAAATGATTTATATTAAGAAAACACCTTACCAACCTTACATACCTGAAACAAAACAATAACAAAATTTATATAGCAAAATAAAAAACCGCACAATAAATAAGCACAATTAAAGTAAATTTGCAAAACAGTATTTCACAGAAAGTTTAACGAAAACCACGGCCAAAATCTAGATCAAAAACATTCGCCAACAAATTGTTACCACATTATACAAGGGGAGACTTATTATCACCTGTTTTAGTTCACAGCGTCAGAGCTTTCCGCGCCCTAGAAAGCTCGGTTCACGCATAAAATATACTTGCGTAAATAAAACGACAGAACTCAACAAGCAAACAAAATTAACAAGCCCAGCATGTTAACAGCCCGACATTTGTTTAAATTTGTTTAGAATTGTGGAACATTCGCGTCCAATGCGTTATTATTGAGTTACATTCGACGAATGACGAGTAATTGAACCGAAACTGAAATATTTGGAATACAATTCGCAATGTCTACATTTCTAACAAATATTGGATGGTGAATAAGACATTGTCAATGAATGTCAATAGATTACATTCATCTGTTTGATATAAGCGAACGCATTGTCTGGCTTTAGTGAAATAGATTCTTTTATTTGGTCATTTGGACTGGACTTAACTATTTATAAATAAATTATGCTAAAAATTACTAGTGTTAATTTATAAAACACTTAGTATACTGCAACTTATGGTAAGTGATTTTTACTGTTGGAAGGTCTCTCAGGCTGCCCCTGGGTTTATACCACCGCAATATCTATTTCTCCCGCCAAACAGCAGTATAAGTGCACTGTTATTTCCGGTTTGATCGACATTATAGCCAGGGTAACTACTGGACATATTGAGACTTAACATCTTATATATCATAGTGGTGAGCGCAGTGAAATGCCAAGCATTGCTTTGTAATGGTATCGAATGGTTTTGCTGTTATCCATGCGTGATCATATCGATTACATTCAGGTGAATGACATTCTCGCCTAAATGTAAGCAATACGATAATTACAGGATTTTATTACATTACAGGCCTTAGTGACTAGGAAAAAACGACTATATGTACTGTATCAGCCCATATACATCCCACTGCAGGGCATGGGCCTACTCTACAATCGAGAATACGATTGTGAGTGGTTAGGCCATATCGTCCACCACGCTAGCCTAGGGTTGGCGGACTTACATACCATAGAAATTCTTATGAATCACTATGGTATGCAGGTTTCCTCACGATGTTTTCCTTCACGGTTTTAGTGTGTGGTTATTGACTATAAATACACACTTGACTCCGAAAAGTCAGAGGTGTGCCCTGGGATTCGAACCCGCGGCCACCGAGAATATGTTGGTAGCCGCGTCTAGTCCGTTTACCAACAGGCCACCACGCACTTACATACAAGGAATTGATATATATAAATATGCAAGAGATATTGAGAGAGGATCCGTAAACATTATTCTCACCTACAATAAGCTTGGTGGAATTATATACTGACATTAATGCTCTGCATTTATATTTAAATTAAAACAAAAATCCACACAAAGGCAATAAATTCATCAATGCCAATTCAGAAGCCCGCGATTTTTAGTGTATGCACGCAGTTAGTACATCAATCATACCACTGTGGTGAAATTACATTGTTGTTAAATTTAAAAAGTGACCCAGAATAGCAACCATCGTTCTCAATGGTGGAAAATCCATGATAGTAACGTAAATGCCATTTAACCTGGATCTGGGTGTGTATCATAGTATAGGTACCAGCTCTTTCTTGTGTGAACCGTTGTGGATTATGTTATACTAGTTGTTGTAAAATCTATGTTATATTGTATCTGTCGCCCCAAATAAATAAAAATTAAAAATAAAATGCTTCAGGAATTTGCCCTGTTTAAAGGCCGTATACTTGTGTCGACCAGCTTAGAAATACTAATTTCCAGATAAATAACAATATGAAGACTGCTCCGCACTTAGCGTCTGGTAATTTGCGCTTTGTTGTGTCAGCAAAAAAAGGTTTCTGGAGCAGACAGAAGAATCTTCTTAATAGTAAGCATACATAAAACCATACATTCTAACATTCAACAATCACATACATACATAGTAAACCCTCTGAGTCTTGTGTCGTGAGTGAGAGAGAAAAATATTTGCAATAAGTAATTTGAGAATTCCATGCATGGCTGTATTTTGCTGTGAGGTAACCCTATGACACTTTGCACACAGAATAACTACTTGAAAGTAAATATTTTACTAGTTTTTCATAAGAGATGAACTTTAGTTGAAGGAAAATGTGAATATTTTACTAGTTTTTCATAAAATTGCAACAATTCAAATTTAAATTACAATTACAAGTTCCTTCCACTAATGTTGCTGTAAGTGCACATCGCATAATACTGAATATGAAATATTTATATTGTCTCGGTCACGCATTATTTCATTATACAAGGTATGTCTGGACTGCTACTGAAAACGAAACCCGGTTATTTTTAATGACTTCAGATACTTAGCAACTAAACATTTTGCAAAAAAAGGCAACAATATTTTTAATTATTTTTTCCTATAGTCGTATTTGAATGGTAAAGCATAGTTATTTTATAAAATAGTAATATAGGCTCTTTTATTATTTAAGTACGCTATGGGAGGCAAAGGTTTCAATTATTATTTTAGCAAGAAATATGACATTTACCACCCAAACACGATGATATTAAAAAAAATCACAAAAAAACGCGTTTCTTTGCGATTTTTTTATAAAAACTAAAACTACCACTGGCTTCGTTTTCAGCAGTCTTGATACACCCTGTATTATATTTTGTTATCCTACACTAAAAAGTCGCCAACAAACCCTTCACCACATTCAATACCCGAGCACAAATGCCAAGCCCGTGTCTAAACTTAAGAACACGAGCACTACGGGTATTTGCACGAACCATTAACCACAATAACAAGCAACGAAGACTGATTAGCCCACTAAACCCGCCTCGTGCCTACCTCAAGTAATACTTCAATTATCCTCGGAAGGCTACTAACTAGCTTTCGCCTGGAGCTTTAACCTGGATTACTTGTACGGAAAAAAGTGTATTTAGATTATGTTAACTTTTTTATTGCTAAACAAGATTTTAGGAAGTTTTTATTTTGTTTTTTGTTGTTGAAATATTGTTGATTCAAAAATGATTTCTTTTTGGGTAAATTTTAAGGGTTTGGTAAGCAAAAAGTTATAATACGTTGACTTTGAGTTAAAGAATGGTTAAATAATAATTTATATTCTCAAGCCACAACGTGCAATCTTTCTTTCTTTTTCAATTTATTTGTATGTTTTTTATTCATCTATATATGTACATATTTTTAATCGTTAGTGACAAATAAACCATTTTTCTTTGAAACTAATACTATTTACATCAGATATACACGTTACATTAGACGAAACATATTTATACACAATAAATTTCTAATTCTTCTTATCGCAAAATCATCACCCTCCCTAAATATCACACAAGTACAATACCAACATAGATAAGGACGTCCAATCCTAAATCAACCGGCTGAATATAATTTATTAGAGCCGATAGCATCTACGGATGTTAATTAATCTGAGGTAGTACAATAGCCAGTAAGGCGTTGGCTATTCTATAGAATGGCTTCATACCATGGACGCTATCGCCCATCAGTGTAGACGAGGTAAATGCCGATTAAGATATGGCGAGAGTATCTGCTGGACGTAAATTACGTATTGGAAACTCCCTCTGTCCCATCTATATCTATCTACATCGCAGTTGTTGATTTCAACCGAGAACTCCCAGTTTGTCAAGTGCCGAAACTTGTTACGTAATTAAACATGTTGAGTTGTAAGTTTGGTCTGTAAGTTTCGGCTGAATTCATGTATGTGAGAATAATTTTGTCTCGGGTCAAACACAGATTGGCTTGATAATCTTCGAAATACATTTTATTATTTTAAAGCGTCTTTACTTCGTCGTACTTCTTCCGTCTTCAATCGTCTTCCATTTTGTACTGTCTTATTTCAATCTTCCGTAATTCAACACCTTGATCATTCATCCTCTAACTCTTTTCATGTCAAGTCCTTTAATTATTTATTTATTTATTGAAACACTTTGTACACATTAATAGTACAGGCGGACTGAATGCCTAAGGGCATTTTCTACCAGCCAACCTTAAGGTAGTGCAGAGACGGAAGCAGGTGCTTATTAATTTATAAGGAAATAAATGAGAATAGAATATATATATATATATATATATATATAAAACATAAATAATAATACTAATTAGTCTATTTTGTCACAAAAACCACTTTCCATATCAGTCATCCTTCTAATGTTACATTCTTTTCATCTTTCTTCATAACATTTAAGTCCTACATTGATACCAAGAACAAGAACAAGATGTTATGAGAAGAAGGATTAGAAATGACATATTTTTGCTGATGAATAACCAATTGCACTATTAGCGCCTACTAAAACTGCGTTGTAATCTATAATGTACCCTTCCTAAGAATAAAAGAACAGAAAATTTTAGTTATGGACACGTTTGTACAAGGCACTGCGTAATGCTGTTACAATTTAGAGGAATGTCATTTTAAATAATGAAAAGGCATTCTCATTCAAACAAATTTAGACATACATAGTTTTTAAATACACTGTAATTAGACATCTCCTGATGACGTTAACTACATTGTAATGTCACTCTGTTATTGTTCTGCGTGTACTGTGTCTTTTGGGTTTTTTCGGGTAAACACAATAAAAAGAAATTTGCGTAAACCGAATTTATTTCCGCGGAATCAATCACATACAAGTATATACGAACGAGGGAGGGGAGTGACTGCCTCACCGCATGTAACCTCGAATACATATGTGCAACGTTGGTGTTATATTACACCATGCTATGTGCGTCACTACAATCATCCCCCTCTTACAAAAAAAAAATTCTATACTTAATATGAATCAAGTAATTACAACATTTGACAATACAAAATTCCTACATAAGACACAAAAGGCATACAGGAATGTGCTGCGTTGAAAAAAATACGACACCTCACAACATTTGATTGACGCAACGGTTAACGTTCAATTACAGAATTATAAAATTATACAATTACATAAAATTTATATGAAGTTATATTTATAAAAGTTATTTATTACGTCTAATTAGAGATTAAAAATGTTACTGCGTCATAGTTCTAAGTTATCTGAATACGGAAGGTACATATATAAATGTTTGCCTTGTATGTTGTCTAACTTTATATCGGGCACAACTTGCTGACTTCGGGCTGATAATGAATGAAAAAAAAAAATAACTAATACCACTTTGCCCGACCCGGGAGTCAAACCCGAGACCTCAGCGTTGTAGTTGTACCGTAGTACAACTGCGAGGCAGTCATGAAAATGATTAACATAATGACTAACTTTAACTAGACACATAAAAACAAATTAAAATGATTTTAGATTAGGGTTTACCTATTCGTTTACACAGCTTGTTGAGCTTGTGTATTTGAGATTTGTTGTATTGTTCTGCCCATTTCTTGCTGCAGCCAATTTCGAGTTCTGGCACGACATGTTCCGCAACAATAATGTATGATGAGTAGCGATAATAATATAACAATCACGATGGTCATTGCACCGTAAATCTTCATGTGTGTCTCCATAGCGTAGTATCCGGCGTTATTAGCGCCGTTCTGGGCGATAATAATTTCCTCCTCTTTGCTATAAGTTTTACCCATTTCGACAGTCTTTGACGAGGTCTATGTATATAATGACAAAAATATTTTTGCGTATTAAAAGTAAGTTGACACTGACCAATTGTTAGGCAATAAAAATAGCTAGTTAGCGATTCATTCTTGAAATCGGATTTTTATAATTTTGCTATATCTGCTTATTTTCTATACAAGTATTAAAACAGGATTCGGTTATCATTTTATACCAACTTATTTTAATTATACTTTAGTATATAAAATACGTTATATTTATTACAAATTAAACCTGACTGGTTGTTTGATCACTCTCCCTGATCGCGTAGTACGAATATTTAGTGTTGGTGTTGATGCATTATTTTGTGAATCTTGCACAAAATTATGACCAGTGTTAGCAGATGTATTACTTATATCTCTACTTATGTCTACATCACTATCTATATTCCTTAACATGTAAGCCGGTTTTAACCTATCTATAGACACATACAAATCTTTATTTGGTAACCTTATCTTAAATACTTTTTGTGTCCTACTTATGACGCGGAAGGGGCCTTCGTAAGTAGGTGTTAAGGATTTTTTTACCATCTCATTTCGCATAAACACATGCGTGCAAGACGCTAAATCTTTGCTTACAAATATTTTTTTATAATCGCTTACCGATTTCGATTGCGGTTTCATTGCACTGATAAATTTACGTAATTGCTCTATATAATCGTGATAGCTGTTGTACTGACTATTATGGTGGAAAAAATCTGATGGCAGTCTCAAAGGTTGTCCGTAAATCATTTCTGCAGCACTTAATCCCGTATCGGTTCTCAATGCTGCTCTTAATCCTAACATAACCGTCGGTAATTCGTCTGCCCAATCAGAACTATCAGTCATTCGTGCTGTTAAGGCACTTTTTAATGACCGATGCCATCTTTCTATAAGACCATTACTCTGCGGGTGATATGCGGTTGTATGTATTTTTTGTATACCTAATAACTTCATAAGTTTGTTGAAAAGATCGCTTTCAAACTGTCTTCCTTGATCAGTTGTGATTCTACTAGGGCAACCGAATCTGCAAATCCATTCTTTAAAAATTACTTTGGAAACCGTATCAGCTGATATGTCGGAGACTGGAATAGCCTCTGGCCAACGCGTGAAACGGTCCATAATCGTTATGCAATATCGGTAACCATGGTGTGACGTCGGTAGTGGACCGACTATGTCAGTATGTATGTGTTCAAATCTATTGCAACGTGGAAAGTCTGTTAACCCTGAAACCGTATGTCTATTTATTTTTGCCCTTTGGCACGGCATGCACGCTCTAGCCCATGTGTTTATATCTCTGTTCATTCCAGGCCAAAAAAATCGTTTCGTTATTAGTTTTCTAGTTGTACGAATACCTGGGTGACTTAAATTATGAATACTGTCAAAAGCTAATTTTGTAAATTTTTTGGGTAAATAAGGTCTAGCATTGTTAGTTGATACTTCGCAATAAACTTGTTTATCAGAGTTAGGTATGACAATATATTTAAATTTGTGTTTATCGCTTGGTAAGGTTATAGCCAGGCGCTCTGCCTCTTGCGTACGCGCCACTTCTTCGTAATCTATTGCCGTTGAACATAAGATAGACTCCACCCGTGATAATGCGTCCGCTACAGTATTGTCTGAGCCGTTGATGTGTTGTATGTCGCTCGTAAACTCGCTAATATACATAAGTTGTCTGGCCCTTCTCGAAATTTCTTTATCTTTATTTAATTTAGTAAAGGCGTATATTAAAGGCTTGTGATCTGTAAAAACCGTTATTTGTCGTCCTTCTATCATATTTCTAAAATGTACCATTGCCATGTAAATAGCAGTTAATTCTTTATCATAAGTACAATATTTTAGTTGTGTGTCCGATAGTTTTTTTGAAAAGTAACCTAATGGTAACCACTTACCTTTTATCTTTTGTTGTAATACCGCACCTACGCATATATCTGACGCATCTGTCATCAAGGCTAAAGGTCCTTCTATACTAGGGTGAGATAATGTAACGGCGCTTTTAAGGCTGTCCCTACATTTCTCAAATGCTTTTATGCTTTTTTCATCCCAACATATTTGAGTTTTATCTTTTTTCTTTGAGTTATGTAAAAATTTGTTAAGCAATGCTTGATGTGTAGCGGCGTGTGGGAGGTGCGACCTATAAAAATTAATTATACCTAAAAATCTGCGCAAATCTTCTACCGTTTTCGGCCTATTATAATCTGCGACTGCCTTTACTCTATCTGGCAAAGGGCTAATGCCTTCCGGCGTAACAAAATATCCTAAAAATTCAACATTTAACTGCCCAAAAACGCATTTATTTAAATTTATTGTTATTCCTAATTCATTAAATCTATTAAATAATATCCTTACATGTTGTTTATTGATTTCCAAGGAATCCGACGCTATAAGAATATCGTCTATGTAACAAAAGAGTGCTGACTCACTGTTTTCGTTTGCGCTATACATACGTTCTATTCCCTTAAGTACTTGTTGATCCATAAACCTTTGAAACGTTTGTGCGGCATTTCTTAAGCCAAAACTCATCCTGGGAAACTCATATAAACCAAAGGGTGTGCAAATACTAGTTTTCTCTATATCCCCTGCTGCAACTGGTATATTGTGATAGGCTCTATTTAAATCAAGTCTCGTATAGTATTTCTTATTAAGTAACATATAGGTAAAATCCTGAAGTCGTGGGATCGGATAACGGTCTGGTTTTGTGATAGCGTTAAGCGCTCTATAGTCACCGCATGGACGTATTTGCCCATCTTTTTTCAAGACTACATGTAACGGACTAGCCCATTCTCCATTACCTGGTCGACAAATACCTAGTTCTTGCATTTTCCGAAACTCTTCCTTTACTTTTCTATACCGGTCTGGAGGCAGTGGCCTTGGACGTGAAAAAATCGGAGCACCGGATGTTATGATATGGTGGTATACGGAATGAGATGGTTCCTTATATATTATTGGCTTAGTAATATTTGAAAAGTCCTCTAATATGTCTCGATACGGATTATCATTTTGAATACTTTTAATTGAAGGTTGAACCTGTTTTCCGATGGACCCTAACGCGCATAAATTTGTTATTCTGTCTGTAATTTTTCTGTTATGTAAATCTACTATTAGCTCGTAATATTCTAGAAAATCCGCCCCTAATATAGCTTGCTTAACATCACAAATTATAAATGTCCATTTTAAATTCCTACGTAATCCTAAGTTTAACTCTAGTGTCTTAATACCATATGTCTTAATTTCAGAATTATTAGCTGCATAGAGTTTATATCCACTGACCGTACGTTCACACTTAAATTGACTTACCGGTAGAACGGACACGTTAGCGCCCGTGTCCACGAGAAAACGAGTTCCTGTCTTCCTGTCCCTTATACACAAACGGTGGTTTACCTCGGGCTCTATGCAGTCTCCCACCAAACTAGACTGCATCGCATCTAGTTTTCCGCCGTCTTTGCATCACTGCCTTGTTTTTTAAGGTATTCCGGCTGCTTCCAGTTGCAGGGCTTCTCGCAAGTTCTTGCTCGATTCCTGTACCGGAAGTGGTATCTGCAGAGCCAGTTGGGGCTATTCGGCGTCCTTTTTGGTCCTCTGGATCGTGATCGTGATCTTGACCGACTCCTGTTCCACGAGCTGCCATGCCCCCATCTCCGTCCTCGTATTTCGTTGATCTCAACTCGTAGCGTTTGCAGCTCCCTCGTCATTTGTTCTAGTTGCTCCGACAAGTTGTGTGGTGCTGATGCCGAGAACCCTGGCATCGAGGTTGTAGTCTTTATTGCGGCAATTTCATTAGGGCGCAAATTTTCCATTATCTTGTCGGCTAATGCAGCTAGTTCATCCAGCTTCGTATCCTGTGCCACTGACAATACTGCCTTA
Source organism: Hyles euphorbiae (assembly GCA_023078785.2). Lineage (NCBI taxonomy): Eukaryota > Metazoa > Arthropoda > Insecta > Lepidoptera > Sphingidae > Hyles > Hyles euphorbiae. Next base: position 13,411,277 of record CM041033.1, on the reverse strand, counting down.
ACCGAACCCGGTAGTCTGGATATCCACAAACGTTTCAAAGCTTCCGTAGATACCTGGGTATTAGAAGCAAGCTCCGACATTCTTCTCAGGAGTTGTGATGGACGTTGAGTTCCTAAGTCCATCTCTGATACGAGCTTATTGAATTGTCGTTCGGCGCTCTCTTCGTAGACGGTTATCAACCTGTCTCTTATGGCTTCGTACTTTTTCTCTGCAGGCGGAGTACAAATAAGGTCGTATACCTGCTGTAAGGCATCTCTGCCAAGCTTCGCTACCACCATATTAAATTTTGCTGAGTCACCTTGTTTTTGCGGCTCCATAATCGAGTCAAATTGAGCAAACCATAGTTTCGGCATGTCCTTCCAAAACTCAGGTATTTTTGAAGAAACAGAAATCGCTGCGAGATCCGCAACTGGTTGTATTGCTGTGGGCGACACGTCCATTTGACTCGCTGCGCCGGCTGCTGGCTTGTACATAATTTCCAAAAAAGTTCGCGCACTGATTCACTAGATCACGTCGGGGTCACCAATGTAATGTCACTCTGTTATTGTTCTGCGTGTACTGTGTCTTTTGGGTTTTTTCGGGTAAACACAATAAAAAGAAATTTGCGTAAACCGAATTTATTTCCGCGGAATCAATCACATACAAGTATATACGAACGAGGGAGGGGAGTGACTGCCTCACCGCATGTAACCTCGAATACATATGTGCAACGTTGGTGTTATATTGCACCATGCTATGTGCGTCACTACATACATTAATAACAAACATAAGGACATTCTTTGTTTTCGTATAAATAAACATCAGTAGTAGTAAAGCAATTTCCGAATAAACCGAACATAAATTAATAAACGAAATGTGCCAGACATCACGTAAGGGACCGTCGGCAAATAATAAGCCAAATATTTCCTAACATATATAAGAAAAATATTGAGCCAACCTCACGTAAGTACGGGATAAGGCCACGCATTAGAAGAAATGAAATGAACACGCCATTTATTTTTACATGAGAAAGAGCAAAGAGCAAGCTTCTTATGCTAAGTGACCTCTGGCGAACCAGCACTGAAATTACTAATGGAATGTTAAAGGCATTCGCGAAGGACTTTTGAATCCAGAGTTTTTGTCATCGAGGCTTCCGAAAATATTTTCTATTTTCGGAAGCCAATACAAGGTCATTGTATTCAATACAAGGTCACCCAATAAAAGTTCAATGAGAAATCGGTATAAGCTCTACATCTAAGACCGCAAAGAACACAATAAATTATAGATACGAATTAAATTTAATTAAAAAAACTATTTATATTCATGAAATTCAGTACGCGATCACATTCCAATTAAACAAATAAACATTTTAAAAACACGGTGACGTATGACAAATATATTTTCTTCTTTAAGTTTGATTAGATGTTATTTATGTCTATATGTATTGTATTGTATCAGCCCAAATACGTCCCACTGCAGGGCACGGGCCTACTCTACAATCGAAAGTACGATTGAGAGTGGTTAGGCCATATAGTCCACCACGCTGGCCTAGTGCAGGTTGGCAGACTTACATACCATAGAAATTCTTATAAATCGCTATGGTATGCAGGTTTCCTCACGATGTTTTCCTTCACCGTTTTAGTTATTTATATATGTCTATATGTACAATGATATTATTTGATGATAATCTTATTATTTTTCTTCTTTATACAACATAATCATTACAAACAAATAAGAAAAACACTATATACATTGTTGTTTACGTTAAAATCGAAGTATGGAGTGCAGTAACACACAAAATTGTGTTACATTCCTCCGTCTCCTGTTTTTATATTTTCTCCAAAATACAGGGGCGTTATCCTTATCTTAACATATTATGTTGTAGACTATGAAAAATGAAAGCATAAAGCAAACGCCAGTTGACAATGGAATGTTTTTATTACGTGTTTTCTAGAGCCATTAGGTTAACATCATAGGGGGGAGAGTGGGGTGGTGTATAGCCACCTGTAGGTTACGTACAAGACTAGCATATATGGTGTGTTAAAATAAAATAAGTTAATGGTTTCTTAGATTTACGCGAATGTTACACATTGAAATAAAACTATTATTTGACCAGCCCCAAGTCCTCGCTAAAGAACACCGTTTCCTGCCCAGGATGTTTCGCGAGGCTATTGAAATTAAAAAACATCCAAATTTCAATAGGGAAAATGGCTTGAAGCTTGCACGAGCATGGGATCCAATTCTACACTTAATTTTACACGTTTGTTAGTACTTCTTGTGATGCCTAACGACCAAAATCGATTGAGAAAACATTATCTAAAATAAAACATCTGTATATCTCTCTCTCTCTGAACATTGGCCTCCCACAAGGATCTCCACATTAAACACTTGATAAAATAAATTTAGATTTATTATTATTTATGATTAATAACTGTATTTAATGTTACCAACCCGCACTAGGCCAGCGTGGTGGACTATATGGCCTAACCACTCTCAATCATATTCTCGATTGTAGAGTAGGCTCGTGCCCTGCAGTGGGACGTATATGGGCTGATACAGACAGATACAGAACTGTATTTAACCAGCCTAAAATATGTGCAGAATAATTGTCTAGAAAGAAATGAAGACGAGAACCACACTCCGGTACATGCAATATGAAAACCAACTCTACACCTAGACCTAGGCAGCTGCCTTTAAGAGCATAAGCTAATATTCTTACTACTACTAATATTCATACTGTACTGTATCAGCCCATTTTCGAACCACTGCAGAACAGTGGCTCCCTCTACAATCCAGAGTACGATAGAAAGTGGTAAGACCATTTAGTCATATAATTTAAATGTATTCAAAAACAAATTATCTAATTCTCTTTTAAATTCTAACGTAAACATTTTAAAAACTAAATTAAAAGTAGGTTAAGCTAACCAGAATAAAACCCGGACGCACGTGTAACATTAAAAAGCACGTTTTCTAACTTTACAAACGAAATAATTTCATATTTTAATAGTGTACTCTTGTGAGCTCCGCTGCGTTATTTTTATTCACAATTTATTTACCATTTTTCCACTAAGGAGATAAAAAATACAGTCGTTGTTTCAATGAAATAAGAGGTGAAGGAGAATATAAAGCGTAATATGAGCAGCATTTGTATTTAGCTGTTCAGGTATAAGTATTAACAAAGTATAAATAAGTCAATAGGAAAATAATGTAAAGTTATATTTCTATGCCACTTACAAGAGCTTCTTTAAAGACATGGTTCCTAATTTACTCTTGCATAATTAAAATTAGTCAATCTCAGCTAAGCAACGATTATAAAATAACTAATAGCCACAATACGGAGTTATTAAGATGAGACCCAAGATCCTAGCCTATTATATTCATATGGGACCAAGAAATTAATATAAAAGCTATTAAAACATACTAAAAAAAATAACTAGGCATGTCGAAGATGTTGGTGAACGAAATTCAATTAGCGTTCAGGTTGCTAATGTTTTTTATTTGGTAAGATAGTCTTTACTAATTAAAATGCATTGAAAAGTGCGTCATGACAATTATTGCAAAAATAAATAGTTTCTTAATTAAAATTTGCAAATGAATCAAATGAAAACACATTGCCATTAGCATCGCTTTGAAGTCTCATCTTTTATTGTAAACATTTTTAAAGTCTTTGTGTTTACCTACCTGGATATATCACAACTAAACATATTTTATATTTAAATTTCAGAAGCAATTTGAAAAGATAAACTAAAGATAAACTAGAGAAGCTCGAGTAATTTAACCGAGATTTTCGTTCAAAATTTCATAGTATTTTTGAAACGGCTCACTGAACGGCCTGAATAGTTTATTTTTAACAGCTTTTATGATAGTAACCGGTTGGCGAGCGTGTCGTTATTTTTGAGAGGTTAACTTCAAAGGTCAAACTGTTATGCAGATATATAGTTTTATGAGGGTGTATTGGTTCAAGTTGTCAGCCATTTTGTGATGAGATCTGGGCCTTATACACGGTAACAGCGAATGGGTTGGCGGTCGGAACAAAAAGATCTATCCGATTTTTTAGAACATTTTTCGTGATATAAATATTGATATTGGGTTGTAAGTAAACATTAAAAGGACGGAATATTTTAAGCAATTAATTTAAAACACTCTAGTAATTAAATCATCGTACATTGTCTGTAAGGCGGTGACTACGTATGCTCTTTTACGAATATGAATATAAATAAAATATTTTCTTGTAAAAATACTTCAGATTTGTGGTGATAAATATAGCACTGAAGTCTAAAATTATTTTTAACAAAAACAGGCACGTAAATCTACCTACTTAAGCGACATTCCTGCTTACATATTCAATACGCACTCCACTGTAGGTAATAGTGAACGTTCATAAATTATTTAATATATAAGAAAATTGAACAAATGTCATGGCATCGACATATTTCACGGAGCTACTACCGAATTGAGCGGGGACTAGGAAACGGTAGTTAATAACGATTTATGGAACCCTTTTGTTCCACGTCCCTTATCTCCGTCGTGTGAGCTTGCTATTCACGGTTGATTTATTGTGTCACCACGTCACGAAGGGAACGCGCGCCTATATCTATTATTCTCGTAAATTTGATCATGTCCCGACAGATTTTCAACGTTATTACTCCCGACGGTACAACAGAGCGAATAAATGCACCTATTAATGTAACATAGTTTTCCGCTCCCATTCGTGACAATAACATTAATCCCTAAGTAAACTACGCTTTACGCAACGTAATGTAAGGTTAAACGTAATTTAATCCGAGCGCGCTGGTGCGGTAACTCACTTTGGGACGCACGACACTCACTTGTGGCTCCGAAAGAAACATTCCATAAAGAAAGCCATTTGGTTGGCACATAAAAGAAATACGTATAAATCAGAGACGTCGGCCATTACGCCATAGCCTACCCGTTATTGTGCTCGCTCCGTCACGTTTATGCGACGCGAATGTGACAAAATAAGCGCTATTACACGACAAACATCGCTTACACCGCTTTTAGGTTCACTGCTTCCGTAATATCACTCATTCATATCTTCAGCCGCGACCCTAAACGCCTCGCGGTCGCTTAATTATGATGTCCATTTTTAAAAATTATTTTTACTCCTTTCCTCGTAGTTTTTTTTTATAGCAATGAATGTCAAGACGCCATTCGCCTGGTGGCAAGAGATGCGACCGCTCATGAACAGTTGCAAAACCTAACAAAGCTTGGCATTTCACTGCGCTCGCCACCCTGAGACATAAGATGTTAAGTCTCAATATGTCCAGTAGTTACTCTGGATACAACATCCTTCAAACCGACACACAATAGATCGAGAAGGAGGATCGATGGAGAAATAGATCTTGCGGCCTCCACCAGTGAAATATGAATATAATACAACAGTGCATTTACACTGCTGTTTTGCGGGAGGTATAGACATTGCAGGGGTACCTACCTATGCGGCCTTCACCAGTAAAATATGAATATACCTAAACATGGATAATTATAATGATTCGAGCCTCCGAACTATATAGAACGGCCATTGAGCGTTGGGATTCAATTGTGAGGCTGCGCAATCAACTTTTGCGAGTTCTTCGATTTGTTCGAGGAACATAATTTACTAGGATTGGATTTGGGACCGCTATGGATATAGAATCGTCCAGCTCTAGCCTCATAAAAATGCCTGCACGCTGACTGTATAAATATATGAGCTAAGTATATTATATACCAAAACACGGGGAAAATTTCTGAGTTCTCTATACATATATCCCTACTTTCTGATTTAATCATTATAAAATCCTCTAATTACGAACACAGACTAAAACTAACTAAAGATCATATATTTGTAAAAAAATTAAATTCCTTACAAAAACCATTGACATAAATAAATGGACAGGGCGATAAGCGCGTAAGAAGATGGTATTTTTATCAACGTTTCGATTAAATCTATTAATTGAAGCGCGACTTTCACGGTCATCTTTGTGAAACTCGAAATGTACAGAGGGCCTATACTTAGTTTTTAAATCAATGATAAAAACACAATAAATATAAATGCATCATTAAAACAACATGCGTCTCACATGTATAGTATGAAAGCTTACATTTCGTTAACGCACTAATAACTAACTGAAGCGGGAACGTATCCCCGCGCCATGTTGTTTAAAAGTGGCACACACAGCTCGCGAGCGCAATTGTTGTATTGAGAAGGCCGATTTTACATCCAATTAGGTACAACTCGCAACGCGACAGTTGTTAGAAACGTTCCATTTCGCTTTGTTAGCAAAGTTTTGGGTGTATTGTGAACAGAAGAGATCTGTTGAGACACTACGATTAACGACACCGAACCCCTTTAGATATAAGTCATTATAAAGTCTCCATTACAATTGCTCAAACTGTACACATTAAGGGTAGCGGCTGCGGTGAGGTGCGGAGTGATTAAAGTGCGGTTTTGTGCCATACTGTTTGTCAACCGCGCACAATGGTACAGCGCCGTCGTTGATTCCGAAACCTCTTGTAACTACGTTACCGATCTCGACGTTCCTCATTTAAACTACGCTCTGAGCGATTCACTCACTGATGTCAATTAAATTCTGTTTTTTATAAACAACGCGACGTCGATTCAGCTGTGAGAAAAAAAATTCTTTCACGTTTTACGCCGCCGAGGGGCTTATTAGCATACGATAGCGTTCTGAAAGCTGAAAAATACGGATCGTGAAAAGCCCGCGCTGGCCGCCATTGAAACACGAGCGCAGAACTCATCCGCTTATAAATTATGTAGCGAATACAGAATGAGATCACAAATTTCACGGTAGCTGCAAACATTTTGGCGCACCTTACAAAAAATTATACATTGATGAAAAAGCATTCGCCGAGAACCGTTCCAGCGACCACGAGGTAATGATATGAAAAGCACTTCGCATTGAAGCGAGCGTTCGGAAGATTGATGAATGCGTAGGGAACGAATGATGTGTTTGAGTGGAGACGAATCAATTTTTCTCATTTTACAAGAGCGCTCTTGTCAATTTTCAGTTGCTCTTTCCAGTACAACGCTTAAAATAATTATAAGCTTAGTAAGAGGCCTTACCTTCTATTTATAGACACCAGTGGGCGAAAACTTTGTCTCAGGTAGATGTAACTTAATTTATACGGCCGACGTTCAGAGCCAATCGCGGCGAGCGGTATTTGCCGGAAATTTGTTCTCAGACAAGCGATTTTTAAGAGCTCCCGGAATTTCTACGGACGTGAGTCGAAAATCATCGAGTAAACTTGCTTTTGCTCGTGGTAATGAACTAAAGAAAACTCAAATATTTACAGTATTTCATATAAAATATATAAAATTCTGTGCGCCTGTATCGACATGAAAAACATCTGAGAATATAATTTTATATATTAACATAAGTCTTACAAACCTTATACATGGCACTAAAGCAGATCGAATTAAATAACAAATCAACGAATATTGGATACAAGTAGGTACTAATAACTTCTTTGAAATAATATGTTGAAAATAAGTACGAATATACGTCGTATGCTAATTTGTACCCTTCTACAAGCCGTGGTACACAGGTGTATTTATTCAACATCGAATCCCGAAACAAATTGCGGCAAGTTTTGTTTTGTTATGTTGGCACCACGTACCGGCAGGCGGCGGTTAATGACGCGGAAAATTTAGGGGCTCAATGTACCGCGGTTACCGAAACTCTAGATTATGCAGCGTAACATTATTACAAGTCAAGTTAACGCTTCCTGACTTTGAATTACGACTGAATGTGTTACTTATGGGCTGTATTAGTTGTGTACAACATACAACGCAGACCTTGGTAGAAACTGATGGGGTTACCGCAAGGGACCCTATCGTTCAGCCTAACTGTACTTGGAAAATGTAAAAAAGCTAATAGGTCAAATATACAGTCCTGATTTCAATGAAAACACATGGATATCAAAACCTATGAGATACATACGGATGTCATTTTATCTTACTAGTATTATAGATGCGAAAGTTTATATTTATTACTTCTTCACTTTAAAACCGCTGAATGAATTATGGTAATATTTGGCATGAAGCTAGCTGACACTATGGATTGGCACATAGTCTACTTTTGTCCCGACAAAATGTGGCATTCCCTTGGAATGTCAGATGTTTCTGTATCAGCCCATATACGTCCCACTGCAGGGCACGGGCCTCCTCTATAATCGAAAGTACGATTGAGAGTGGTTAGGCCATATAGTCCTCCGCGCTGGCCTAGTGCGGGTTGGCGGACTTACATACCATAGAAATTCTTAAAAATCGCTGTGGTATGCAGGTTTCCTCACGATGTTCTCCTTCACCGTTTTAGTGCGTGGTGATTGACTATCATCAATACACACATGACTCCGAAAAGTCAGAGGTGTACCCTGGGATTCGAACCCGCGACCACCGTGAGCATGTTGGCAGCCGCGTCCAGTCCGTTTACCAACAGGCCACCACGCACTCCAGATCAGTCAGATGTTTAAGGAATTGAAATATAATCGATACTCTTTCAAACTCAAAGAGATAGGATGGGAAATATAAAGTACTACATTGACGTTAGTTTGTAAATTTAAATTACTTAATTATTATATTGCTTGTTTCTAAAGTGGACTCAAAAAATATCTACACCCGGGCGAAGCCAGGCTGGACCGGTAGTAAAATATTGATAACAAAATATTGCAAAGTCAGAGATTTCGTGTTGCTTAAGGATTTCTTCATCACAAGTCTAACACTTTCTGAAGTGGTGGTAGTATTCATTAGCAATTCGAGTATATCTTAAAAAAACTATTTCATTAAAAAAAGCTTTAATTATACAACACCCACATTGAAAGCAATCATTGTGTGGATTGAATTATTTGTTGAGTACATGGGTATCAATACTGTGGCCTACAGTTTTGTAGCGTGTTTATTAACCAACTTTGTTGCTTTAAATACATGGGGTTGAAATACGAGCATTTTTTCGCTAGTAAGATTGAAATTACTCACGGTCAAATATGTAGCTAAATTCTAATAGAATTTAATTATTTAATTCGAAAATATATAAATGTCGTCTGACTTCGAATTCTGTGAATCGCAAAACGGCTTTGTGAATTTTATATTACTTCGGTTTCTAATTAGCTAGACATTTGAAATAGTCCGATATTTTAAAACGTAATTTCATTAATTTGCTTTCGCTTTTTAGTTAACATTTTTGTGAACAGACAAAAGTTAAAAGGTGAAATAGTCAACTATTTATCATTAAATTATATTATGACGAAACTGATGCTGCTGCTTATATCTATGTTTCAAGCTTATGAGCGCGTGTTTGGATATTTTGTCGGGTCCCTGAAACATGTAAATCATTATCTTTCAATCGCAATTTCTAAAATATTTTAATATTGTTATCTTAAAGTCACACAAAAAGTGGCTGCAATTAAGTTGCGACAAAAAAGTGGTTTAAAAAAACTGAAAATCATCTAGCCCCCGACCTAATAAAGTAAAGCCATCCACCAAACGGTATCCGGTTAGCATAGTAGAACTAAAGAAAGACCCTTCATCTCTCGATCAACAGTGTGACGTAAAGATGTTAATATTGTAGGTAACTAATGATGAATTACTGTATCAGACCACATACGTCCAAGGCATGAACCTCATCTACAAGCTAAGGTATGCAGAGCACCTAACGATGTTTTTCTTCACCGTTATAGTGTGGTGATTGACTATCAATACACACATGAATCTAAAAAGTCAGTGTTTCCAGGGATTTAAACCCACGACCACCATGAGCATATTAGCTACCGTATCTGGTCCCTTTACCAATCACCACGCACTCATGCACGTAAGTGATGAAGAATAAGTAGAAAATTGGCGCATAATGCACATGTAAAGCAAATGTTAAATAGATTACAGGGAAAAATATAATGCTTACCTACATAATTAAAGCATTACGTTCACAGTACGGTTTAATTAGTGTCACTTTAATTTATAGGACGCGTAACAAATTGAAAATTCGATATGGACGCATCGAATAATATTTTCCTATCAATCAAGTTGATGTAATTAATAAAAACAAGTTTTAATTGTGGGATTGTTTACTCATTTTTCATAACTCATTACATGGGGTTGAAGTGCATTTGGTTTCCTAGATCTTTCTACCTCTCTCTTCAGCCAAAAGAAGTCCACTGCTGAACACAGGCTTCCCCCATAAATCGCCAGATAGACCTGTTGAAAGCGACATGAAATCAGCGATTTCCTGCGACCATAACCAGGTCGTCCGTCCAACTTGTGGCCATCCAGCACTTTGCTTGCTTGTACGTGGCCTCCACTCCAGAAACTAGATTCTTATCATAAATGAAATTCTTTTGAATTGGTTGTTTCTTTTCAATTTGGGCGTGATGCACTTATAACCTTACACAAAGAGGGAGGAGTGTAACTCCTGCTTTGACCCATACAAAGCCCGCTACATTTAATTAAGTTATAGTTTGAGCGTTAGAAGCCACAAAAGACAGCCTCACTAAATGAGTCGCGATGTTCATTCGTTTCTTCAGACAATACAACAATGAAAAAAATAATCCGGTTGTGAAATTTTCCAACCGGCCCTCATTACCATTTGGCAGCGCACGGGAAAGAAAGAAATATTCTCCATGACGGAAATTCCATGTAAATTGGGCAGAGTTGGGACTTTCACTTTCTTAAAATTTCATTGCAGCGCGGTGCTGGCAATTTTATTTGTCGCTGCAGACACCGCGATCTGTCGCTCAGAGTTAATTTGCTCCCGACCCTACTTCATTCGCGAAAATTATTTTAATAAACGCAAAGTTCGCAATTTCATAACCTACAGATATTACTCCCTCTTACACGCGAAGTCGACGCTAATAAAACGAAATTACGAAATTAAATACACACATTTTAACACAATGTTTATCCTACATTAAGACCCGAAATCAATTTCAATTAAATCCCGACCGGTTCTGGGGGTTCGTTTAATGTTTTATACTGTTCAAGTCGATAAAATTTTGTCAAAATCACCGATATCTGTGCCGTTTCGTTTTATGGAGTTCGCCATGGTTTTTGTGGTAATAATCGGCGCAATAAGATGGGAGGGCGTTTGTTTCCGATTGAAATTGGGCCGGTATTGTAGCCATCCAGCTGCTGCGTACAATTTTACAGCGGTGCAACCCTCTCCGCGACGTGACTCGGTTTGTAATGAAAAGCGCTCCAGTTTCAGTTGAACGCTCGCCTTACAAGCCAGGAACATGTGTCTTAGACGCCTCACTTCTCATAACTTTTCATGCGTTCAGAGGGTTACAACTTAGTTGAATATGAAAAAACACAGGAACTAATACAAGTGTCGTGTTGGTTCATATCGGATCTTTTGGTAAGGGAGAATACGGAATTAAGTTTAAGTCAAAAAGGTTTGAAATGTTTAATATAATTTTGCCGAAAGAAAGGTACAGGGTTTTCACCTCAGGTCTAACAATTTTCACTTGCTAAAAAGCTCAAGATTTATTTAACACAACCACTCGAATGTTGCGTTGAATGCGATAAATTTTACAGATTAAACTGGGAATGGAATTTTTGAACTAGTAATTTAGTAGCAAAATGAAGTTAAACCCCTTTAATTAATTTAAACTTTGATTTACTTTCATGACTTTGATTAAAACAAACGCATGCAAAAATGTCTGAATGTTTCCAAAATTAATTAAGTAAATATTTTTTTCGCCAATTTTCGGTGAAATGAAACACAATTTGCGTGTAAAACAATTCATAAATATTTTATACTCGATACGGAATAAAAATATTTTATAGCGTGTATTTGAGACCATAAAACACAATTATAACTGCGGGCCATATTTTAGAAATAAAGTCGTTAATCTGTTTAATAGCCGCGGGCTCTCGGGGCAATAGAGTTTAAAAATAAATGAAAAGGACAAAGGAACCGATAAGAGTTTTAAGGCCAAAAACTTGGGTAAGCACTAAAATTTAATATCGACCGCTCGCAGTTCTGGGGACACCACACTTTATGGCGGCAATTACTACCCTTCATCTTCGAAATACTTGTAGATTGGTTTTGCTTTTATAGGTTTTCGGGATTCGGGGTTATTGCAAACATTATTTTTACTCCAATTGCGGAAACTTTAAAGTTATATTCCGCAGGCAATATAATGAAAAGTTTCGAATGCCGACACTAAAAATCATAAAGCACTTGTCTATTCCGAGTCAAATCAAAATTCAAGTCTCCTTTGTTCTCATCGAGAGTTAAAGTTGAACTGGTGACAGAGATCTACAAATTGTCCTTAAATCGTACTAGGAAATTAATACAATTATCGTCATCAGCCGCTGCAGTCCAATGCTGGACACAGGCCTCCCTAAAGATACGCCACCTAATTTGGTCTGTTGCTTTATACATCGGGTCACTGGCGGCCCTTTTGTGGAAGCCTTCAATAATATATGTATAACAGAATTACATTAGTGTAGCAACATTATGTAACACGAGATAAAACACTTTGTGACTTTATGAAACTTACCGTGTTCACAACGAGTAGGATATAGTCATATTACCATGTAATTTAATAAGTTTATCTTACGACTGTATCCAGTTATGTGAACCAAATAAAAAAGCCTTCCCGTCATTTGGACAATGGGCGTCCCACATTACGTTTGCCGGCAATAGGCTGGCCTCATAATTATGTCGTAGAACAGGTAACCGCTGGAGTAATATGTTCTGGTGTTAAGACCGCGCCTTGGCAGTTAATACGATGCAATGGTACAAATATAGAGGATGAAAACAATATATTATTGACCTTGATAAATTCAGAGATTGTCACTACACCGTGAAAATGTAATAGGCGTGACTAAATTAATTTTTATTCCACGAATATAGATATAATGCCGCTCCGGCTAAATTACTTCGAGGCGTATCATCGCAATAAGAACAAGTCTTCAGGCTTGTAACAAGAGATATTTTATCGGGCAGCTATTAGAGTTCCATCAGGCGAATATATTTTTTCAGACGTTTCGCGTATTTGTCTTTCGTAGCTTCGACCCTCCGCTGTTTTCCAAAGAATAGACGTAATAGTTTCGAGTAGGTACTTTGTTAGGGCTCAGAATTTTGTGAAATCAGATAAATTTTCCGCTCCGTTTGCGTATGTAGGCCGTTTATGTTGTTTATGACTCGATGTTGTAGGAGGTACGGCTTTTGAATTACTACTATTGCGTAGGTATTATAATAACCTCACATTCAAATTGTTTGATCCGTTTTTATCCTTTGTGCGATTTTTTAATGAATAATTTGTAGACAATATTTTTCATGATCAAAGAAAATTATAGAATAGTTACACAACAGAAATAGCTTGGAAAACAAAGAAGTCTTTGACTTGATCTTCATGAAAGTGAACACAAATAAAAGTACCTATTTTAAGCCTTTAAGAAGAAAATTACATAATTTGTTATTGTACGAAAATGTTATCTCCAGACTACGCAAATGATATTCCACGAGATTCATTAATATTTAACAAACACGTCTAACGATTCATGAAAATCTACACTGTCTTTATTGAAACGAGCAAAGTCCAAAGGCGATGATTGCCGAGAGTGCCAAGTCGCAAAGTGCACTGCCAACATCGCCCCGGCAATGTTAAATCTATAAACACGGACTTCGCCCCTGCAAATGCGTAATACAGACGAAGTATCGCATAAAACTGCTAACGTTCCCTCATTTGTACCTTAGCTGGTATTAGAAAATATCACATACATCAACGTGAAAATTTCCACGGAGAAACCGGTCTTATAGCGTTTGACTTTACGAACCATATTCCCCTACGACGCCAACACATTCTGAAAGGGTTGCCACTTTTATATAAATTTGACGTGGCCGCAAACAACAGTTAATGGCGCATAAAATTCTGAGCAACCCTGATACAGTCGCATAATCATATTTACTAAAGTTTTATTTGCGTAACGAGTTCGCTTACGGCCGCTGTTTTCGGATCTATTAATTCCGAGAGCATGGGTTATGGCTTTAATTTAAATTAAAACTCTTTATCCTTTATTATGAAAGGAGATATGAATATAGGCCTCGTTTTCACATTAATATAATGAATATGTTGATTATATTGCGGATTTTGGGTTTAGTAATTGGAAGATTATATAAGACTTTAATTTCGATCGGTTTCAATAACCAACATGTCTGATAACAACATTCTCTCTCGCTCTCTCTTGGGCGACAGAAAGTCCACTACTAAACATTGGCCTCCTCCATGAATCGCCACATAGACCTGTTGGAAGCGATCTGAATCATTAATTTCATAACATAGAACATGCCGACACTTTTTGTGGTGTCTACTTGTATATAAAGTCAAGGCTGTCCTCAGAAACCTTAACATAAATATGTAAAAAATCTCACACGACGCTTTTATGAAAGAAAACGAAGACTGCTTAAAGTTATGAATGCAGGCAAGTCTACGTTTATAAGAACTAGGATTCTTTTCATGAATATAATCAGGTGAGCCACACTTAAGACTTCATGAACAATTTGATGAATGAAAATGTATCAATGTTATTTATTTATTTTTTGCGTTATATACATTATTTTAAACATAAATATATAAATAATAAACAGATAAAATACGCAAAACTAAAGACATTGTAACAATTAGCCTTATCTCTAGCTGCGATCTCTTCCAGGCAACCTGTGGATGGACTGGATTACTGTAATGTTATTTTCATATGCACAAGTATTCTGTGAGCATTAATAATATAATTAGACACATGCATTATTCATAATTATGTTGCTATTAATACAATGGGAATACCCCGGCACATTAACGGGTACATGCACAATATGCATGACTACATACATAATGTAATCAAAATATAACTCATTATTTTGATTATCCCGGATGATGGAGTGACGACTACAGTAATTATTACAATTGAGAGTACGTTTATGACAAGGCATCACTTCAGTAATTCGAATAACGAAAATCATTCAATTTTAATTTAATAAATAATATAGCCACTAATTTATCTTTTAATGCAAAAGATATTTTTCTAATAGATTCCATTTTTTTTTATTTTGTTTTGTCGCTGCTGTAATCCAACTAAATTAATGGATACCTTTTGAAATTTTATATTTTTCAACTTTGTACTGGCGTAACTCACACAACGTCAAGAAACCACAATTCCATAGTTTTACGGAAAATAATATTGACATTTTGTGAGTTACGCCTGTACAAAGTTGTTTTAATCTTCAAAAATAAGAAACTTCTAACGGTCTCTATTAGTTTAGTTGGTCATTAAAAGAACTGCAAATACCCAAGTCACAACAGGTCTTTGTAGAATTCGTTGGGAGAGGCCTATGTTCAGCAGTGGACTTCCTTTGGCTGATGGATGGATGGTACACCCGTGAATCTCTTACGTGTAAGGAATAAAAGCCTCGGAATAAAAGTAGCGATCGGCGAAAGGAAGGTTGAATCCAAAGCCAAAAAAACTAGTTTTTTTTTTTTTATATAACCCTGTTACACACCGTGACTATACAAACGAGATTATATCAGCAAATACAAATAGACTTAAGCTGTACATTTGTTAATATACTGGGCTGATGTGAGACCACCCGTGCGTTATTCAGCGGTTGGTACACGCACAATTTTCCGACGCAAAGGCTATAGCGGTCCGCGCGTGACCAGATTTTTGAGTCACCGCAACGTTATTACACCTATGTACTTATATAAATAACACTTTTTATGGCGCACACGAAGGAAGAGGAATCAGCAATAGACACCTGGTTTTAGGGAAATAGCGGTTTTTCTTGTCTATTTCTTGTGGGTTTTAGAATAAGCTAGCTGTGGTGCTGGATAAAACATCTCCTGTTTTGATATATCGCCCAACAGTCTATAATTTAAAATATAGAAGGTATTTACAGAAACTTATTGATGAAAATGAAAGTAAGTATCAAGGTATAAACGGCTCTCTGTCCTGGTGTTTGTTCTTATATTATTAATCAGCTATGAGCGTATTAATTACTTTTAAAATAGGACCCATAAAGTTGCTCGTACCACCTACTTGTATTTCTATAAAAAAATTTCACCTGGCGTACCAGCAAACAATATAAGCCGCTTAGCCCTTATAAGTCTGCGAACTTCGCGATAAAATTCCAGAGTAGGTTTAACATATTCATAAAGTAAATCACAAGAAGTATATACAACGGAAATAAGGTTCAAAATATTAGATAAATATGGCAAAGTATTGTAAAGTAACACCACAGTGGTGATAGCCAGAGCTCTCAGTTCCCACAATGAAATTCTAACTTTACATGACAGAAATATTTGTATAGGGCTAGCTCTCAATATTTGAAACTATATCTGTATCAACGCATATAGTTCCCACTGTACTGCACGCGCCTTCTCTTATGTCTGGATGAGATGTTAGAAAATATTCTATATTATTTATTTTTTTATTTATTTAAATAGGTCTATACTAATATTACCTTATAATCGTAAGATAAGTGCGAACTAACCGTTTACAGAAAATGCGATGTCGATTCACAAATGTCAAAAGGCTCTCCATAATAATTCTTGAACATCTTTTCCGCATCTTGAAGCGGTAAGGTAAATAGTCATTTTTATTTTAATATAAACCGCTTCTTTGTGCCGGTGGAAATAAAATGCTATCTTCAAGCTTCTAGAATTTATTTCTTCATATAAAATATTCTGTGTAATCAGGAGATGAGAAATAGCACAAGGCTCATCGGAATGTACTCGTTTCGAGATGAAATATGAAATACAATTTTAGATTGTATTTGAAAATTTTAGTAAGGTTTAATATGAATGAAAATAAATCTAAGAATGAGATAATCCATTTTCATCTGTATCAGCCCATATACGTCCCACTGCAGGGCACGGGCCTCCTCTACAATCGACAGTACGATTGAGAGTGGTTAGGCCATATAGTCCATTTTCATGCGACCTAGTAAACTTAAAAATAAAATTAACACTTTTCTTATAAGCCGGACCACTTTTATGGTGGGGTGGGTGCTCATAGGCGTCGTTTGCTTCCAAACTAAACATAGGTAAACAAATCTTATCCAACACATTCAAAGGATGGAAAACATAACAGATGTTACAACTCATGCATCCTACCACAATGTACACTAGCGACATCTATTACGCACACTAGCAAACTTTATCAATAAGTAGTTCCATGGAATAAATAAGTCATCTCCGAAAAGGTACGTATGTGTTACAAAACGTGCAGCCCAACATATATTTGTTCAGAAAAATAATAATCGTCCATTTTTCAATATTAACGGGAAATTAAAAAATACCCAGTGGCCAGACCGCACGGTGCCATATTTTCAAACCGCGTACCGGTTGTTGCTTTTAATTAAGGCAATATTTTATTAAATATTTCATTTTGTTGGCTATCGGCAGACGTTTTATTATTAAACACAAATATTATCGAGCCCGAACTCTGATTAAATTTTATCCAATTATTTATTTTATAGTTACAGAAATTTATTTTATACATATTTTATCTCATTTTGCATAAAATATTCTTGTTATAAATATCTGAAGGGTAATTAACGCAATTTGTAATAGAATTAGGAAATCAAGCTTTATTTGGAGGATTTAAATAAGACATGACGTCTAACAAAAATCAAAAACCAATTTGATTTCAACATACAAATATACATGTAATAAGGTACGGTATATACATACGAAACACACACAATCCCTTCGTAAAATCTATACCTAAAATTAATGTTGAGAATAATATTAATAATGTAGAAATAAATTCGAAGGCACAACAGAATAAGACACTGGCAATTTATACAAGACTTGTTTTTCACTCGATTTGAAAGTTACTAAATTACTTCAGGGAATACCTAAGATAGATGAGATAAAACAATCCAATTCACAGAAAATGTAAATTAACATCACTGTTGAAAGATAATTTATGAAAACACTACAAATATCTTCTTCTGTAATTGGATCTGATAAAATTATAAATCTAAGTAGCGAGTTATTATTTTATCACGACCTTGAGAAATATAGAGGTATTATTAGCATGCGACATATAGTTACTGGATATTATTCCACTTTTATTTATTTGTATATAACCTCGTATGCATACGGGTGCGAGTTCCTACATGAAAAATATTCAAAACGACCATTTCGATTCTAGCGCCACGCTCTGGTGAGTACGTGAAATCATCGCGTAAATAGTTTAAATGGAATTATTATTAATAGTAAACGAGAACGTCTATTTATTTTAAGAAGTAATAACAAAACGTAACTACTACTAAAATAAGAAAACACAACTACCCATAACAAAGTAGATACGAGACACAAAACATTTCAGTGCGTCACAAGTTTGAACGAAACTGGCCACCGAGGAAAATGTCCAAGACGTAACTGCATAACGCTACACAAAAGAGGAATAAGAAAGTAACTAATCTAAAAGTATGGTTTCCAAGAAAGTCTGACAACGCTGAAGCTAACAAGCTGACAAAAGCCACAAGGACAAAAAGGTGTAAAAAACAAAGATCCTATTTGCAGTTAGAGGTACGTAATAGTGGATAGAGGGAACAATTCCTTGGAACCGCTTTCCAGACGCCGCAAATTACGGTGTACCAATAAAGATAATGAGAACGAACAAAAACGGCATAAAGCTATATCTTGGTTTTGGAACTTATCACGACACGTGCAAACTTTACAAGGTCTTAAATGCTTGATCTAGGTTTTAGGCTATTTCACGTCTGCTGCAGACCAAAATTAGAAAATATTGTTCCAAAGGTTAATTGTATTCTGATAGATTGACAGACACGAAATTAGTGTCGTTGCATTAAAATTAAATAAAACATTAAAAAGAAACCATATTAAAATAGGTGAACCACAACAAATTATTGTTAGAACGAATCCATAAATTTTCCAAAAACGCCTACATAGAAGAGCCGATAATATACCGATACAAACTCCTATATTCATTGTAAGGGGAAGATGCAAACGCCCAACCGTTCCCCGTCAATTCGTCAACGTCTATCAGATATCAATTTCATCGCAAGGCATATTAATCTTTGACATATCGTTAAAAGGGTCAGCGCATGCGCTGTTCCGCGTAGGTACCTCGGCGCCGGCCGGTCGCCTCTAGTCATCTCGCATCAATAAAGGAAGCCAAATAGCAATCAGCTATGAAGCGCATTCGGCTTGTGTCTTCAATAGAATCAAGGGCACAGCCCATAATAAAAGGAAAATAACTTAAGAGCTAATTAAAAGATCCCGCCTATCGCTGAAAAGGACATCAAAGAGCTACTTTGCCGACTATGCGAGCAGTATACGCATAGTTTATTAAGGTTTTGCGAAGGTTCTCTTTTATCTCAGCGATATTAATTTTTACATGAAACGAAAGGTCCGCTGACCGTACATATTTTCGTAAATGGAACATTTTCAAGTTGTTTATCCATAATGTTCGGATGCCTTACAATTCGAATAAATTCTTATAATTTGGTTCAAGTTTTATACACATGCCTCATCAAAAACACTGATTGTACTACGTAATTATTTCGCTTCAATCTTGAAATATACAAATTAAACAATACCCTTTGTAAATATTCTAATGATTTATTTATTTTGAATCTACGTATTCCTGCCTGAAATTTATAAATATTCTATTTTATCAATAGTATGTATGTAACCATAGTTTAATAAACGGGCTCAGAAGGTTCGTGACCTGACAAAGCGACATAAAAAACCAACCTCATTAGGAATTTCAATTCTATTCACGTGTTCTTTTGCCAAAGCGATCTCAGAATACTCACAACAAAATACGTTCCAAAGTACATATGTATATTAGTATGCTCATTAAAATTTCATAATGAATTATCAAAATGTATACAATATGGCGATATTATAAGCCATTCCATCAGTACAATCAATTACAATGTTCAATTACGCAGAACTATCCGTATTATATCGTAATAGCTCGTCGTAATTAAATTAATTAAAGATAAAAGCACTCGGGCCTGTCCGATTGATCTGAACAGAAATGGTTCCATCAAGCTACGGTAGTTATTTCCTTTAATAAATATTAATAGGATGTCAATACAAGACGTCTTTGTCGACGCGACAGAAGGTCCCCTTGTTTATTCTACTGATTACATTTAAGAAATTGTTAAATAGCTTTCTGGGAAGTTTAATCGGTTTACGGCTATATTTAGACAAGAGTACAGTTTTTGCTGGAAGAATATTTCGTATACATCTTGATACCGATCACATTTACGATATAAAAAAATTCATTATTAAGCGACCCTTGCAAGTGTCTGTGTTTTGAGTTCAGCTTTTATATGACTGATTTCCATCAGGCCGACTTAATTGTATCGACTAACGATATGTCCCTCTCTTGTCGGTGGAAAACACATACCAACTCCAACATCTGATTAAGGGCCTCTTTCAAAGCTAATAGTAGGATTAAGGTGAATTAGGTCATATAGTCCACCACGATGGTCTATCGCAGGTCAGGAAATATGTACCACAGTGGAAAACTCGTCAAAGCAATCATCAAATTTATACATCGTGTTTTGGTTTTGGATTTTGTACATCAAATTTAGATCAGGCAAAATTGATACAACAAACTGAAGAATACTTTTTCTCTCCGATGGATGTTCTGTCTGATTCGACTTTACATACTATCAGATGAAGTATAATAACTTTGTAACACCAGTAACTTATTTGAGTCCTTGATAGCGAGTTATAATAATTTTCACGAAACTTCGCGTTACCGGAGGCGAAAATTGTGCTTTGGAATATTTGTCTTTGATATTTAAACATTGGCTCTTGATAGTTTCGATGTGGAAACGTGCAAATATGCTCTGTATCTGGTTGTTTAAAGTTGTATAATGAGAGAGAATATTACATTAACTATTCTTCTATACACCGATTTCTGTTTAATTTAGAACAAATCATATGAATGAATATTTTACTCGATTTGGGGCTGATTTTTCAATCTTGAAATATACGCACAATAAAAAATTCAGGAACAAAATAAAATTACCGTTGCAGTAAAAAAAAATACAGTTTTATATACAGCCAAATGATGATTACTTTCAAAAGTAACTTTCGATTGACGAAAAAGCAATCTTATTTGTAAATACAGGGAAAAAGATAAATATTTATTAGTTTAAAGTTCGTACACCAATAACAATCCAACAAACAAAGCTATTGCACGACTCCTTTTTAAAAAATGCAAACCAATGAATATCAGGTTTGTTGATGTTTTCCGTATAAATTGCGTTGAACTGTTCTCAACAAAAATTTTACGTATAACAGCACTTGACTGCGGACTTCGATAAATAACCGTTCCCGAAATGATCGGTAATTTTGGAAACTTTTACACGGATCGACGGTTGGAATGGAAACCTTTTTTTATTTACTTTCCAAATATCCATGATTACATGAAAGCGAGCGGAGACTGAAATGAATCCAAATTATTCTCACAACAAATATTATGCAGTACAATTGTTGTAAATAGCGACTGAAATTTTTGATCCATATAACTTGGTGTTAACGGTAAAATTTTGAATTTTGTAAAATTAATTTCTATTAGTCTAGACTTTAGAGGATAATCGGTTTCCTGTGATTCCACGTGTGGCCTATAGATTCGTCAAGATTTTCATAAACTGCCTGATTTATTAAAGATGTGACTTATTTATGTATTGTTAAAGGATTTGTGAATTGTAAAAAATATACGTTAATAAGTATGTAGCTTGTAAACACACTTTAATACACACACTTTAACAGTGAAGGAAAACATCGTGAGAAGATCTTGCGTTCTATAGCGAATTTGTTAGAATTTATATGGAATGTAAAGTCCACCAACCCGCACTACGAGCGTGGTGGACTAGGGCATACCCAAACCACTCTCAATCGCACTCTCGATTGTAGAAGAGGCCCAGAGCACAAGCCTCAATCAATCAAGAGATAACAAAAATATACATTACTACTCACGCCTCACTACATGGCATGAGCCTTTTACAAATGTAAGGGATTTAAAGCCTTGGTCTGCAACGTAGACGTAATACAGGTTGGATTTATTTATACATGTATTACACTATGAAAAAACGCATACTTAAAAAAGTCACGAGTCAATTAGTGTATCTTGCTGGAAACTCCCACCAAGCTACATTCGATAAAATATTTTCATAAGATATTTTCCCGTGTCGTGTGAAAATACAACAATAAGCTGAAAATACACGTGGCAACACTAACTCTGGATTTAAACTCTACAGCTTAGCGACTGATATTAGAATTTGTGAATAAATCGCCACTTACCTTTGCATTCTTCAATAGTTTCGTCGGAGTTGTCACCGCAGTCGTTGTCTCCCTCACACACCCACGAAATGGGTATGCACTTCCCGTTCGCACATTGGAATTGCTTTAGCGGACACACGCCACCTGGGACAATACAATGAACGGATTTAATATTGACTATATTAAAAGATATTCAGTTCAGTGATAACTTGTATGAACTATGATCTGTGAGGTTTGATTCCTAGGTAAGGCAAGGCATTGTGTCATTTTTCCAGTTTTGAAAAATCTCTTTATATAAGTATACCTACTATAACATTTGATAAATATGATTCAAATAACACTAAGCAGAACATATTAATTTGAAGGTGTATTCCTTTTAATTCAAAGATTAAAAATCTAGACAATTCTTTAACTAAATGTCCGTATCCACGTGAAATACTATAAAAATATTTTTATCTTTCTAAATATTGCAAATCGATAAAGACAAGCATTATAATACAATTTAGATACGAAAATGCGCAAACGATACCTAGACGGACTATCGCTTTGACCTAATTCATTTTATCAATATTAATTACCTCTTAGACCCAGACATTCGGCCGAAGGTCCAGACATTATCAGATTTTTTACGATTGCAAAAACTGAAGAGCAAGTCACGCGATGTATAAATGTCTAGTATTTGCGACAAAACAGATTTAATTCTATCCATCCCATCCATCCATCAGCCAAAGGAAGTCCACTGCTGAACATAGGCCTCCCCCAATGATTTCCACAGAGACCTGTTGGAGGCAGCCTGTGTCCAGCGACGTCCCGCGACCTTTACCAGGTCGTCGGACCATCTTGTGGGTGGACGTCCTACGCTGCGCTTTCCGCTACGCGGCCTCCATTCGAGCACTTTCCGACCCCATCGGTCATCAGATCTCCGCGCTATGTGCCCTGCCCATTGCCACTTCAACTTGCTAATCCGGTGGGCTATGTCGGTTACTTTAGTTCTCCTACGGATCTCCTCATTTCTGATTCGATCTCGTAGGGAAACCCCGAGCATAGCCCTCTCCATAGCTCGTTGAGTGACTTTGAGCTTCCTAATAAGGCCCATAGTGAGAGGCCACGTCTCGGTGCCGTAAGTCATCACTGGCAACACACAACTATCGAAGACTTTCGATTTAAGGCACTGAGGTATTTTGGACGAGAAGACGTCGCGTAGTTTCCCGAACGCTGCCCAACCGAGTTGGATTCGACGATTGACCTCTCTCTCGAAGTTGGACCTGCCTAACCGGACCACTTGTCCTAAATAGACATATTCGTCAACAACTTCGAGAGTCGAGCCCCCAACACCGATGGGAGTGGGCACAACATGGACATTCGACATGATCTTCGTTTTGTCCATGTTCATTTTAAGACCCACCTGTTGGGAGACTCGATTGAGGTCTTCGAGCATAGTGCTAAGGTCTTCCAGCGATTCTGCCAAGACTACAATATCGTCGGCAAACCGAAGGTGAGTGATATACTCGCCGTTGATGTTGATGCCGAATCCTTTCCATTGCAAGAGCTTGAAGGCGTTTTCCAGCGCGGCAGTGAACAGTTTCGGAGATATGACATCTCCCTGTCTCACGCCTCTCTGTAGTAGAATAGCCTTCGTACTCTGATCCTGTACTCGGACCGACATGGTGGCGTTGTTGTATATACACTTCAACACTTCGATGTACCGATAGTCGATATGGCACCGCTGGAGAGACTGTAGCACAGCCCAAGTCTCGATCGAATCAAAGGCTTTCTCATAGTCCACAAACGCTAAACAAAGCGGCAAGTTATATTCCTCGGTTTTTTGTATAACTTGCCGAAGCGTATGGATGTGGTCTATGGTACTAAAGCCTTTTCGGAAACCGGCTTGTTCGGGAGGCTGGAAGTCATCAAACCTGCGTTCGAGACGATTTGTGATGACCCTCGAAAACAACTTGTAGACATGGCTCAGGAGCGAGATGGGCCTGTAATTCTTCAGCAAAGTGTTATCACCTTTTTTGAAGAACAGTACCACCACGCTCCTGCTCCATGCCTCTGGCGTTGAGCCCTCGAGGAGAACGGAATTGAAGAGCCTCTGAAGGACTTTCAGTATCGGCGTTCCGCCCGCTTTCAGAAGCTCTGAAGTTATTCCGTCCTCGCCCGGCGCCTTGTTGTTTTTAAGTTGCTTCAGGGCCATCTCAATCTCACACAGGCTGATGTCCGGGATATCATCGCTAAAGTGTCGGATCAACTCGGCTCTCGGGTCTTCGGCCGAGCTAACAGCAGGTTTGGCAACTGAGGTGTAAAGCTGTCCGTAGAACCTCTCGATCTCCCTTAATACCTCTGCCCTCGTCGATACTACGCGGCCGTCCTCCGTCTTCAGCCTAGACAACTGGCTTTGCCCAATAGACAAGTCTCTTGCAAACACTTTGGAGCCTCCGTTCCGCTCGATTGTCTCCTTAATGCTCACAGTATTGTGAGCACGGACATCGTGTCGCAAGGACTTCCAGATCTGTCTATTGAGCCGCCGATATGCTTCGGCGTCAACGGAAGACTGCAGCGTCAAAGATCGACGTTCGGCCATGAGGTCAAGAGTATGGATCGAGAGTTTTTGTGGTCTATCTCTACGGCGAGGTCTAAAATACTTAGATCCCACCGTATGGACAGCTTCTACCAAACCGCTGTTTAGCTCGTCCACTGCAAGGTTTTCTCCTAGACAATCAAAGCGATTTGTCAGCTCGAGTTGAAAGCTCTCGGGGTTTTGGATATGGGCGCGAGTAGGTCGGAGCGTAGATTTCATCAAGCGACGCCTTTCCGATTGGACATTGATATTCAGGGTGCCCCTAACCATTCGGTGATCACTGCCGGTTTTCACCCTGTTGATCACAGAGACATCTCTGAATATCCGTCTATTCGTCGTCAAGATGAAATCTATCTCGTTTCTCGTAGAACCGTCAGGACTCAACCAGGTCCATTTCCTGTGAGGCGGCTTCTGGAAGAAAGAGTTCATCGCAAAGAGTCCCTCTTTCTCCAGAAAGTCGGCCAGCCTCTGACCCCTGGGGTTCCGTTGCCCATGTCCAAATTGCCCCACTTTCAACTCTGCATCGCTTCCCTTGCCCAACTTTGCGTTGAAGTCTCCCATAACAACATTGAAGTAGGTTTTGGAAGTATGTATGGCCCGACTTATGTCCTCATACATTTCCTCTACTTCTTCATCTGGGTGTGTCGAGGTCGGCGCGTATACCTGTATGACCTTCAACGAATATCTTTTAGATATTCTGAGTATAAGGTATACTACCCTGCTCGACACACTTTCGATGGATACGATGTTGTTGATGAGAGACTTGTGGACGAGAAATCCGACACCTCCTCGGGACTGTTGGTCGTCCCCCCGGTAGAAGAGCAGGTTACCAGACTTCAGGGTTATCGTATCCTCCCCGATTCTTCGGACTTCCGATAACCCCAGAATGTCCCAGTGTAACCTGCTCAATTCTTCTTCCAGTTCGACAATCTTCTCGTCTGTCCTCAATGTGCGTACGTTGTGTGTTACCAGGGCCAGTCGTCGTCGGGGGGGGTGGTAGCCGGGGCCAACCCGGGGATTCTTAGCACCCCCTGCCCCACCGTAACCATGACCGCTACCATAGCCAGGAATAGTGGGGCTGCCGGGGACTGGGGGCCTGGTCTCTATTTGTGTCGCCATTGTGGGGGTATTTGCCGTTACTCGCCACGCTTGGCAGGCGGGTTGGCGAGCGCAGTAGGGGACTGGCGTTAATGACGCTGCTGCCCGCCATTAACCGGGGAAAGGAAATAGGATTTGTGGGTAGAGGATGTTATAGGAAAGGAGAGTATGGCCTGAGGGAGTGGATACTGCAGTCACGGACGGGAAGTTAAGGTGACTGCAGTAGCTCGGGGGCCGAGGTCGCGTACTCGTAGCACCTATACTAGGACAGGCCATGACCACTAGATAGGAGCATCCCTGACCACTGATTTAATTCTAATTACCGATAAAATATTTAATTACATTATCGTTACACATGTGAATGATTGATATTACCGCAAAAATCACGTTAATACCTATTAACCCATTAGTGCATGAAGTCCGATAAATCGGATTATATTAATTGTACATATTTTCTGTTTTATTAATATATTGTTAAACTTCTTATTGCGATTTTCAGTCTCAAAAAGTCTTGTGCTGAATAATATATGTCTATTTCTCTCGACTAACAGAAGTCTTGTACTGAACTTTCCAAAAATTACCATTTTGTAGTAGTCCGATTTATCGGACGTCATGCACTAATGGGTTAATATGACTCAATGAGAGATAAGGAAAATACACTTGCAGTCTACAGATTATGTGGATATCCGAATCTATAGATTTTACTCAACATGTGAATTATATGTATGTACATTCGATTTTTGTTTTCTCCAAAAGAAATTTAATTACTGTGTACATTGATATACAAAAAAAAACCACTGTGTAATACGAATTTTATCTTTAGTATGAAAAAATCGTTAGAATTCCCAAACTGTCAGAATCTTCGTAATATTATTCATACAGCGAAATTCTCTATGACCAGCGACGGTAATTATAAACATGCGTCTTACAGCTTGAGATAATCTTGAGTTTAACGACTGTAGTCAGCATAATTTTAGACCATATAAATGCTTAAACTATCACATTGAAGTAATAATAAATATGCCTAATGACTAATCAATTTTATCAAACGTACACTCCTTTAATTTAATTTTTATTTTTTATTATATGAAGGTTCTCACACAGTATACACATTTGACATCATATACGATATGGATATTAAAACTAGACCCGTGATTTGTCTCCAATTGCAATTACTTCAATTGACTTCGACTTTTTTGCGACATGTACAACAACACAAATACAAATGGAAGTCATAAATCATACGCCTCCCAAAAACTTCCGCATAATACGCAGCATATATTTCAATAATAACACAATAGTTGGAAACAGCCCACTAAACTTGGCGTATAACTCAAACGAGCCGATGCCGTGAAGAATACGATTGAACACACATTTCCATGATACTGTGGCGATCCTCCACATAACACACATCAGACATACACACCACATTAACTCACTTCACAGTCACACACCGATACATCACATAATAAATATACATTTACAAACAGACATACACTCGACACACAAAATTATATTAGATAAGTAACGGCACACCAGCTGGCCGCCGCGCCGGCGCTCAGGTAGCTGTGACGTCACCGGACCCGCGCCGGCGCAGCCATTTGCCGCATCGCAGCCCCAGTCGGCTTTTGCTCGATGCGCGCTTCACACGGTCCCTATCGCTTTCGCTTCCGCCTTGCTTACCGTGCGCCTTTGCATATTTCGTATTTTATTTGCTGTGTATAAACTGTCGCTTTCCTCTCCTTCTTAGTTTTTAGTGGACTGATTTAGTGTGTAGTGTTAAGACTTCTTTTAGTATTAGTGTAGTGTGTAAGACTCTAAGACAGTGACTTTGTACTTTTCATTTCGTGTGACTTTCTGTGCAATCATTAAATCTTGTGTGCACATTGTGTGGGACGTTTTATTTCGCCGCGTTCCTGCATAGGCTCTGCCTACCACACACGCCAGCATCGACACGCAGTGGTGTCGATTACACACTACCCGCGTATCCGACATCTTGAGATACGCTCACCTACACCGCATCTACATCACCCACATTGGTGACCCCGAGGAAAACGCAAGTATGAGCGACAGCAGCAGTGATTCCTCACAATCCGCCGAGTCACGTAATGGTGAAACTCGCACCAGCATGACACGGCGAACACGAAGAATTCGGGTGTGCTCGGAACAACCGACAACGACGTCAGAGGTCCAACGGCCGAATTTAAAAGTACCGAACTTTTCTTCTGACGAGCCGGAACTATGGTTTGCCTTACTTGAAAGCCAGTTTAATTTCTTCGGCATTACTGACGATGCAAAGAAGTACTCAACTGTCCTTGCAAATTTGGACATAACGGACGCCAAAATCATCAAGGATGTCATAATTTCGCCCCCGACCATGTACAAATATGACAAGATTAAAAGCGAACTCATCAGGCGGCTAACCGCTTCGAATGAAAAGAAGCTACGGCAGCTTCTTTCCCAGGAACAGCTTGGGAAAAGAAAGCCGTCACAATTTCTGCGCCACCTCCAAGACTTAGCTGGACCCAGCTTTCCAGAGGATTTAATGCGCACCATCTGGAGTGACCAACTGCCCCGTGACATCCAGACTTTGTTGGTCTCACAACCAACCCACTCACTGGATCAACTCGCAGACCTCGCCGACCGTATACAAGAAATATCAACACAAACCGACGTCGCGGTCGCCTCTTCCTCCCACGTGTGTTCCAGCGGCAGCTCTTCGGACGAGGCCACCACGCTCAGGAAATTTGTAGAGCGACTCCAGGCGAAGCTCGACGAACGAGCTCGAGCATCCACTCGTCGCTGGTCCTCTGCTCGTGCCAATCCACAACGGCGGCAATCATCTTCCCCGTCTCAAGGGAACAACCCACGTGCTAACACCGGGAATCGGAAAGTGGCAACAAACGCCACAAACGTGATGACGACAGATAATTGTCCCGCTTCTCCTGGTCGACTCTTCGTGACGGACCGCAACACGAAGACGCAGTTTCTGGTCGATACTGGTAGCGACCTCTGCGTCTTCCCCCGGTCGCGACTACGCGATCGCCGTTCTCCGACGGGATTTCAACTCAGCGCTGCAAATGGTTCCAACATTTCTACGTATGGTTATGTACACTTAGACTTAAATTTCGGCTTACGCAGAGTTTTTACATGGCGTTTTGTAGTTGCTGACGTAACTAAGCCTATTATAGGCGTAGACTTTTTAAATTTTTATAATTTAATAGTAGACTGCAGAAATAAACGCTTGATCGACAGTACTACTTCTGTAACTACAGTAGCCAGTCTAGTAAATAATAATAGCCAATTATACTCCATTAGAGTTTTATCCGGTGATACACCTTACCATAAAATTTTAAATGAGTTCCCAGAAATCACTCGACCAGCTGGTATGCATCGCACAGTGCCTCACAACACACTACACCACATCCGCACGACACCGGGGCCCCCTGTATCATCGTCTCCTCGTCGTCTTGCTCCCGACAAATTGAAGGTCGCCCGAGATGAGTTCCAGTCTATGTTGGCTAATGGAACCGCTAGGCCTTCTGAGAGTCCGTGGTCCTCGCCACTACACATTGTCCCGAAGAAGGACAATGGTTGGCGTCCATGCGGCGATTACCGCATGCTGAACGCCCGTACTATCCCTGACAGGTACCCAATTAGGCACATACACGACTTTGCCCATTCTATTGCTGGTTCCAAAGTTTTCAGTACCTTAGACCTGGTTAAAGCCTACCATCAGATACCTGTCAGCCCCGAAGATATACCCAAGACCGCGATCACCACGCCATTCGGTCTCTTTGAATTCCCCTACATGACGTTTGGACTTCGAAACGCTGGCCAAACTTTCCAAAGGTTTGTGGATGAAATGACTAGAGGGTTGGATTTCGTTTACTGTTACCTCGACGACTTCTTGATTTTCTCTAAGGATCAAGCACAGCACGAAGAGCATCTCCGCACCATCTTCGGTAGGCTGAGGGACTACGGGATGTTAGTAAACATATCCAAGTGTGTTTTCGGTGTCCAAGAAATTAATTTTTTGGGTTACAGCATATCCGAACGAGGCACCCGGCCATTGGACATCAAAGTGCAGACAATAAAAGAGTATCCTGCCCCCACCAATGTACGGCAGCTAAGGGCATTTTTGGGCATGCTCAACTTTTATAGGAGATTTCTTCCTCGCGCAGCTGAAGTCCAAGCACCCTTGCACGCCCTATTGACAGGTTCAGTCAAAGGATCACAGCCGATTCAGCTGACAGGAGACACCTTAGCGGCATTCAACGCATGCAAGGAGAGCTTATCTAACGCAGCCTTGCTTGCACATCCTGACTGCACCGCAAAACTTGCCCTAGTGACAGACGCGTCAGACAAGGCAATCGGAGCAGTCCTTCAACAGCTCAAGGGAGATTCATGGCAGCCTTTGGCTTTCTTCTCCCGTAAACTGAGCCCATCTCAAGTAAAGTACTCCCCTTACGACAGGGAGTTGCTGGCGATCTACGAGGCCATAAAACACTTTCGCCATATGCTCGAGGCCCGGCACTTCATAGTCTATACTGACCACAAGCCGATCAGTTTCGCATTCCACGAAAGGAAGAGAAACTGTTCGCCTAGGCAGTATAGACATCTAGACTTTATCTCCCAGTTCACGACCGACATCCGACATATATCGGGCAAGGATAATGTCGTTGCCGATACCCTGTCGCGTATCGAAGAACTGGGAGCGCCGGTTGACCTCGAGACATTGGCTAGAAGTCAAAGTTCCGACCCTGAACTTTTAAAGTTACTCGAGGAAGGTTCTTCTCTTCGCCTCGAGAGACTCCACGTGACTGGATGTAATACTCCTTTATACTGCGACGTCAGCTCACCAACCTCCAGGCCCTTTGTCCCACGCAGTCTCCGGAAGCAGGTCTTTGATAGCCTGCACTCCCTTAGCCATCCTGGCGCTAACGCATCGGCAAAACTAATCGCTGAACGTTACGTCTGGCCAGGAATACGCAAGGACTGCAGGGAATGGGCGCGGTCCTGTATTCCATGTCAGCGTGCCAAGGTAAGCCGTCACGGGACGGCCCCCTTAGGCACATTCAATTTACCACGGGCTCGTTTCCAACATATCCACATAGACATTGTGGGACCCCTTCCTATCTCAGATGGATATCGGTATTGTCTGACGGCCGTAGATCGTTTTACTCGATGGCCGGAAGCAATACCGATACAAGACATAACAGCAGAAACTGTTGCCAAAGCTTTGCTGTCAGGCTGGATCGCCCGATTCGGTTGTCCTACGGACATCACAACCGACCGGGGCCGACAGTTCGAATCGGCACTCTTTCAATTTCTGGCCAAAACTGCTGGGTTTGTGCATAAGACGACAACAGCTTACCACCCAGCGTGTAACGGCCTGGTGGAGCGGTTCCACCGGCAACTGAAGGCCGCAATTGTTTGCCACGGCAATAACAGGTGGACAGAATCACTCCCTTGGGTGTTACTGGGCGTACGGACTTCTTTCAAGGAAGACCTACAATCTTCCGCTGCCGAAATGGTCTACGGTGAACCGCTAAGGTTACCTGGCGAGTTCTTAGATCCTACTGCAGCTGGCACAACGGACACCTCTGATTTTATCGGCCGTATCAGGAGCTTCGCGCAAAAGCTACGACCAAAACCCACAGCCCACCACAGTAGCCCAAAAACATTTATTTTTAAGGACCTGGCCACTTCTGATCACGTTTTCCTCCGTGAAGACGCATCACGAGGTTCCCTTCAGCCAGCCTACTCAGGTCCACATAAAGTGTTGTCGAGAGGTGATAAAGTTTTTAAGATACTTTTCAAAAACAAGGAGGTCACAGTATCTATTGATCGCGTCAAACCTGCCTTTATACTGTCTGATGGTAACAACAACCAACCCTCACCAGAAGTCACTAAGGACTACATCACTCGTTCGGGACGTCGAGTAAAATTTACCGATTTTTATCGCCCATGACGGTCTCTGGGGGGGAGTGATGTGGCGATCCTCCACATAACACACATCAGACATACACACCACATTAACTCACTTCACAGTCACACACCGATACATCACATAATAAATATACATTTACAAACAGACATACACTCGACACACAAAATTATATTAGATAAGTAACGGCACACCAGCTGGCCGCCGCGCCGGCGCTCAGGTAGCTGTGACGTCACCGGACCCGCGCCGGCGCAGCCATTTGCCGCATCGCAGCCCCAGTCGGCTTTTGCTCGATGCGCGCTTCACACGGTCCCTATCGCTTTCGCTTCCGCCTTGCTTACCGTGCGCCTTTGCATATTTCGTATTTTATTTGCTGTGTATAAACTGTCGCTTTCCTCTCCTTCTTAGTTTTTAGTGGACTGATTTAGTGTGTAGTGTTAAGACTTCTTTTAGTATTAGTGTAGTGTGTAAGACTCTAAGACAGTGACTTTGTACTTTTCATTTCGTGTGACTTTCTGTGCAATCATTAAATCTTGTGTGCACATTGTGTGGGACGTTTTATTTCGCCGCGTTCCTGCATAGGCTCTGCCTACCACACACGCCAGCATCGACACGCAGTGGTGTCGATTACACACTACCCGCGTATCCGACATCTTGAGATACGCTCACCTACACCTCAACTACATCTCCCACAATACTAAACTGCTTTTATAAGTCCATTATGTAATGGCCAAAAGAGCCCAAATAGTCCATACGATAGAAGCTACAGTGTAGAACAGCTTGATATATTCCGTAATATTTTTAGCAAGATTGACCGAGTTACTATTAAAGATCTAAAAATAGTTTTTGTCGTGTCCGAACTTCGTAGAATCTAGACGGGATGACTTGCAATATATTTTTAACTTAATTAAATGTTGGATGGATATTAGATCGTTTGGAAACAGAGGATGGGAGGAGCTAGGGAAACTAAAGGGATTATGGGCCCCTAAGTAATGTCGATCGCCGAACAACACGTGCCATCAAAACTGTTATTCAGCTCGGATTTCTATGCTACGGTGGCGCCATACAAGCCGAGTCGGACTCAATAGGACAGTACCCTACAAAAAATAGGTCATTATATTCCTCTATATATCAAACTAAAGAAATATAATTTGATTATTTTCACAGAAAAGAAAGAACACATAAATATTTTTGTAACAATATTTTAATGTATTTAGGCCAGCAAAAAACGAGTCAAAAGTGAAATTGTAAGCAAAATTGCTCCTTAGCTCTCGTTGCTTTTAGCAGAATGAGATAGCATAACCAAATTAAGCCGCAAGACGTTATTCGTGTAATTTTAATAATGGCTATTCCATTGATGGAGTCTGAGTGTTCTGTCAGAGGGACACTAATTTAATTTGATTACTTTAGATCGAGGGTTGTTGTAGTAAAAGCTGTGGCGACCGATGCCCGCTAGCGAGGCGGCTGACATCCAATCTCAGTGAAGGACCCTTGTGTCTGTCTCATTGAGAGCAAATCGGCCGGCCCTAGGGACTCGGCCGTCGAATTTGGCACGTTTACACCACACCAGACGGATATTTTTGATGAACAAGCTCTTTACGTTCGCAAATAATTAAATTACAGGTTTTTTTTTTTTGTTATTGCAGAGTTTTTTGAACGTAGGTACTTTTACGCGGGTAATGATGGTAGATATTTATAAATTAGATATCAATGCAATATTTATTTTTAGACAAGCTGCAAATTTAATGAACGCACCTGATGTGATATTCTAAGATCTTCAGACATTTGTGAAATGTATCAGATTTTTTACCACTATTTCGTATTAATTGGACTAATGGAGACTATCCCGGCCTCACACCAACCACAGCAACTCATGTAAGCCAGGATCAACAGTGGCACGCAATGTAATGACACCGAGCATTGAAGCTCGGCGAGTCTCCGGGAATGTCTAACTTGTCTTTGACCCGCAACGAAATCAATCAGAAAGTTAAATTCATAGGAGTTGGACATAAATTATTGTCCACTTCCCTCCGTGCAAAGCGGGTGACAAAACAATGAAATAAAGAGGTAAATAACCTCGCAAAAAGACTTTTACAGCCGGAGAAGCCCCCTGTAAAGCACCACAGATTAAATCATTATTACATTAATGGGACCTATTATGTGAGCTGTTATACTTGATTCCAGTAATATTAATTGGACTATTTAATCGCATTTGATATTAATCCATATGTAATCGCTGCATTTAAATTTACAAGCCATATACTGTACTGTATCAGCCCATATACATCCCATTGCCGGGCACGGGCCTAACCTAACAAATATTTTTTCAAATTCACAAATCTTTCGACACCTTAAAATTTATCTCAGCTTACCACAATATATTAACAGCAACACTACCAAAAAATCACTACAAAAATTCTGGCACAGCGAATTGTTTGGGTCAGCAACCACTGTCCAGTGACGTCACGCAGCTCGCAGTTATGGCTGCCACTGAAAGTTATTGTTCGGCCAGAAATTTCGGTCCGAGCGGGAACGTATGTATTTTCTGACCATTGACGTGTGGTCAGCGGCGTGTTGTGGTCGGACCATTAAATCAATTTCCTCATATTGTCCTGTCTAGGACGTGACTAATACGTTTTTGGGTATCGGTTTACATTAGGTGCACGTTGGCCGCGTATATTGATGTTTGGATTAATGCAACGGACATAAATTGGATTCGTGATTTGGAATTTGTAGCGCTCTTTAATTTTATGTTCCTGTGCGGATGTTGTGGGGTTGGAATCGAATGTTTCATTGTCCAATGTTGCAAAATATGCACGATAAAATAAAACAATTGCTTTACATTATTTTATGCCTAATGCCACTTGAAATTGGACATTCAAAAACCTCAAAAGAATCCACTTCTCTCCCCAGTAAAACAAAACAAAATGTTGAAGTAATGAGTATAACATTCCAAATGTCCTATAACTACCGACGGTATTTTTACAGAATATCAGCGTGCAATTAAACGACTGACATAAAAGAGACAAAAAGAAAGGAATCTTTCTAAGCTAGTTTACTTGTATGAGCCTGGCTGGCTGTACTGATAAAAACTAAACTGCATTATCAGGGCTTATTAAGCAGCAACTCAAATAACAACAATTTTTCAGTGACGATAGAAAAATGTAATATAATATTCTGGCCACGATATCACACCAGAACAAAAATCTTAAGAATCTCAGACTTTTCAACAAATTTTAGAAGTCATTCTGAAGTTTATAGAAACAGTCGGTAAACATCGCCCACTGTTATTTACTTAAACCTAATGAAGACAGTTTTCTAAACTACTTTCACATCTAATATATAAAGTTTCTTTTATTACATCTTTGCAAGTAACATAGTTAAGCTTGACCGTGGACGTCAGGTCAAAGACATATTTTTTACCTGAACCAATAAATAAATAAGTCAAAAATATAAGTAAATCAGCCGCCATAAGTTTCATTGTAGGATATGGGCCGTTCGATTCTTTACGATCAAAAACTTAGGCTTTACTTCACTACACTGGCTAGTGCCTTAGTTCTGGGCTTAGGAGCCTATGTTTTGCAGTGACCATATACGAGTATTAGACGAAAGAACTGAACAAAGGTTATCTGTCATAGAGAAATCGGACAGCAAGACAAGTCTACAAGACAGTTCTAATCACAGCGCTAATATGCACAATAAAACAAAAAAAGAAGCAGGTTTTTTATTGTTTCAAATAATTTATTGTTACTATAGGCTGAGTACTCTATATACCGTAGCCAAATTTGATATCTGCGGTTGGCACTAGCTTGATAGGGCTAACACAAAATGGGGAAATGCAACAAGTAATTTAGAAAATTGTTGCTTTTTTATATTTTAAAATTTAAGTGTCATGTTCTAGTTTTATAAGAGGTTAAACGACAATTATTGCGTTAGGTAAACCTAAGGAATGCTGTATAAAATTGGTTATTAACTTTTCAACAAAGCCTTTATATACACAGGTAAGACACGCGGAAAGCAGGAAGTAACTGGTGGTAGGTCCCCCATATGTGAGAGGCCGCCTGGGTAGGTACCACAGCAATGTCTATTTCTCCCGCCAAACAGCAATGAAAATGCACTGTTGTGTTCCAGTTTGAAGGACATTGTAGCCAGAGTAACTACTGTCTCTGGATGGCAAGTGCAATGAAATGCCAAGCATGGCTTTGTAATTGTTGTTTTGTTTGGTTTTGCTACTGTCCAAAAGCACTGCAATAAAAAATAATTGAGGACAAGTTAATAAAAATATTAAATTTTTACCAGAATAATATTATAATGATGATGATATATCAATATTGAATTCGTCGTTCTTAACAATAAGATTTGCTAGATTTAATTAGTAAAGTATATAAACGACTTCCAGAGAATATAGAACATTGCTTACCGCGGTCATGTCATTTTTGTAAGCTGATGATGATGATCAAGCGGAGAGATTGTGACTATTAAAATATTTGAATGTTTTTTGGAAAACTTCTATTCCGAAAACGAAGCAGTCACAGTAATAAAACACACTTAGAAAATTGAAGCTATTAACTCAAACGCTGTTAGACAATTCAATATTTCTTCTGACAGAAATTCAGTACTAAGGATTTACATTCTAACTAGGCTTAGGAATCTTATTTATTGCAGCAGTGAATAGAATTAGCCCAAATTCTTACTTTGTTTAAAACATATTTAAATATAAAAAACCTTTTATACGAATACGAATTGCGATATACAATCGTGAGGCAAAATTGCTCCGTATAAATAAATAAATAACACCCAACAGTCACATACATAGTCCTAATCCCACACTAAGATCGAATCTTGTGTGGTGGGTATCAGGAACTACACACTCACAAACACCCAGACCGGCAAGAAATATCTGTGGGAAGCACAAACATTTCTCTCGGTGTGGCGATCGAAACTGCGACCTGTCGTTACACAGGCGGCGTCCAACTGACAGTGCCATGGAGGCTGCTAAGTATGCCCAAATGTTCTTGAATGGTAAAACTTAACCAATACCACTTACTGACGATTACTGCTATAAAATTGCATCCAAAATCTCACACATAGTTGTCATCACTAGACTAATTAAAGAATTACGACTTATTATAATCTAAAATACACTGTATTAACTTAATACTACTATCCCAATCAAACAAATTATAAGACTAATCCCAAAATCCTATCGAATTATATAGCTAAACATTATCATGAATAAAATTTGATAAATTATTCAAACATTTTAAGACAAATTCAAATAAACCACTGACTTAAATTGCAAATTTTCTTAAAGCACTCGCCTTTTCATTACCGGTTTGGTGGAGTTTCACCGCATTTCAGCACAATACTAATCCGGTAGAACTTTCTTATTATTGGCCACATTTCGCAAACCTGCTCGTTGCTACGTAATAATTTTGTTATAAATAATTTTAATTAAAAAACTGGGTAGCTGGGCGGTAGGCATTCTTTATTATTTGCTGAGGTTTAATCAATTTATATACAGGGTAGACAGTTTTAGAAAAATCGCTGTTGAACAAGAATGTCTAGCTGAATTATTACAGGAACTTTGACCGCAATATCGTTATTACAGAAAAACTAAATTAAATCGATTCTAACATTAGATCTCAAGTGAAATAAATTACAAAACAGCTTATAAACAGACATTATTGTTAAATGTTGATTTGAACTTAACAAGTGATTCATTAAGTAATTAATTTAGTGTAAATTAAAGTAATTCGTAATTTTTGCGATCACTTTCTTACAAAACTGTAGCAAAATTACGCATCGTTACAAAAATGAGGAAAGATGGCGAACAAGTCTTGTTAAACAAACTCAGACCCACTGACGAAGAAAAATGAAACCACCCTTTATAATAACAATCTACATATTATGTTGAATAACATATCGGTCTATATATGCCCACTACTGAACAGGAGCCTAGAGGTTATTGAGGCTGTTGGGAACTACGCTCGTCCAGTATGTATTAATGTAATTCATATAAACTTTCATGTTCAATTTCCACTTATTTCACTCAGAAATGTCAAATGCTTCACAGATCTTGAAGCAATTTGTACCCAAGAAAATACATTATAACTTGGAAGTCACTGATGTGTGTCCTGGCACCCCTATATTAAATTACCACATAATTAAGACAAAGTTACGATGACGAAACAAAGTGTTCACATGTTTCCGAAGTCAATGTGAGCGTGACTGACTTGCGCCGTCTCCCCAATAAATTTATCCCTCGTCCCACTTTTGAAAAGTTCCCAATTTCACTTCAAGTCTATTTTGAGTATATCCTTAATTTAATCAGTAGATTGGTATTATAATGCTGTGTAATTGATGATTACAACGCATTCACATGTCTCATGTTTGTTTTAAGGCATATCTTATCTGAAAGATATATTATCTCTATTATACGTAGTAAATGGCAGGTGTGTCATACAAATTACGCATTACTAGTCTATTTCCTACAAATATTTTTACTATAGTGCTACATATATTATCTTTTACTTTATTTTAGGGAGATTCCATTGCTGCTGTATATAGATGAACTATTATAATATATCTCTATAGATTACCGACCTCATTCATAGACAGTTAAATAACAAAAAAAGCACTCTTTACATACAAAAAATACATTTATTTTTTTCCAATTACTAGTTAAACATAACAGAACTAAATTCACAAAACATGGAACCATAAAAAAGGCAAAGGTTTAATCTCAGTTTATTTGTATTTTATATTGTTTAAGATTACAAACTCGTCAAAGCACCATCGGTTTGTATTTAATTATAAACAATGTTTAAATCATGTCTAACTCCAACCAATACTTCGACATGAATTTGTAATTGAAGAATTGCTAGTCACGTGTTCATCGCTCGTTTGACTTTTTTGTAATAACACCGCGAATGTTTTGTCCTTTTCGAACGACCTTTGAATTCAGTTTTAACGAAGAAGACAAAACCATTCGATAACTATAATTGTTTTTAAAACTGCCTATGAAGACTGCACATCTTCAAGCAGTATTTTTTTAAAATAGGTAAAGACTGAAATAGCTAATACAATTCAAATTGTGCTGATTCCAACGCTGGTTTTAAATTGCTTCAAACGATTGTTAAGCATTGCAAAGATAATAACAACATTTTTTTTTTAATTACCTTCTTTTGAAATGGATATTTCTACCCCCAGAAATTATTCCTTTATCAACTTTATATTGAAAAGTATTTAACGTGTTTATTATTATATAATACATTTTACAATATTATGAAACGAAATTATTTACATAGTTACAGAAAATATAAAAGATTGTCCAAATAAGATATTATTATGTGAAGATAGTAGAATATGGTAGTTTTTGTAAAACTTTAAGAGGATATATCTTAAATACCCCATATCGTAGTTCAAAAAGACTATATTATATTTAAAGGATATTGAATCTTTATTATTTAATTCCAGGTCTCATTTGTGTCCGTCAAGTTTTCATTACTAGGCCCAATTTCTTTAGGAAATCGACCGATCTCCTTTGTGATGGTATCAGTCATTTATAAAGTATCATATAAAAGAGGAAATACAAGTGCCTATATTTATGAATTCCCAGTAAAATCACTTACTTTAACCTTTGTTGCAATAATACAATAAGAACAAAACAACTTTTAATAATATGTAGAACTGCGTTTTCAAAACAAAAAGAAATAAACAGCTTTGCAAACGAAGATCAGTATTCCCACGAACTCTCAATCAATTAGGGTGTTCCATTAATTTGTATTGCAGTTCGAACTCTGACCGAGCAAATGTTTAATGTAAGTTTATTGTTTCACTTTTGCCGCATGTTTATTTAGCAAATTAACAAAACTTTACTCGTGTTAGTATTGGGCGAAATGCAGCGAACGTATGGAAAATACGGTATATAAAATCCTTATAAATAAAATGTTTCTCCGTTATCGTTGTATCTAAGTTTGAAAGTGATAAAGATGTTACGGTCTGTCGATTAAATTAAGATATCTCAAGATAAAAACAATGCACATATCCAAAAATATGTATTATTTTATACTTTACAATGATTGAGTCCCAATAAATATTGAAAAATATTTGTAAAGAACAGTTATTAAACCTAAGTCCCCTCAAAAAACATAATATAGAAGATTACTATTATACTTGACCTAGAAATAATATCATATTAACAATTCGTCATCATTATTTCAGCCACAGAAAGTCTACTGCTGAACATATGCCTCCCCCAAGGAATTCGCATATTTTTCAGATATGTGACGTTTTTAAGATCCAATATATCCAAATAAAGAATATTTTGTCAATAAAAGAAATGCATTCCAATAGCAATAGATGGTGAAAGGCAATCGACAACAATTTTAGGGAGTTATTGAGATATTTCCACAGCAACGCTCAAAGCTATAAAGGCTACTTCAGAGATAACTGTTGCGTCTCGTGGAATCGTCACAATAACCTTTTGTGGCAAATGTCCAACACTTTACGTAGAAGGATTTGGGAGCCATCGTTTTTGTAATATGACGTCCTTATTATAAAATATGTAAGGGCATCTTCTAGATAAAATCTATTTTTGGTACTGGACTGTGGATATTTATTTTCACTATATTTATTCCAGAATCAACACCACATTATAATTCTCCGAGAAAATTTAAAACTTATAAAAAATAAACGGCTCCTTAAATTGCCCAGTCCACTTATGATCTTAGGCTTACAATTTTACCGAAGTTCATCAATTATTCTCGGGCAACCGATCTTTTTTTCCACAACAACTACTTCATAAACTTCCGCTAAATTTAATATATCGTTACCGAATTTCATCAAAACCGGTTCAATAAATCAACCGAAGAGGCACTACGTATAAGCTTCCGCATTTATCGTTATAAGGCATTTCAATTGTTGTGTCACAACGTCTATTAGTCAAGCAATCTCGCAAAACGATTCCCGTTGGTAGCTCGTATCCAAATTGGTCTATTTTCGCATCCCCCCGTCCTCGCGATCGGCCGTCTCGGTACTCGTGTCATTCACCTTTGCATGTCCATTCACATCATAGCGTTAAGTATGTAACAGTCTACCATTGTCTCCACACAACACATCATTCATTGAACCTTCTCCAGTAGCTTGATATACGGGCTTGTGACAACAAACATCAATTATGAGACCAGGTCATATGTCTTCGCGTATACAGTTACTTATTTATAATATTCTGTATAAGTTTGAGTTATAGTACCTACCTCTCCTTAATAGTGTATTTGCTAACTAAAAATACTCAGTAGCTAGTTTAACATCAAAAATTTTAGAGTCAGTTTTACAAACCAAAAATTCCGCTTCTATAAGCCATGAATATTTTTAAACAGCTTGAACCTATCAATCAAAACCCATATATTCTTATACACTTTCGCTTTCTAAATACCGGAAGATGCTGTGAACCTTACATCATCGATCATATTTCTCTCGAAAATGGCGTTTCAACATTGTTTTTGAAAAATTGAAATTCCACGTTGAAAGATAAATTGAAACCGGGTTACATCGACAGAATAGTGATGGGAAATCACAAAAGTGGGTGTTATCGATAAGCAGATGATGCCGCGGTCCATTTAAATCCTGAACTGGATAAATGCTCCTCGGCCACTGAGCTGGGATCCTACGTTTGAATACAAATGGACCGTTTATCCCCGAAAGCCAATCTGTATGCAAATTACAGGCCCGTTTAACTATTCTCGTTAGTTGCTCATTTTCGGAACGTCTGGATATTCAGTTTGTTTAAAAACTAATCCTTTCCATTTCACGTCCATGACAATTTGCATCGGGTAGTGTTGTGATTATCTCGAACTTCGTAATTGCAGACAATGTACATTTTTATTGTTTTTTTTTTTAGCAGTACAAGCTACGAATTATTCCACTACAACACGGCAATTAATGCGTCAGTCTCAATGAAAGAAGACATTATTTCTGCGTGATATTGATACATTACATCCGTAGGTATAAATAGAACTGTTGAATGTATTGTAAACAAAATAATTGACATAAAACTATAACTTGCATCAGAACTATTTTAAAAATCAACTTCTTTGTTATAGTCGTTGAAAAATAGAAGATTGTCAAGATGAATGTTTTCAACGTGATTAATTTTTAACTTAGAGTCTCCAAGTGCTGATCCAGCTTTGGTGTTTTAACACAAAGTTTCCTTTAACTTTTTTATCCCCTTGTTCCGGTGTCGCTAATGCGCAAACTTTCCGCTTCAGATACGCCAACGCGTCTCACGAGGAGCGCCGTTCAAAATTTCATGAAAGTCCATGAAACCGTACACAACTTTTTATATTGTGCGACGTGTTGATACGGAGTTTATTGCAAACAAAAACACTGGTATAGCATATATAATAAGGTAAACTGCTAAAGTAAGGACAATTCGATTTTGATCTCACTTTTTCAGTGTTATTAATGAGCCTGTAGTGTATTGATAAAGTCATACACTTAGCATCTGTCGTCTCGAACTATACACTACGCGAACCAAGGGTGAAAGAGATAGATATAGAAGGAGATAGATCATAGACGTGGAGGACGGAACGGGGTGTGAAGACGTGGTGTATAGCAAACGAGCCGATAAATA
The DNA here is from genome assembly GCA_023078785.2 of Hyles euphorbiae. Taxonomy (NCBI): domain Eukaryota; kingdom Metazoa; phylum Arthropoda; class Insecta; order Lepidoptera; family Sphingidae; genus Hyles; species Hyles euphorbiae. The sequence goes on along the minus strand of CM041033.1, from coordinate 13,368,740 downwards.
TTAATAATATTATTCTACTACAATGTTACACATATTAACTGTAAATAGTGACTATTACATGTGGCGACGAGGTGAATTGTGAGTGGAAATTATTGTATTTGTAGTAATTCCCAATTATTGATCGGCGACGATCTTGAATGCGTATTGTCATGATGTTGTCGAAATGTTGGGACTTGGGAAGGATTTTTTCTCTTCATATTTCAATAAATTGGATGTGTTTAATTCTGTTACATTACTGTGAGTAAATAAAATGCTGTCTCGTAATAATCTAGTACCTAATTGGCGGGACAAAAATAAAAAATGGCGGAAGGAATTATAAAAGTTAGCTTCGAACCATGGAGTAAATTGTAAACTCCATGAATACACCACAATTACGTAGGTATGTAAATTCCGTAGTAAATTCTAATTGTTTATAATATGGAGGTATATCTCGAACAATGCAATAAATCGATAGTTTTTAAATGTAGGTCATACTTTGATACTGACAGGAATCTGTGCTGACAGGTGAGTAAATTATTGTTTTATAACTTCCCGTTTCTTTGTAATTATCAAATAAATAAAGAAGAAAATGATAGAATGGGACCGCTGTCACATCAACTCCTAATATTTAATTTATTTATATTAAAATGGAATTGTTGGTGGAAATAATTGCTGTTGATGGATATTTATGGTACGAGATTTAATTTATAATTTAATGAATAAATCCTATAAAGCAGTGTGGAGGTTGATATATATACATATATTTATTTTATACTTATTAGTATACAAATTTGTATGCGGTTTGTTTCAATTACAAACAAATTTTGATTTACAGACATATTATTTTTATATCAGTTGCTCAATTGATTAATTCTAAGCCATCTAGATTTAACAACCAATCAGAGGCGTCGCTTATTGGCAATGCGTCGTCGTGATGGCGAGACGAAGGAAGCATTAATTGTAATGCCTTACGAGTTGCAGGTATGGAATAATTAGCACATAAATATTATTTTGGTATTAAAATGTAATTATATATTTTAATTAAGAGAAATATATACAAACTATAATTATAATATAAGAATATACATTGATAACTAAAATATAAACATAGCCTCGGTATGGCGCGGTTATATTGCGATGTGTCATGTGATTAAGGTGCTCGGGTCTCGGGTCTGAGACCCGGTTTGGACAAAAAAGTCGAAAAGAAAAAGAAAGAAAAAAGGAAAAAAATGTGAATTTGTTTATGTACGTATGTTATAGCTCGTACACACAATGGCCAGTATCGGCAACTATGGACAATGAAAGGCGCAGGCTACTGAAGTAATACCTTAAGCATATTATATGCGTTTTGACGCGAGTGGAGCTCTGCGTTTCGACTCATAATACGCCATCGCGTAGTGGCGACCCTATGCGCGATTCATTTAAAACGTCAGTATACTGTCAGGTTTTATTATACGAAATGTTTTTAGGTATGAAGCAAACAGAGTTACATATTAAATTTGTCATGCCTTATAATTAATCATTTAAAATCAACCACCCTCAGTAACTTTTATTCATGTGTTGAATTAAGGAATGACGACTCTGGTAACACTAGCGTGGAATGTGTAATTTAACGCACGTGTAGCATGGTGCATATCCTGGATACGATCTTTTGGAAAATGCAATATTTGTGACGAAGGTTACCGAATATACCATGTCGCGTGATTGGCGATAGTGTAGACGCGCTGTAACATTGGCAACAAATAGCAAAGATCGTCCGGAACATTGGTATTAAATTGCGGTAGCATTGACTACATTGCCATTGAATTGCGAGTAGCATTGACTACATTGGCATTAAATTGCGAGTAGCAGAAGCTACATTGACATTAAATTGCGAGTGGCGAAAAGGCTACATTGGCATTAAATTGCGACTAGCGAAAAGGCTACATTGGCATTAAATTGCGAGTAGCAGAAGCTAGATTGGCATTAAATGCGAGTAGCGGAAAGGCTACATTGGCATTAAATTGCGAGTGGCGAAAAGGCTACATTGACATTAAATTGCGACTAGCGAAAAGGCTACAATGGCATTAAATTGCGACTAGCGAAAAGGCTACATTGGCATTAAATTGCGAGTAGCAGAAGCTAGATTAGCATTAAATTGCGAGTAGCGAAAAGGCTACAATGGCATTAAATTGCGACTAGCGAAAAGGCTACAATTGGAATTAAATTGCAAGTAGCGCAAGGGCTACATTCGCATTAAATTGCGATAAATGACATTACATATAATCTTATAACGGATGATCCATCGTACGTTTGGTTGTCTGGAAGAGATCGCTAATAGCGATAAGACCGCCAGTTGTTACACTATTTCAAAAAATGTAAACTGTTTACTTGTATGTAATAGGTGGTGAACAATAAAGTGTTATCTATCTATCTATCTAAATGTGTGAAATGACATTGAACAGCGATAAATTGGTAAAATGGCATTAAAGTGCAATAAATTTGTAAAATGGCTTTAAATTGCGATAAATTGGTAAAACAGCATTAAATTGCAATAATTTGGTAAAACGGCATTAAGTTGCAATAAATGTGTGAAGTGACATTGAACAGCGATAAATTGGTAAAATGGCTTTAAATTGCGATAAATTGGTAAAACGGCATTAAATTGCAATAAATTTGTAAAACGGCTTTAAATTGCGATAAATAGGTAAATTGATATGGAATTTGATAAATTGGTAAAACGGCAATCAATTGCGATAAATGTGTAAAACGGCATGGAAATTGATAAATTTATAAAACGGCATTAAATTGTGATAAATGTGAAAAATGGTATTGAATTACGATACAATGGTAAAACGGCACTATATTGCGATAAATTAGTAAAACGGCATTAAATTGCGACAAATGTGTTAAATTACATTTAATTGGGATAAATGTGTAAAATAGTATTAAATTGTGATAAATGTATAAAATTGCATTGAATTGCGATACATATCAAGTTGGTACCAAATTTCGACGATGGTATTTATTTTCGATTTCGATACTAGATTTCGTATTATGCAAAAACATATACGATTAAAGTTTTACAGTTGACAGGTGGCATTGAAGTATGGTGCTATGGTTTAAATCGCAATAAACTTTCGACAAATTCGAATGTTATGAGGACCTAGGCTCAGTTGCTATTCAGTATGTTCATTAAGAAAAGAGGTTGGATATATGTATATTGTATATTCAGAGTTGACCGGTATGGAAACTAATGTTCAGAAGAGAGAGTATTTGTTGTATATTGGTGCACGTGAATTACATGAAATAATATACAGTTATATACCAAATGCCTGCACACTCTTAGATGATAATAATAGACGATTTTTTTTATTGAAATAACAATAAAATATAGATTAGATGTATATTTTGCACTGAAACAAAGTAAAACATACGAAATACATGTATGATTATATGTTAATAGAAGGTTAATAGATTCCGATTACAACATAATCTAATAAAGGATAAAACATCTAAGAAGGTAAAAAATACTGGTATTGTAGTTATGGTACAGAATAATAATACATAATATGAAAACTTTGTCGCGTGTCGCAGCACTTATTTAAAGTTATTAGAAGCGTTTCCTAAGTGAGAGGATGTTTTAATTGTATATGAAGCGCACTGACAACTATATTACATTGTAACGTTATTAGGATTAATATATTATACAGAATACCGAATAAAGCAAATATTACAAAACTTTGACGGTGTATATCGAAACAAAAAGGTAGGAACACTAATAAATAATATGATAGACGCTGGGAGCTAATCTCAACAATCAAATTTTGAAATAAAATCGAGTATATCTCTTTTAAGTAATAATAATCCATTTGATATCTCCATGGTTAAACATGATGCTAGCACCGTTGGATTGGGAGCTGTCTTGATTCCGAGATACTAGAGAGGAATTGGAATGATAGCGATTGGCAATAAGAAAAAAAAAATAAAAAAACAAAGCTCTTCACGTAGTTAAAAATGAGTTTTGAGACTTCAGTGCAGCAAAATATTCACAATTATACTCTAGAAGTAGATTTAGTGGATTCTTTGTCAGGGAAATGATTGCTGGTTTTACACACTATAGAGCAAATATATTTATATTTATTATTCGAAATGGTATTGAACATGTTATACAAATTGCTATCTCTGTGACACATTTTTAAGCATGACAACATAAACATTATTAAAAAAAATATATATATGTATACATATATGGGTCAGGGTCGCGGATGCAAATCTTATATCTTTGAACGAGAAATTCTTGTCTATATATATAAATATCTATATAATCTGGACCTCGGAAACCACTCCAGCGATTTTTCATGGAATTTTGTATGCAGGGTTTGGGGGCGATAAATCGATCTAGCTGGGATTTATTTTAAGAAAATAAATAATAAAGGTATTAACTGATAATATTACTCTTTCTGACATCTATTGGCGAATGATAATACTGTTTATTTTATTGTGTACAGCTGACTGCATAACCATGCAGTGGCACTAGAGATGTACCAGTGGATGGCGTTGTTGAGCAGCGTTAAGCCAATGAGTGGTATTAGCCGTTAGGTTTTATTGGGATGTGTGTGTCGGAACTTTAAAAGTAGTAGGTGAGATTGGTGGTTTGGCGTTTGATTTTAGATATGGCTGTTTGTTTGAATCATGGATTATTAAGGATATGCTGCCGGATTGAGCGAGTATTGAATCGAGAGAGAATGTATTGTGTAAAGTACGGTATATTCCGCGGAGCGCTACTAAGAATAATTTGTAACGGAGAATAAGACCATGTTGAATTGTATTGGAATTATAAATGGTAGAAAGTACAAGAGAACTTTTAGTGGAGTAATTTCTTCAAGGGTGCATTTAATTAAGCAAAACAAAAAAAAAAAAAAAAAAAAAAAAAACAAAAACAACTAGCAAAGCTCGAACATCCACTGTTTGACGAGGGATTTATTGACTATCCAACACCGGAGTACATTTTCCGTTTGATCTAGTAGTGCCTAAGCGGTTTCAACCACACAAACAAACAAACACGTGAGCTCTATATATTAGTATAAATATTGAGATGGACTTATAATAGCCATTGGCAATGTACAATGCTATGATAAAATGGAGAAGTAGGAAGGCAAAACCGGGATATACTTTAGTATGGGACGCCTCATAACTTTACGAGAAATACATGTTAGAATTATGTTAGTAGACAGTTCTGCGGAAAATTACTGATGATTAATGACTTGACAGTTAACTCGGAAATCCCATAATTGAGAAAAAAAAAAGACGAAAGAAAAAAAAAAAAGATAGATAAGTAATATGCAGACTAAAGAAGAGGGCCCATGAGTTGTGAGTTAGAGGATGATAAAATAGAACTAATATATGCACAAATTAAATTATACACAAAATAGAAGAAAAGCGGAGACGTACAGCCCAGGATAACGAAACTGGGGAGACTAGTAAGCAAAATGGGTTCATTTGAAAAAAACTAACGGATAATATAGAGTTATACAAAATAAACAAACTGAAATGAACAAACTGAATGAGCAATCTGATTAAGTAATAAAACATTGGTACTGTACTTAAAAATCAATTTCATATCCTGGCATTTATAAGAAAAATAGTTTTAATCATCTAAGTGAATGTCAAAAGATATGAGCAATAAGTATCTATACTGTTGTTCAAATTATTTAATGCGGTGTATATTGAATTACCTCTTAAAACAACAAAAAGGGAGGGATGTAGTGTATTGATAAAGTCATACACTTAGCATCTGTCGTCTCGAACTATACACTACGCGAACCAAGGGTGAAAGAGATAGATATAGAAGGAGATAGATCATAGACGTGGAGGACGGAACGGGGTGTGAAGACGTGGTGTATAGCAAACGAGCCGATAAATATTAATAATATTATTCTACTACAATGTTACACATATTAACTGTAAATAGTGACTATTACAGAGCCTTACAGTGATTAGTGCATGGCCAGGTAGATTCACCATTATAAAAATAATTCTTAGGATCACTTCTAAATCGGTTGCCATCCTGTCCATCAATGTTTCCTTGAAAATATTCAACAAAGTTTTCTGAATTACAACTTTTTTTTAATAAATATTACCAACTATTTAATAAATTACTATTTAACTCCCAAGTTAGGTTTCGAAAGATCAATACTCGTTGATCTTCTACAACATCAAGATCATGTGATTATACTTAATGTTGACTTATGACCAACGATGTGAATATTCTTTTCTCCTCACTTAGTTTTTATTGAGTAAAAAATAGTTAACATTCGTCTATATTATTGTACATATCTTATGGTTAGTTCAGAATCATTCAGACGATAGTCGTCTGTGTCTCGGTGTTCATCACTATTATGCCAACTTGATTATATATTTTTTATATTTGCCTTTCGCAGGCATACGGCCCGCCCAATTTTGAGAATTCATCGCCGCTCATGGACTTTCCTAGAGTCAAGGGTCCAGCACAACCAAGTTGCTACCGTACGGACAGTATTCTCTTTAAGACTTGCTGATTCACATTTCACATTCCTGCACACTATTTAATTGATCCAATATACGGTTGACAATCGTTTGGGGCTTTTTAGAATTCTTGCAACCGTATTTTTAAGCAACCGCACGAGAAATAATTTCAAAATGTTGTTTGACATGTGCCAACGTTAATCCACCACGTATTCAAATTAACAAAATTTTCTACATCATAGCTGCAATTTTCCATATGGTGTACAGACAATTAATATTAATTTAACGGCACGTGGCAAACATTGCGACCGCGCTGTGGCGACGCATCATGAGAATGCGGTTGGTTAGGCAATGTTTGACGAGACCGCCCTTTGAATATTTGTATATTAGTCATTTCGGAAATGTTCATTCAGGAATGTTTAATTGCGAATATTTTATTTCAATTTTATCATATTAAATATTAATAATATAATATTTACTCCTATTAGCCTAAAAGCTCCCACTGCTGGTCTAAGACATCCCTTAAGCTCTTCCACATCAGACATCTTTCTATTGAAAGTAATTTGCATCCAGTTCCTGTTATATTTGTCGAGATGTCGAGGGATCTAGCCTTAAATCTTATATATTTGCTTTCAAATTAGACGTTGTTTGGAAAAGTTTAATTTTAAATATTTTGTTCAAATTTCATCATTTCTTTGTTTTGAAATTAGAGGTTTGTATATCGAAGTTATCCTTTTTATCATTTTTACACAGTACAGTACAGTACAACAGACCTAAATTGTTTTCAGGTTAAATATTATTAGTAGTATTGATTCACAGGATCCAGCTCAAGATTTCTTTAAGATTTGTTCGAGATTTCGCCAAGATTTGTTCAAGCAAGTCAAAACTGAATGACACGAAACTAAAAAAAAAAAAAAAAAAAAAAAAAAAAAGTTTGGTGTCAAATTGGGGGTTTTCGGGGTCGTCCGATCCATCTGTGCTATCCATTTTCTTCTAACTGTAACCGTTGCCTTTTTAGCTATTTTATTTCACCAGGTCCACTACCCCTAATTAATTAGCTAATGTTTTTAAGGTGATTACCTTAAATATCTCCTCGACTGCGCTCTTAATGACGGTCACTTAATGAATCATCACTCGATGCTAATCACCCTATTCCTCATCAATAACAACACGTTGTTTCAATAGTTCATGTTTTATTCATTCAAAAAATTGATTTAAACATCATATGCAATATCATATCATTTTTAAACGTATCCATATTAAAATTATTTAAAAAATCACTTAATGACTTCCCGTTAAACTTATACAATATGTACAATATACAGTACTCTCCACAGACTGAAGTCCAATCATTTTGTATTCTGCTACTACTACATTTCCATTGTTTTGAATTCCTATTCAAGAACATTCTGTGATAACCAGTAGGAGAACGTCCATAAGAATCAAAATATTCTCCAACACCGCAACTATCTATGTGTATACCTATCCAGTGAGATCCTGGCTTTGTGTCCGGGTCCAAATTGCTTATAACATACATAGGAACTTGAACATTCATTGGTAATTTGTTTGCAGCGTATACATTATACTGTAGACTTGGATGAATTTTTCCTAAACATTGTTGAATTTCATTGGTATTCATTGTTGCATTTAAGTTCCATATGACTGAATACTTCGTAGGATTACAGGTGAGTGAAAAGATCAAGATATGATACATATATTTAAGAGTGAAATAAGGTGCAAATAAAACGGTGAGTATATTGTTACAGTAAGTTTTATTTTGATCATAAACTTAGTACTAAGTAATACAGAATTCATTATTCTAGTCTTAGCTGCTATAGTCAACAGTAACATTACGATTTTTATCTATTTCGATAACGTTATCAAACTCAGCATATACAACACAGTTTATTGTTTGAGTAAGAGTGGATTCAAAACGAACTTCTAATCTTACGCTACCATGCTTTATAAGATTCCAATGACTCGATGAATTGGCTGATAAATCAGGAGTAAGATCAAAAGCTAACAGACAATAACCATTGGAATATTTATCACGAGATATCCCATTACCTTCATTTAGAAAATGTATTCCCGTTCCTGAGAATAAGGTATGATATGTTGTAGTAAACATTTTATTCTCAAACGATGGTTGCAAAGCTTTTGAGGGTATTTGATGACCATCTATGTACAAACAAAATGAATTCATATCATAGTTTTCAAAGTTAAGTGGATTTTTAGTGAGACTACCATTGAACGCTGCATTATTAACAAACCCAACTATACATCTTTTAGGTACTTGTCCTAGAAAAATATTATCAAGCGTTTTTCCTTGAACTCCTGATGGTATTGTTAAAACTTTAACTTCAGCTCGAGTTATATTTTTCTGTTGCTGTGGAATAGTAAGAACACAAATCTAATAATCTATATAAAATTGATAGTTAATGGTTTCTTAATATAAGAATGCGCAAATGTAATTACAAACTAATTAGATAAGATACTTAATGATTTGTTGAAACAAGATTGTGTTAATGTAATAATCTATTAAAACTAGATAGTTAATGATGTGTTGAAACAAGATTGCTAAGTGCTTTACGTTTATATATAAGTCCACAATATTATTGGTATGTTAATTTAACTAGCAGTCGTAGTTCGGCGAAGTATTGTTAACTAAAGTGAATTATAGTGACCAAAGGAAAATGGAGGTAAGGTACTTTTTTTTGTTTTATCAATTTATAAACTTTTCATTACTACTAGATTTACTCTTAGGTTATTATTGGATTTACTCAGAGAGACTCATTGTGTAAATTATGTTGTATTGTTACAGAACTCATTCAGTTCTATGATGGAAGATAATACATATAAAGGATATTATTATAACACACCCCCGGATTCTGAAAATGAATTAGAAATAATTACATCACCACCACCACAGCCCATTAAAAGAAAATCGAATGAAAATCAAACAATTGATGATCTGTTCGAAATATCACCGAAGAATAAAAAGAAAAAGACATCGAGTTCTGTGTCTCGAACTCAAGATGGTGGTACAACGTTTATCACTAGCAATTCAGATGATTCAGCAAATGCAACACATCTTATTAAGATCGAGTTGTATGATTTGCAAAAAATATCAAAAATTCCCGTGAAAGAGCACTGGAAAAATAGTGAAATTAGAATCAAGTTTTATACAACAAACAAAACAAAAAAATATGACAATATTCAAAAATTAATGTATCACCTTACAAAGGATATTACTACAAGTGAAACTTGTAAAAAATATTTCTTTTCCAAATAAGAACTAAGTATATAATTTGCCACCACCACCACCACAAACAATCAAAAGAGAAAAAAAGTGAAAAACAAGAAAGTGATGATCAAATTCCCGAAGATTAAGAAGAAAGACATCAAGCTCTGTGTCTCGAACTCATGATGGTGGCACAACATTAATCACACGCAATTCAGACGATGCCAAAACGTACTAAGAAACCATTAGGCAATTACATACTTTGTTAATTATGGATTCATCATTACCTAATTTCTTTACCTGCATATTTCATATAAGTTCTCAAATTTTTTTTGACTTATATTCAGTTGTATGTTGATGTTTGTGGTGTAACTTTAATTCACTTTCCAAATTAAACTACAAAATGGACTTCTCCAATACAGTTGAAAGCGCCTTTTTTAGTTCGGAAGTTGACGAAATTCTCGATGAAAATGAAATGGTTAAGATTTGTGAAGAAGTGGAGATATGTGAATCATTGAAATCATGTTTTGATGATGAATTTACATGTGTGTCGAATGAAAACCACACGAAGTAAGTACCGAGTTTTATATCAAGCTTAATAAAAAAAAATGTTTTAACAGTTACAATAATATTTTATTTTGTTATAGTCAACCAAAACAAGGAGGATCACTCAAACGCACAATAGTTCGCGATGATCCAAAACCTTTCATTCATAATGTGAAACGTCCAAGAACTGAAGAAATGGTGTCAACTTCATCTGGTGTGACAGAAGGACCCCACGCAGGTGATCATTTAAACCAAGTAAATTGTGACGCTTGTAAAATTACAGTTAGTAAACGATATTTTACCAACCATTTAAAAAGTAATATCCATAAAAATAACGCTCTGAAATTACACAAAACTTTTGAAAACGTATCGATTATTGAAACCGCTTTTGGACAAAGAATTATAACATATAAAATTTGTAGTAAAGCGAACGAAACTTTTAAACCATTATTTCAAACTCCGGAATCATTTTTGAATTCAATTAAAAATGACATATTATTTTTAGTTGAAGAGTCAATTGAAAAATATAGTATTTTTAAAGTTAATTTCATATTACATGCTGAATTCATTCAACAAAGTAAAGATGATACAGTGAATTCATTTGATTTTCAAACTAGCAATTTTATCATATGTCGTGGGGATGATTTAAATATATTTTTTACGTCTTTATGTGATACTTTGGTAAATAAAATAAGTAGCTTTGAGAAAAAAGATAGTGGATGGAGTCTAAAACACATAAAAAGCATAGATTTGAATGTGAATAAATTTAATCCTCTTCGTGGTACTTCATATATTGATTTACCCAGAGATATTAGTGCAAAAAAAGCCGTTATTAATGTTCAAAACACAGATTATTTATGTTTCAAATGGGCTTTACTCTCCGCTCTTTATCCAGTTAGTAAAAATGCTGGTCGCGTATCTTCATACACTATGCATTCTGATAAATTGAATTTCAATGGTGTATCATTCCCTGTTAAATTAACTGACATTCCAAAAGTGGAAAAATTAAACAAAATTAGTATAAATGTATTTGGTTTAGAATGGAATAAAAATACTAAAAAGCACAGTATTATTGGGCCTATTTATTTTACTAAAAGCCGTAGGAGTAGTCATATAAACTTGTTGCATTTGAGTAATGGTACAAATAGTCATTATTGCTTTATCAAAAATTTATCTCGTTTAGTTAGCAAGCAACTCTCAAACCAAAATCATGCCGTTCATATTTGTGATGGATGTCTATTGTATTTTCCAACTATTGAAAGATTGTCAAACCACCAACAATATGACTGCTCTCATGTTACTACTGAATTACCAACTAGTGATAAAACATTTAAAAATTGGTTTGGTCAGTCAACATCTAATGATAAGGTAATGTTCGATCATTTTGAACGAAAATTAAAAGTACCTTTTGTTATATATGCAGATTTTGAAGCATTTTTAAGTCCTGTTAATTCATGTTCCAATAATCCATTCAAATCATATACAAATAACGTTCAAAAACACGAACCGTATAGTTTTGGGTATTACATAAAGTGTTCATATAATGACAATTTGTCAAAGTTTGAGTCTTATTGTGGGTCCGAATGTGCACAAGTGTTTATGAATAGAATTTACAATGACTTGAAATCTATTTGTAGCAAAAATAATTTTCAAAGCCCTCCCAAACCATTGACTGTAGAAGATCAACAAATTGTAAGCAATTGTAAATGTTGTCATATTTGTGAGACTGATTTGAAAGAAGGAAAATGTTTAGACTTTGACTGGTACACAGGTAATTTTAGAGGTGTTGCACATGAAATATGTGCAAAAAAGTTTAGAGCACCAAATTTTATACCAGTAATTCTTCATAATTTAAGTCATTATGATTCACATTTTATTGTTCATGCACTCAATTTTGTTGATGGTCAAGTAGATATAATTCCTCAAAACAAAGAAAGGTATATTTCGTTTTCAAAAACTTTGTATGTAAATAATCAAAGAATAAATTTAAGGTTTATAGATTCATTAAAATTTTTACCATGTAGTCTTGATCAATTAGCTAAAAATCTAAAAGATGATCAATTTCATACTCTAAAACACAAATTTCCTATCAATGAAGACTTTATGCGTCTCAGAAAAAAAGGTGTTTTTCCCTATGAGTTTATGACCTCTTTTGATAGTTTAAAAGTAACATCTTTACCCAACCAACAACAATTTTACAACACATTAACAAATTCAAATGTATCTGATGACGATTACAATCATGCAAAGGATGTTTGGAATCACTTTAAATGTTCAAATATGCTTGATTATTCCAATTTATATTTAAAAACCGATGTCTTGCTATTAACAGATATATTTGAAAATTTTAGAGATCTTTGTATTGCTACTTATAATCTTGATCCCGCCCACTATTATACTGCCCCAGGCTTAAGTTGGGATGCTATGTTAAAGTACACCAAAATAAAATTAGAATTATTGACAGATTTTGATAAAATTGCTTTCATAAGGGCTGGTATTCGTGGTGGTGTATCTCAATGTAGTAATCGTTATGCCAAAGCCAATAATGAATATTTAAACAATTATGATGTCAACACAGCTAAATCATATCTTGTTTATTTTGATGCTAATAATTTATACGGATGGGCTATGTCCCAATACCTTCCCGAAGGAGGATTTGAATGGATAGATCCTACAAGTAGTTTTGATGTATCTGATACATCAGAAAATGGTTTTATCTTAGAAGTAGATTTAGAGTATCCTGATGAACTTCATGACATACATTCAGATTTACCTCTTTGTCCAGAAAACATTTGTATCAATAATTGTAAAGATTCAAAATTAATTTCTAATCTTAATAATAAATACAAATATAAAATTCATTACAGAAATTTAAAACAATGTCTCAAACTAGGTATGAAGTTGATAAAGATACATAGGATATTAAAATTTAAACAAAGTCCCTGGCTTCAAAAGTATATCGATTTAAATACAAATATGAGAACAAAAGCGGTATCAGATTTTGAAAAAGATTTCTATAAACTGATGAATAATTCAGTATTTGGTAAAACCATGGAAAATATAGAAAAAAGGGTTAATGTAAAACTGCGAACGCATTGGGAAAATCGAGGTAAATCTCTGGGAGCACAAGATTTGATCGCGAAACCAGAATTTCATAGCCTTTCAATATTTTCTGAAAATTTAGTTGCAATTCAATTACGGAAAACAAAAATTTTATACAATAAGCCTATCTATCTGGGATTTTGCATTTTAGATATTTCTAAGACTTTAATGTATGAATTTCATTATGATTACATGCTAAAAAAATTTAGTGATAAAACTAAACTATTGTACACTGATACTGATAGTTTCATTTATCAAATATTCACAAATAATTTTTATGAAAACATCAAACCTGATTTAGGTGCACGGTTTGATACTTCCGATTACCCACCTGATAATATTTTCAGTTTTCCTAGAATAAATAAAAAAAAGTTAGGATTTTTCAAAGATGAAAATAATGGACAAATTTTAGAAGAATTTGTTGGTCTTCGATCAAAAATGTATGCATTCAAGGTAGGCAACAAAATAGTAACAAAAGCTAAGGGAGTAAATAAAAGTGTAACGAAACGATTAAATTTAGATAATTATAAATCATGTCTTTTTAATAAAAATGTTCAATATCATAGTATGTATAGATTTAAATCTATCAAACATACAATATTTACTCAACAAATTAACAAAACTTCTTTGTCTTATAATGATACTAAGCGTCACATTTTACCAAATCTTGTAGATACTTTAGCATGGGGTCACTATAAACTAAGATAAAATATCAATTGTAATGTGTTTTTTTTTTTTTTTTTTTTACTATTATGTTTAGAGTATCTCCAATAATCTTCATATTTTGTATTAAATGTAGTGTTGTAAATAAAAACCTAAATTTAAGAAAATAAAATTGTACATACATATTGTGTTATTTAGTTTGTAAGTTAAATTTAAGAATTAATTATAATATCTTCATTATCCGTTGGTTACTATAATTCAATTTAGTTAATAATAATTCACTGAACTATTAATACTAAATTAAAAAAATAATTGTACATACAAATTTCGTGTTATTTAGTTTGTAAGTTAAATTTAAGAATAAGTTATATTTGATTATATGTCCTGATTGAAGAGAAACAAATAAAGTTGTGGTTAATATGAATGCTGTTTATTTTATTGTTGAACTTCGCATATGTCACACGTTGACAACATGTATCATTTTATCCACCCTTTTACTGCAATAATTGCAGGACCTAGTGGATGTGGAAAATCTCAGTTTGTAACAAATTTTATTAAATACAAGAGTGAAGTATGCAATATAGATTTTGCTCAAATAACTTGGTGTTTCGATGAAATGCAACCTCTATATAACTTAAATAATGTAAACTACTTTCAAGGATTACCAGATCTAAACATGTTTGATGGTAAAGAGCCCAATCTAATCATAATAGATGATCTCATGAGGGAATCCGATGGACGCATTGTTGACATATTTACAAAAGGTAGTCATCATAGAAATTTAAGCGTTTTCTACATAACCCAAAATTTATTTCATCAAGGAAAAGGACAGAGGGATATTTCTTTAAATTCAAGTTATATTATTTATTTTAAAAATCCTCGGGATAAAACACAAATTCGATATTTAGCACGTCAAGTTTCACCAGAAAATACTAAATTCATCGAAGAAGCGTACAGAGATTCTACTAAGGATGCTCATGGATATTTGATGGTAGATCTTAAACAAAATACTAATGATCAGTGTCGTATTAAAACAAGGGTATTTCCTAATGATGGATTTTGTTATATATACATACCAAAGAAGGGGTTTAAATACGACAAGAATCAAAAAATGTCCGTCATTTACCAATAATGCAGGGAAGCTTGAAGACACATAAAGATTTACTCTCTGCATTACATACTTTAAAACCAAAATATCAAAAAGCCTTATTAAAATCGTGTGATGAGGATGAAATAAATTGTATTTGTGAGTGTGTTCATAATATTTTACAAGGTAAAGTTCCATTAAAGGAAAAGGAAAAAAAAAATCTGAAAAAGTATAGAACTTTGCTTCGTAAACTCGTACATAAAACTACAAATAAAGTGAGAAAAAATATAATAATTCAAAAAGGTGGAGCCTTTCTACCTATTATATTGGGTTCTATACTGAGTGGATTAATAAGCGGTATTGTTTAAAATGGAACATGCTAAGAGAATGATACTTGTTGAACCGAGTTTGATAGATAAACTTAATCAAAGAGATTCTTTGGATAATCCAAAATCAAGACTAGATGTCGAAATGCAAAATATTTTAAAAAGCAAAGAAGATGATAGAAAGAAGTGTATTTTGTACTTACAAGTTTTACAGCGATATTTACACTTTACTGGGGAAGATCGCCAACCTTATGAACTGCCAATAATAACTTCACCTAATTCGTCTGAAACAATTATTAAAAAAGAACGTGACGATAAAAATATTGAAACAAATATTCAAGGATCAGTTGTTGATCAGATATCAAACGAAGAAGATACTCACCAAGAGAGCAACACTGTCCAGACAGAACCTGTTTACTCAGTAAAACAAATTTTAAGTTTGATACCAAAGACGTATTCCAAAAAAGGTGAGCTCTTACTAAATTTGTTGTCATCAAACAAAACAAAAATCCATTGGAATGGTGAAGGTACAGTTCTTATTGATAACAACGAGGTAATTGGAAGCAATATTATAGACTTAATAAATGATACATTAAGACCACTAAAACGAAATGATCCCATTGGATGGGAAAAATTTGCAAAGGTATTAAAAGACCTTAAAGTACCTCTTAGTTACGTTGGTAATCCGAAGAGAAGTAAATATATTAATCAACTACAACTAAAAGATCTTGAGGAACCATCTGCTGAGGAATTTACTACTCCTATGTCTACTGAAAAGTACATTAGAAAAGTAAAGAAAAAAATAGATTGGGAAAAATGGACCCCTTATTAGAAATTCACAATATTTATTATGATGCATCACACCCTGCTGGTTATAGTAGTATTGATAAACTTGCCGGAGCTATGAAAGGTAAAATGACTAAAAAGGAAGTTAAAGAATGGTTGCAATCACAAGAAACGTACACTCTTCATAAGCCGATATATAAGAAATTCCCTCGAAACAAATATATTTTATCAAATTTAAATGTACTTTGGCAAACAGATTTGAGTGATATGAGAACTTACAGTAAATATAATGATGGTTACAATTATATATTGTGTGTTATTGATGTTTTTAGTAAGTATGCATATGTTAGAGCTATAAAAACCAAAAATTCATCTACAATAAAACAATGTTTTGAAAGCATATTCAGTGAATCTTGTAATACACCGACTCACATACAATCTGACAAAGGTACCGAGTTCGCATCCAAAGATGTTAAAAATTATTTTAAAACAAGAAATATTAATTATTATACTACAAATAATCCTGATATTAAAGCTAGTGTCGTTGAAAGATTTCAAAGGACACTCAAAACAAAAATGTGGCGGTATTTTACTCATAAAAATACTTATAAATACATTGATATTTTACAAGATTTATTGTATGCCTATAACCATAGTTATCATTCGAGTATTAAAATGGCTCCTTGTGATGTAAATTCTAACAATATAATTACTGTTTGGAATAATTTGTATGATAAAGAAACAGTAAGAACCACGAAAGATATCCCATTACCTAAGTTTCATATCGGTGATCATGTACGGATAACAAAATATAAACATGTATTTCAAAAGGGGTACGAGTCTAACTGGAGTGATGAAATTTTTGTGATATCTTCAATCATTGACAGATCACCCTGGGTTGTCTACACTTTGAAAGATTTAAAAGATGAAGTAATTGAAGGTACGTTTTATGAAAAAGAACTACAAAAAGTAAATTATAACCCCACCTCCAGTTATAAAATTGATAAAATTCTCAGATCTCGTTATTCAGGTGTCAAAAAGCAATTGCTAGTTAAGTGGAAAGGTTATCCTGATAAATTTAACAGTTGGATACTAGCATCGGAATTGCAAACAATATGATAAAACATAATTTTTATTTAACATTACCAAGCAACAGCTCTATGGAATATTTTCCTGAAAATAAGACAACTATGTTTTCTACTAAACTACCAAAACCCATGAAGTTAGAGGGAGAATGGATTGTTGGTGTGGTTGAATTTCAATATCCATGCACTATGTTCACTGTTCAAGAGCATGAAAATGTAATATATATAACTAAAAGAATGTTAATGCCAAATGAAGAAACAGCATCCTTGGTTTACTATAAAACTCACATTCCAGCCACAAACTATGATAATATAAATCATATTCTATCAGCCTTAAATAATATTAAAGAAAAGGTAAAGTTTCGCTATGATGAAATATCTAAATTTGTTTCTGTGTCAGTTATGGATGACTCAATCGTATCACTGAAGTTATCACCTAAATTGGCAATCCAATTAGGATACGAACCCAATAGAAATCTTGTAGAAAAAGGGTTCGGTAAATGTCCAGCAAATTTACATTTAGGATTACCATCTCAACTATTTGTTTATTGTGATATAGTAGAACCTCAAATTGTAGGAGACGTGATTACTCCACTATTAAGAATAATTCCTTTAGATCCAGCCAAATATATATATGGTGCTAATAAAATGCATGTTTTTTCACCTCCTCACTATATACCTGTTATGCGCAGAGAATTTGATACGATTGAGATAGATATAAGAACAAGCACGGGTCGTAATATACCATTCCAATTTGGGACGGTGTGTGTTAAACTACATTTTAGAAAATTATAATGTATCCTCGAGATCACATAACCTGCCCATATGAACATTACTATACTCACCAAGCTGGTTCAGGAATAGGAGTAATTTACAAGGGAGCACCTTATCAACGTGGTCATGGAATTGGTAGCTTTTTAGGAGGACTGTTTCGTTCAGTTTTACCATTAATATCAAGTGGAGCACGGACTATAGGAAAAGAAGCATTAAATACAGGTGTAGGGCTTTTATCAGATATGGTCAGTGCACGGCCAATGGAAGAGTCAATCAAGACGAGACTTAAAGAAGCTAGTTCAAATTTAAAAAGAAAAGCTGATGATAAAATAGATAAAATAATGTCAGGTTCAGGATATATAACAAAAAGAAAACGACTATCTGCATTCATTACACCACCAACTGCTAAGGTGAAAGCAATAAAAACAAAGACTCCACGAAAGTACAAAGATATTTTTTCATAAAATAAAATGTCATTTTTACATAGTCATTCTTGTGAATGTATCAAATCAGAATTAGATTTATTTGCTCTGCCATCAACACAAACAAGTATAGAAAGTGGATTGTGGATACATTACAAACCTATATCATCTCTAGCTGATGATGGTCCTATAGAATTTCAGGTGCCTGGAACTGGGGATGATTATATAGATTTGTCACATACTCTTATTCATATAAGAGCAAAGATATTAAGTCAAGACTCAACAAGACTAAATGCATCAACCATTGTTGCCCCTGTTAATAATTGGTTGCACTCACTTTTTAGTCAACTAGATGTTTACTTGAACCAAAAATTAGTTTCACCTCCTAACAATACATACCCATATCGCGCCTATATAGAAACTCTCTTAAACTATGCTCCTGCTGCAAAAGAATCACATTTAACATGCAGTCTTTGGTATGAAGATACAGAAGGAAAAATGAACTCAACTGATGGAACAAATATTGGTTTTACTAAAAGACAAGAATTAGTAACCGAGAGTAAGGAAGTAGAAATGATTGGTCATCTTCACGGTGATATATTTAATCAAGAAAAGTTTTTAATCAACGGCGTTGAAATGAGTGTAAAGTTAGTCAGATCTCGTGAATCGTTCAACCTTATGGCTTCTACAGATGATATGAAATTTAAAGTTAGCATAACAGATGCAACTCTTGTTGTAAGAAGAGCAAAAATTAATCCAAGTGTTTTGCTTGCACATCAAAAAGTTCTAGCATCTACCACTGCAAAATATCCCATAACTCGAGCTGAAGTTAAAGTTTTAACAATACCATCAGGAGTTCAAGGAAAAACGCTTGATAATATTTTTCTAGGACAAGTACCTAAAAGATGTATAGTTGGGTTTGTTAATAATGCAGCGTTCAATGGTAGTCTCACTAAAAATCCACTTAACTTTGAAAACTATGATATGAATTCATTTTGTTTGTACATAGATGGTCATCAAATACCCTCAAAAGCTTTGCAACCATCGTTTGAGAATAAAATGTTTACTACAACATATCATACCTTATTCTCAGGAACGGGAATACATTTTCTAAATGAAGGTAATGGGATATCTCGTGATAAATATTCCAATGGTTATTGTCTGTTAGCTTTTGATCTTACTCCTGATTTATCAGCCAATTCATCGAGTCATTGGAATCTTATAAAGCATGGTAGCGTAAGATTAGAAGTTCGTTTTGAATCCACTCTTACTCAAACAATAAACTGTGTTGTATATGCTGAGTTTGATAACGTTATCGAAATAGATAAAAATCGTAATGTTACTGTTGACTATAGCAGCTAAGACTAGAATAATGAATTCTGTATTACTTAGTACTAAGTTTATGATCAAAATAAAACTTACTGTAACAATATACTCACCGTTTTATTTGCACCTTATTTCACTCTTAAATATATGTATCATATCTTGATCTTTTCACTCACCTGTAATCCTACGAAGTATTCAGTCATATGGAACTTAAATGCAACAATGAATACCAATGAAATTCAACAATGTTTAGGAAAAATTCATCCAAGTCTACAGTATAATGTATACGCTGCAAACAAATTACCAATGAATGTTCAAGTTCCTATGTATGTTATAAGCAATTTGGACCCGGACACAAAGCCAGGATCTCACTGGATAGGTATACACATAGATAGTTGCGGTGTTGGAGAATATTTTGATTCTTATGGACGTTCTCCTACTGGTTATCACAGAATGTTCTTGAATAGGAATTCAAAACAATGGAAATGTAGTAGTAGCAGAATACAAAATGATTGGACTTCAGTCTGTGGAGAGTACTGTATATTGTACATATTGTATAAGTTTAACGGGAAGTCATTAAGTGATTTTTTAAATAATTTTAATATGGATACGTTTAAAAATGATATGATATTGCATATGATGTTTAAATCAATTTTTTGAATGAATAAAACATGAACTATTGAAACAACGTG
The DNA here is from genome assembly GCA_023078785.2 of Hyles euphorbiae. Lineage (NCBI taxonomy): Eukaryota > Metazoa > Arthropoda > Insecta > Lepidoptera > Sphingidae > Hyles > Hyles euphorbiae. The sequence goes on along the minus strand of CM041033.1, from coordinate 13,348,225 downwards.
TTGTTATTGATGAGGAATAGGGTGATTAGCATCGAGTGATGATTCATTAAGTGACCGTCATTAAGAGCGCAGTCGAGGAGATATTTAAGGTAATCACCTTAAAAACATTAGCTAATTAATTAGGGGTAGTGGACCTGGTGAAATAAAATAGCTAAAAAGGCAACGGTTACAGTTAGAAGAAAATGGATAGCACAGATGGATCGGACGACCCCGAAAACCCCCAATTTGACACCAAACTTTTTTTTTTTTTTTTTTTTTTTTTTTAGTTTCGTGTCATTCAGTTTTGACTTGCTTGAACAAATCTTGGCGAAATCTCGAACAAATCTTAAAGAAATCTTGAGCTGGATCCTGTGAATCAATACTACTATTATTAATAAAATTTATTATATTATCAGGGATCAATTGTTATGTTAATAGATAAGGAAAATATACAATAAATTAAAATTAGATCCAATATGAAAACAATCACAATGATTCATTCACAACTTAACTCTGTAATAGCGTTGTGATTTATTATGATTGCAATATTTATTCCAAAGTAATTGTTCTAATCATTATGATACATGATAATGCTCTCGACGTAATATTTACACTGGTCGCTACATAGCATTTGCGTGAAATCATTTGACAACCGAGCAAATTTTTTCTACGTTGTTTTTGTAACGACAATTTTTGAACATTTTTGTAATGTAAAAACATTTGTATTTTTAATGAGAAGAAAATATACGGCGTTTCCGTTTCATTGTTTGTCGCGTAAGTGGGGATGAAAGGTAAAGATATGATGAAAATTAATCTCAGGGTACAGAAATTATTGTAACCGACATCCAAATCCCCAGCTGTACTACTGCGAAAAAAATTTATATATCTAGATCAAGTCTGGATCAACATCAATTACTTCGAACGCTTCCATGAACTTTCATCAGTACACAAGGCCCTGAATAACAACAATGTAATGGAACCCACATTGTGAACAATTGAATCGATGTAATAGAGAACACAGTAGGGGAACTTTACTCGTAAGTACATTATGAATAACTTGTGCAGAACTTTATTAACAATAACTTTGGAACACGATCTGCTGTAGACGTCATCTGAGGTTGGGATTGTGGGGCGGCTGAGTTCATTAAATTAACCCGTGTGTTGGAATGTATTAATGTTACAATGTTTGACTTTAATAGGACCGTGCACGACTTTTATTTACTAAACATAATTGAATTGGATTTGGAAAAGTCTCATACATTTGATGAAATAATATACAAAAGAATAACAAGAGTCTAATAATAAAAACAGAAAGGATTGCCGGAGATCGATGACTCTAACCTAGAGAACAGGTTTCTGACTTTTCAATGTCCAATTTGTACCCTTTGGCATGAAAACAACATCGTACAGATCAATGATGAGAGATAAGCTAAAAAAAATAGAAGGCTATTAGAGTAAGCCATCCAACCTTGGGCAGTGTTATAGTTTCAGGTTCACCCTATGGGTCTGTGGCCTATGTGAGGCAATCCACGAGCTGGTTTTATTATTACAATGACAACAAGAGTTTTTACGGACGACAGGTAAGAAAATAATCGATTCGCTCGGCTCACGTAATTATGGACTCAGCAATACAGAGTCCCAAATATATACAGCTCACATTAGTTTTCCCCCGAATAAGAACATTTGTATAATAAATATTTTCTTCTAATAAAATCTGAGATTCGCCACAGATGTGAATATATCCTTAGACTGGTAAACGGATGGTGCACTTTAGACCATTACGGTTCATAACATCCAGCGGATCTTGTGTATTGGCCCTGGCAGATGGTGGAACAAATGGCGCAAATTCAATAATTACTTACATGAGACTGGGCTAATGTGACGTCACAGTCAATTAACTTCGCTTCATTTCACTGTATATTTTCTCAGACTAATAATAAAAATTAGTAACATATGAAGTAAATTTTCGTTGCAATATAACAGAAAAGTGAGAAAGCAAATAGCGTATGCGTAAATATACGTCAATTAAGTAGATATTACTTTATTAATTTGAAGCATTGACCCATAAAAATCAATATATTTTTGGCTATGAAACTGACGTGAACAAAAATTACAACTGAAAACATATCCAGCAAATACCAAAAATAAAGGAATAACATCCAAAAATATCATTCTATTTCATAAGCAAATAAGTTAAACGATGCTGTTGTCCGAACAAATATTATTTTTACTATGAAAACCGAAATGTTCCGAAAATGAAACTGGTCAATCGAATATTCGGGGCAATTAATGCACTCTTCTAATGAGAATTGGACTTTGAAACATCCCATGCGGAAATCTCGTACAGCGTATCGCGAAACTTATAATGAAAGGCAAAGGGTTTAACTTTGAATGTCAAATGCAAAGCGGCTTCCGGAGTAGTCGAGCTAACCCTCGTTTATGTACCCGGTATCTATATCGATGTAGTATGGGACAGCAGTAAGGTTTAATGACAACAGTCCAATACAGGATCGAGGTCAGCGTTAAGCGTTGCATTGGATTTGGCAGCGGACCTTAATTGAGCTGTTATCGTACGCATACGTCGAAATGTCGAACTGGCATGTTATCTGGGGGCGCGGCCGAGCCCCCTCCAAGTCGGGCTATAGGCCGTAACATCCTTTTCTCGAAGCAATTCAGACCATTTTCAACCCCCTATAACTTCGTTGTGGCTAAAGCATGAAGCCTGAATTTTCAGTTACTAAGCAGGCATTGTGTAAACACGGTATATTTAAAATTTCATTCAATTTGAACCAGTAGTTTAATAATTGTAACTAGTCAAACTTTCTTAATTTTGTCACTCACTGACTGACTGACCGATCATCAAAAGTCTAAGGCACTTCTAGCAGACATAGAACCTTCAAATTTAGAATATAATTAGTGTTTAGTGTCTAAAGTAAGGGAAAATTCAAACATTTCATAATTTGTGTCTAGTTTTCTAGATAGACCAACTGCGTGAATAACTTTGTAATCCCATATAAATGTATAGGATTACAAAGTTACATTTGCAGTTAATGAATCATGGTACCCGTATATAATGGAATAATAGTTGTAGATAGATATCTATATATATAAGGCATAACAGGAGGGGATATAGAGAGGGAAATGGTGTATTCAGCCCATGAAACTGTATAACATTCCTCTAGAGAAACATGACGAAGAAAAACTTGCAAATAAATAGACTAAATAGCTCGAAAATATCATTTACAATGAAAGAAAGAACATTAATAATTAATCAAATCCGCTATATTTGTGATAAATTAATACCTACAAAAATAAGAAAAATACCGAAAAGGAAAAAAGTAGGACTCTACAAAAAGACGTGAGATCCCATCAAAAACATCCTGTAATAAAATTCCAAGTCTCGCAGCTCCAAGTCGATTAATTTATTTAGTCCTTAAGGGACCTTCTATATAAAGTTATTACGTTAGTTATTACCATATCAATATTAAAAATTCTTTACGTTTTAAATAAATGGATCAACTTGGCCATCGCATGAAAACATAATGTATCGTACAATTTATACATAATGCTGCTGGCCAAGTCAATCTATTTATTTAAAACGTAAAGAATTTTTAATATTGATATGGTAATAAGTAACGTAATAACTTTATATAGAAGGTCCCTTAAGGACTAAATAAATTAATCGACTTGGTATTACATGCATCTCACAACTTTTTGCGGTAGAAAACCTGAGCTGCGAGACTTGGAATTTATTTACAGGATGTTTTTGATGGGATAAATATTACATTTTTAATTTATAGCGACCATATTCTCTAGTCTTTGAGATAAAAAGAGGAGCTTTCATTTGTTATTTTTAAACAGAAATAAAAATTCAGTTGATTTCAGTCGTTAAGGAATACCTCATATTTTTATTATTCCTTGCATCTTAGTTACGTTGTATTGTCATCAGATTTCTATAAAAATGTATTCAAAGACTCCCAACTATGAACAAAGTACTTTTCAAGCAGGTACTTTGTAGTATATTTTGAGACGACTTTATATTCCGAGTATAAAACCAGGAACAGGGTGATCAATTCATTTATATCTTATAATTTTTATATTTTTTCAGTATCTACGCGCACAATTTTTTTGTTTATCAGACTTCCCAATACGTTTTTATTTATCAAGACAGCTATACTATATATAACAGTTATACTAATTGTAAAAGAGCTACGGATCAGTTTCTTGCCCGTTCTTCTTTAGAAGAGAGTTCTCTGTCTTGTGAACCTGGTGGTAGTGAAAAAATCGTTAAATCTCAAAAATGCATGCACTATAAAGATTCTATGAATTATTTTCCTTTTTATGTGTTTGGACATTTAGAAACATTTTATGGTTCGCAACCAAATTTACTATGAGCGTTCGTATTTGAGGAACTAAGCCAACAGCTACTGCTTCCAATGCGAATGGTATAGAGTTTGAGTACCTGTCGGGTCAAACATTTGGGAGGTAAATGTTTGATCTCGCGTCCGAATGTTTGTGATGTCTTGTACCTTGTATACTTGTATATTAAACTACTAGACGGGAGAGTAGTATTAAACTAGAGCAATGCCATTTAAAGCTTTGCTGCTGTTGTTAATTTAATATAATTGGACATTTTTATTCGTTTTACTCTTAATGTAAAGATTTGTTCCCTGTCTCAACAGTATTTTAGATTCTAGTTCATATTTTGGCCCAGTACATGCTGGTAGATAGACATGTTTTATCACATCTGGTGTGGTGGCTGCTTCGCTATCTATATCGACTCTCATGTAGGTTTATTAATTTTCAAAGTACAATACAGCTGATGGTGCGGTGACTTTACGTCTATTGTCTCGGGGTGACGAGCGCAGTACCGTCCAATGCAGTCCTTTGATAGTTATTATAAGTTCGAAATTGTGTTGCTTTAGTTTACTGGCAAGCTTACTATCCGGCAAAAAATAATCAACCAGATAATACCATAATTTTTGTAATGAAAAAACAACCGTATCAACGCATGTCATAATCTAATTAAGATTCAAACCCAGCACTCCAGCGCATCACATTACGTTAATGTGCTATACAATCAAATTTTATCACCACGGAATCAGATATGTACATAGCTAATGCATCAAATTGCGCATTATTGCAAGTTTCATCCATGGAGATTTCTACGCCAACTATGATCTCATTAAGTATGATGCATTTGTAAATTAATTGATATTGGCTTTGTCCCAAGACGTTAGTAGGCCACTTACTACTCTCTAGTGCACTTAGGTGGAGTGTTGCGGTGTCCTAATGAACAAAGCTACTGCCCGCCTTGATGACTCGGGACACACCAATGTGGTAATTAGAAATTGTTAGCTATACATATCGTGTTATACACACTTTGCATTAGTAGCTTTGAAAATGGAGCAGCAATGTACAAGTAATTTGCAAATATTTAAATGTTGATAGCATAAATTCAATCCCAAACAATTTAAAAATAAATAATAAATCTTGGAAATATGGGTTGCCTTGAGAATCGAGCAACAGTCAATAAATAGAAATCTACGGTTAAAAGAGCTTTATAAAAATCTCGCAAAGTAAACCGTTTTATAGAAGCTCTGGACTAAAGCAATGCTGTTAATGTTAGAATCCAATAAAATTAGCAAAAGGAAACTAGATAGAAAATATGAAAAATATTCACTCTTATTCCTCTTTCCTTTGAAAAGACAGCGTGTTTTTTCGTAAAAGCGTTCAGCTAACCCTCTTTGCAGTTGCAAAAGCCTGATGGCTATTGCAGTTTACAAAAAAAAACAGCCATGCAGACGGAACAATTTGCTAACCACTTTAACTTTGAAAATAATATATAAATAGTTTATATAACTGGAAAAGTATTTGGGGGTAAGAAATATAATCATATTAGCTGCAGCGTATTATTTTGGCCAGCTACAAAAACTAAATTAATTCTTCCTGTTTTATGTTTATTTAAAATCTGTATATTACTACTTTTTTAGTATCGCCAAAAATGGCATGTGCTTGCCGTTCATCTTGGTAAGCGATACTACCGCACATGAATAGTAGCAAAACCAAACTATAACTTGAATTACAAAGCAATGCTTGACATTCTACTGCATTCACCATCATGAGACATAACATTTTAAATCTCAATATATCCAGTAGTTACTCCACGTCTAAATCAATTTCATCTAAACAACGGTCATTCCTAACCACTCTCAATCTTACTCTTGATTTTAGAGTAGGCCCGTGCCCTGCAGTAGAACGTATATTATGGACAATAAACCAAATCCGGTCTTTCATAGTATATTAAACTAACGCAGACATTTCGTATCAATTGCGCTTTTCATCGCCTTGAACAACTTTACCTAAACTCCTACCAAAATGCGGTACAATGTGGATGATTCACAATCCGGGCAGCTTGTTGATTTGTCGCTATCTACTAAATAGAAACTTGGTCGAGTTCCACACGCGGTTCGCACACACGCTTAAACAGCTAAACTTCGAGTACAACTTGCTTGCAATTAATTGCGGAGTGGAGTCTAACTAAATTATAACCATGTTCTAACAGTTCTGCTATTTACTGCTAACTCTTAACTTATATAGTTGGTGACTGTAGCTTTACTAATACATATATGTATAACTCATTAATTTGATTTTCATATTATCTTAAGGTAGCTTTTGTTACTGACTCATTGGAACAATCGAAGTGTACTGGTTCTTAAAGTCATGAGTTGACTATCGATCACCAAAAATATATTTTGATACATATGAGAAACATTTTTTGTTAAATAGAAAGTTTATGCATTTTATGTATGTCCCGCCTTCTGGCCAAATGACAGGCTGACTTAAAACCTTAAAGCAATAGGCAGGGGTCTGTGACGTATCGTGGGTAAGTCCAACAGTGGACTGCAACGCGGAGATAATGATTTATTTTCCAAAAAAAAAAAACATTAAGCATACGTGCGGAAGTTGAAAATGATTAGCAACTTTTTGGTTTGATATGGATAAAATACCTGCGCTGAACATTTAAATTGTGTAGTCCATAGCATATTTGAATACAAAGTATTCACTCCCAACGTCACAATCAAAACAATTTATTTGGCTCGAGAATATGTTTACCATTTTTTATGCACGTCTATTTTGAATGTTGTCATAAAAATGTACGGTATAAATAGTGTTGCGCAAATTATGTTTACGTAGGTCAGGCAAACTCCGCGTCGCCAATAGTGAACGATCACCCCCACCCAGGAACACAAGATAATTGCGATGGTGGAGTTTCTAGTCCTAATCGTGTTATTTGATTGATTTCGTTACGGTATAAAATAACTGATACATTTCAGGAAAATCGCCGAGCTTCAATGTCCGAAACTCCGGAGCGAAATCAATAAAACGAGTACCTACTTGTACCACTGTCGATTCTTGATTACAAGAATTCCAGTGGTGAGTTTGAGTTCGGCTTAAACCCTGACCTGTTATAATGTTCGAACACCGTCCAAGGTTCTCTAAGGGTTGTATTAGTAGGGACTAGATTATATGCATTTGCATAAACGATTGCATATTTACCCCATATTTATGCTACATTTTTCGGTAGGTTACTCATTATGAGTGCAAAATTAATTGTCATTAGAAATTTCTTCGTATACAATAAAAATAAATGAGACAAAATCGCTGGGCGGTCATTATGATAAACTACTAGCGTTTCGATCCGGCTTCGCCCGGTTGCCGGTTCAGACACTTTTTGAATCCAGTTTACATCAAACACATTATTTTGCGTACTAACAATTTTACATTTGGACTATACGTGATTGCCTTTTATTTATACTGCTGAGGCGCGGAGAAATAACAAACACACATCCTCTCGCAATTATAATTATATAGGATATAGATTTATTTAATTTTGGTTTATTACGTAATTTACAGATTTATACCCATTTAGAAATAAAAAAATCTGTATCTGTATCTGTATCAGCCCATATACGTCCCACTGCAGGGCACGGGCCTACTCTACAATCGAGGGTACGATTGAGAGTGGCTAGGCCATATAGTCCACCACGCTGGCCTAGTGCGGGTTGGCGGACTTACATACCATATAAATTCTTATAAATCGCTATGGTATGCAGGTTTCCTCACGATGTTTTCCTTCACCGTTTTAGTGCGTGGTGATTGACTATCAATACACACATGACTCCGAAAAGTCAGAGGTGTGCCCTGGGATTCGAACCCGCGACCACCGTAAACATGTTGGCAGCCGCGACTAGTCCGTTTTACCAACAGGCCAACGCACTTCAATAAAAAAATACGTAAAAAAATATTTCTTAGTTTCCTAAAAATACTTTGAGTGACGAAACGAAACACAATATTAAAGCTGTTACATATGTCTATATTACACCTGATACAGAATGGACTGAAAGCGACATTTAGAATTTACCGCTATGTGATGATTAATTTACATCGGATGACACAATTTCGGAAGCCTCGATACCAGATGAAACCCGAAACATACCCGAAAACGTTTTATAAAATACTAGCTGTGCCCGCGACTTCGTCCGCGTGGAATTTAACACAAACCTTATTTTTCTAAAATAAAATATATGTGCCCTAAGTTACTCCATGTTATATCAGCTACCTGACAAAAAAAGTCCCGTCAAAATCGGTCCAGCTATTTCAGAGATTAGCCGGAACAAACAGACAGACAGACAGACAAAAAATGTTTAAAGATCATTTTCGGCACAGATATCGTATATATAACGATATGTAGTAGGACATTTTTTTTTTTATTTTCACTCTTAAAACAGACACTTCAATTTTATTTATATGTATAGAAGATGTATAGATGAGATTCTTTTACTACAAAAACTTCCCTCCAAAACGAATGATATTTTAGCAGCTTCAAACTAAAATCTAAGCATCTTTACAGTTCAACTTTTCATCTCTAAGCGACATCAGGAAGCTGAGTTATAAAATGAAATAAAAAAACGTCAGCGCTGCATGTCGAGCGATGGCGGGCGACCTTTTTATTCTGTTTACTTAACCCTCAGGGTACGGACTGGGTTACCGTAACCCGAGCGAAATTTGAAAGACGCGCCATACGAAGAGAAGTCGGCGCTGGGGGTCCGGACCAGGGGGGGAAAAAACTTATAGGTACACACTATTAGAGGCCCAAGCGGCAGAGTCAGTCTCCGCTTTGTGTCCGAGCTAGACATATATGAACATTGTGCTCGGGTGTGGTACACCCAGTCCGTATCCAACGTTACAAAATCCAAAATATTTAAAAATATAAAGTGTTAATTTTCGTCTGTTGGCCGCTGAGGAATAAAAAGGTAAGTGAGATACGTACTCTTTACTTAATTTTGTAGATTCTAACCTCAAAATAACGCGTTGTACATGGGTAAGCGAAGTATTGTAGTAGATCTCAATCACTTGAACGTACGTCTTATATCGAAATCTTTGCTGCTCGTAGTGAATTATAACTCATTAAATTTTGTTTCTTGTAATTTTTTATTACAGAACACGCATTAAACCTACTTTGATTAAAAGATTGGCAACACCTACTCTGAGGATAGGTCTGCGAAATACGATTGAAGAGTTTTTGGATTCTCGTGAGTTGCCAGAAGAAATGGACATTCGCGATGAGTTTGTCGACAATAGACTTCGAAAGCAAAAGAGATGTAACTTATGTCCAAGTTCCCTTGACCGAAAAACGTATTATAAGTGTCTTAGATGTCATAAGGCGATGTGTAAAGAGCACGTAGCGAAACTGTGCTGCGAGTGCAGCAATACTATGTAATATGACTTTTGTAACCTTTTGATAATAAATATTTGTCTTTAACAATTATTTTTGGTATTTATTTATATGATACTACTCAACAATATCTCAGAAACAATTTTTTTACGCTCAAAGTAATTATTTTTAACCTTTATCATCATAAATCAACGAAACAACGTTTTTTCGCTAACTCGAAAAAACGCGTATTTTCATTTTTCAAAAAAAATATAGTTTTTGGAATAAATCACAAAACCGTTATGGACATTTGAAAGAACTACTTTTTACCTTTCAAACGCGATTTGTACAAAGTTAATATCTTTTTTTTTCAAAAAGTTACAGCATTTTGAAAAAAAAACGTTTTTTTACAAAAAAAATTCAAGACCCGTTCACATTTTTCATTATAATTTTTTTTCAATTAGTTAAATGATTAATCTGACAATTCTATCATATTTTTGAGACAATTTCACACAAAATGAAAAAAAAATTATTCAAATTGACAAAGTACAGCTCGACATACACCCAATCAAAGTCGCCGGGTTAGGCTAACCCATGTCCGTACTGAACGTAACTTTTTTATAGTCCGTACCCTGAGGGTTAAATATTCTTCCAGCGGATGAAATCGCAGGAATAGTAGGTACAGTTAAAATTTACTGTTGATTTATAGTATTTATTTTCACACTATACGCAGAGACCATATAAAAATTACCAACATTTCGGAAAAGGCGATAAAACTGATGTAACAATAACATTATAATTTTTTTTAAGAGAGTTTATACCCTGCACGCGCTTTTTGGCTTAAAAACAGGACTTTTCAAATGAGTTAATAGCCACCAATAAACAATTTAAAGGAAAAATAATTATTACTAATTTTAGAAAAGGTTGTCATCTAGGGATTTTGGTGGAAAACATTATAGATTGATGGATAATTTGTGAGTACTATAAGGATTACTGAACACAAGTTTCGTTATTTAGGCTTTAAATGGCAATTTAGAAGCTTAAGATATCCGAAACCACTAAATATAAGATGAAAATAAAAATATTATCAGACTAATAAGACCCTTATGGAGGGATTTTGCTGAGAAAAATAATCTTTTTGTGTTTAGTTCCTGAAAAATAAAAATTTAAACAATGCGAAATTATTCAGAAACTCTCGTCAAGAACATATTTTTTTTCACCAACTTATCGTACATAATTTTTTATAGCAATTGCATATTATAATAGAAGAACATCTTATCAATAAATTGCCATTTTTATATTTCAACAAAATTAGTTTTCATGCTTTCTATAAATATTTTAAAAACCACTATAAAACACGCTGTCCGACGTGGATCAAATCAGACCGCCGCAAGGCCTTCTAGAGGGAGGACGTATCGCTCGTCGCTCCGGCCTAGCTGCAGTCGATTTTTGCCGTACGTAGTAAAAATAGCCACGCGCGGACTGCGATTACCACATCTTAGTACTTTGGTAGTAAAATATTTAATTATTTTTATTACCTACAATGATTTTGTAGTGAGTATAAATTATGTTTCAGGTAATATAATGGGATGTAATTCCGAGGCTAAATTATGTTATGTATTGTAATATAAAATTAAATATATTTCGTAATTGTAAGGGGTTGTAAGGCCCCTAACACTATTTATGTGTTCGAACACGAAATGATTAATAAAACGTCCGTAGTGTCTACTGATTGAACACTGATTTGAATGCAACTTTACAATGTAATAATAACGAAAATATGATTAGTATCTAAATTTGTATTATTCTTTGCTTGCACAGTAATATTTGTCTACTTATAATGCAAATAAAATATTTTTATGATATTATATTACAGTTACATTTCAATTGAATATTTGAAGCGCACGGATCAAAGTTGTTTGAGCCGAATGTATAGCGAGCCGACGCGGCAGCTCTACGCACACAGCTTTGGTCGCTTATGTGTGCGTGAAATTAACGAAGAAATACCTATAGTTGACTTTGCGCGCAAGGTGTATACGCTCTTAATACTTTCTGTAACAATCATCATTTACTTAAGTTAATACAACTGTAACTGTAAATCAGCGTAAATGCACCGTTATGTCCCGGTTTAAAGGCAATCGTAGCCAAAATAACATACTGAACATATTTAGACTTTACATAATATGTCTCAGGAGCCAGGATGGCAAGCGCAGTGGAATGCCAAGCATTGCTTTGTAATTCATAGTTTTGTTTGGCTATGCTACTGTTCACGAACGATCGTATCGGTTACCATCAGCTGATTGGCATGATTGTCTACCCATTCATCGAAATAGAAAAATATAGGAGAGAGCGGACTAGACAAAGAAAAAGCAAAGATATTAAACTAACAAAAATCATTCAGGGAATTATTTGTACTTTAAAGATAATTGGCAGTTGGCACACCTACGCAGAAAACACACAGTCAGTTCTCTTCAAACATTAAAACAACCGCATTATTCCGAACTGGTTTCTAATTAGCGATCAAATATGGAGTAAATCCGATAGGTGAAAATAGCTCGAATATAATATTGCAAAGCTCGCATGATAATTCCAATACTCCAATTGTCTCCTAATATATTTCCAATAATACCAAACATTAAAATAAGCTTAAAATGTTCATAATAAGCAATGTATACCCACGTGATGAACACGATCAACGTTCTCATATAAAGAGATGATAAATAGACAAAGGCTGTAGGCCATGGAGGATTCTAGAACACGGAATACACGAGTTCAGTAGCGAAGACTTAAAAATATAATCAAAAGACCTTTAAAAAAAAGGAACAAACTCACACTTCTTCAGGCAACGTTTCGTTTAGCTCAAGCGAAGTTTTTATTACAGCTGAAACCCCACAAGTGATTTCAATACTTGTGAAATAATGCTTACAACAGCTTTGAAATAAAGGCTTGGGTTCCAGTACTTTTCCGCTACGTTCTATTCAAACGGGAGAAACCATACAAAACTTGTTTTACACAATGTTTATACGACTAAAGTTCTAGGTGCCGATACAAAACTGCACAAATAGGGGTACTGGAGCGTGGTAGGTCAGATGGCAAAACGTCCAATCGTCGTTTCTTAGATATACGCGGATGGTACACATTGAAATTAACTATTTTTTACAGATTTTACCGCGAATTTGGTTTCATTTAGACATTTCGTTAACTTCCCGTGATTACTTTACAGCTTTCGTGGTCACGAGGCAAATTACAGAAAGGATTGGAAGTTAAAATAATGTAAAAATTAAACCAAATAAAATCCGTGAAAAATAGTAATATTTCAATTCTTTAGTGATTTATGTTATTACTATTTTAAAGAGGCATAGGGTGGTCAATCAGACAGTGCACGTTTAGTCTCAAACAGATAAATCAACTGCACTATTATAATGGCACTTATGGGCGATCGCCTACGGTTTCGAGGGAAGTCTCATGCCGGATATCCATCGATAACTTTAAAATCTTAAGACTATTGATATTATTAAAAAATAGTTTAACAAGGAACTACACAAAATTTATTTCGTTTATACAGTGTTATTTTAATAAGAGTACACAAATTTTAACAGGAGATTCAAAATAATGAATGGATATTTATTAGTAAATTAAAACATTTCTTTTTAAATATTCCAAAAACAATACGCACGACATTATAAGACCCAATAATTGATAAACTACACACACACATCCACGCACGCGCGCGCCCTTTTGTGTACAATTTGACCAATATTAGGATATTTTGACATGAAAATAAATTCAATATCTTTCATAAAAAAATAAAAATGTGCAGTGTTATAATAATTATATATATAAATAATTACATTACAATTCTTGTATAATATCAAATAATTACAATTCTTGTAATTATATATAAATAATTACAAGATACATAACTGTACCGAACGATGAAAAACTATCGTCTCTTTTCCCTATAATGGTCAACAACGTTACTATGAACAAGCATAAACTGATAAACTAAGCTGATATAAATTAACGCTTACCATAACGTGCAGTGAAATCATTAGAACGGGTGAGTAAAAAAATCATATACATATAATCTTTGGTAAGTACGCACACGAACATAAGTTTCAGCTCAGCTAATGTTTATCTAAAGCCGTCAGCAAAACCCAGCCAAAACGTTACGCAATCGCTAAAATAGCCAATTTGGAAACTCATCGCAAGTCACCTCATAATGGATAGCGCAGCCCTGACTGTAATGATATATGACGAAAAAATATACTTTTTGCCCCTAACACGTACGATATTTACTGCTTCTTGCCACATCTCATATTTGGCAGATTTTTGTAAGAAAATATTTTGGAGGGTGTCGCAAAAACAATGAATCGTTTTTATTTAAGTTAATGAGAGATTTTTCTTTTTCTTGCTCTTTTTCATTCCATTGAGAATAATATTGGAAATATATACTGCTATACCTTTTTTATAACTAATCTAACCTCCTAAGTCCTGGGTGACTTTCTAAAGAACAAAATAGCGATCATCTGTAAGTCCTGGTAATTACTATTTATGTGACAAAATTATGCCCAAATGTCCTTGTAAAAGTACAAAGTTGATGTGTATTTACATAAAACGATAATGTTTTATTGATAGAACGTTCGGTCATAGTACTACCTGTAAGTTAAATATGGTAAGGTCTAAAAAAGGGCTGCCAATTTGTCCTACAGGAAGCCATTTCGGTTTTTATTTGAAAATATATTTCAAAATCCCAGGTCTCAGGAGGCTAAACCTTATTCAACCTAACTCCCGCACACGACCATGACAGGGGGATAAGGGTGACTGAAAACCAGCGCTGATCTAAACTCTAGTTTCGGTCAGCATATGCTGAGTCATTTCCTTTTGTCTTTCCGTAATATTGTTTGATTAAATTTGTTGTATTATTTATTCATTTTAAGGCAATAAACATTTCCTTTATTTTTTTATTATAATTTCAAAAAATTCTAAAATGTAATAGTTGATGGGAATCCGAATTATATCAGTAAATCCACTAAACGCAAGATGTAAAACCCGCTGTATTGATTAGCATAAGTATGTTTCATTCATTGTCAGATAACGCTCAATCTTTTGAATTTCGAATAGACCGGGATGTGTGTCTGGTCATGGAAATTAACGACTTATCATTTTTCGCCAGTCGATACTGATAGAGTAAGATCCCAGGGCCCCCAGACGTTACTTATTTTCTCATAAAAAATATAAATGGGATAAAGTAGTGTTAGTACGTACTTTGAGTGTGTGCATACCTGCTAGCTTGTGTCGACGGCCAATTCATAGGTACCAGGTGCTAAAGGTAGATAAATACAGTACTGATTTTTCTTACATTCTCATTGCTGATTTTCACATATGTTTTAGATAATTTTGTTAAAAATTAATAATCATTATTGCCAGACACTTTCCATCGGCACTTATCCTTAACAGACGCTTTAAAGCTTCAAAAAAATAACATATTTTTACTTATAATCTCATTCTTGATTTTTATATATAATACTTAGGGAACTATTTGAACACCCCTGGTCAGCAGCCAGACCAATTGGAGGGGTCAAACATCCCCCCAGACACACATAAAGTGTCGCTATGTGTATGAGCGCGAGGTCATTATTTGTACGCTTGAGTGTGAGAGATATCTATTTATCGATATCTTTCTTACTTAAAAATGCAGAGTACCAGACAGCAATCATGAAACTCGGTGATATTCAGTGACTTAGAACTGGAGCAAAATGTGCTTAACACTATACAAAAATTTATTTGTAAACTGTACAACGTAGATGCTGCCCGACTCCAACTCTTCATCAACACTTATATGGTTTGTGACGTAAATGAAGAGTTCAATCGCAAAAATGTGAAAAACTTTGATGCAAGTAACTTACCACCATGCAAAAGTGAGCTTTTACAGCAGTTTCGACGAGCTAATTACATAACTAGTCTCTGGAAGAATGCCCGTATTTTTTTTTTTATTGCAGTGAATGACGAGACGAGCATGCCGTTCGTCTGATGGTAAGCGATACGACCGCTCATGAACAGTAGTAGAACCAAACAACACCTTGAATTACAAAGCATTGCTTGGCATGCGACTGCGCTCGCCATCGTGAGACATAAGATGTAAAGTCTCAATATATCCTAGTTCCTCTGGCTACAATATCCTTCAATCCGAAACACAACAGTGCATTTAAACTGCTGTTTGACGGGAGAAATAGACATTGCGGTGGTACCCACCCAGGCAGCCTCTCACATATGAGAGACCTACCACCAGTAATATATGAAGAAAATTAGTATTTTTAGTCCTGACAATAATGAGTGGACGTTGGAAGACAATAAATATCATTTTAACTGGTTCGATTTGACCAATTGCCGAACTTTGTCAGTGAATCGCTTCAAGAAGCATCAGGTATTATACTTTAACTTTGAATAATTGATATAACCGTGTAACTCTTGGATTCTTAATTATGTTATTTTTGTTACAGAAAATGAAAGTAATAAGGATGATAATGAAAATAGTCAATGCCAACATTGGGTTGATAATGACTTATCAAACTTAGACGATGATGACAGTAAAGATCACGCTGAATTGTAAAATGTTCAAACTACAAATCATCCGAAAGAAGAAAGACATGTATAGCTTTGTGTAATTTTAAGATATATATTTATTGTCTTCCAGCGTCCACCCATTATTATTGTCAGGACTAAAAATACTAATTTTCTTCAAATGGGTATTCTTCCAGAGACTAGTTATGTAATTAGCTCGTCGAAACTGCTGTAAAAGCTCACTTTTGCATGGTGGTAAGTTACTTGCATCAAAGTTTTTCACATTTTTGCGATTGAACTCTTCATTTACGTCACAAACCATATAAGTGTTGATTAAGAGTTGGAGTCGGGCAGCATCTACGTCAATTATTGAGGCCACGTTGTACAGTTCACAAATATTTTTTTATATAGTGTTAAACAAATTTTGCTCCAGTTCTAAGTCACTGAATATCGCCGAGTTTCATGATTGCTATCTGGTACTCTGCATTTTTAAGTAAGAAAGATATCGATAAATAGATATCTCTCTCACACTCAAGCGTAGAAATAATTACCTCGCGGTCATACACATAGCGACACTTTATACATATGTGTCTGGGGGGATGTTTGACCCCTCCAATTGGTCTGGCTGCTGACCAGGGGTGTTCAAATAGTTCCCTAAGTATCATATATAAAAATCAAGAATGAGATTATAAGTAAAAATATGTTATTTTTTTTTAAGCTTTAAAGCGTCTGTTAAGGATAAGCGCCGATGGAAAGTGTCTGGCAATAATGATTATTAATTTTTAACAAAATTATCTAAAACATATGTGAAAATCAGCACTGAGAATGTAAGAAAAATCAGTACTGTATTTATCTACCTTTAGCACCTGGTACCTATGAATTGGCCGTCGACACAAGCTAGCAGGTATGCACACACTCAAAGTACGTACTAACACTACTTTATCCCATTTATATTTTTTATGAGAAAATAAGTAACGTCTGGGGGCCCTGGGATCTTGGACCATGAAGTTGACCCGCAGTGCAGTTGGCATCAGGTGTTAGCGCGGGCACATTGCCGTTCCAGAAAAAAAAAACACCTATGATATTCAACACAATATTATATATTCTGTTTACAACTGCAGTGTAATATAAGCCCAGGAATATGCAAAGTTTCCCTTTTTCTCTCTCTCCCTCTCTTACATTTTTCACAGTTCAAAGAACCGCTTTAAACTAAAGAAACTAATTTAGACAAAAATGCCGGCTTAATTAAATCTTATACTTCCACTTTGTGAATGGAAAAACTAAGTCCGATAAAGCCGTTCCGACTGCAAGAACTCTTCAAGTCATTGCACTGAGAATTTTTTAGTATCAGCATTGTTATTGGGCAATGGCCCAATTCACTTAGCAGTAGAAACTTCGACCCAATTGAATCTTATGGGTCAAGTTAAGACGTACTTGAAAAGCGTTCACCCATAGCTGTTGTTATTTTTCGGAAGTACCTTTGCATACTACTTTAATGAATGTGGACAAATACATTATTAGCAATTTAGATCATAAATCAGTTTTTGAAAAATTCAATAACTTCAGTTCAGAAACAATTCATTTCTCTTTGAATAAATATTCAATTCTACCTTTGCTTATCCCATCACGAGATTCGCTAAAATACAGAAGCTTCCTGTTCACAACCCAATTGGCTTCAGCTAGCTAATGAACTGAAAACAAAAGCAACAAATATTGTTAAAAACATCCTTATCGCTCATAGGAATTCCCAGTATTTGATTCCAGAACTATATTTCTAAGAACTATTCTAATCCTTCATAGTTTTCGAGTGGAGGTCACGTACCGGTAAGCGCAGCGTTGGTTCGAACCAGGGATGTTGCGAATGTTCGCATCCGCATCCGCAAATGCGGAACTTCCGCATAAATTTTGACATCTGCATCCGCATCCGCATCCGCATTAATCGATGCGGATATTTATGCGGATGCGGATGTAATACAAAATGAGACAAGACAGAAATTTGGCGGTGCCGGCGAATGGCGCGTGCCGTTCGCACGTGACATTGACCAATGGGAGCGAAAGAAATATTGAAATGATCCAACATGTATGTTGTTGCTATGATGTTAGATTCTTTTAGTGAAAATGAGAGTCGACAACTACCAGAAAATGGTAGCACTGAAGCTGTACTCCAAAAATAATTTCTTTCTTATCCCAATAAAAAAAGAGACTATGTGGATGAAAATCCTCTTAAGTGTTTATCGAGAGGAATAAAAGATATTGTTTCCCATAGCACAAAGATTTTTATCCACTCCACTACGTAGTAATCCTAGCGAAGAATTATTTGCAGCGAGGGTTTAATTTACCAACCTCTTCCTAAACGCCTTGTCATCAGAAAAGGCGGTGCGGCGTTATGCTTAATAAATGAAACGGTGTTCTTTTGCGAGCTCTTGGGGCTACTCAAAACGAAGGTAATGCATTTAATTATCAATAGAGAAGATGGCTAGAACCTTGCACAAGCATGGGATCGAATTCTACACTTAATTATATCGGAACCCAAAAGACCAACCGCCCGACATCAAGACACAGTGGGCTTCTTCTGCGTAGATTGAAATGCAAAAACAGATTAACGTTTTAAATTAACTTCTTAATTTAATAATAGTAAATTACGGGCAATTAAATTTCGCCCTGTGACCATGAATCCTTTAAAGTAATCGAAATATCGGGATGTTAAAAAATATAAAACATTAACATAGATAAATCGATAAATATTAGTAAGCGGTAAAATCCGTAAATAATAGTTTAATTTCAATATTCATTCATATACTATACTAGCGGTCGGGCCCGGCTCCGCTCGGGTGTATATGTTATGGGCCAAGTGATTAATCGAGCATTATTTAATGCCCGGGCAATATGAATAATGCCCAATAAGAGCGGGCAATGTAATTATAACCAATCAATTTATCACATTGCCCGGGCATTATGAATAATGTCAAGTGCCTATTGGGCAGAGTGATGTAAAGCGAATCAAATTCAAAACAATGAGCCGAAGTGGTAGAATTTAGACTAGGGCAGCACGAGGGCGTAGGTTGGGAGTAGTGGAGGGGGAAGGGGAGTGTCGCACCTCCCCTGGTACCATTCCTATGAAAAGGTAACGCACCATTCCTGAGAAATATCTATTATAGCAACTTAACCCTTAAAACACTTGTTGTCAATACAAATTAGCTTCTGTATATATCCTTCGTTACAGCGGCGGGGGCTGCTCTCCCTCCGCACCTCCGGCTTTTTATATACACTCTAGGGTCGGTAGCCAAAAGACTACGTGAAGTCGGGGTGTTCCGAGTCGGTTTTGGGGCACAGTCGACCTAACTGATCCATAAAGTGGGTATACAAATATGATATGGCTCGGCAATATTCATACTGCCCGGGCATTATGAATACTGTCCGCATTAATCACTTGGCCCATAACATATACACGTTTTAAAATGGCGGTCAAAATAATTTATTCTGACTATCAGTTTAGAATATCGACCAATCGGACCACGAAAAACGAACTTTCCTCATTTTTGCTAGAAATATCACTACTGCTTTCCTCCTATATGTCATAGCGTGATGATATATAGCCTATAGCCTCCCTCAATAAATTAAATACCCAACACTGAAAGAATCATTCAAATCGGACCAGTAGTTCCAGAGATTAGCGCGTTCAAACAAACAAACAAAGTCTGCAGCTTTATAAAATTTGTATAGATTTACATAAGATCTTAAACATCCGCATCCGCATCCGCATCCGCGGATGTGAGCCTTTGAAAATCCGCATCCGCATCCGCATCCGCGGATGTGAAAAAATCGACATCCGCAACATCCCTAGTTCGAACGTCCAACAAGATAGACAAATAACCTAGTAACGATTTTTGGATGCACGCCGGTTTCTATAGAAATCTTGGGTGAAATATTATATTTAGGTCACTTTTTATATTGCATAGGTCCGGCAAACGAGAAACCAGGTCACCTGATGGTGGAAGTGATCCCTACTGCCCATGAACATCCATAGCGATTAGATCGTGGATGTGATGCCAGTCCATTAAATCGGGAGGGGAGCAGGGAGGAAAAAGGATGGGATCATTGTGGGAATTTTGAAGATCACATCCCCAGCAGTGGACTTCTTATGGCTGAAGATAGTGATGACATAAATATTGTATACAATAAAAACAGATACGTTTGTACTATCAATATTCGCAAAAATATGAATTTGGCACTCTCTTATCGACCACGTTTATCGGCGACTATTTGCCTGTATTTTAACGGACAATGCTATACAGTACACCAAAAACATTGAAATCATATTTTTATACATTTGATAACGCGAAATAATCAAAAATATTTGAATAGTGGAGCCCCGCTGCAGTTGGTTATGAATGGGCAGGCATGACCAGAGTGGTACCAAAGGCTTGTAAAAAACCGATGCCAAGCAATATCATTGATAATAGATAATCATTATTCAAAAACTATAATCGCGGTATTTATATTTATATATGTACCTATACCCATAGTATGTTAGAAACCATAATTACATATGTACATGACTCATTGTTCTTCGTCGTTGTTATATGCATTTGCTAATAATACTCACGTTTCTATGTACATATTGCAAACAGGTATGAAGTGATAATTCAATAAGTAACGAGCAGATAGTTATTTGTTCAAAGGCGTATCTCATACACGTTCCACTATTTTCCGGAGTTCATTCTATTTTTACATGGTTTGCAACTAAATTCTCAGAGAACTACATGCTTGTTAGAAATACTTCCAATTGTTAGCCGAAAATAACTTTTTCACTTCCAAAACAATGTGCTGAATTTGCCGAGTTTTATCCGACATTAAATTGAAGAGCAAAAAGTAGGATCCCTTATCTTACTCGCAACTGGTGCCCAACGGCATATTTAACCCTTATTTTGCTTACTATCACTTTTTTTACAAAAATGCCGTTTTCTGTGCTCATAGCGAAAACAGGAAAGAGAAAGTTCCAAGTTACGTGTCAAAATCTAAATAGAGTCAGAATCCCAACATCTCCAATACAATAAAGACCCAAAGACAAATGAGTGCAAATTCCTTAGATCAATTTGACAAATTCACAAAGAACGGCTGTGCTTCAAATAAAATTGGGCTGAATATGACAAGTGCGATTCGTTTTTCATTTTTCACATAATGACGCCTCCTTCGGGCACAAAGACCGTTTTATAGCCATCACAATGGAATTGTGCTCTTTCATCAGCGGGACTTTTATGGTCGACGCGTCAGCTGGTTAGGGGAAACCAAAATTGAGTCAGTATAGCTAACTACTGTCGCTCGCCCGCACACTATTAACAAATTAACAAGAGAGAATTCTGCGTTGGGTGCAATGATGCGTGGGAAAATAGTAAACAGTGCTTCAATAATATCCGATTCAGATATTGGCTTTCCGCCACAACAATTGAACTTTGTACTGATTCAGGAAAATATCGTGTCTTCAACCGCTTTCGGCTGTTTGTTTCTCTATTTCGGTATCTTGGCACATGACGCTTATGCATGAATACATATTATTACTTATGGTATATTAAAATTCTATGGCATGTGTGATACTAACGTGGTATATGCAAGGCAATAAAATTTATTACATTACGTAAGACAGATTATTACGGTATTTATGTTGCTATAAATATTAAATAATGGTTCATTGATAGTTGTGTATCATTAGCCGTACTGCTTTATTCCTTACACAGTTCTAAAACCTATTTCAGTTATTTAATGTTTTATCCATGGGCGTAGCCACGGTGGGGCAGAGTGGGGCGCTTGCCCCACCCTGGCTCTGACCTGTAAGGTACCTAACCAACTCTAAAAAACTAAATAAGAAAGTATTTAGGATAATTCGAATTATAAACACAGATACAGGGTGTTATAGGGTGTAACCTTTTTAAAGGAAAAAAATACCGGGGTAAGACCGTGGGTACAGATTGCTAATTACATATAATTTTAGACTGCTGCCCCACCCTGATCCCACGGCTGGCTACGATCATGGTTTTATCCCGAACGACTTTCGAATTCAGCTTGAGCGAAGAAGACAAAACATTCGATAAAAAGCCTAAGTTTTGAACGTTACGAAGGCCCGTAGGGCATGGGTAGTGAAACTTATGAAATCAATATTCCTCATACAATTTGGGTTGTTTACAAATATTGGAGACATCGATATCGTTGACGAAGACAGTATCGAATATATGACTGCCCTCATGTTATTTGATTATTGAAGCCAAATATGGGCCGCGAATTTAGTTACCAAACATGTATTAATATCCTACATTCTGAACAGACCACACAAGGCCTTGAGCAACATTATATTAATTTCCAATCCTTTCAATTTGATATTCAGTTTGGCATCGGTTATTTAAATTTTCTAATTAACGTTTACGGTATCGAAATATTTAAACCTGAACGTTATCTTGATGTTATGTTATGCATATGGAATTACAACAAATAATTTCAGTCAACAGTATAATGGTCATTTTATTCTAAATTTAAAAGACGTTTACCACACCTATGCCTCTATTTCTGTTTACAAACGGAAACGAAAACAACATATTCTTCGTCACCTATTTCCTCGGGTATGAAAACCAAAATAACCATTTCCATCAATTTAAAACCTTTCCTTTTAACTCCAATGCAATTATTTATAAAATCTAGGTTGCGGGGCGCGAAGAGCTTTTTATTTTTTCATCCGTAACTTCGTCTTTTGATCCAATCACCGTCAATAAACATCTGGTTTAATTACTTTTTTCTTGCGTTTTCAGCTTAGTTCCTATGGCTGTACCCGGAGAGAGTATACAGGAATCCAATGCTTCCCAATTGGCTTCTCATTTGACAACCCTTGTCGTGGTAGATATTGAAACACTGAAAAGTCTGATGAACTCCTTGTGATCTTAGAGAAAATTTGTTGAAGTGATAAAATGACTGCGAAGTTATTAACCAAAGGATTCCTTCATGTCGGTGCCTTAATACTATTACCCGAATATTAGTTAGGGACAAAAAAAAATAAGTTTAAAAAAAAATGCAGTGTTCGTTAAATTTAAACAGTTAAGATAAAAATCGTAAACACGTACATCGAGTGAATAAAAACGTTTTATGAAAGTGAACTGGTTTTTATAAAACAAGTCGCTATTATTAGTTTGACCATGTATTGATTGGTGGCAAACGCAATGCTGGGCATACTCGTGTATTGATATCAATAGTATCAACGCACGCACGCAAATGAATGCTCTATATTGATTATCTCAACTGGAATTTTGTTCAAATTTCCTTATAAACGAACTTATTTATTCAGTTTCAATGTTTCATTGGGTTATTGGACTGATTTATGGAACTGATAGAAGCATATCTGCTGAAACAATTATTTATTAAACAGACGGGCAGAACAGACAGGCTTTAGTTATTAACTGACTAGTTAACACTATCAAAGCTATTATAATAACACAAAAGGCACACATTGAGGAACTTCTTTTGATTAATTCAAATAAATTCAGGATATCTAAACTGATAACAAGTCTTGATTGCGATCGTAAAGTGCCAATAACATAATATATCAAAATAAGATTAATAGATTCCATCTCAAAATTCCCAAAGCAAATATAAACCACGACAATAGCAGTGTTACTTATATTTTCCTTGTAGGCGACGAACCCGTGAATAGTTCGGGTGATGTAATTGTTAGCGTATCGAATTCTCATGCAAAGGGCCCGAGATTTGGTTCGATTAGTAGGACTGCTATAATCGATTTTACCTCAATACTATGCTTTCCTATGAGAACTTTTACAATCGTCTGTTGTTCTTCAATTATTCGTTTTTAAGCAATTTAGTTTACTTTGATTTGTATTATAAAGCTCCATCATTCATTCCATCACTGTTAGTCACTAATTTAAACATGAGGTAATATTTGGATGTTACTTCGGCATTTTGATACAGCCTACCCTTAGTTATCCCTTTTAACATTATTTTTAGTCATATAGTTACATAATTAAAATAACGATGAACCAAATATGTATAGGTATAAGGCAAACCTATTCTATAACTTGAAAAAATACGGTTATGGAAGTTAATACGTATTCTTATACATATTTGTGCCCAGGCACGATTCCTATTGCGTTTGCCTTTTAGAGAAATGTGAATGGCGAGTCGTCAGCGCTATCTTATCAGGTGCCAGGTATGATCTACTGTAGCAATTAAACGTAAACAATCTCGGTGAGAGCATGTGCGACTGCTGAACCACTCGCTGTTTGTACGTAACAAACTAGTTTTTGGATATAAATAAATCACTAAGCATTCAGATGTTCCCAGCTGTTAAAAATGTAACTACCATAATTACCCATTAACACCATTGTTTACATCCAATTTAACAGTTAAACGTTACTATTATAGAAAAACATAAAAATTAAGCACGAATTAATGACTATCCAAGAAAAATCACAATGTAATTTTTTTCCTCAACAAAAAACCAGTTTAATTAACATAAACAATGTATACTCACTGTCGGATATTGCCCCACTGCTGTTAGATGCAGTCACACCGAGCGTTTTAACGTTTAGTACACACATAAATAAAAACCACCACATATTGGCACAAATTTTGAGGGCTGCCAGACGACAGCCCACCAAAAGGAACATTCGTCCTCTAGAAACTTTCGTATTTGCCAAATTCACTAGTATTGAGCACTGTGCAGGCTGATCCAGAGCGTAGCCGCTGTTACGTCACGTTCATAACACTATTGTAGGTATTTGCATTCAATGTCACTGTTATTTATGTGTGGAAGGATAATATTTTGGTGATTGGTTGGTGCGCGATGAGCGTTTTAGGTTATTTCTACGTGCCACTGGTGCGAGCGCGACGGAGAAATGTCGCGGCGGGTGGCGCGATCGCGGCGGCAGGTGATGCGGCGAGTGCGCGCTGCGCCGACAGATGGCGCTAGTAGAACACCAGTGACGTAGCCGCGGTTTAGTTTCGGCGACCGAACCGCGGCGCTGCGCTGCTGATTCTAGCTACAGATTTTTCCAACACAACTCCCGAGCGATACCGAATTAAGGTAAGGCCACATGTCATCGCTTTAAACAATACCATTCGTCAGTTGCGAGATGACGTCAATGTTTGTCAAAAGTATGGAGGTTATTTTTTTTGCTTGTAACCATAAACACAAAGAATGCACTGACTAATAGATTAGAGAGAAACAAACCATCCGAGCGGCCAATATCCGTCTCTTTTTTACACGCTTTATATTAGCTTCACTTGTATGTTTTTATAGGTTTAATACAGTTCTTCAACTCATCTATCTGCAGGATTATGACGTAGTCTAATCAGATTTCTAGAAATAACTAATACTCGAACAATATCCATGACTCATCAATTATTTTCGTCCATACTTTCTGCACTACACAGGAAAGGCATCTATTGTTACTATTACACCAAATAAAAACAAAAAATTATAAATTTATTCGTCACCTAATAAAAATGCTTCAGCCAATTCTACCTAACTACGTAACAACACAGTTATCGGGCATGCCAGTCTAATTTGGCATGGCAAGTGACATTACATTTTAATGCTCGCCTGACCGCTTCTAGAAAAGATCAATCGGTGTGATCTCACCCTAAGACAACGTGGGAATGCGCGCGCATCTTAACAGTCGACAACAAGACACCAGGGGGCGTGGCGATCGGTACGCACATCCACTACGCAACCGGGAGATAAGATAGCACGCTCTGGAACACTTTCCACGACATACTAACACTGACTTCTCACCTTGACGTGTTATGCAAAGAATGCCTTGAATGTCATATTTTGGCGAAAAAATGCGGATGTTGCGTAAATAGGATGATAAAAATAATTCATTAGTATAGTATTACGAGATAAAAATTATATACTTAAAACAATAATCAGTAGTTATCGGAATACTCGAAGAGATTAGAGAAACTGCGTAAATAATTAATTGTATATTTATAAAGAATCAATTATAAAAATAAAACATACACACAAGCAAGCATGCGCACACACATATGGTAACCCAAGCAAGCATTCGCAAATTATAAAAAAAAATATAGGTATAATCTGTAAGAAAAAACAAATTACTTTCCATTTTTAAATAGTTATTTTTTTTTGTCATATTTCGTTTATGTAAATAAATATGCTTATGAAACAATCCAAAGTAACAGTAGCCAGATGAGATTTAGGTCATCTACTGTAATTATTAACGCATACAGAGCAGAGGCCCGCGTATCAAATGTGACTCACAGACACGACCGTGGCCTTAAACCTGAATAATAATATGAACAAAACACTTTGATAACCTTGCTAATTACGAGTACGAAAATACATCATAATCAAATTTAAACGGAAAAGCCATGGTCTTTATATGTACATGCTAATTATTTTTGGTTTTAACACGAGAATGTATAAATTGTGTGAAATTAATAATAGGATATATATATTTTAATGAATGAGGAACCTGACTGACTAAACCCTTATCAACCCACAGCCAAAGCTATTGAAGCAAGGAACGCGAAATTTTGTATTTTATTTTTAATGTATAATCTATTTAGCATAACGCAAATGTAACCCCTGCTTTTGTCATCTCAGCACCATTTTAAGGTTGACTGGAAGTCATCTATGTACAATAAATTTGTTTCTGAAGTTAAATTCTGTATCTGTATCAGCCCATATACGTCCCACTGCAGGGCACGGGCCTACTCTACAATCGAGAATACGATTGAGAGTGGTTAGGCCATATAGTCCACCACGCTGGCCTAGTGCGGGTTGGCGGACTTACATACCATAGAAATTCTTATAATCGCTGTGGTATGCAGGTTTCCTCACGATGTTTTCCTTCACCGTTTTAGTGCGTGGTGATTGATTATCAATACACACATGACTCCGAAAAGTCAGAGGTGTGCCCTGGGATTCGAACCCGCGACCACCGTGAACATGTGGGCAGCCGCGTCTAGTCCGTTTACCAACAGGCCACCACGCACTCATGAAGTTAAATTAAATAAAATAAATTATACATTGGGGTTCCTGTTCTGAAGTACTAGTAAAGATTTTTCTGCAATTTGACCCCGAAAAAGGTGATACACTGTTGAATGGAAAATTGAAACCATAAATTTTTAAGATTTATTAATTATATACCTACTCAGATTTTCACAACATATCAGCCTTTAAAAAGAAATAGCTTTGGTCCAAGTAGAAACCAATCCCCATAAGATCTGCAAGTTAGAGTTATAACGTTGGGACCAATATTTGCACCAGTATGGATCCAACATTAGATTCTACGTCGTAAGTCGTTCGTGTTTACTCATAAATTTATATCCAAGAACTGTTGTGTACAAATCGGTAATTTACTTAGGACCTATTCAATCTACAACTCTGTTACAATGTAAATGGATCGTGCATGGGCGTAGCCAGCTATGGACTCAGGGTGGGGCAGAAGTCTAAAATAATATTTAAGTAGCAAACTATACCCGTTGTTTCCGCGGTTATTTTTTTCATACAAAAAGGTTACACCCTATAGCACCATGTATCGAAAATTCAAGTGTGCTACCGAAAACGAAGCCGGGTGGCGGTTTAAGTAACTTCAGACACAATGCAACTAAAAATTTTGCGAAATTAAATTATAGTTTAAAAAAAAAACTAAAGACATAGGCTTTTTTATACGATCCAACTAAAAGCAAAAAAAATGATAATGAGTTTAATATTAGAAAATGGAGTAAAATACATACATTTTATTGTTACAAAGCGTGGGGTGCTTACAACCCAACCTCGAAAGTGTATCGGCCAGGGTAGTTTACCTTATACTTAGAATATCAAAAATATATTCGTTGAATACAGGTATACGCGCCGACCTCGACACGTCCAGATGAAGAAGTAGAGGAGATATAATTGAGGCCCTACATACTTCCAAACCCTCCTTCAATGTTGTTATAGGGTATTTATACCCTATAACCCAACGCAGAGTTGAAAGTGGGGCAATTTGGACATGGGCAAGAGAACCCCAGAGGTAAGAGGCTGGCCGACTTTCTGGAGAAATAGAGGCCCTTTACGATGAACTCTTTTCCAGAAGCCCCCTCACATTGAATGGACCTGGCTGAGTCCTGACGGTTCTACGAGAAACGAGATAGATTTCATCTTGACGACGAATAGACGGATGTACAGTCACAGTTCAAATGTCTCTGTGATCAACAGGGTGAAAACAGTGACAGGCAGGGATCACCGAATGGATAGGGGCACATTGAATATCAATGTCGAATTAAAAAGGCATCGCTTGATTAAGTCTACGCTCCGACCTGCTCGCGCCCATATGCAAAACCCCGAGATCTTTCAACTTGAACTAACAAATCGCTTTGACTGTCAAAAGTGAAGTGGATTGGTAAAATCTGTCCCTACGATAGGATTTAAGTATTTTAGACCTCACCGTAGAGATAGACCACAAAAACTCTCGACCCACACTCTTGACCCCATGGCCGAACGTCGGCCTATGGCGCTGCAGTCTTCCGTTAACACCGAAGCATATCGGCTGCTCAATAGACCGATCTGGAAGTCCTTGCGGCACGATGACCGTGCTCACAATACTGTGAGCATTAAAGAGACAATTGAGCGGAACGGAGGCTTCAGTGTTTGCAAGAGACTTGTCTATTGGGCAAAGCCAGTTGTCTAGGCTGAAGACGGACGGAGGCCGCGTAGTGTCGACAAGGGTAGAGGTATTAAGGGTGATCGAGAGGTTCTACGGACAGTTTTACACCTCGGTTGCCGAATCTACTGTTAGCTCGGACGAAGTTGATCCGACACTTTAGCGATGATATCCCGGACATCAGACTATGTGAGATTGAGACGGCCCTGAAGCAACTTAAGAACAACAAGGCGCCGGGAGTGGACGGAATCATTTCAGAGCTTCTGAAAACGGGCAGAATGCCCTTCAGAGGCTCTTCAATTCCGTTCTCTTCGAGAGCTCAACGCCAGAGGCATGGAGTAGGAGCATGGTTCTTCAAAAAAGGTGATAACACTTTACTGAAGAACTACAGGCCCATCTCGCTTCTGAGCCATGTCTATAAGTTATTTCGAGGGCATCACAAATCGTCTCGAACGTAGGTTTGATGACTTCTAGAAGAACTAAAGTAACCGACATACCCCAGCGGAGTAGTAAGATGAAGTGGCAATGGACGAATCACATGGCACGAAGAATTGATGGTCAGTGGGGCCAAAAAGTTCTCGATTGGAGGCTACGTAGCGGAAAACGCAGCGTAGGACATCCACCCACAAGGTCAGTCAACCTGGTAAAGGTCGTGGGACGTCTATGTTCAGCAGTGGACTTCCTTTGGCTGATGGATGATGGGATGATGTGTTTATAGTCACTAAAACTAGCGCTCGGCTTCGTTTTCGGTCGCTACCTTGATATACCCTGTTATTTATAATTCGAATGGACCAAAACATTTTCTTCTTAGACAGCCTCTGTGGCGCAGTTGGTTAGACGCCGCCTGTGAAACGAGAGGCCACGGGTTCGATCGCCGCACCGAGAGAAATATTTGTGCGGCCCACAAATATTTCTTCCGGGTCTGGGTGTTTGTGAGGCCGAAAAGTCTCTCGTAGTTCCTGATACCCACGACACAAGACTCGATCTTAGTGTGGGGTCAGGACTATGTATGTGACTGTTGGGTGTTATTTATTTATTATTTATTTATTCTTCCTACGCCTAAAGTTCCTAAAAATATGTCCCTAACTTCAGCCGTTTGAGCTGTGGGAGTAAGCCAATTTGTTAATCAGTTAATTTAAAGGTTTATCTCTACCCATACATAGTTCTTAACTTAAATAATTTAACTATTTTGGTTTGGTTAGGTACCTTAGAGGCCAGAGCCAGGGTGGGGCAAGTGCCCCACCCTGCCCCACCGTGGCTACGCCCATGGGATCGTGTTTGGCGTGGGTACATTTGCTTACTATCACATAACTTAATTAGCGAAAAGCATGTAGATAAAATTTATACAAGCCCTATGGCCTATGGGGTAACTTCAAGTTTTTTAAAGATAGCTAGATTGGTAAAATCAATTCATGCGCCAACAACTCATGGACCGTCGAAGATTGACAAGCATGAATAATTATTTTATAGAAACCAAACTTCTTCATGTACAGAGTGGAGGCCACGAATAGGCAAGCAAAATGTCGGATGCCCGCCTACAAGATGGATGGACGACCTGGCTGAATTTGAAGGAAGTCGCTGGATGCAGGCCGTTTCCAACACGTCGATGTGGAGATCCTTGGGGGAGGCCTATGTTCAACAGTGGACTTCCTGTGGCTGAGATGATGATGATGATGAACTCCTCCAAAAATAATATCACAACTGAAGTGTTGGCTAATCGTTTAAAACAGTGCATATCATAGGCGATAGTCTCGACTATCGTCTCATCGCCGTTTACGACGTCAGGCATGATTGATGACGTGTTTGTAAACTCATTAGATACCTTCCTATGCACATAATTCAGTAGAAGTTTTAGTGATGAAAGATTTTTAAATATGTGAACCCTAATTTTTCTATAAGCCTAATGGCAGTACTTCTTAGCGGCAGAAGACAAGATGATTGTAGCTTCAGACGGTCCATTGCAAATGGGGAACTAATCACCTAGTTTCAGATTTTGGACAACAGCTAAATGGTGCTAGTTCTTACCATAGTACCAACTGCCCAATGACACGTGCCGTGACTAACTTCAGTCTATCGCAACTGCACTACTGATTGTAAACTTATCTACCGCATTTATCTTTATTAATATGGAATTGGTCTACATTTCACCAAACTTTGCTTAGATTGTCCTCATGACAACAGGCCACCAGCATAGTATTGTTCCTCTTCTAATAAAATACATATATGGCAGCTAAATCAAATCACTAGTACTCCACATTATCAAACTAACCCTGTCTCAGCAAACATTTTGAAACTATAAATTCATACATAACAATATTATATACATCTAAAATACTTATAATATAAAGTAAAATCAAGTAACACGATTAAATGATTTAAAAAAAATTAAGCTTATTCACGATGAACCAGCAGTTAGACTTTATTCTGATTTGGGCTCCATAAATCTTGTTAATTCCATTATTGCCCGCTGCTAACCTCATCTGTCGGGTGACTGGTTAATTATTCATCCCTAAAAATCCCTGATGCTTTTAAAAT
Organism: Hyles euphorbiae; assembly: GCA_023078785.2. Classification (NCBI taxonomy): domain Eukaryota; kingdom Metazoa; phylum Arthropoda; class Insecta; order Lepidoptera; family Sphingidae; genus Hyles; species Hyles euphorbiae. Next base: position 13,316,761 of record CM041033.1, on the reverse strand, counting down.
ATTGAATTTTCTTAAATGAAGATATTTAAAAAACATAATATTTAAATCGACTGATTCGGTGGCGTAGTTGTACTAGGGTACGGTTACAAAGCTGAGGTCTCCGGTTTGAATCCCAGGTTGGGCAAAGTAAATATCACGATTTTTCTATTCAATATCAGCCCAGAAACAGAAATTTGTGCTCGATATGGTAATAAGCTCGCCACTTATACAGTAAATAAAAAAAATAAAAAAAAACCTATCACATAGCGGGACGGAACATAAAAGGCGAAATGTGGGTGTACTGGCACCTCTGCCTATCCCTTCTGGGAAAAAGGCGTAAGTTTATGGTATATGTACGTATATATATTTAAATCGTTTAGAGAATATAGTGTGATTAGTAGTACATTATGATTGCTAAGAATTACGGGAATGTTAAACATTCAAATAAAACTATTTTTACGGATTTTATCGCAAGTTTCGTTCAAAGGAGATGTGCCATCTTGGGCCGTTTTGTGTACGTCTAATACTAATTCTAGAAAAAAATGTGGAATTCAAATAAAATACATTTAGATTTCTTGGACAACAGGGGGCTTTATACAAAAATGTGATTGTTTTAGTACAGAAGCAATATTTTCTTCTATAATCTGTCCTCCATGATGCCTAATTGTCATTTCGTTCAAAAATGCGCGAACCCATTATCTTTAACTTGAATATGTCTTATTTTTAAAACCTCCCTACAAATTATTATTATTATTATTATTATTTAATCCTTTACTGCACAAAAATAAAAATAAAAAAATACAGTGAAGAAACAACACAAAAATAGTAGTACAAGAGGCGGCCTTATCACTCTAGGTAATTTCTTCCAGGCAACCTTTGGATGGATATTGAGATAGGAAAAATGAGCGGGCAGTCTAAGGTGTATAAAATAGTAATATATATATATATATAATATATACATACGTATATACGAATACATACCAACAAAATATATTAAAATACACATACATACAATTTACCATATACATAAATATATAAACCTATCCTAACATTTACCAAAGAGGCGAATGGACAAGATATTCCTCAGCTATGCTCTAGTTGAGAAAGGAAATGGTCTTTAATCATTTTTTTAAAAGACGACAGTGTTCGTGCCCGTCTTATCTCGACTGGAAGTGAGTTCCACAGTCGGACAGCTTGGACTGCAAATGATTTGTCCATGAATACTGTGGAGTGCATGGGCATTTTTAGTTTCAGGTTCTCCGACGACCTCAAGGATCTTGAATGTGAGTCGTGGAGAAATATGAATCGATCTTTCAGGTAACGGGGCGTGAGAGGATTAAACATTATATTGTATAAAAGTGAAAGAATATGAGTATTCCGACGAAACCGGATGGGTAACCACTTGAGCTGAGTACGAAATTCAGAAACATGGTCATATTTGCGAAGGCCAAATATGAATCTTATACAAAAATTCTGGAGACGCTCAAGCTTATTAAGTTGGTCCTCGGTGAGATCTAGATAGCTGACATCGGCATAATCAAGGATGGGGAGTAGGAGAGTTTGCGCAAGTGAAATCTTCGTGGTAATGGGCAGAAGATTGCTTAACCTTCGCAAGGACCCTGCCGAGGCAAACAGCTTTCTACTAAGTTCACGAAGCTGCGGGCCCCAATTGAAGGATCTATCAAATTATAATTATTGTCTATATTTCTTTTTCTATATTCTTCGCTTTTTAAAAAACGATATATGTTGTTGAAGAAGTCACTTTTATTATTTTATTTATATTACATGATTTTAGTTTAAGAACGAAAATGTTTAACTTGACAGCAATTGCAAAACTCTGTGTTATCTGTCTACGTCTGTGGCCGTAATTCGTATTATTTTTTATTATTCGCATACATTTCGCAAATGTGTATTTGCTTCTCTGTATACCTGGCTTTGTTTTATGGATTCTGATTCTCGCAGATGATATATCTTGACGTTTAAACGCAATTACTAGTTCGTATTTTGGTGAGTAAACTTATATATTATTATTTAGAATGCCACATGTAAGTAATACTTTTATGTTTTTCTATGTTCATATTTCTCTTCTAACCCACAATTCTGCTTTTCAGCACATCAAAAGTGGCGCTTTGCTTGAATTGCACTTCTGCAATTGTTGTGAAATGGTTGAATTGCACTTCTGCAATCAAAAATTGAAATGGATTCTATCATTTAACAGAATCTTAGTAACTACATGGGATGCCAATTCACTCTCGTGTAGAGTATGTCAAAACGTTTTATTGCTGAAATGGCAGAACAAGAAGTAAGTATTCTATTTTCTTCATTAACTTGGGAAATGTATGTTTTATGCCAATTAATCAAGGTCAATACAAAGTATGGAGTATTACAAAAGTATTCATGTTAGAGCTGAATTGCATTGTGTCCACAGGACAAGTCTACTAGTACATAAATATGTAACAAGTGATATATATTGTTGTTTAAATTGTTAAATGAATTACATTTTCTTTTATTTCCCTCTGGACACTCAAATGATCTTGTGTTATGTAAAATATATTATATTATTATTATTTCCATAATAACAACACTATGTCTGATGGTAAGCACAAATGCCGTCCAGGTGGAATATCTAATGGCATCAGACGACTGTCCCAAGACATTTCATACAATTATCCGGCTGGCCTGCTAAGATGCTTCTTTAAATCATAGGAAGGAGGGAACACATGTGACTGCAAAGAGTTATTTATCCATAATAATTCTTTGATAACTTCAATATTAAATCTTTTTTATTTTGTTTTAGCTATCAGAACAAGCAATTATCTGTACAAACTGCTGGCTGCAAATAAATCAAGCTGTAGACAATGAGCAAGATTTTATTCCAACTCCGCCGTAAGAAGATTGTATCAATCTCGATTCTTTTGGACATATATAACCCCCACAAGTGCTTTATGTTGAAAGGAATATAGCTGCACACTGGACAGTGGGTTGCTGTAATCATACCATGATCATACTGTGGTATTTAGCCTTTAGGTTGGGCTAGGCAATATTACAATATCATCGGAGCATCGGCATTGTTCCTAGATGTTTTGACTGGAGATTATTTTTAGGCGAATATAAATAAAAAATATAAAGCAAGATCTGGTTGTACTTTATTGTCCTTAAGTTTTGTTTAATTTTAGTTTTCTTTCATCAATTAATCCTACTTTTTCCTTATGTGTGCTCAGAAATAACCAGTCAGAATTAATGTCAAATACATTATTTGAAAAATAATATCTTAGAACTTAGGATAATATTATTTTTAAGTATGCAGAAGTCTAATATACCAAAGTATTTTAGACTTGTAATTTTTAAAATGTTAGCTTGTACAGAAATGATTGCTAGTAAGTTCTTTTACCAGACATTAAGGTATAAAAATAAACATGGCTGCTATCAGATTCGATTCCATTTTTATAGCGTATTCATTTGTTTGGACTATAATAACTAAGAGCTTATTAAGTGCATACGCCTAATAATAAAATGATTATTTATTCATATGCACATAGGGCACACCTCTGACTTTTCGGAGTCATGTGTGTATTGATAGTCGAATCACCACGCACTAAAACGGTGAAGGAAAACATCGTGAGGAAACCTGTATACGATAGCGATTCATAAGAATTTCTATGGTATGTAAGTCCGCCAACCTGCACTAGGCCAGCGTTGTGGACTATATGGCCTAATCACTCTCAATCGTATTCTTGATTGTAGAGTAGGCCCGTGCCCTGCAGTGGGACGTATATGGGCTGATACAGATGCTAGCAGTCGCGACAAGTGATCAGTCTGTGCCGTGCTGTATCTCATGCCTAGCAGATTTTTATTGTCGATTATTTAAATAAGTTGTTTAGCAGGTATTATACACCGCACTTGCGGCCAGATATAGGTACACTTTCTTAATATTAAATAACTATAAACATGACGAGATTCTGACAGACTTGTTGCAATTTATTGTATAGATAATATTATGTTATATTATATTAGATGATCAATAAAGTATGATACTAATTCCGTTGACGTAAAAACATTTACGAGTTATATAGAGTACAGTAATTTATAGCACAGACGCCTAAAAATAATATCACAAATAATATTTGATTTATAGGAAAACTTCATATTTCATAAATGTCAAGTTTTGACATCGGTTGTCAAACATGCCGTTTCAGACGCCATATTGTCCCCTTGTAGTGTTGCTGTTCTTGGCTTGGTATTTATTTTTGTATAAAGCTAATATGCAACGTATAATAGTATTTCATACAGAAATCGAATGCCAATTTCACTAAGTAAATTTGGTGTAATGTACTACAAACGGCCCAAGGTCCATACATTTCTGGCCCATCTCCTTTCACATTTTTTAACATCCCGACATTTTGGTTGCTTTGCAGCTTTCGTAGTCAACAAATTTAATCATCATTTTTGTGTTTCATCAAACATTATATTACTGCTTAGTGCATGCTATCTACCGTTACTTTTCAAGCGTTAATAAAGTTTCTCTGGTCAAAACATGTATAGCGAATTATCACCGAATTGGAAACCTTGGAAAAAGCGTTAATAAAACCATGCCCATTTGATGCGTTTTTCTGCAATCTCAATACCACTAACGCCATCTATTGGTCACAACACAAATGAAAATCGATTATTAATAACTATTAATTTATATTTTTATTAATAATAGTTCAACATACGTAATGTATTATTTTCCCAACAGTGCTAATTATAATAATCGCATCGGTGAGAGTTATTTTTTTGCAAGTTGAAAGCTCGTAGTCCAGGTGTGTGATGTGAATATTTCATAATGTAATTATGAGTTTGCAACCGAAGTTTTACACATCTTTACAGTTCATCATATAAATAGTACCTGGAAGGCAAATGTATTGAATATTCTCGTGTTTAAATATGATGACTGTAATATACATTTTTTGTACTCTTTGTCCCGTACCAACCAAATCACCCAAAGGTGACCTCTAAGGAAATTTTTATTTTAAAGTTTATAATAGTATTTTTAGCCATCAGTTAGTATTAATCTTAACAGATAAATATAAAATAAAATAAATTTTAAGCGATGCAAACAATGCTTGCCAAACAGAATACTAATGCTTAAATATAAAATTATTAAAAGTGATACTAAAACGTGCTTAATAAGTAGTTCACACTGAGTTATATCTGGCTTACATAATGACGACGTAACGCGCTTCGAATACCAAATGCGAGATGAGAAAATAAAAATCAAATAGAAAACTGATAAATATTTGACTCTAGGACTTTCTAGAATACGGATCATAAAGCAATACATATCGACGGGAATAAACAAAGATTAATGCGTCTGGAAGAATAAGGTGCGAACACAGAGGGTTCATTCACACGTTAGAGGTCACGGCTTAGTCAATTATTTAGGAGAGAAAGATCTTTAAATAATGAATAGAGATTAGAAATAATCGACAAGATCTAAGAATGAAATCTACTGTGAGATAAGTAGAAATTACTTTTACTATTTGCTGGTGTTTAATGCAAAAACTACATAGTGTCATGTATTATAAAGAAATAACAAGCCTATGTAATACTATATAAAACCTATTTCAATATATACTCTAAGAAACCACGATTTAAACCCCTCCTTTTGAGACATTTTTTTGCCTCGGATTCCGTTAAATATTTAGTACAAAACCTGACTTTATTATAATTCTTACAAAGAAAATAGATATTATTCTTTATAGAACTATTGTTCACCATAGTTCGTATCACTGGATTACCTACTCTTCTTTTGTCGCGCCTGTATGATCGAATTTTCAGTAAACTTAAAAATGTCATTCTCTACCAGGCGTTATGAAAACAGTCCAGTACAGTAAACCATAGCTAGAAAAGGTTTCCTATATGCAATCAATACATTTGAATGCAAGGCCAAGTCGACTGCAATATCCCGATAAATCTTTCGACCTCGTGGTATTAAAAGGAGAGATTAACAGCTTCCATCCCGTCCAGAAAAGGGGAGTTTTGTATTTGTGTGTCATCACTCGTCACCATGCACCCACATGTGTAAACAGTGTAATACAAGAAGCGTGAATGCAACTACAAACATTTTAAGAGCTGTAAGCAAATTTGTACACTCTGTGTGGGATATGAGATTGTGATTCAGTCTCAATGCATCGTTTTTGTTATTTTGCAAATTCGCGGAATGAAATTCAAAACTAAATTAAATGATATCTTTATGTTGCTATGTGTGGCGAGACGAGCATGCTGTTCGCCTGAAAGTAAGCAATACGACCCCTCATGGACAGTAACAATGCTTGGCATTCCACTGCGCTCGCCATCCTGAGACATAAGATGGTAAGTTTTAATATGTCCAGTAATTACTCTGGCTACAATGGCATTCCAACCGGAACAAAACAGCGCTTTAACACGGCTGGTTGGTGGGAGATATAGATATTGCGGTGGTGGCGAAACTACCCAGGGGCCCTACTATATTCATCCGAACGAACGAACGCACGAACGAACGAACGAACGAAGTTCGAAACTTCGGACAAACGAAGTTTTTTATACGATACGAATGTATATACATATATAACGTACACCGTAACTATAAGTCTATGGTTACGACCATAAATCAATAACCACCATAAGTTTTATGTAGGTACATTCGTATCGTATATAAACTTTGATCATCCGAAGTTTCGAACTTCGTTTCGTTGAATATAGTAGGGCCCCAGGCCTCTCACATATGAGAGATCTCCCGCCGGTAAAAATCTAGCAGCAAATATCTGTCTTTTACTTGTTGAGTAACATCTTGAAATTAGTTTTTGTCTCCATTATGAACTAACAAAATTTTGTAAATCCATTCAGTATTTAATTTAGAAACTCTTTTTTGTCAGCCATGACTCAGCCTGAATAAACAGGCTAGTCCGGGGCGATACCACTTTCTCTCAGAAGACTGACGTGAGCGACAGCCTTAATGTTGCGTTTCGTTCGATGAGTGAGATCGCCAGGTACCCAATACTTCCTCCCTCATCCCAAACTTTTTCCTTGCTAATTTTATGGAACGGCATCACATCTAGTGTCCAAGCGTTTAGGATATTCATGGGCGGCAGTGATCACTTACCACTTATCTGTTTGCTCGTTTACCGGACCTATTAAAGATACAAAAAATAAACAAATCACATAGCTTATCAAGAACCTTCCTGCGAACAATATAAGACTCAGCTTAGTCAACCACGCTGGCACTTCCCATACTATTACACTGATTATTCTATTAGACCATTAGTCAATAAAAAGAAAACAACAAGCGGAGTAATGTGCAAAAACTAGCTAGAAGGCTGAAGCACCGCAGACATGTGGTCACATTAAAATGCTGTAACAGTCAGGGCTATAAACTGACACACCATTATTTATTGCCAGAGAGGTTTTATATTGTTTGGGACGCGAATAGGCTCGTTCCAATCAGCTTATTTCCGCGAATTACTTAACATGTACACTTTATTTTATTGGGTTTTCGACGTTCATGCTACATATAAATTGTTGAAAGTATGATGATAATAAATGGCAATGTGACTTGACGATTCTTATAATAGTGGCCTTAAAGAAAAAGGAATTTCATGGCCCGAGTTTCAAAACCAGGATGTCACGGTTCACACACAGCTCATAAATAAATAAATACAACCAACAGGCACATATATAGTCCTGACCCCACATTGAGATCAATTAAGTCTTGTGTTGTGGGTATCAGAAACTAAGAGACACTTTTCGGTCTCACAAACACGCAGACTCGAGACTAATATTCGTGGGAACCACAAACATTTGTCTGGGTGCGGGGATCGAACCCGCGGCCTCTCGTTTCACAGCAGGTTTCTAACCAACTGCGCTTCGGAGGCTGTCAATGCTAAAATTGCTGCCGCTATACCACCCACATCTTTCCTATTTTAGCAATGGACAAAATATTGTGTATTAAATAATTAGTACTGAAAATGGTAATTTACTGATACTATGTAATTAATTATATGGCAAAGTAATTAATAATTACTAGCAATTATTTCACATTAAACGTATACCTATGTATAGCTTTATAATTACATTCAATTATTGTATAGGTCGTTGAACGTATATAGGCTTTAGGATTAGTAATACAGACTGTAATACGTTTTGGTACAGGAACTTACACACTGTAACTCGATAGAGGAATACATATATAAGTATTGGCCAATAATGTGTTATTATTACTTAGTAATTATTTGTATTTGTTATATTTTTTCCGCCTTAGCTCCTGTCCTTTACACTTTAGACTGCCCTCTATTTATCCTTTTGTAAAATACATCCGATGGTTGTCTGTAAGACATTGCCTTTGAGCCGCCAATTTACTTTTGTTTGTGACTTTCGTCTTATTTGAATATATTTTGTGTGCAATAAAGTGTATAAAAAATACATAAATACAAATAAATTATATGACGACGCGCATTATGTCTGTGTGGTTGATTATGGCCTAGCCTTTCTCAATCGATAGTTGAGGAGGCAGGTGCCCGTACATAGGCAGGTGTTAGTGTTATTAGGTAATTGATTACATTATAATTATAAGTTCTTTGTTCGGAAAAGCATGCTCAAGTTGAAGTTGTCATAGAAAAACTATATCTGGTGGTAGGTCTGTCATGCGGCATTGTAGCCAGAGTAATTACTGGACATATTGAGAATCAACATCTTATGCCCCAGGATAGCGAGCGTAGTGGAATGTCCAGCATTGCCTTGTAATAAAAGGTGTTGTTTAGTTTTGCTACTCTTCATGAGCGGTCGTATCGCTTACCACCATGCAAATGGCAGGCAGGTCTCGATCCAAGTAAAAAAAAATCCTCCAATATTTTTTTTTATTCTTGATAAAAAGGGCGATAAATAAAATTGTCCATTATCCGACAGATTCCTCCAATGCATCTACAAATCAAAATTTCCTGGTACAAATGCCTGCAGATGCAGTATAATGGGGCGAGGCGATGCTTCAGAAAGACTTAATGCCCGCTGCTAATGCTGATTTAGATTCCGCAGAACAGGCTCTTGCCAGCCAATACATCAATTAGCCGACGTATGCTAAAAGCCTTAGGGTGGGGAATGTAGTGGGAATCTAAACATAGTGCGGAGAAGGCGTGTTTAATGATAAAGAAATTGAGATGCCAAAATTAGGTTTGTTATTAAAATATTTTCAAAAGTTTTAATGGTCTAACCACTATCTTTTCTCGATTGTAGAGGTGGCCCGTGCACTACAGTGGGACATACTCGTATATGGGCCCATACATTATACAGTAAAGAAAGGGAAACAAATAATGAGGTCAACCGTCTTCTAGAAAGTTATTCACGTAAAAGTGGCTCTGTAAAGACTCTCAATGGTTATTACCGACTGATATATTAATCAGTATGGTTGACTTAGCTCTAGGCCTAAGTTCTGACAATTATTTGTAAAACAAAGAAAGACAGGCAGACTGTAAAATTAAAAACAACACAATTCTTCACATGATGATACCAGGAACTAAGAAAATGTGAAGAAGACAACACGTGAGCTGATAAACTGATTCAATGCGGCAAATAATGATTCAAATCTTACTTTGGACTCTGATGGACAAAACCACAACACTGTGGCTTTGCAAGCCGATACCCCCCATACGTCAATGTGCCACAATTATCCACAATTATTTTTCCTTAGCGCCAGTCAAATGACTAAGGGCCATGAGTATAACAATAGATATTCCAAGAATTAGTTGCACACCTACTAAATTAAGACCATTAACCGCACACTACTGACAAACAATAGAGCAGTGTAGTGTAGACGATACCTTAGCAAAAACAACAAAAGAACAAAACTACGACGAAGTCATTATAGGAATCACAAAAGCTAACTAATCCTACATCATTGTGTATGCAGCCTTATCTTTACAGTTTGTATTTCTTACCTGAGCTCGCACTTGGGATTTTTTATCAAAGATTTTGTGGGTACTCGAGAAAAAAAAATTGTGTCGGTGATATATTTTGAAAAACGTAATAATATAATAAAGTGCATAAAAACGGTAAGAAAGAAACTTTTTGAGGCAAACAAAATAGTTTTAGTGTCACTAATTACTGACACCATTTCCTGGAACAAATGGAACCGACAATGGCCTTAAGTGCCTTCCGAAATCTAGGAGCACAAAGTACTTTTTGTAATAGAAAATGTCTAGAGGGCTTCGAGACTGTACCTATAAAGTATGGGCACACTCATCATACTGCATTTGAGTACTTACGGTCTATTATAGACGGCTTATAAAACTATTTTACTTAACGAATGTTTTGTCTCTTTCGATCGACTTTTGAATTCAGTTTGAGCGAAGAAGACAAAACATTCATTACCAAAGCAGGTTTAAAACTTTCTATTAATAAGACCGTTTTCCACTGTTCCGTAATTTTGAAAATTCGTTCTACCAAAACTGATTTAAACTGCTCAATAAAATGCAATTGATACCATAAACAGCCTCCGTGACTGTGAAACGAGAGGCCGAAGATTCTATCTTCACACGGAAACAAATTTGTGAGGCCTACAATATTTTTCTAGGGTCTAGACGTTAGTGAGACCGAAAGTCGCGTAGTTTTTGATACCCTCGACAATAGACTTAAATGATCTTAATGTGGGGTCACGAATATGTATGTGACTGTTGAGTGTATTTTATTTATTTATTTATAAACAATATTTATTTCAATAAATGATTAATAAAAATAAATGCGCTCACAATAAAATGTCAGTTTACTGCAGAAAGTAAAATCACAATAGCGGTTGGCAATATTTCTCACCTGTGTTTACCACGTTCCGCAATAAAGAAGTTACAGCCACAATAGAAAAGTTTTATAAGAAAATACCGTTGCTTTTGTTGCATTATACACGAATGTGACTTGGAAACAAAACTTCAATATTGAACACCACATGGCCTCTTGTTAGAGTTATTGTTTGTAATAAGTGGACATTAAGTGGAGGTCTGAAAGTTTAGACATCTTACAAAAGTTCTAGATGCTAATATTCGGAAATAAACAACTATCGTGAAATTTGTATTCGTGGTATCGTAAAAAAAAGTTGAAGGTATAGTATGCTGAGCTGACTGCCGACCTTCAGTAGTTGGGAAGGAACTACAAGAAGTATAATAAAGATTTAAGGTCAAAATATGTTACTAATCTGATTTAGCAAAGGAACAGTAATTCCTGGTGGTGATTGGTTATGTTACTTAGCTTACCTCATGAACTTTTTTCTCGATATCTGATGATATCAGCCAATGTATGTTCGTCCCATGTCAGAACATGAACTCTGGAATTCTTGAAGTTCGGCTTTACTCGACTACGCTAGGTTAGTGCAAGCTTGTGGAACTGACGCGCCATTGGAATTATCTTACTTTGTTGCCATTTCAGCAGTATATTGATTGACTTAATATCAAACATTTGTCGTAACATAAATATTTCCAAAAAACCGGCAAAATAAAACCTGATATATTCCAACAAACAAGACACAGCTGCTGAACTTGCAATTAAAAATCTCCACACGTTTGATTTCCGACAAAACCGGGTGTTATACATTGAAAGTAAACGCGGCTCACCTAGGAAATGCAATTTTAGTTGAATTTCCAAAGACTTTGGCTCCACAGGAGTGCAGACTGCAATTACAGGAATCGTGGAGCGACTAGATAATTGTCGCTTTTAGAATTTCACAAAAGATTCGTATACCTGGATCGTGTGCTGAACAAGGTCTGACGTTTGCAATCCAAATCTTTATATCTGATTTGAAATCACCGATGGTCCACGCTAGCAGCGTTGTTTCGTTTAATTTCTCTCCATTTGCCTAAACTATTATTTATTTTATGAATGTGATAGTAAGTCTGTAAGTTCATTGCCCTTACAACTTAAATATCTAGCTTGTTCATAGTTGAAATTAACAGAGGACTTTACTTAAGTGCTTTGACCCGAAAAACCTCAGACTAATTTTCTTTGCCTAAAAGTAGATTTATACAGTAGGATATTTTTTTTTTACAAATTTTTTATCAGATTAATTTCATATTTGACTTAACCGAATATGAAGTAGAAAATCCAAGTCAGGCTAGTTGGTTAATGAAGTCAGTTTTTGGTAGTCTCATATTGGAAAAATTCGTAGCCTTCCTAGGGACTTCTGAGTAAATTAGATGTAAAATCTAAACGGTTAATAAGGTTTGCCTGTTATCGTCCGTATTCCTTACTTAGAGTACTAATGATTTATAGGTTTGAATAAAAATTGTAGTAGGTGTTTCTAGCAGATAAATTCATGTAATTTTTTTAATTATCAGTATATTTATCAGCCTATAGGTCTCTACAATCATAAGTGCGATGAGAGTGGTTGGGACAATCTCAAGTTGGGGGTTTAAGCAGTGATGCCACATAAAAACTATTTTTTTTCTTGCTTTTGATTTTACAATAATATTTTTTATATTACATTTTCGTCGTGCTTTGTTTGTGATAGATAAAAAATAACGTAGTCCAAGTAAAGGATGCACGTGAAATAATTTATTTCTACGCCCCATGAATACTCAAGGCCCATAGTAATAAGTATCCTATGAAGAGGAGAGGAAAGGGTGTCGATTACTGAGTGAGTAAAACAGCAAGGTTGTTACTTTGTGTAGGTTTACTATTACTAAAATGGGCTATGGCTTGCTTCTACATCAGTTTTCAAAGTCTATACTATCAAGTTTATGACGGTAGATATCTCTTTTGTTAGTCATGGGTTCGTTTTATAAACTAGAACAGTAAAGAATAAATTTTAAGGCTATTAAAAAAAATGGGAAGATTTACCTTTTTCTTACCAACTCAAAGGCAAGTTTTGAAGTTAGCGCTAATTATTCGTCAATCCAGTGGTTTACGTAAATATTTTAATATAATATGAATAAATTAAATCATCATTCCACTAAATACAATTTCTCGAAATACTGCAACAGCAATAATATCTTAACTATTCAGGAGAAGTTTGGCAGACTAGGTATAATAGAGTTAAACATCTCTTGTATTTTGACTATCTCAGTAGCAATAGATAACAATATTTACTGTTCGTAACTTAAATTATTCATGTCAAAATTTCAACGCAAGATATTATCAGCTATGTTGTTCATTCTTGTATTATGTATTTACTTACGACAAGAAAATTCTTTAAAAACGCCTGTTGTTTTTCTATGAGCAATTACCATATCTGCCACAAGAAAAACAAACCCCACTTTGATAAAGTTACCGTTACTCAGTCACCACGCTCTATAATGTGAAGGAAAACATCGAAAAAACATATACATATAACATATATGTATATATGTCGTCCCTATATAAAGCACAACAATACATTAAGCCCGTACACGGCCCATTTGTTCGCTTGTTTACGTCAAATTGTGGTTAAAATCCACCAGTATTCATTATTACTGCAAAATTTAAATTTTATATACCGGATTAAAACTGTATTACATCCAAATATCAATTATGTTCGATAATTGTTTTTTAGAGTTTTGCACGTTCGCGAAATTTAACAAATATAATTTACTGTTGTGTGTTATTATGACTGATTTAAAAACTAGGGATAGGCCCTTCAATGCATTGGGAGTATCAAAAAGATGGCTGTGAAAACCGCGTTCATGTAATATGAAATTAACTTAATATAATTTTTTTTTTTCATAACAGTGATAAAAATGAGTTTCTTTTTTTTAATTAACTTTCTGTTATAATACAAGCAAGCATTTTCAAAATCATGGAATCACTGTTGAATTACAAAGCAATGCTTGGCACCCCACTACGCTTGTCATCCAACATCCTGAGATATAAGATGCTAAATCTCAATATGTAGAGTAGTTATTCTGGCTACAATGTCCATAAAATCAGACAAAAATAGTGCACATAAGTGTGCATATAAGTGCATATAGTATGTGGGTATCACCGCAATATTTCTCCCGTCAAACAGCAGTTTAAATGCACTGTTGTGTTTCGGATTGAAGGACATTGTAGCCAGATTAACTACTGGACATATTGAGACTTAACATCTTATGTCTAAGGATGGCGAGCGCAGTGGAATGCCAAGCATTGCTTTGTGATTCGAGGTGTTGTTTGGTTTTGCTACTGTTCATGAGCGGTCGCATCGCTTATCAGGCGAACGGCATGCTCGTCTCGCCATTCACTGCAATAAAAAAAAAAATATATATAAACTGTTGTTTTTTAGGAGAAACAGACATTCCGGTGGTACCTCCTAGGCGGCCTCTCGCATACCAAGGACCTACCACTAGTAAAAAACATATGCAACACTTGTATAAAAATAACCTATATATACAGATATATAATTTATACAGATGGATAAACATGCTGGTATTCACACAAGCACCAATCTCCATGTACAACAGAATTAAACGAAATACACTTTCATCTTCCCGCGATGATACCAGGTTTATAGAACGGAGTAATTAACAAGAATTTCAGGACATTAATTAGCCTACACAAACAAAAGAACGAATTGTTGAACCAATTCGTTGGTTTAAAAACGTACGTTTCAATTTAACATCATTAAAAATACGTAGTTTCATTGTTGAAGCTACAAAACTGGGAAAACATTTGCTTTAGCCAAACGAAATGTAAAAGCTTTGTACACATTTATCGAAATTAATAACAGCGAAATTTTGCAATACTGATAGAGCTTTGGTATTTTTGTACGTGAAAATTGCGTATCAAATGAAATGAAATGAAATGAAATGAAATGAAATGAAATTATTTATTGAATCCATAAAATGTCATACATTGTTTAGATTCAGTCACTTTTTTTTCACTACCACCCTGTTCACAAGGCTGTTTTCGCCAGAGAAGAACGGGCAAGAAACTCTAGCGTTGCTCTTTTCAAAATAAGTTTACAATACAGTGATTATACAGGATTTGTAATTCAGAGCAGTTCATAAATAATTTATAATTTTACTATACGGCTGAGTGTTATGTTTCATTCCCAAGCCTTACTATCTTCTAAGTATTCTGAAATTGTATAGTATGCCTTATTACATAACTGTCGTTTTATAATAGATTTAAATTTATTTGTAGTTAAGGCTTTTATGTTAGTGGGAACTTTATTATAGAAATGTATACAGTAACCCTTAAAAGATTTGCTAATTTTCTGGAGCCTCGTCTTATGACTGACTAGGTTATTTCTATTTCTAGTATTTCTGTCATGAATATCGCTAACCTTTTGAAATTGTTCTATATTCTTGTGGACATACATTAGATTAGCAAATTTATAAATTGTGATGCTACTGTCATTATATTTAACGCAATGTACGCCGTACACTTCGCCTGGGTTATTTCATGTTAACCAAAATAAAATTGTTACGCATGTTAGTTCGTTACGTAGTTTTAATTAACTGAACCGCTAAAGTGTTATTTGAAATCAGACTCACCGTTCATGGAAACGTAGGTACTAAAATCCTATCAAAGACAATTTCATTGACCGACTGCTTTATTGAGATATTATACTAGAGGGGACACTGCAAACAAAATTTTTTAACAAAAATAAACGGTAGTTTACCACTGTTTCTGTCTCTGTCACACCTACCGAGTAATTTCCTCTTTGCTCTCGCTCCACTGGGGTCCAGCATATTGCACAGTAAGTTTATTCTTAATTTCTGCTCTTGTAAAATACCTAAATGTTTAAGGCCAAACATTCCATGATGGCAGAACTGCAGAAATGTTGTAGTGTTTTTTAACCTGCCTCTTTATCGCTGTCTTGCCACCACGCTCTATTACAGGTAAGATATTTATGAAAATATAAGATATTATTTTTACGACCTATTCTCCTTTCATTCTAACTATCACTTCATTACGTAATGTTCAATAAAGTTTTATGTATCTATGAATCTTCTGTATCTGTATCTTCTTAAGATAGTAAGTTTATTATATTGCGAAATTTCCGATAACGCAATTAACGCAACCAACAGAATGATTTAATGATACTTGATATTCTATAAATGCATTTAATTTCTGACGCTACTTGTTCGTATTTAAATAAACGTTTTCGCATCATAATGTAACCACAATGAGAACATTTTAGTTCACCACAAAAGCCAAATGTTCTATAAAAATTTGCTATACAGTTGGGAAATAAAAATTCTATTCGAAATTTCTATTCGGTCTGAAATTGCTTTTTGGTTATAATATTGGCTTTCGGGAATTGGATTTAACTAGCATGTAAGTCCATTATCGATTAAAAAAGCAGGTTTTCTTTGAAAATATAATAGATAATAATAGCGTTTTACAAATATTAACAACTAACAAAAACATATAGTCCTGACTTTATATTAAAATGAATTTCAAAGTCTAGTGTATGTCGTAGTCATCAGAAACTACTGGGGAATTTTCGGTCTGGAAATAAAAATAATAATAAAGCTAAATATTTATTTTATTTATATAGAAATATTTTAATCAGATTAAGAATGAAAATCTACATAAAAACCCACTAGTTTCGCTAGATGGAATCAGAGCAAACATGACAAAGCTATCCTCCAAAATGTTCCGCGCTTAGCGTTCGTATTTTCAGCTCTGCGCTCGCCTTGTTCAAAATACTGTATATTTTCTAATGACGTACTTTCCTTTCAATATTTTCGCTTAATATTTTGTTAGCAAAATGTTAAGGCCGGCCGCAGAAGCGAGGCGACTTTCTCACTGTCGTCTAACAAAAGCTTTATGAAAAAGTAAACACCGGGGCGGTACCACAACGCTAACTAAAAAATATTGTGGTTTTAAAGCTTTGTTACAGCAAAAAATGTTACCGGCCATTGGACGTTAATCTCAAGGTGGTTTAACTTTTATAATTTATGAAGTAGTTCGTGTACAAACTATTTGAGTAGGCAAGTTATGCTGTCATCGCTAAAGCCTTTGAGTGGCGAGAACCGCACACCATTAAATGACTCGCATTCCTTATGAAATCAATAAAATGTATCATTATTAGTAATGCACAAAAAATAACCTGATTTTTTAAATTATTAAAGTATGAAACTGATTACAAGAGTAACCTCCCAAGAGGCATTTCATAAATATTCCCATAGCGACCTGTTGAAAGCGGCAAGCGCTCAGAGCTTCCTTCTTTAGTATGTCGTCTGTTAAACAAATGATTGGGTACTGATTAATTATTTATGTTGTAAAACATGATTCTCTTTAGACTTAATAGAAACCAGCAGATATAATTTAATTAGATAATTTGTTGGAATATGTTAAAGTTCGCAATTCGCATCCACATGGTCGGAAGTTATAACAAACCCGTCAGGTTTCTGTAACTTTACACTCCGGGGAAATCAAAGATGGGGCTGGTGAGCATGCGTTCTTTAAAATTAAACTGACTTTAAACTACAACTTATTTCCTTGTAAATAGTAGTAGTAGTATTGAAGAAGAAAATGTCATGAAGGTGAAAAAACATTCAACATTCAATTCAAATCCGTGTTCGCGGGAAAGATAGAGACTTTCTTATTTCACTTATGTATGCGACTTTATCTATTTGACTGTTGGGTCTTAATTATTATTATTTATTTCTTAGCAATAATTTGACTAGTCAATTGATTTGGAGACTAATTACTTGTACAATGTAAATATTATAAGAATTTAATTTAAATAAATATTTTAAAATTTCTAATTTCAAAAAACGGCTCACATTATACATAATAAATACATATTAAATGAGTAATGAAGAAAACATTAATAACTTTTACTGCACCTTCTAATTTATTTGGATGATATGAAGTGCGTGGTGGCCTGTTGGTAAACGGACTAGACGCGACTGCCTACATGTTCACGGTGGTCGCGGGTTCGAATCCCAGGGCACACCTCTGACTTTTCGGAGTCATGTGTGTATTGATAGTCAATCACCACGCACTAAAACGGTGAAGGAAAACATCGTGAGGAAACCTGCATACCATAGCGATTTATAAAAATTTCTATGGTATGTAAGTCCGCCAACCCGCACTAGGCCAGCGTGGTGGACTATATGGCCTAACCACTCTCAATTGTACTCTCGATTGTGGAGTAGGCCCGTGCCCTGCAGTGGGACGTATGTGGGCTGATACAGATATGATTATACTTGAACATCTATTTACGAAGTCCCAAGAGAAAAGTTAAACCAATTCAGATGTTCATTTAACGAAATATAGTTAAACATTAATTAATATGTACATAATTCATCATTCTTCCCTTGTTTGTATTCGGAATTGACTTTAATATTATGTCATCCTAGTCGCAAAGTCACAGAGCGAGAAGTTGAAAAGTAAACCCTTTTAGTATTGGATCTTGTCTCTTAACTAAGTTGCTACTTAAAGAGACTTGTTTGAACAGAATTTTGTTCAGGGAGATTAGAGAAGATAAACTCCCGACGAATTAAGAGTTTCGTAATTTTACATTTTCAAGTTATTTCGTCACGTCCTTGGGCTATTGCTCATACCTTTTTAAACTTAAAACATTATTTTAATGACAAAATCAAATGAGAAATCATACCAGAAATAATTAAGATTATGTTGATAAGAGCTTTGGTGATTAAAAAACTGGCTGGGAGAGGAGCGTGCTAGCGAAACCACTGTCGCTAATTCAAGCATAGAAAGGCCTCTTAATTTTTAAACTTATATATTTCCATATTTTTTAATTGTTCGTCATCATCATTGTCATCATCATCAGCCCGATGCAGTCAATTGGAGGACGTAGACCCCTGTCAACGTATGCCACATAACGATTTTTGGTTTGTTGTTACTTGCTGATATTGTAAGGAAAGCTAAAGTAAGCGCTTGACATCAGAATTAATGGAACCTGTCCCGCCCTTACACCCACCACTGTAAATCCTGTGAGCCAGGATAAACAGTGGCACGCAATGTAATGATACTGAGCATTGACTGTCGGCGGCTCTTCGAGAATGTCTAACTTGTCTTTAACCCGCAACGAAATTATTCAGAAAGTTAAATTAATAGGAAACATCAGAATATTGAAAGTATGAGAAATTTTAAAATCTCTCTCAGATTTGAACAGCACATGGGCTGTATCAGACCTTTAGCCGATGCAATGACACCCATTTGACCGGCCAAACTTGGTACATTCTATTTAAAAAATACAACAATAATTTCAACGCCTTGGTATTAGAAAAATGCGTTCAACAGATCTCAAAAATTACTAGACTGTGAAAATCAAGTTGAAAAAAATATTAAATCCTTCACGGCCTTAAATATTTTACTTAAATCACGGGTGCTAACAATTCTTCCAATTGATCTGGTGCTGAAAGCAAATACTTGAGAGTTTTTATATTTAAAATGTATTATAAAATATGCATTTTTGAAATGTTTTGTATATAACATAATTATGTAATGTCTAAATATATGTGATGTCTAAACATATTGTGATTACCATTTATTTTAATTAATGATTTCCATATATTCCATAATAATTAGGAATTTAATTTTATGAATTAAATGTTAAAATCTTATTATTTATTAATAATGCAATTGATTAGTAAAATTAACGTACCCAAAATGTAGTCTTATTTTTACGAAAATATTTGGTTTTTATAAATTCTTATATAATCCCTGTTCCGATTCTCTCTACAAGGACCTTACAATGTGCAAGTAAAACAAACTTGCCCGATACAAAAAAATAATTAAATATAGCCACTAATGAATACAACAACTGCTTCAACGATTAACGATGTAATTTAATAAAATTCAAAATCTCATCAGACCATAAAAATTAAAGCCAGCCCTGGCGCTATATCCCATAAAACATAAAAAAAACTTAATCCCGGCAACGTAAACGACTTAATGGCTATATCACACACAATATTCAGAGTACCGAAGCGTAAAATATTAAGCTGTGAAAATCCTCATATAAATAATGCTTTATGACAAAAAATCTGTTTTACCTCGCTGCTCAGAAACATTGACAAAGAAGAAAATATGATACTCGCAGGAACTCAGCGGGTAAATCCTAATTTACTTTCAAGAAACTTACTTCTCACAATATTTATATTTTATATGCATTCTTGAAAAGACGAGTTTAATATTTCTGGACTTTCGTAGTTTTATGCAATAGATTAGTTATTTCACAAATACAAGTAGATATTATATTTTGTAGACTAAAACATTTTACTCCTTTGGGGCCCTACTATATTCATCCGAACAAACGAACGAACGAAGTTCGAAACTTCGGACAAACGAAGTTTTTTATACGATACGAATGTACCTACATAAAACTTATGGTCGTTATTGATTTATGGTCGTAACCATAGACTTATAGTTACGGTGTACATTATACAAATTCGAACTTTTACAGAATAGATACATTCGTATCGTATAAAAAACTTCGTTTGTCCGAAGTTTCGAACTTCGTTCGTTCGTTCGTTCGGATGAATATAGTAGGGCCCTTGACTTCATGACTTGGCAATCACATTCAATCACTTGTTATTAATAAAATGGTTAGGTTTAGTTTCTTTTATTTTCTTTCCCGTTTCATGATATACTTTACTACTGTATTTCGGCACATAATTAAATTAATCATTTATGATTACTATCTAAACGCAGCATTAAAATTTAATACATACTTCCTCTACGAAATACAACTACTCCGTAGTTCCCAGTGGCGTAACTATACAATCGGGGGCCCGTGGCAAAATTCATCAAATGGGGCCCTTAGTAAATGTAAAAAAACTTGTTGTTGTAATTTCATTTTTATGAATCTATAAGTAAAGTATAGTCTATTTAAGTATATGTAGAAACACTATTATATAAGTAGTTATTATATAAATTGTTGTCTAGTATTATGGAACAGACAATGAATATGTCTTAAATATTTTTTTTGGAGCGTTTTGTTCAGTAAAATTGTCAATGTTTAGATTTCGAGCTAAAGAACCAATCATTCTCTATCACACTTTCTATAGCACGTTGAGCGACTTGAAGTTTAGGGATTAGCTCCACAGTCAGTGGCCATATCTCGGCTCCGGGCGCCATTACAGGGAGGCCGTACATGTTGAATACTTTCTTCATCTGGCTCTTAGGTATATCCCCACTGTGGTATATACAACTTCCTAAACGCTACTCAGCCAAAATGAATCCTCTTGTCGGCTTCTTTTCCGAAGTTGTAGCTGCCCAATTGCATTAATTTCTTGAGGCAAATATATTCCTAGATAACTTCGAGAGGCGTGCTATCAATGATAACCCCAATAATCGATGGTCCCGGAGCGATGAGTTCTTTACACATTTTTCCTGCTCATTCTTTACCTTCGTCTTGTGTAGGTTCATCTAGAGGACAATACGTTTGGAGGCTTCATTAAGGCTGTGCAGCAAGTACAAGAAACTTCATGTAAAGATAGTTAGTTAATCGCTCTATTCTGCTATTCCTTCATTAGAAATTCTTTAATTTTTTAGGGCTCTCCCAAAGTACGCCACAGAGCCCAGTCTGCTACTTTATGCATCCAGTCGCTGACGGCCCTCTTGTACAAATAGTCTCGCCATCTGGCCAGAGGATGTCCTACGTTACTCTTGCCAAGACACGGATGCCACATGTGTGGCCAGCCCATTACTACTTCAACTAACTTTCAGAGCTATTTATTTATTTCAAGTAAAATGCAAGTTTACAGTCTTTGAACCAAAACACTTACACTCTAATCAATAAACAATGGCATATAAACAATATTCTTTCTAAAATTTCAACAATAAAGGACATTTATATATTTATCGGTAAAAATAAAATTGAAAATCTATTTAACAAATTAATAACAAAACAAAAGAAAACATAGTAACAAAAAAATAAAATTACACAATAATCAAAAACTTAATATCTATAAGTACTTATTATCTACGAAATTCAGTTATTACATTTGTACGAACTATTTAGAAATCTATTCATAGAGGAGTACACATGATATGGTTTGTCATGGAAAAGATCTAGATCTGTGTGGTAAGCGAGCATCGAGTTGAGTAGCGCGACGGCGCGGGCGGTGGGCGCGGCGGCGGCGCGACGCGTGCGCACCCCGCGTGGTATCGTGAACACTCTTCTACGTCTTCGCGGACCCTCACCTCCAGTTAGAAATCGAGCCGGGACGCAAGTCAGACCCACTTGCTCCAATGCAGTCGGATTGTCCACCTTGTTGCTTAGAAGATGGTAGTAGTGAACTAGAAGTATTTGCTTGCGTCTATACTCCAGAGTGTTTAGCACCACCATTCCTATTATATTATTTATTTTCCTATTATATTATTATATATTCCAATGTTGGTCACCTTGGTTCTGTGACGGATCTCTTTCCATAGCACGTTGAGCGACTTTAAACTTATGGATTAGCCCACAATCAGTCTCCAAGTTTCGGCTCCATACGTCATTACAAGGACGACGCTCTGGTTGAATACTTTAGTCTTCAGGCTCTGCGGTATATCCGACGAAAATATGTGGTACAACTTCCTGCTGCCCCACATATTTACGTCGGCTTGGCTCAGCCCAACGGAATCCTCCTATCTGCTTCCTTTTAAAATTATACCAATTTAATTTCATTCAGAATTTCTCTCCCGGTCTTCTGTACAGTCTTTCCCTACTGTCGTACTTGTATGAACAGAATATAAACTCTCCTGAAATCATAACTCTTCATTCCCAGTCCAATTCTCGTGTTCTCTACCATAACTCAACCTTGAGTTTCTGTGGTGTCTTTCTAGTTTTGAGGCTCTATGACTTTGAATTTGCTTCAGACGGATGCCGCCGTATTGTATCTGTACGCCGATTTTTTTCTTCCAGCTCATAAATAACGATACGTTACTTCGACACCTGTAAGAAAGCGGTTGCTCAAAATTTCACAATGGCCATCTTCAAGCAATATTAGGGCCATCGTAAATTCTTCAGAGCTTAACAACATGATGACTTCAGAATAATACATTTATTTGTCTAGTTAATCTTTCATTATTATGAATTTCGTAATTAAAATTAAATGTCCTCTTCTTACGTCTTGTCGAGCTTGAGAACGGGGGTCTATCGAACCAGGACCCTATCAGGCCTGACGCCCGGTCAGGCCAGGGCCCTGCCGGGCCCGGGGCCCCTTAGGCCGGGGGCCCGTGGCATTTTGCGCACTTTGCCACCCTATTGTTACGCCACTGGTAGTTCCGATTTTAAAATTATAGAAACCGAAATACAAAATTCAATAATAAGATGCAAATCGAATAAAACATTTTAATAACAGGCACTCAGTAGTGCTGTCTTAATTTTAAAAAGTTTGTGGAACTAGCGTAACAGGCGAAGGCGGTTGAACCTGACAGCCAAGCCCTGCTACTATGAACTTATTCCCCCAGTATTGATTATGACGTCTCGAAGCCAATGAGCACTGGAATTTAATTTCATTGCGACGCTTGAGGCTGAGAAGTTACTCCGATAATTTGAAATAACATCGCTGTTGTGCTGTTTATCTTTCGCTACAACAGTTTCTTGTGGTATATGTTTAATGTTGATTGTAGTTTTGTGTATATTTACTTTGTGTTAGCTAATTAATATATTAGTGCTGTAATAGTTAAAGTATTATGAATTCAACGTAATTTTTAATAAATAATATTATGAATTACTGCATCAGTGGCGTAGTTGTACTACGGTACCGCTACAAAGCTGAGGTCTCCGGTTCAAATCCCGGGTCGAGACAAAGTAATATTGCTTTTTTTCTATTCATTCTCAGCAAGGAGTCAGGAATTTGTGCCTAATAAAGCGATAGGCTCGCCCACTATCACATCGTGGTACGAAACACACACGACGAAACGTGGGTGTCCTGGTCCTACCAGGAGGCGTGCTCGTCTGCCTTTCTGAGAAAAAGGCGTTTATAAAATAATTTATGTCAGTAACGTTGTAATACTAACATAAAGGCTCAGAAAATAACATACCTATATGAAAACTATGCTACCAATATATAGACGAGAAAATAATCACACCGTGTAGGGCAGTGGCATGGTCGAGTTGCAAACTTCAACAATCTATTTCCTAAAACAAGTTTAGGTAACGCGGTGCTGTATTCATCCAAACTTCGCCTTTCAGCTTTGCAGACCGCTGAGCAACAAAAACATTAAGCAGTAGTCAGTAGTAGCCAGTATCAGCCCGCGCTATTGCTTCTTCACAATGCATTTCAGGAATTTCTCAGCGCTGCCTTCGACTCGCCCATTACCCGAGCTGTAAAACTGACGGCAATAAAAACAACTTTATTTTCCCGATCTTTGGGCTGTAAAAGCGTAAGCATCGTTTTACTATGTAATTCCTTTTTACGCTCATTCGTATGACGTTCGCAAAAAAGGAATTCGTGTCCGCAGGAAATGTTTCGAAACAAGCCGTTGCGTGACATTTAAATGGGCATGTTTTACATACTTTTACTATTTTCATGCACAATTATTAAATGGCTTATCCTTTCGGGTAAGTATCTTTCTATAATATTTGTGTTCATAGTTTATACTAAAAATTCTGGTGCAATAAGTTTTAAAGTCTCGGAAGTTGTAGTGTCCTTTTTCACGTCGGAACTTCAATATTTTTATAATACCCTTCCTCTAATGGCAATAGAAACATGAGACTGTATCGAAATTGTTTTTAACACTTCGGATAAATATTATGCTTGCGTTGCTCGTGTTGTTTATGATAAAAATTTAAGAATATGTATTTTTATTGTATTTCTTTATTAAAATATATTATACTACGTAAAGATCATTTAGTCAACAAGTTCTCAAACTTGTTTGACCGCCGGTACTTTCGGTATTAAAAATACAAAGTCCCCCCTTCCTTTTTTTCACTAATATGGGGGGACCATTTTTATCTTTTTACTAGCAAGTGTGATGTAAATCGATATACTAATATGTACAAAGACTGCAGTGCCGCGCCGACAGGGAGCGTTACCACACACTTTGAGAACCAGTGATTTAAACAGTCTTCTTTTGTTTAGCACCGACCACTCTTTAGTGGAAATATAAGAAAAAGAGTCCGCGCATTATTTGTTCCACGTGCGTGTCTTTTATTAAGTATAAAAGTTGATAAAGCTGGAAGGAATATCAATGAGTTGAATCACATAACTCGGGAATAAAAAAAGGTAGCCCTTTGGAAGTTCGTCGCCGAAGCTCGCCGATGTAGGACACATGCAAATTGATTGGACACGGATTGAATCGCCGCTCCCCGTTGGAAAATACGAGAAAAAACCATGAAAATAGGAAAAATGCAAATGTTGAATGTTGTTATCTCGGTACACCACCGATAGTTTTGCCTTTTCATGCAAATGGTGTTTTGTTAAAAAAATATATTCTATGCGGTTTGAAAAATCAAATAAACTTGCCACTACACCGACAGATACAGAATACTAGATGGCAATCCTTGTTAAAATCTCGATTATCGAATACAAATTTGTGAATTATTGTTAGCATAGAATGAGATATTTATTTTTTATTTCTGTACGGTCTATAAAATTTATGTTATGTGTGTGCGTTGTGATAAGTGACAAATAAATGTGTTTTCTTTCTTTCTTTCTAGATAAAATAATTGCTTAAAAAATAACCACGCTTAATTAAAACAACTAACTAAAAAAAATAAACAATTGATAATGACTTTAAGATTATAAAATTGTGCGAAATACATTCATTTTATAATTTAACGCTGTGTGCAGTGCGTGACGATAATTTTGTTTATAATGTCAAAAAAAGTGTCAAAAAAACAGTAAACGCGATTGTCTCGACTCTTGAAATATTTATAATAGTTATTTAGTTCTTCCATTATACCGACGATATGTGTTTGTTGTATGCATGCCACGCTTTGTAGATGAGACATGTTTACATACATAATAACAGGCGAACCTAATAAAAGCGTAGAAATAAAACTATTGCTTACGGATTTTATCGTTAATCTGGTTTAATTTTTAAATTCTTTAACTTGTTAATAAAATATCGTATATACTTTGTTCAGAAACATCAAACTACAAAACTTGACAAAAAATATGCGTCATTATAGACGTGACATCAATTGATAATTTGAAAACACGAAATATAATACGATGAAGTCTCAGGAAGAAGCGCAACCGCGCTCTCATTCCAATCTGCATAAAATTATTCAATCCACCACGGCGAAGCCCATCAATTTCTTCATCAATAGAGCAACCTTATCTCAGGTCGCATCATTTCATTATAACCAATACTCGGAAAATTGGTATACTTCATTGGCATAATATTATACTACAACCAACCTGGCCCGGCTTCGTCTGATTGCAGATACTTGTTGAGTCCAGTCCACATGACTAATATTTAGCGTAGAAATTGTTCTACTTATGTAATTATACGTTCTCTGTACTGCTTTATACTCAGTCTAGGAGACCGTCCTATTTTATTCCGTCTAATTCTTTCCCACAACTCAAGATATGTAATCCTAACTCCTGTTCTCTTCTACCCTATTTTATTAGTTTGAGATTCAAATAGTAAAAAATGTATTTGAAGTCCTTGCTCATCCCAAGGAAACACTACCTTTTTCGGGATAAAAAGTAGCCTATGTACATATCTTGTAAATTTGGTTCAACCATTTCTAAGATTAAGACGGACAAACACACAAATGCACAAACAGTCATATAAAATGATGCAAACATTTTTTGAGTTCTAATGTGTTTAAGTACCTTAATACTAGTTTTTCTGGTGAATCTCCCAAGTACAAAGAGCGATCAGTTATTTATAGATAATGTACTCGTATAGTCGACATAAACGAAATCTGTGCCCACTTTGCAAATACCAATCATTTTCGCAGGATGCTATTTAAACGAGGTGGAAGATAGTATTACTGCGTAAAAGTGATAGAAACAAAATCAACAATACGTGTACGTATCGTAATGATTTTATTATCTTAATATTAGTATCTTGTATCTCAATGATTTGCATTTTTCCTTCATGCGATCACAATGAATGTAATGACCTATTGTGATGTTTTCTGACATGTCTGCCTTGAATCCACTCTTGACGATCCAGGTTAAGTTCATGTGAGGTGAAGCGCGGTATTTGCCTAACTTCATATTCATCAACATGGTGATTTCCTACTGTAGCTGAATATGTGAAGGATACTTTGTAACTCTATTTGGTTGTCAAACTAGAAGCTGAGGGTTCTTACTTCGCACAGAGACGGAGTATAGTGTGACCCATATTTTATGCTAGGTTTTGTGCGACTAATATAATTTTCTATAGCATTGGCTCTCAGTTCTTATTATCGAATCAGGGTTTTGTGAGTGTGTGAAGTAGGTTGGTAAGCTTAACCCACCTTCGAAATTATGCTGTCTATTGTAAAATATTGGGTGTGGTCATTTCCTCACAATGCCGATATTAATTTATTTATTTTTCGTATATTTCAGGTAACAAAGGGCCCATAACCAAAATAACATCTACCTAATAAACACAATTTGTAATAAGATACAAACTAGTAAACTTTTGTACGAAACCATAATTGGTATGTTTGACACAACAGTGCCTTACTTAAAACCATTCTAGCTTATTATCTATCATTTTCAGGACACTGTTTAAACTGACCACAATTCTGCGCCCCAAATATTAGATAATAATTACATAATACCAAGAGGTCATCTATCTTTGCCTTAAAGCTTTAATTTCAATCCAGTTTCAACTACGTTAAATTTGTGAACACACTCAACATCCGGCTAACTGGCGCGACCGGCGGAATCATCTAACTTCCGCTCGACAGCGCGATTACGTCAAAAGGGTTCTACTTACCGACTGCAAAAGCCGAAGTCCGAACTGCGAGGGCCCTTGAGCCAATTGCATAATTTTATTCTGGTTTGAACTCCGAAAACGCTCGCCAATTCTTCCAGTGCACCTGTGAGAGGCGAAGTACGAAGGGCTCATTAAAAAAAGCCGGGAATGCGAAAAAAAAAAATACATTTTTTACAGATGTAAAAGTAAAGTGTTTAGAAATTCGTTTTTACGTAAATATATCAGTTATGTAATATTTTGTAGTTCTTCGTGCTATAGGGCTGTGTAGTGTAATTACAATAATGAATGAACGAATTCCACGAATGGCAATTCCGTGTTAATTGTAAATCAACCGCCCTTGTTTCATATTTAATTAGTTTCGCAATCCTGTTCAAGTTTATTACAATACTCTGATATACGCAGACTGTTCTAAAAATAAGTTGAAATTCCATTTTCACTAAAATATTTATTTAGCCATCAATGTCTATTTTGTCCCTATCAAAGTAGTCCCTTCCAGATATAACACATTTATTGTATCTCGTACGTAAATCAACTTTAAAATTTTGTCACAATATTTGTATATTTCCAATAACTAATAACTAATTGTTGCGTCTATTATCAAGTGCCCCAATCAATAATGAGTGATTGCTTATTGATCCTTTTCAGTGGCTTCTCTCGTGGCTTCCTAACTAGTTGAATATTTCACTAGCCGGCGCAACGGGAAACTTTTCCTATAAAGTCTGCAACTACGAGTCGGTTTCCTCCTAAGAAGTCGAAAATACTTAAGTATTCTTCGTGTTGTTTGGCACGAAGATGTACGGCCACTGTTCACCCGCGCCAATCAATATATTGACTATAAACTGGACTTTTATCTTGATGAGATTTCGTTTACCTTGGAGAGTTCATGCGTTAACATTGGCAAGGGTCAAGTTGGGAAATATACTTAATATAATGCACCGACTAACTTTATGAAAAAGTTATTTATTTTATCTGAAATTTGATTTTTGTTTCTTCTAACCCCGAAACGTAAAGTGAAGAGGAAATAAACGGTTTTTAGGCCATTTTTTGATTGATCGGTTTTTTCATATATGAAGGACTATTATGTGAGACATATTGATGTGTGATGTCATTTATTTTAACAAAGGAGTTAGGAACCTAACATACTTAATTTAAGATGTAATCTTTGATATTAAAACTATGAGGATATTAAGCTTTACCTTAATTAACAGCATCACATCAAAACAGCATTGCCGTGATTCGATTATCCCGGCGTTCGATACACAAATTTAATTACACAGAATGCATTACTTGTCATTTCCAAAAGAACAATTAAAAGTTCTAAAGGGAAAGCTGAGCAAGTCAAAGACGGATAATAATTGCGCTCGAAGGCACTTAAAGCAAAACTCGTTAAAATCTAGTGCTCTTGATGTTGGCAGACGAGTGCAGACGGCAAACGGGTACCGAATCAAATCAAATCGATGGATGTTTTAATGAAACGCGTATGAATTTCCGATATAGAGATCACTCGGCGAACTTGACGACTAAATTTTAGTTTGAAATGTTCGATTTTAGATTGTTGTTTTGGTAGAGATTATGATATTAAGAAGCAATAAGCGAGAAAGTACCTACTGTAAACATAATAAAATGAAATGACCCACGAAACACAGAAAACCCACGAAAAATAGCACAATATTTTTACCAACTAGGAAATATTTTTAAACTGTCTAATTATGTTTTTCTTAATAAAAAACCAATTTCCTCCCTTAAAATGAGTCAAAAACAACTTTTGTTTATGAAGACATTATGTTCTCATTGCTTGAAGTTCTTTAAAATTTTGCGAGTAATAAAACAATTTTGTATACCCATATTCTGTTCCATTTTGTTATCCTCAAAGTACAACCTAGTTTAGAAACATCATTATTATGATTTGTGTACATACCATTGAAATCGTCTAGAGTAGGTAGGTATATTTATGCATTTAACTTGAACATCGAAGACTGACAGAATACAAAAGGAATTAATATCTCAATACCATCTTCAAATTTGAAACAATAAATATGATACGTAGTTTAACTGTTTTGTAGTATAGAATGTATAAATTATGTCATATGAATCGTTTGACTAAATACTTCGTAATTTTACAAATATCCCTCCATAATCCAAAGTAAGTCCACTGCTGAACATAGGCCTCCCCCAATGAATTCCACAGTGACCTGTTAGAGGCAGCCTGCATCCAGCGACGTCCCACGACCTTTACCAGGTCGTCTAACCACCTTTTGGGTGGACGTGCCCCGCCCATTGCCACTTCAACTTACTAATCCGCCGTTAATTGTAATTTACAAATATGTTTTGTTAATAAGGCTAAACCCCATACATTTATACATTTTATGTATCAACCATATTAACCACATTCGTGTAGATCTACAGTTGTTTAAATTATATTACCCAATACAACAAGTACGTGCGTGTTTTGCAAATTGCCTAGACAAAATCATATTCTTTTATAATTTTACTTTATGCTTTATACTTGTTTTACGACCTAAGATTGAATTATACGTGTAAGTACTGCGCACATAAACTGAAAAAATATAAAAGTTACCATCACGGTTCTATTCCTAAAACAAAAATACTAAACTTTTTACTTGTTTATTATCTATGCATGTATAATTGTTCCATTAAAACTTACAAATTATTTATTTTTTATGTTAATTAATATACTTTAAAATATAATTTTGCATCCTTTAGTTAAATAATGTTTATGTTCGGTAATGTTTTTTTTTTGTAAATTCATCTTTTTTACCCATATTTGCAAAATAAATATATCTTTATTATTATCAAAACATTCAGCTACAAATGCAAATCGAATTATGCATAACATATAAAAAAATGCTTTATCAAAGCAGAATTCATAAAAAGTCGAGCTTCACAGTAATCTCGCGACAGGCAATCGATCATCTATAAACTAAGTTATCTTGACTTTAAAGGGTTGATTCTGAAATTTTTCCACAATTTTTCAACTCCAAACTGATTTAACAAACCTGTCTGGACAGCTTAAATTTGAAATTTTCGTTATTTTTTAATATAACTTTTTTTTTATCTAAGCCCCAGTTGTTTTAGATGAAGTAGATAATGAATAACTAATAACTATGATAAATGATGAACTGTGAGAACAAATTGTTTTCTTCGCAATTTGAAATCTGTTTGACGTTTGGATTAAATTTAAATTAAAAAGTATTTTTAAAAAAAGTTTGGATTAAAAAGTATATTTTGAAAAATATTTACTATAACATTTGAATACGTTTATTCTACTTTTACTACGATAACTCCTCCATAGCTCCGCGTCATTTGTCTTTCCACGAAGACAGACGATTTTATAAAGTTTGCAGGAAGTCGCTGGATGCAGGCAACCATAGAGACACTACGATATAAGAGACGGGACTCCATAGAAAAAAATCCAATTTGTATGAAACGGGAATGATATTCATATACTAACCTAGCAAAAAATATAAAAAGACATCCTGGTGTGAAGCCCATCTTCAGCAGTAAACTTCATGTGACTAACGCCCGAATACTGGAACGCTATTTAAATTATAAGTTGCTCTTAACAGCGCACGGCCCACTTAGCCAGTACATTTAATCGGGATTAACGTAGTTAAGCGCCATTTATATCTAAGTTGCGTTCCAGTATTTGGGCGTAAATCTCAACAAAATGTAAGGCGCTAAACACACTCTTGAAATTTCGAGTAAAGATTTATATATGCATTCATCTATATATCAACTCGCGCCTTTCTCATAGAAGGGTTAGACAGAGAAGCCACTAGGATAACCACATTTTGCCTTGTATGTTCCGTTCCCCGATGTGATAGGGGGTGAGCCTATCGCTATATCGGGTACAAATTCCTGACTGTTTTTTAGTGCTATGAATGACGAGATGAGCCTGCTATTCGCCTGATGGTAAGCGATACGACTGCTCATGAAAAGTAGCAAAACCAAACAGCTTCTTGAAGTACTAAGCAATGCTTGGCATTCCACTGCACTGTTAAGTCACATAATGCACATAAGATGTTAAGTCTCAATATGTCCAGTACGTCGGGCTGATAATGAATAGAAAAATCCAATATCACTTTGTCCGACCCAGGATTCGAACCCGAGACCTTAGCTTTGCAATCATACCTTGGTACAACTGCGCCACCGAGGCAGTCATTTATATTCCTATTTATTTATTGGATATGTTATGGGCCAAGTGATTAATCCGGCGTTATTCATAGTGCCCGGGCAATATGAATTGCATTTGAAGAAAATAAATTACAGAGATTTATCCTAAAAAAATGAGAAGTAAGGAACAACCAAGGCGCTCTATTTAAATGAGGAAAAAATCTAGAATCTCAAGATCAATATCTGACAATTTCTTATAAAAGTCTTACCAACCAACTCATTATCTCGTTGCATTTCTTACACCGCCCTATCCATTCTCTCCATAATTGAATACAAAATAAAAAGGGTATTACATTGTTATATTAACAACCTTTCGCAAGCTTGAGAACTTTCAGTTCACAAAGATTGGATAGCAGGCTAATTGGATTCTTATAGGTCAATTAAAATGCTGCCTTTTCTCTCTACAATTATTGAGAATATTCTCTTTCTTTTTATTTTGAATAGGAGACTGTTACCTATTAATTGGCTTATTTTATTTACAAATAACATTAAGAGCGTATACACCTTACGCGCAAAGTCAACTATAGGTATTTCTTCGTTAATTTCACGCACACATAAGCGACCAAAGCTGTGTGCGTAGAGCTGCTGCGTCGACTCGCTATACAATCGGCTCAAACAACTTTGATCCGTGCGCTTCAAATATTCAATTGAAATGTAACTGTAATATAATATCATAAAAATATTTTATTTGCATTATAAGTAGACAAATATTACTGTGCAAGCAAAGAATAATACAAATTTAGATACTAATCATATTTTCGTTCTTATTACATTGTTAAGTTGCATTCAAATCAGTGTTCAATCAGTAGACACTACGGACGTTTTATTAACCATTTCGTGTTCGAACACATAAATAGTGTTAGGGGCCTTACAACCTCTTACAATTACGAAATATATTTAATTTTATATTACAATACATAACATAATTTAGCCTCGGAATTACATCCCATTATATTACCTGAAACATAATTTATACTCACTACAAAATCATTGTAGGTAATAAAAATAAATAAATATTTTACTACCAAAGTACTAAGATGTGGTAATCGCAGTCCGCGCGTGGCTATTTTTACTACGCACGGCAAAAATCGACTGCAGCTAGGCCAGAGCGACGAGCGATACGTCCTCCCTCTAGAAGGCCTTGCGGCGGTCTGATTTGAGCCACTCGGACTTCACGAACGCGGGACCTCTGTGATTGCGGAGGTACCACGCTGTGGCTACAATTCCTAGGCGAAAGCCTTATCGATTGTGGCCTATCCTTGCGGTCCGTAAAAACGGTACCGATCCTGGGGGTTATAGTCCGAACGATACGGACTATGTGAAAGCGGAGAGAGATGACTATATTTCTCTTGGCCGGCCAAGAGACCTAGGATGTCTACGTGTGAGAGCTCCCGAAGGTGATTGACATGACGCGAACTGAGTCATCGCAATTTCCTACCACCGCTTCCTAGTGTTATCGCTGAGTAGAAGAAGCGGCGCAACAAACTTTCAGCAACACATTTGACCAGTTCGCTCGGATCATTCAATCACTGGAGTGTCTCTCACGTTGCGGGCCTATTGGGCGAGATGTCGGCAATGTTGTTCGAGGTCTCGGCAGAGGCCAAGAGGAGTTCGCGGGGCAACGGCTTGCCGTCCGGTGGTCGGGCGTGCTGAGGCGCAATGTTCTGGATGTGAACCCAGTCCGATGCGTCAGCACGCGCGAACATGGAAGTCGCAAGTCGGCGGACGAAAGTGTCCAGGCTTTCGATACGGAGATCTCTCTCGATGGTAGCATTGCTGACACCCCACGGAGCGTTAACGATTCTGCGCAGAGCCACCGATTGTACTCTGCGCAGTGCGTCCTTTTGTGACCGGCTGATGAGCCCGTACCAAGAGGGCGCCGCGTATGTGATCCGGGGTCGGATGTATGTTTTGTACACCCCCAGTTTCACCCTAAGTGGAAGGTTCGATGAGAGAATGGGCCGCAGCTTCGCATATGCGACTTTACCGTTTGCGACGGTAGCTTTGGCGTGCCTAGCTAGACGGAGATTCCTATCAATGATAACTCCGAGATATTTGGCCTGGAAACCCCATGGGATTTCCTGGCCGAACATCATCAGGGGTTTCACTGCCCTAGGGCCTTTCGTTTGGGCCTTCTTCGTTATAAAGGCCTGGGTTTTGCCTACGTTCACCGACATCTTCCATTTAGAAAGCCAGTCGGGAAGTAGGTCCAGGCTACGTTGGAGCTTGGCGGCGGCTCCTTTCGCGGAAATGGATGACGAATAGAGAGCGATGTCATCCGCGTATAGAGCGAGATTGACGTCATTCCTGATGGGAATGTCGTCGGTATAGAGCGCGTATAGGATCGGGGAGAGACAACTGCCCTGCGGAACGCCCGCGGCTATACGACGGTCGCGGGACAGACAGTTGTCGACGGAGACGTGAAAGAATCTATCCGTCAGGAAAGATTGGACTACTTTTGTAACGCGTCGGGAAGTGTCCGTCAAAGCGGTCTTGTATACGAGACCGTTATGCCAGACCCTGTCGAACGCCTTTTCCATGTCCAGGAATACTGCAGAGACAGCTTCACGCCTGTTTTTGGCAACCGTGAAGTGGTGCAGCACCCTAGACAACTGAAGAGAGGTGCTGTGATCGGCGCGAAAACCAAATTGTTCGGGCCTCGGAGTCAGAATGGGCGAGAGGTAGGAGAGGAGGAGTTTCTCGAATACTTTTGAGGTATTCGGGAGGAGGGTGATAGGACGGTAACTATCGGGCTTGTGAGGGGGCTTGTTAGGTTTGGGAATCATGATGACCCTGCCGGTTTTCCACCGAGTGGGAAAGTGACCCGTGCGCAGGATGCCATTGAACAGGCGCGTCAGCGCTACCACTGCCTTCAGTGGTAAGCGGCGAAGCGCACTGTTCGGGATGCCATCAGCGCCCGGGGCTTTCCTCGGTTTGGACCTTCGGATCATCTCCCGCACCTGGGAAGGAGAGAAGAAGAGAGGATCATCGTCGGGCCTTATGGGCTCGTCGAAATAGTCCTCGAGGAAGTTTGAGACTTCTGTCTCATGGCCAGGATGGGAAGTGGGATTCGGTTGGAATTGGCGTTCCAGGTACTCGGCAAAGATCTCCGCTCGATCTTCAGCCCTGTACCTCAGGTTTCCGTCGGCGTGCAGAAGCGGCCGCACGGGTTCAGGAGTCTTGGAGAGCGTCCTGCACAAACGGTAGAGAGCGGGAGCGTCGCTCACCGCCGAGTCCAGGACGCTGTTCCAACCCTCCGTCCTGAACGCCTCGAGTTCGGCCTTCACCCTATCTGTCAGACGGTTGAGCTTCGTTTTCAACCTCGGGCAGCGACAGTGTTGCCACCGAGCGCGGAGTCTCCGTTTCTCATCAATGAGATCTCGCACGCGGCGAGGGAGATCCGGCTTTCTGCCCGCGGTTGAAAGCGGGACCTTCGAAGCCTGAAGGGCGACCTGGATGGACGAAATAAGTTCGTCCGCCAGAAGATCAACCTCTGAAGCGTTGGTGACCGGTCGAGTCGGGGCGCTCGCATGCAACGCTTCTGTAAAAGAATCCCAATTAATCCTGAACCTATCGCGAGGGGGGTTCCACTTTTCAGGTTGCCCGGGCAACACGACTAGGACGGGTTGATGGTCAGATTCGAGGAAATCATTTAGGACTTCTTGCACGGGCAAGGATGATAGGCCGCGGTGTATAATTAGGTCGATGACGTGGGCCGAATGTGCCCCGTTGGATGAGTAGTGCGTGGGGGCATCCGGGCCCTCAACGAAGTATCCGTGCGATTGCGCGTCAGCGAAGAGGCGACTTCCAGCACTGTTTGCCGCCGAGCCCAAGTCCCATGACGGGTGGATGGCGTTCATATCGCCGGCGATCAGCGTCGGGAGCGTCGAATCCAGTAATACGTGGATATCAGACACCCCCAGTGCGACTGTAGGAGACTTATAGGCCGCAAACAGGCGCAGCGGGTTGCCGGCGATACAGACTTCCACTCCAAGTCCGTACATGGAATTGAGCTGTTGAGGAGGCAAGCACTGATGGATGATTCTCCTCCTGACGCCTACCAATAGACCGCGGTACGCGACGTTGTTTGGAGATATTTCGTCCTGTCGGTAAACGATAAACCCCGGTAGTTTACATCTATCTACAGGCCTAAGGTGCGTTTCGTTGACTAATACGATGTCAACGTCTTGGGAACGAAGGAGAGCTAGAAGCAAATTGGTCTTGCCGCGGAGACCATTTGCATTCCAATGGATAATACGTAGATCCCTAATTATCGGCATTTTGGGGGAATAACGTGAATACAGTGCGAGCCAGGTCCTCGCCGTTGAAATAGGCAGCGAACAGCCGTTGCATTATCTGCATGAACTGTTCGAAGCCCATCATCCTGGAACCGTGAGGGCTGGAAGGCGCGGGCGCGGGTTTGGGCGTTTCCACCCCCTTTGGTCCTCGACCCGCTGGAATAGTGGGTCGAGAAACTTTAGGGGCGGACTCGCGGGGAGTTGTTGACGGACGGCGTGGTGCGGGGACCGGGCGTTCCGGTCCAACCGCCGGGGCAGGTCGGCGAGACGGTTCCGTAACCGTGACCTGCGGGGCAGCGGAAGACGCGGGGCCAGGAGGAGAGGGGGCCGATTGGCCTTTCCTCTTCTTCTTTCCCCGCTTCTTCGGGGACGGTCCATTTTTGGACCACGGGTTGTTGGCCGGAGCCATCAGCGAAGACGATTGATTGTCGCTTTCGATGATGGCCTGGCGGGGAGGGATCGTCACTGCAACGGTACCCGCCTTGTTATTGCGTGCTTCACGACGCAAAACAGGGCAGGTAGAGTGGTTGGCGGGATGCGGGCCGCTGCAGTTTGCACACGTGGCCGGATCTTCGCGGGGGCGGGGGCAATCGCGGGCGGAGTGATCTTCTCCGCATCGGACGCACGCTTGCGTCCTGTGGCAATTATGAGAAGAGTGCCTAAATTTTTGGCACCGGTGGCATTGGGCGGGGCCTTTTTTGCCCCGCCATGGCTCGACCTTGATGGTCGGGAGAGATAGTATCTCCCTCACATCGTAGATCGCCCTAACGTTCGGGGTCCTTTTCAACTCCACGAAGAAAAGGCACCCCGAACGGCCTAGCCTGGTTTTAATAGGCCGAATATATTCAGGGGTATAACCCTGATCGGCCAGGTCGGCGCGGATGAGGTCCACGTCGGTATCAGAGGGGAGACCGCGGATGGCTACTTTGATACTCTTCTCCGCGGGGAGAGAGTAAGAGAACCACGAAATGTTCTCGGACTTTTGTAAGTCATTCAAGTACCTTTGGACGGTACGGTATTCAAGTTCCCCCTTTGGGAGGAACCTGAAACCCTTACCGCCAAAGACGTGCGCGTTGGGCGTAAATCCTAACTTATTCTTAAGATGGCGTAGGTGAGTGGACCAATCAGGGAGATGTTCCACTATGAGCGGCGGGTATTTCGGGCTGGGCTTTGAGGGCCCAGCGGGCGCGGCGGGTCGCTCGGGCGATTGCGACGGCGGCGGCGGGGATGGGGAGCTCGGGGAATCCTGCGCGGCGAAGCGAGCCTTCTTCACGGAGTCCGCGAAGGAGGTTCGCAAGGAGGTACCGTCGGCAACGTCCGCGGTGTCCTCGGGGCTACGCGGGCGACGAGTGGGAGGGCACGGGCCCTCCTCCATAGGAACGGGCGCGGCGCGGGGAATCGCGAGTAGGGACCGAGGGGGGGCGATAGGCTGGGCTTGTGCAGAAATGCTCGGCACAGGCTCAGCCGCCCGACCCCTGACGCGATCGCCGGAACGGTCGCGACGGGGGTCGCGCCGACGGGTGTCGAGGGGAGAGCGATCCCGTAGGTCGCTCATCCCGAGGCCGGCGAGCGTCGACGACGCTCACCGGGCGAAGACTGAAGTGGCTTACCGCACGTGGCGGCGGGCCGGAATCACCTGCACACACAAACAGGCACTGTTAGAATGGTAGCACTTCAACACTTAGCGCACAAACGGCCACCCTCTCGACGATCTAAGATCGGAGTTGGGAGAACACGTCCGCACGCTACGGAGTCGGAGCACTGACTGTGGTGTGTGATTTGAGCCACGTCGGACAGCGTGTTTTATAGTGGTTTTTAAAATATTTGTAGAAAACATGAAAACTAATTTTGTTGAAATATAAAAATGGTAATTTATTGATAAGATGTTCTTCTATTATAATATGCAATTGCTATAAAAAATGATTTACGATAAGTTGGTGAAAAAAAATATGTTCTTGACGAGAGTTTCTGAATAATTTCGCATTGTTTAAATTTTTATTTTTCAGGAACTAAACACAAAAAGATTATTTTTCTCAGCAAAATCCCTCCATAAGGGTCTTATTAGTCTGATTATATTTTTATTTTCATCTTATATTTAGTGGTTTCGGATATCTTAAGCTTCTAAATTGCCATTTAAAGCCTAAATAACGAAACTTGTGTTCAGTAATCCTTATAGTACTCACAAATTATCCATCAATCTATAATGTTTTCCACCAAAATCCCTAGATGACAACCTTTTCTAAAATAAATACTAATTATTTTTCCTTTAAATTGCTTATTGGTGGCTATTAACTCATTTGAAAAGTCCTGTTTTTAAGCCATTAAGCGCGCACAGGGTATAAACGCTCTTAATATACTCTCATAGCATAGTTAAATTATTCTGCATTTATACATTTTCTAAAGAAAGTTATATACCTATATATGTTCTTATAAGTTTGAATTATGTAGGTTGTAACAATTGTAGCGGTCCTTCATTTGTTTCTAATAGATCTCTGAAGATTTCTTCGGTTTCTGTCTGATTTTGTTATACGAAATTCGTATTAAATTTATTAAACGATACATAAACCACCTACGAAGTGTCTTCATTTCTTTTAACTATGTGTCCCTAGTTTGTTCATCACACTAAGTAAGAACTCGACTATAAAACCTTTTTTTATGAGAATAATAAGACATTTTCCAAAATCAATCAATTTTCGAATCTTAAGTAATAAATAACAGTCACATTAATAGTCCTGACACCATACTAAGATCGAGTCTTGCGTCGTGAGTATCGGGAACTACGTGAGACTTTTCAGTCTCAGAAACACTCAGACTCGAACAAATGCTTATGGTTCACACAAACATTTGTCTCGATGCGGGGATCTTTTAATTACCTAAATTAAAGCAGTCCCACATTCATCATCGTTATATTTGTATGACAATCGTAAATCCTGATAAAAATGATGTTGATATGCGATACGCGTACTCAAGGGACTAGAATCGCCGCTCGCCACGCAGTGCGTGCGCCGCTCACTAACTTTTGATTTACGATGCTACCTTTTTCTGTCCTCAATTCTGCGGGTCTATAAGCATTACGGTGTTATTTTATAGACACCTGCTTCTCGATACTGCCGCTCGTCTTTATTTCATTGATTTCCTATTTAGGGGGGTTACTCTATAATCCGATCCGAAACAGCTTTCATATTCAGACATTGAACGTCAACATACAAGATAAAAGATTTCCACTTCCAAAATCAATAGTATTTTCTATGAAACTTATCATTTACTTCGAGCTTAGTGTAAGATTACGATGATATAGATGATACAGAATTCGAACATTTTGTAAAGTATTTAGGCATATTTGTACAGTTTTACGTGCGATGTTCCAACATTCGTAGTCGTCTCGGAGTACAGAGTAACCCCCCCTGAGGCCTTATTATTTGCCGTCTTTTATCTAACAGAATGTTAGCGGTTAATGAATAAAATATCGTAATATAACTGAGTTACGTTTTTTTCACTTAATTTTACTTGTTGGCTTGGTAAGAGTAATTAAAAGTGGCGAACCGTGGAAACGTAGGTTCTATTTTAGGCCCAGAAATTCACGTTGGATAAGATTTTGGTTATTTTTACATTACCATTGCCTAGGACTGAAATTTGTGCGCGGCAAGGTAATAGGCTCAAGGGTGCCCCCTGACACAGCATGGACATAAGCTCGGAAGCTTTGCAATGTAATGGTGAAACCTTCGCATACTTTCTTGCGTTGCTTTTTTTGCTGTAGCACAAAATTAATAATAACAATAATAATAACACCCCCAACAGTCACATACATAGTCCTGACCCCACACTAAGATCGAGTCTTGCGTCGTGGGTATCAGGAACTACGAGAGACTTTTCGGTCTCACAAACACCCAGACCTTGAAGAAATATTTGTGGGCCGCACAAACATTTCTCTCGGTGCGGGGATCGAACCCGCGGCCTCTCGTTTCACAGGCGGCGTCTAACCAACTGCGCTACGGAGGCTGTCAAAAAATTATTGAAATTAAAACTTAAATCGTCTCGACTACAAATAATATGAAAAGTCTTATAATATCAGAGATATTATGTAGTCCATGGGGTAATTTAGATAATATTTATTTAATGTGGAAATTTTAAATTACCTTATTCTATATTATGCAGTGCAATTACTGTGGCATAATTATTCTTGAATGATGATGAGAAGATAATGATAACACTAGTTTACATAATTGAACTTTTTTTTTATACCCCAAAATAAATGTATACAAATACGTTAATCTACCTTCCTTAAACCAAAAAGTGTTAGTAAAAATATTTCATATCACAAATTCTTCCTGCAGTCAAATGTTTTTTTTTAACTCTCTAACGTGGTAACGACAGTTTATTGTTTATTCGTTCGCTTCAAACCACAATTATTATCTTGTTTCGGATTGATTAAAAATGTCGAGTAGAAAGTGTAAACAAAGTTCTGATCGTTTTTGTTATGTTTGTGGACAGTTTATATTTTCAAAAAAGAGAAGACCCATTACAGATTCGTTAAAAAGTGCATATCTCCATTATTTTGGATATCCTGTTGCAAATCAAGATAAAAAATGGGTGCCTCATGTGTTTTGCGAAAACTGTAGAATTGTCTTACTCCAGTGGTCATCAGGAGAAAACGTTCACCTTCCATTTGGTTCACCAATGCTATGGAGAGAACCTAGTAAAATGGTTGTGGAACATTTTTTGGGAAATAAGAAAAGTGAAGATTACAAAGAAATTGTTACCGATTTATTGGAAAATTTTCAAAGATGGGAATAAACATGTCATTAAACTTTAAAGATTCATTTTCTGCAATCGCATCTTAATTGTTTCCCTGAAAACTTAGGAAGTATGAGTGACGAACAAGGGGAACGTTTCCATCGAGATTTAAAGGTTTTTGAAGAACGACATCAAGGATTTTGGGATGAAAACATGTTGGGGATTACTGTTGGTCCATTATAAGAGAAACTGATTCAAATAGCTATAAAAAGAAGGCAAAAATTTGACGTTTTTTTTTTTTTTTTAGTATTAATACCAAAATTATGTATTTCAGTTAAGTTAATAAATATTTCTTAAACCAGACGTGATAGATTTTTTTTATAATTTTTTTTTGGATAATTCTACCTAAATGAATCACAAAATAACAACTTTTAGCTGGGGTATAAAAACCGTGTAAACCAGTGTAATCAGGAAGATTTCTAATCCTTCAAAACACTGAACCTAAACTTTCTAACATATTTTAATAAATATTATGTCTGTTACAATTCCCCTCACCCTTAATATTTTCTAAAACTGTATAGTGCTACTGTGTGTAAACTTCACCTGATGCCAAGCGCAATGCCGTCCAGACAGAATGTAGTATTCCATTTTGACTAGGATTTTTCTATTCATTTTCTGTGACCACGTGATATATCGATGTTAAATGTCATTACCATACATTTCTTTAGATTGGCGATTGCGTTTGCACAAAATCAAGTTGGTAATCGGTGCAGAGATGCACCTACAGTGTCTACGGTGGTCTTCACGCTACGGTGGAAAGACCCGGGATTATACAAAGAACTTGCTGTTGTTACGAACTCGTTTTTAAATAGTAAGACTAATTTGATTATTGAGAAGACACATATTGTTTTTATTAACTAACCTTAGTTACGGTTATACTATATAAGATAATGTTTTCAGTGATAATTGTATATTATTATTGCCTCAATATATTATTCCTCAAGTTAAGTCTTATTTATCTTAATACGTGGAACGGCAAATCATCCTACAGCTGGACGGTGTAGCATAAGAAAGAATTAGCGTCCTTTGTCCGTGTCAGAAAAAAAAAGTAAATAACGTTTGTTTCGTTTATAACCCTCCTGTTACAAAGGAAGGACAATTGTTAAATTATACATCAAGTTACCTGTAGCTTTGTTCTTGTCTCAACGATGTACCTCGAAGGCCATTTCCTTGTTCGTCATGAAAAGTACCAGTTTAAGATCTAAGACATTTCTCAAAGTAGAATTCAGTGTAAGTGGAAGCTAAATAGGGAAAGAGCATTGCGAAATTTCCTTTGTACCCTACATTCGTGACGCGGATGGTATGCTTTTGAATATATATCCAATTTGGCTCGTAATCCTGTGTCGTATTGCGCTAAGACATGAGTTGTGGTCAAAATTGTAGACGAATTTCTAATAAGTACGTTTTCATAAGAAAATTGAAAAACTAAATGCCACATTAATTTTCAAATCTTCAAAATATGTGATATTAGCCACCCTTGGATCCGTATTATTTTAAAACAACAATAAATCTTTTATTTTTCTCCAATCCAATGGCAGTAGAATGATTTTAGTAAGTTTGAAATGGAAGAGTCAGTAAGTCAGAAGCGGTGCTGCTATTAAACTGAAACCAACGTGAAGAGTCTACTTTGTCATCGCGTTTTGTTCAGTTATTGAAGTCGTCAATAACTCCGTACTTCCACCTCTTCATAACGACTTCGAAATCGTGTAAGTTGTTCATGAGCTGTTTCAATCACATTTCTTCCTCTGTAACGTATATTTCACTTCAACTACTCCCCTGCTGTAGAACAAGGATTAATAATAAAATAATCATAGAAGCAACCGTAAATTCAATGTCTGTTATAATAAGAATAATTCTCAACCTAGTATTGCATTAATCTTCTATGCCCTTAAAATCTTATTCAATTATTAGCAATCTCAAGGACAATCCATTAAACGAATCAATTTTGCATACATTTAAATAGCCGAATATTTAATCTTGATTGAGTCTTTTCACAAGTTCAATATTCTGTGATTTGGTTCATAAATATTAATTCCCTTATCAAAATTCAAAAGAAGCTTTCTGAGAGGGCTATAAATATAGATAGGTATGTCAATCCTTTTTCAAAGGAGTCGCGTTTTACGGTGTCAAAGGTACATTATCAAAGAGCACCTGGCTGCTTCATTACATTCCAATACATTACATATGAAGAACGTATAGCTTAAATAGCTATAAGCTTGAGAATTTTTTGAAATTGACGAAAGTGAAGGCACGGCTTTTTTATCTTGGATCTCAGTGTGGCAGCCATATTATAGCTATGGTAGTCACCAAAGAAGTCGCTGGATGCAGGCTCCAACAGGTCGATATGAAGATCCTTGGAGGGGGCCTATTTTTAGCAGTGGACTTCTTGAGGCTGATGAGAGAGACAGAGGCACAACA
This sequence comes from Hyles euphorbiae, assembly GCA_023078785.2. Taxonomy (NCBI): domain Eukaryota; kingdom Metazoa; phylum Arthropoda; class Insecta; order Lepidoptera; family Sphingidae; genus Hyles; species Hyles euphorbiae. The sequence goes on along the minus strand of CM041033.1, from coordinate 13,273,325 downwards.
TGCAAAACCAAATTTTATTTCGAAGATAATTTATCATTCACCTTTGCGGAATTAAAGCAAAGCTCATTGTCATGTTTTGGCCGTCATTTTGCAAAAGTGTATCTGCACCCGGGCGGAGCCTGGCGGGACCGCTAGTACAATCATAACACTGGTTTACACGGTTTTTATACCCTAGCTAAAAGTTGTTATTTTGTGATTCATTTAGGTAGAATTATCCAAAAAAAATAATAAAAAAATTCGGTCACGTCTGGTTTAAGAAATATTTATTAACTGAAATACATAATTTTGGTATTAATACTAAAAAAAAATTAAAAATGTCAACTTTTTGCCTTCTTTTTATAGCTATTTGAATCAGTTTCTTTTATAATGGACCAACAGTAATCCCCCAACATGTTTTCATCCCAAAATCCTTAATGTCGTTCTTCAAAAACCTTTAAATCTCGATGGAAACGTTCCCCTTGTTCGTCACTCATACTTCCTAAGTTTTCAGGGAAAAAATTAAGATGCGATTGCAGAAAATGAATCTTTAATGACATGTTTACTCCTATCTTTTGAAAATTTTCCAATAAATCGGTAACAATTTCTTAGTAATATTCACTTTTCTTATTTCCCAAAAAATGTTCCACAACCATTTTACTAGGTTCTCTCCATAGCATTGGTGAACCAAATGGAAGGTGAACGTTTTCTCCTGATGACCACTGGAGTAAGACAATTCTACAGCTTTCGCAAAACACATGAGGCACCCACTTTTTATCTTGATTTGCAACAGGAAATCCAAAATAATAGAGATATGCACTTTTTAACGAATCTGTAATGGGTCTTCTCTTTTTTGAAAATATAAACTGTCCACAAACATAACAAAAACGATCAGAACTTTGTTTACACTTTCTACTCGACATTTTTAATCAATCCGAAACAAGATAATTGTGGTTTGAAGCGAACGAATAAACAATAAACAGTCGTTACCACGTTAGGTAGTTAAAAAAAAACATTTAACTGCAGGAAGAATTTGGTCGTGATAGAATATTTTTACTAACACTTTTTGGTTTAAGGAAGGTAGATTAACATATTTGTATACATTAAATTTGGGGTATAAAAAAAAGTTCAATTATGTAAACTAGTGTAATTATTAGTGTTGAAGCATTGTATACCGGAAAAATTCAAACAACATACATACCAACAAAATGTTCCTCTTCTCTGCATACAAAATCTTTTCTACATATTATTATATACATTTCTTTATAATATTACTAGCGGCCCGGCCCGGCTTCGCCTGGGTGTAAATACAGATTCCAGTCCATGTTTTATTTAAAATCAACATGACAGCCGTTGTCTAAACTGCTTATCAAAATCCAATCCCATCCTATACCTATTCTTCTGGCCCATTTTAACCACCGTATATTCTATTTTATCCCATCTCTCCAGATTTAAATCATTATTTTGCTACGGAGATATTATAACACTGTTACTACTCCGACGACATTCATTGAAATCAATTAAAAAATACCATAGCTGGCCCGACCACGCTCCGCTATGGCTTAGTTATTATATAATTAATATTATATTAAATTATTTAGCATAGCAAAAAAGCCCGACCCACCTTTGCCTGGATGCAGATTTTTTTTTTTACTTCACACCAAATACCTGTTATTTTTCGTATAAGCTCTTGTATACCTTAACATGACGTAGCTATCCTACTGTCCTGCTCAATTCCGTCCCATCCCGTCTATTCAGTCACTTCCCGATACGTCCCGTCCTTTCTCTTCATTATCCATCCCGTCTTATACCGTACATTTACATTTCGTCCTATCAAATCTGTCATCTAACCTAGTCCTCTCCCGTACCTCCTACTCTATTATATCCCGTTTCTCCATATCCAAATAGTGTTCCTTATAAATTTTTGACATTAAACACTTTAGCGATTTTGATTATCCATGCAATATTCTATCCCTTATTTCACCCTCACTATGCTGTTGTTCTATAAATATTACGCCATTACTTGTTAGTAATAAAGAGATGAAATATTAATTTTCATAGAAATAACTTCAGTGGTTTCGATTTTCTTCGACATAACAGTTCAAAATGTATAATATTTCAATCAGTGAATTATAGCGAAGGTAAAGCCACCGTAAAAATTCGTGATAAAAGTAAACATAATAACACATAACACACACACTCACACACATACACACACAAACATACACTATTAGCACTTTCTCACACTCACACACACAATTAATGTAATAACAATTATATTTAACTGGTTTCTCAAGCCACAGGCAACGCCTAATTTGAGAACTTCTGCAATATTCTCCATGTGTAAAATAGTTATTTTAATAAATATTTTTCAAAAAAAAACAGGAATTTGTGATCGATATGGCGATAGGCTTCCTATCACAAACTGGGACGAATACATGACAAAACGTGGATCCTGGTTGCACCTCTGCCTACCCAAAAAAAGCATGAAGTGAAGTCATGCATGCTCGTCTAGCTACTCATTGCAATAAAAAAAAAACAATCCGACCAATAACTAAATACTTTAAAATGACTGCCAAAATTTTCCGATTCCAACTGTGAATTCAGATTATTTAAACGAAGGGTTCCTCAGATATCAATTTTGGAACCAATCAGATCAATAGCAAAAAAGTTCAAACCACAAAATTTCGATTCTGACTCCAAATTTAGGTTATTCGAACAAAAGGTGTCTCAGATATAGATTTCGAGACCAATCGGATCAATACCAAAAAAAGTTCAAAATGGCGGCCACAAATTTTGGTTCTGACTCCCCTCCGTCCAGTCTATAGATTATTTACATAAAGAGTAAATAATTCAAAGCTATAGGTACGTACCGATACGTACCTATACGTCCCATCCTTTCTCTTCATTATCCATACCGTCTTATAGCGTGCATTTACATTTCTTCCTATCAAATCTGTCAGCTATCTCAGTCCTCTCCCGTGCCTCTCACTCTATTATATCCTATTTATCCATATCCAAGTAGTGTGTTTTATAAATCTCTTACATTTAACATTTTAGCAGTTTTGATTATCCATACAATATTCCATCCCTATTTCACCCCCACTATGCTGTTTTTCCAAAAATAGTACGCCATTACTTTTTACTCACACACACGCACGCCCACGCACACAAAACATACACTATTAGCACATTTTTACACACACACATGATTAATCATTCATGTAGTAACAATTATATTTACGGGAAGACACAGGCAACGCCTAATTTGAAAACTCATGTAATATTCTCCATAATTATGTAAAATTGTTATTTTAATAATGATTTTTCATTTTCAAGTGACATTCTATCTTGAAAAGAAGTAAAACTTTTTGCGTGTGAATATTATTAATTTTATTGTCCTATATTTATGTAGCTTTATAATATATTCTCTTTAGTTTACACAAAATAAATTTCTGAACGCATGCATTAATATTTGACAACCAATTTAAATGTCAATCGCTTTTCATTACTGTCATTAATTTACATCTTTAAAATCTAAAATACGCCATTAATAGAATATTGTGGATATATGTTGTCGATTCGAAACCTTTATTTAAATACGTTCTTTAATTTGAGGGAAGAGTTTACCGTATCGACGGGATGAACATGAAATGTTTGACAGTTACGAACCCATGAACATTTTGTATGAGAAAATGTTAATAAGCTAATAGACACTCGAGAAACCGGGAACGTGATAAAAAGTATCCTATGTCCTTCTCCCGGTTCTAAGCTACCTCCCCACCAATTTTCAGCCAAATCAGTTCAGCCATTCTTGAGTTATAAGTGGTGTAACTAACACGACTTTCTTTTATATATATAGATTTATAATACAATGTCAGCATAACAAATACATTTTTTAAAAGGAAAAATAAATTACTTGAAATACACCCGTCCGTTGACTCGCCGATGTCATTTTATTTTCTTTGTAATACAACAAAGGGCGCATGATAACCGTCGTTCATTACTTCGAGAGCCTCTTTTAATATACTTAACGTCGGCTCATATGAAAATGTATTAACAAAGTTAATGAAGAGACAAAAGAATTCCCGGACTTGAGTATTGTGATGGCTCTCACTCTGTCAGGAATTACACGGTTGGATAATTGGATTTCCTTTAGGCTTCGAAAGATTCCATGAAAATTATATATGTAGTATTTTATTGTTTTCATTACAATCTTGATCTACCATACCACTGCTGGTTATGGAATCAATTCTTTTCAACACGCTTTTATTAAGTTCGCCTGTATGTATGTAGGTATGTGTGTATGTATGTATACAACATGTAACAGATTTAAATGTAAAAGCGGAAAGTAGTACGTTCAGAATCAGCTACTGAACCGATATCAACATTTTTTTTGGTAGGTATTTTTTTTCAAAATAATTAGTTAAGACCAAGTAAATTACAGACACTCTTTCATTTACTACTCCGAACAAACGAAATTGAAACGTAACTCCAGGACATAAGATCATTTTTAAATGAATCACTAAACGAATACTCTAATAAACTAAATAATGAACAAAAATAAACTTTATTTCGATAATCATAAAGTTTATTTAAGCAATCTATCATTAATCAAACGCACACAACGATAGGCCTCAATAAACGTAATAAGCTACCAAAATAAATAACTATCATATTCTCTTTTCCGCACATTTAACTACAACTAGATAGAGCAGGATGCAGCTATTGTTTAATGCAATTTGATCCATCCGACAAACGATGGCGCGCGCGGCGCGGCGGTACATCAAAAGGCAACCGGTATAGGGAATAGGGATGCGCCGCGATAAAAATTACTCCCGGTATTTGCAAGACCGGGCGATCTAAATCCCGCACAATACATGCACTTAAATGAAACAAATTAAATTGTAACAAAATCACTATGAAATGAAACAACAAGTAGGTATTTCTATGAAAAATAATTTCGCGGAACGTTAAAATGGTGATTAAATTCGGTTTGTAATTTTGCTACAATGTATGCGGAATTCCGGTGTGTCTAATATCCCGTTATTGCAATCCCTAAATGGGCTTCGACTATGTGAAAAAAATCCAGTCGTGCACCGCAGTTATTTGTGTCTACTTGTGTTTAAGTGTTTAGTAGATATTTCGATAACTTTCGCGCGCGATGTCTTTTCGGTATTCGAATATTGAATACACTGAAATGGTGAGAACTTTGGCACTGTGTGGTGATAATGTATCATTGGCATGCAGGACATTTAACAACAGGCACGGCCGCGGCACCAGTGTAGTGTCCGACAGTATCTCGATGCTGAGTTCGGAGAGCGCTGGATAGGTCGCGGCGAACCTGTGCAATGGCCTCCTAGGTCACCCGACTTGACGCCTCTTGACTTTTTTTGTGGGGACGTAATAAATCTCTGGTATAACTAGACTACTAAAAAGTAGAATAGTGGCAGCCTTCCTAAAAGTGAAAAGTGACACTGAAGTTTTACATAAATTACGTGAACAATTACGCAAATGTGCATCAAAGTGTATCAAGGTGGTGGACATTTCGAACATATTTTAAAAAGAAATCGCCGCATGAGTACCATGTAACACGTAAGTTAATTTTGTTGTATTTTTTGTGTTGTGATTCCCAATCTAGTCTTCATTGTTAGATATTGCGTTATCTAATTATCTTATTCATTAGTAATGCAAAATAAATGACGCCCGTATCCTGCCCGCCTGTAGGAACGAAGTTTAGCGGAAGTGAAATTAATAATATTTTATAGCCGATTCATGCAAAATATTGTCTTACGTTGGGTTCGTACGCATTATATCTAGTAAGTAAAATATTTAGATTTTATAGCTAAAACACAAATGTTATGCTTACAGATTAAATTAATAATAATTTGTTTACCAAACCACCCAGTAATCAGTTACGTACGTAATTTGTATTTCGTTTATTGTCAGCTGTTTCTGCCAGCGCGGCGCGTCGCAGCGTTCGGCGTTAGGTACTCGTGTGAATAGGTCTTGTGTAAATGTGTGCGTGCCCGCGAGCGTGTGTAGTAGTACTGAGTACTCTCTTATTTGTAACTCGTGAGGTGACCATGTTAAGTACCTACATTTGGTATAACTAATTTCATAAATAAAATATTTTGTAATTATGGTAGTACGATTTCAAAGCATAAACTATGATTGCAATAATATTTTAAAGTTGGGGTGTCTGAGGTTGTGAATTAATCCTGTTACACGTTGTATATGTATGAATGTATGTAACAGAATCTGTGAAGTCGATTTTTGAGCACTTCAAAACGTCGCGTCGCGTCGGATTAACTTGAAATTTTGCATACTTATCCCAGATCTATGACAATACAATAATTTAAAAAATATATGACATTATCCTATCGATAATTTTTTACTTTTTAGTTGAATCTTTTATGAAAGCGTGATTATTTAGTTTTTTAAACTATAATTTAATTTATTTACTGACTTGTAACTGGTGCATTATTTCATATTTTTTATTGCATACGTCCGGCAAACGATCAAATAGGTAACTTGATGGTAAGTGTTAATTGCCGCCCAAGGGAAAAGGATAGAAAGAGGAAAGGGTACAGGTGTATAGATAAACAACGTATTGAGCCACTTTGAAATTGACTGTAATGGGCGCCACGGTAAAGAGAGGATTGACGCAAATCGATGAGTATACATTGGTCACATACGCACACATATATTTAGAATTTCTATCAAACATTGAATATAAACCACTTAAAATGATACAATACTCAACACAAACAACGAAAAACCAGATCGACTTAGGTACATATTTATTCCAAAGAGCAGCAACAATGCAATCTACTTTATCATGTATCATTTGACATGATCACAATAGCAACAGCTGTGAAACAGACGGCTCGCGGCCTACATACATCAGACTGTACCTTACATCTTGAAGGACCGCTGAAACAAACGATTAAATAACTTGTAACTTCGCCTCGCAACTTCAATGCTCAAGTAACCTGGCAAGGCAACATACAATTTTCAGCTTAGATGTACTAAGTTTAAGTTAAGTTTATGTTATGTGGGCGATAGTGTAGTTGAGGGATAGAAAGTAAGGATAAGTTTGAGGATAAATAACGAGTGTATACCATAGTATCCTTAATTATTTTTAATTTTGCATTTAGACAAATCATAAGTAATGGTTTACTTATTAAAAAATCCGAGAGGATAGCTGCTCACTCCTGAAAGTTGACCTTCCCAGCCGGATTCCCTAGTTCATATATTGAATATACATATTTATCAAAAAAATAAGCTAATGATGCTAGAAATTAATGCTTGATAAAAGTAAATGGATTTCTCCAATTGAAAACATGAATGAAAAAGACTGCTTGCAGTTCGCCCCTATCACAACGTGAGACGTAGCATGGACAAAACACACAAAGCGAAACGTGGATGTCCTGGTAGCACCTCTGCCTATGAATTTTGGGAAAAGGCGAAAATTTCTGAATGGAAGAAAATAATTTAATCGCTTTATTATGAGTTTCTGAATATACTATAAACCATATTTGGGTTGCCTCTGCTACCCAAATATGACAATAAATCGCATAGTCCCCAATCGCTTAACCTAACAAATAAGAACGATAGAGTGAAACAAGTTAAAAAGATTAATGATTTAGTTCAGGAAACTAATTCTAACTTTACTGGCAGTACTCAAGTCAATTGCAAGTTTTAATGGATATTTCCTATGCGCATGCAAACTAGCCGAGACGATACGTTATTCCCACACTCTAAGACATCCAGCGACTTGCCACAAACAAACCGCATTTGAAAAGATTTAACTAGTTATATCCATTTGTGAATCGTGATTTTTCATGTATCACAAAATAAGATTTTTTTTCATTATTCACTGTTCGTCCTCCCTACACCGACTTGTTCGAAATCGGCTTTATAAAAGCTGAAGCCAACACGCAATACTTCTCCTTATTCCATTATAGAAAAAGCACCATCATTCGATTTGGTCTCTCGTATTTATTTAATTAATCCTTTATAGCAAAAAATAGAAGAAAATACAGTGAAGAAACAACACAATAATTATAATACAAGAGGCGGCCTTATCACTCTAGGTAATTAACTCGTATGTAAAAAGCCACCTGGGTAGGCGGTTCTGTTGTGTTTCGGTTTGAAGGACATTGTGGCCAGAATAACTACTAGACATATCGAGACTTAGCATCTCATGTTTAAAAATGACGAGCGCAGTTTAATATCAAGCATTGCTTTGTAATTCATGGTTACGCTTGGTTTTTCTACTATCCATAAGCGGTCGTATCATTCATTGTAATTAAAAAAATTAGTACGGCGGTCGTAATCCGGACGGTTACGAATTCGCTACCAGGTTTCGAATTGTTCTGGGTCAAAACTTGCCTATAATGTCATTCATTAAATAAATAAATACATCCAACACTCACTTAGTCTCAATTAGTCACATAGTCCTGAACCAGCATTAAGATTAATTAAGTCTTTTGTTGTGGGTATTAGACACTACGAGAGACTTTTCGGTCTCACAAACACCCAGACCCAAAACAATACCAGTTGATCACACAAAAATGTTTGGGGATCGATCTCGCGGCCCCCCGTTTCATAACCAGCGTCTAACCGACTGCACCACGGAGGTCGCCATTAATTGTCAGTTTAAATGCCAATCCACAATAATTACGAAACATTTCTTACAATACAACAAATAGTTAAGTAAAACCACGACGCCCCAATCAAGTGACCATTCCAATCATACCTAGATCTAAACTTAAATAATCTATTTATGGTATTGCGCCATATTAGAGGTATGATGTGGTTAAAAGTATAATCTTGTAACCGACCTTCATGAGTGGTAATTAATCTAAGTGTAGTACACTCGTAATCTACTGAGTAATTCTCCTAATGTATGTGATTTTAAACTTCTTACGTCATCTTATAAGCAGCTGAAAAACGTAGTATAATAGTTTTACATGAACCTTTTGAAGTAGTTGTGTTAATGTGACTGCAATTTACTTATTTCACAGACTAGATCTTATTGTGGGGCTAGGACTATGTATGTGACTGTGTATATTTAGATTTTATTTTAAATCATTCATGATTAAGTACATATTTTTATATTTACATTGTACTTTTTACATCGAAATTGGTATATTTAATATAATCTTATCTTGTCTTTATTTTAAATAGTTTATACTTATATACCATGTAATTCATTTTTTCTTCTTCTTGTACGGTTGTCCGCCATTTTTAGCACTTATTTTTTTCTGTGTAATATTAATCCGTAATTTTGAATTAGCTATGAGATGCTTTAAATGAAGAGTAATAACTGTAAACTATTAATATTTAATACAACGTATAATCTATCATAAGACGATTACATCACCACTTTTCAAGCAATAAAACCGTACAACTTGTGAAATGTTGCTAAGTAAGAACCAAGAACTTTTCATTCAGCATTAAAAATACAGCGTCCTTAAAATAGCGAGACGGGCGTCGAAAACTTCCCGTTGAGCGTTTAAGTTATTTTTATATAGTTCGCGCTATTCATGCCGTTTACCAAGTAGAGTTACTGCGCCCACGCGGAAATGTAAAATGAAAAGTTGTGCTGCGTCCGGCGGAACAGCATAGCACGGAGGAAGGAAACTGTCCGGAGCGAGAAATTTATGAGGAGCCTTCGCTATTGCGGACCTATAGCTTATCCCTTTACATACGAACCTTATAACTATGATAGTATATGACATCTGTCTTCTGTAACAGCCCATATACGTACCACTGCAGGGCACGGGCCTAATCTACAATCGAGAGTACGATTGAGAGTGTATAGGCCATATAGTCCACCACGCTATGACATATGTTATGTTTTATATGTTATTTGATACTGATCCAGTAGCAAGTTATACCTTACAATCAGGTTACCTTTAATAGTATTGTGGAGACTGGTTTTATTATCGCCATCATAAAATTTTCATGAGAAAAAAAAAATTACTTTAGCAAAATCTATGTTATAATAAAACACCTACAAATTGTTATATTTAACGAGGTATTAAAAATAGTTTTTTCTCACCCTTGAGAACGAAATTTCATGATCCATTATTCATATCAATTTATATCATATTTGTAACTTTATTACGCGTAGATAAATTGTTTCAATGTAGTTTTCAGTTATAACGATGCACTAATCAGTTAAATCAACGATAAATGTTATCATTAAAACTTGTTTTTTAATATATTAAAATAAAAAAAATAAACATTAACTCAAAATCTAATTAACCAATCAATTAAATCACATCACAATCTTTAGTGTAATTTATTACCAAAAAAACAAAATTACCCATTTAATAACCCCAATGTAATATTATGTAAATCAGTACCACATAAAACAGCAGGCTCAATTTTTTTAATGACATACTTCGAGGTAAAAAGCCTTGTTATATAAAACGACAGGTACTCCATCAGGCAGTAACATGGTTAAATTGTGGAAAATGGATCATCCTAATTGAAGTGCACTTCTCTCGCCGTCTTGCGGGATACAAGAGCGAAAAATACATTTATTCTCTTACGAACAAAATTACGGTAATTAATACTGTTATTATGTGTTATTTTCTTGTATATTTAAATAAGCCTTATAACATGCCATACCATGCATGGTATTATATATATTAATAAATATTTATATATTAATAAATCTTGTTAATATCTGCAGATATTAACAAGATTTTCTATGGTATATGAAGTGCAGTTGTACTACGTAAGATTACAACGCAGAGGACAGTGGCGTAACTACCCCATCGGGGGCCCGTGGCAAAGTTCATCAAATGGGGCCTTCGTATATGTAAAAAAAATTGAGATTGTAATTTCGTTTTTATGAATTCTGCATGCTATGACAGATATTACATCCTTAATGTGATTTCTTGAATTAAGATCACAGCGGATATTCACCCAAGGATATTCAGTTTATTCCCCGTTGAGAGGGGAGCACCTTAAAGTAAGAGGAGGGGAGAGAACGGGGATTTCTTGCGCATGAATGCACTCACCTAGGCTTTCTTGGCATTGAACTCAACCATAATCCTGGAACCCCATGTAGAAATGAGACCCAAGGTCCGGTTGAGCTCAATGACAAGATCTGCACGTCCCCTCACAGTTTCGACTCGGCAACCCGGAGGCCCGCAGTGGTACCGCCCATGAACCTAGCTGTCATCTGCATAGCAACGAATGTTGCCAAGCGACAACATGTCATTGATATGCAGAATAAACACGGTGGGCGACAGCACCGAGCCCTGTGGAACTCTGGCATTTACCGACATGAGCGCCTAAGCGTGTTTATCGGCGATGACATGTATTGTACGCCCATGCAGAAAGCCGAAAATCTACTAAAACAGGTTGTCGGGCAGAACATATGCTGAAAGTTTGGAAAGAAGACCATGGTGCCAGATTCTATCCCGGCGATGCAAGACAAATGCAAGAAGATCACCCATAGATCGGTTTTGACGAAATCTGTATTATTTGTCACTGATTAACGAGTAATTCCCCAGGTAGCGGATCAATTGAGCGTTTATGATCCGCTCCATAACCTTACAAATCACTGAGGTAATAGCGATAGGGCGATAATTGGTAGGGTCTGACCGATGACCCTTCCTGGGGATCGGTTACACATTGGCCTGCGTCCAAGATTTAGGCATAACTCCTGTGCGTTGGAACGCTCAAAAGAGAAGTTAGCTTTGCGGTCAAGGTGACAAGAAAACGTAGTTTACCAAATGCTGGAACCTCCTCGTAGCGTCTTTCTCAAAATTGTTTCTATCTCGTTAAAGAGTCGGCCGCAGGTAGGAATATTCGGAAACAACTTCCAGCTGGTAGTCACATGAAGTAACAGGTTGGATGAAGGTGGTGGTTGATCATTACTTTGTTTTGTCGAAGTTAATTTTATAATCTATTCGCTGTGAGGCTGAAGCCAGGCCGTGCAGCATCTATTGAACTAACTGTTGACTTCTACGATCGTTTATTATTTTATTTTTAGTATCACTGTATCATAAAAAGGGGCCATTGGGCCTACACTGACTTTTCTCAATCACAAACAGTTTCTCATCACATTTTTTTTTTAATCACACCTGTCTGTAACATATGCAGATTTTAATATTTTCTACTCCTATTAATATAGTTCCATTTTATTTTTGTTCATAAGTATGAAACAATCACAACCAAGTGGTTGTGATTGTTTTGAGTCTGAATATTGATTATCGTCAAGATTTGCTATTATGGAATTTTTAGTTTCCTCCATTCGTTCATTTCTGGGACTCTGTTTCCTCTCCTTTTCATCAATAAACCTTCGCTACCACTTAAATAGTTTCTATAACAAGATTTGTTTCTTTATATTTTAATTTATTGGTTTCTTACTAAGATTATACTATAACGAAACAAAAATATTTAAATAAAATATTATAGTAAAATGTTTGTCATGTTTAAAATGTAGCCAATTATTAATTTGTATTAATTAATTTCGTTATTGATCTTACATTATTCTCTGCTTACACCCTGTCGGGCTTAAGCCCGAAGCCCTATCGAACCAGGGGCCCTGTCGGGCCTGAGACCCTGTCACACCAGGGCCTAGCCGGGGGCCCCTAAGGCCGGGGGCCCGTGGCATTTTACGCACTCTGCCACCCTATTGTTACGCCACTGGCCGAGGTTTCGAGTTCGGATCCCGATTCGAGTGAAATTTTATTTTTAGTTTTATATATTGAATTTTTGAATTCATTATTATTAGCGTGGAGTCAGGATATTATGCCCGAAGTGGGGTATTATTATGGGATAGAATAGACAAGGCAAAACGTGGGTGTCCTATTTGTACTTCTGCCTACACTTTCTGGGAAAAATGCGTGAGTTTATGTATGAAGAGGTCTATGGACTAAGCATCTTCAATCAAATTATCGCTTTTAAGTAGTGACAAGTGGGTCAAATGTGTTTGATACAGTACACCGCAGGTCCAAAACAGTATGGTTACAAAACATCAAACTAGAATACGTTGTAAAGGTTATTTTGAATTGAAAGTACCGGAACACGTCATTAGCTGAAGTATTACAATACAAAGCTGCACACATAATATGAAGTTTAAAAACGATCTAGGTAACTAACCCATACTATCCTTAAAAGTTGAAAACTTTCTATACCCACTTATGCAATATAGTTCTTCTCTCAGATATATAATATTTTCAATAGATTTTAGCCGATAATATTATTACTAATCAAAAAATCCTCCAGCATATTCAAATAAATTGAATAAATAATTTTCTTCAATATAAGCAATTAACTCGGTACCTCCTGCCTTCTATTTAATCATTGGAGGATCAAAATTGACTGAGTGTTCAGTGAAATGGACCTTTAATTACGCAAGCCAAGTACCCCACTTGACCGATTTTTAATCTAAAACCCTCACGCTTATCATTTCGCAGATATTACTGGCTTATTTCGATCAAACATTTCGCATTTCATATTTAGAAAAAAATAATATTCATTCATTAATTTGATGAGATTGAAATTCACAACAAAAGCAATATTATACTACCGTGTTCGCTAAGCACGGTTCCCGAACGTGTTGCCCGATTTTATCACCGCAAATGAAAAGTAATATCTAGAAAAGATGTCGCAATAAACGTCATCTTTGGCGACGATCCAACTTCCGCAGTACTATTTTAATCACGCTACATATAAACGGGACATATTATAGCAAAAAATATATACTTTTTCTCATTACCTTTCCTACCGTTTAAGATTCGAACACTCTATAAAAATACAAATATATTAAACCTAGCCGTGAATTAGGGACAAATACGGTTGACGAATAAAGGTCCACTGAATATGGTTTATGGATTTTATTTTATAGACAAAACGTAAGTTGGCTTGCGGCGGTACATTGAGGGAAACAATTGCGTTGGTCATTAGGTGAACCGCAACGGACAACCCCGCACTTTTCTATGGACAAATTACATGGTTAATTCATTATCATCCAGGAGAACATTCAAAGGGTCCCTGCTTCATTCATATTAGGCAACCCTGATCAAAGTTTAGCTTCGGTCAACTTCAGCTGTAACTTCGGTACTGGTCAAATTTGTTAGAAATTTTGGCCGAATCCGCAGGCAAATGTCCTTCATTTACGTTGAAGTAAATAAATATTTCATCACGTCCTTACTTACTTTTGCTTATAGGTATAATTAATCACGTGTTTCCAGTTAAACTGTTTAAAACATATTTTTCCTTCACTTACAGTAAATTTGAACTGATATGATTGAGGTTATTAAGCCTTCAGTTTTGAACGATGGTTGAAGCAAAAGCCGGTTATTCAGAGTCGATTTCGGCCAAAATAGTCCTACGTTACAGCATTGGGGGATTTCATCGCATTGCTTTGAATTCGTATGCGTATGATGAAAGCGGTTCGTCAGTACCTTGTATTACGTTTGTTTGTCGCTCGTCTCGTCAATTAGTTCCGGTATGAGACACGTATTGTTTGTATGCTTTTGTTTAAAAAAAGAAACATGTTTATACACATTTGTTTACAATTTTCATTTGGCGTAACTAAAAATGTAAATTAGCTCTGTTTCCACTCAATATATTAATGTCATAATAATAAATGAATGTATTGTATGTAAATGTCTTTTTAGATATGGTACCGTTCTATATTATTTTAATTGAAGGCAAACATCTCAACATTGACAGCCTCCGTAGCGCAGTTGGTTAGACGCCGCCTGTGAAACGAGAGGCCGCGGGTTCGATCCCCGCACCGAGAGAAATGTTTGTGCGGCCCACAAATATTTCTTCCGTGTCTGGGTGTTTGTGAGACCGAAAAGTCTCTCGTAGTTCCTGATACCCACGACACAAGACTCGATCTTAGTGTGGGGTCAGGACTATGTATGTGACTGTTGGGTGTTATTTATTTATTATTTATCTTTATTGAATATAATTAAAATGTGAGCAAACATCAACTTGGGACTGCAAAAACTCGGATTTTTATCGAATTTGCTTTATTTTTAAAAGTTAGTTTTATGCGTAAGTTATTTTGTTTGGGGAAATATTAATTCCAAGTTGTAGCTTATACTAAACTAAATAAATGTATAACATATTTTCATATTTTTTCATTTCATTAATAATTTCATTAGTTGAGTTCAAAACGTATTGAATTCTAACAATAACTTATGTTCCGAGCATCATGTATGTATGTTTTAACAGACTTGTTTAACGTGAGCTACATTCAAAGCACTTTTAAAGAAATACGAATAAAGCCGTGGGGAAATACAAGCCTTTTGCAAATCCTCTTGCATTGCTATCCGAGCGATAACTGAAGAACACCTGGAGACATAACTCTGTACAATTCAGCCTCTATTCACATATTCTATTTGACAATGTGTGAACGAGGTCCAATATACAGGGCTATTTTGATTAGAGTATTCAAATTTTAACAGGAGATTCAAAATCAGGGATAGAGTCGATTAGTAAAATAGTTTAAAATATTCAATCATGTCTATCTTCGCAAAAGAAAACATTTAGACAATACGCACGACCATACAAGCCCGTTCATAAAATACACACACATATAAAAATGACTAACTACTTTCTAATAGTTAATGAGTATAATTTGATGATTGTCTGTATCAGGCCATATACGTCCCACTGCAGGGCACGGGCCTACTCTACAATCGAGAATACGATTGAGAGTGGTTAGGCCATATAGTCCACCACGCTGGCCTAGTTCGGGTTGGCGGACTTACATACCATAGAAATTCTTATGAGTCTCTATGGTATGCAGGTTTCCTCACGATGTTTTCCTTCGCCGTTTTAGTGCGTGGTGATTGACTATCAATTCACACATGACTCCGAAAAGTCGGAGGTGTGCCCTGGGATTCGAACCCGCGACCACCGTGAACATGTTGAACATTTATTAGGATATGTTATAATGGTAATAAATGACCAAAATAACCCTGTTTAGGCGGTGTCACGATATTTATTAGAGAACCAAATGAGTTGTAGTTTTTGTTAATCAGATATTTTTTCCTTGTTCAGGTAAATATAAAAAGTAAAAATCCCTAAATTTAGGGCTGCTTGCGGCGCCCTGAGCCATGGCGCTTTTAGTCTATAGTTGAGTCCGATGTCGAAAGTTCGTAGTTTGCAATTCTATATAGACGGCACTGCTGAATGAAACAATTGATAAGCCATGCAAGTACGTTTCAGGGTTCGAATGTAAATGCTTTTTCGACTAGCATAATTATGGATTCCTCGGTTGCACAAATGTACTATGTTATGATTGCAAAGCTGAGGTATCGGGCTCCCATATCTGGCAAAGAGGTATTGGATTTTTCAATTCATTATTGACCCGGAGTCAGAAATTTACGCTCGATCATCGTGAGACAGAAACGTGTGTCCTGGTAGCACCTCTGCCTATCTCTCCTGGGAGAAAGGCGTGAGTTTACGTACGTATACATGCAGCATAAATATCCGACTAAACTTGGGATCTCGCACTGTATTTAAGTTACACCATATTTACTATGAAGAACACTGCGACCACTTTGCTATGCCAGTGAAAAAAAATACTATAAGTTACCAAATGAAAAATAAATTTGCACGTGTTTATAAATAAAATAAGATATTTACGTGGGCTATCGGTCCAAGAGGTATAGATTAGTCACAGGCGATGTTACAACATTATACACAATTCGCAACAATGTTTCAGTTACTAGAATGTCGATATTAATAAATAAATAACACCCAACAGTCACATACATAGTCCTGACCACACACTAAGATCGAGTCTTGTATCGTGGGTATCAAGAACTACGAGAGACTTTTCGGTCTCACAAACACTCAGACCCGAAAGAAATATTTGTGGGCCGCACAAACATTTCCATAACATTTCTCTCGGTGGGAGGATCGAACCCGCGGCCTCTCATTTATATTACATGTTAAATTAGATTTGTCATACCGTAATGTCTATTTCTTCCGCCAAACAGCAGTGTAAATGCGTTCGGCATTGTGTTCGGGTTGTAACAACATTGCAGCCAGAGTAACTACTCAATATATTGAGATTTAACATTTAACATTTATACGTCTCGCAACGCAGTGGAATGCCAAACATTGTTTTGTTAATGATGTTGTTTGGTCTTCCTACTGTCCATGAGCGGTCGTATCGGTCACCATCAGGCGAATGGCACGCTCACCATTTTAGCAATAAAAAAATAAATGTAATCAAATCACAGTCTTATAAATATATGTATGTACACAATCACATAATATCAATCATCATGATCAATAAATAAGTTACAGCATAGGTTATCACTATTATACGCCTGTAAATTAATTAATTATCCTGTTTATCCTGTTCTTAAATCCATCCCATGGTTGTCTGTAAGACATTGCCTTTCGGCAATAAGACCGCCAATTGTATTTTTTATATATGTAATTTATTTATTTATTTATTTATTTAATTCTTTTTTGCACTGTACAGAAATACTATGTAGATATTATACAATAAGAAAAATAGTACAAGTGGCGGCCTTATCACACTAGGTAATCTCTTACAGGCAACCATGGGATGGATATACTAACAGGAGATAGAAAGGGCAGTCTAAGGCGTAAAAGAAATTTATCTCTGTATTTGTTGTCTCTTTGTGCAATAAAGTGTAAATAAATAATAATAATAAATAATAATTAATTACAATAATATTTACGAAAAATACATATAATATTTTCTCTATGTTAGTTAGTAAGATTTAACTAATTAGTTTTAGATATAAATGTAATAGGGAAAATCCTTACATGTACTTCCTGTTGATGTTTCCAACGAAATGTATTTATACAAGAAATTTTCAGATATACAGGGTATATCAAGACTGCTACCGAAAACGAAGCCGGGTGGTATTTTTGTGACTCAAACAAAAAATTAAAAGAAAAAGCGACCATTTTATTGTTATTTTTTTCCCAGCGTCGTATTTGGCTGCTATTTTTTTTATTGCAATGAGTACATAGTTACAAATACATCGTCTTTTTCTAAAATAATAGTGTATAACGTATTATTTCTAAACACGCTATAGTACGCAAGCGTTTAAATTATTATTTTAGCAAAAACTATGGATTTACCACCCAAACACCAATATAATTAAAAAGCCACAAAAAAATCAGTTAAAGTTGCATTGTGTTTGTAGTCATTAAAACTATCACCCGGGTTCGTTATCGTTTACAGTCTTGATATATCTTGTATATTACCTACCCATTTAGTTATTTGAATACTATACTTTGATGTTTTCAACGTTACGCTTTCGGTTACAAACAACCTTTCACAGTCTACTTCTGGTCGATGTACAATAATATTTTATCTCCCATCTTATCCAACTCATTCATTCAAATATTCAGATCCACGTTGTTTGGTTAACTTACTGTTTAAAACAAAGCTGAATACACGTTAAATATGTTACAATTGAGTAAAATCTATTTCATACCTCAGATTTAAACCCTCGTAGATGAAATCTTTATAAAATTCATTTCTACATAAATTTATACGCGTTTCGATGTACTGGCTTGCATCACTCTAAAGTCCTTAAGTCCTAGAGATTTCACTCTAATGTCGGTTATAATCTAAAAATATATCAGCCCATATATGCCTACTGTTAACGAATTCACCCGGTCTTCGACATACTAAACATTAACGCTATTGACCCTATCGTCCAGGTCCGGAAATATTAAGGCTCAGGCACATATTGCCGACGTACCTCTGTGGTTTTCTTAAGATATGACCATATCATCTCAAACGACATTCTTAGAATTTATATGACATTTTAATTTTTATTTATTAAATTGATTTATAATTAAATTACATCATACGTGTTAAAATAGACTACAATACTATTTATCCTAACTAAATTGCCCATGTACTGGTACGGGCATCTCTCCCGCTGGTCAGTTAGTTAGCCTTTGTCAATTCCGGCGGGTTTATGCTAATATCCCTTGATTACAATATGCGTATGTACACGCATTAATATCGGCAAATAAACGGTTGCACTAAGCCTGGATGCAATAAGCTCGGAACAAGTACCGTAATGAGCCACTGCATAATTAAAGCCTGAACTGAGAAATTAACCGTTTGATTTTGATGGGGATGGGTATCGACAAGGTGGTGCTACAAAGACATATTATTTGCGGTAGTTGTGACACAGTTTTTTTTAGATGTGATGTTTTATCTGGTAGTACTCATGGGTAGTACCTATAAGGATTAAAGATGACGGAAAATTATGTCAGTGACGCTAATGTTTACGTCATTTTACGGTTTCATGTGTGTATACGGTTTAAAGCAGCCAAACATATTTGTTTCGACTTTCGGCGTATTATACTTTTAGCTCTTTGTATTAAAATGCACTTACCGCCAGATGCTGTTTTGTCGTGCTAGTACAATACATGGAAATCCAGCGTGACCTTATGAATAAATTTAAAAAATAAGTATATTTAAATGGTATTTCAATAATTAAATAAATAATTATTTTTAATGACATTGAAATATTTAAGGGTCAAAAATGTTTATGAACGAACATACGACTATTTGACATTTAAATATCCAGCGAAACAAAAAATAACATAAATAACCGCACATATATTAAAATTATTGTTTTAAATATATTTCTCAGTATATTTATTGTGAAAAACGAACATTTCCTTCACAATAGTGTCATCTTTGTGCAAGAACAAAGCTTTGTGTTGTACTTGTGTTGTGTGACTTGCTCGCCACAGCGTATGGACGGGATGTGAGGCTACTCACCAAAGACATAGACATGATAAACAGAAAGCTGTTTGTTGTACTGCCGCACTTCCAGTTAATGTTATGTATAATATATCAAGTAGTAGTGTTACTATAACTGACTAACGGTGAAGGAAAACTCGTGAGGAAACCAGCATACCACAGTGATTTGCATTCTATGATATGTAAAGTTCACAAACACGCAATTGGTCAGCCTGGTGGGTAATGTGGCCTAATCTAACTCTTGATTGAAGAAGAGACCCGTGTCCTGCAGTGGGACGTAAATGGGCTGATACAGATAGGCAGACAGCGATTCCTCGATCTCTTAGAAAATTCTAATCATCAAAATGAAAAACTATCATGCTTTGGAATTTGTACCGACACATATACACTAGTACTTACATATGTTGCATATAAGTACACATATACATATACATTATATGTGACGGCAACCATCTTTCGCCGTTGGACACGAATAACACTGGTGATTGATAGCACACTGTCTGTACATAAATTGTACCAAAACCACTTTTCATGTCACAAAAAAAACTAAAGTCAGACAATTAAAGCCTACAATTTTCGCTGCACGGAATGAAAATTACGGGCGGCAATAACAAACACCGATCCATTATTTACAGCTTCTTTGTAGAAATGTTTGAGTCCCATTTTCCTTATTCATTCTCTTGTGAATTGTCCCAGTGATAAATAAGTGAGGGAAGATTTATTATTTGCATTTAATCAGTTTTTTGAAATAACTTTCTTCTGTTAAAACGAATTAGGGTAAAGAAAAGGCTAAATATCTTATGAATAAAGTTCTTAGAAAAAAGAAAAAAAACTTACAACAATCAACAAATATAAAACTTAATACCAATTTCGAAAAATGCTAAACAGTAAAGTAAAATTAAATAAATTATTACCAATGGACTTTCTGTGGCTGAAGAGAAGAAGAAGTAAAATACCATTTCAATTATAAATGCTGTGTATTATTATTTAGGTTATGCCACCATATTTATCTGTTCTGTGGTAATGCTCATAATCGCTACCCTGGGCAAGCGACTGAAATGAGTGGGTGATATGGTGAAGGAACGCAATTTATGGAAGCTATGTCCAGCACTGTACAACTACAGGCTGATGATAATGATGTAAATGGTCTTCGACATACATACTGACTTATTGTGATCGTAAAATAGGTAACTATAAAAGACGCAGTAAAAAAAATCTATAGACTACCATTATTCGTGTTTTTGTCAACTACTACGTATTAGGTACTTATCCACCTGACACTTAACGTACCTCTATAGGATTTCTTTAACGACTAGTTAAAAATATATACATAAGTATTAATACCAAATCATCAAAAATAATTTGTATCTTAGAATTAAAAGCCTTAATTTTCCGACAGCCAGAATTAATGAATAAATATCACAAAAAAATATCAGAACAATCTGAATAACTTAATATGGCTGTGTATTGCATCATTCCGGACAGCACAACCTAATAGGGTATTTTACCATAAAAGGAAAAAAATCTAAAAATGTGTTAATGCAATATAATAAGCATAGATCAGTTGGAGAACGTCAGTTTTAGATCTTAAAATACTGAAATCTTTTTTTAAATCCATTACAAAATAATCTGGTTTTTTAATCTGTTAGAAACAACATGAAATGTAGCCGCCATGCTAATGACTTCAAATCGCTTGGTAAACTTTGTCAGTACCAGTGACACTGGCAGTGTCACTCAGTGTAAATTGTCATCACAGTTTGTCATCCTCCGATTTCAGTATTACTATTAAAGTATATTAGTTAATATAATTTACGTTTAACGTTAACGTAATTATAATATACTTTCTACCATGGAA
Organism: Hyles euphorbiae; assembly: GCA_023078785.2. Classification (NCBI taxonomy): domain Eukaryota; kingdom Metazoa; phylum Arthropoda; class Insecta; order Lepidoptera; family Sphingidae; genus Hyles; species Hyles euphorbiae. The sequence goes on along the minus strand of CM041033.1, from coordinate 13,251,720 downwards.
GCCGGTTTCGTAGAGGGAAACACCACAAATTTACCGATAGTAAGCTCTATAATGGAACAGCACACCAATGATATTTAGAATAATAATTCATCATAAAATTTAAACACTTACGTCGTACACAAACACTTATTCGTAAACATACAAATAACATAACCACATTTGTTTACCAGACGATATGACGACATGACCATAGACCAAAAATGTCGTCCATTGCATAATTGTTTTTGTGAAATTACGCGCGAAATTTAAAAACGTAAAATTTAAATGTAGTTTAAAGGTACTTAATAATCTCAAAAAAAAAAAATTTTTTTTTAGTGGTTTATTAGCACGTCAGGATATAATTGAGATACTTTTCAAAAATTGCCGTAATACCCTATTGTAATATAGAAATTAACACTTCAGTGATGTATTGACGACGCCAATGAATTGAACATATTTTTAGGTATGTTAAATATTTTTAAGTATGTTAAACTGTCAAATACGGCAGTGACGATTTTTGAGTTTTTCGATATTGAACCGTGATTGGGCACTTTTCGATAATTCTCAGAAGTGACGTCAGATATTGAGTAAAAGCTTAATCATAACCCAGCTCTTTGACACACAATTGCAATTTGCATACAAAACATGATGGTGCATCGATGCAACGTTGGAAGGAATATATTATGTATAATGAGATAAGAATGAACATAATGGTGACAATGATTTTTATGATGCTGAATAATTATTTTCGATACCTATATGTCGAGATTTGGCGCCTAAAATTCGTATCTGTATCAACCCATATACGTCCCACTGCAGGGCACGGGCCTCCTCTACAATCGAGAGTACGATTGAGAGTGGTTAGGCCATATAGTCCACCACGCTGGCCTAGCGCGGGTTGGCGGACTTAAAATAATAATATTAAGGTAAGATGGTAGAACACAAATTGACACGTAATTTCACAGTTTTAAAGAGTTTTTATTGACGTGGCAATTATACTGTAGTTTAATACATTAATGTATCCACCAATCTGTATAACAATGAGAATTAGTACAATTAATTCGAAACACAATCTCATTACCGAAGCTAAAACAATTAGTTGCAAAGAACAAAATGAGAATTAACAAAGTCCCGTAAAATACTAACGTATAAACCAATTTATCCAAACAAATTGCCTCAGCTTCGGATTGGATTTAAATAGGAACCCAAAAGGTTTTATTTATATAAGTGAAATGGTTTTTGTAGCTATCCACGTAATGCTTCGGCTGCATCAGTTTTTCAGGATTATGGAAGAAAAACGGCGGCATTATCGGGTCTTTGAGGAGTAATCGCTTGGCCCCTGTTTTCTCATTACCATACTTACGGGCACGTCACTAAAATTCCGCTTTGGCGTACAACTAACGCTTACACTAATGGCATTTGGGTACGAAGTAAATGGCAGGCTCAGGCAGCCAGATTTGTCGACGTCCGAAACATTTGTTCGCTTCAGACGGGCTGTAGCTAGGAACAAGCTGGATATCTACAATACCACGGCTACATAGGAAACATAACCTGTGGTTGTTGAGACTTACTTTATATACGTAGGCATTGTTATTGAGCTTTGTTTTTATTAAGAAATAATGAAACAAAGCATAAACATCCTTCTGTAAATCGACGCACGAAAGTAATTTTGTCGTATATCTAAAAATGCAATTTTACACTAGAACCAAAAAAAATATTTAAAAAATTAATAACCTCTAAACTAGAATACTTAGAAATACCATTTATTTAATAATAACATTTTAAAATAAAACCTTAAATTTTCACGAGGAAATTCAATGCCGTTTTTTTTTTTGAATTAAATAATGTATAAAACGCATATACGCATTTTTTGAGATACGACAAAATCGTTTTCCTGCGTCGAAATGTTCTTGTTTCTTTAAGTCCTATTTACTAGTTTTAAGCTTCTACATGAGAATAAAATGAATGAAATAGCAATTGAATGTATTTAATTAGTACATACTTAGCTATCATTGAACTGATATGAAAAATATTAAATATTTCGAATGTTTCATCCTTCTTGGAAGTAGCGTATACAGTAGAGTTTCTATTTCGAAATAAGGGGTTGACAAATTATTTAATTAATTAAGACTATTTATAATTTACTACGTATTCCGACTATTTTTCACTACGTATTTCCCAATAAATTATGTTAATATGTCGTATGATTTTGGTAAATAAAACGTGAATGTTACTACAAAGGCCTCATAATTTGTAGTATCCACGTGTTAACCGAAATTACGCGTGATCATAACAAAGGTAATTGGGATTTACGTGATAATATTTTGCCAAACAGGCAGCAAACATAAGCGACAGGCTTATAACTATGGCGGCTATTTTAATCATATAACAGCTATTGTAGCGAATGATTGGCTCTTGAGTTACTGGTGGTAGGTCTGTCATATGTGGGAAGCTGCCTGGATAGGTACCATCGCAATAGTCAGCAACAGTACTTCTTCAACTAAGCAACAGTGTTAATGCACTGTTTTGTTCCGCGTTGAAGGACAATAACATTTTATTAACATTTTATGTCTCAGGATGGCGAGCGCAGTGGAATGTCAAGCATTGCTTTGTATTTCATGGTGGTTGTTTGTGGTTTTGTTCCTGTCCATGAACTGCCGTATCGCTTACCATCAGGCGAACGGCATATTCATCTCACCTTTCACAGCAAAAGAAATATAAGAGATCAAGATAGCCATAAATTAATTTAAAGTAATCGTGATGTGAAACTCCTAATAACTCTCTTATTAATAACAAATTATTTTATGTTTGTATATTAGTTATTTAACAAATTAAACGGCGATAACATCCTCTAAGGATATGTCTACCGTGTATAGGCCTCAATTGTAAAAATAACTCTATTTACCCAATTTTATAAGCTAGGATGCGTGTTGCAATATCTTTCAGAGGTTGAAATTCAGAAATGACTAAATAATCTGACATGAAACTCAAGAAAATTTCCGGAACAAGCTATTGAAAACGGTTACACCCAGTTTCAATCCTTAACCGCCCTTATATGAATTTAACATTACTTTTTTATTATATCTACTAGGGCAAAAATTCCAAGATGACAAAATACCTTATCGATGTTTCTCCGAATCTGCGTTCATATGAACATTAGAAGTAGGAACACGCTTTATTGATCGTTTTTGTAATAGTTTTGTTTTGATTAAATATTTTACTAGAAATTGGTTTCTCTTAAGTTATTATTAATACGTAAACGCACGCCTTTTTCCCGGAAGGAGTAAGGAGAGAATCTGGTGGCAACTAGGACACCCACGTTTCGCCTGGAGTATTCTGTCTTACAATGTGATAGGAAGCGAGTCTTTCACCCTATCAGAGGCAAATTCCTCACCCCGGTCACTTCGCCCGACCCGAGATTTGAACCTCGAGACCTGAGCTTTCAATACGCAGCACAACTAGGCCACCTATCCAGTCATTATGTACATACTTACTAACACTATTGGCTGATTCATTTGCAATAAAAGTCTTTTTTATAATCTAAATATGATAATTGCTTTCATTATATTGACATATAAGTATTAAACTTTTTATAAATGGATGGTGTTCTTGAATGAATATATTTTTAAGATAAAATCATATTTGTATTTAAAAGTATTTTTTTTTATACTGGCCTGGCATAGTGGCGGCATTGCACCTGATGGAAAGTGTCAATGCCGCCCAGGCAGAGTATCCATTGGCATCGGACGGCAGTCCCACGCCAATGGAAACAGTTATGCCGGCCTGCTAAGGTGCCTCTTCACACCGCGGCGGAAGGACCCAGGATTGTAGGAAGGAGGGAACACATGCGCCGGCAAACAATTCCACAGCCTGACGGTGCGGTACAAAAACAATATTCTACGAATACATTAATATTTTATAGCAATCTTATTTTAACACTTAATTATCGCGTGGGCTTAATTCCGTTTAGCTAAATATAAGTCATCATCATCATCATCATCATCATATCAGCCACAGGAAGTCCACTGCTGAACATAGGCCTCCCCCAATGATCTAAATTTCCCAAAATAATTATGCTACTCCAAATACACATCCACTTTACATACTGCGGAGTATTGAATGGAGGTCAAGGTAATATGCAGTTTTATTACATATTAGCATCCAAACATTGTTAGAACTCACATTAATTTAAATATATTCTTATTAAGAAGTATTAAATTGGCAATATTAACTCTACTAAATTATTTTTATCAAAACCGGCAACAGAGAAGCCATAAAAAAGATAATATTTTAAAATCTTTATATTACAAATGGGTCCAGCAAATTATCGCTTATGTAATGGCTCATAAAAGGTGAAATTTACGAGAGGCCCATCGCGTTGGCCGCCGAGCACTTCCCAATTATCTGATCACACGAACAATATAATGCTGTCGCGTTTAGATATATGTACTTGACTCCCTGCTGACTATTTCAGCTGGATGTCTAAATAGGACCTACTAAATATCTTCTGTATAACTTAGTGTTGATTTTTTCTATGATCTTCTATCTATTATATAAAAATAAGTCGGGTTTTCCTTCCTGACGCTATAACTCCAGAACGCACGAACCGATTTGGCTGATTTTGGTCTTGAAATATTCGTGGAAGTCCTGGGAAGGTTTAAGGAGTGAGAAAAATTGGAAAATTTCTAAGGAAGATACCAAAAACCTTTTTTTTTTTGGGTATCGTTCAAGCGTGATGCGTCCAGCCAATATAGGTGATCTTTGTTTATTTGACGGGAGACGTAAAAGACGGTCAAGCTTCAACTAAAATCCAACGTAAAATGATCTATCTTTCCATTGTCTTTCATTGACGGCTGACGAAAGAGAACAAAATTCAAAATATTTGTACATCGTGTATATAATAATTATTATCTAGATACGGCGTCTTGCGCGTAATTTTGTTAAATGTAAAATAAAACGATGTCCATATCTACCAAAATAGCCCATTGTTGAAGTGAAAACTTCTTTAGCGGCGTTGAGCACTTTTTCTGTAATGGGTATAAAATCTTAAACTCGCGTCAGGACACGTGACCTGATCGAAAAAGCGTAAGACGGATGGAGAGTAGACAGCTGTCAGTTAGCTGTCAGTTTATAAAGCTTTGATGAATTGCCAATGATTTTGAGTGGAGATTTCAACATAAACTTCGCAGACGATAAAAATCAACTATTAATTGAATTTTTAAATAATGAATTTGGTTTAACTATGCCGAATGATCGCAATCTTAGCACAACGAAATACAAAACTACTATTGATGCGGTCTTTATTAGACATTTAAATAGGTTCGAATCAAAACTGTTCGTTTCTTACTTCAGCTACCATAAACCTATCGTATCAGTTTTAGAGATTGGCGATGATAGTTCTGGTAATGATGATGGTGAAAAAGTCGTTGAAATTATGGATGAAAGTTGATTTTTCGGAGAGATAAACTTTTTAATGTAAAATAATTGTAATAGTTTTAAAGTGTTAAATTTTTAATGTAATATAAATTGTCATGTTTGTGTACGATAGCGCAATAAATGAATATTGTATTCTACCACATAAATGATAGTACTTTTATACTGATAAAGCAATTGGTGCAAAATTATTCCCTAACCATTCCAAAATATCAAACATGCTCAACGTTAATAATCAAGTTTTCACTTCTGCCGGCACCCCCGGAGTGCAACCCGTCTTTTTATTTTATTTTTTGACATTATTGCAACAGTTTTAAACAAGGTATAGAGTATACGATAACGAAGCGTTTTGCTGGAGTACACCAAAATATATCTAATTATAATTTTTCGTTTTCATAAAGGACATTATTTTTTGAATTGATACTTTTAGATGCGCTGGAGGACAAATTTAAATTCTGCATTAGTATTGTTTTCAGACTCAAGAATAAAAAAAATATTGGTACGTTGATGCCGTATCTAGACATTATAATGAAACGATATATGCAGTTTTATATTTTTAAATATTTGTTCTATTACTTACGTCACCTGGTAAGGCAGTATGAAGGTTTTATTAATTTGTATTTGGTAACGTACTAGACGTGACTGCCAATAAGTTAACAATGGTCACGGGTTCAAATCCCAGGGCACACCTCTGACTTTTCGGATTAATTTCTACGTGAAATAAAATTCGCCAACCCGCACTAAGTCAGCGGGGTGGACTATATCTTCTTCTATAATATAAAAATGAATCGCAAAATGTGTTGATAAGTGCATAACTCAACAACGCCTGGACCAATTTGGCAATTTTTTTTTAATGGTTATTATTACGTTATTATTACTTTATATACGGGAAAACAGCATTTTGGTGCTGAAATAAGCGAAGGAATATTGGATGGACAATAAAAAACGCTAAAGTTTTTAATATCAAAATTTCGTAAGCCAATCTTTATATGTACATCTTAATATGTACATGTATATGGAGAGACGGGATATAATAGAGTGGAAGGTACGGGAGAGGGCTGGAATAGCTGACAGATTTAATAGGATGAAATGTAAATGCACGTTATAAGACGGGATGGATAATAAAGAGAACGGACGGGACGGATCGGGAAGAGACTGAACAGACGGATGAGACGGGATTGAGCCGGACAGTAGGATAGCTACGTCAAGTTTAGGTAAACAAGAGTTTATACGAAAAATAACATGTATTTGGTGTGGAGTGGAATCAAAAAATATATGCACCCAAGCGAAGCTGGGTCGGGCTATTTTACTATGCTTAAAAAATGAATATAATATTAATCATATGTATATAAACTAACCAACCCGCACTAGGCCAGCGTGGTGGACTATATGGCCTAACCACTCTCAATCGTACTGTCGATTGTAGAGGAGGCCCGTGCCCTGCAGTGGGATGTATATGGGCTGATACAGTATATAAACTAAGCCACGGCGGAGCGTGGCCGGGTCCGCTAGTTTGTAATAAAACTTATGTCCGAGAAAAATAATTTTGTAAAGGAATTTATTTGCTATTAGTACGAGTTTCATTGAAAAATATATACCCTGATATTTTGTTTCAAGAATTTTCATTGTACGTAAATTCTGAGTACACTCATTCAGCAGTGTTGGTGGCCTAAGGAATCAAACATTTAGTCTGTAGAGTGTTCGTTCAAATCAATTCCAATTACATATATTATGTAGGATTGGAATATCATGATGAAAGATGAGTAGAATGAAACGACAGAAGAATGACTGATATGGAACTGAACTTGATCTGCAAGAGATCAAGAATAAAAGATGGCAAGAATTATAAATTAAGATGTTGAAGAACAGAAGGATGGAATAGTGGAGAACGGTGTGGAAGACGGTGGAACATATTAAGGACGACAAATGAAGAAGCAATTTAAGACGAATTCAAAAAGAAGATATTATATTGAAAATTATCGCCCCAATCTTTATTTGATTTGACCCCAGACTGAACTATTCCTACATATACAATTTATTTGTTTTTAATACAGGAAATCCCAAGGATTTTACAAAATTACCCGTAAACGGTCTATCGGTATGGAGCGCGATAAACATTGCATCGGAATAATAATTGTCATCGTAGTAAGCATGAGACTATTACAAATGGAATACTATACCACGCAATTATGTCTTTATAGAGTTGAGTATTGCAGATTTATTATTAGTAAATATTTCCTTCGTTCCACGTCGCCTCATTGCTCTTATGATAGGATATTGTATGGGCTGTAAATCGGGAGGTTCTACATTTAATTCCCAAACCAGATAATTGACTTTGCATCCATGCACCATGGCGACCGCGCATCACATCTTAGAACCTAAACCTATAATCATTGCAAACGAAAACCGAAAATTAAACATTCATGTTAAGTTACTAAAAAAATCTGTATAAAATAAGTTAAAGCATTGACTGAATAATCTGAGATACTTGATACTGAACTTCGACACGATACGGCATTTGAAATTAGTTGAACAAGTTTAAAGCAGTTTGCGGACAGGTGGCGCCTTTGTTCCACTGCGACTAACCTGATAATAACACAACTATGTTCATCTGCCGTTTAAACTCGCTGTGAACTAACTTCTAACCAGACTGATAACTTGCTTTGCCGGGCACGTATGCAGAATGTGAAGGAGGCTCGTTTGCTAACAAAGGTAATTCTAACAAAAGTCCGCTTGTAGCCAACCATACTGCGTGGAAAACGAGTTCAGGTCATTCGTCAGTCTGAGCGAAATACAAAGAGATATCAGTATCCATATACAGCCGCAAAATGCAGACACAGATGCGTACAGCATAACACTTTCTAGAACCCCACATAATATAAAATAACAAAAAAATAGAGAAACCTTACAAGAATTGAACCACTGGCAGTCTTATCGCAAAGGTAATCTCTTCCCGACAACCATATCGCAATAAGTGGGCCATTAAAGAAAAATTAAAAATGGGCATATATTGTGTGTAACAACACTTATTAATACACACATATTAAAATATAGAACATAAATAATAATTAAAACATATAATATATGACAAGATTTGCAGATACACATTCCTAACCTTGTTGCGGCAGCCGGGAAATCCGATTTTGATAAACACGTCGATGTTGCGCTCTTTGGACAACGTTTCAGCGTTATTGTTTGAAATATTGACATAAGCAAACGAGAGACACGCCTTTAAGTTCTCAATGCAGTCGTACATTCTAAAGTGGATGTTTCGAATCTTTTCAAATTTCGCCGACTGCTTTGTGTACCAGTGAAGGGAATAAACTTTACGCTTCACGCGATCGAAATAGGATTGGCGGGAGGCGAGACCATTCTGAATGAGAATCCCAGTGTTACGGCGAGAGATAAATTGTGAAAATAACTCCCCTGGGTGACGGAATAGACGGTCGGCGGACTGCACGCTACAAAGACCGACGCCATAGATGGTCAGCTAAATACACGTATCGCCTTATACAAGTTGATATTATATGGTGTTTAATTTAAACCACATGTTCTTAACATTTGCACCAAGTTTGAAAACAAACTGCATGGTAGTTGTAGGAAAACTCATGATTTTAGCTTTTACGATTTTTAGCCACCCCGTATAAGTCTCTTTCTCCCGTGAAACAACATTGCTTAAATGCACTGTTGTGTTTCGGATTGAAGGGCATTGTAGCCAGAGCAACTACTGGACATATTGAGACTTAACATCTTATGTCTCAGGATGGCGAGCGCAGTGGAATGTTGCTACTGTTTATGAGTGGTCGTATCGCTTACCATCAGGCGAACGGCTTGCTCGTCTCGCCATTCAATGCAATAAAAAAAAAAAAAAAAAAAATAAGTAAGTCTTTTTATGGCTCATATAAGTTCCCGATCCGAACTGAAATTCAGCTAAGCGGTAAAAATTGTCTTATCTAGTCGGGGTGGTCAAAATTCGCGAAGACGAGGGGCCCTACTATATAAATCCGAAACGAAGTTCGAAACTTCGGACGATGAAAATTTATATACAATATGAATGTATCTACTCTGTAGAAGTTCGTATTTATGTAACGTACATCGTAACTATAAGTCTATGGTTACGATCATAAGTCCATAACGACCATAAGTATATGTAGGTACATTCGTATCGTATATAAACTTCAATCATCCGAAGTTTCGAACTTCGTTTCGTTGAATATAGTAGGGCCCGAGATCATCAAGAGTTTTTGGCAAAAAACATAGCGGCTTTTAATTTAATTTTAGCATAATCGCCAGGATGTTGATAAAATATGTGGTTTCAATTAAATATCACATTTCAATACTATCCTGTATACGAGCATGTGTTTAACCAAAGTATATCATAGAACAGCATTATTTTTTCTTCAATCATATCACGTATCGCACTTAATATAATCCGTGTATTCCCAAAAGTGTGTCGGCAGGATCTTAACGTTTTGTACGTCAATGGCGCTGGTTATACGAACCCACGACGAAGGTCATAATATTCCAAGCACACACGCGCAAAACGGAAACTTCCTTGACTTCATAACGTTAACAATATTATGCAAATACGTTACCTACTCCATTTTCTTAAGATGTGCTATCGCGTGCAAAAATGCTCCTATAGGAAATCTCCACAATATATTTTGTACCTCGTGATTTAATGGACCTTTAATATTATATTCAGTTTTAATATGATGAACTAGTGTTGCTTTTTCAAAGGCTATTGATATTATAGCCAGAAACATTTTTGAAATAACGCTACGAAATGGGGAAGATCCATCGCTTTAACATTTCGTACGAAATAGCTTTCTATAATCAGGAATGCAATAGAAATATTTTATTTTATCCGATTGAAGCTACTAAGATGGAGCTTCTCAAAGGGAAGCCGTTTGCCTTTTCATTGCGTTTCACTACTTTTGAGGAAAACCAGCGCTATTCGATATTTTAAAATGTTTTAATTCGGTTCACTTGCTATGTAAAAAACATTTAATATTAACTTTGATCAATTTTGTATTCAAGAAGTAAAATTCATGTCTACCATGAATATATCTTATGCCTCCTCTACACGTCAACAGATGCATTTGCAGACGTCGTCTTCGGATGAGTGTTGCGATCGTCAAGTGTAACGCACGATTTGTGTTATTTAATAGATGTTAATTATTATTATTCTCTTTATTTTACATATATAAGTTATAAAAAATACGTATAAAAATATAAAAAAATAATTAATTTTGCCTCTGGTGGTGAAGCTTAAGACCCGAACCACCGGAGGTTAAGGAGAAAATGCGAGGAACCGCCGCACAATGCGTGCCGTGTTCAGTAATATTAATTGTTATTATTTTATTTCAACCGTGCGTTCCACTTGACGATCGCAACACCCATCCGAAGACAACATCTGCAGATGCATCAGTTGACGAGTAGAGGAGGCCTTACAGCTTAACCTGAACTCGCCCTCATATAATACTCCCGGGAGACCACTTTCCAAACATATTCAATGTTCAAGCGTTGCTATGCAGCCTGTATTATTTTGTGGAGTCAGTTTATCTATGGTGTTTCTATTCCTTTATAGTTATTACTTGAATATATATGCATTTATAACATTTTCTACATTCAAATATCTTATACACCATTATATTATCGTATAGTACCGACTATATTATAGTCCATCCATCCATCCATCCATCAGCCAAAGGAAGTCCACTGCTGAACATAGGCCTCCCCCAATGATTTCCATAGAGACCTGTTGGAGGCAGCCTGCATCCAGCGACGTCCCGCGACCTTTACCAGGTCGTCGGACCATCTTGTGGGTGGACGTCCTACGCTGCGCTTTCCGCTACATTATATATTATAGTAGTATAGTATAAAGTTTCTTCTCATAATTTAGGCGACCACGCTTAACGCGAGCACTTAGAAGGTTAGTCTACTCCGGTAACCTAATGCAGTTTTTAGACTATTCTAGTCTTTTTATTATTTATTTAGTTTTAAATAATAAAAAGACGACTACCAAAAAATAAAAACAAAAACTAAATACATTTAATTTATATAAGAATATAATCAATTACTTTATAAATAAGTATAGAATATGTACTATGTATTGACTTGTCATAAGAGCTATTTAATTGCCTACATGATCAATAAACCAATTTCATATCATTTCATTTCATTCTCTCCTGGTAATATTTTCCTACGCTGCCTGTCAAGGAAATATTTTTATGGTATGCACAGTCTGCCAACTCGCACTACGCCAACGTGATGGAATATCGCCTAAGCCCTCTCAATCAAAGTCTTCAATATAGAGGAAGAAAGTGCCCTTCAGTCAGACGTACTTATGTATATGGGCTAGATAACTATTTTTTTAATGAAGTACGAAATAATTAACTAAGAAAGAACTTAGTTCGATAGTTCACGGTACTAGTTCCGTCGTTTCAAACCACAAGCTAAATACTACACAACTCGGACAAAATTATAAAGTTAGCAACGCATAGATTGATAAAGTTTGTTGCAAGCCAACCACTATGTGAAATTAACAAACTTAGAGTCCTCATCCTTGGATCTAGTTCAAGTTTCCCTGGTGTTGGATTGCATATAAATTTTCCAGTCCATAGCCGAACCGTTCACGATCAGAATTTTGCAATGACTGAGGAAACTAATGGATTTAATCTGTTTCTTATTCATTGCTTTTATGAGCAGTTGCTTTACCGCAAATTACATACAATTGAAGAAAATGTTTTTTTTTCTTTTGTTATTCCTATACACTTGTGCCTCGTGGTATCAGTTGACGTAAGTACATGTAAATGACCCATCGCTGGCCATGAACATCCAAAAGTCAAGCCTCCAGATGTCATTTTAGTTCTATAAAATGACAGAGTAAAGCCGAATGGCCAAAAAGGACATGTCTAGGAGAAAATAAAAGGACTTTCTGTACAAGTCAGCAATGCCAGTATGCCATAAACAACTATTGATTCCCTTTCTAGAAATAAGGCATATAGGCCAACCTGTGGCGCGAACTAATCATAACACGCTGCTGTTTAGCAGAATTCCAATACTTGCAAGTTACAGATAAAGTTATTGGGTACGAGGAATTGATCAAATTCATTAGCAAATTCCGAGAGTTCACAGCAAGTTCCATCCATATTCTACTAAATACAGTTCCATATTCAAACAAAATAAACACTTAACTAACCTAAGGCAAAATATATGTTCGCATCTTAAAACTCTGATTCTCATTAAACATGCGAACAATAAATAATCTCAGTTTTAAAGTTGCTGAAAGAGTGCTTCAAGACGTGGCTTCTAATGAAGTTAAAGAACATTAAAAAAGCAATGAATATTCGTATAGCAAAGTTAGTAGATTTTACAAACCGAGTGGAGAAGCGAGTAGACAAAGACTTCTCAGCGGAGTGTTTGCTCAAACGAAGTTAGTTGCCGAAAGCGATGTCGGAAACGCGGAGCGCGTCTTGCATTTATTCTCACATATTGGATTTGTATCGCATCATAGCCACTATGAAGAACACCGTACATTCTATAAATAACAATAGAATTCCTTTGTAAAGGGATGCTTGGTATTACGAAACCACCAGAGCGTTTATTGGAAATATATTACAGCTGTTGTACAAAATGGAGTATCGACTGAAGACTGTGTAAACATAGTGTTTGTACGTGAGACTGAAGGGCACAAAAACTGAGCTCTCAGCATATGTGACCTGAATCACGTTTACCACTATCTAATGTAAACATACGCAGTATTGTATCGTAAAAATATGGCTGACTTTCGTTCTGATACCTAGTAGATCGTAAAAGTGACCACTTTCTTCTACAAAAACCCCAAAATATTTGATTGCGGGTGCGTGACCAGCCTTTGCAAATGAATGCGGTCTGGGAGAAATAGGTAGAATGGGTAATTATCCGCAGATAACAAATCAGGCAAGTCTGTTACAATACGGAAAAATAATGAGAGAGGAGAAAAATAAAAATAGTTGCATCTCGCCCGATCTCTCAACATTGAAGTCATTTTATCGTGCAAATATAATAAAAGTTTGCTTTAATAAAGTCCCTTAATATTAGCTTTTCTCATATCTTCCGTATACAGGCTGGAATCAGTTTCATTTTTATTATATTTGCAATTCCGGTAATATCACTCACCAAAATATTATTTTGTAAGCATATTTTATGAATAGATTTCCAGAATGTTACCTTTACTATTTCCTATCAACAGTATGCATGGAAAAACACCATCGAAAAAAAACAGATAAATCGCGCACCACCCTTGTATAAACAGCAACTTTTTTTTGTTCGTGCAACAAACAGAAGTGTATACTGAACAAGGTACACATTGTATTTTATAAACAAAGGTGCCAATACAAACAAAAAGAGCGCATTCGGCTTCGCACCCGTGATTTGTAAGCCTCGAACTCAGTTGATTATATTTAAAAAAATCGACAAGCATCGTCAATCAAAGGTTCCTGATTTGCCAGCCTTTGCCAGCGAAATTGTTTATGGTACCAGCCACGGATACCGCCTGGAAAATGAGAGATGCTGGTTGTATTCCTGCACCAAAACAAATATTGTAAACGTTGATTAAAAACTAGAATTGCATTTTGAGCGAATTGACGTTTTGTTGCAAGCTTATTGGATTATATTGCCTAAAGGATTAGAAACCATGCTAATACCTCAGTCGTGCTGTTTTAATGCTGATCCTAATTTGGCCATTTGGAACAACAAATTCTATACATTTTCGTCTTTCTCTTTCAAAACTCAAGTAGAAAAAATAAAAACTATAAAATAAAACTACCATGAGGGACTAAGGCCGATCTTAGCATAATGATGGGAAAATGCCTATTTTTTTTATTGCTTTAAGTAGCTAACATAACGTGCCATTCGCCTGATGGTAAGCAATACGACCGCTCATGGAAAGTAGCATTGGCATTCCACTGCGCTAGCCGTCCTGAGACATAAGGTGTTAAGTCTTAATATATCCAGTAATTACTCTGGCTACAATTTCCTTAAAACCGGAGCACAGGAGTACATTTACACTGCTGTTTGAAATATACATAGAAATAGACATTGCGGTGCTACCTACCCAGGTGGTCTCCCACTTATGAGAGATCTACCACCAGTAGGTCTAACATCTACATAAGCCGATGTATACAAGTATTGTAACTATGTCATCATATACGAGTACGTAGCAATGTATGAACCAATCTATTAAGCAAGTTAAGGGGCTGAAACTCGATCGAATATGAGGGTTCTAAGACAGGAACTTGATATAATCACCGGACTTCCTAGGCAGGATTAATTATCGCCCTTTGACAAACCTATGTATGAGGAAACGTATCAAATTATAATTACGAAGCCATTGAATGATAACTAATGTGCTCTTGTTATGATGCATAGGTAATTAATACATCGTAATTGTATTAGTTAATCTCGTGTCTTTGTATTCACAAACGCGCTACTGCTCAATCTTATGTAATAATTGTAAAGCTACATATTTATAAACATTAATTGTATATTTTATTCGAACTTACTTAGAAACTTTTATTACAGTCACAATTAAGTAAACAAAATAGTAAAAATTAACGCGAAATTGACAGATATATTTTCATCGAATAACAAGATGGCCATGTCAGAAGCAAATGCCAGCTTTTTTTTTTCAAACCAAAAAACTGGCACAAGGTCTATTCCCAACCTGGAAATCGAACCTAGAAACTTATAGTTGTCCGCTCATTGATACTCATACCAGATTATTGTTTACAAAGGTAGATGAAACCTCAACTTTTTACTTTTAAATCCTGGTAGAATTTTTCCACAGTATAATTGAAGGCCAGAGTTCCTTAATTTTAGACCTGCTTTGTCTTTAAGATATTATATTACGTTCAATCGTTTTTTATTCTAAATTATAACCTGTTACGCAGTGTTACTTAACCTCTAAAAAACTTGAATAAGTTTTTGTCATTGTTCAGCAATTGTCTGCATTAACATAATATTAAACTTGGACTACCTACATGTCCAAATAAGGTTAGTCCGAAATAGATTTCAAGGCCATAAAAACTTGTCAATGTCATTGAAGTATTACATTAGTATTTAATAATCAATGTATGAAATAATTCCATTAGTATTTTCAATAAGTTTATCATCTTATGCACAAGACATGCAAATGATCTTTAAAGTTTGCCAAAAACGAATACAATCGTCAGTAGAATGAAGTACTAATATTTAATTATAATTACATAAATACATAAAAAATTATACAAATAAGTAATTATTAAAAGTATTTTTCATATTGAGATTGCAGGAAGTTGCTGAATGCAGGCCATTTCCAAAAGGTGAATTTGGAGATCATTGAGAGTGGCAATCTTCGCCATTTGGTGCAGTATTTATTGTATCCTCGATTGAAAGAAAATAACAGAAGCACGTGTAATTATGTTTATTTACTAGACTTCAAAAATATATTCGTTGGCAGGAGTTCTGAATATGCATACACAAAAGTGCAAAATCCCCGGTTTAAGGTAATACAAACTTACACAGCACGAGGTAAATATTCAAAATAAGTATTAAATTTTTTATATTAACAAGTTTTGGTCGGAATATATTGTTTCACAGAAAGCAGTTATTAGCTTCAACTAATTCTTTAAAACTGCGTTTCATATGAAATAAAATGCTTAGGGAAATGTAACAGTTATTCAAAGAACTCATTCAACAATAAATTAACAATAGTCTGTTCATTTAAAAAAAATCTTTAAAGTCCACCTGTAAGCACAGAACTCGAATAAAGTGTAAATAAAATAAATAAAACTAAGCCATGCATACAGAGCATTCCTGCTGTGAACAGTCATTGAGCACATTTCTATATGCACATTCCTTCAGGTGCCAAACACACAACAGGCGAAATTAAGTATCGCGTCAGGACTGCTATTTCGTATTTTGCTTTTTTGGAATGCAATACTTAAATATTTTATTCTCTACTTTTATTAAAGTTAGATTTGATTATGTCGGAATATTGCCTGTTAAAATATTCGACATCATTATCAACTATGGGGAATGCATTTCATTGAAGCCCTATATTTTAGCCCAATCGGCCTTTAGTTCTCCAAGAATCATGCCATGCTCTCTGCTTCTTCAAATCACTAATCCACTTTGCATTAGATTATTATTCACTTCTAAGTATTCTAAGATCAATAAATCTCTGTAACTAGCACGATCACCTAACTATAAAAAGACCCTCTATTTACAATACATAGGAAAATATGCAAAAACCAATACAACACGATATTACTGGTCTTCACACAATGAAAACACATTGAAAGGGAATTTGTATATCAGAATAATAGTATTTTCCCTTTGTTACGTTCGTTTCGTTTTCAATAACACGTCCCACATCTTTGATGTCCAGAAGGAAATAAAGTAACAAAGTCTTTTTGAATCATTATACGGCTTTAGCTTTCCTATTTTGTAATGAAAATGGTAAAATGATCATTTTAAACTGAAAAACATCGTGTTTTAGTAAACTACTTGATGCACTAGGTGCATAATACTAACTAACACATATACTATAGTCCCCTATTAGTTATTACTCCTCATTCTACTTAGTCTCTCAACGCCAATCGATTCTGTATCAACCCACGTCCATCACGTCTCATACACGTCCCACTGCAGGGCAGGAGTCTCCTCAACAATTGAGAGAAGTTACGCCATATAATCCACCACGCTGCCCTCATGCGGGTTGACGGACATTACCAGAGAAATGCGTATAAATCGCTATGGTTTGCAGGTTTCCCCACGATGTTTTCCTTCACCGTGCGTGGGATTGATTATTTATTATCAATACACTTAATACTTCGAGAAGTTACCCGCAACCACCGTGAACATGTTGACGCGTCAAATCCGTTACCAACAGCCCACCACGCACTTTTATTAAAATGCGCAACAATGATCACATACAAATAATGGTTTTAAAAGTCTAAAGTTTTTTCTTCTTATACAGGACTTTGAATATTTTGAAGAAAAATGAATTTAATTTCTTTAAAACCAATAATCCTTGCGAACATGCAATAAATATAAGTACCATATTTTAGTTTAAGTGATACTTAAGTAGTAGTATAGTTGAGGAAGTAATATACTTATTGTAGTTGAAGTTTGAAGCCATTGTTATCCAGCAATAACTACAAATAATAATAATGTTAATTAATTTATGTGCGACAAGAGCGGAAGAATATACACATATATTTTAACCAATGCTGCAATAGAACCAATAACTTGAGATTTATGATTATTCTGCATTGTAATGGATTTGCATTGCATTAATCTCCATATAAGTTCCTACAAGTCATTCGTTTTAAAACATTCATTCCATTAAAAGCATGAACTGCAAATGATAATACACGTCCACGCTCAATGCCCACAAAACAAACAGCTAAAACTAAAAGCGAGCAGCATTCACAACACAGAAAAAATCTTAATTAAAATTTGTCCAGTCTGTTCAAAATAGGAATATGAGGGCAAAGGTCATATTCCATCCAAAAGACGCGGCGGTCGTTTAGCACTTTAATTAAAGTACGGAACAGCCCCGTAAAAATGATAATTTGCATAAATGCACCAACGGACCAACAAAAGTCAGCAGCTTTTAATAAACACAATTTTGCTGTCGCACAACTTCATACTTTGCTAACATTTACACTTTGTTGCTCCTCGAAAATTATTCTTTAACGCTTTAAACAAACACTATATACTCAGGTGCGCATTATTGCACTTTAAATAGAGAAAGGAGATGGGCCAGAAATGTATGGACCTTGGGCCGTTTGTAGTACATTACACCAAATTTACTTAGGGAAATTGGCATTCGATTTCTGTATGAAATACTATTATACGTTGCATATTAGCTTTATACAAAAATAAATACCAAGCCAAGAACAGCAACACTACAAGGGGACAATATGACGTCTGAAACGACATGTTTGACAACCGATGTCAAAACTTGACATTTATGAAATATGAAGTCGTAATTCGTTTTCCTATAAATCAAATATTATTTTAGTCGTCTGTGCTATAAATTACTGTACTCTATATAACTCGTAAATGTTTTTACGTCAACGGAATTAGTATCATGCTTTATTGATCATCTAATATAATATAACATAATGTCTATACAATAAATTGCAACAAGTCTGTCAGAATCTCGTCATGTTTATAGTTATTTAATATTAAGAAAGTGTACCTATATCGGGCCGTAAGTGCGGTGCATAATACCTGCTAAGCAACCTATTTAAATAATCCACAATAAAAATCTGCTAGGCATGAGATAAAGCATGGCACAGACTGATCACTTGTCGCGACTGCTAGCATCTGTATCAGCCCATATACGTCCCACTGCAGGGCACGGGCCTACTCTACAATCAAGAATACGATTGAGAGTGATTAGGCCATATAGTCCACCACGCTGGCCTAGTGCGGGTTGGCGGACTTACATACCATAGAAATTCTTATGAATCGCTATGGTATACAGGTTTCCTCACGATGTTTTCCTTCACCGTTTTAGTGCGTGGTGATTGACTATCAATACACACATGACTCCAAAAAGTCAGAGGTGTGCCCTATGTGCATATGAATAAATAATCATTTTATTATTAGGCATATGCACTTAATAAGCTCTTAGTTATTATAGTCCATACAAATGAATACGCTATAAAAATGGGATCGAATCTGATAGCAACCATGTTTATTTCTATACCTTAAAAGAACTTACTAGCAATCATTTTTGTACAAGCTAACATTTTAAACATTATATTTGGTCTACCCCTAGAAGTCTAATATACTTTGGTATATAAGACTTCTGCATACTTAAAAATAATATTATCCTAAGTTCTAAGATATTATTTTTCAAATAATGTATTTGACATTAATTCTAACTGGTTATTTCTGAGCACACATAAGGAAAAAGTAGGATTAATTGATGAAAGAAAACTAAAATCAAACAAAACTTAAGGACAATAAAGTACAACCAGATCTTGCTTTATAATTTTTATTTATATTCGCCTAAAAATAATCTCCAGTCAAAACATCTAGGAACAATGCCGATGCTCCGATGATATTGTACTATTGCCTAGCCCAACCTAAAGGCTAAATACCACAGTATGATCATGGTATGAGTACAGCAACCCACTATCCAGTGTGCAGCTATGTTCCTTTCAACATGAAGCACTTGTGGGTGTTATATATGTCCAAAAGAATCGAGATTGATACAATCTTCTTACGGCGGAGTTGGAATAAAATCTTGCTCATTGTCTACAGCTTGATTTATTTGCAGCCAGCAGTTTGTACAGATAATTGCTTGTTCTGATAGCTAAAACAAAATAAAAAAGATTTAATATTGAAGTTATCGAAGAATTATGATGGATAAATAACTCTTTGCAGTCACATGTGTTCCCTTCTTCCTATGATCCCAGGTCTTTTCACTATTGTTTAAAGAAGCATCTTAGCAGGCCGGCCGGATAATTGTATGAAATGTCTTGGGACAGTCGTCTGATGCCATTAGATATTCCGCCTGGACGGCATTTGTGCTTAACATCAGACATAGTGTTGTTATTATGGAAATAATATAATATATTATACATAACACAAGATCATTTGAGTGTCCAGAGGGAAATAAAAGAAAATGTAATTCATTTAACCATTTAAACAACAATATATAAAATATCATATTTATGTACTAGTATCCTGTAGACACAATGCAATTCAGCTCTAACATGAATACTTTTGTAATACTCCATACTTTGTATTGACCTTGATTAATTGGCATAAAACATACATTTCCCAAGTTAATGAAGAAAATAGAATACTTACTTCTTGTTCTGCCATTTCAATAAAACGTTTTGAAATACTCTACACGAGAGTGAATTGACATCCCATGTAGTTACTAAGATTCTGTTGAATGATAGAATCCATTTCAATTTTTGATTGCAGAAGTGCAATTCAACCATTTCACAACAATTGCAGAAGTGCAATTCAAGCAAAGCGCCACTTTTGATGTGCTGAAAAGCAGAATTGTGGGTTAGAAGAGAAATATGAACATAGAAAAACATAAAAGTATTACTTACATGTGGCATTCTAAATAATATATATGTTTACTCACCAAAATACGAACTAGTAATTGCGTTTAAACGTCAAGATATATCATCTCCGAGAATCAGAATCCATAAAACAAAGCCAGGTTAACAGAGAAGCAAATACACATTTGCGAAATGTATGCGAATAATAAAAAATAATACGAATTACGGCCACAGACGTAGACCGATAACACAGAGTTTTGCAATTGCTGTCAAGTTAAACATTTTCGTTCTTAAACTAAAATCATGTAATATAAATAAAATAATAAAAGTGACTTCTTCAACAACATATATCGTCTTTTAAAAAGCGAAGAATATAGAAAAAGAAATATAGACAATAATTATAATTTGTAGGGGGGTTTTAAAAATAAGACATATTCAAGTTAAAGATAATGGGTTCGCGCATTTTTGAACGAAATGACAATTAGGCATCATGGAGGACAGATTATAGAAGAAAATATTGCTTCTGTACTAAAACAATCACATTTTTGTATAAAGCCCCCTGTTGTCCAAGAAATCTAAATGTATTTTATTTGAATTCCACATTTTTTTCTAGAATTTGTATTAGACGTACACAAAACGGCCCAAGATGGCACATCTCCTTTGTTATAAATATTTTAAAGTATTTTGAGTATGGCAAAAATGTATGAAAGTCTCTACTCGTAATAGATAATTGATTTGGGAATCTGTATCAGCCCATATACGTCCCACTGCAGGGCACGGGCCTCCTCTACAATCGACAGTATGATTGAGAGTGGTTAGGCCATATAGTCCACCACGCTGGCCTAGTGCGGGTTGGCGGACTTACATACCATAGAAATTTTAATAAATCGCTATGGTATGCAGGTTTCCTCGCGATGTTTTCCTTCACCGTTTTAGTGCGTGGTGATTGACTATCACAGACAGACACATGACTCCGAAAAGTCAGAGGTGTGCCCTGGGATTCGAACCCGCGACCACCGTGAACATGTTGGCAGTCGCGTCTAGTCCGTTTACCAACAGGCCACCACGCACTATAATAATATTATAGTATATCTTATTATCGCAAATAATACGGGCGAAATTATTAAACCATTAGTAAAGTGGATCTATCAACCTAGAATATTGAAATTCTTCTAAAAATATTGCCATACAAATCTCCATTTTTGTTAGCCTGAAAAAGACTGTCACTTAACAATACAAAATATAATGTATTATATTACATCAGTTTTTTAGATGATGCAATCTACATATACCTATGTCCATTGAATTGATAGGTTAATGTTTAGGTATCAAAGATATATTTTCAATAAGTTACGTTATCGTAAACGAAATCTATATTTCAGTATCAACGAATTGCATCACTATGGTAGACCCAATGATTTTACCGAAACCGTTTGTTTTTCAGTAAATACATGTTTACCGATATTTTTATCACATACATACATACATAAAAATATAGGCGTGAATATCCCAGAAGGGGTAGACACTTAGACAGAGGTGCTAGGACACCCACATTTCGCCTTGTATGTTCCGTCCCACAATGTGATAGGTGGCGAGCCTATCGCCATATTGGGCACAAATTCCTGACTCTGAGCTGATAATGAATAGAAAAATCCAATATCACTTTGCCCAACCCGGGATTCGAACCCGAGACCTCAAGCTTTGTAACCACACCTTAGTACAACTACGCCACCGAGGCAGTCGCATTTTTATCACTTTGGAGATTTTTTTTATTATTATGCCTATTGTGAAATTGTAAATTTTTAGAAAGGTTTGCATTCAGTATTCAGACTTCCTTTGATTTGTACGAGAGGAAATTGTTGAACTCTCCTGGAAACCAGGAAGAGAAATTAAGGGTTATGACAGTGTCCCCGGACTTCCAACCCGACACGATTGCTGATGTCCCGGTGAGGTTACTTGCCTTACTATCTTGCGGCGGCATACTAGCAAAAACCTTTGATGTTGATGATTTCTTAGTTCTTATGAATGAAAATGATGACACCTAAAGAACATTAGTGTTATTTCTCTCAATAAAATTGTAGACATAGGTATATGCATGTACACATCAGCCAATATACCTCCCACAGCAGAGCACGGGCCTTCTCTACAATTTAGAATACGATTGAGATTGGTTTGGCCATATAGCCCACCATGCTGGCCTAGTGCAGGTTGGCAGATTTTACAGACCATACAAATACTTCTAGATAAGTTTACCTAAAACCGTACATATGCTGCCATTAAAGAAATAACAAACAACTTTAATGAAACTAAACCCATCCCTAGCGGAATAGTCTGTGGACTGTGGAACCGCGACCTCTTTGCAGCTAAAATTCCCGGTAGAAAATCACAATATTTTCTCTGTACAAAAATAAGAACACTTTGTGACCGTGTTGTTTGCAGAATTTTGAAAAGCGCACGCCTGTATTTATTTTCCACTTCTACAAATCAAAGGATTGTGTTGAGCTGCGCGAAGCGAACATTTTAGTGTATCTTATTTGTGGAATATAATTGTTATTGGATGTTTAAATTCTATTCAGAATATTGGAATTGTAAATTAACGTTGATTTTTTACTGGAGGGAACCCAAACCGCATTAGGCCAGTTTGGTGGACTGTAGTCTATATGAAGGATATTGTAGCCAGAGTAACTTCTTGACATGTTAAGACTTAAAATCTTATGTCTCAGGATGGCGAGCGCAGTGGAATGACATTGATTTGTAATTCAAGGAGATGTTTGCTACTGTTCATGGACGGTCGTATCGCTTACCATCAGGCGAACAGTATGTTCATCTCACCATTCATTACGATAAAATCAAATAAAAAATCTGTGCCGCACTAGGCCAGCGTTGTGGACTATATGGTTATACCCCTCTCATTCGTACTCTCGATTGTAGAGAAGCCTATTGACAGGTATATGGGCTGTAACAGTACGAAGATGGATGTCTTTGGGTATAGAACGAAGGGTTGGACAATGTGGTAGTAGGCTCTATTCCTGTCATATATCTTGACGGAAATATATATTCAAACAGTGAGTGCCAATAATGGCATCTTCGCCTATGTCTTTAAAAATACAAGTGTGTATTTATGGATTATGAAAAAAGGAATAATGTGCTGTTTTTAATGTGACTATTTAAAAAACAGTACCTAAAAATCTAGTCGAGTTTGTAACAGATCTTCGAATTATATATAATTTATGTTAGGCTGTAGGTATTTAACAGGTAATCTCAGCAACTATTTGAAACAAGCTTACAGCCGGTCTAGGTATCAGAGTGTCTACTAAATTATCCAAAACCGAGTGGTAAGCAGACGAATTTTGTTACTGCAATTTTAGTATCAGAATATAGTTGTTTTCTACCTTTATTTTTAACCAACTTTATAAAATGAAGGAGATTCTCATTTCCTCGGAAACTTTTTTATGTTTGTTCACCGATTACTCTTTATTTTATACATTGTTTCATGAGCAAAGATATATCAATTGAAATGGTTGTTAAATGAGCCATTAATTAGTATTTAGAAGATAGCAATCTCATAATCTCTTTAGTACGCCCACGCTTTAATAACGGTGACATCACGTAGTGCAATACACTTCTTTTTAGGATTCCGTATAGCCAAATGGCAAAAAAACGGAACCCTTATGGATTCGTCATGTCTGTCTTTCTGTCCGTCCGTATGTCACAGCCACTTTTTTTTTAAACTATAAGAACTATACTTATAATTTGGTAAGTAGATGTATTCTGTGAACCGCATTAAGATTTTGGGGTTCCCAATACTTAGAACTGAAACTCAAAAATATTTATTCACCAAAGCCAAAAAGATGTGTGGGGTACCAAATTCTATGTGGCGTTTTGTAAAGAAAAAATAAATGATTATGATCACTATTCAGTTGGTAACTGTATGTAATTGGGTTTTTCACGTTTATGTAGATGTGTATACATTTATTTCTTTTGACTGATAACGTGTGGAGAAAACTGCAGAACAGTTTATGATAACAAAAATATCTTTATTCCACACTATATCTATCCCCCATTAGGGATTACCGTGTTTTTATTATTCTATACATAATGTAAGACAAACATTAAACCGAAATAGTGTTTTCAATATGTATGTTATACGATAAAGCCTATTTGTATTCTATAAACTACTAAGATATTCTATCAATATGGAATGTCTCCTAAACACAACCTAGTTTATCCACAAGAAATAACCTTTCGTTTAATTGATTATCGATAGTAAAACATGTCAAGACATTTGGTCGTGTAAGCTTAACCCTTAATCATAAAGTATTATTTTGCTGGTAGGATTTTGTATTCGCCTAGGTGATGATCACCTTATACGATAGATTTTTTTTATTGCTATGAATGGCCAGACGAGCATGCCGTTCGCCAGATGGTAAGTGATACGACTGCTCATGAACAGTGGCAAAACTAAATTAATACTTATTCATTTATTTTGTCTTTATTGTACACGAAAATAAGACATAATACACAGAAGTAACAAAAAAAGTACAGATGGTGGTCTTATCACTCTAGGCAATATCTTACAAACGACCATGGCATGAATTGAATCGAAACAGAAAGAGATTGCGGTGTAAAAAATAAAGAATACAATGTAAATACAAGTTAAAAATATTCCACCTTTAGAATTAAAGTGACACAATCCAAAAAAATTGTTTTTGGCTTTTAATTATATTTGGTCTCAAAATGATCTATCGACATTCGACACGTTATTAAAGAAGGACCTATTGACGCATGAAGGGCAGAAATATGTATACTTCGGTCTTCTAGATGTATCTTCCATAAACACAACATTTCTTGTGTTACAAATATTTAATGAACGTTTTCCAAAAAATATTTTTGTTTAGTTAGGATATATGAAATACACAATAATATATCTTTTAAGACACACACTCTCGATAAAAGGGTAAGGCGATACTTACATACAAACATAAACCCACCCCTGTATATCCACCACTACATACGCCTAGTGATACCCAATGTTTTCCAAACTTGTTTCTATCAACATAGTGATTGATAGGCACCATAGTAAGGCTATATTAAAGCAAAAACCTGTATCCTAAAAAACGTAATTTCATAAACAGCAAAAAATCTTTAAAAACCAGTTACGTATGTTGTTATATCTGCACGGCTTGCAACACAATTAGGAAACAAAATTGAAGTTAAGAAGCAATTTACTAAAAAGGCTTTGAGACAACATTGTGAGCTCCTCCAAATTTAACGTGTACTTAAAGTAACTTTTCGCCAAGTGGTTACAAACAAATGAGCAAACAAGGAGTTTGTAAACACAGACTTGTCAAGTATTTAATCTAACACAATAAGACGGTAACATTCGTGAATAACTATCTATGGGAATTTTCAATTTTAATTACCATTAATACTGTACCGCTGGTAAAACCACGTTATACCAATTCAACCCTTCATTGAATTTATATCCCGCCTTTCAAACAAAAAAACCTGTGTTTTGTTTATGCTTTATCTAAATATATAAAACAAATAGTGAACTACTGGTGGTAAGTTAAAGAAATACTGGTGGTAGGTTTCTCATATGTTAGAGGCCGTCTGGCAGGGTACCACCGCAATGTCTATTTCTCACGTCAAACAGCAGTGTAGAAGCACTTTTGTGTTTCGGATTGAAGGACTTTGTAGCCAGAGTAACTACTGGACATTTTGCCAGAGTAACTACTGGACAACCTATGTCTCAGGTTGGCGAGCGCAGTGGAATGTCAAGCATTACTTTGTGATTCGAGGTGTTGTTTGGTTTTGCTACTGTTTATGAGCTGTCGTATTGCTTACCATCAGACGAATAAAAAAAAAGATAAAATAAGAACTATCGTTAAGAATCATGATTTTTTATATTAAACGTAAATATCAATTCTGAGTGGAATACAATAATTAAAGCCAGTGGTCTTACTATTGCACTGCTACGGACACTGACACCAGCCGGAAAGACACTAGGAAAAAAGAATAAAACCAATCTGAACTGAACAAATTATGGTATGATAACACCATGATATAAGTAAATGGTAAACTATTACGATATGTGTAAGTACTTCAACTTCTAATATATGCCGAAATAAAAATATAAAAAGAAATTGGAGTGCAATAAATTTATTTCTAAACTATCCAATCATCAATCAACAATGGAGAAATGAACTTGAAGTTTATTTTTTGTTTGGGGATTTGTGAACAAAATGTAAAATTTGACATTTCTCCAAGGACTCCGGACCTGGATCTAAATTATGTTTATATTTACTGAAAATATACATATAGAAAAATAATAGGTTTCATCGAGGGACAACAATCTTCACACCGATACTAAGTTTTATAGTACAATGGGCAGTCTCCTTTAATATCACGTATTTTAAATTTTATTTGTAGTTCCAAATGTCGCCACACGCCAATAAGAGGTGATGACCTGTGATGACTTATATTCCGAATCTAAAGAACACTCAATAGTCATTTTACGGTCTTATTTCAAATACCCAAAACCAAGTATGTGGTAATTTTAAGTAATCTCTATAAAATATGGTGAGTATGTATCACAATAAAAAGTACAAAGCCAAGGTTATTGACGAGCAGCTTCATAAATTAATGCTTGTGAAATTCGACCGCGTCGGCTTAACTCTTATAAAACAATTACAGAATTTGCAGATGTCTGCTGATGTCATTCCATTAAAATCCTTGAATTTCAATGATGCGTTTTACTGACAGTATAATAAATATTAAAGCTGACTGTTGGGCCATTGTATTAATTTCAAAAGATCACTTGGATACTTCTATTTAAAATAACAAATGACACTCCAGAATATTTAAAATAAATCAAATCAAAATCACAAACACGTTGCACTTAGCTGTAATTCTAGTTATGTAATTGCATGGCACTTTATTTTTCATATCGTTTCCTTTTAAAATCCTTGTATTCAATGCGAAGTAACGAGACCCATTTAACGCATTAAAGTGATCAAGTTAATGGCTATTTACAATATAAGGACACACAAACACACACATCAGAACATTATGTTGCGATGCGGATCGATTTTTAAAGTTAAATGGAAATTAATAATGACATTGGAAATTCAACCTTGTATCATTGACCGTGCCAGCGATCATAAAACATGCGAAATTCTCTTCCTGTATGTTTAAAAAGATGTCCTTTATTTGTCGCATGTTTCCTATATTGTGTGCGATCAGGGTTATCCTCATAATCAGGGGGGTTACTCTATACTCCGATACGATGTTCGAATATTCGGACGTTGAACTTCAACACAAAAGATAAACTTTTGCCACTTCTAAAAATACTGTTCTCTATGTAACCTATTATTCACTTCGAACTTAGTCTAAGATTACGACATGCGATACAGGGATTCGAACATTTTGTGATGTATTATACATATTTATATTCGTAAAGTTTTGCGTGCGATATTCGAAAATTCGTCGTCGTGTCGAAGTGCAAGCTAACCCCTCAGAGTAGTTACTACGAGTGCTCAACGCACTATCGATCGTTTAATTGATGCAATATGTTACGACATCCGACAATTAAGGTGGACGCTGTTCGTCATTCATCGTAATGTATTATTGCTCATGCCGACTTTTTATAAAATCGAATGAGACGCTTTTGAAACTGATGTTCTGTCTGAAAATAAATAATTGTTGTAATTAACATGAAATGTGATAACATTGTGCTGTTTTTTGGCATAAAATATGGTGATTTTATTTACAAATGTATTCGGATTTATAAAGAACATTTATCCAGTTGGATTTTTTAAAATAATAAACTACCTAAATAAAAGCAACTACACTTAAATACTTACATTATTATTGAATGTCCTCCCATATAACGCATAATTTAGGCATAGCTCAAAAAGCCTCAAGTATTTATTTTGGATCTGGGTTTTTATGAAACCGAAAAGTCTGTAGTAGTTCCTGATACCCACAAAAAAAAATAACACCCAACAGCCACATACATAGGACCTGACCCCACACTAAGGTCGAGTCTTGGGTGTCAAAAATTTCGAGCGACTTTTCAGTGTCACAAACACCCAGACCCAAAAGAAATATTTGTGCGCCGCACAAACGTTTCTCTCCGTGCGGGGTTCGAACCCGCGGCCTCTGTTTTCTCTTGCGGCGTCTAACGGACTGCGCCACAGGCTGTCAATTACACTAGACTCGATTTCAGTATGGCACTGTTGGGTGTATTTACTTATTATTTATTGTATGCAATAAAAATATGATTGAAAATAATTATTACATCCAGTTTACAACCACATTTTCTGATAAAGATCCAAAGTGATTTTCACTCACTGTAAAGGTTTAATATAAGTGGATTCTAAAAAATGTAGCCATTGACAACAAAGGAAAGTGGAACAATACTTTTTATCTGATCACTTGAGAAGTTCCACGACGTAAGAACTGTCACAAGCGGCACTCATCGACGTCGGCGATTTAATAAATTATAGTTGTGTGGACTTTCCCTCTCTCCTAAAGGACATCAATGATAAAAAAATATAAGTGCAGCCAGGTACGATAAACGCAAATATTTCCATTCGGGGCTCCATTACCTGTTAGTTACGACGGTCCAAAGTCCGGACCGGCCGTTCTGACTTCCGACTGACTGACTTCACTGATAAACATTATAAAATCCTTTTTATCATTCATCAACAGTATATCACATTACTTTGTCTAAGTCGGTAGCTTGTGAATTACTTATTTATTGAAGAATAGTAATTGTTCACGGTGCTTTGTTTACGCTACAAAAATGTGATCGCAGCGCGTAAAGTTTCATCGCGGCGTCCAGGCAATTTAACGGCCTGAAGTACACACGAAACAAAGTTATGACGTTATCAGCGGGCGACGCACACCAGTGAGTGATAAAGCAAATAACAGCATTATCTGAAGCGGTGTGGTGTGGAGTGTGGCACTGCGCGTGGTGAGCGCCGCCGGAGACGAGTCGGCGGGCGCAGCTCCCCGCGGCGCGGCGGTTCGCTCGTCTGCTCGCTGCCAGCGCGCATTGACAGTTGAAACAGTCAACAATACGGGAACATTATTATCTACTCGAACTCGTCCGACTCACCACCATTCACGCTTACGACGAAACGCGGGCAGCACGTGGCCGACTAATATTAGAGCATGCCACATCGCGTCTCGCCTTTACACATCGCACAGCAAAACACAGTGCGCACACATGCACACACGCCGGCACTGAGCATAAATGTTAATACGAAAAGTGCGTGTGAACAGCAGCCATGAGCACCGGCCACAAGTGGAGGGAATACGTCGCCGCACTCAGTGGTGAGTCTTTATTTTACCTTTTGTTCGCGCTTTTTCATTGTTATTTTTATTGATAAAGTATTGTTGCGAACGCACCAGGCTTCGGCAACTCGGAGCCGGCTGCGCGCTAGTGTGCGCCGCACTCCGAGTTAGCAATACCCTAGCACACACAAACCCATACAATTCGAACGTAATCGCTTCATTAAATTATTTGAACTTGTTGCACATTTTATTGTTATTACCTTGCATGAACCGTGTACTTTTATCGTGTCATAAAAATATGTATTTAATGTCGCTTCTTTTATTTAGTGTCGCGCCATTATTTTATTTTTATTTATAAGTTATAATTATGATAATTAAATTAATAAATTATTACAACAAGTCGGAGTGACGTCCCACCGAGATTGAGTTGAAATAAAGACATTAAAATATTTATTTGTTCGGGCCACACCGAAACCGTACTATGTTTTGGTAATTTGTTGACATTCAAACGCTAATTTTACTGAGTGGACATATTGAATTACTTAAATTGACTTTATCAACATGGTAATGGCTCGCCTAGTCTCCTGTTGATATATGTACATGTAAAGCACTATATTTGGGCAATAATATTTACGTGGGTAGGAAGGTATCAAACAAAAAAAAATTACCGATGTAAAATGAGTATTGTACGTATTTTTATATTATCATTTTAATAACCGGATTTAATGAATACCGTACATTAAACCCTGCAGTTTACGATATGTAAACAAATATCCGTGAGTGGCAACAGTTCTATTTTTACCAACGAACAAATTCCTAAAGAGCTCATCAACACAACAAATATAAGGAAAAGATCAAATGTTATGCAATACCTAGTAACCTCCTAAGTTTATGCCGTACTACAGCATGTTTGCTTAGAATGCAATAAAACTGATAAGCAAGCAATTTTGATCATAAATAAAATGACTAGGTATACAAATTACAATATACTCTGATACTTAGAATAATGATTAGGTAATGGAAACACATAATCAAATTCATAATTCTAATCCGACAACAAAACTTCTTTTGTCGTGAGATTAAAATATTCTAGAGAATGAAATCCCACAATAAATCACCCGCAGCAAAATTTTGTTAATAGACACAGAAAGGCATTAGTTCTCGCATTTCTCTCATCGATCACTTATTATGCAGAAAAATCCGTGTCAGTACAATTACTAGTATATTTGAATTATAATTAATTCTAGCCCTATGCAGACTTTAAGGTCAGTTCTTATGAGGCCGTGGACCTTGAAAAGGCATAAGGTCGCGGTCGACACAAGCAATGAAAATGTTTAATTAAATCGCCTAGGTAATTGATGGGTATCCGATACTGAACGTTGTGTCGACGGATTTTCAATATAGATTGATAATTCCGTATTCGTTTTTATGAAACATGGTTATCTGTCCTTTTTATTAAGCTTTTAATACATTGATAAATGCTTATTTCGAAACTTATTAAAGTGAAATGAAATAACTGTGGATTACTTAGTTCTATATGCATCTGATATTATTAGCGAACGAATTAAGACATTGAAATAGAAAGTTTATAATCTTTTATAAAATATTAATATTATTATTAAATCTCGATGTTTACAACCGCGACGACATTATCTAATAAAGTCGAATTATTTCACAATATATAACGATCACAGCACACCAAAACATATATAGTTGTTAAGTAGGTAATAATATACCCATAATGACCAAATGACTCACTGGTCTAAAGATTTTTATTACCACAGAAAGTAGACACGAATATGTCATCGCTGGCAAATAAAGTACGATAATTTGTGGGAATTTAGGTCATTAACACAATCTAGGAGCAACTTCGTTATCAGACATTCCTGCTGTAAGCCCCTCTGACTCATTTCTGTCTAGTCATTGAATCAGTTCATAAATCTCTCACAGAATCCAGGAGCGCCTTGCTGTGTTTAATCTCATAATATTTAATGTCCAAACTTTTAGACTTATAGACAGTTAAAATCTATTTTATTTAGCTATCGATTGTTTTATTTTTCAAACAACTTTTGAGTTCAGTTTGAGCGAAGACAAAATATTGGATAACTTTAATAGGTTTGAATTAGGGTTTGGAAACTGTATATGGATGAGATCGTAAATCTTTCTTTACAATATATTGCACTTTGAGGTATTCATATATTCTTATAGTATTTGTTAATCTCTTATAACTATTGAAATATAAATAAAATAAGATTGTTATTTACCATTAAAGCCTTTCCGTTCAGGTATTGTTTACTTTGAAAGATTGTTCTGAGAAGGTTATAAATACGTGGGAATAGACGCTTTGTTTTACATCCTATTACGCGGATTAAGTCTTATCAATACTTTTATTTCTTTTTACCTGACGTTGCTTCATTTGGTTGCAAGGGTCCGCCTTCCCAAACACTCTCATCTTCAACGTCTTCAATTATAAGGCACTGATGTTTTTACCCTGCAATTATTATTATTCTGGTCCCTTTCAAAACCCAGTATACTTAACGAGACATATAGTCCGAATCCGCCAATCCTCATTAGTCCAGCGTGGTAAATATGACCACTCTCAATCGTACTCTCGATTGTAGAGGAGGCCCGTGCCCAGCAGTGGGGCGTATATGGGTTAATACAGATTGTCTCAATCTTCAATGATGTATTGTGTGGTGACCGAACCACCTCAACCTACATTCCTGGAGCGTGACTGAAAACCATGTTTAA
This sequence comes from Hyles euphorbiae, assembly GCA_023078785.2. Lineage (NCBI taxonomy): Eukaryota > Metazoa > Arthropoda > Insecta > Lepidoptera > Sphingidae > Hyles > Hyles euphorbiae. The sequence goes on along the minus strand of CM041033.1, from coordinate 13,219,189 downwards.
ATAGTTTTGTTTCATCTTTTAGAATAGAATATAGATTAATATCGGTCACCAGGCTGGTCCATTTTAGTATAGAACCAATTTATGGTCACAATTTTCGACGCGCCCATTTCTTGCATGATTTAATGGCCATTACCATAATGATCTTACTTAATCCGCACCGGAATAAAACCACGGGCCCTTGTTAAACTTTTTTCATTGCTTTTATAGTATATTACCATTTTCGCTTTATTTATAGTTATTTGGTGTATGAAGAATTAATGATAGAAATGGTTTCACTAATAGTGTAAATACGATAAACTTACTTGTACAATAATGTCATGACGTCCACGAAATTATGTCAGTTTAGATATTGCATTGTATTAATATGTCTACACTGGCGTAGATACGGCAACTTAAATTGAAAATACTGGCTTATCGCGTCAGAATTTCAACAAAAATCATATACATTTATATACCATCAGATGATCTGTTTGCTCGTTTGCCGGTACTGTGCAAAAAAAATATATTCAATTATATTCAACCATACTGCAATTGCTTATACTTACCTAATGATTTTAGTAAGTCATTAAATCGCACAAACGTTTTTCGCGAGGAATGTATGATTCACAGTATGTGTACATTTTTGCCAATCAAATACGGAAAATGACAGCAGCAAACGGAACCAAATAATAAAACAATTTATCAATTACGCGCACCAATAGCACGGCACGTTGCAGACAATTTACTAGTTTTATGACAGACGGTAATCATTATTTAATATACCTTTAATTGTCGCTCACCTTTGACTGTATGTTACAATGCCTCTGTTCTAGAACAATCTTGCACACATTGTTAAAAATTTCCATGCATTCTGCATAATGAAAAACAACATAGCCCAATTAAGTCGACCAACATTATTTTCGGGTCAAAATCAAATACATGCATCTTCTTGTACATGGTTTTTTTTTTTTATTGCGATGAATAGCGAGACGAGATTGCTATTCCTCTGATGGTAAGCGATATCACCGCTCTTGGGCAGTAGCAAAACTAAACAACACCATGAATTAAAAAGTAATGCTTGGCATTTCACTGCGCTCGCCATCCTGAGACATAAGATGTAAAGTCTCAATATGTCCAGTAGTTACTCTGGTTACAATGTCAATGTTATGTATATGTATGTATAAAGAACAGAATTATCGGTCATTTATTAAAATAGGCGCCCATTTATTAACTTTACAATAGTATTGTTTTAAGATTCCTCTAATATATTACAAGATAGTTAATTAAAATGTTCCCCACATAAAACTCCCGTCGCATGTATTACGAACCATTTTTTTTTGTTAATATATTAGCATTATGTTTAGTTCTATTTATGTTTGAATCTGTTGTATTGTATCAACCCATATACGTCCCACTGCAGGGCACGGGCCTACTCTACAATCGAAAATACGATTGAGAGTGGTTAGGCCATATAGTCCACCACGCTGGCCTAGTGCGGGTTGGCGGACTTACATACCATAGAAATTCTTATGAATCCCTATGGTATGCAGGTTTCCTCACGATGTTTTCCTTCACCGTTTTAGTGCGTGGTGATTGACTATCAATACACACATGACTCCGAAAAGTCAGAGGTGTGCCCTGGGATTTGAACCCGCGACCACCGTGAACATGTTGGCAGTCGCGTCTAGTCCGTTTACTAACAGGCCACCACGCACTCTTTTTGAATCTGTATGTATTATTTTTTGCAATCTTATTCTTTTAAATTTGAATACGCCCAAGTGCACAATTTGAATAATTATACATATTCTTTTTCGGTTTAACTCCGCAGTAGTGTTATGCTAATTGAACAATTTTGTTAGTGCAAAAATTATATATTAACACATTCAAGTTAGTGTTATGCGAAAATATACTTTTATATAAATAAAAAGAAATAGCACTAATAATCTGGCGTATATTATTTAGCTACCAACGTCAATATTCATAAAGGAATCAAGCATTCCCTAATAAATTTAATTTTGGGATTGAGAACATCTAACTGTATACCCGGCCTGGTGATCGAACCCAGGAAGTCTCGGTTCACTGCCCATGTATATGTTAATACACGATAAATAAAACAAGTCGAAATTTAAGACATTAGAAACGAGTCGATAACACACGAATTAGTACATAAAACAGATAAACCCACAATTTGCAAATTTTTTTTTTTTATTGCAGTGAATGGCCAGACGAGCATGCCGTTCGCCTGATGGTAAGCGATACGACCGCTCATAAACAGTAGCAAAATTCCACTATGCTCGCCATCCTGAGACATGAGATGTTAAGTCTCAATATGTCCAGTAGTTACTCTGGCTACAATGTCCTTAATTAATTTTATTCCTTTTGTAATAAATAGAAAAATAGCTGTTGTAACGGACAATATTCAATTATTTATTATTGTATTACATTCTATTATTTTATTTATATGATTATAAAAGCGAACTTAATACCTGAGGCATTCTTTGCCAGTCAACCTTTGGGTGGTGCAGAAAGAAAACATGGTAGTCGCATAAAAAGCGTTAAAGTAAAATCTTCAATATATAATTAAATATTTATATTTAACTCTAGAATATATACGTGGGATGTGTTTCGTGATGTATATGCAATTTTTACTTTAAATCTCACTCGCTTTATTGTTATTCTGTCATATCTTTAAAACATTAAAAATAGTGCCAGTACAATAAATAAAACTTTAAATAAATATAAATCTCCTTATAATACATATATGTAGATACAAAAAAGGAAAGATAAATATATAAACTTAAAAATACATAATATCATATTCTATATATAATACATAAAATAAATGCAATATGATAAATACACACTAGAGTTATTATGCCAATTTATCAACAAAAGTTGCTTGATTTGTCCTTTTAAACGCAACACGAGTATTAGACTCCCTACTATATTAGTATTTATTATATTATAGTATTATATAAAACAATTGACCAAAGAGGAAAACGAAAACCAAGAATAATTCAATCGGCATTCATATCCTTATCGACGACTTTAATCACAACGGCAATAGAGATATAAATTGTTTTATATCCATGGCTTTCTGGAATTAAATTACTCCATGCACTATTTCTTCCCAGGCGCCGCTCTTGCATCATACATTTCCCTTGAACTTGTATGCGATCTAATAGTGTTTGCATGACATCTTCCATTGTACTGCAATATTATTTTTATTGTCAGCTGAATGCCCGCTGCCTTGGCACTGAAAACCTTATAAAAACACTTGACATGTATGAATTGAAAAGGAAATAATGGATGTATTTTATATTGTATATTTCTTATTCATGCGTTGTTACGTTATTTTTTTGTGTCACGCCAAGGGTGGTCAGGAATAACGTTCCCAAAAATGACATCAGATGTATAAATATGCAGAGTCATCCTCGACAGCCTCCACACAGGGTAGTTGGTTACTCGGCTGTGAAACAAAAGGCCACAGGTTCGATCCCCGCACCGAGACAACTTTTTGTGTGGTTCACAAGTTTTTGTATCGGAGTGTTTGTGAGACCCAAAATCTCTCGTAGTTTCTGATATCTACGACACAAGACTCGATCTTAGTGTGGAGTCAGGACCATAATATATGTGACTGTTAAGTTTATTAATAATTTATTATTATTAAATATTACATTATTAGGAAGCTCGGTGACTACAGTTTAAGTCCGATTTGAGTATCGTTGAATGTTTGTGTATATGTATTTGTTTATTGACTTACAAACTAAATATAGAGTTCCGCCCGCTAACCGCCAGAAAAGGATTTTATTCAACACCGAACCTCTTCTAGCCGAAGAAGATTATGATGAAACATCGGTATCGTTTTTGTCAACATTTTTAACTAGAAAGTCTGATTAAAAGTACTCATTACATCATTTTCAGTCACAATTTTATTTTAATTACAATATCAACAATATGTCGTAACTTTACCGACATGTTATCAATAGAAGTTTGGGCTTAAGATTTAAACTTGTAAAAAGCAATTTCCTTGCTCCTATCACATTATGTTTCGAACTAATTATTTTTCCACCACAAAAATGAATCTTAGCAATATCAATAGATGATTGGGCAACCATTTTTAACTCAAAACTTACCTTTACTACTAATTCCTGAAATAAATGCGTGAGTTTCAACCAGAAGCGCAATATTTATGTTTTTGTAAAGCTATCAAACACGGTTTTACATAAAATATTCTTCGAAGAGGTTGCTTATCTCACGTCTCGCCTATTTGCGGATTTGATACGTGAATCACTGAAAAATAATAACCGTTATTTATGTCACCGTCTGCGTTATTTGTTTAATCTGTGACGTCCACGGCTATCGGAGTTGGTTCAATCAGAATTATTTTATTGCGAAAGTATAGCTAGCTGTAAAGTATATTATATGCATTATGGCAAAGACAAGATATATTTTAGGATTGGGTCAAAATAAAAATCTCGTAACACATTGAGAAAATTATATTATTACTTACAAATAATTACAATCCATGTCTACTTAACATGGATTACTTAACTTTTAATAAAAATCATCATTATTATTCTAAGTTTAACTCGGTATAATTTTTTTAGCCAAAACCATTTATATGTTAGACTTGAGATTTTACGGGAATCGAACTCCAGGTTCTGAGGCTTACAATCCATGTCCGGTGGGATTACATAAGTAATTATACAATAATCCACATTTATACTAGCACATCATAATCTGCCGATTAATTTTGTAGATAGTAACAAAGGATTTATTAGTAATTGTTGACGATTTAGCGGTCATTATAATTAGCCGTTAAATTTTATCTCATCAAATCCTTGAAACACTGTTACTCTAATTGACTTATCTAAGTACGGTTTAATTAACACAAGATTGTCACAATAAAAAAATATAAGAACATGTTCCGCGTGCTGAGTAACATGAAATATTTTTTCATTATCACGCAAATGACGTCACTTGGGTTTGTGAATCAGATAACATACACGCTAGGCTGAATTAAAACTGAAGCGTCTGTGTAGACTATTTTTAATAGTCCTTGTAAGTAATGGAAATAATTAAATTAACGTTTCCCGTATTAACAGTAATGAACTGAACGCGGTTTTAATCGTGCACGCTCTGTTATCACATATGTGTTTAATAGCATTAACATGTAAAAAGTGTATACAAACTTTCGCCTATTTGGTTCAATTATAACCTCAATATTTTTCTTCATTTCGTGGCAGCCAAAGTGGTGTTTCTTTGCCATATGTGCGTTCAAAAAGATACTCCAATGGAAATTCCTGTCGAGTTCCATTTTCAAATATTTTAAACATTGTTTCTTTGAAATGATATAATTTATTTACAGGACTTTTTACGAATATTTATCATTAAAAAAATATGTAAAGATTATTATATTTATGAACTTCCAAAACAACGGTAAGTAATAATACTTACCAAAAAAGAGCGATCACATCTAAAATATGGCATAATTGTGTCGTATCTATTAACATTACATTGCATATTACATTTGCATTAGGTCAATAGGGAATATGCATGTCATTTTTTTATATTTTTAATCAATTCTGTATGTTATTACATTATCGGAAAAAAATATAAGTCTTTGAAAATATCAATCAAAAAAGTACAAAAAAATAATCAAAACTGCTATCAGTTTCGAAGCATTCAAACGCCATGTTGGCGCGAACTCGCTGTGACGTCAAAGGTCACGATATGAACAACGTAGTATTTGGATTAAGTTTCTTTCATGAATTGCTACAGAACTGTATTTCGCGACAAAATAATCCATTTTATTTAATAGTATAAAGAAAGCACAAAATAACTCATAAACAAACGTAAAACGACAAGCTAAAACTTCATAAGAACGTGACCATTGTCGTCACTTTCCTTTTCAAGCAATAGATCGCGTTTCGGAAAAATACGCGGCAAATTTGAAATTTCATTTTTTAAGTAATTTATTTTACCGATTTAGAGTTGATAAATTTAAAAAATATCTTTAAGGTATATTTCTATATTAATAAAGATTACAAAAAAAATATTTTGACTTATTTTAAAATCTGGTGCATGTTCCCTATTGTATGGGAAATGGGAATGAGCCCAGTGAGTTGTAGAATTAATGTGTGCTGTCCCACAATGTGAAAAGATGCGAATTTATCCATATCGGTCACAAATACCTGACTCTGGGCTGATACTGAAAAGATAAATTCAAGATCACTATGCCCGACCCGGGATTCGAATCCAAAACCTCAGCTTTGCAATCAAACCATAGTACAACTTTGCCAACGAGGCAATCAGTAATAATATATACGCTGGAAAAATTGAAATAACACCAAAATTAAAAAATCGTATTATGTCGGTCAGTGTCGCCAGATCCGATAGTTATCGGTCCAATCCAAATTATTATTCTAGACAAATACGACTACATGATATTGACATTTAACTATACACGCTATTATGCAATATTATTAACCATTTAGTATGGAATTAACATATTAATACATGTTTATAAGACCTTGACAATGCCGCGTCTGTATAGTAATGAGTAAATGTATTTACCATATTAGAAACAAAAGACTAACGAAAACTATTAATATAAAACCTATTTTATACATCGAATATTTTGTTTTTTTTTTTATTCCAATGAATGGCGAGACGAGCATGCCGTTCGCCTAATGGAAAGCAATACGACAGCTCACAAACAGTAGCAGAATCAAACAACACCTCGAATCACAAAGCAATACTTGGCATTCCACTGCGCTCGCCATCCTGAGACATAAGATGTTAAGTCTCAATATGTCCAGTAGTTGCTCTGGCTACAATGTCCTTCAATCCGAAACACAACAGTGCTTCTACACTGCTGTTTGACGGGAGAAATTGTCAATTGTCCCTTTCGAACTACTTTTGCATTTAGTTTGAGCGATGAAGACCAAACATTCGATAACTAAAATATGTTTTAAACTTCCTATGAATAAGGTCGCAATATTTCACGGGATTTAAAGAAAGAAGAATGTAAGGAACATTTATTTGTTACAAGCAATTGTTACAGCTTGAATTATATTTAAAACTAACTTATATTGTATTAATTTAACAGTGCTTGTCACAAAACTGCTCATGCATCCTCATGCACATAGCTTGCCATCGCCGTAATACGAACGTACCAGATAAAATATGATTATTATGAATTACTAAAATTATGAAAGGCTGCCTTCTGTCGTAGTATTTGTCACCGGTCGCGGCGGTGGCATTGCATAATAATTCAAAATTGTAATAGAAAATCATTGAACCTCACACAAAAAGAATCATCAAAACCGGACCAGAAATTACCGAGAAATCTGCGAACACACATAAAAATTAACACAAAAGAATTGATTACTCCCTTTTGTGAAGTCGCCAAAAAATACGTATTGCCTGTTACTTTTATAGTCAATTAATACAATGACGTATTAGGCATAGACCGTAATATGATAATTATTATTGTATATATTTGATCGAGCGAATTATTGCTCAATATTACTCAAATCTTCAAGGACCTAGTCTTTTATTTTTAGAATGACTTTGGTTTACAAAAGTCAAACATTGCACGTGGACATGTTTTAATTATAAATCAATTAGTTTTTTATCACCGTATTCTGGTTTTTAATGGTGTAACACTACGTAATATGCATACATCAACGATATTTATACACAATACCTAATCTGTTTGTTAACTAGCTTAGATGTGCGATACCAACAGCGAATACACCAGGATATTTAATTAACATTAATTAGATGCTTCTTCGAACGGAAAAAACAATATGGCAGATGGGATTTGTTAATATAACCAAATTAAAACGCCCTAAATACCTACATAGCTTCGAAGACACACTAAGATTAAAGTCTTAAAAGTCTTGTCTCGTAAAATCCGAAATTACGACACACTTTTCAGTTTCTTAAACACCCAAACCCGATAGTGAGTTACCCTTGTGGCTTAAATAAGAATTCTGAATATAAGGATCGAACCTTCATCACACCTTCACACGACATTTTAACCAACTACACCATGAGCCAGTGATATACTTCGAGTTTTCAATAAAATATCAACTGTAAATATCAGATATCAGTTGGCGGGATAGAGAAGTGTCCACACGTTACAGGTAACATTGCTACCACAATAAATTAAAACCCTATTGTGAGTAGCCAAAAAATATTTAAAGTAATGTAATTTTTAAAATATGATGAAATTAATTTCCGTATTAAATAATAAATTCGTCAGTGTGAAAGACATAATGTTCAATTCAACTACAACAATTCACGGAAGAATAACCGTAGAATATAGTTAATTTATATTCGATGAAAGTATAATACGATTATATGTCTACTAATATTAATAATGTTCGACTATAATCAGAACTCATTTTGTTTACATATAGGAAACAGGAAAACAATTTTTCAATATTTGGCCTTTACGTATCATATCAGCATATCACATCAGCTTATCTTTTTACGAATCCATTATAGAGAAAAATATGACGATATAACATACATGCATACATGAAACTCACGTTTTATTACTAGCAGAGGTAGACAGAGGTGCCAGGACACTCGCATTTCGCCTTGTATGTTCCGTCCCATAATGTGATAGGGGGCATCACCATATTGGACACAAATTCCTGACTCCTATGATGTTCCCCTTAAAAATCCCTTATCAGCTTTGTAACCGAACCGTAGTACAACTACGCCACCGAGTCAGTATGAAATAATTCCTCTAAAAATTCGCTGGTAAAATTACCATGACAATCTATTCTATTTTAAGAATAGAAACAAATATATTTAGACTGCTTCTGTAAATGACAAACACCTCGATCGGAACAAAGGCTACAATAAGCCATTGCCACAACTTAAGAATCAGTTAATATTATTAACGCAGGACGTCACTTGCATCACAATTACTTCAATTGTACGATGTGCTTGAAATTTCTTTGTACGTCTTACTTTTGTCAGTCATAAATCACGGCAATTGTTAGTTGTCATTTGGCATGGGTTCCGTTGCAGCGTCTCAAATTGCTCGTTGCATTATATTCTAATTGTCTTTGCATTTCCACGGTAACTTCACAAAGCGTTACTTGTTTACGGACTGTGAATGCGTCTTTTTATTTAAAGACAATGTTCATATTATGTTACAGACAAAGTAAACATTACGAGTGCTTACAACTGCGTGTTCCGCCGCTTTTGTGTCAAAGAAAAGATTTGTAATTATAACTCAATGCGCTTTGCTTCAAGCGATAACAAATTATTTCAAAGCATTTAAGCATCGCTTTAAATATACAGTGAGTAATAATAATATCGCTCAATCATACACTTTCGTCCAAAGCGATAGTAGCTTAATTGTTTCATACAATCTCTTTGATCTTTATAAGAATGAGATCAATTGGTTGATTATAAAAAAGTTTGGTTGTAAATTGATCTTAATTGGTAATTAAAGCAATGACGTTATCACATTTCATCAAATCCACTCCAGAGATCACGGTACTCATCTAACACAGGCATAAATGTAAAGCGACAAGCTCTTCACTTCCACATAAACGACTATTGACAGATTTACACGCTCATGTTGTCTGGGCTAATTAATAAACGTGTGTTTATAAATTTATTACGTCGTATTTTCTCTCCGTAGAGGAATGATTTTCTATTAAAATGTTCTATTAAAATGAGCTTAAATTCCTAATGGGATTAATTATAATTATCTAGCAGATTGTAGGTGCAAAAACATATTAGTAAATAAGCGGGTAATGAAAAGCTTATGCTACAATACCGATCCACAAGGCTTCACTTGTGTAGTAAACAGTTTTTTTTTTCTGGATAACAGTTGAACGATCGATTTGGTCTCAATTTTGTCAACATATTCCTCTTATAATCGGTTTACATCGGCGCGGCAAATAATATCTTTGCAAACCTCGTCAGAATTGAAAAAAATATGTTTAAAGCTTTAAGTTTATTAGGTACAGTGAATACAGCCCATGCAAAATGTACTCTATGATACAGCTTTATGAAACGGGTGGTAAAGAAAAAAGTGACTGAATTTAAACATTTAATAACATTTTAAAGGTTCAATAAAGTATTTTCATTTTCATCTCATATGAATATTATTCCACTGGCCGATTAATGAATCAGTCAGTAATTTATATGTAAATTAAAAGTGGCAATAATTTAAAAAAAAACTTTCATGACTGAAAGACAAATACAGTCTTTGGATAAATATTAAACGCTCCTACAACAATAGCCAACATAGCACTTGCAAAAATAAAAGAATTTTAAAAGCGTATGCATAATAAAATATATACAGTCATGCTTGCTATTCGCATTCATTTCGAAATATCTCACAAACTTACATATTCATCATCTTTGTATAATTGCTACTTATATACATATTCAAGGTTCAAAAATATTGTCTGTATCAGCCCATAAACGCTCATAACAACAACAAAAGATTACGCAAAATAAAAAAACAATTTTATTTTTGTAATTGTTTCAACCTTATTCAAGATAATAGATAAATACGCAAATGAAACTTTGAAAATACGCGTATATTTTATCTGAAAAACTATATCGCATTAGTATATAGATTATACAAATATATTTAATGTATGAACAACGTAAATATGTTCTCGAATTAAAAGTCTGTATCTGTATCAGCCCATATACGTCCCACTGCAGGGCACGGGCCTCCTCTACAATCGAGAGTGCGATTGAGAGTGGTTAAGCCATATAGTCCACCACGCTGGCCTAGTGCGAGTTGGCAATCCCAAAAATATTATGACATTATATTTATTTTGAGATTATCGGATGCTCAATACCTTACCTCTTCCCATCCTTTTTTTTTTCTTCCCCTTCTCCTCCCAATTTGATGGGCCGGCACATCATGATCCTAGCGTAGTGTATGTTTATGAGCAGCAGTGATCACTTTTCATCCCCACAAAAAATGTAATGACCAGTTAGTATTTATAATTCTGTATCTGTATCAGCCCATGTACGTACCACTGCAGGGCACGGGACTCCTCTATAATCGAGAATACAATCGAGAGTGATTAGGCCATATATTTCAACACGCTGGTCTAGTGCGGGTTGACACACTTTATATATCTTTTCTTACAAATCGCTACGGTTTGTAGTTTTTCTCACGACTCTTTCCTTCAACGTCATAGTTCGTGGTGATCAATATACACACGAACTACGAAAAGTCAGAGGTATGCCCTGAGATTTGAACCCGCGACCACCATGAGGGTATTGGCAGCCGCGTCTGGTCCGTTTACCAACAGGCCACCACGCACGAATTTATAATTGAATAAGTGAATTCACCAATTGAAATAATTTACAATCAAAATTCAATTACCTCGATGAAAAAGAAGAAAACCGTTGACCTCGTTCAATATTCGATTTGGATACAGATACATCTCTGATCTCGCGCCAAGTAAATTCTGATGCCGTAAATTCGATGTAAAAATTTGTTTTCTGTACAAGGAAAAATGAAGATCCTTCCGGAAAGCGTATTTCCTCAAGTCGATGACCAGGCGTCTGCATTAAGGTAAAATATTATTTCCAATGAATACGGAATGATCAAGTAAGGCTTGACTTTGCTTCGCGAGTAATCCGAAGGTTTTTCAGTCTTGGAAGGGCTTATTGTACTTATTGCCCGACACCCTATGATCTTCAGCTATCAATTTGGCCGAGCTTGGAGCTCTCGTTTTAGACAGTAAAGTCATTACCAAAAGTGCTGTTTAAACTATTCAAAAATCGCGGTGGTAACAACAAATAATTGTCATAAATAGCTCGTAAAACTCAAACGAAATATCGTAGTTAAAACTTGTATTATAAATCCCATAAAAAGAAGCACAGAAAATATAAATTATAGAAACTCGTATTAAAAAATAATGAGTGCAGAATGAATAAAATTATAAATAAGGAAAAAGCCACTTTATCATTCCGATAAATAATGGCGCATTTTTTCCTCCTTGTAGTATATATTAAAATATAATAGTTAAAAAAAACTAAAATACACGCTTTAATAAGATATACAACTAAAAAAGTAAAAATAATTGATACTGAATTTAAGATAAGAAAATGGAGTAAAATACATATATTTTATTGTTACAAAGCGTGGGGTGTTTACAACAATTACTTATCCTCCTGCACCCCACGCTTTGTAACAATAAAATATATGTATTTTACTCCATTTTCTTATCTTAAATTCAGTATCAATTATTTTTACTTTTTTAGTTGTATATCTTATTAAAGCGTGTATTTTAGTTTTTTTTAACTATTATATAATTGTTTTGACTAAAAACATCCATCTACGGCTGTATTTCCAATCAATAACGCCATCTGTTGGTCAGTAGTAACATTTGACACTTGAAGAATACAATGTTAACGCCATCTAGCGATGAATGTAGCAATGGTCATCAATTATAAGAATAATTAATCCTGGCGAATCTAATCAGGATAATTATATATTTTAATCGAATTATTGTATTGTCATCGGTCTTTGACAGGTGTGCAAAATTTGAACGAAATCTGGCCGTTTAAAGTGGGTCAAAATCGCGCCCAAAGAAGTCGGTTACAAACAAACATACAAACATACAAACATACAAACATACAAGTGAAGCTATTATAAAGCGTGTAAAAACATCCATCTACGGCTGTATTTCCAGTCAATAACGCCATCTGTTGGTCAGTAGTAACATTTGACACTTGAAGAATACAAGAAGCTTATACCCAAATGGAGATTGCATTCCGTATATAAAAGTGAAGCACAAATTTTTTACCTGGAATGACGTCGCTGATGCCTGCTATCCTTTTCTTTAGCGTAACAATGAATGAACTTCACGTGAACTTCATTCATTGTCACTCTAAAGAAAAGGATAGCAGGCAACAGCGATTGCATTCAAGGTCAAATTTTTGTGCTTCAGTGTTTTATACGGAATGCAATCTCCATTTGGGTATAAGCTTCTTGGAAGAATACAATGTTAACGCCATCTAGCGATGAATGTAGCAATGGTCATCAATTATAAGAATAATTAATCCTGGCGAATCTAATCAGGATAATTATATATTTTAATCGAATTATTGTATTGTCATCGGTCTTTGACAGGTGTGCAAAATTTGAACGAAATCTGGCCGTTTAAAGTGGGTCAAAATCGCGCCCAAAGAAGTCGGTTACAAACAAACATACAAACATACAAGTGAAGCTAATATAAAGCGTGTAAAAAACCATTGAGGGTTCGGTACAATAATGAAAAAACAAAACAATTACAAGATCACTTCGTTGTCCGCCTGTCATTTTGATAAGACAAATAAATGAAAACCTACAGAATAGGTACTTTGCATTGATACAGAGTGGTGAGCAGGAACTTATAGTATATAATAAAATAAATGGAATTAAGTCCGCCTTTATACAATGTCTTTTGATTAAGTTGAATAAAATAAAACATAAAAACATACATATGTAGAAATGAATTGGAAGAAAATACAAAATCAGTCATTAAAATGTTTTTTTTTTTTTTGCAACTAAGAACTTTAACTTGTGTATTATAAATTCACTATATCCTATGCTTATGTCTAATTGAGACCCTCGTTCTTTTATGAAGTCGGTTAAACACCAAAATTGTTTTTATATCCGAATTTCATTGATTTCTTGTTCTTGCTCTACCATATTATAATAATCCATATTACTCATACAAATTTTATCCATAAAATTGAATTCTTCCTTACACGAGTTTAAGCAAGACAATCTCTTACAGAGTAGATCATTGGATGGCACGGAACCCTTAGTGCGCACGTCCGATTCAAACATGGCCGATTTTGTTATTGCTACTAACTCCACTTTGATAATATTTTCAGAAGCATAAAGTTTAAGCAAAGATTTAATTTGTCAAGAATTGTGAATGCTCTTTGACATTAATCATTCAACCAAATAAAGTTCTCGGTTTCTCAACCTTCAGCTTTAAAAAGCCATGCTTAATCTTTTATATCGTATGCTATTATAGATTAATTCTCTTCTTATTGTATCGTGATAATTATTCAATATACAGTTTTTTTAAGTACCATTTAATTTTTTTAATATAATCCTAATATAATAACAAAAACTAATGTAGTAATAATCATCCAAATAACACGCTAAGCACATATGTGACGCGTGCAAGCAAATCATTCAAGATCACGTGATTTGTGCTCCAAATGATAAGTTCGTTCAACTTTTTAAACCAAGGCCCAAATAACTATGCACAATTACCCTGATTCCGATACCTGAAAATATCAAATGATTCCAAAAATATATTCAATGAATATTAACGAACCGAAATTTAATAACTAAGCAACGCTGCTGAAATCCGATGTGATTAGCTTATTGAAGATTATCTGAGCGCCAGATATAAGTACTCGCTAACTACCGTGACAGAACTCTAATCAGCAATATCCATATTTATACCGTCAAAATCAACTTTAATTTAAAAAAATACTCAATTCTCTAAAGTAATTAATTTTCAAAATTAAATATATACTTAAATAGCACCCAACAATCACATACATAGACCTGAAATCGACTAGTCTCATTTCTTGGGTACCAAGAACTACGAGAGACTACGAGAGTCTCACAAACACCCAGACCAGATCGATCCCGCAGCCTTTAGTTTCACAGGCGATGTTTAACCGACTAGACTGCGCAACGAAGGCTGTCCCATCTTAATTCTCATCTAAGTCGTATAGTAAACTTCTTATACCTTCAGGACAAAATGACCGCAATGCACCTGGTAAGCACAGTGCCATTCAAATAGTTTACGTATCCCATACATATCGCTATGTAGCCGGAAAATACCACTTCTCCCTTGTCTATACAATTATGTCAGCGTAACCGACATCAGGCACAGATTGAAACCGAAGTTAAGATACTTAAGATCTTTTGGCGTCTGAAAGCATTGTTGTCACAATATTAGAAACAGTTTTTCTCTATTCACATTTTATCACATTAGACATGTTAATACCATTCCATTACAAATATAAATGCTTATTGTTATGAAAACATATCTCAAACAATACGTTTAAATATAATTAAATTTTAATTTTAGCTCCAAATTTTACCACACGCCAATAGAATTGAGATGAACTCTACAACACATTTTAAAGTGTTACTATAATGGGTATTCGCTTTTCAATCATCTCGCATAACATTGTGAAATATTTTATTGATGACAATATTCTAGGGCCTAATAATGTTCATCCTTCATACCCCTTACAATTCATTCTTCCCTGATTCTTTCTCAAAAACCAGTGACATACCTGCGTTTTTCCAAAAGTAACATGAAACCTTAGACATGAAACATATAATCGTTGTTCCATTTTTAAATAATTCTTTATTTGCAGTTATAATGAGGATAACTTTAACTAAAATAGATGTACCAGTAATCAGTATATATCGTATACTTATAATTGTGGCCTTCTCGTTAGCCGAGGCCTTTTTATTTATTCCCTATCTTCCTTATTCGCACGGCTGAGCCGTGTTTCCGCGAAAATAATTGATCGTTTCTTAGTAGAACGTTTTTATACAAATGAATTTACGAAATTGTGTTCTTAATCCGTGAGGTAACATGTGTTTATATTTCTCAAAGCTAAAGCTATACGAAATAGATTTTTAGTGGCAATGCTACTTGTTCAGCGTGGTTGTAAAATTACCGCGATATAGAGCCCGAACCTACTTCAATCCAAAGTTTTGCCGCAATCAGAAAATAAAATCAGAATTACAGGTATCGTACTTTTCATACTTCAACATTCCCTAGAAATATGATAATTCTCTTAAAATACTAGCCGCAGATTTCCGGAATTTACAAGTATAACCAACATTGTTGCATTAATTTAATTTTTATTACGTGGCATGAAAACGCACACTGCTGGGCAGTGCACTTGGGGCACTCGAAAACAATTTTAATTGAAATTCAATTTGTAATTATCGTAATATAGTTAATTTTAAATTGACTTCCAAATATAACGTTTTTTTTTTAAATTATAATACGTTCAGTATTACTCTTTATGAAAAGCACAGACAACTGCTTGCTTTCTCATTTTATTTATATAGGTTTTGAATCCCTTTATTAATTAATGTATTATTGA
The DNA here is from genome assembly GCA_023078785.2 of Hyles euphorbiae. Taxonomy (NCBI): domain Eukaryota; kingdom Metazoa; phylum Arthropoda; class Insecta; order Lepidoptera; family Sphingidae; genus Hyles; species Hyles euphorbiae. The sequence continues at coordinate 13,203,052 of CM041033.1, read as the reverse complement.
AATAATTGCCTTAACATTGCGCCGTTGACCTATGTTAATCGATATTTTATACGTGTTCAACAACTCAAGCTAATCCCACATTAATTTTGTTGGAAAATAACAAACATTGCGGTAACAATAAGCGATAGAGCCCGATTTATCGCAAACCGCAACTATGTTGCAAACGTCCATGTCAAACTACTAATTAATGTAGGCAATATACATGATAATCTTTGTTCGTAAAGAAAACAGAAGCATATCATTAAAATATCGCCAGGAGAAAACAAAACGAATCCAAATTAATATTTGCAGACTTACGTATATAATAATTATTAAAGACAATGCACTTTTAATTCGAGAACATATTTACGTTGTTCATACATTAAATATATTTGTATAATCTATATACTAATGCGATATAGTTTTTCAGATAAAATATATGCGTATTTTCAAAGTTTCATTTGCATATTTATCTATTTATTATCTTGAATAAGGTTGAAACAATTACAAAAATAAAATTGTTTTTTTATTTTGCGTAATCTTTTGTTGTTGTTATGAGCGTTTACACCTTGCGCGCAAAGTCAACTATAGGTATTTCTTCGTTAATTTCACGCACACATAAGCCACCAAAGCTGTGTGCGTAGAGCTGCCGCGTCGGCTCGCTATACAGTCAGCTCAACCAACTTTGAACCAACCGTGCGCTTCAAAATTCTAATATTCAATTGAAATGTAACTTATGATTTATATATTGGTAATTTTATTTGCATTATAAGTAGACAAATATTACTGTGCAAGCAATGAACAATAAAAATTTAGATACTAATCATATTTTCGTTATTATTACATTGTTAAATCAGTCTTCAATCAGTAGACACTACGGACGTTTTATTAATCATTTCGTGTTCGAACACATGAATAGAGTTAGGGGCCTTACAACCCCTTACGATTACGAAATATATTTAATTTTATATTACAATACATAACATAATTTAGCCTCGGAATTACATCCCATTATATTATCTGAAACATAATTTATACTCACCACAAAATCATTGTAGGTAATAAAAAAAAAGGCCGGAGCGACGAGCGATACGTCCTCCCTCTAGAAGGCCTTGCGGCGTTGAAAAATTTCGCATTTATTAAATTTTTATTTTTCAGGAACTAAACACGAACATATTATTTTTCTCCGCAAAATCCCTCCATAAGGGTCTTATTAGTCTGATAATATTTTTATTTTCATCTTATATTTAGTGATTTCGGATATCTTAAGCTTCTAAATTGCCATTTAAAGCCTAAATAACGAAACTTGTGTTCAGTAATCCTTATAGTACTCACAAATTATCCATCAATCTATAATGTTTTCCACCAAAATCCTTAGATGACAACCTTTTCTAAAATTAGTACTAATTATTTTTCCTTTAAATTGTTTATTGGTGGCTATTAACTCGTTTGAAAAGTCCTGTTTTTAAGCCAAAAAGCGCGCGGAAAGTATAAACGCTCTTATATCCACTTCAATATTTTCATAACGATACAATTATACAATATTATGAAACAACCTGTTCCAAGCATAATTTATATTCACAATTTGTATTTAAATATTAAGAATATATTAGCATAGATGAATTTGACCGTAAAAATAATAATGTTGTGTATTTTGTAATAGGTAATTTAATTTTGCAAAAATTACATGAATTTGTTGTCTCAGTAACAAGACGCTGCGGAACAATTTGAGACAGGGGTGACAAAACACTACCTAATGGTCGTATTGTGGACTTAAATGTATATACATTTGAAATATGTCTAAATCATTTTTGAGTTGTATCTAGCTGTTACACGATATACAGGTGTCCCAGAACTACCTGGGACGTTTTGTATAATAATATTGAATTCCATTCTATTAAATACATAATACCATTTTTTTTATAAATCAACAGCCTTAGGGTTTGGTTAAGATCGCAGAAAGTTGCTGGATGCAGGCAGTTTTCAAAAAGATCTATGTGGCGATCTATGGGGGAGGCCTATGTTCAGCTGTTGACTTCCTCTTGTTCAAAAGAGAGAGAGAGAGCTAGAGAGAGAGAGAGAGAGAGAGAGAGAGAGAGAGAGAGAGAGAGAGAGCCTTTATATGTCATTTTAATGCAGTTTAGCTTTGTTTTACAATTTTATAGATCATAGACTGAACAGTGATATAGGGCCTTTGGTTTAAAAATTACACAGCGCTACTGAGACAGATTCAATAGTATGAGATTGTTTTAAACCACTGTGACGAGAATCCAGGCATATTATTATATTCATATATTTGCATTAGTCGTATTAAAATATTAACCAAATTAAATTAATCATAATGTAAAAATATGTATTGCTACCTAATAAAAATATGAAATTAACCATAATGTAAAAATATGTACTGCTACTTAATAAAAATATGTAATTAACCATAAAATAAAAATAAGTATTGCTACCGTATATCAATGATTCGCAAAATGCAAGTCACCTGTATAAATCATACTTGCAGTGATGTTGATTCTAGACTTAATTTTATAAACGTTGTGAGAAAAATAAAATACACAGTGAGCCGTTGATAAATAAGAAAACGCTATAATAAATTTTCAAGCCAACAGAAAGTGTGAACATTGATAACATATTAAACATACAATGAAAATACTTTTATTTTCTTGTTTTATATTGATTCTACTCTTTTTATCCTAAGGCACTGACGGTAAGTGCAACACAGTATAGAAAGACTATCTATTGCCAAAGGAATTCATATTGCTAATTTCAATATTAACAGAAAATGGCGGTGTGCATAATTTCGTCCTAGGTCTATGGTGTGATGAGCCTTCTTATAGAATTACTTCATTAATGTTCTAACATAAATTCATACAATTATAAAATAAAATTAAGTCCGAAATTAAAAGTAGTATTTAAATCATAATGGCTTGCGTAAATGGCCAATCGTCAGGTTTTAAGTCATACAAGATTTAAGCAAGCTGGCATAATTTGCGTCGACTATTTCTTATCATGTCTTTCCTGTCAAGCGCATTGTGCATTTAAAATGCTGTAGTCATAATATACGCCACCAAATTTTAATACTAATAAAATTCAGTTTATTTCATATTCTAAACGAGCGTAACTCCATTACCCTCCAGGGCAAAAAAGTTCATTTCATCCTTATCAGTATAAAAATAAATTGTTATTTAGCGATGAGTAAAGGAATAACAAGCGCGTCACGGCCCGTTGTCGTGGACTCCGCTATTAGCGTTGTCATAAACGAGGGTAGATAATGGATTTTCCCGCGAAAAAGCTGACGCTCTGTCACGCCGCTTCATTAGGGCCGATATGACCCGAGCCGGCTTCATAAAAAACGCTGAGATCGACTACCGATTTCCGACTGTTTCTCGCATTATTGGAATGGAAACTATTTTAGAATTTAGAATGGAATAAAATTGATTTTGAATTGTTAATTTTTGTAGAATTAGTCCCAATTACATAAACTAAGTTTGACGATAACTTTCATGTTGACAATGTCATCGCCATGACTTTAAGGCTTGACATTAGTAATGTATGGAATTGACATTTTCAAAGTCAAAGTTGTGGGTAAAGTTCATCTGTGCAGCTGAGCCTAAATGTTTCTTAAAATGACGGTACTGGCAAGTTTTATTGGACGGATTATTATAAGCGTGAATTAAAAATATATTTAAAACTAATTGATTCAGTACATTACTTAAAGAGAAGTTCTAGGAATCCGCACTTTTATTAGAGTATAACAAATGCCTGGGAACTTTTTTTATAAATTTGTTTAAGGCCAAGCCAATTCTTTTAATTTTAACTTCTCAGTTTGCTTTTAAAAAAATATTAAATGTGTTAAAGTGTAAAATGATTATATATTCTTGTTTTTGTCCAGTCACTGACACAATTTACTTCTGTCCAGTATCCACATTAAGATATTATGACACAAAGAAAATGTGTGTTTATTATATTAGCAGATAAAAAATAATCAAAACGTTGCGGCGATAGTAATGCTATCCTTGAATTTAAATTTAGCATTACTATTATGTTTTCTTATAAAAACGCGCTACTCATGAGCTACTTTTAGTGCTTCAGAGTTTTAATTATAGCATAAAATGTTATACGAGAAAAACTAAGGATAGTAAGTATGAATTTTTAGCACCACTGGCCACAAACTAGTAAAATGTTGTAAGTTTACATTATAATACATAAGCAGAGGAGTAAATTATGCTATATGTACATACATAAGTAATTTAAACAAACAATAAAATTACGTTATGAATTTACATGATACGTTACGATTTTTATATAGGGTATATCAAGACTGCTATCGAAAACGAAGTCAAGTGGTAATTTTAGTGACCACAGATACAATGTAACTAAAAATTCCGCAGAAAACGTGATAAAAGTGTATATTGTGATTTTTTAAATATCATAGTGATTGGGTGATAAATCCATAGTTTTTTCTTTAACAATAATTTAAACCCTAACATACTATAGCTTCTTTAAAAATAAAAAGTGTTCAATATTATTTTAGAAAAAAAACTGTATTTGATACGACAATACCCATTAAAAACAAAAACTGAACTGAACTGATACGCAATAAGAACAAAAAATAACCAAAATACATTTTAGTTGCATTTGTCTGAAGTCACCAAAACCACCACCCGGCTTCGTTTCCCTTAGCTGTCTGAATATACCCTGTATAAATCACAAAGTATACTGGACTATCCAAATATTTACATCGGCTTTTGACGTCACTTACCATGGAAGTGGTCAGTCAGTTAGCATTGAAAGGTGAGATGCTTTTATGCCCCGTTCACATAATCGCCCAACATCGGCAACTATAGGCGATGACGGTAATGTGTACGGCTTATTGCCTTTCATTGCCGATATTCGTGTACATCAAGCAGTGTTGCTAACGAAATATTTTTCATTCCCAAATCTGGAGAATGTAGCGGTTCCGCGAAGTATAGTAAATAAAATTATGCTTATGTTAAAATAAGTAACAAATTATTTATAATGTTGACTCGTGTAGTGTTTTTTTTTTTAATGCATTTTTATTGTTAATCTTATATTATTATAATACTAAATAACTCACATTACAGTGTAATGACTCTGATAATTTAACTCGTTATCATAAAATGAACCAATTAAATTATTAAGATATACACCCACAATTTAGGGATTTGTTCCAAAACTTATAACCCTGGTAAAATTTTACAACATTCGTGTTCGGGGTTTTTCGCCAACTGTCGGTAATCAGAGTGAGAGTAAAGTGAGAATACCCATGTTTGCCTGTCATCGTCGACGATCCGCTAGTTATGGATTTCTAGCCACATGCCCCGCGGGTTTGTGACAGTGTATTGCTATAGAAATTTAATTTTTCATTAAAAAAATATCGAAATACAAGTTTCAGTAACAACACCTAGCATTTTCCGGAGCTATCAGTTACTTCCGTATAATAATTGGTTCAGTTTGATCACAATACGAAATCTATTCAGAAATAAGTATCATAGTTTATAAGTGTTTGTACATGATTTAAACTATATATTTGAATATTATGATTTATATCTGTATGAATATCACTCCGCTTATGCCGATGACGTGCATTGCGTTTACAGAAACCCGGTGTTCTCAAAATATTTGTTCATTTATTGTTATAAGGTCCGCCTACTTCCACTTTAGCTTGCTATTGCGGGTTGATATTTCTACAATATATATTAAAAGAAAATAAATAAAATTATAGATGTACAGAAAATGTTTATTTCAAACAAGAATATACAAAAAATACTATAAAATAAATAAGTCGAATTATAGGACAGGGCACGCGTGCGTTTCAGCTGTATCTGCACCTAGTTGCCTGCTGCAATTTCTTCGGTTTCATTTTCTTATTATAAAATTCCACACCATTATTCAATTCTCACTACATGCAATATAGTGTACGTAAAAAGCACAATTACTAATTGAAATAATTCTAAATAAACTGTTTGTACATTATTATTTAATTACACCCCATACTAAATAAAATAATCATAATTTTCGTATATTTTTATATTTTTGACAAAGATGACACAATTGACATCTGTGGACGTCTGTGGATATATACGACCAAAAACCTTCATCGTCCATTACCAATTCAAGTTTTTAATCCAATTAATATGTCTGTTATTAATAACTTCGTTTTTTTATGAAATTCTACTACGAGTTTTATGAGTACCTGCTTTAAAAAACACTAGGCATTGCGGGCTTTGCGATTAGTTAAATGATTGACTTCCAAAATGAAAAATAAATGTCGTTGAATCATATGCCAGCCTACGTGGCGAAGTTGGTTAGACGTCGGCTGTGAACTGAGAGGTCGCGGGTTCGATCCCCGCCCCGCTAGAAATGTTTGTTCTACCCACAAATACTCCTTTCGGGTCTGGGTATTGTGAGACTGAAAAGACCCACGACACAAGACTCGATCTTAGTGTGGGGTCAGGACTATGTACGTGACTGTTGGGTGTTATTTATTATTTTCATTATATTTATGACATCTCATCTCAAAACCAGCATTCTACCATAGCCAATTCACCCATTGATTTGAACCAGGTATTAGTGGTACTTGTTATTGATAATTGTGATGAATAAGGGTTCATCCACCAGAGTTATTTGGTTTATAATTTTACGACCAGCCAATTCTATCAATCCAATTAATTCTATGTCTCTGCTCGTGCTGCTCTGATTCTGTTCATCTTATTATGTCTACTTAATATTATAAATTCAAACGAAACTCTTTGTCTGTCGTCTGTCTGTTTTTATTAATGGAAAATGAGAAAACAAATCACCTGATGGTAAGTAATCACTACCGCCCATGAACATCCATAACGTTCGGATCAAAGATGTATTGCGTGTCCATGAAATGGCAGAGGAGTGGAAAGGAGAAAGGATGGGAAGAAGAAAGGAGCATTGGGCATCCAGCAATCTCACTTACCGAATGCAATGGAAAAGCTGTTACTTCACGTTGATCATTCATGCTGAGCAATAACTGACAACAGCGTGGCTCTAACACTTCTGTTTGTTTGACAGTCTAGTGCCTGTTAAACTTTTACGCCTACACCTCTGAACCAATTGCCTTGTGTGAGCTGTGTAAACGGGTAAAGTTACGTTATCTATTACGTTTATAAGGCAAAATTTTTAATCCTAATAAATTTCAAAAAATATATCCGTCGTAATTTATATAAGTCTATCTTCTTGTTATTCAATATAATCGTTTCAATAATTATTTAAATAATGTATTATTTTCTATTTTGTGTTTATAACCATGATATTAATCGTAATACAAATAATAAGTTACTTTAAGGGTTGTTCTGGCTATCTACGACGCTCTATTTGCATGTAAGTGGATGGTATGCTAGAAAGTATGAGGCGAATAAAATAGGACAGGATTGAGGTATGGCATCGAATGAAACTTGATAAGACGGGATGTAACGGGAAGGAATCAGAAATGTTAATGATGATTCAAAACAACAACAACTCAAGGGCGATAATAAGAACATATTGTTTTCTTATGTAGTGTAAAATATATCCCTAGAAAAAACGCTGTTTTTACGATTACAAATACCTAGTTATGTTGCGGTAAATTCTTAACATCCACCATCTTCTACTTATCTGTTTACTCGGTATTATTTGGTTTTTATATATATTCATAAAACTCGTATCTATACGCGCTTTTTAAATAAATGTCGTGGCAACCGCTAATGCATCGACGTCGATCGACGTCCATTTTTGACGACTTATCTATTGACAACTCGCTCGAATACGTGGCGAGGTGCGCAAAATTTGTGGCAATGATGCGCAAACGTGTCATCGCCTATCATCGGCGAACATCGACGATTGTGTAAACGCGCCATTACACTATATTAGATTGCCGATCAATGCACCAAGCTAGAACGTATTATAAAACCTTATAGACGCTTGGTTCTATAATTTTGTTGGGTTTTTTCCACAATTTAGGCTTGGAACCCTTTTGTATTCAATTGTATCTGCAAACTACGAGAAAAATACGAAAAGAGTGTAAAAACCTGCGAAAGATATTTAAATATATTTGACATAATTATAAATTCCAAATAAAAGTAGGCACAAAAACAGAAGCAGAAACCAAAATTATTAGTAATAATAATGTAAAAACAAAAATGCGAATTATCCATTACTAACCTTCGTGAAATATTTGGTCTAAGTTTACAAAATAGAACAATTACTTTTCAACGTAAATTTATGTCAATCAGCCACTTGTCTTTTATAAATTTTGACGACTCATCCACTTGGTCAATTATCATACAATTATATTTACACAGTTGGCTGCCGATTATATGATCACTTCCTCATGACAAAATGACGCTATATTTTCCGAGGGTTAACTATGCCTGACTTAATGATACTTGAGACATTTTATGAAATAGGAATTGTTTTAATTATGACGTATCCGCTATAAAAACAAATAGCTAAGAAAATATTATGCCACTTTAGCATAATTTTCATTTACGTTTTGAAACGCGGAAGATGATAACAGAGTTTCTTGCTTTTCATGTTCCAAACGCAGTTGAATATATTATAGAGTAGATTAAGGACTCATCTGAAGAAAAGCAATTCCCAATATCAATGAACAGAACCTAAGAAATCTTAAATTTGTTAGCTGCCTTAGATATACACCATACTAGTGTGGCTACCACAGCTCGGTATTTTCCTTATCAGCCCATATACATCCCACTGCAGGGCACGGGCCTCCTCCACAATCGAGAGTACGATTGAGAGTGGTTAGGCCATATAGTCCACCACGTTGGCCTAGTGCGGGTTGGCAGACTAATCTTACAAACCATCTAACCGTGTTTTAAAAATTCGGCAAATAGAACTATTGCTAAATACTAAAACACGTTCAATCAATATTCAAATCAATAAAACAATCAATAATTGTTATATAAAATAACAGTATTTTATTTATTTAATATCGTATTTAATATTCTCAATATATTCGTAACATCGATATCCTCTATCGCGAACATATTAAACTGGCATCCACGTGCCGCGATCATATTTCTTGTATTTCTTTTTTCACGAATGACGAAGTTATCTTTCTTAGGAATGTAGGTCACGATCCGGTCTGAGTTCTTTAGAATTTCTTAGTGCTATTTGCTTCGGGCAAATATTCGAGCCTAAAGTAAATATATTCGTCTAAGGATTTGCTCTTAAACACCTACCAATACAGACGGGTCTCTTTGATCAGTTGTATTGAATGTTGTTATGATAAATTGAATGTACTTCTAGGAACACTTCCATCACAGTTTACTTAAGTTTCTCAATCAGCGCAAGAATTAGTATTAGAGTGATTTATCCGAAATTCATATTGGTCGGTATGTCTGTATCAGCCCATATACGTCCCAATGCAGGGCACGGGCCTACTCCATAATCAAAATGACGATTGAGAAGGATTAGGCCATATAGTCCACCACACTGGCCGAGTGCGGGATGGCAGATTTTACATACCATAGAAATTGATACAAATCGCTATGGTATGAACAATACAGGTTTCCTCACGGGTTTAATGAGTGGCGATTGACTAACAACACACAATAATATTGCTATTCATAAATAATTATAAACTCCTTACAACATACCAGAGGAATAAACTTTCTTCAGTGGTATTCTCAGACCGATACGACCTAGTGGTCTTCAAGAAAATAGGCTACACTTTCCTAAAAGGCTTTCAACCCATCGCTCATTTCCATGTTTGGGTGACTGTTGATATCAGGTATCAAGTATATGGTACAGAAATATTAAAATAGTCAATAATGTGGCATAAATAAAAATACTACACATGCACAATGGAACACAAAAGAAAAAAGTCGCATAACAACTTTACATACAACAAAGAGCATTAATATTCAAACACAACAGAAGTCCGCGAATGATTTTGCATACGTTATGCTTGTTTTCATATTGTAATTTATAATTTAATATTCTAATACATACGAACGTCGTTGAAGACACAATCAAATTATATTGTAACGTTTGTTTCCTACTTTGAATTATCCAATTACTTTTATAACCCATATTGAGCTAATATGAAGCCAGGTGGTAGTTTTAGTGACTTCAGAGTAAGACACAAAACAACTAAGAAATTCACCAAATCGCGACGATATTTTTATTTCATTTTTTACATTTTGTCTTGTTTGGGTGAAAAATTCGTAGTTTTTCTTAAAGTAATAATGTACCTACACCCTTTTATATAAAGATGCAATGGTACGCAAGGGTTAAAATTATAAATATTTTGGCAAAAACTATGTATTTACCGCCGTAACACGGTGATACTTGAAAAAATTCAAAAATATCGTCGCTTTTTTTATGCAAAAATTGATTGAATCACCTGGCTTTATTTTCGGTTGCAATCTGGATATATTTAGTATTCTCGTAGTATGTTTTTCTTCTTAAACAGAGGTCCCGCACACCCATAAACATTGCAATAGAACCCAAGTGAATATGGAACGCAAAATCAAATAGAATGAAAACTATCGTATATTGTATCATAAACAAATATAATTCCAGGAAAACGTTAAATTCCCAGTAACAACGTATTTTGAATAGATAACGACTATACCTTTTGAAAAACAAACATTTAATTAGATATCCATTGTATAAATGTTTAATTTAGTTTGCTTCAGTTGTATTTCCTACAGTATGTTATTCCTGTGAGGTACTCTTGTACTATTCGCTACGGTACGTCATAATACATTGGGGATTATTCGACGCAAAGAACACAAGAACTAAGGATGTAACAAAAGAAATTATTACATACTTTACTAACATCAATAAAAATTGCATTCACGCGGATAAAGAATTGTAAAAGGTTTAGATCCGAGCCAGTAGTATTATGTATTCAATTTTATATTGCTTGAGAATTGTTTCTTCATGTAATGCGTTTTGCTTTTCTATCTACGTCATAAATAAGATTATTACGCCTTTTTCTCAGAAGGGGAAGGCAGAAGTTCAACTGGTAGCAACCAGGACATCCGTTTCCGCCATGTGTATTTCGTCACACGATAAGATAGGGGGCAAGCCTATCGTCATGCCGGGTACAAATTCCTGATTCCTGAAAAATTTAATATCACCTAGCTCGACCCGAGATTCGAACCCGAAACCTCAGCTTTGCAATCATACTGTAATACAACTATGTCATATAGGCAGTGTATAAAATTTCTAAATATTTCCAAACTTTTACGGTGCGAAAATAAATTGGCAAGAATATTGCTTACACTTATGCTTTCTCGTCATTAATAACGACCACTTAGAGCTCTCTAATAATAGGTTGTTAGGAGCCCATAAAAGCTACAATACTGCGAAAAAAAGGTAAAGAAGAACAATGCATTTTTTTTTGTTCGCGTAAGAATGAGCCTTCTGTTCGAGATGAATATTGTTATTCTAACACGCTAGACCATATTTCCTGTGCCATTCAACCAAGATTTATGGCACAATGACGACGGTTATTCATATACAGGTGACTTGAATGATTTGTTGCGGTTCATTTTGGGTATAAGACAGTTTAGGGAATAGTTCAACTACCCATTCCAAGCGCGCCTTCCAATTTGTTACTAGGAAATATGAATGGTCAATTTAGTTTGGTGTTACAAACTTGTACATATTGAACATAAATACAGAGATCCTTTCCAACGACCAAACTTTATTGGTGTCTTTAGAAAAAACTAAAGGTGTCACAGCAATTGTATAAGTTATGCTTTATGCTCGAACCAAAGAATAAACAGGTCCGAATTAAATTCATAATTGTGTAAATGATTAATTAATAAATCTAGAAACTTATGAATACTTATATTAGATTCATAAATTAATAGAACAGATACATTATTCATATTCTGCATCACAATCCTTGAATAACTATAGTTTTAAACGCACCTTGTATTAATTAGAATATCCACACAATTTGAATACTGCTTAGTGCTTGTAAATATGTACCTAACATAGAGTTAATGTAATAGCATCCAAATTATCTATGTCTTAATTTATAGCTACCTTAATAGAAGTTTTTTATTTTTATTTCAATCAATGGCAAGACGAGCATGCCGTTCGCCTGATGGTAAGCGATACTACCTTTCATAAACAATAGCAGAAACAAACAACAGACCTTGAATGACAAAGGAATGCTTGGCATTCCACTGCGTTCGCCATCCTGAGACATAAGATGCTAAGTCTCAATATGGTCCAGTAGTTATTTTGGCTACAATTCGAATCTCAACAGTGCATTTTCACTGCTGTTTGACGGGAGAAATGGACAATGCGGTGGTATCTACCCAGGCGGCCTCTCAAATATGGGAGACCTACTACAATACTTTCTTTAATCATAGTGTCTAAATGATCCCCTTGTTGATTTCCAGCTACCTTGATCACGGCGGCGGCAGGGACCACCGTAGGATGGACATCACCAACACTGCCCATACTTCTGGCACCAGATTCACCGATAGAAACATCAGCCGACCAGAGCTCATGGATCACTTCCATCATGATACTTTGTTCGGGTAAGCAGTGTTTGTTTTCTAATAATTATATATCCAATAGTTACATAGAAACTGGACTTTACACTATGACACAAGGCTTGTATGGTTGGAAGCAGAAACTACGAGAAACTTTTCGATCTCACAAATACCCAAACCCGAAGAGACTCGTGGATAATGGATAATTCAAATATTTATCTCGATGCACTGTAGTGCGATTCACGTAACTTTTTGACGCGCCGATCAAGTTGCGGTGCAGTTACAATTAAGTTTACGCTTTGGTACAAAATGGTATTCTTGTAAGTGTTTAGCTGCGCGTGAACTGCGCGTGAGCTGCGCCTCAACTGTACGTCAGTATGAAATTTGTTTGACATTGACATATACGCGCAGCAGTAGAATAAACTAAAGCGCTCGCGTGACGCGAACTTGACGCGAGCGTATTACGAGAATACGAAAAGGGCTGTTTTAATCGAAACTTAACCGCAACTGCACTGCAGCTGAACTTATTATAATACGTGAATCGCCCTACAGATCGAACTTGAGTCTAATCGTTTAATAGCATCTTACTCAATTCCTCCACGATATATGTCATTTCAATAACCTTTTATTTAATACATATTTTTTATTTATATCAGTTTTTAAGCGTAATATTTGTAATAAGTAAAATACTAACCAAGCGACTGGATACAATAAATAATATAACCTATTCACAATATAACAAATATACTAGTTTACTAAGGCCGTTTGGGACAAGGAATCTAAAAGGGGAATAGAAAATAAATGGAACGACTACGTAACAACTACATGGTTGCATTTTCTTTATATGCAAAAATAGAAAATCCTTGGGAGTTTACCAATAGCATAATGTATAACATTTTAAATCCACTTACTCGTATAGAATATTTCTTGCAAAGAAATATATTGTAATTTTGATCACTAAGAATATTCGCTTCACTATATTATATTGTTTTGCCCGGTTTCTCAATTTGTTTTGTAAATTGAATGTTGCATTTATTGATCTTCACTTTTATTCTACTATATGTTTCCCAAGAAAATAATTATATGTTAAAATAAAATAAATAATAAAAGCCTAAACCAGTCAATTGGCTTTTCCCCAGAAAAATCGCGATTTATCCAACGATCCTGTTACGTACTTTCATTTAAATAATTTATTCTCATGAACACCTCAGTTTTCTAAGTAAAGTAAAAAAAAAATACTTTCAGGGAATTTCAATTAATGTATTTTTACCGCAGATATGCCACTAAACGTTTATCTATAAATGGTAGATTAAAACACTCTAACTAGGTTAAGCAGTTTCATGGTATCACAATTGCGCGAATTATTTTTATAGCCGTACACACCTGCTATTTAACTGATAATTATGTCTTTTGTAAATAACATGTTTTTTATTTTATTTCTATAATGGCTAGAAACGTTGCCATTCTGTACCCCAAGCAGGAACATTTTGAAGTATCGTATAGTAATAGTATCGTGACAACGATTACTATACTATTACTACAACGATACTATACGTCAAAAATTATTCCTGCTACCACTTTTCATACATTTGTATAGTAAAACTATCGCTAGACTATACGATTACCATACTAGTATCGTAAACGTTTCCCGCTGCCATAATTTAGTTCCAAATACGCTCACAATGGCGCTGTTCAAATTCCCATCCAAAATTTTACTATTACGATTACCATACTATAGAGCCAAATGTTCCTGCTTGGGGCACTGATGGTATATGATACACGACCGCTCATGGACTGTAGTAAAACCAATCAACACCATAACAAACAAACAAAGTGCCCAGGCTGCTTCTCGCATGTGAGAGACCACCAGTAAATATGTGTTTGTATTAATGAGTAGAGTTATTCAAAATCAACATTGCCAATCACATTGCACACATTAATTATAAACTCAAAGACACAATTTAAACAAATACAATAGTGGCTAGTGCTATTGATAAGTTATTCCTATTTGTCCGAATAGCAACTTCCTATTAAAAATGGTGCAAAACCCATTTTCGTGACTTATACCGGGTATCTCAAGACTGCTACCGAAAACGAAGCCGGGTTGTAGTTTTAGTGATTACAAACACAATGCAACCAAAAATTTCGAAAAGAAACGCGACAATTATTTTTTATGATTTTTTAAATATCGTCATTTTTGGGTGGAAAATCCATAGTTTTTGCTAAAATAATAATTTGAACACTTTTATACCTTAGATTATTTATAAATAAAAGGGTATACACTATTGTTTTAGGAAAAAATGTATTTACCACCCAAATATGGTCATAGGAAAAAAATAACAAAAAAAATATTGTCGCTTTTTGTGGCAACTTTTTCTGTTGCATTGTGTCTGAAGTCGCTTAAACTACCACCCGGCTTCGTTTTCGGTAGCAGTCTTGATATACCCCGTGTGTACAATTGTATCAGATTTTGGTTTTTTTTTTATTGCAATGAATAGCGAGACGAGCATGCCGTTCACCTGATGGTAAGTGATACGACCGCTCATGAACTGTAGCAAAACCAAACAACACCTTAAATTTCAAAGCAATGCTTGGCATTCCACTGCGCTGGCCATCCTGAGACATAAGATGTAAAGTCAGTTTCAGTCAGTAGTTACCCTGGCTACAATGTACTTCAATTCCCAACACAACAGTGCATATAAACTGCTGTTCGGCGCGGCGGGAGAAACAGACATTGCAGTGGTACCCACCCAGGCGGCCTCTCACATGTGAGAGACCTACCACCAGTATGCAGTGACGATAAAAGACGGTTCAGCCAATGTAAATCTCATTTCGA
Organism: Hyles euphorbiae; assembly: GCA_023078785.2. Classification (NCBI taxonomy): domain Eukaryota; kingdom Metazoa; phylum Arthropoda; class Insecta; order Lepidoptera; family Sphingidae; genus Hyles; species Hyles euphorbiae. The sequence continues at coordinate 13,187,713 of CM041033.1, read as the reverse complement.
ACATGCCAGCTTATATGTGTCGAAATGCGAGCGATAATCACCTCAACAGTAGATGCCCTATTTTGATTACCGTGCACGTACCATCAGGTGCGTTATTGCCACTTTATCATGGCAATATAATGGCAGAATTAACGGGTACGAGTTGATGCTACTTTAAAATATTGGGATATTCAAAATATCTTCCTCAACTCAAATATCTGCCACCAATGCCTCGGTGCCGCAGTTGTACTAGCTACGAAAACAACGCTGAGGTCTCGGGATAGAATCCCGGATCGGGCAAAGTAATATTGCATTTTTCTTCTCATTATCAACCCGAAGTCAGTATAGCTCAGCAGCCTATCAGCTGTCAGCATGCCTCAATATAGCTATAGGCTTGCCCCCTTTCACATTATGGGAAGGAACACATAGACAAAATGTGAGTGTGTCTGAGTAGCACCTCTGCCTACTCTTTCTGGAAAAAAGGCGTTATGTATGTAATACGAATTTGAGATATTCAAACATTTTTGTTTTAAATTTCAGCTGCCAGCCCTATCCCCGCGTCATATCTTTCAGATAGGATCGGAAGGAAGAAGACACTTCTCCTGGCATCTGTACCCTACATCATAGGCTGGATCCTTGTGATGCTTGCCGGGAATGTTCCCACAATCTATGCTTCCCGACTCATTTCGGGATTAGGCTACGGGATAGCCTACACCGCAGCGCCAATGTACCTCGGGGAGATAGCTTCAAATGAAGTGAGAGGTGCCATGGCCACACTTATCACAGTAATGTCGAAGGTCAGTCTTATCATAATTCGTCTACTCGCAATTACAATGTATTTGCCAGACAATTGGGTCAATTACCTTAATTCCCCAGTATTTTATATCTTAAAGATATTCTGATAGCGATATAAAAGATTGTATATTTTCATTTAGTCACGGACATTAAAACTCGGCTTTATATAGATGGAATATTTATTTAAACTAAATGAGGATTCGACGATAAAAAGTCGTTATGATACTGTTTGAGTCTATACAGATAGATCGGGATTTTGATATTTATTAACTTTATCACACGTGTCACTCCAACAAGTAATAATGACATGTTACCTATAAATTAACTGCTTTATTTATATTCGATAAAGAAAAAAATGGTGCAGAAGTGATATTTGGACGCCAATACTATAAAAAGTATTGAAAGCTACTAATTATGTAGTTTGCTATCATATAGTTTGCTATGCATTTATCATATTAAGGTTGCTGAACTTGTTAATAAAAATACGCGGAAGAATTTCAACTAATGACAACAACTTGAACGGAGAGAACGAATTTTTCGCCAATTCTATTTTAGTCCGAGCTATAGTAAGAGACAAGCTTATGTCACTACGACACAAATCACGCTACGTACGCCACTTCCATTAAATAAAGATTATTTCTATATAGTTTCTTGTAGTTATTTATATTTTGTATTTACATAAAGAAAGTTAGTTACATTTTTTAATATATTAATTGATAGTACAGAGTCTACTTTTACCCATGATGATAATAGCCATGATTAACAGTATTCGCCATTTAAATTTAACTAATCAAAATAACCTTAATACAAAGCTAAAGGGTTAATTATTTAGTTCCTTTTTTTTTCTTTTTCAGCTGGGCATCCTGTCGCAGTATTGTGTCGGGCCTTACGTATCGATGTTGGGTCTCGCCAGTTTTAACATCGCCATTCCGATTCTGTTCGTTGTGACATTTAGCACCATGCCCGAGTCTCCGTACTACTACATCAGATCGGGGCTAAAGGATGAAGCGGAAGCCTCGCTCAAGAAACTCCGTGGCAAAGGATTCGTCAGGGAAGAGTTAGAAAATATGACCAGTTTAGTTACGGAGAACATGAAGGAGAAGAGCAGATGGAGAGACTTATTCGTAGTTGGAGGGAACAAAAAAGGACTGATAATATTAATGGGTATATACTTCACGCAGCAGTTCTGCGGCAGTACGGCTATCATATCGTACGCGCAGCAGATCTTCGGTGCTGCTGAAGGCGGTTTGGGGGCCAAGGAGTCGTGCATTCTGTTCGGTTCCGTACAACTGTTAACATCTGCGATATCTTCACAACTAGTTGATAGGTTAGGACGTAAGCCTTTATTGTTAGTATCCTCCTGCGGTGTTGGCCTGGCCAACGTTATAATAGGTGCTTATTTTTTCATGAAACATGAAAACAGTGAATATCTTGTAAGCTTAAAATTCATTCCTATCGTTGTGATACCTATATTTATATTTTCTTATACTATAGGATTAGCCACTGTGCCTTTCGCGATTACCTCAGAGATATTTCCGACGAATATCAAGTCGAAAGCCACGTGCGTGATACAAATATTCGCGGCTTTGATGACATTCGCGGTGACCAAACTGTACCAAGTGGTCGCTGATAGTTTGGGACACTACGTTGCGTTCTGGGGCTTCGGAGTTTTGTCCTTTGCTGGTGTAATATTTATTCACATATTGCTTCCAGAAACAAAAGGGCAATCTTTTGCAGCCATTCAGGAAAAATTGTACAGCAATAAAAAAGTTGTTTACGAGAAAGATAATGATGAAATGGCGAGAGTGAAAATAACGCTGTGACAGAATTAATGGCGCGTAAAATAATTGTATACTTAATAAAAAAAACCCGGTTTACAGTGTATGTTACAGCTTCACTCATCAACGCGTGAAATAAAGTTCACTTAATATTTCCGTCCGAATAATTTTACTAACATTCCGTTTGATATTGGAAGATTTGCACATTCAGAGAATGTCGTAGAACTTTGAAAAATCGCGTTACATGCATTCGATGATTGTAGAAATCGCTCTCTTTTTGCCTAGTGATTGATGTTGTTCATGTAATGGCAATAATAGTACGTTGATAACACACTTGTTCAATGTACTCGGAGTTCTTGGCACCGGCTGGCGGGAATTGAATTTGGAATGGGAGAGTGTATGCATATACATGGTCATTTATCTCACAATCACATAGCTGAATAACTCATTCTATGCGCCGTTGTACTTCCTCCGCCAAGTGATTACGTAACTATCATTGTATGAATAATTGGTTTGTGGCAATATTCGTGTCTTAAACCGGGTATATCAAGAGTGCTACCGAAAACGAAGCCAGGTGGTAGTTTTAGTGATTACAAACACAATGCAATGAAAAATTTCGCTAAGAAACGCGACATTTTTTTTTATTATTTTTTAAATATCGTTGAGTTTGGTTGGTAAATCCATAGTTTTTGCTAAAATAATAATTTAAAGACTTGCATACCATACCGTCTTTAAAAATAAAAGGGTGTACACTATTATTTAAGAAAAAAACTATGTATTTACCATCCTAAATCGACGATAGAAAAAAAATAACAAAAATATTCGTCACAAATTTTTGCACAAAATTTAGTTGCAGTGTGTCTGAAGTCACTAAAACTACCACCCAGCTTCGTTTTCAGTAGCAGTCTTGATATACCCTGTATAACAGGCGAGACGGAATATTACGCATCATATGGGAAAATATTTCTTGGTAAAGCGTATTTTCACGTTCATTACGACAAAATCGACTGAGTGAGAAAACCTAAAATGCTGCGATGTATTGCAATTTCTTTATAAAAATGATTAAAAAAATATACCCAAATTAACTAAAATATGTATGTAACTGCGATAATAAAAATAGAGCCCCAGTTCTAGAATTTGTAATCATAGTTTTCTACTCGAATGGGAATTTACAATAAATTCACAATAGATGACGCTAGTAATTGTTTTATAGAACAAATTAGATTTTTAATAGCTTATATAATTGTTTATTTGTAGTAAACAAATGAACATTCGGAGTGATAAAAATAGAAATTCGTTTTTAATTGAATATCGGTCACCGTCCCGGATTTTGGTACGCTAGAAATATTTTTTTGTCATAAAGGATAGAATTCACTATGCGATAGCTACTTAAAAAAAAACAAGTACTTACGTCTTAATGACGAAATCTTTTACGTATAACGATATTGAATTTCTCTTAATGTCACTAACTTAAACATAATAATTACCAGCTTTGTGTGTCTATCGCTGTTCTCCTATGTAAAGGTACTTGACAGTAAATTGGCTGTAAGGCCACAACATTATTTGCGTCTATGAGATGCAGTACAAAACATACCAAGTGCTGTATACAATAAAGTTCTATTTACCTTAACGCGTTATTAAGAAATTATTATGGATAAATAATATATGTACCAAAGCTTCCTCGTTTCGTACTATTGAAAAAAAAAGATGTAGGTACGTCAAACATGTTTAGCTTTGTCAAAACGTATTGTTGTCTACATGTTTGATAGAATGAATATAGCTGAGTTACTATGCCGAATTACAATGTGTCCATACAATTCTTGTTTGATCAGGAAGTAAAAACTGGTTAAGCGATTAGAATATTTTTTTATCAAGTAACACGTTTGCGAAGATATTAAGTGTGGTGTTAGTTTTAATAATTTTAAAGTATTTAAGTACAAAGACTATGTTATAAGCTTTTTTAGGTGATTCATACGAAGTATGTTAAAACTGTATTGAATATTAATTATTAATGGAACTTTTCTTGCGGATTCACCTTTTATGTTTTTGTGGATGTTACTCGACGGAAAATTACGTCATTTTTTATTCTCACGTGGTTGTGTGGATCTTTTTTTGTTTAGTTTTCATTATATCATGAACATTAAAAGGTAGAGGAGCTGTTTATATTTTTTGTTAACATCAAATTACCATGCTGAAAAAGCGTAATATTTATTTCATAAAACTGCAATCCGATGCAACGTAATTATCCGTCACGTATACGAGATCCATTAAATACAGCCGCATATAAGATTATTTTTCTTAATAGCAAAAAAGATAATTTACTTAATTGTTTAATGGCACTTAATTAGAATAAATCATATGTATTCAAAGCTTACTAAATTATTGTAAATACATGACACAGATTCTATTAATTTTAATATCCGACGTGGAATTAAATTATAATGGTGCTTCCACACAAGAAATCCAAGTGTCCTTAATGAAAGTAAAAATAATAAAAGAATATAAAGTGAATCTCTTTAGCGAGAGTACATGTGATGCACGTTATACTTAAAAAGTACTTACTTGTTATTAATTATTAATGTTAAATATTTATAACAAAGTAGTGAGTTTTGTAATATGTTTTATACAGGGTTATTTGATAATAGCTTCATACTTTTCCAAATTTCTATGTATCTACGTCGATATACGAATGTGTATTATGTACCACCCCAAAAGACTAATAGCCAGCAATTATATTATAAGTCAATAGTTTTTTTCAAAATGTAAGAAAAGACAAATATTGCGTCGACCCGACCTAATATAGAAATATATATATGGTCAAAGAAAGTCGACATATGTAGGTACTTCCAATTTAACAGATCATTACAGAGCAATAACCTCAATTTTGACTATTGATGACAAATGAATATGGGCCAAAGTTCAATACAATCTTGGAACGATATTTTCAATTACTTCCCATTTATATAAGTGCCAAAATCAATCAGTTTCTTAGAAAATCATGTCCAATATGAAAAATAATTTAGATAGATTTGAAGCCTTGATATTTATGTGCCATGTGCATATATTTTCTTTTTTATTGTAGATCAATTCTGAATTACTTGTTGAATTCCTATCAGCACAAGAAGCAATATTTAGAACAGTAATCAGAAAACTAGTCTAAATAAAGTACATACAATTACGGTCTTATTCAAAGGCACTTTTTAAATTTATGTTAGCTATCGAATGTTTTGTCTCCTTCGCTCATACTGAAAACCAAAGTCGTCTGAAAGAGACAAAACATACGACAATTAAAATAGGTTTTACAACTGTCTATGAATACGGCCATTAATATCTCTTTGTGCGGTACAAAATAGCCTATCTTTTTTTAATTTAATATCTGATTTTCAAAATTATAAACTACATTAACCCTGTATACAAACTATAAGACCAGATGCTGCATTTAATGAGTTGTGATGTTGTTACATTCCGAATACGCGTGGAGCAGCGTGCTGTTTGTAAATTAATTTTACAAATACACTTTGAATTAACGGAATGTTAAATTTTACCACAACATGAATGTAATTAACATGCCAGTTATTAAATATTATTGTTTTAAAATGTATTTTATTTCATATCTCCAATTTATAAACTGAAAATAGTTTTACTGAACACATAAACAAGGCTCCTGGTCAGTTACGGAAAATACATAAACTTAAAGACCTTTACGATAGATTTCCATAGTGACTTAGAAATGGCTTTGATCCAGCCTACCAATTTTTTTATTGTTTTGAATGGCGAGACGAGCGTATCATTCACCTGATGGTAAAGGATACGACCGATTATAGTCAGTACCAAAACCAAACAACACCATGAATTACAAAGATATATTTGGCACTGCGCTCGCCATCCTGAGACATAAGATGTTAAGACGTATTATGCCCAGTAGTGTTTATATATATTTATGTATTTGATCAAAATTCCAAACCTTTCGAGCTGGATCTCGTTTCTAACGCGTTTAGGCAGTTTGCAATAACCTATCTTATCTATTGCTTCCTTAGTACTAATAAGTTGAATATCGATGAAATTTCTAGAGGTTTACTGGATTGTTTTCCTTATTGAAAGGTTTTAAAGATAAACAAGATAACATTTATCTGTGCCAGTTAATTCCTCCTACCTGGTATTATTCCAAGCTTCAACCTGTTCCAGAGTCTGCGTTTCTAAAACTATCATTCATTATACATAGCATAGAGAAAATAAACACTACGTTATAATACATAGTACGATTATTTAATGATAATAACACCCAACAGTCACATACAAAGTCCTGAACCCACTCTAAGATTGTGCCTTGTGTCGAGAACTACGAGAGACTTTTCGGTCTCACAGACCCGAAATAAATAAGTGTGGGCCGCACAAACATATCTCTCGGTATGGGAATTGAACCCGCGGCCTCTCGTTTCACAGGACGTGTAACCAACTGCGCCACGGAGGTGGTCTCTTTCATATCACTCTTGGTGACATCAAGTCAGCATTCGTTTAATCAACATCGACGTCGAGATCCAGCTAAGTTGTGGCTCAGATATATCGGGTGTTTCAGAACTAAACGATGAACATATATTGCAAGTGTTTTCCTGCAGCTTTCTTAAGAAAAACCTACCCATTCATGGTGAAACCACCTCAATCGATTAGTATTAACATTTTATAGAAGCCAATAAAACTAGGACTATTGAAGCATTTTTCATGTGAAGCGAATGTGTTTCGTGCTGCCAGCTGCTCCATTGTGATTTTGATATTTTGTTTCGCCCGCATTGTCTGAATGCAAACAGTATTGATGTGAAGATCCGGTCGTGAACATCTGTCTGTCTGATGTACACAAAAACTAATCTAAACTGCAAACTACCTAAATATTGGATGTATCTGTATCAGCCCATATAGTCCCACTGTAGGGCACAGGCATCCTTTACAATCGATATGCTATGGCATGTAAGTTTCCTCACGATGTTTTCTTTTACCGTTAGAGAGCGTGGTAATTAACTATTAACACACATGACTGATGAATCGAAAAGTCAGAGGTGTGCCCTGTGATTTGAGCCCGTGACCACCATGAAGAGTGAATAGTGTATATGTTTTACTTTTTATGATAGTTTTCCACTGGCGCTATTGTTGATGATAGAATATTCGTCGTGTCTATAAGGAAACTGACCACCAGTAATGGTGGTGAAGAAACTATTTTAATTTAATGTGTTTTGATTACATAAATTACATTAAAATCCCAAGGGATATTAATCCATGACCAACCTAACCATGATTAAAAAATACAATAAATATTCAATCTACAATTTTCTTTGCATCTACCAAACATAATACGAACTTGCACGTCCTATTATCAGCACTTATTACTCCAAAACATCTCCAAGTTGAAATAATCCAACTCGTAAAAGTACCAAATTCGATACGAATATTTGTACACCATACAATTGATATTGAAAGTTAGCCAACACCTATTAAAAACCAACAGAGTTGGTGGAAAATTCTTGAAACGGTGATAGGTGCTGTTATCACCATGTTTGTTGTTTGTAAGTGGTACATTTAAATAAACACAAATATTTAATAATACGTCAATGGATTATCGAGACGTGAGCCACCTCAGGTGATAATAACTGTCTTATTTCAACAGAGCCAATATAAGATGGCCATACCGTATGAAAGATTTTTATAACAACCGAAAAATCTATCTTTTTTTATTCCAATTTATTAACACCAATTACACTAATTGACATGGCAAATTAAATCTAGTGTAGGTATACCATCTATTGGATAACAAAAATCATTTCGGAGACTACATTTTAGTCTCATTCTAACACCCACACTTGTAGCCAATACTTGTGGAATACAAAATCATTAATTGTTGTCTTGTTGCATGGATGGAACTCAAGGAAATATTTATACAAATATTCTACTTAAAATTCTCCCATCATAAATTTTCTGACGATTTATAAATTAGCCCTTGGCCGATTCATGTCATCAGACCGGATACCTAAAATAGCAATATTAAGACGTAAAAACTCTTATCAATACGATGCAATATGAAATATTAAAGCCCATGTTTGGTATCTAAACGTTTTTATGACTTATCAAAGACTAGCCACCGATCTACGTTTGAATTAGGTACGTAGGGATTACAATCCGTACCTACCTCAAATAAATCATCCATAAAACAGTAGGTATAATAACAATAATAATAAATTATTTATTCAGTAACAATAAAGTTTACAATTTATGAACAGGGTTTAGGGCACCTTTTAAGCTTGAAAGGCTTGTACACTTATAGGTATACTTGTAAATTATACGTATACTTGTATGATGTAGTAGGTACATCTAGCAAAATGTTCATATGCTTCGATTCTTACTTGATTTCCTTTTTATACGTAGATGGGACATATTTTCATTTAAATCACGCGTGATCACGAAAGCTGTACAGTAAACGACTCGGGAAGATACAAAATGTAAAAATTAAACCATATCCGCGATGGAATCCGTAAATAATAGTTTTATATCACTAAATCATATTTTTGTTCATGGCCTTAGGCTCATAAAAAACTTCGCATTCGCAAAATTCGCATCGCGCCGATTCGCAACGCTGAAAACTGTGACACGAAGTGCTGCGATTCAATTTCGTGCGGTAAAGCATCTTAGTTACACGATTCGGATGACGCTTCTTACTAAGGAAATACTTGCAGGAAAAAACAAAGCAGAAATGCGCGACACGAATCAATCCGCAAGCTCTTGCGATGCGTCATAGGAGGTCATAGATTCGATGTGACAATTTTGTATATTATCCCTTAAGGGGATACCTCGAAAAATTTGGCTTTTTTAATACCCCACATATTATAAATTACTAAGATTAGGTAGTCCATTTTCAGATATGTTTTAATTGATGATATAATTACCAATTTCATGAATCAAAATACATGATTACGCCACTTTACCTCAACAAAAATACAGTCCAAAGTAGCAGCTGTTAAGTTTTTTAAGAACTCAGAACTCCTAACTTACCCCGTGTAGAAACTCAAGATTAATTTGACATAAACATATTTTTAAATATTATTATTTCGCGAGAAAAAAACAAGAAATAAGTAAATAGTACGATGACAATAAAATAAAATATGGTTTGGCGCTTATGTTGTTTTATTTTGAGAAGCGCATGGGCCATCCTATCCCATTCTTGTACGCTACGGCCATAATATAAGCTATCTCATGGGGGCGTTCCCGTCAGACGGCCGCGGACCTTGGTGGACGACGGATCTGCGCTCGACGTTTCGAAATTCTAGCCCGCCGATTATTTTTTACGTAATTTCAAATTTACGTAATTCTTATTATTTTAGGTGGTACTCTTTTGTGTTTGTACATTTTAATTTTTTTACATATATTTAAAAAATAAATAGCAGTATATATTCATTTTTAAGTTAATTTTTAACTAGCTAAGTTACCAAAATAAAAGAGAAAGGTCATTGACTTACGTATAAGCGCTCAACGAAATTAGTCGAAGGGAGCGTAAAATTTTATACATTTTTGCCTCATAATATAATTACGACACTGAAGTCTCGGGTTCGAAACCGGGTCATTTTAATTTTTGGTTTTTTGTTATTTATCTGAATGGTTCCAAATCGATATTTGAAAGAACCATCGTTCCGAAAAAATGAAAATATTCTCAGAAAAAAAACATGTGGTCCGCATTTTGATTATTTTTTTTTTTGTTATTGTTCGCACGAAATTTTATTCATTTTGCCTCATAATATGATTACGACGCTGAAGTCTCGGGTTTGAGTCCCGGTCATTTTAATTTTTGCTTGTTGTTATTCATCCGAATTGTTCCTAATCGATATTTGAAAGAACCATCATTCCGAAAAAATGAAAATATTCTCAGAAAAAAGAATTTTTGATCCGCATTTTGATTGTTTTTTTTTTGTTATTATTGGGGTGAAATTTTATACATTTTTGCCTCATAATATGATTACGACGCTGAAGTCTCGGGTTCGAGTCCGGGTAATTTTAATGTTTTTTTTGTTATTTATCCGAATGGTTCCATATCGATATTTGACTTGTAGACTGCCTCAGTGGCGTAGTTTTACTAAAGTACGGTTACAAAGGTGAGGTCTTGGGTTCGAATCCCGGGTAGGGCAAAGTGATATTGGATTTTTCTATTCATTATCAGCCCAGAGTCAGGAATTTGTGCCCGATATGGCGATAGGCTCGCCACCTATCACATCGTGGGACGGAACATACATGGCGAAATGTGGGTCTTGGCACCTCTGCCTACCCCTTCTGGGAAAAAGGCGTGAGTTTATGTATGTAGATCCACGACATACGAGAAATATGAAAATAAGGGATCCAACGTAATTTATTTTTAATTATGCACAAGTACACCTTACCACTTGGGGGTACTGTCTGCCATTTTTGAAAAAAACTATCTATGTAACCAGTCTTCAATCTCGTTATAATATCCATTACTCCTAATGTTCTAACGAACTTTATAACTTTAGCCAAAACAGTGAGTCAACGGTTAATGAATATATAACCCATTTACAGATATCAGTACTAGTAACAGATATCGCTTGCAACACACTCTTGACCCCCGTGACAGGACTTTTGACGTAGTTTCTTTTATCTACCAAATCCAAACCTCTTATCCATTTAAAAATTTCCAGAAAAAATAAATACGAACCGGGTCAGGTTTAGAATATTATAGCACGAAATGGGGGTTGGGGGATAGGGGGGAGGAGGGGGAGGGTGTACCCTGTCCCCTGGTACCACTCCCATGAAAAGATAAGGCATAATTCTGAGAACCTAATTAAAGTAACCTAACCTCAAAATGTCAAAACAAAAGTTGCTTCTGCAACGTCTCCGGCGCTGCGGGAAGTACAGCCCCTTCGCCCTTGCGTAACAAAGGATAGGCACCCAAGCTCGCCTCCGCAGCTTCGGCTTTCTGGTCGCCTCCGGCGACCAGCCTCAGCCGCTACGGCTCGCACGGTTACCTATCCTTCGTTGCAGCGGGCGGGGGCTGCTCTCCCTCCGCGCCTCCGGCTTTTTATATACACTCTAGGGGTGGTAGCCAAAAGTCTACGTGAAGTCGGGGTGGCCCGTGTCGGTTTTGGGGTACAGTCGACCTAACTGGTCCATAAAGTGGGTACACTAACTTCCTTCTGAACATCTAGGACGTTATAAAACAACAAAACATAAGCAAAATCCATTCAATCTTCGTAATGTATGGGTCTGTCGCATGCGACAACTCCACCAAAAAACAACAAAAGCATCAACAAAACATTCCTAAAAATTTTTGTTGACACATGACTGAAACGCGTAGTTTTTACGTTCCATTTCACCGATTTCTCTCGACATTTTACACCATAGACTATTTATTTGAAATATTACTAACGATTTATTTGTCAATCGCTCATAATAACGTTCCGTTTTGCCTAATATGTGATTTGAGGTTAGTAACTTTTATAATTAATTTTTCGAAAACTATGCATTATCTTTTAATAAGAGTGATAAACATATAATCTGGGACCCAATCCCTACCACCTCTAATAATTTTTACCCCTCAAATCGTGCTATAATAAACTAGACCCCGACCCGTTTCTTAGCTATAATATATTTTTCAGAATTAAAATCAAATCAAACTAAAATGAAAGATAACATTCCCTAACAGAGCCACCGCGCCAGGCTTCAATATCAATTCTTTGCGTGCCGCTGTCGATCCTGATTGACGGTAGTTAAATTATGTAGGCGGAATAATTTGACCCATATCAATCTCCTAATCATTGACGAAATCTCTTAAAACAATTATTTCAATCCAAAACTAAGTGAAAGAATATTTAACAAACGGTTAGATAAGTTTTCGGTAGTCTCATCTCGAGATCGACTGAGTCGATTTGCCTAACTTTGGTTTTGAAATATTTTTGGAAGTCCACGGTATAGACTAAATAGATTTTTTGTTCCATAAATCTATCCAAATCTATACGTGGAGACAGTTCTCCTGTGATTCATAACTACAATATTGGGATAAAAGAATCAAAAGCTATATTTCGGTGTATAATGGACACTTCTGCTATAATACATCAACTCACCAACAGAAACCATGATACAAGTCCGATTGGTATAATATTTGAATCAGATGTTTATTTTGTTAAGTACAGACTAAAGTCAAGTAAAGACTACAAAATGGGTGTGATTTAAGTGCTATCAGATTTTTTTACGCACGTTAGATATAAATTGAACAAAGTGGGACCGATACGATAAGGACGGGACGAAATGAGAGGGAAGAAAACGGCGTACCTAGATTGAGTTTTAGAATAAAAAAGTTTGAACAAAAAATAAAATGTTTCCGGTGAGGAGAGTCAAAATATATCAGCAAACTGAATACAAATTCAGATATTCTCTTGTTTCATTCATAATTTGTGTACATTTACCGACATTATGTTCTCTTGATTAAATTCATCAAACTAATTTATGATATTAAAATAAAAATTATTGTTAAAATCGGTTAGGCTCTACTCAATATGCTTTTATTATTTTGGAACTTATTAAAATTATATGAATTATATCTTTCTTTATTTTAAAATAGTGCCTAAAACAACGGATACAGTAATAAACATGTAATAAACCATAAATGTTAAATGTGATATAATACATCCATTCCACTTACCGGAATCTTGCTCATAAAGCTGGTGAAACGCCGATAGGTACGGCGATTTTTCACTCACTGCACTATATTATCCACAAATGTAGACGAACAACCATCCACAAAACAATATAATATGTAGATTGGTTAAAAACTCAAGCGCAGCAACGGAACCTGCGCAACGCCTTCGCAAGCGTACACGAGAAACTCAACTATTCGTACAATAAGGTGGCACGAGATAACTGCAAAACTACCCTCCACCAGATAATATTATTTTATAAAATATTTAATAAACAATACAATATCGTAAATGTGGTAGTTCATGAAACGAAACTGACTGTTTTAATAAATTATTTGTTAATTGTAATATTGCGACCTGACCCTGGCTTCGCCCGGTTGCAAACAATTTTCAAGTCCACTCCACAGGAGACACATACTCGTATTATTTCGCACTTCTAACTAGGTAAGTATTTTACATTTAAATAGAAATTAACTGTCGTCCTGTATACTGCTTTCCCGTCCCATTACGTCCCGTCCTGTCCTGTCTCAATCCATTTCATGACTTAAGACATGCAGTCCTGTATTCTCATATACCATTTCATCCACCAAATGTACATTAATTCCATGTCTTTGAATTTTATTATTGTAATTTCTTATCAATGCCACTAGATCTATATTTTCAGCATAAAAGTAGCCTATGTTTGCAGAGTTTGAGCTTTTTCCATACCAAATTTCATCAAAATCAGTCCAGTCATTTGACTGTGAAGAAAACTTTTCCTTTACAATATTAGTTAGATTTAGGTTCGTATAGCGTGGCGGGATATTAAGAAATAGGATAGAATACTTTAATTGAATTCAGGAACACCAAAGTTTAAACTGGAATTAAATATTTCTGGTGTGGAGTGAAGTCTAAATATATAAATTAACACCCAGGCAAAGCTGGGCGGCTAGTTTATAATAAATATTATGACATGATAAAGGGAAATTTATAGTGGGTAGTTCCTTCCTTCACTTATCTTATAACTAAATATCGAAGGTAAACAATACTTCCCGCTTACTATTACTACATTAATAGTCTACAATCAACATTACTCATTCCATTGATAAAACCAGTGGTACCCAACCAATGAAATGCCACAGTGCAAGATTAATTCAAATATTTATACATTTTCAGTCGGTCGGTACTAACAATTATATTCACGCAGAGTTCATAGGAATTACTTGCATACATATATACGTACTGCATACATACATACTGCTTCCAATTGATCCAGCGGGAATCCTTAAGGTAGCCTTTGATCAGCAGTGGACTCGTTTATGTCTTAAGAAGAGAGGACTCTCAGTGATCTACGCGACAATTCAGAGTGTTTGTTCATGGTGTTAGGGCTGCCACGCCCGCAACGCTGAAAACTATCGCTATATCGACGTATACACATAGACACCATGCTTGGTTACTCTACGAATACGTCACAACCCTTAACTATCAATGACGCATTTACGTACAGACAGTATTCTCTATCACCAATATCAACAACACGAAGCCAAGTAAGCTAGCGTTTTTCACTTGCATATTTTATACTAACTTTATTTTCAAACAGAAAATGTTTTTAACCACTTAATAGACCGGAGTTGTCCAAGATTAATTACTTGATGTTTTACATTTTTATCTACAACGCATTAAAAAGGCAGCGTACCTCTGGCCGGCATTGTAAATATCAATTGAAACGGTAATATAACACTAATGCTCCTGGCAACTGCAATGTTTACGTCAAACATCCTTTTTAAACACGCCACTGAAAAATAAAACAACTATAAACAGCGAGTATCATGAATTGTAGTTTTGTATTGCACTGAGTTAGAGTAAATAAAGCACTTTCAAGAATATATATTTTTGTGTTAAAAAATTAAATAATAATAATAAACCCAACAGTCACATACATAGTAGACACCATACTAAGATCGAGTCTTGTGTCGTGGGTATCAGGAACTACGAAAGACATTTCAGTCTCACAAACACCCAGACCCGAAAAAAATACCAGTGGATAAAGCTGAAGTGTAAGTAGAACCCTAATAGTAAGTAATTACTCATAAGCGAATTACAGCTGGCTTTAGGACTATTAAAGGATAAGTACCTACACTCTTTTATTGTAACTCTTTAGTTGTTGCATACCTCAGTCTCTGTAACATACGACTCTTTTTTGCCCCAATAAATCAACCCTCAATATTTACAAATACATAACTTTAAACACAATAACTTCATACTCTAATGTCTATCTACTTTTAAAGCTAAAATATCCTCAAGTTTCTAACATTCGGCTCCACAGCTTCTGAAATATTGCCAAATGTCAACGATAGCGATCGTCGAACCTCGAAGAAGCCGCCGATGACCGGCCATTAGTTTTCAAACCCATTCGTACGAGATGCACTAAGCCCACACTCTGGAGAACTGCCCATATTCTGTTTATTCGTAAATGGACTTATTTTCTTCTAAAAACAACATACGCCTCAATCTGACAGCTTGCTAATTGAAGTCCCGTATGATAGATATACTAAAGTCCCGTTTACATAGGGAGAGTTTCTCGCCTCGATTTATTTATTGCGATGAATGGCAAGTCGAGCATGCTCGCCTGATGATAAGCGATACGACCACTCATGAAAAGTAGCAAAACCAAACATCACCTTGAATTACAAAGCAATGTATGATATTCCACTGTGCTCGCCATTCTGAGACATAAGATGTTAAGTCTCAATATTTCTAGTAGTATGGCTACAATGTTTGAAGGACAACACAACAGTTCATTTACACTGCTATTTGACATGAGAAATTGCGAATTGAGAAGACATTGCGGTGGTAACTACCCAGGCGGCCTCTCACATGATATGCGATGATACGATATATAGTACAAATATTAAAAATTGCATCGTGTAAACATTTGCCCTTAGCATTAAAATAAGTACATCAATCAATCAACAAAATGTATTGAATATTTTGATCCGAAGAAATTGAATTATTAAAGTAGTCTAGAGTAGGCACATTTAAGCGCGTAGGCCGTTAATATCCTACTTAAAAGTCCTTATAAAAATAAAACTAATGCACCTTCAACGTTTGATGTAACAAAAAATAAGTTTGTGAATTTTATTGAAATTTAGCAGTTTTTGTTTCAAAACAAACCACTTCAGACAAGCTCAGGAATAAAAAAATTACAATTTTCCTTTACCGCTTGTTTATCGTGCTAGGGAATAAACTCTGTTATACTTGTACTCGCATTATGAAACTGAATGTGTATGTATTTGTATGTTCCTATTTATCTGCGGAAACCAACTACACGTTATCAAATTGTGGCTGAGTAACATGGGGATTTCTGTTTAATGGTCACATTGACAAAATAATTTATGTACATGTTTATGTTTACTCGCTAGACAAACTGCACGGTGTTCGATGCTAATGCAGCCCAGGGGGCATGACATAGTAAGAGACATTTGTTTTCCAGCGTTAAAAAA
Organism: Hyles euphorbiae; assembly: GCA_023078785.2. Classification (NCBI taxonomy): domain Eukaryota; kingdom Metazoa; phylum Arthropoda; class Insecta; order Lepidoptera; family Sphingidae; genus Hyles; species Hyles euphorbiae. The sequence continues at coordinate 13,170,997 of CM041033.1, read as the reverse complement.
ACATATATGGGCCCATTCAAAGCGCATGTAGATTGGCTAATCACCAGATGCAAAATAAAATAAGTGCTTAACTCTCTCCTAACAACACAAAATGGTAGTAACTAACAATTTATTGTTTTACCCACTAACTTCGTTTTTTCGGAACTATCAAATCAACCAAGTAAAATCAACTATTCTATCTTACTATAGCCAAATATAGTACGTGATGTAGGAATTAACAACTAAAGGGATTTTTGGAGCGACTGATCATGTTCCAAGTAAGATAATTCTAAGACAGTTTTATCATAAATTCTTATCATTCGCTGAAATCAGGATATAATATTGAATGATTTCACAACTGCAGAATGACATCGCTATGTCTCTATTTGTCTCATATTGCCATACGTTTATACACTGTATTCCATATAGGGCTCCTTTGTTTTTCGGAAATGTTTTGATGTATTACCACGATGGACTATTTCATCTTGATGAACCTTACAAACCTTAAAAATCCTTGCAGTTAAATCTAAGATGTGGAGATTTCGTACACGGATTTCTTTTACCATTAGAGAATAATATTTTTTGTCAAAACAGAAATTAAAAAACATGAATCTCGAATGCCTGTTTAAGACTTACTAGGCTACCAGTCAAAATCCTTATAATTTTTCATGCCAGGCTAAATATTATAGCCCACTGAAAACAATATAACATGACATTGAAAAGCATCATTATTGAATGCCAAGTTGCAATTTCAGTACGGGCTTTAATGAGCGAACTACAATTGGGAATGATAACAATGTGTGGTCACATCATTAATTCGACATTATGTGTGGGCGTGTACAAATCACGTCATCAACTCGGCTTATACATAAGTAAATAATACGGATGTAAGTTTATACAATACTGATTATTTATTATATTTACTATTATTCATCATCAGCCTATTCGCGTCCACTGCTGAACATAGGCCTATCCTATGGCACGTCACTGGGCTCGATCTTCAGCCCGACACGACGTCTCCAACCGCTACCACTATTATTATATTATGGAAACGCGGCTTCCAACATGTATACGGTGGTCGCTGATTCAAATTCCAGGGCACACCTCTGACTTTTCAGAGTCATGTGTTTAGTGATAGTCAATCTCGCAGTTGTGAAGGAAAATGTCGTGAGGTAATTTGCATGCCATAGCGATTCGGAAGAATTTCTACGGTTTTTAAGTCCGCCAAGTCGCATTAGGCCAGTGTGGTTGTCTATACGTCCTAACCCATCTCAATCTAATTCTCGATTTTAGAGGAGGTATGTGCCCTTCAGTGGGACGTATGTAAGTATACATTTTAGTGGGATGTATTACATTATAGCTTATGGCGTATATTATGTAAGATATATTTTTGTATTGGCTCGGCAGAGTGATGAAGTGCAACGAGATACCAGTAATATTTCGAATGACTTTGTACAATTATCTGTCGCCATTAGAAACACTTATGATGTCCACTTAGTTCCTTCTTCATGCTTCGCTGAAAGGACGCAAAATTGTCCATGGTCGCATATTCATGTTTTGTTTTCATTTATGTAATATATTTTTTGGAACGAAGTTCCTTATAGCGCGTTGCGAAAAGGGGCTAGGAAAAAATTAAGACCAAAAGTTGTAACGACACTTCAAAATATTTGACAATCGTTTTTTACAATTTTAGTTTGTTTCCCTGCTGTCAATCATCAACCTTCATTTGACTATGTATCTTTGCCAATTATTACTAAAATTTAGCCTACTATTTAAGTTTATATATTACATTAATTTTTTTAATAATAAAGTAAATATAATAAAAACTTAAAATAAATAAAAAAATATTACAATTCGTTCACTAACTAATCGAAAGGAACTTCGTTCCATCCGGGTATCCCTTGACACCTATTTTTTTTTTTTTTAAATGATATCTTAGTAGATGCCGAAAGCGCAAATCAAAAATCTTTAAAAATAGTCAATTTAAAAACCAAGTCTATTCATCATCTAATCATACTAAAGAGTTTTATGTTTTTACAATTGTCAAGTTTAAATCAGTCACTAGCTTGGAATGTCCTCGCGAATCTCCGCGAGTGTGCACTAGTCTTGCATATCACTGTAAATATACACACCCACACACACACGATAAACACACTAATCCTGTGGGAGGTATGTGCCCATTAGTGATTACCGTTACCGTATTAGTTGTTTAATGGTTTTATCTTAATTTCTATGACTCAGTGGCAACACAAAGACCTAATTCATACATGTAGGTGATACGAAAACAAACTAATTTTATGTTCCATATCTGGCGTCCCAATTCTGAAAGACTCAAACTCAAACCAAACATATCATGAAATTTTCAGTTCTGCCACACTGGATGTAATAGAAAGAAAATACATATACCTGTATTCAATGACCGGCCCTCGACATCTTGCGAAAACTGGAACAATAAGATATTGCATAAATGCATACTATTGAGTTAACATTGCAGACTTACCTACATAATCTGTCGCCCAATAAAACAGCAGTAAAATCAAACGGATCTATCAGATATCTATTTAGATGCTTACTTTATCGCTTTTATTCGTATCAAAATACAAAAAACGTGACTCGTCACGTCTAGATTGATAACAATTTTCATTTAAAAACATAAGTTAGAGCACACGTATGAAGCTACCACAAATAAGTTTGACCCGAATTAAAGTCGCACGAATTTGAAAATACACGGCCCGCGCAAAGTTTGCTTGTGTGGCACGCACACATGGATATGCGGCGCACACGCACACATGGATGCGTCGCACGTGCATATGCGCACGCTCACATGTATGCGGCAAAATGCGTACATTGGCATTTGGCTCACACTGGCGCGGCGCAGGTGGCGGTGTGCGGCGTGCGGCGTGCGCGGGCTTCACGCGCCGCTCGCCTGATCAATGTCCACATTCCGACGTGCTAAGCTGCGCGAAACTACACGCGACTTTTCCATCTCACATAATGTTATCAAAGCTAGATCGTTTACAGATATATCACGGCACAGATGTAGTGATGAGTAAGCTTATCGCTTCTCTTCGGGAGACACGAAGCCCCACGATTCACAAATATGCAAATTACTAAAGATAATGTAACTTGCAACTCTAGATGAGCCTTAATAAAATTCTCTTCATCGAAAAATTATTACATCTATAGGTATTTGAAGTTATATTTTGTTTGAAACTCATAAACACGTACATAAATATAATAGTATTGCCTCATTTAAAAAAACCCCCAAACCACAACCGTGCACGCAGATTAGGTACCTACAATGATTATTTCGCCCATTACGAGTGCGAATAATTTATTTATTTAAAACTTAATGATATGTATCAACGTATCGCGATATTTTGCCAACAAATATTGGTTTACTTACTTACTGTTTGGTAACAGTCATGGGCGTAGCCACGGTGGGGCAGAGTGGGGCGCTTGCCCCACCCTGGCTTTGGCCTGTAAGGCACTTAACGGAATCTAAAAAAATAAATGATCTAGGTAAAGTACTTGACAGGTGAGCAATAAGAAAGTGTTTAGGATAAATCGCATTATAAATTTAGATACAGGGTGCTTTAGGGTGTAACCTTTTTGTATAAAACACGTACAGTTTTCTAATTACGTATCATTTTAGACTGCTGCCCCACCCTGAGCCCATCGCTGGCTACGCTCATGGTAACAGTAGTTACATCATACTTTTTTGTTAGGGACCTGACTCGGCCGCAATATCCACATCGAGCCGGGTTGGTATGCTAGTAACACTAACGCCCCCTTCAAACCTCCCCCAGGGTACCGAAAGAGGAGCTTCACACAGCCTTTCCTCTTGGCACAAAAAATCATACAGATTGTTTCACTATGACGAGTCTATGCGGAATCCATCTTTCGTCGTATTCAAGTCACCTTATTATCGCACAGTATTAGAAAACATTACATATATCAAAACACATAACAATATAACGTAATTAACACATTGTAATGTCGGTGCCAATTATTGGTATTCGTCATTAGTTGGGCATTTGTGTTGGAGTGTGTTTGTCCGTACATCCCTGAGAGCAGTAATTAGCTATAAACTAAGCTGAATGTATAGTAGTTATAATATATGGGCATTGGGCATATATTCATAGCATTGTGTTAGAAGTAAGTATTAAGGTTTTATCATAAAGGACATCACAATAATATTTGCTGGGTTTTGTTAGTTTAGTAATCATATTCTTTATTGTCGATGAAATGACAACATCCTAAACCTTTTATTCCTGAAATTAGTTGCAATAATGTTCCTACCCGGTTGGTTGTCTTTTCTCCTAGCTGTATCTACATGTGTTATATATATCAATAATACAGTAGTACTAAGTATGTAAAATGTACTCCATTTAGTGCTTTGGTAACAGTATTGGTATGCAAAATTTGTAACTTTAACTAAACATACTTAAGTTCAACTAAGTATCGGTGACTGGTTGTTATTTTTATTATTTTTATCTAATTATTAAATATTTATGTATTTACAATTAAAGCATTCCTGGGCTGAATGGTTGGGTTGATTGAATCTGGAGACCAACTTGTAGTTCAATATGTATCAAATAGCGATGCAGTCACTCACAGCATGACTGGTCCGCCAGCTCAGGGTCACTCAGCGAGCTATGGAGCGCACTATGCTTGTAATCTCTCTGAAGGATAGGATCCGTAACGATCTTATCCGACAGAGAACTAGCAAGCTGAAGTGGCAGTGGGCTGGCCACATCTGTCGAAGAACCGACAACCGCTGGAGCAGACGTGTTCTTGAGTGGAGACCGCGTCTTTGCAAGCGTAGTGTAGGACGCCCACCGGCTAGGTGGAGTGAAGATTTGCGAAAGGTCGCTGGCAGATGTTGGATGCAACACGCCGAAGACAGGGTAAAATGGCGCAATTTGGAGGAGGCCTATGTCCAGCAATGGACAACAGTTTAGGCTCGTGATGATGATGATGAGCGATGCAGTTTAGTTTTCACTCCTCACCCAGTGGTTCAAGCACCATTTCAACATTTTTATGAAGTGTTTTTCAACATTTATTATAATCAAACATAATCTCTCTATTAATTATTTTTTTGATTCACACAATAACGTGCAGTACTAAGTTTCCCAAGTTAACTCACAAAGAACACTGCTTAGCTTATCATTTTCTAACAGTTAACGCCTACTACTTGTATAAAAGATACACACATTTATTCTATTTACACAAATGTTACTCACTGACTCATGGATGGTACTAGTAAAATAACTACGCTCAGAACATACTTTGTAATATTTATCTACAAATGATTATGTAAAATATTAATTGCTCCCTATAAAAGAACATTCAGTAGGGCGATTCACGTCATTGAATAAGTTCAGTTGCGGCGCAGTTGCAGTTACGTTTCGATCAAAACAGCCCTTTTCGTATTCTCGAAATACGCTCGCGTCAAGGGCCCTACTATATTCATCGAACGAACGAACGAACGAACGAAGGACCCTACTATATTCAACGAAACGAAGTTCGAAACTTCGGATGATCAAAGTTTATATACGATACGAATGTACCTACATAAAACTTATGGTCGTTATTGATTTATGGTCGTAACCATAGACTTATAGTTACGGTGTACGTTATATATATACATTCGTATCGTATAAAAAACTTCGTTTGTCCGAAGTTTCGAACTTCGTTTCGTTGAATATAGTAGGGTCCTTCGTTCGTTCGTTCGTTCGTTCGATGAATATAGTAGGGCCCCAGGTTCGCGTCACGCGAGCGCTTTAGTCATGGCTTTATTGTATTCTACTGCTGCGCGTATATGTCAATGTCAAACAAATTTCATACATCTGACGTACAGTTAACGCGCAGCTCACGCGCAGCTAAACATTTACGAGAATACCATTTTGTACCAAAACGTAAACTTAATCGCAACTGCACCGCAACTTGATCGGCGCGTCAAGAAATTACGTGAATCGCACTACTGGGCTTTTCACAATACGTGAGTGCACGATTTTACAATTGATGATTTCTGTAACGCCGCTTTGAATAAAGTTGAATACATTTTTTGTCTCTACTATGGGATGAGTGATTTAACATTCAATTCAAGATATATCATCCGTGGCGCAGTTGGTTAGACGCCGCCTGTGAAACGAGAGGCCGCGGGTTCGATCCCCGCACCGGGAGAAATGTTTGTGCGGCCCACAAATATTTCTTCCGGGTCTGGGTGTTTGTGAGACCGAAAAGTCTCTCGTAGTTCCTGATACCCACAACACAAGACTCAATCTTACTGTGGGGTCAGGACTATGTATGTGACTGAAAGAAAGAAAGAAAGAAAATACATTTATTATTGCATGGCCACATACAAAAAAAAAAAGACATTGTAGCATATAAGATAGTTAACAGTTTGCCATTATATGCGCATGGCCAGACAACAATGACTCCCCATTCAGCTATATGCTGCAGTACAACACAGCTGTACTGCAGCGCTGATTTTCAATGGAGGGTCAGTGTGACATCCGGACGCTATGTCCGCCAGCAACACATTTGCTTAACATTTTATTACATACAATGTTAATAAAATAATATTAAACAACACACTAAAATTATAACACAACATTAATAAAATAATAATAAAAACAACACACTAAGAATGGAAAAAAGCAATAAAAAATAATAGCAACATCAAATAAAACAAAAATAGTAATAACAATTCCAAAAAATGAAAATAAAATAGCAGTAAATAATTCACAAACAAAATTCTAATTAATACTTTTGAAAAATAACACATTACAACACTGAAATAAGGCAACTGCAAATTATTCTACCCACAGAATAAAGAGTAACATAAATAAATAATAATCAAAAACACATCATAAATACCCGCACCGCACAAATAAAATAAAATGCGCTGTGTCATATTGAGCACGCCATGTGCAAAAACCGGCCGCGCCAGAATATCGTTGAAGCAAGACAATCTGTGAGTAAGACCAAACTATCTAACTATTGATTTGTTGATTTATGTGTTGTTAAATAATTTAGGAAATGTTTTAGTTATAGTTAATAAATAATACATGCTTACATAAATGAATTTTGACTAAGATTCACAGCTTTGCTTTTGATCTGCAAGAAGAAATTGTTTGTACAAGCGTTTAAAACTGTTCTTACTCTTTTTAGATCGTATAGGCGGCGGGACGTTATTCCAGCAGCGCGTAGCCGCGTATTTAAAAGATCCTCTAAAGGCCGCGGACCTGTGAAGTGGCAACGACAGCGGATTCGTGGAAGAACGGGCAGAATATACGAGGTGGTCTTGCCTCCAGGTCAACTTATCATAAAGGTATTTAGGTCGCTTAGATGCAATAACACCAAATAACAAAGAGGCCAAGTGTAATTTTCTACGCGCTGACATCTTAAGAATGTTCGCGCTGTTTAGGTGCGGTGTGACATGGTTGCGGCGGGGAATATCGAAGCAGAACCTAGCGCACGCATTCTGCACCCGTTGGATAAGTCGATCCGTACGAGATAGAAGACACGGACCATATACGACGTCACAGTAATTAAATCTAGACAGTACCAGACTGTCAACTAGTTTTTTTCTGATATTAACGGTGAAGTATTTCCTGAAGCGGTATAATAGTTTTAATCTGTAGAAACAGTTTTTCACAACGTTTTTAATGTGCGCTTCAAAACGAAGCTCAGGATCAAAAATTAGACCCAAGTTACGCACCGAATCCACCACGTCAATACTGACTCCTAAAATTTTGATATCTGGCTTAGCAGACAATATGGACTGAACTTGTTTTTTACTGCCTAGAATCAAGCATTTTGATTTAATAGGATTTAAAACTAAGGAGTTGCAGTTAGACCAGGACACCACTTTCTTCAATTCCTCATTAATTTTATTTACGGATGATGATGTCGCATCAGCCTTAAAAGACATATACATCTGTAAATCATCCGCAAACATGTGGTATTTACAGTCTCGCAAACAACTCGTTATGTCAGCACCATATATGATATATAGAAGAGGACCTAATATAGATCCTTGTGGTACTCCTCTAGTGACAAATTTGGGAGAAGAACATATTGAGGAACCATCCTCCTTCCTCAACTCAACATACTGGCAGCGGTTTTTCAAGTAGCTGTGGAACCATTTTATTGTATTGGGTTCGAACCCATAATAACTTAATTTCGATAAAAGTAAATTATGGTTTATGGAGTCAAACGCGCGTGAGTAATCGAGCAGAGTGAGAACTGTACCCTCTCCCCTATCCCGAGCCGTCAGAATATTGTCTAATGTCAGAATATTGCCGTCAGAATATAGACTGTTGGGTGTTATTATTATTATTATTTATTTTCAATTTGTATACATTCTCCTAGGTTAGTAGGGAAAAACCATATTCCGCGGGCTTTTGGGCCAAGCAAGATATGGGTGGTTTCTATGAGATCTTGGAATAGAATTCTATTTTGGTTATGATTGATCTACGGATAGGAATTTCCTTACGATTCTGCAAGTATTAAGGACTGTGGCTTTTTGTAGAAGAATATATGAGAGTTTATGCACACCAAGAGATTTAAGACTCGTATGTAGTGTGTGAGGAATTACACCTGTAGAAGACAGAACTATCGGTATTGTTTTTACTGTCTGTACTCTCCATTGGCTTTTGAGTTCTATCGATAGGTCCGTATATTTGGCAATTTTTTCTGAATATGTGGATGCGAGATTGTGGGTATTAGGTATAGCTATGTCTATTAGGTAAACGGTACTATGGTCTTTATCATGGAGTAGGATATCTGGTCTATTGAAATGTATAGTTTTATCTGTGATTATTGTTCGATCTGTGATTATTGTTCGAATATTATTATTTTCGTTTTTGTTACTAACTTCTCAGCACTTGGCTGGTATAAATTACACCTGCGGACCGAAGCCAAGCAAGCGTAATTAATGGTCTTATAATTGTAGAGGTGTAGTGATAGGCATATTATGGTGGACTATATCGTTTTCATCTATTTGCATGAATTTTCTTACGATACGACAGGTATTTAAAATGGCTGCTTTCTGGAGAGTAATATAAAGGGATTCACTAAGATTTAAAAATTTTAGACTATTATGCAGATGCTTTGGGATAACTCCTGTGGTAGATAGGACTATGGGTACTATATAAACTTTTTCTTGCTTCCAAATTCTTGTAACTTCTTCCTTTAAGTCAACGTATTTATTATTTTTTTCAGCTATTGTTTTTTGAATGTTGTGGGTATTAGGGACAGCAATATCAATTAGGTACGTAGTTTTATTTATTTTATCTTGTAATGTGATGTCTGGTCTATTGTAATGTATAGTTCTGTCAGTTAGTATCGCACGGTCGAAATAAAGTTTACACGAGGCATTTTCCAGGACAATATCGGGTTTGTATTTGTAATACGGTACTTTAGTATCTTGGATGAGTGAATATTTAAACGCAAGGCATTGATGAATGATATAAGCTACTTGGTTATGTCTATGGGTATAGTCGGATTGCGTTAGACTAATACATGCTCCGGTAATATGTTGAATAGTTTCAGGCTGTATGTGACATCTACGGCATTTATCTGTTGTAATGGTTGGGTCCTTAATAATAAATTTACGATAGTTTCTAGTATTTATAACCTGGTCTTGAATTGCCATCATGAAACCTTCGGTTTCTGGGAAAATATTGCCTATTTTAAGCCATTTATTTGAAGCGGTTTTATCTACATGTGCCTGTTCCAAATCATGTGGGTGTCGGCCGTGCAATACTTTCTTTTTCCAGTCTTCTATTTTCTGTTGTTGCCGGTTTATGATATTAGGAGTTTCGAGGTGTGTCTGTTCGTGTAAATTTAATGGTGTAAAGTTATTATCATTGTGGACTATTGCTTTGTGCATAATACTAGTATGAGATTTTGTATGAAAGTATGTTTTAAGGCTATGTAGTTGTTTTAGCCAGAGATGATGTATGTCTATAAGACCCCTGCCTCCTATTTCTCTTTTTAAAGTAAGTCTTTCTATGGCTGCTTTCGGATGGAGATTATTGTGTTTTGTGAGTGTGGTTCTAGTAATCCGTTCTACTTTTTCTATGTCTGTTTTGGTCCATTTTATAATACCAAAGGAATATGTTAGTATTGGGATCGCGTAAGTGTTAACTGCTTTAATCAGGTTTTTACTAGACAATTGGGATTTGCAAATAGTATTTACTCTTCTCTGATATTCTGCGGTTAGGGTATGTTTAATTTTCGTGTGATCTAATCCCTTTAGTTGATTATAGCCTAGATATTTGTACACATCATCTGGTTCCATTGCGGTTATTGTATCTGTATAACTAAGTGTGTAGTCGCCAGGTCGTATTTTACCTTTTATTATGTGAACTGTTTTACATTTTTCTAATCCGAAATTCATATTTATATCTTTACTAAATATTGCTGTAGCCTCTATTAGTTTCTTCATGTCTTTTTCATTTCTAGCATATAGTTTTACATCATCCATGTATATAAGATGTGAAATATTTATGTTTTCTGTGGGATTTTTTAGTTGATATCCGGTACGACAGCTATGTAGTATATGTGATAATGGGTTTAAGGCGAGGCAGAACCACAGAGGACTCAAGGAATCGCCTTGATAGATACCTTTTCTGATGTTTATCAGCCGTGTTGTTACTGGATTATTATGGCTATTTAAATGTAGAGTCGTTTTCCAATAAGTCATTATTTTTTGTAGGAAATCAATTAGTTTATTATTTATTTTATATATTTTAAGTATTTGCACTAGCCAGGAATGAGGTATACTGTCGAAAGCTTTTTTGTAATCGATATAGGTACAGTGGAGGTTTCTATTTTTCGATGCTGCATGTTTATGTATGGTAGAATCTATCACAAGTTGTTCCTTGCATCCCATGTGGCCCCGCCTGCATCCTTTCTGTTCTTCTGCTATGATGTTGTTGTTTTCAATATGGGCGTTGATTTTAGTTGAAATAACGGACGTTATTATTTTATATATTGTAGGTAGGCATGTGATTGGGCGGTATTGGGAAGCTTGGGCGGATATTTTATCTTTAGGGAGCATGTATGTTATTCCAGTAGCAATAAATTGTGGTATGTCCTGTTTATTTAATATTATATCAGTAAGAGTCTTTGCTATTGTTTTGTGTAATGAAGTTAATTTCTTATACCAGAAGTTGTGTATTTTATCAATGCCTGGAGATTTCCAATTATGAAGCCTATTTGTAGTAAGTTTTATATCTGATTCTGTTACTTCGGTAAATCCCATTTCTTCTATTGCACTCCATCTATTTTCTTCTTCTTTAACCCAATCTGCTTTGTCATTATGCTGTATTTGTTCTTCCCATAAACTACCCCAAAAACTTTCTAATTCTTCTTTTGTAGGCGTACATTCGATGTTTTCACTAGAACTATCTCTATACTGATTTCGTAAATTTCTGTAAAACATTTTTTCGTTTGCAGAAAATAAACTATTATCTTTCCTTCTTTGTTGGGTTTTCTTGTATCGTTTTAGCCTCTGGGCTTTAAGTGCAAGTTTTTGTTTAAGCGTATCCAGAAATTCTTCAGGTTTTTTATTATTGTTTTCATGTCTAGTATGGGTTCTATTATTTTTAAATATTTCTTCTACTCTTTTAACAACTTTCTTTGATCTATTATTGTTTATGTATTGGGTAAGCCTTCCACAATCTGCTCTAAGTTTTTCTATGTCTTTTTCCAGACGATATTGCCATGCCGGTTTACTATTGCGTTTGGGTATAGGATGTATGGTACTATGGTCCGTTATTTTGTAACCGAGTTCTTCACTTATTACTAAGGCTGTGGAATATATTAGTGTATGTACATCTATTAATTTACTGGTTTCGGATAAAAACATATTTAAAATATCTTTATTAAATAAATGAATGAGTAATTTAAGTTTAGGGCTATATTTTAGTTTGGGTAATTTAGGCCGAGATGTTGGGTCTAGCCCTGAGTATAGTGTTAGCGTTGTTATAAGTTTATTTTGCAGTTCTTGGATATTTGGGTTCGTTATGGGGTTGGATTCCATAAAACTATCTACGTCATTTTCGAATGTTAGAGTTATTGTTTCTGTTTGTGTGGATGTATGCGTAATTAAGTTGGAGGGTTGGTTTAATGTTAGTGGTTCTGAGTTAATTTGTGTCGGGCTGTAGCGAGATAAGTCGTACCTATCGCGATTGGGTGAATTCCTGAGATTACTAATTTCATTGCTGTCCATTTCTGCATTTAATTGTCTCCTAACCTCTTCTTTTAGCTGATCGAGAACATCTTGGGGAAGTAATTTATTTCGCTCTATTGCTCTTTTCTGGTCCGATAATCGCTGTTCTGTTACTCTAATATCTGGGTACTGCCGTGAAAAATGTTCATGTAACTGTTTCCTGTATATTGTCATGTCTGACTCTAATTTGGTGATATAGTAGTAAGTGCGCATAATAAATAGGTTAACTTTTTTACTCCATGACATGCGCACTCTAGGTTTCCCAGCTTTAGTGGTCACGGGTAAAAAGGTATTAACCTCCCGTGCAGCATCTAGAGCTAGTGTGGGGGGAACTCTAATATTATTTAAGGGTGGGGAACTAGGCAAAGAAGGTGTATCACATACAGACGGCGTATATGATGTTGTGCTTGGGCTATATGGTTCTATGGGGCTATTTGATCTACTGTCAGTCAGTCTGTCTAAGTCATTGTCGGCTGTAATATTTTCGGGTGACCCGGTGGGAGTCCGCCTGCTCAACTCCTCACCGCTGACGGTTCGTACGCTGGAACACCCAGCGTCAGCTCCAGGTGTGCCCCGGCGATCGCCCCCGGGAAGCGGCCCTCTCATTTTCTTTTTAGAACGAGTCTCCATGTTAAATGGGTTACCATTGCCACGTTAGCCACATCAGTAAAGAAAACATTGTGTTGCCCGCCCCCTACGTGATCAGATGTTCGATCAGGACGTGTGGTTGGATTTTAGGGGGCTTATTATTATTATTATTATCATCTTTATTACGTCGTAACAAAGTGCCCAAACCAAATCTCCCAAAACACCTATTTATCGCTCTAAAGATCCTGCGATCGATGAAGGAATTAACTCATCCCATCGTGTGCAAAACCTCCAAAATTGTATGGATTGCCAAAAATACACAAGGAAAATGCTCCACTACGTCCCATTGTGAGTCAAATCGACACACCAACTTACAGATTGGCTCAGCACGTAGCAAAAGTGCTTTCACCACTCAGAGGAAACACTAGAGCATCTGTGAAGGATTCATACCAATTTGTCAGTGAAATTAAACATCTACAATTAGCTGACAATGAGACAATGGTTAGTTTTGATGTCCAGTCACTTTTTACAAGCTTACCAGAACAAGACTGCATCACAATTGTCACTAAGAGAACAACTTTCCACTAGAATATGCAGAATTACTGAAACATTGCCTCACATCTGGCTATATGTTGTGGAATAATCAATACTATGTACAAACGGATGGCGTCGCTATGGGCTCACCTGTATCTCCGGTAGTCGCTGATATTTTCATGGAGGACTTTGAGGAGAAAGCCCTTAGTACAGCCCCAGTCTCACCAAGATTTTACAAGCGGTACGTAGATGATACTTTCACAATTTTACCATCTAACCAAGTAACTGCATTTTTAAACCACCTTAACTCCATTAACAATAAAATTCAATTCACTATGGAGTTAGAAAATAAGAAATCTCTTGCCTTCTTAGATGTTTTAGTAATCCGTAATCCTGATCAGTCCTTAAGTCATACTGTGTATAGGAAAAAGACCCATACAGATATATACTTCAACGGTGATTCTCACCACCATCCAAAACAGTTAGCTACCGTGGGTAAATCTTTGTTTCAAAGAGCACAAGGAATCTGTGACGAGAAACACCTGGCGACTGAGCTGCAACACGTCAAACAAGTACTGCGAGACAACAAGCTCCAAATTCCACGCCGCCGTCACAGAAACCGAGTGAAACCAGCCACAGTTGAACGGGTCCCGGTTGTCTTGCCCTACATAAAAGGTGTCACGGACAAGATTGGCTATATCCTGAAGCGTGCTTCTATCAAAACATACTTCAAGCCGCCCAAGAAGATTAGTCAATTTCTACCACCTGTCAAGTGCCATATACCTTTGCAAGAACAGGGAGTATATAAAATAGACTGCGACTGTGGCCTCTCCTACATTGGTCAAACCAAAAGAAGCATAGGGACCCGCGTGAAAGAACATATAGCTGACGTCAAACATCGACGCTCAACGAAGTCTGCAGTTGCTGAGCACATAGAAGAAGGCTCCAAGCATTACCTTCGTTTTGACCAGCCCCAAGTCCTCGCGAAAGAACACCGTTTCCTGCCCAGGATGTTTCGCGAGGCTATTGAAATTAAAAAACATCCAAATTTCAATAGGGAAGATGGCTTGAAGCTTGCACAAACATGGGATCCAATTTTGCACTTAATTAAATCGGAACCCAAAAGACCAACTGCCAGACCTCAAGACACAGTGAGCTCCTTCTGCGTGGATCGGAACGCGAAAACAGATTAGTTATTTAAATTAACTTTTTAATTTTTTTATTTAATAATTCAAAATTAAGGGTAGTTAAATTGTAACAGTCACTGAAAGGATGACTAATACCTCCAAAATACCTCAGTCCGCCCCGTGACTACGAAAACTGTAAAGTGATCGAAACGTCGGGACTTCAAAAAAAAATGTAAAAATTAAACTAAATCCGCGATAAAATCTGTAAATAATAGTCTTATTTCAACAGTATTGATTTTAAAAGTGAAAAAGTTATAACTTACTTCGGACTTCGAAGGTTACGAACAAATTTCGTTTTGTTTTATGCTTACCTTTTGACTAAAAGACTCCTAAAATGTTGGAATTTGTGCGTGCAAACTAGCAATATCAATGGTAAAATCGTTACTACAGTATTTTAGAAGTAAAGTAAAGTTGTTTTTTAAATGAAAATATATATTTGATAAAAACGTGACTGCATATTATCGGTATGATGTATCATTTCATCCTAAATGTAAGAACGCAATAAATAATTTTCTTTAAAGGAAATATGTCAGAAATTGTATATTTGTGAGTAATCTTATCGGTCTGCCCGATTTAAGATTTATTTTTAGTAAAGAGTTTATTTTAAGATTTTGAAAACTTACCTACGTTAATGCGATTTATCTTAAAACAGAAAATTGATAGATGTTTACATTCTTTGAAATGAAATTAATAAATGCATGACGTCAGAAGTGGTCGCATCTTACCTATGATTCATCAAATAGCTATCATATACGGCTCTCTATTGAACTGAGATCTCACACATCAGTAAAAGATTTTCACTTTAGTCCATTAAGCTGTCTTAACCCACTGTTGTGGTGGGATGGATTTGTATTATATTTTTCATGGAAAAATCTATAGGAACGTTAAGACTAGTTCCAAGTCGTATTTTCTGGCAATATATTGGTCTTTTGGATCTACTAAACATCATTCCAGTCAGTACCAGGGTGCGTTTTCGCACAAAATCTTCTAAATTTCGCGCGTTCTTTAGCATTAAATCGGAAACATTGCAAAATATAGCTGTTTGTGGTAATTTACCAGTGGTAGTGGTACGTCTCTCATTTGTGAGAGGCCGCCTGGGTACCACCACAATGTAATAGACATTAGGAAGACCTGTGTCCAGTCAATGGACGGCGATAGGCTGAGTATTTAAGCAACTACAATCTAATCAGTAATCAATCATAAAATTGTATTATAAAAATGGACATTGAGGGATGGGCATTTTAGCGGAAACTGTAAAATGTCCACTCACATCTTATAGAAAATGTTGGGATAGGTGTAATGTAATGAAATAAAATAAAAATGAAATTATGTATGCTTATGTTTATTTATAATGTATGTAAACATGTACATATTCATACATTTATTTCTATATATATTTGCATATGTTTATATTTATGTTATTATTTAGTTATTCATTGTATTTTATTATCATTTTAATGTTAAATAACATATATGTAGATACCACGTTTGCAAAACTGTTTTTCATTAAATATTAGCTCGAAGATGATGCTTACCTTACTAGTTCAGTCTAAAACTACCCATACATTTCGTTGCTTCATATGTTGATGACATCAACTTCAAAATACAACTTTTGCACTAAAACGCAACCACAAACTTCGTTACAATGTAAATTATCTTTTTTACTAATCCCCAAGATAACCCAACCAGCACAAAACAAGCATCTAAAATTAAATTTAATAAATAAATACACCCAACAGGCTCATACATAGATCGTGACCTCGATCCTAAGATCGAGTCTTGTGTTGTGGGTATCAGGAACTACGGGAGACTTTTCGGTCTCACAAAAACTATGTATATTGGAAATTGTTTATTGGTTATGTAGGCAATTAAATAGCTCTTATGACATGTACATACATATCCTACTTAATCTCTACATACAAGTATATTGTATAAGTATTATTTTTATTATTTTCTAATTAGTTATCATCAGCATCATCAACCCGTTGCAGTCCACTACTGGACATTGGCCTCTCTCAAATTAATTAATTCTCTCCCATTCTTAATAGTATTCCATTATAATATTTATTACTATTTAATTGTATTTTTTTTTTTAATTTATATATTTACGTTAATCAAATTAAATTTCTTACTAGACCATGAGTATTATTAAAACAGTGCGTAGCGGTTTTTTTTACTGCAGTGATAGGTGAGACGAGCATGCCGTTCGCCTGATGGTAAACGTAACGACTGCTCATGAACAGTAGCAATACCAAACAACACCCCGAATTACAAAGCAATGCTTGGCATTTCCCTGCGCTCGCCACCCTGAGATGTTAAGTCTCAATATGTCCAGTAGTTACTCTGAAATACAATATCCTACAAACCGAAACAAAACAGTGCATTGTCACTGTTGCTTGGCAGGAGGAATAGACATTGCGGTGGTACCTACCCAGGCGGCCTCTCACATATGAGAGAACTACTATGTACCAGTAAAAAAGCGGTTTATTGTTAACAAATCAATCTTTATCAAAGCTGACTGATGCAACCAAATCATGATCACAGTCTGTGTTCCACGCGTGTTCGCCGGCTGAGCGTATTTTATAATGAATAATAATGTGAATCAGCACTTACAGCACTTTCGCTATCTCTCATATCTCATAATTAATCCATAATCGGATTTACTACCGCAATTATTAAATTCTTTTAATTTTTTATTAAAACAAGAATTCACGTACGAATAAATACGTTACTCATACCTTTCTAGATTTTTAGATTAGTATCGTCGAGATAAGATTGCATGGCAGCTATCGGAACGTCAGCAAACACGCCCACAAATAACATGTGCCCGTTAGGATGAATGTTCTTGCAACTGTTAGGTAATCAGTTTCAGATATAAATAAATAAATAAATACACCCAAAAGTCACATACATAGTCCTGACCCCACACTAAGATCGAGTCTTGTGTCGTGGGTATATCAGGAACTACGAGAGACTATTCAGTCTCACAAGACTTTAAACAAAAACCTGGGGTTCACACAAATATTTGTTTTAGTGCGGGGATCGAACCCTCTCATATAGACAACAACTACATACTTCATCATATATTTACAAAAAAAAACAATCCGTAAAGTTTTTTCTGCATACAATAGACAAAGGGAATGGAGAATGATTACTGACAGATCGACAGCACCGGCAATATCTTAATAAATGAAGAGCAAAAAAATAGGGAGCTAACATATTATAAATACAGGCATCTGATCAAAAATTTTGTATAAAAATTGACCTCTGAAAAAGCTAGGGTAACAAAAACATACAGTCGAATTGAGAACCTCCTCCTTTTTTGAAGTAGGTTAAAATACGTCGCGACTCTACCACTGATAGAATCTGCTTCATGACAAACCACTTGAACCTACATACTTATCATAACACGCATGGCGAAACCCACACGAACTAATGACTCACGCCCAAGAGGCCCGTAGGAGACTTATGCTCATTGGCTAAACCAACATACCGTAAGGGCAAGTTAGTGATAATGACCCTAAGATTTTTTTGCTGGAGTGCACTTTACAGATTAAATGCATGACGTTTTACACTTTAAATTAAAGCATTAGTGTAATTATCTAATGGCCAGAAATCAAGTTTCACAAATTATTGCTCTACCTACGTAGATGGCACAATGCTTAGCGCCAGGTGCAACATAATTCCTTTGCCGTGCCAATATCAAACACTTGCATTGTTTTGAAAATATATGATTCATGATTCGTGTCCCGCTTAATTAATGTATCAATATCTGTCGGGTGCACGCGAGCACGGTCTGTGCTCAGCCGACAAGGCCAAAGAAATGTGTCCGCATTCGTGTCGTGTTGTTGCTTCTCTAGGCATCGCCTAACGTCGCAGAATGCCGACTGCTTTTATCTCTGAGACGTGTTAAGCTTTGTCTAACACGTACCATTTGTGGCATTTAGAACATGTCAGTTCAATTGTATAATTGTAATAGTACATAGAGCGACAAATACGCAATATCAGTTTTACGCTCACATATAATGACGTTTGCAATTTAATCAGTTCAAACAATACGTCTCTGACACGGCTTAATCCACATTACTAGCTCAAGTTTATCAAATCGCATAATGAGATATTATTAAGTGGCGTGAAAATTGGTAGCGCACGTGGCAACGTCTCAATGTGTGCACGCATCTACATAATATGTACATACATATAAAGTTTTATTTTTAGAGGCAAGATAAATTGCCAATATCCACAGCATCATACACGGTTCGTACATATGTACAATATAATGTACTGAAAATAACATTGAAAAACATAGCGGTAAAAAATTTTCATTTTTAATTACATTAAATAATAAGCGTTATCATATTAACTTATAATAGACATACCTTTGTGTATATCAGAAATACTTACATGTATAATAATTGTTCATTTGGCATAATAAATTAATATTCAGTAAAGCCTTTAGGGTGTCCTTGCAAAATGTTCTGTCAGCAATGCGTCCGCCCTATCTGTGCCAAAACGCAATGTTACTAAGCAATGTAAATAATCACAAAGCAAAAAATGATTCAGATAAATATACTGGGAAATCTAACGAAAGTTAAATCGGATTGCGCATCATCAGGTTAACAGGTCATTCTCACTGATTTCATGTTACGGCTGATGCCAATAAAACTAGTCTCGTGCATAACACGGTTCAAACGATTGTCAGTATTATTTTCGTCGCATAACGTCTAAAAATACATTTGTCTCTACAAATATTGGACGGCGAGGCGGAGTGGCGGCGGCGCGGCGGTGCGGCGGTTGTGCGGCAGCGGTGCGGCAGTGGAGCGGCGCTGGTGCGGTCTGCGGCGTGGTACACCGTGGCGCAGCACGCACACGGCGTGCGGCTCACCCTCGCGTCTCCGTCTCGCTGCCGTTATCGACCTTCTTGTTATCTCAACAAGAGCTACTCAACCGGCCGATAAACAAGGAGCAAAAGCGTGCGCCCGCGCCGTTTTGCCTCATTCCATCCCACTTGGTGCTTTGCGATTAGTTCGTCCGGCTCGCGTCGCGCTCGGCCCCGACTCGCTCGTTCAGTTGCTCACTCGTCGCCGTCGCGCCGTCACGATACGCACGCGTTCTTCTCGCACCATGAACCAGCAAGCCAACAACACATAAACCTTCCAAAATGAAGCCCAATCGGTTATAACGTTTCGTTATTAAATCCCCATTTATTATTAGTTCGAATATATTATATTGTGATATTTAGTTAGTTCTCCAATGTTGTTATTATTTATAACCATTACGATGGATTCGAATTATATTGTTTAGTATATTTTTTTCTTTTAATATTAAATTCAGTGCTCAAGTTCAATCTCATTCCAAAACGCGCAGTAATTAAACACAAGTAATAAGACAAGAATTGCGATGACAGCCAAAACTCGTTCACATGCGAAGGAATATGGAACAGCACTATGTGGTGAGTACATTTTCTAACCTATCATTTGTACGAGCGGTGTGGGGCATCCATGTGTCGAGACTCGGCGCCGGCCGCCAGCCGCGGGTCGCTGGTCGCCGAGCGCCTGCTCATTGGAATCTCATTAATTACTTAATTTCACCATTACCCGACTCTGTTTTCTACTCATTACTGAATAACCTCAACAGTATTAAAGCAATGTACTCTGTCACACCCTGGTATCGCGCCCTTGTTTCTGAAAGTGTGTAATTGTAAACACATCGTGTGGACACGTCACTCACACGCCTCTGCCAATGCCCCTGTGTAATTCGCTGTAAATATCTCTTAGTGCCAATAAATCTACTCAATATTATATTTTTCTTTATGTTTTAAAATTCGTAGAAGTGGAAATCGCAATATAAACATTCCCAGAATATGTTTTGCCACTAATATATCCACTAAATACTTCATAATGATTTCGCACAAAATAATAAATGTAGAGCATATGTTAGAGTTTTTGTGACGTGCGCAACTGTTTTCACCATAAATATGTGTATTTGCAATTGAAATGTGAAAATACCAAAGAACATTAATGAGAGTAAAATAAACTATTGCTCAATCCTTATATATACATATATCACATTGTATTATGTGGCGACTTCATCTAGTTACTTCATTAGTTTACTTGGCATAGCTGTGATGAAAGCTCCGACCATAGATTAGAATTATATACAGTGATAGATGCGCAACTCTACTTTTTTTTATTTTCCGACTTGTTTTCGCCATTAGAGGGCGCGCTAGGCAAACGCGCAAAATTTCATATTTGTTATTCCAATATTTTAAAATGTGTATCTTTTGTAACCTCTTGTAATTTTGACCAATATGAAGTTGAAATTGTTTTTAATATCAAGAAAGTTCATAATATCAATATACAAAACATATTTCTTGGTTTAGTGGTACACTTCCGCCTTTTACAATTAGATTTAAACTAATTACAAGATAATTTCCCGTACTCGCCAGAGTCGAGCGTGGCGCTAGAATCGAAATAATCATTTTCAATATTTTTCTTGTACGAAGTCGCACCCCTGTGGCTCCGACCGACATGTATTACCATTATCCACTTTCATATCGGTTATTAAGATTACTATCATAATTGAACACTTTAAAATTCGGACTGATATACACATATAAATAAACAGATGTACGTGATAGACGTGTGAATCTGATAATATATTTATATTTTAAGAATTGTTTGAAGAAAATACCAGAAGTTTACAATATTTAGCAGAATAGGCATTAAAACGCGATAATGTTTTGATTACTACAGCAAGGAACAGTGATTTTATGTGCCTCAAGCACTTTCTATGTAAACATAGGTTTTTCCTTTCGATTACAAAGACATACTTTCTAGAAACATCTTATAAATAATTCGGTCATGAACTATATTATCATATTTCTGTGAATCATATCATAAACAACTCTTATAAATAATATTTAAATGTTAACACATAATGATATAACAATAAATTAAAATCATACAGCTAATTATGTTGAAATTTTATCACTTTGGTATCAGGATTAGTTAATTGTTGTGTTTAGTAGAATAATATTTAATTCGATTAAATATATAAAATAAGTATAAACCCGTTTTAAACAAATAAATCATTGGTTGTATAGATTTTAAATTGAACTGTAAACTAGTGATACTGGAAAGTACAAAATGGCCTAAATTTATGTTTAGTTAAACGCTCTATTTAATTTAATGAGTCAACTGTAATTCAGCTAAAATTATTCAACTTGATATTGTTTATGAATAATAACCGGTCCATTAATAACCTTGGTTTCCTCAATAAACATGTTAATTTCCTGTAATTGGTTGCAAATATTCAATATTTACTAGAGGCTATGTTCTTCGTATTGACGTAGGCAATAGCTATATGAAATGAAATACGAAAGTAAACGACATTAACTGAAATTACGTCAATCGTCTCGATAACTTTGATTGGCTTAAAATTAAAAATATTGAGTTATTGGATCATTATCACTTAAGGCCACTTAGGGGCAAGCTATTATTCAGTGCTAAGAGACTGTAATTAGCTGATATGCTATTGACTGAATACATGCATAGGCCATATAGCCCTCCACGTAGACCTAATGCAGATTAATGGACTTCACGTACCATATATAAATATATACATTCTTACGAATCGCTATGGTATGCCGGTATCCTCACGATATTTTCCTTCACCGTTATAATGCGTGGTGTGTGACTACCAATGGTCAATAATTCAAATAATTGTTAGGATATATTAATCAGAAGAAGAACCTAGAAAAAGACGCTCTACCTGTTAAATCTACTGAAATCCTAGGCTAAAATCACGAACTAAACAATTTGATTTATACTTTACTGTACTTTATAGTATGGAGAGACTTGGTGTAGTAACATAGAAGTCATTCATAAGGTTTCTATCTCCACAACAGGTTCCCGAGTAAGTTTTACTCGCTCTTTCACAATACTACGTATCACAACTTTATAACAAGAAGCGACACACCATAAACGATCGTCTGTACCAAAATACCATGCGTATTACTACGGTTCAAAGACCAGATAATAAGAAAGGGTATAAAGTAAGGGTAAAACCGTTGGGGTATTAGATTATGCACCCCAACAAGAGCGTATGAAGTAACTACCCTTTCACTCCAAACTTAGAGAATTCCTGCCCGTAGTTATCATTATCCGACCAATGCAGTTATAAAAGGAAGTCGTGTTTTTATATTTGTAAAACGGAAACAGCACTTCCATATAAGATATAATTAATCATGTTATGTATGGAAAATTTGAAGTAATTGTGAACCACTAATTTGCTGCTTGTGTTGCTTGTCCCGGAGGTTACATAGGTTATCAAACGTCTCACATGATTACTGTATGTTGTAGAATCATGTAGCAGACAAAAAAATCATTTCTTCAAAACATTGATTGTAGATGTCCGTTTCGGCAAACCATGGCACATGTCCTTAGTCTATTGAACTATACTTTATTCAACTTGTACAGTTATTACATTGTCGGTAGATACAACAATTGCATCTATATTACACAAGTTCTGACGCATGTGATACAATATCGCCATGCCAAGTCCGGGATATATCAGTATTTTTAAACAACTTATGAAGATAACTCAACCTGATCACAAAAATTGTGTCACAGTTCGAAATGTAAGCACTGATGAGACAATGACCGAATGAATAATAATCCATTTCTAAAACTGTCAATATGTAACCGCAAAAGATTGCTGTGATGTGGGAAGCGGAATCATCGTACGGACTATCGCAACGATAGGCATATCACAAACCGACTGTCAGTTTACAACCACTTTTTGATTGGGTTATAAACAGATAAACTAAGCTGTATGATTTTATTCCTTAGTCATTTTATTCACAAAAAAAGTAATTGTAAGGTCTTACTAATTATTTTGGCGTACACAACAAAATATAGGTAGTATTAAACTAAAACAAAAAAGATCCGTTTCAACACATCAAAGATAAGCTCACTACGTCTTATTATTCAACGTTAATATTCCTCTACAAAGTTCGCTAAATAACAAACGAATTATCTTTAAACCTTTTTCATACTATAAACACAAAAACATCTCATAATTATTTATCATTTAAAAAACAAATGCAACGTGCATTTGTTATTGTTATTTGAGAGAAATGTTGAATGGTGTTTCTCGGAGCGCGTTCCGCGAAGTCGGATGCCTCAGGTACAAAAGCGTTGGACGAAAGGAACCAATGTAGCTGTACAGAACCTTCATTATTCTCCAACAAAGCAAACCGCAACACGATGAATATTTCAATACAGAAACTATTTTCTATTGCAAAATTAAGAACGGAATATAAATACACTGAAATACGAGAATGTACCTCAAATGTGCGTAAAAATAAGGCAAATGCGTCAAAGTTGTTAACGTGTGTGTTTGTAATATATAAATTCGGAAGAATGTGTACGTAACGAGACAATATT
The DNA here is from genome assembly GCA_023078785.2 of Hyles euphorbiae. Taxonomy (NCBI): domain Eukaryota; kingdom Metazoa; phylum Arthropoda; class Insecta; order Lepidoptera; family Sphingidae; genus Hyles; species Hyles euphorbiae. The sequence continues at coordinate 13,147,010 of CM041033.1, read as the reverse complement.
CCTTTGAGGATGCCTTCGTCAGTAATGCAAAGCTACATTGTAGTAACGCGAAGGGCTTCTATCCGCCTTCTCAATATATTTATAACTGTGATGAAGTGAAATTTATTTTGGCTTTACAAAGTGACGTAGTAATCCTTAGTAATACTTATAAATTCGTCCACTCAGGCAAGGCCCTTGCGATTAAGGATTGACGCATGCAAATACATATATACACATAAGTATATAAGTTAATATTTATAAACATGACATTAAATATAAGTATTTCACAATTTCCAGATAGTAATTAGCAATTAATTGCGAGAAATGCGACACTATCTAAATATAGAGGGACGCAAATGTTTCAAGGAATTAATAACTAATCTATCTATATCAGCCTATATACGTCCCACTGCAGGGCACGGGCCTCCTCTACAATCGACAGTACGATTGAGAGTGGTTAGGCCATATAGTCCACCACGCTGGCCTAGTGCGGGTTGGCGGACTTACATACCATAGATATTTTTTTTATAAATCGCTATGGTATGCAGGTTTCCTCACGATGTTTTCCTTCACCGTTTTAGTGCGTGGTGATTGACTATCAATACACACATGACTCCGAAGTCAGAGGTGTGCCCTGGGATTCGAACCCGCGACCACCGTGAACATGTTGGCAGTCGCGTCTAGTTCGTTTACCAACAGGCCACCACGCACTTCAACTCATAACTAATACTAGCCACCAATTAGTTTATAATGTTATTATTTGGAGCAAATTGAAGTTTTTGTTAAGCTAACTAATCACTGCATACAAATATGTTAAAAAATTAATAAAATATCAGGTATGTAAGACATAACGTCAAAAACGAGGTGTAATAATGATAAGCAATGCGGTAGTAATTGTAAAAAAAAGTTACGAAAATTATTTTAAATCACGATTTCTAGGACAAATAGTTCGCAAAACAGCAATAATATAGAAAAGAAACTTAATAGCAAACCAACTGATATTTTATATCGTAATTGACAAAAAAATATACACATCTTAACAAAGACGGACATTTATTTTTGTTACACATTTATGTTATTTATGTACTTGTAGATATTTACAATGTCTGTGTGCCCCGCCGAACAGCAGTGTAGATACATGCACTATTTGTTCCGGTTTGAACAACATTCCAGCTATAGTAAGTACTGGACATGCTCGTATTGAAATACGAAGCATTGCCATGTATGTATATTATGTTCATGATGTTGTTTGGTTTTGCTACCGTCCATGAGCAGTCATATCGCTAATTATCAAGCGACTGGCGTGCTCGCCTGGCCATTCATAGCATTAAAAATAAAATAGGTATCTAACCAAATAGTTGAAGTAAAGCTACACAAATTGTTATGATAACAAATTTTGTTTTGTTATTATGTCCCTAATAAATAATAAAAGCAATAAATAATGTTCAATAAAGCTATTTCATTGTTTTATTATACCTACTTTTTACCGGAATGTATATTAATTCAAGGGCACATGTATAATATAAACGTAATTGCAGTTGATTTCTCTTTATTGAACTTGGCTTCTTAATCTTTATACAGTTTACCCTTTCATTATGACCTTTATAAAAACTTTTGATAGTCAAACGCTTTATTCTTATATATTCTTCCTCTAGGAATCTCGAAAGACTGAAACCACAACTCAGATTGCTCGAATACGTTTTCTATCTAAACTCTTTGGTCATTTGCAACTCCTAAGCTATAAAAAATAACAAAAGCATACATAACTGTAAATACAATGCATTTATGATTACACACAAACTTTAGTACAGCAGTCATTAATTATTATCATTGTTGTGCGTTGTTTAACTTTTCTACTTTACACTAGTTCTATAAAATATTCTTCATAATTTATTCAGTTATAAATTGCACATTGCAGTTTTCTTAAATATGACAAATGTTTGAATATCGAAACACTATCTATGCAGTTTCAATTCCCATGTTAAGGACTTTTTAGAATAATTCTTAATTAAATACTTTAATCTACGAGTATTGCCAATATTTACACACATCAAATAAATACGTTATTACTTCCATTACAGTACACGTAAATATTCGCCAATCCCGAACTTGGTGTTTCATAACCAAGCTAGACCGCTAAATTTAGTTTTATTGAAAATAACAAAATGTTTAGGGGCTCAAACACAAAAGTGCGAATCTGCGCGATGCGAATTCGCAACGCAGAAAACTGTGACACAAATTGCTGCGATGCGATTTAGTGCGGCAAGACTTCTCCCTTGCCCGATTCAGGAGACGCTAATTAATACAGAACGAAAAAACAAAGAAACAGGAATGCACGATGCCAATCGATTCACAAGTTCTTGCAATGCATCATAGGAGCACGTAGTTTTTTACAATGCGATATCATTGCCGTTTTGTATACGGGCCCTAAGACTAAATTCCTGTTTGTTTCGCGATAATATTATGCCATACAACTAGTTGGCCATGATAATTGCATTTTTAAACATCGAACAATACATTTCTTCAGTTTCCTTTCAATGTAGAAGGATCATTGTACAATAAAAATTATCAATTTATTGCGATCACGCCACCAATTCGTGATTATCTCTATACACTTAAATTAATTGTTTTATTGAAGGGATAATTTTTATAGCGGCAATAACGATGTAACAGTAGGTATATCATACAAATCTTTCCATTTACAACGCAATATTTATAGGTATTTATTTTGATGACGACAAATAAACAATTTTAATCTCTGCTTACGTATTGTTTTAACAATTGCGCTTTCAAATTACTTTGTTGCTTTCTAACACTTGCCGTCGAGACTTTATGCCTCAGATATGGATTGATAATTGCATTTCGATATGCTATTTTCTTTAAAATCATTTTTTTAAGTATTGATATTTTTTGTGTTTTCTACATCATATTATATACCTTTTTCTTTTCCAACACTTTAATCTCAATAATCTGCTCAATAAGTCATGTTTCTATTTGTTCATTTATTAAATTTATTAAAATAAGGTTAAAATAAATTTGAAAGAGCTCTATGTTCTACATTGTTATTTTCTTAACATCTGTTACGCAGACAAAAATGCAATAAATATAGTGTGTATCTAATCAATTTCCACTTATAGATAATAGATAATCTTCCTTCATCCCATCCGCAATGATTCATGTTTTATTTCCTTGTTTTTAGGCAATATCATTTCCTTTATCATCGAAAATAAACATTTACAAAGACATAAAAATCATAAACAAACCTTTAAAGTCCTTCCAAAGTTTGTCTCATTATGCGCTGGGCACGACCTTATCATTTTTGTCATCGTCCTCTGCGACGTTAATTTTTTCATAAAATAATTGACATAAATTGCACGAAGTTCCAAAGGTCTTTGACTTACTCCAAAATAGATCACGTCGCAATGTCGATGACTTTCAGACGGAGCTGTCTTATTAGAACGCAGTGCTCGTCTCGCCCAAAAACATTTCATAGAAATATGACTTCTGCAAATTTTTCGCACGCTCGAACGTGCCAAACTGAGATCACTTTATTACTGTTTTTCAACGTTATTATGCTGAATATATTTGCCTTTTTTATATAGTCATGACTGATGATATATAATCGTTGGAAAATAGGATAAACACTTGTAAGCAAGATGGGCTAACCGCAGCCTCCTAGATATAGGGGCCTCCTGAATCAAGGAGTATTCCATAATTTCTTAAAAAAAAAGAAATCACTTCAGGTTTCACTAAATTTAAACTGACAAATATTACTGTACATTTTAACCCACCTGCAAGTTTAAGAAAAGATCAAACTAACAATACAAAACTAATTTTGCTTCGTGTGATATTATATTTGTTGCGCAACCATTGTTTGTATATTTATCCTATTATTTAAACATATATGTATTACTGATTCATATTAAGTAAATATTGTACATTCATAACTGATTCTAAGGAAATTAAATGCAATATCATTTTGTAATTAACTATATCACTGCTTGTTATGATAAGACCTGTGTTAAAAATGTAAATGCACATTGCTTACATTTATGTGAAATTACATACGTAAACATGATGTGTTTTCTCAGTAATCTGGATCTTTGGAATTACTTCGATGAATTCGATTAGGTGATCAGTTTCAACGAAGCGACGCAGAAAATTAAAACGAAAAAACCGGTAGCCATGTAAATAACAGGTTAATTGACCAGAAAATAAAGATGTCGAGTTTGTTTGTTTGTAGGTACGCGCTAATCTCAGGAACAACTCGTTAGAATCAACAAAAAATTTGGTGTTGTATAGCCCTTTGTCCCAGAAAGGCTAAAACCTATATAACATTACGCTATGACCAGTAGAAGCGGAACAGCAATGAAAATGTTACAAGAACGGGGAAAAATATTTATTTTGAAAACGTTTGTCGAACGCGCTGTGTAAACGGTTTAAGTTACACGACAATCAAATATGACGAAGTTTATCATCTTAAAAATTTATAAAAAAAAACTCGATAGCATAATAATATCATGTCTATCTTGAGGTTAGCTTTTGAACCTGGGCGAAGCAGGGTTGGGCCGCTAGTATATTTATAAAGTTCACATCAGTAATTAATGTCCTTGTAAACTAGTGCTCGAATAAAACGCAATCCGAATATAAGTGACTGTGACGTACAACACAATGGAAAATCAAGAATTTTCCATGGAATATTTTGAATATCAAAACTTCATCTTGAACTTGCCACGCATTTACAACAGTTATAAATGCATATCAAATTTATTACGCATAATTATGAAAGTTTTGATAACCATGAGCAGGAAAATAGCTTAATCTGCTAAGAATATAGTTTTATTAACGATCATAATTTTATTAGCGTGAATATAATTATTTTATTGAGCAACAAATTTGCATCGATAATATAACCTTTATAGATGAAGTTGATATTATCCTGATAGATTAATATTCTAACGTAAGCAATTACTTGTGATTTCACAGTTAATAAAATTCAAGCAGCTTCCATCTTTAAATATGTCGCAACTTAAGTATAATTACGTAATAATACACAGTGCTTGAAGTAAATACGTACAATTACAGCAATGAGCTCGTCTTATTACCAGCAATAGAAGTTCAGAGCTTCCGCTCTGCAATCAAAACTAACTTGAAACCCTCGGCAGGATGCCATTCAAGACGCGCTACATGTTTAATGACGTCTAATCAAGCGAAACATGTATGTACATACATGCACATGGGATTATTCATTTGCTTACTATTATTTCGGTAAATGGCTGAAAGAATATTTGTCAAATAAATTTAAAATAGAAGTGTAAATATCACCAACCCCCAATAAACCAACATAATGGACCGTGGCCTAAACCGGCTCCATCGAACGCTGGCTTCAAGATATGTCCATATTTCCTGAGCTCAATGTGCGGTGGATTTATTTAGTAAACTCGTAGTTGTCCGTAGGGTAAATAAAATATATCGGGATAATAATGTATCAACAAAACTTGTATTTATTATTTTGCTGCTAAACTTTTCCTTTACACGCACAAAAATTAAACATTCATTAGCGACTGTAAATAATAAACTTTTCTATCGCCGAGTGCATCGGGGTCAGAGCGTACAAAAACAATCCATTGGTATCATTTTGAAAACTATAAACATATGTGCAAATTAGGGCCAAGAGGCAACCCCGTTGTACGCTAGAGCAATAACCAGTTAAAAACAAACTATTTATAAAAAGAGAGTATTATACTATTTTATTACTATACAATGATTGATAAATTTTGCTGTAACTATACATCGTATATAGATTATATTGAGTTATTTATTATCTTTATTTCACACCGTAACTTTGGAAAATATAGTAATACGCATAGATCACTTTTTTTCTGTGAAGGGTAAGACGATCATGCCGTTCGTCTGATGGGAGGCGATACGACACGGCTCATGAACAGTAACAGAACCAAACACCTTGAATTACAGAGCAATTATTGGTATTGCACTGCACTCGCCATACTGAGACTTACATAAGTTAAATATCAATATGTCCAGTAGTTACTCTGTCGGCAATTTCTTTAAATCCAAAACACAATAGTGCATTTACACTGCTATTAGTCGGGATAAATAAACATTACGGTGGAACCTACCTAGGCGGACTCTCACATATGAGAGACCTACCACCAGTACCACAATATATTTTAATAAATACAATAGTACCTCTTGGAAATACAGTAAGCTATAGCGAATGTCAATGACATCGGACAGTCGCAATTCGCTCGGATCCGCTCTGTGAGCCACCGTAGAGAGAGTGCCTTCCACAAGTCTAATGTTTATAAACAATACTTCTGAATTGCGTTCCAGTTGAAAGACAATTTCTCGGAAGCAGCAAGATACAACACGGCGATGTTATTACACTTTCAAGTGCACTACAATGCGTTTTGTACTAAACGTGTATGGAAAATATTAATTCTGAAACGTTGTTTGTTTTCTATTAAATTATATGATGTTTAACGTGCACGTATGAGTGTTAAGGCCTCTACATATTGTTTAATTGGCCTTTGATAATTGTATACAAACAAAGCTTAATCTAATGCTACATTAATTAAATTTATCGTTCATGGAAAATACTCGAAATTCCGCAAGCGATAAGAACATGAACATATTTATTCTGTATTAATTTTCATGAAATATCCAATCAAACATATCACTGAACTGAAAAAAAATCCAGCGTTTTTACTAAATTTGGTATACAAATAAAATTATAGAGGATTAATATAATTTCTGCACGAGCGCATAAAATAAGAATGATAAAAATTTCGAACGAAAACTTTCCGCATACACAATGGGGGAGCCAATCAAAGCGATTATCAATGCAGCAAAACAAAATACAGTTAGTTCCCGCGCACATAATTAAATGCATTATTGCAATTTCTTTTTACGTAACGTCTTACACATTTTTTGCTGCGTATAAAAGATTCATAAAACTAAAATATTTTTTCGACTAAGTTTCGGGCTCACTAATAATATTATCCCTATATTGTTTGCGTTTTAAAAATATTAGTGACATAATATAACCATATAATTATTATAGTATGAATATAATTATGGATATAGTAATTATAAATTTTGTTAACGTTGTCAAAATTTGAATAAATTGTGCATTTATTTTAAAATACTTCAGACACATCCACACTCTACTTTCAGTTCGTAATTTTGTTTTAAATGGAGCCAATCATTTTTCGCTTGAATACCCGAACCCAAGGTGAAGTCTAGGTTCTTAAATTACACAGCCTATATTATTTACCACTAGAGTCTAGACCCATAAGCCTGTAATTGAATACCATGTTATTTAAGAACAAAAATAGCACGGCATTCATATAAAAACAAGTCATCTCAAGTTATTAACAGCGATTAAGGATAATAAAATATTGCGCTCTATTAAAAGACACATGCATTAACGACCACAAAATAAAATTACCTTAAAAAAATTGATTTCAACGAATTAACAACCTCATCCTTTTTAGAAGGCGTTGAAAAAACATATTGTATGCAAACAGAATTGCAGGCAAAAGTTATCGACAATTATGATAACTTTGATTAATTATCTCATTTTACAAAGTGATGTAGGATAGTTCTTGACGACATAAAGGTCTTGATCTAGCATTTAAATGTATCGCTTGCGCACGTGTTTCTGGCACGTGTGAATGTTTATCTGCTGTGGAACTAATGAAAACCCTTCCGGTTGTTGATTATCTTACATCTAATTAATTACGGATTATTATACCTAAACAGCAAAGCGAACAGATTGGTACCTTCGAAAAAACCATCAGTTTGGGAGTTTTAGATGTATTTATTATATGTATAAAACTATTATTTAAGGATTTTATCGCGGATATGGTATAATTTTTTGTACTTCCCGGCTCGACGTTTCGATTACTTTACAGCTTTCGTGGTCAATAATAGTTCGGAAATAATAGTTTTATTTCAATGTTTAATATTTGCGTAAATCTAAAAAATCATTAGGCATTTAATGAGTGCATTTTTGCGTAGCATTTGATTCCTGAACACAAAATTTGTATCAGGGTTTGTATTTATATTTACAGTATTTGTATAAAATGAGGACTAAACTGATGAGAGCACTTAAATCTGAGCTAAATTTAAGAAAAAAGAAAAAAAATTATAACCGATTCATTTACACAGACACAAAAAAAATATGCAAGTGAAGTCATTAAGGTATATAATTAAATGTAATAAAATAAAGAGATATTTAGGGTTTAACATGAAATGAGTGTGCCATTCTATACACATACACATTTAATTAAATTGCACATAAGCTAATCAGCGGCCAGTTATAAATAGCATATGAACAACTACACACTGAAATATAATGTTAAAGATGTAAACAACATTTACAAAGTAATTTATTTGGTGTTGCCAATACTAAAATCGAAATATCTCATTGTTATGCTTAGATTTTGTGATTTATTGATGTGTAAAATATTAATTATTCATATACGTTCACTATTTGCGTAATACAGCAATTAAGTTACTATTGAATATGTAATTCCTCAATGGGGAAATTCCATGATTTTATCCTCTTCGTTTTACTTATATTTAAAAAGAGAAAACAAAAAAACCGATCAATGGCACAATTAAGGCGCAGTGCACACTATGGATTCACAAAATGAATCAATCGTCATTGTAGTTCGGCGGTCTAGGGCGGGTGCACACACGCTCGCCGCTCTATTTCGGCGAGTACACACACCACATTAAGTACACATATTTGTCTAACTTCAGCGGTAACGGACTCATTGTCGTACAATGCGACACAATATCACAATCAGAATATTATTCCAATGTGATAAGGCCGAGTGCAAACTGTGGACCGAAACGCTTAAATTGCGAGCATTTTTCTTGTTCAGTGTACTTTGCTGCGTAAATATATTTCTTAGAAATGTTTCCAGTTTCTAATGCTTGCTTTCGTACCACATTCAGATAATTCTCAATTACCTCGTTTTTTTCCTCTAATTATTAACTTATAGTGGAAAACTACTAACTGGATAGTGGACGTAGATCCTAAATTAAAAGTATGCGAACATAAAATTGTCCCCGAAAAGGATTAAGTATTTGATCTAAAATAATAAGTAGTAGAAATTCATTAAAAAAGTTAAGGATCTCCTTAACATCAAATAAATATTATGTGGAGTGAAGACTCTAACAAAATTGTTCTTTGGCTTTATGTGTTATGTGTTACTTTCTCAATAGGTACTGTAACACTATTTTCATTTAAATTATTCCTTATTTCCTTTCTTAATCAGATGTTCGCTGTTAGGTATAAAAGCCATATTTTTATATTGTCAAATATTTAAGTACTAGTTCCAGGCATACCGGTTCATTAATATGGGAATATTTTAATTCTCCAAAACCACCACGGAATATCGCAAATAACAAAATACATACAATTAAAATGTTATGCTTTTATTTAACATGACAATCGTGGTAGAGTCATATTCGTCGCAAAAGTAGTAAAGTTTGTTTGCAGTTGGAAATCAAAACAGCTTTCTTTATATTTTATTGCAAAGTCATCAAAATACAAGGTAATAGTAGTACTTATATCTAACAAAATGAATTTTAATAACTGAATGTCAGGATTAGTTAGCATAGAAAACAAGAAGGCATACTCTATCAAGAATTACGAGTTTAAAATCTTAAAATTAATCAGCGATTATATTCAAAGGTTAGATAATATTTCTATTGAGGTAATATAGTTTAGTAAACAAGTCTATGAAACTATAATAATAGGAGTCGTGTTGATGCTTTTTTGTGATATGTGCGAATAGTGCGTGCGTTGTAAAAGTGACCTTATCGTAAACACACGGCTGCGGCTTGCGTCACCCGAGCACCGGGCGACGCCGCACCCGCGCCCCCTGCCGCGCCTCCCGCCGCACCGCACCCGTCCCCGCGCCCTCCCGCCCGCGACCTCGTGCGCGCCGCGCGTCACCGCTTCATACATGTCACTTGCAACATTTCATTTTATTGAGAATAAATTAGATTTATGCTGTTCATAACAAACGTGTCACGTGACCATCTTTTTTTAAATTGTTTTGCCGAAAAAATTGTCCAGTTTGAGTTACATTACTGTTTTATATAATTATCAATACACGGTACATTGGTACCGTAAGGTAGAGCTCCTAAAATGCCACGTATTTCCTTATTTTATAATGCTGTATTTAATAATAAATTAGTCAAAAAAAATTCTGTACGTTTCAATTGAAAGAAATATACAAAATGACTACTCGCTACAATTATAGTATGTACTTTACTAAATAAGCGATCGCAATAAAATACAATTGACGCACATCGTAATCAATCATGTGGCTTATATTATTTAAAAAGGTTTCGCGATAGAAAGTAAGCCTCCTTATATACCCGTATCTATAAAATTGATAAACTAAAAATACTGATGATCGAATCACCGTGATTTATTAAAATAATCAATTAACATTATAAGGCTGTAATCCAGTTTCTTTAACCTCGGTGACCGCGAATGAAAAAATTAACACCTCGACTCGACCGCACGTGAGTAGAACTCGGCTGACGACTCGCCAGTCGCCACCAAATCGTCCATTACTATAAATTCACAATTCGCTGATTGTGCCAACTGGCATTCGGCGTACGTTCCCGAACAGCATACGTTTCTGTATCTGTCACTTTATAAATTATTCCTGTGTTGATTCTAACAAATTCGATACAAGCAAATCTCTTGCACGGGTTTGTGCGATTATTGTCCTAATCATGTTTAACTACCTTTCTCTGAAATGTCGCTATCTTGTGCACAAAGTGTATTTTAAGTATCATTTAACTTTAGTTCAAACAGTTAGTGGCTTTACACAGTGAAGTCAGACGAATAAAAGACACATTAGTAGATCTCGGTAAAGCATCATAACAAGTTTTAACTTTGAATAATTTTGCTAATTTGATGGCCAATTAATGTATGTTCTCAATTATCTAAATAATTATTATGTCTTGCATAATACAATTAATAGACAAAATAATTTTGAGTTTATAAGACTACTAACTTAGTTCTCCATATACCTTAACTAAAGTAATTCGCCAGTTCCTTATTTACATGATTTGCGTCAAAAACGCCAACTTATTTTGATATAAGAGCAATCGAAATGTACGCATCGGACTGCCAGTCGACACGCACTAAACAGATAATGATAAAGTAGATAAGGGCCATTGACAAAAATTAGTCAGCGTGCATTCTCATAATGATGTTTACAATACAACTGCGTAGCTAGGTTAATTAGACGCATTTTATAATGTCTATTAACGAAGCTTGACGAAAAAAGATTCGGATGTGTAACGAGGTCAATGGAGTATTTGATTCATACCGCCTCTAACCGTGATCTTTTGAAAATGCGGCAAAGCGTGTAACATTTTTTTTTTTGTTCGCTGAAATAATTTGCTGGATATAAATGAGACTTGTAGCTGACAGAATTGTAAGCTTGGAACCAAACGTTGAGTACGAGAGATAGCCTATACATTGGTATGAACATAATTATAACTTTAAATAATAGAGATATATTCAGCAATAGCTTTAAAGAGGCGTATGTATGTAGGTAGAGATGGGTACTGAATCGTTAGTTAATAAAAGATTTCGGTAAACCTATGTATAAAAAATATCACTAAAACACTTCATAATTTCAATTGGTGGCCATTTGTCTACATAATTATCAAACACAGGGTCGAGAAACGAGCGGAATGAAGTGGTCAGAAGTTTCCATAAGTGCGGCGATAAGGGACGATAGCGCCGGCCGCGACGCCGCTCCCAAACTAGTTTTTACAAAGGAAACCTTATAAATTACTATACGTCATCGCATTGTAATCCATAGAACACGTGTGAATAAGGATTTCTTAGATATGTGGTTTACAGCGGATCATAGTCGTCGATAACAGTCGATTTCGAAAGTACCGTGGGGACTTTCCAAACATACTTTATTTCTCCGCAGATCTCAACATTTTATATCACAATTTATTGCGATGTATTGTTTATTTATTAACTGAGCGGGGTTTATATATTTGTTTGATCACTTATGAACAAACAACAAATAGTTTAATTGCTAATGGTTACATCCCACTGATGATTCACAACGACCGCCTACTAGTCTATCATTAGCTCACTTAACGTTTCCTTCATTAGCAGTAATTATCTCTAGACTAATCTAAACTAGTGCCTATTCTATTGTTCAATTAGAACTCTTGAAATTATCCTTTTCCGGAACAATAGAACGCGATAACAGACATCAGGGTTATAGGACAATATACGAAAATGATGGACTGTATAAAATTATATGAAACGTCATACAAGTTTACAACGTCGTTATCTGCATAATGTAAACATTTTCATTTCACAACTCAAGGTGCGTACCTACACAAACACCTACGCTCTAACAGTTCTCGACGAGGACATTGAACCCCGCGCTGTAAATCAATGTGATCATCATCAATTACTGAAAAATCAGTTGAGCAATCTATCAAAATTAGCACTCGATATCTAATATGCCAAATGAAGACTTCCCTATTAACACTATTGGCAACGTTGATGGACTGTTACGCGGAACGCTATGTATAGCTCACATAAATTTAAAACATCTCAATTTTGACATTACTATTAAGAAGTATACTGTTTATAATCCATTAAACATCGCAGAGAAGTGACGTTACATAAATTTATTTTAATGTAGAGGCCTATTTTTAGCAGTGAATAAGTATGGGCTTACATGATTAAGACCATTGCCAAAGTTCTACCATCTTGTTGAATGAAAACAATACAGGAATTTAACATAATATTTTTTCGTTTCAGCTACACTTATCACCGCGACAGCGGGTACCTGCTACGGTTGGCCATCACCAACACTTCCTTATCTCCAGTCAAAAGATAGCTCAATACCTACGTCGTCGGACGAGGGATCATGGATAGTCTCGATAATGATCTTATGCTCCGCTCTAACGCCCATCCCCTCTGCGTACTTCGCCGATCGCTTCGGCAGGAAGACCACCCTGCTGCTGGGCGCCATACCCTTCATCCTCGGCTGGGTGCTGGTCATCGTGGCCAAGTCCGTGCCGGTGCTGTACGTGGCCAGGATGTTCTCCGGCCTCGGGTACGGCGTGGTGTACACCGTCGCCCCCATGTACACAGGAGAGATCGCCACAAATGAAGTCAGAGGAGCTCTCTCAACACTCATCACTTTGATGAATAAAGTGAGTATTTTTGAGGAATTATAATCAAAATATTGGATAAATAAGTGGATGTGTAAATTGGTTCCAAAAGTAACTGTATCGTATTTAAGTGTTCGCCAATACAAAACCCCAGTAGCGAAACAGAATACCCAATGTGAATACGCATTAAAAAACATGAGCCTATGGCTTTGAGGTGTTAATAAATTATTCATCAGCTTATAGAAATCTCTGTTCTTACCGACGATACGTTCAGATTTCAACAAGGAAACTCACATAATAAACAGAGCAATTTCCTCGTCACTGTCATATTATAATGGCAATTGTAACGGTCATTATCAATATAATTGTCCACTCAAAAAGAATTGCTTCGGCAATTGCATATATCCTCTTTGGTTACAATACCAACCGTGGGTGCTTGAGCTGGTCGTATCTGGATCTTGAACTGCATCGCTCAACAATATACCTCTTGTCATTGTGACTCGTGCTCCTACAATATAATCTCATTGTTCAGCCTTAATAAGTAGGTTTCAAGATTTTCAAGTAGCATCAGCCTTATATTACCTACGTTGTGCAATTTTCAAGCGCACCCTTATTAATATAGAATACAACACATGCAAGCATATTTATTACCTCGGGGAATTTAATTAGATGAACGGGAAAATAATTTCTGAGCTTGCATTATAATTAATCCATTGGGCTTTGATGTTTCCGCAATTAATTTGTAGTAATATTTCACAATTCTGTTGATACGAATCTGATGAAATTTATAAGAAATTGATAATATATATTTTTTAGTATTGCTATTTTTACATTGTTTTTATATTTCCATACCTACTTCAATTTACTATCAATATGGCTTACAAGACCTATTCCTTTCTTTGTATATTCCATTGAAATTCTCATTACGAGATCCCCTTAATCAAGCGCTATCTTAAAACATTTATTCCCCATTGTGTGTTATATCTGGCGGTAATTACGTTGACACGACACAACAACGTGAAACGTGACTCAGTGCCTTAATTATACATGTAGCAGTACACCCTGTACGCACTGCCTCACCGTGAAACAAGCATCCACTCATCATTTGTAACAAACTCATTGTACACGCGAGCACTCGCGAAATAGCTTTACTATATAGTATATTCGTACATGAAAATGACAAAATATCTGCAAATATAAAGACAGTTAAAGAATCTTTCTAGTAAAATATTTTGCAATAAGTGTAATCACCCACACACAGTCTACACTTAGTTCGAATATTTATATCGTAGGCACCAACATCTAGGAGAGGTTTACCGGTATTGCAACAACGTAAAACGTAATTACCATTTTAATTCCTTAATTACAGGAGCTCTTGCAATGACATAAATTATGAATAAGTTGCAATCACTTCCAATGGTATTTTGAGACTTATAAAAATCCTCTTAGAGAATAACTTGAAATCTGATTTCATTAAAATAAGTAGATCAGAATAAAGTCTCTGTTGGCATCAGTTTAAGCTGTTCCGTTCAAAACAATTTATATCAACGAATAAATAAAGTGTATTGAACCAGAATAATGGCCCCTGATGATAGCAAAGTCTTTCCGGATACGCCAGTCGTTAGGATGACCTCACTAGTTTATGAACCCAAATAAACTGGCGAAAAATTAGATGAACTCAATCCGTCATACTCATCTGCCCACTTCATTGAGATTATGGGATCTAAAGACATTATCAACACATAATGTATGTGTATGTCACGTGTTAATCATACAGATAATAAAGTTTCAAAGCCATTTTATCTTCACAAATAATGATGTAATTCAATGTCAAATACACAAGAGGCTGGTAACCATATCAATCCCGTCTGTTGTTTACTACTCGGAAGAACATACGCATATTGTTAATTAATTTAAGCCTCTACTAGGACAAGATTCCTTGTTATGATATATGTAGCCAGGTTTCATAATATATAACATACCTTTATTTGGCATAGGCAGGCAGCTCATATATTATTAAAACATTCACTAGTTACTATATGGACTATATGGCCTAACCACTCTCAATCGTACTTACGATTGTAGAGTAGGCCCGTGCCCTGCAGTGGGACATATATGGGCTGATACATATGTACATACACTAGTTATAGTCCGTATAATTCACGATACTTAATAACAACTATGGTAGAGGAAAATATTTATCATAAATGGTTTCTGCCAACAAGTATCGTACAAGTCTTAAAACACGTATCAATTTATATGTTTTTTGTTTCCAGGTCGGTATTCTTGCCCAGTACTGCATCGGCCCCTTCGTGTCGATGCGCACATTAGCCGCAATCAACTTGATCCTGCCAATTACTTTCGTATTAACTTTCATATTCCTCCCGGAATCTCCATACTACTATTTAAAGTTTGAACGCAGTGAGAGAGCAGAACGTGCGCTCAGAAACCTAAGAAGTGGTGACATAAGGACTGAACTTAAAAATATAGAATTAAACGTGCAGGAAGATATGAAGAATAGAGGGACGTGGAGCGACTTAATAACAGAAGCGACAAATAGAAAAGCAATGTGGATAACCCTAGGAGTGTTCACTGTCCAGCAGCTGTGTGGTAGTGCAGCTGTGGTCGCCTACGCTCAAGTCATATTCAACTGTACCACAGGGAAAAACAGCACAGTGAACGGAACAAACATAGACACTACGGGGCACATACAACCGTATCAAGAGTCTATTATACTGGGTTGTGTCCAGGTTGCTACATGCGTTCTCTCAGTGATCTTAGTGGACCGCGTTGGTCGTAAGCCTCTGCTCTTGTTGTCCGCTCTAGGAGTGGGCCTCATGAATGGAACCATCGGAACATACTTCTACTTTGACAACGTGAACAAGGCAGCGGTTGAGAATCTCTACTGGCTGCCGCTCGCTGCTCTTCTTGTATACATTGTGTGCTACGCCATCGGTCTGTCCACGGTGCCTTATGTTACCATCGGAGAAATGTTCCCGACCAACGTGAAATTGTACGCGTCATGTATCGCCCACATCTACACTGGCTTCTCTATGTTCGCTGTTCAGAAACTCTTCCAGGTAATTTGTTTTATTTTCGTAAATAATCAACAAACATTAACAGCCAATAAGTTGAAACCCACATAAATTTATTTTAATCTAATTCTAATCTAAAATCTAAATTTTAATTCTTATAAAAATTCCTAAAACACAATAAATATTGCATAACATCAAAACGTCCGTCATGTCTTTCATAATACTTTCTACATTTTAATTTCCACGTCAACATTAAAGTAATATTATTTTGTGCTATTTCCAGGTGGTGAAAGACGCGTACGACATCTACACAGTATTCTGGGGCTTCGCCGTGTTTTCCTTTATGGGGTTGGTGTTCATGCTGGTCGTACTGCCGGAGACAAAGGGCAAGTCGTTCGCGTGCATCCAGGCGCAGCTACGACGGGAGGTCGCGCGGGACAACGCCAAGAAACTAGCCACAGTCGAATACTGACACGCACCGGTGCGCCGCCGGACTTCTCACTAATGTTTAGCGTTAAGCTTTACTATATTAGGGATCAAGTTGATGAAACTTAAGCTATTGAATACTTACTAATTAATAATTATAATTAAGAGCAACAACATGCAGCCTTATTAAAGTATTTGTACACGGAGACGTTAGACGAACATTCTGTGTAGAGAGAGTAGAGGGAGCAGGGTCGGAGCGAGGAGGCCGACGCCGGCGCTCTTGAAGGCGGAGAAGTCCTGAGGGTCGTAGTCATCGGGCAAGCGCCGCGAAGCTATCACGCTGGAGTACAGCTTCGCGGATTGCTTCGCAGTCCTCGTTTTGTTCGGGCTATCGAAATCTACCAGGTACAGACCGAAGCGGGACCTGCAACATGCATTTACAAACATAACGAGTGAAATTATATGGAGAACGTTCTGACTGATGTTTTGTTTCATTTGCGTGATATTCCCTATTGTGCTACTTAGCTATTATATAGAATGAGTGCACATAGTATTGTAAGTTTGTTTGCAACAAAATAAAATGTTTTATTTTAACATTTTGAGATTGTCTACTTTTGAATTATTTACACTTCAGAAAAATACATTTGCTGGCATTTATCATAAGGCTATAATAATGAAAGTATAAAACTAGAGTAAGCAAGATAACATTCACTTGACCTAGTTGGATACTTCAGATGAGAAATATAATTTATATTTATATAATTCTATTGAAGCGAAGTTGCACCAGGATGCCTACAAAGTGATAATACTTTTTGTTCCAAAACTTCTCAGCGAATAATAATATCTAATACTAAACAGTTCCTAAAATTCTTGTAATCTCTTGTTATTTAATTTAACAACTCTCAACATAAATGTTAGTGAGTCAGTATTGATTAAAAATCATGTACCGTATGTACATGATTTTTAATCAATACACAACAGCAGGATATACGTCAGCAGATGCTTTCGATTGGTTAATCTACCTTAATCCCATGACATATAACACGAGTACATTTACAATAGTTCTGACGACAACGTTGCGAGCTTGTTCAACAACCTTTTTGACTACAACAAAATATTTTAAACAAAACCTTCAAAGACGCATTAATTATCCAAGTATATTAAACTAAATTACGCTAATTCCAAACAAAATATTGCTCGCAAAAATACACTAAACAAATCTAGCAAAATTATTACAAAATACTGCAAGCTTAGTGGTTTCAATTTATCTATGTCCACAATATCAGTCTCCACTTGCCACGTCATCTACCGATTAATTTTGAAGATAGTACGAAATCATAAATAAATAAAAAAAGCCTTCAATATCATTTCAGCTCGAGCGTGAAGTGTCCTAGATAGCTTATCTCCACGCTGTTCACATTGCTTGTTTGTAGTTTTTCTCTTTCACTCAATAAATACTCGTAATAGGGTTATAATCCAATTCTATTTTTTTTATTCTTTGAGCAAATTAACTACTATCATTGAACATTGAAAACTGCACAGGAATTGACGTTTGTTCTAGATGTTATTCATTTGAAATTGTTTTATACTCTGTAAACGACTGGACATAATTAGGTATTACAAAGATTCATTAAGTATATAAAGTATTATAGTATAATTTTCTTTTATATATAATTGTTTATTTAAATACCCTAATACATTATTACATAATACATGAGCACCACATACATAATATAATTAATAAAACAAAATCAAGAACACTAATTTAAACAAAAGTCCATACCTATACGAATATTATAATTTTCTGTATCAGCCCATATACGTCCCACTGCAGGGCACGGGCCTCCTCTACAATCGACAATACGATTCAGAGTATAATTTTAAACAAGCTATATTTTCAAATTTATTTTTACTAGTAGTCACCAAATAAAACAGACAAAAAAATACCCTTAATCAAAACAAAAAACCGTTCGACATCGTTCCTGGAGCAAAAGAGCCTAGAATACTGGAATCATTTCCTCTTTGGATGGCGATGGCTACCCTCTGCGTCAGAAACCACCCAGAGCGAGAGTCCCTACTTAGTTCTCTAAGACGACGGCCAATGTCTCTAATGAGAACTTTGGCCTCAGATCCCCAACATCCAGTTACCTCAACAGTAAAAGGAACGAAAAAGTAATCCCGAAACAAATTTTGCTCGCTTTGACTCAGCAGCTATTTCAGCAGTAGCCGCGGCCGCCCTCACTGTTCTGCCCAAGTGACTCACGGCGAAGGTACTAAAGCACGTGGCGTCCCAAACCAGGCACTTTCCTCTGTGCCAAGGCAACAATGTGAGACCATCAGGCCTCTTGCCGTCTGTGCGAACCAAGCCAGGGGGCTCAAGCAAGCATGGCACGTTTGCGGACACGAGAGATTTCCTTTTTATAATTCAATTTATTGGTGGTAGGTCTTTCATATGTGAGAGGCTGCCTGGGTAGGTACTAACGCATTGTATATGTCCCCCGCCAAACAACAGTGTAAATGGACTGTTGTGTTCCAGTTTAAAGGACATTGTAGCCAGAGGAACTACTGGACACATTAAGATTTTTTATCTTATGACGGGACGGCGAGCGCAGTGGAATATCAAGTATTGCTTTAAATTCATTTTGTTTTTTTTTCGCTGCTATCTATGAGCAGTATCACTTACTATCAGGTGAATGATACGCTCATCTCGCCATCCATTTCAATAAAAAAAAGGTGGATGATAAATGGAGATTATATTAATCACAAGTACATTGTTCTGTGTTCATTTATTAGAATTTGGATATTTAATATAATCATCTAAATACCTACATAAACAAGTGTACATATTATTATGTGTATAAATTTTAACAATAAAGCTTATAAATATAAAAATTAATCAAATTAAAAAAAAACTAATTACCTTTTATATTTGCTAACAGTCTGTATTGTCAATTAATTAAGATAATTAAGTTAATTTTGGAATCCTGGGACATAAACTAACAATAAAATATTGTATAAAAGTATGTACTTGTAACCATAATATACATATTTTCTCACATTATATTAATTCCACGTGAACATAAAAAGAATACGGTATATCGTAGAAATTAACCGAAGTTTTTGACACAAGTGGTAGTTATGTATATGCTCTCAACAAATTCATATCTTTGAACCTAACAAAGATTAAAAACTGACACGACGACCTATGGACAATGGACTTGTCTAACAAAAAAATAACAAATATAATATGCAACATCCCTTTTCCTACAAAAAATGCTAAATCTGTAAAGAAAGACTAACCTCTACTTTGATTTATTTCTGATTAATTTTGGTACGGCTTAAAGACTAAATAGTCTCTAAAAGACTCATCGAATTTTAGTACTCCGTTTTAATTTTACAGCTGCAACTGCTGATCCTGATTTACAAATGTTGCAGTGGTGGATGTATGGCTGGAACAGGCTTTAACCATTTCGTTTTCTAAGTCTTATATTAATTCAATACAATTTGATTACACCTAGACGTAATTTATTCATTTTCGAAACTGTATGCTCTCAATGTTGTCCTACAGAATACTGTATCAGCCCATATGACTGTCCTTCTGCAGGGCACGGGCCTCCTCTACAATTGAAAGGTAAATAATACGATTGAGAGGTTTTTGACCATATAGTCCACCATTAGGCCTCGTGCGAGTTGGCAGACTTTACTTACCATAGAAATAATCACAATTCGCTATGATATACAGGTTTCCTCACTATTTTTTCCTTCGCCGTTATAGTGCGTGGTGATTGACTATCAATATACACATTACTCCGAAAATTCAGATGCTTACCCTGGGGTATAAGATCGCGACCACCGTGAACATGTCGGCAGCCGCGTCTAGTCCTAACATCAGGCGCACTTCACAGAAGTATATCAATCACTCCTACAGAATATCCACTGCCAAATATAGCTTATTCCCTTACTTTCCAGAACAACTTCTCATTAACTACGTTAAGTAACTTCCTGTGATCTTTATCAGATCGTCGGCCCAATTTATGAGCGGAAGTCATTCCACTCATGTCTTTATATTACTTTACACTATTGGTAGATCTCTCATATCTGAGAGGCCGCCTGGGTAGGCACCAATGCAATGCCTATTTCTCCTGCTAAACAGCAGTTTAAATCCACTATTGTATTTCAGTTTGAAGGACATTGTAACCAGAGTAACTACTGGATGCAATGGCTGAACATCACATATCTCAGAATGGCGAGCGCAGTGGAATGTAAAGAATTAGTTTGTATTTAATGGTGTTGTTTGGTTTCGCTATAGTCGATGAGCGGTCGTATTGCTTACCATCAGGCGAAGGGCATGCTCGTCTCGCTATACATGGCAATTAATAAAAATTTAAACTAGCACGACACAACAAATTGTAATTCTCGTGATAGTACCTATCGGCAGAGCAATCCAAATAGATATATATTACACTCTAGAGGATCTCCAGTGGATGCTATTTATCTGCTCCTTCATATATAACATTAATAGGAAAAATATAACTGCACAATGTCAGTCAGGAATTTGTGCCTGATATAGCGATAGACTTGCCTCCTTCGAGTATAACATCGTGTGACGGAACACCCAGACGAAACACGGGTGTCCTGGTAATACCTCTGCCTACCCCTTCTAGGAAAAAGGTTTATGTAGATATGCAGAATGAATACTCACACATAGCCATCATCCCATTCGAAGTTGTCCATGAGACTCCAAGCGAAGTAACCGATGACGCTGCTCTTGTCTTCATAAATGGCGTGAAGTAGCGCATTCAAGTAGTGTTTGTAGTAAGATACCCGCGCAGAATCTTCCAACCCGTCGAAATCTGCGTAACCATTCTCAGTAACTATTATAGGCACGTTGTTATACGTCTTTGTGATCCATTGGAGTAACCTTCGGAAGCCGAACGGCACCACCTGAAGAAAAAAATATTCATTATTAAATTACGTTATTAAACATTATTATAAATATAAAACCTTTTGACACAATGAAGTCATTTGCGAGCAATAAAAACATAATAGGAGGTATTATATTATAATAACTATATTTGTATGAGAATTAAAATACATGCCACGTGTATTGCACAAGATAAATATTTTAAACAACTTCTAACAGTTACTAAGCGAGTTTAAATTTTATAAATGAACTTATTATGTTACACAGAAAACAAGCGCTAACGAATTCAATATCATCGATTTTAATATACAAGAAGTCGAATTCAATATTTTTGTGTACGCGTTACTGAAATTTTGAAGCACCTTTTTAAAACTGCAAAATTATTGACAAATGAATGGTTTATTTACTGTAAAACATTCATCTGGTCTGACTGGTTCCACCGAAAACATACTGAGGCTTTTTATCAAGGCAAAATGTTAATAAGACGTCAAACCCAGCAATCGAAGGGACAAGTTATAGATTTTGCGATAAATATTCAAATATCGTGAGCCGTGTGGTTATAAGTACTAAACAGTAGTCCTCTGTAGTCATTAACATTTTTTTCAAATATATCCGACACGTATGGATCATATTTTTTTTATTTATATGAAGGGCGACACGAGCATGCCATTTTTAAGCGATATGACCGTTCATGGACAGCAGCAATGCTTGGAATTCCACTGCGCTCGCCATCCTGAGACATAAATTGTGAAATCTCAATATGTCCAGTAGTTATTATGTCCTTAAAACATGAACACAACATGGTTTACACTGCAGTCTGGAATGTTGCAATAAATATTTTCGTAATTAAATACATCATATTGTTTTAAATATTACAAAGCTACGTCGCTAGCAATTGGAATTTTCAATTATATTTATTTATTTATTTATTTAAATCCTTTATTGTACACTAAGTTAACTTAATAATGGAACATTATATTCATTATATTACATAGTAGTACAAAAGGCGGTCGTATCGCTCGAGGCAATCTCTTACCGACTACCTTGGGATGGACAATAAGATAATTATAATTAAATACAAAACATTTTTCCAGTCACAAAACGTGTTTAGTACATTCATGATGCTTCTTACATAGAACATTCTTCGATATAATTGATTGAGTATAAAACAAGAACACTTTAATGATCGCCTATGACCATAGTAATTACTTTCAATGCATCTGTCATAAAACTCATTTGGCTGTCATGATAATTTTATGACGTAGGTGTTATTGAGCACATTATGCATACAACTAAGGAAAGAAATATGATAATGAGAGATTAACCACCTAGCAGAGGCATCATCTAATGGCCATATTCTATTATACATTATTTAAATATCATAAGGCTGCAATTTTGTAATAGATTCCACGTGCATCATATAAGTGGTCTAAAATCATACTACTAATATTTCTATTAAATTATTAATTCAAATATATTCTAATTCAGACTACCGTATTGCCTCAACCCAATCTATTTTATATTACTGCTATTATTCAATAAAAACTTTGTTCCTATTACCAACTCCGTGACCGGAATAAGCAAGCGTTGAATTAATGCAAAAGTTGAACGCGTTAAACCAGATAATCAGATTACGAATGTAGTTTACCTTTAGCCATGCTGAGGATGATTCGGACGGCCATTTCGGATCCTGAACCCGGACTATGCCAACGTCATTCTCGTGGGAAGGTATGGAACCTACTTCGCCGTCAGCCATGCTCAACAAATATGTGGTGTAATGATTCAGTCCAAAGAAATCAGCAGTTCCTTGGATATATTTAACTTCCTCAGGAGTGAACTTGGGGAGACGGGATCTGGTGTAGTTTTGCTGTTTGCTCTTGGCGTCGACCAATTTAATCAGTTCTTCTGGGTAGTTGCCCTGTGCTGAGTATACCGGGTGTGCGTACCAGCCCAACTGTAAATAAAAATGTGTGATTTAAGTTCTTGCTTGTGGCGTTCGATAAGATTCCCAGGATCCTAAAGCTGGTGGTAGGATATCTGGTGTATGTGGATTGCATTGCATTTACTATCAGATGCATTAAATTGCAACTAGCGTGCAAATTAACATGAGACCGCTTTCTGGTCATTGTGATGTCATTTATCTGGACAGCATTTGCACTTACCACCAGGTGCAAGCAGTCACCGTGCCGTGACAGAATAAAAAAGAAAAGTTGTAAGAACTGTATGAAAAGTGTCTATTATTGGTTCTTTTAGAACTAATTCAACATTTTGATGTTTTGCTAGGATCTCAAGTGATGAAATTGCCAAATATTGTATATAGCGTACAACAAAGTGTGGGCTGTCGAAATTATACATAATATTTTTAAACTGAAAATTTGATGATTTGATTTTATGTTTCCATTTATTTCTATGAAGATAAACCGACTGGTTGAAATACTGGAATATAATGACTAATAAATTATAATATTATTATATAATAACACTTAAAACATAATAATACATTCATATTACATTCTCCTGGACTTATCTTAGTTGAAGATTAATCTCCATAGAATAGGTTGATCTTATCTAATGTACGACTGTCAACAATATATCTGTTATTTATCTTAGAAACCGATCCATGCTTTATGTAGATAAAGCACACTTGTAGAAGTGTGCTTTATTGCGAATTATTTATGTATTTCAGAAAGTGAGTTTATGTATGATTTTCTCTTAAGGAAATATCTGAACATAGGCACTTTTTTTAAATTACCGAAGACGTATACAACGACACGGCCCGCCTAATAGTAAGCATTTACCGTAGCCTACATATATCTGCAACTATAGAAGTCTGCAACAGCAGTATCATTCGCGCGTTGCCGACCTTTTAACTCCTCTTTTAAAACAAAAGTCCCTTTGAAAAACATACATGTGCGTCATACATACATGCAGCGAGCATTTGAAGATTTGTGTTGGAATTAGCGTACAAGGTAATACTTATTCACATTTGTCATACAATGACAATATGCATGAGCTAAATCCGTGAAAATGCATCCACTTAACAGCTCTCACTTCGTTAACTTTTGTTTTAACCAAGTTAAAGTACTTACATGTGTCTTGAGATACAATTCCGCTGCGTCTTTATCCTGCTGTGTGTCAGTTTTAGGTTCCGCCCAATTCGAATCCAAGGACATTCCAATTTTTCCTACGATAAAAAAGATCTTAATAATCTCGCTCGTTACCAGTTTACTTATATCTTAATTAGTAGCACTAAATAATAAATTAAGGCAGCCATTTAAAATATTTTCAAAGTTTAAACATTTAGATGTTCATGATGATTTCAGTTTGTAAAAAACTAATTAGTCACGCATCTGAATGAAAATAAAATAAAATGTGACAGAGCAAGTACAAATTTATGTTGCTAAATACAGTTGCGAGTTCGTCATACATACCTCCATATTTCGGGCGGAACTGTTCGTTGAATAGGTGATAAACACTCGCGTGAGCTTTCAAAAGGTTATGAGTGCAGAGATACTCGGCAATGCCATGTCGGTTGAGCGCCGGGGCCCTGTAAGTGCCGCCGTAGCCTTCCAAACACGTCTGCATAGGCTCATTAAACGTCACCCAGTACTTAACCCTGCTGGCGAAGTTTTGGAACAAGATTTTCGCGTAATCGGTATAGTAATCGATGATGTGGGGGTTCGTCCATCCACCCAAGTTCTGCAGTCGTTGAGGTAAGTCCCAGTGGTAGATTGTGACCATGGGCGTCACGTTGTATTTCAATAGTTCGTCGATGAGATTGCTGTAGTAGTTTAAGCCTAAGGTATTGATTTCGTTTGTGAGTCCTGTCGGCAGCACTCTGGGCCAGGATATGGAGAACCTGTAGATGTCTACTCCAAGCTCGTGGACCATTTCAGCGTCTCGTTTGTAAAGGTGGTACGAGTCGGCGGCCACGTCCGCATTTGATCCATCTTTCACAAACTTTGGATTTGTGTGGATAAGATGATCCCATATGCTTTCCGACTTTCCTGTAAGCATGAAACCAGCCAGATAATTTTAATTTTAATTAAAAACAAAATATACCTACAGTATTTAAAACATATAAATATATAATTATAGAAAAACGAAACAAGGAAATTATATCAAGTGCCTGCTAATTAATTAAATTTAATTAAATACAAACTTTTATACCCAGGAAATAACCTGTCAAACAATTAATCCTATACGACGTATACTATTCAAATTGTCTTGAAACAGGTGACTTAAGGCTCGTTAATCCATATTCATTAATAAAAAAATATTGTATAAAAAATGTACCGTCGATGTTCCAAGCCCCCTCTATCTGGGCTGCAGCGGTGGACACTCCAAATACGAAGTCATCCGGAAACGTGAAGTTGGATTTTTGGCCCCCGGCCAAATTATGTATCTCGGCATTCCTGGAAATAAATTATAAAATAATTATTTTGAAAATAGAGAAGAACTAAATATTTTAATACCTTATGGAATAATTTTATGGTGCAACCGTCAACCGTGTTAAGGACAATAAAATTGGCCTAATGTTTTTTGTTTATCGCAATTAATTTATCGATATATTTAAAGGTTATTTATAAATTACTGTAAGTATTCGCATTGCGTGCTAATAACTTTGTGACATTGCAATGTCACGAAGTTTTTTCAGTCGCAACACGATCTTAATTCTGTCTGTACTAGCCCATATATGTCCCAGTGCAGGGCACGGGCCTTCTCTACAATCGAGAGTATATTTGAGAGTGTTTAGGCCATGTGGTGTGTGGTGACTGGTGGACTACCACGCTAGCCTAATGCGGGTTGGCGGACTTTACATACATACGTATCCAGGTTTCCTCACAATGTTTTACCTCACGGTTATAGTACGTGGTGATTGACTATCAATACACACAGGACTCTGTAAGGCAGAGGTGTGCCCTGAGATTTGAACCCGCGACCACCGTGAGCATATTGACAATCGCGTCTGGTTCGTTACCAACAGGCCACCATGCACATAGACTTAACAAATATTTAATTTATTTCCTATGTAGACACATATGAATGCCTAAGAGCAGGTCCGCATTATATGCACGGGGTATTTGTTATTATTATTTCTAATACAAATGTAGGTGTGTCCTTTATGATAAATTCTAACTTATTAAAAGGAACCGGTATGCAAAAAATACAAGTTTTCTGCTAAATATGCTAAAGAGCAGATTTTATTCCGGTTCTCAGTAAGATTGTTCATAAAATATATATATCAAATGTACAAGACCAACAAATACTAATAGTAATTAAATTATAGGATTTTTTTTTAATATTCGTATCGTCCCGTATAGGAACCACCGTCCAGGGGGCCTATACAAATGGCAATTTTCCATAAGCGTGCGAAAAGATGAAAATATATCACACCTTTATAATTAGAGTGAGCTAACTAAATAAAATCATATTTTTTGGGAAACGATTATTAAAGATTTGTAACATAAGAAATGTTGTACTTATGAAAGATACATCTAGAAGACCGATTTATACATCTTTCTGCCTTTCATGCGTCAATGGGTCCTTCTTTAATGACGGGTCACAATAGGTCATCTATTTTTATTTTGGATTAGGTCACTCTAATTCTCAAGCTACGGTATGCAAATAAAATTCGGTAGCCAGAAGTCACGTGAATGCCAAAAATAATTTCCATACATTTTGATATTTCCGCAGGCGTTCACGCCTACAGAAAAGTTACATTTGTCTAGGTACCCCGAATTATGGAACACCCATAATAATTACCCATGCAGGTATGTCGAATTTTGGATTTAGTTCTGTATATATCAAGTTAGATCTACTCCGGCATTATTGTGTATACCAAAAGATAGCAATGTCATTGATGAATGAGCCATTTGAATTACAATGCACTTGTCATCAGGTCACCTAGTAAGCAAGTTCATATAAAAAAACTGCGTATTGATATTTAATTAAATAATAATATTATTATTTAATGTTTATTTATTTATTTTCCCTGCAATCATCACAATCCAACCGGAATCCGATTCCAATATAAGCAGTCATTATCATTTGAATTAATAGAATCTAAACAAAAAAAAATATTTTTATGCAAAAAATATAATTCAACATAATATAAAATATAAGACCTCTGCGTAAACATTATCGTTGACCTTTAAAACAGCAGAAAAAGTTTTAGCTTTTTTATATCTCAAAATTTAAATAAAATATTGCATCTTGTGAGAGACAGGCTGATTATCGCAGCACGATACGGTTTCCGATATTTGCATTTAAAGATGCGATCGCGAGATACACGGCGACAAATATTGGTATAATTAATGACATGTTTATTGTTCCATGTTTGGGTATGTACACTCGCAATGCCTACATACGAGAACATTTTACATATTGAGACCTACATGTGGTAGAGCCACACTGTTGTCAGTTTTGACGTAGCATGCATGGGCAGGCAGTTACGGTGCAACTGTCTGATATGATTATAATTACCACTTTTCTCTTACCATCAGTTTTCTTTCTCGCTCACCTCTCGACAAGATGGGCCGGCAACACATCCATGATCCTAACGTTGTGTATGTTCATGGGGAATACTGATCAATTACCATCAGATGAGCTGTTTGCTCCTTTTTTTGCACCTAATTGTTACACACATAGTATTGACCCCACACTAAGATCGAGTCTTTTGTCGTGGGTATCAGGAACTATGAGAGACTTTTCGGTCTCACAAACACCCAGACCCGAACCAAATGCCTTTGATTCACACAAATATTTGTTTCCGTGCGGGGATCGAACCCGCGGCCTCTCGTTTCACAGCCGGCGTCTATCAACTACGCCACGGAGGCTGTCAAAACCTACATGAGGAGATATAGTGTGCATGTCTGCTTTTTAGGTTATGGCAAGACAGTCACTATGAGATAGCAAGTGCAGGGTACGTCTGTATTTAATTATACCGGCCTCCACAAAACCGGATATACATACATACATACACTGAAATCGACACAATTTTATTTAGCTGTATTGAGGTAGAATACCTTGAAATGATATGCAGATGATCATTGACACCAGTTTATAATTCCCACCCTTGTCTCCTTCGGTGTGTGGCCGTCATTCGTCATAAAAAATAATGCATGACCAAAAATGTTTTTCAAATAAACTAACAACAAATCCAAGACATGAGTCACAGGCCTTAATCACTACAATTAATTCATTGATGGGAAAAACGTTATTTTATGTACGAAAAATCTTTAATAATTAAATGCACCGAAAAGTATATTTACAATAAAAGCACAAAATACAATGACGTACACAAGTATTATAAAGGTTTACAGCCGTATTCATTGTAGTTTTAAAACCTATTTAACCGACTTAAAAAAACGAGGAGATTCTCAATTCGACTGTATGTTCATTTTTTTTAGTTTTAGTATATTTTGTCTTCTTCGCTTAAATTGAATTCAGAAGTCGTTCTAAAGGGACAAAACATTCGAAATTTAAGATAGGTTTAAAAACTGTTTATGAATAAGATCGTTAGCTTCTAAAACTATTTCAATTAAACCGGTAATTCTATTACAAACTTATAAAACAATTACGTATTACTAAGCTATAAACTTCCGTATTATAATTATAAGTTTTTATTTACATTTTTTTTCTTGTAATAAGATATTCGTAGTCCCCATATTGTCGCTTTCCGGGGTCAGTCCGAGTAAATGCGGTTATGAATTAGCCGGAGTCAGGAATCGGGCGCAAATACCGATATGGCGATAGGCTTGCCTCTATCAAATAGTGGGACAGAACCGTAAAACCAAAAAAAAAACAAAACAAAAAACGTTAATTTCTAAATTTAAAAATGCCTGGAGTTAGTAATTGTACATATTTTCCAATAAGTTATTTGCTTAGATTGCTTAGAATATTGAATCCAAATAAATTTCTAAGTACAGCTAGATTGATAAATTCCTCCAAAACTTCCATACAAATAATTTAGTATACATACATATGTACGTGGCCCCTCTCGCCAATCTTTAACCTCGACAAAATGTGTAATCTGGCTTAAATAATTTTTACACGGTTTTTACTATCGGTCATTTTTTTGACATGTCAGTAATTTAAATTACTTATTTACTTCTTAAAAATACGTATATCACATTAGTAGGTATATCACATTACACCAATTAAACCCAATAACATGCAACAAATATTCTAAAATTCAGGTTTCGTTGGTTTTTGGAATACATGCAAAAATATTTTCAATACATCTGCTTCGGTTTAAATTTAAAAGCGATAACATCGTCCACTTCCCTCTCTTTGATTTCTTTGACGTCTCGTAATAATATCATCAAATTATGGTAATTATCGTCTTACAGTAATATGGCACTGTGTAATTGGACATTTCAGTTTCGACACGAAAGTGGACGAAATAAATTGTTGTGCTCTCTATAATCTGGACGCCCTCATTTCATTAATACTTTTAAAATAATCATGTTGTGGTTACCTCTCGTCAAAGTCGGATATATACAACTGTATGTGCCCACATACATTTGTGAAGCAGATATACAAATAAAAAAGGTAATTTGATAATGGAGTGATTCACAAGCTATCACCTCAAAATATGGATATTATTATGAACTGGTTATTAAAAACGCATAAAGTAATTTCAGAATGTACAATTGCACCAAGGCTTACTTAAAAAATATACAAGAAACATCTTCTTTTAAGTGATGTATGGCTTCATCGCCGTTCGATGAAAATATACGAGATTGCATTTCCTACTTTAGAAGACGCTAGACGAGAACTTGAGGAAAATGGTATTAGTAATAAAATTTAATCCCATCAAAAACATCCTGTAAAAAAATACCAAGTCTCGCAGCTCAGCTTTTCTACCGCAAAAAGTTGTGAGATCCATGTAATACCAAGTCGGTTAATTTATTAAGTCGCATGGACTTAAGGGACTTAAGGGACCTTCTGTATAAATTTATTACGCAAGTTATTATCATATTAATATTAAAAATCCTTTACGTTTTAAATAAATATACCGACTTGGCCATCGCATAAAAATATAATGTATCGTACAATTTATACATAATGCTGCTGGCCAAGTCAATCTATTATATCTCACGTCTTTTTGAAGAATCCTACTTTTGTCCTTTTCGGTACTTTTTACTTCTAGCATATCAATAATAACCATTTTCTTAAAGCCTCTGTCTTATGGTTTTTTTTATTTATGTAGGTATCAATTTATCAAAATTATAGCGGATTTGATTATTGGAGTTCTTTCTTTCATGGTAATTGATAATTTCGAGCTATTTAGTCTATTTATTTGCAAGTTTTTCTTCGTCATATTTTTGTAGAGGTATGTTGTACAGTTTCATGGGCTGAATACACCATTTCCCTCTCTATACCCCCCTCCTTTTAAGCCTCATATATATAGATACCTATCTACAACTATTATTCCATTATATACGGGTACAATTATTCATATGTTTCATTAACTGCAAATGTAACTTTGTAATCCCATACATTCATATGGGATTACAAAGTTATTCACGTAGTTGGTGTATCTAGAAAACTAGACAGAAATTATGAAATGTTTAAATTTTACCTTGATGTAGACACTAAACATTAATTATATTCTAAATTTGAAACTTCTATGTCTGCTAGAAGTGCCTTAGACTTTTGATGATCGGTCAGTCAGTCAATGAGTGACAAAATTAAGAAAGTTTGACATGTTACAATTCTTAAACTACTGGTTCAAATTGAATGGAATTTTAAATATACCGTGTTCATACCATGCCTGCTTAGTAACTGAAAATTCAGGCTTCTTGCTTTAACCACAACGAAGTTATAGGGGGTAGAAAATAGTCTGAATTGCTTCGAGAAAAGGATGGTACGACAGTGCCGCTTTTTAGCTCGACTTGGAGGGGGCACTGCAGTGCCCCCAGATAACTTATACTGAGGACAAGTTTACCGCATACTTTTTGTACTAAACCTACATTTCGTGAATCAAGGAAAATCCAACTGAATCTGAGAACTTATACTTAATTCATAAAACAGGTAAACTATTAAAATTCTCTGGACATAACTGCGCCGAGAACGGTGACCACGACGATAATATTTGTGAAAATGATAATTATACAAGCTTGAGACAATCTCAAAGCCTCCGTGGCGCAGTTGATTAGACGCCGGCTGTGAAACGAGAGGCCGCGGGTTCGATCCCCGCACTGAGACAAATATTTGTGTGATCCGCAGGTATTTATTTCGGGTCTGGGTGTTTGTGAGACTGAAAAGCCTCTCGTAGTTTCTGATACCCACGACACAAGACTCGATCTTAGTGCGCGGACGGAACTACTTGTGTAATGTTGGTTGTATTTTATTTATTATTATTTATAATCTGTAGATATTACTTATTTATAAAATATTGTTGAGATAATAAAGCCTGCTACAATGAAATATCATCCATCCATCAGCCAAAGGAAGTCCACTGCTGAACATAGGCCTCCCCCAATGATTTCCACAATGAAATATGCCATAAGGAAAACTGAATATGATTATGAGGAAATTCGTTTCTGTTTTTTTTAGAAACGCGCCGAGGAAGAGTTACTTTCATCTTTTTCCTGTCATTATCTTGTGAGCTGTGACATAATTTTTCAATGCTTTTTACATTTTGCCTTAATTTTTTAATATCATATAATAATTATTAATAATTGGTCTTATGCATGTATGCATATATCTATGTATGTGTTTATATTACATTTTTTTTTATTGCATTGAATGGCGATACGAGCAAACCGTTCGCCTGATGGTAAGCGAAACGACCGCTCATAAACAGTAGCAACATTCCACTGTGCTCGCCATCCTGAGACATGAGATGTTAAGTCTCAATATGTCCAGTAGTTACTCTGGCTACAATGACCTTCAATCCGAAATACAACAGTGCATTTACACTGCTGTTTCACGGGAGAAATAGACATTGCGGTGGTACCTACCCAGATGGCCTCTCACATATGAGAGACCTACCACCAGTAAAGTACCACATAATATGTGATTTTTATTACTTGGATTTGTATTTTCCATACTTTTCCTTACTAGGTAGGTTCTATCGAGTGTTAATAAATGTATAAATAAATTATTTTTGTGTGGAAAGTAATTTCGAAGCGATAAAATTGTAAGTTGCCGAATGTTTACCAACTTCTATGGCATCACAGCAAATACTTTAACTATATATGCCCATCTCCCTACGTGATTGGATTATAAATCTTATTCTTATTTATGTACGTAATGTATCACATTTTGTAAGGCTCGTTTTATCTATGTAATTCTGATGAAATTGCAGATCCTCTTTCGGTCACTTATCGACACACTGCACACAATTTACTGGTGGTAGGTCGTTATGTGAGAAGCCGTCTGGGTGTTTTTTTTAATGTTGATTTTTTTTTTTTTTATTGTATCAGCCCATATACGTCCCACTGCAGGGCACGGGCCTACTCTACAATCGAAAGTACGATTGAGAGTGGTTAGGCCATATAGTCCACCACGCTGGCCTAGTGCGGGTTGGCGGACTTACATACCATAGAAATTCTTACAAATCGCTATGGTATGCAGGTTTCCTCACGATGTTTTCCTTCACCGTTTTAGTGCGTGGTGATTGACTATCAATACACACATGACTCCGAAAAGTCAGAGGTGTGCCCTGGGATTCGAACCCGCGACCACAGTGAACATGTTGGCAGCCGCGTCTAGTCCGTTTACCAACAGGCCACCCCGCACTTAGGTGTGTCTACAATGTCTATTACTCCCGCCAAACAGCAGTGTAAATACACTGTAGTGTTCTGGTATCAAGGACATTGTAGTCAGAATAACTACTGGACATATTGAGACTTAACATCTTGTATCTCAGGATGGCGAGCACAGTGATATGCCAAGCATTGTTTGTTTGCTACTGCCCATAAGTGATCGTATCGCTTACCATCCGGCGAACAGCATGATCGCCGCATCATTCATTGCTATAACAATAATTACAGAAATGATGTACCAATGTTACGAACGTGACATAATTATAATTCATGTCTTAATATTGTGTTTACACAAATGTGATAAAGAATGGAACAGTTTCATTACTATGTGAAACATACACCCACATATTTCTTCGTCCTTTGTATCAGCCGTTAAGGAGAAAGTTTCAATCGTCAATTTTGTAATAATCAGAAATGCTGCTACAGAAACTAATCACACATAATAAACACAGGTGGACGTCGCGCGCCTTTCGGGTGGCACTGGATATCTTAGGGCGAGAAGTGCCCCGATTTCTTCCCTGTGATCGCCCTGCCATATACTAATGCATTTATAGGAAGCAAAAGCCTTATGGGTTTTAAATAGAGTGATGATTCCGATTACTTTTATAGTATACTATAAATACGAATGTCTCAAGTTCAATGTCAGGTGACATGCCTTTTCAAAGTCACCTAACCATTAATTATAGTTTATTATCACTGGCTTCCGATATGAATTAGATCGCTGTTAAAATCCTCTACTATAGTTCCCACTCCCATACAAAAAATCTTTGCGTACCGATCCGAATTAATCCACTGTGATGGACTGAAAGCAAACCATTTTAAAGTGACTTTGACTTTAGATCATCGACGCCCAGCAGTAGAACAATTGGCGATGAAATAGATATTATATAATTCAATTAAGAATTATTTAGCACACGGAACATTCTTTTCGATTGTATTGTGCACAATTAGATATCACTTAAGGTTCGTTATAAATAGTTGACGGTATTGAATGATACAAATATACAGGTATGTATCATGTGTGTCATTGTCAAAGGCGATATCGGCTTCCGTAAGGAAAACCTTCATGCCCTACCGAGGCACGTTTTTGCGGAAAGCGGAACATATTCTGCACCTATTGACACATAAATCAATTCTGAACAACGCTTGATATAATATAAAAATCACAAGGTCGTGAAAGGCACTGCGCAGGACAAATTGTTACGACTTATGATTGCCTACATTATTACATTAATCATAAGTCAATAAAATACCTTGCATACTTGGAAACCGCAAATTATTTGAAATAGTGTGATTAAATTGCAACCATAAACCTACTGCACATAATTTTGTTCCCGTTGCCGGCTTAGCGTAGCGTCCTTCTTATTTTAGATTAATTGAATTTATCTGTTCCTACATTCTGGATTTATATACGTATATCGTTTGGTTGTTAATAAAAATTAATGGCCAATTAAATTTGTTTCTACTGTGATTTGTACTCAGGTGTATTATCCGATAATTACATACCTACATTAATATTTATTATAATAAAACCACATCGAATTCACAACACAGCCACAGGCCAGGGGTTTTTCTCAATGGAATTTCCTCTTCTTAAGATGATGAAATTTTAATACATATTTCAAAATCATCAAGTCAATTTGAATTTAAATTGACAATCGCGTTTGTGAGAAAATAACTTGTTTCCATAATTATGGCGGTTGTAGTGTAATATGCCAAATTATCACAAGAAACGAAGATGAATCGTTTTCAAATTGATATTTAAATACCACAAAAATAAGAACAGACCGTTTCTGAGAATACTGGGCTTTTACGTCCTAAATCTGTAGGTCATTTTATGTACCGATTCATTGACTTTACAAGGTAATGTTATGGTATTGCTAAATTCGTACCTGGCAGTTGGAGATCAGTCATTAGGTATACACGTTCATTATATGATTCTTGATGCGTACTACGAGTGAAAGGTTGCTTTCTAGTTTAAATGCAGTACAAATATTTCGCAAAAATCAAATCGAGTTTTAAATAGACGTTATCTTTATTTAAAAGCTTACAAATATTTATGTTTATATACTACACATGTAAAACTATGTCTATAACATGTTGAATTGCCACTAAATGCTCTATACATCACGATTTATGATGACGTAAAATAACAAATGCAACGCGATAAACAAACACGAACAACTTGTGTTGTTAGGTAATCTATCTTAAGATTACAACATTATCTTCAATCAATGCTTATTTCAACCTACATTAAGTTATAGATCGATTCGAAATGCAACTAGAGAAAATATTAATATGATGCAAATAATCATAGAAATATTTCAATAGCCATCTAGGTAATTTTGAATAAAGTCTGGAGACATCCGCGAAGTAATGAACCTGTTTCTGGCGCCTGATTTGTATTTAGATAATATTTCATTTAAGAAATGAGACAACATGCTCATTAAAGTTGATGAGAAACACCTTTAATTCAAATATGTTGATCATGTTCAATGTTAGAATACAATAAAATTAAAATGAAGCTAAAATAGAAATGACACTGGCTGTATTAAGCAAATCTACCATAAATTATAATCCAATTAAAAAATCGATACTTATAATTTATATTAGTTCAAACTTGTATGGATCCTAATATATTTGATATTACTATATTTGCAGGATACTAGTTTCTCCGTGCGTAAATATTACCTAATAGGTTTTGTAACATTGTTTGGCAATATAGCATAATATAAGGAAAAAAGGGAGTAGAGTAATATAATAAATCTTGTTTAAAAAATATTGAACTAGTCCAATTATATTGAACTAGTCCCTAGAATAATTTATATGCTTTATTTACATTAAATGCCTTATACATAGCCAGTTTATAAACCTATTTAGTTCCTCGAATGGCTTATTCCTTCCGAAGGACTTTTGAATTATTTAGTTAAAGCAAAGAAGCCAAAAATATCGATAATCAAATGGATTTTAACTGTCTATCAATAAAGCTGTAAATCTGTATTTTCCGGTATATTTATTTACACGAATGAATTATAATTAACGATTTTTCCATCCCTAAGTTAATTGTAGTGATCAAGGCCTGTGACTCATGTCTTGGGTTTATTGTCAGTTTATTGGAAAAATATTTTCGGCAACGCATTGTTTTACCTGAGGTACGACCAGACAAGATTATAGTTTGGCAATAGAAAATGATCCCTAGCCGTTCGTGAGTGGAAGGGCGCACGATAAAAAAAGGAGGGAGCACTGGAATCGAATTCTTTAAATGATATGTAGTCAACATATAAAATAAATCAATTCATGTTTTTTTTTTAATGCGATGAATGGCGAGACGAGCATTCGATTCGCCTAATGGTAAACCGACTAGATGCGATTGCAAACATGTACACGGTGGTCGCGGGTTCGAATCCCAGGGCACACCTCTGACTTTTCGGAGTCATGTGTGTATTGATAATCAATCACCATGCACTAAAACGCTAAAGGAAAACATCGTGAGGAAACCTGCTTACCATAGCGATTTATAAAAAAATCTATGGTATGTAAGTCCGCCACCCCGCACTAGGCCAGCGTTGTGGACTATATGGCCTAACCACTCTCAATCGTACTGTCGATTGTAGAGGCGACCCGTGCCCTGCAGTGGGACGTATATAATAAATAATACCTACATATATGTCAATTCGCAATATTCACAGTTACTCTGACTATCATGTCCTTTAAACCGGAACAAAACAGTGCATTTACACAACTGTTTGGCGGGATAAATAGACATTGCGATAGTACATACCCAGGTGGCCTCTCACATATGAGATACCTACCAGTTACCACCAGTATTTTACATACTTGTCATAAAATTCGATGACCCTTGACCGCTTAATGTGGGCACGCCAACTATTAGTTCTTGATTATAACCTTCCCAAGGTAGCAATTACGACAAGCAAAGAACAATAGTATAACACTACACTATTATTGTCTTCATCTGTGATAAATTGCCCTCTTACTGGAAGCTGATGGTATTATGATAAAAATGCCAAAATTAAACATCGTAAAGTATATAATTAATCCTACAAAACCCTTTAAGAAACGATCTTTAATCATTTGGATATTTCGCCTTGTCAATTCATTCTACACATTAGTTATTTATGTTATCAAATTAAATTAGTGGTCATTTTTATACTACTATTATCTGCCCCCGTTGCGCAGTTGGTTTAAAGGTCGGCGGAACGAGAGGCCGCGGGTTCGATTTCTGCACCTAGACAAATGTACCACAAATATTCGTTTCGGGTCAGGGTGTTATATGAATAAAAACTTTCGCACTTTCTGATGCTCATGACAGAACATGTCAGGACAATGAGAATCTTTATGAGTTTAGAGTGTATTTGCTTTTTAGAAGACCTGCACCAGCAATTAAATTAAAATATTTCAGCAACGAAAATGTTACATTCGATGTAAATATAAAAGTTCAGCATATCGATTTTTTAATGGTGGCATATTTTCAAAACTAAATTTCATTTAACTACTAACTCAAATATCGACGTCAGAAATATATTATGTAGAGAATTTAGCAAAACTCGTTAGTGACCTATTTTTAAATAAAGTAATATGCGTCAAAGCGTAATAAAACTATATAGATAACAATTATAAGGATAAAACAAGAACAGGTTGTTAGATTCAAATATAAATAGCTACAAATTGAATATCAAATGCCCACAATTTTGCAATAAAAATTACTACAATAAATCACGGCAAAAACTCAATGCAACGTTGTTCTAAACTAATAAATACAAAGTGAACGTCAAACCTTACTGGCTGATTACTACTGCAGTAATCCTGGTTAAAACTATGCAGTTATTTACTATTAATGCAGCAAAACAATAATTGCCCTTAAATAACAACAATTATCTTAATAAAACTCAATAGCCTTTAAGCCACACAATCACAGAATCAACTTAATCATGCAATAAAAAAATATAAAACATCTTACCCCTCATATAAAATAGCTAACAATAAAACGTATTTGAACATTTTCAATAAAAATTACACTATAAAAATATCACTTGAAATATCACTGGTTGTATAAAATTATTTACAAATTGGCTAATATTTTGTACATTGCTATGTTATAGGAACAGTCATTGAGATGGCGAGCTGGTACGAGAATGACGTGCAACGCGGAGGCATACAACGCGCACTGTGCCGCAACTCGCAAGTCGCAACGTAGTGAAAAACATCGCCACAAAGCACGACAGCCAATTTAAGTGGAGGTGATACGACACGTGATGTCGTCACTACAATAGCTTGAAACGGGGGCTGCCTGCGAAGGAGTTCACCGGATTTAAACGTCATTCATGTTGCTCGGAATATCATTTACCTTTCCTGTAAATTATTGGTGACTGTTGTCAATCGATAATTGGAAAAATCATATTGATATAGATTATAATTGTATGTTTTTTTCTTATATTTATTTCAATTTATGAATAATTGATGGTTTGTAAACAAATGCATTAAAATTTGCAACAAATAATAAACTTTGCAACAAAATATATCTTTTTCTTTTTTGAATTCTTGTTCATTTTGAAATAGTACTTACAACATATTTTTTTTAAGCGCGTTATATAGGAACCGTTTAATCCACCACTGCATCTCATAGTTATTAGTTATTTTCATCATAGTTGTTTTCCACAGGATTTCAGGATTTCCACGGCACCACCAAGAATGGGACGAAAACTTAACCGTTCTTAATATTTTACCAACTACAGATACTAGTTACTACATACTTATGTATATACATAAACTCAAGCCTTTTTCCCTGAAGGACAACCAACCAGGACACCCATGTTTCGCTTTATGTTTTTTGATCCATCCCACAATGTGATGATAGGGTGCGAGCCTATCGCCATATCGGGCACATATTCCAGACGGAGTCTGACGACATGAGTAGAAAAGTCAAATATCACTTTGCCTGCCCCGGGCTTCGAACCCGAGACCTCAGCAATATGACCGTACCATAGTACAAATCCGCCAGCGAGGCAGTCATACTTGCTTAATATTTAAAAACCTTTTAAATATCATTGCGATTTGAGTTACCAAAACGGAAAATATGTTTGTTGAGATAAAAAATCTAAATCATTATTTATTAATTACTATGTCTGGTGCGGTACAAGCTTGATTTGTATAATTGAAATCTGTTTATACATTTTGTCATATATTTTTATGCATTATGCAGAATGTCTAGGACAATAGATTTCATTATCTGTCTTGCCGCCGAAGTTTATAAAGCGATAAAAATTATATTTATATCTCATTATCTAATGAAATATAAAAACAAATGTCTTAAGGTACAACAGGGTAAATATTTTCCCCATTGTTTAATTGTGATGATATCTTTATTAACTAATACATATTTTTTTTTGCCTTTAGCAGGCAGACGAGTATGCGGCCCGCCTGATGGCAAGCATCACCGCCGCTCATGGACCTTCGCAATGCCAGGGATCCAGCACTGCCAGGTTGCTGCCTACCGTGAGTACAGGACTCTCTTTAAACCTCGTTTGAAGAAGGACAGGTCAGCATCATCATCATCAGCCTATTCGCGTCCACTGCTGGACATAGGCCTCTCCTGTGGCACGCCACTGGGCTCGATCTTCAGCCCAACGTCTCCAACCGCTACCAGCCATATTTCGGATATCATCACTCCACCTCGTTGGACAGGTCATAACGCTCGGGAAACACCGAAGCAGGGAGTTTATTCCAGATTAATAAACATAAAATGGGACTAAACAAAGTAATACCTTATCAAATTATACATTTCTAATGTTACAGTGAAAAACAACATCTTAGACAGATATGTATATGTACCAAAATAGGCTATACCTAAGTAAGACTGCAAGTTAACCGGTGAAATTGTTCTCAAGCACTTTAGCTATAACTATAAGTAATATGTAGTAAGAAACTTTATTATTTTAGCTACAAACAGGTAGCTAAAAACTAGTATAAGACTGCATCCTAGCCGGTTTTTATTTGTTTATTGACAAAAACGCATGAAGTGAGGCATTCATACAGCAATTATAAAACATAGCAGTGATCACATTTAAGCTCCTTATTCGTGCAAAGCCTTACAAATGAGCTATTTTTACTGGCCGTGACGAAAATCATACACGGTCTTATCCATATTATTTTAAATGTTGAATTTTTTATCTCCTTCGCTAAAACTCAATTCAAAAATCTTACGAAAGGGAAAAAACTTTCAATAGATACTTTCCCGCCCTCACACCCACAACTCCTGTCAGCCAGGATCAACAGTGGCACACAAAGAATTGGCACCGAGCTCCGGAGCTCGGCGAGTCTCTCAGGCACACTAGCTTGCCTTTGCCTTGCTCTTAATCAGAAAGAAAAACTAATAGGAGGACTTGGAAACAAAACAACAATTAAAATAGGTTTATAAACTGTGTTTGAATAAGGCCTACAGAGGTTAACTTTTTGTGAAATATACTGATATTTTGACGTTTTGATCCGATTTTATTAACACAAAGCAAAACATATTTTGCACATGCTTTTTATTTTTGTTGTGGCAACTCTTTTCTTAGTTGCTTCTTTTCAATCCAGTCCAGTTCAGTTTTTTTTTCTTCTTATTGTATGTGGTGTGGTACTTCTTATAACGTGTAGTATACAATAAATAATTTATAAATAAATAAAACATGTTTACATACATTATAAAATAGGTTAGCAACAAATATAAT
Organism: Hyles euphorbiae; assembly: GCA_023078785.2. Taxonomy (NCBI): domain Eukaryota; kingdom Metazoa; phylum Arthropoda; class Insecta; order Lepidoptera; family Sphingidae; genus Hyles; species Hyles euphorbiae. The sequence goes on along the minus strand of CM041033.1, from coordinate 13,105,918 downwards.
ATTATTCAAATGGTTTCATGTAATAGTTATACAAATATTTGGATTAGAAACAATGTCGATTAAAGGTCGATTAGACATTTTTACTAACAGCTTGTTTGAACGCTCCCACATTTTTGCGCAATAATAAGAATACCGAGATAAAAAAATGCCTAGATACTTAGGTAACTATAGTACTTATTAACTAAAGGTGCTATATAAAAATAACCAGGTTGCTTAGCTATAACTTACACATACGCATTTTTGCATATTTTCGCATCCTTAATAACTAATTCACAAAATCCATTAAAGTAATTGTTAATAAAAACAATTGTAATTAATATCAAATGCCAGATTCCACCATTAAAATTCCTAAGAAAGGCATAGATATAGTGTAAATAGCTTCCAGGAATTGTACGCGTAATATTTAAGTAGTAGTTATATTGATAGGAACAGATTAATATTATTAACATCTCATTTTAAACCTACTAATATTATAAACACTAGAGATTGTGATTTTGTTACTTCATTACGCACAAACGATTTGACTAATGTTGAAGAAATTAGTTATGGATGTAGTTGACACCCTGAATCAAAACATAATCTAATTTTTACCCCTGAAAAATATATTTATCTCGTTGTATGAGGAAATAATTCGAATATATTTGCTACTCTTTCAAACTAAAAGGAATGGGATGAGATAGAGTTTAGGGCGGAAAAAATGATTCTTTTGGAGACTGGGCTCAAAAACTATCTCGATCGATACCGGTTAGGGCCGCTAATATTATAATACAAAAAAGAGGGATATACAAAACTTAAATCGAGGGACAACCAACTTTTTAAGAAACTGATAAAGTTCAGTACCTATGGTAGTTTTCAAAATCAGTTGCTAAACACTAATTACCACAAAGATGACTATTCAGCTGACTATTGAAAGTCTTAAATACACATATATTTTTTTTTAAATGTCCACAATCAGTTACAAATTGCAATACAATCTTATCTTATGAATGTAAAACAATCAGATAAGATACTTGGTTAATGCACCTTCAAATGTCACATGATGCAAACTGAAGTATTTAATACAGACTAATGCAGCTAATTGCAAACACTAGGCTATGGCCTAGTATTAAAACATAACTTATGAAGTACGTTTTAATACTCGAACGAAAGAGTGAAAAACGCTGCTAAATATCACACCTGTACTGTTGATGTACTGCATTGCATTGAGAATAGCAGCAGATCCACGTTCTACCTGTAAAACAACTACAAAGAATCCTATTGTAACTGTCATTTCCGAGACCAAGACAACTGGAAAATCGACGTTTTTAGCTATCGGTGCGCGCTTCGTGATAATATTTCTCTTACATTTTTTTTCAAACCTGCCATAAGAAGTGTAACTTAAATAAAAACCGACTTAAAAACAAAAAACCACTAAAAACTAAAAAATAATAAAATAATAAATACCACTGCAAAGCCAAAAATAATATTTATTTGATTGTACTTGTGCATGTTAATTAATTTGCTGAATGACTTGACTAGCCAACAAATCAAAATATATGCGTAAGATATTGAAGGCTGGTCGCCAAAAGAACCATTAATTTTGAGGAGTTCCCCTCTCCAGGTCCGAAGATATTCATCAGATCTTCGCCATATTTTTATGGGGACCAAATGACAAGCACCAGCTTTCAATCAAAGAATGGTCGAAATCGGTTCACACAGTACAGAGAAATGAGGTAACAAACATAAAAAAATAACATACAGTCGAATTGAGAACCTCCTCCTTTTTTTGAAGTTGGTTAAAAAGGGACTCGATACCCGCCTCTTTAAGGTATACATATGTCCAACAATTAAACTATGCTTTCGATGTTGCATTTGCTTCTTATAATTCCAACTGCCTTTTCTTTGTCCATTAACGTAATTACTTAGATTGCTTAAGTCCGGCACGAACAAAAGACATTTTGTGTTTCCAGCATGCATTCATCTCTTTTAGTACACACGCGCCAATGTCATTTAATATATTATCTAACGTATTATGAGACAAATCCCCTGTATTTGCAATGATAATTCTCATTTACTCTAAGATAAGTCGAAAGGATGTCGAGAACTGTTTTCGTAAACTTACGGCTACGGTATATTTTCATGTGAAGTTTTTCACTCTCTCCATGCACATCAAATTGTAGCAAAAGTCGAAACAGAATAAAAATATCTTGGACGTCATTGGTATTCCTCGATATAATTTATTCATAGACATTTCTTTCTTTTTGCCTTATTAACTTACGTGGTGTTTAATTCCAAGCCATGGGAATACCAAACAGCTATTGCAATTAATTACATACATTTCTGCAAACCCTACGGACTTAAGGGGAAATCACCTTGCAAAAAGTATACTGTGAATAAAATGTTATTCACGGTTCAATACTCGTAGAAGTGACTCCAAAGTCAACTTTCCTCAACCAGTGGGCACGTCATTCAGTTAGTTAGAACCAATAACAACACGTGTCAGAACTAGTCTAGACACTTTAAACCATTTACTAGTGTATTAAAATATATTTTCTATTTTGTAACAATAATATGTTCACGTCACGCCATTGTATTAAATCTTTGTGACGTAATCAAATAATTTGTTTCACAAGAGTAAAAGTTTTAAATCTGTATATGAAAATTATACAATTATTAAAACATTATTACCATACGTTATGTATGTGACTGTTGAATGTAGGTAGGTAGGTATGTTATATTTACTTAGCTTAGAATTTGTAGTAATAAGTATTTATCTTGCAGACCTGGAACAAATTCCCATCTATTGTTTGAGAGAATAATGTAGCATTAAAAATATAATTAATAGACCCTTTGATTAATCAAAGTATTTGACTTAATGGAAATTTGTTTTGCTATTAATGGCTATTATGAAGTCAATTATGCTTACATTTTAATTTTTATATCACCTTTATTTACATAAAACATTCCACATTGAAATAAAAGCATACAAGGACAAAATTATATAAACATATAGATAACAATAACTATGACGACTTTTAAATTTTAATACATATCTGCAATTAAACATAAAAATTATAGTTTAGAAAATTAAAAAAACACGCTTGCATAAAAGATCCAACTAAAAACTAAAAACTAAAAAATAATTGATTTTCGGTCTTATTACAAAAAGCGAAATAAACCTTGGTTTAAACCAAGTCTAGCAAAACCAGTCTAATCTGCAGAACCATGGTTTAAATTTACTTGTATTACAAAACATAAATAAACCATGGTTCCCTTGGTTCATTCTTTTGAACCGTAATTTATACACCAACCACAGATTAATACAAATAATATTCGCTCAACATGATATCATTCCATCGCAACGTTCCATATCCACAGAAAAGAATACGTTTTAATAAAATTTTAATGATTAAATAATGTTTAGGCGTATTGAACCTATTGAGGGTTGGATATTTTGCTAGAATGTCAATATTGGTTGGTATATCGATTATAATTTATTTATTTTTTTCATTTGGTTCATGTTATATTAGCTAGTCACACATCCAAACATGTGTGATGGAACGTAACATTCTGGCGCGTTACAAGAAACCATAACAATAAACAAAACTATTGCGAGTTAAAATAAGTTCATTTAGCATTGGAATTTGGAATGCATTTACTATTTAGTCAACGAAGTATGTGAAGTGAAGTGATATAAAATAATTGTCGCTTAGGTAATTACATAGTAATCTAATTTAATAATATCGTGTTGTGGTGGACCTACAAAATGAAAAATGGTCTATGAATTTGAGTAGTGAGAAAAAAGTGAGTAAACCAACATTATTATATGGATGATTACATTGCAAAATGTTTGGTAAGCCTATCCTTATGCGTATATTTTTATCGGAAAAAATTAAAACAGGATTTGACGCGTAGACGTATTTTGTTGGGCCGACATGACGTTTTTAATCGCTCAAAAGGCTTCAAAATCCTTAATACTATATAATATTAATATCAATTTTAGAGTAAAAGTAACATAATACGATGAAATAGACACTAAATCCAAAAGAAATAGTTGGAAGTTTACGATTTAGACCACCGTTAAACTAGGGGGCGGTCAGGTTTAGCGATAAACCATAAAAAAGGCCATGATTTATCGTTAAACCACTTTTTGTAATATGAATTTCATATAAACCATACTTTATTGCGATTTAAACTAAAGTTTTTAGATAAACCACGTTTTGTAATAAGGCGGAATGAGTTTAAGATTCGAAAGAAAATGGAGTAAAATACACAATACAATTTATTGTTACAAAGCGTGGGGTGTTTACAACAATTACTTATAGTACAGCACCCCACACTTTATAGCAAGAAAATGTATGTATTTTACTCCATTTTCTTTCGAATCTTAAACTCATTATCAATTATTTTTTAGTTGGATTTTTTATGCAAGCGTGTTATTTTAGTTTTTTAAACTAGAATTTATTGCTTGCACTAAAAACATTATCTACGACTGTCTTATCAAAGAAAGACAGCAGCGCGCAAATTACCAACTTTTAATATTTTTTTTCAGTTTTTTTTTTTTCTTTGTACGATTCTGGATAAGATAATGTACATATACTTTTTAAATTATTGCGTTGTCATCGGTCCTGGATAAGTATGCAAAGTTTGAATTAAATCTGATCGTTCAAAGTAGGGCAAAATCGAGCTCAAAGGAGTCGGTTATATACATACATACAAACATACAGGTGAAGCTAATAAAAGCGTGTTAATATTTCGCCTAGATAAAAAAAATATCCGTCTTTAAACTATGCACTTTACTAATATAAGTGATCTTTAACAAAATGGTTTTTTTACTAAATATAATATATTATTATTTTCTTAAAACGGCTGGTACTCCAAAAAATATTATTATACCTACTGTTTGCCAAAAACGTTCATAATAATGGTGGTGCTGGGCCATCTTTTTCTGCCCTATTGGCTGGCATTTTACAGGTTGTCTAACATACGCGAGTTATTCAAAATCACATTTAAAATGAATAAAAAAGTGAAGGGATCACCGTAACACAAAGATGGAAGAGGTAAAAACGTAAGCTCCTATATTTTATACTAGCTGTACCCGCGACTTCGTCCGCGTGGGATTTAACAAAAACTTAATGTTTCTAAAATAAAAGATTTTTCTAAAATAAATGTAGCCTAAGTTACTTCTTATTATATCAGCTAACTGACAATAAAAGTCCCGTCAAAATCGGTCCAGCCATTTCAGAGATTAGCCGGAACAAACAGACAAAAAGAAATCTTAGGTAATTTTCGTTATAGTATTTATAGTTTCGGTTTTTTTTTTTATTTTTACAGACAGAAGATTGACGTGAAGCGACACTTATGTTGTCGCGTATCATTTGGTGATTGATATTATCCGATGCTCACAATATGTGACAAATATTGGTGTAATAAATTATATATTGATTTTACTACGTTTGGGTTAGACTTGCAATAACTACAGTCTACAGAATATGTGATAGAGCCACGCTGTTATCAGTCTTGACTCAGCATTAATGTGCAGGCAGTTACGTTACCACTGCCTGACAGGAAATCGACTGAAGCGATCACCTTGCTGTCAAGTATCATGATTCGTTCGACGAGTAAAATTTACCGGATGCCCAATGCCTAAATTCCTCTTCGCATAGCTGTTTTCTTCTCGCTTGCCTCCCGATTTGAAGAGCCTGCAATACATTCATGATGCAAGCATTGTTAATGATAATGGGTGGGTTAATCAGAAATAAATTAAATACTTCTTTGAAAGCCGGTTACAACTAGTTTGTGGTAAAGGGCAATCACTCAATTGAGAAAATAATAGGACTTAAAAAGTCTTGAAATTACTAACCTTTCCGAAGGTTTCGTTATAAAAAGTCAAATGAGAATGTATCTTGATATCAAAGATTTGTTTTAAAATTGGCCTCAGTTATAATTGTGAATTCAATGTCAATCCAATCAAGCTTACTTTCATAGGTAATTAATTCCTTTGCTTTCGTAATTAAACGAAACTTTACTTTTATAATTGATTAATTGTGTAGTTTAATTTAAAAGAAACAAAACTCAGCATAAATGTTATTAAATACCGAGCCACTACCCAGCTTTGCTCTTTTGCTGAACTTAATAACAGAAATGCCACATGTTTTTATTTTTGTAGATCCTAGCAAACTTGCATTACGAACGGCGGGGCTACTCTTGAAAAACAAGTCGAATATCGATATCGCAATTTTACATCAAATTCGATGATTTTTGTTCTCTCGAGTGATCTTTTAATGTGACAGTGGCGCCACGCGGCTAGCTTAAAAGTTACTCATTATTCTAAAACTACTTTACCTTTGCATATTTTACCAATATTTTATTATTTATATTACTATATTGTATGCTTATTTGCATGCATATTTCGAATAAAGATTTCTATAAGAACGACATCAATAATTCCCTTGCTTCAATAATAAAATGGTTGAATAATAATAATTTAAAAATAAATTTAAATAAAACAAATGTGATGCATTTCAGTCAACGCTTACCGACATTGACTAATGTTAAGGTCCAATTTAATAATAAAGCTATTGAAGAAGTTAACACTGCTAAATTCTTAGGGATAGCCATTGACAAAAAATTAAACTGGAAAGAGCATATTAATATTTTAAGCAAAAAAATCAGTAATTCCACATATGCTCTTCACAAATTAGTTCCGATGCTTAACATCAAGGTTTTACTGACTGCATACTACGGCTTAGTGTCGTCACATCTACGTTATGGAATTATTTTCTAGGGCAACTCAACGGACAAGGAAATTGTATTTAAAGCCCAAAAGAGATGTATTAGGACCATGTTTAATTTAAAATCAACAGATACGTGCAAACCCTTTTTTATAAAACATAAAATATTAACCGTACCCTGTATTTATATTTTAGAAGTTACTATGTTTACCAAAAAGAATCCGCAACTATTTCCACGTCTATCAGATGTCGTCAGACGCAACAGACGCGATAATTCTATGCTAAGCTTGTGTAGATCAAAAACGGCGCTAATGCATAAAAGTATCTTCTGCATGGCACCTATAATTTTTAATAAGTGACCTAAAAGTTGGAGGGAGCAGCATACTCATACTTTAAAAAGAAACCTCAAACTCCTTTTAGAAAAACGAGCATATTACAGTATCGAAGATTTTTTAAATGATAAATTTTAGCAAACAAATGTAATTAATATTGAAATAAGTATAATTTAGATTTTTTTTAATGGGTTAAGCATAATAAGAAGGTAAAATTGATGATAGCATTATGATATATTATTTGTTTATTAAGTTTTAAATAAGATATATTTTTCATTTTAAGTAATATAGTTATAAGTTTTAAATATTTGTACGCCATTAAGGCCAAACATGATAGATCTGCTTTTTATATTTGAACACCTTGCATGCTCTGTATGTATACTCATGTTTGACAAATAAAGATTTTGATTTGATTTGATTTGATTTGAACTTGTTGGTCCCTTCTGGTCCCTAGCGATCATTAACAAAACCAAAAAAATCATGGTGGGAAGCGCTCTTTATGTTACTTGAATATCAAGAGATGTTGTGAACTCGTTGCATCAAAATAAGTAACTACTTACCTGCACGCTATTTACATTTAAAAAAAAACACGAAACAAAAAGGACCACGGACAAATCCTGTAATTATTAAATAGGTACCTAACAAAGGTCACTTACTGCGGTCGTTGTTCGTATTTTTAATGGATTCCAAAGAAAATGAATGTAGGTAATTGAACCTGGAAGGTTGCAGCGACAACCTGGAACAATTATTAGATATCTTATTTGTTTCAAATATCTATGAAACTACAACTTTATAAGTTTTCTAGTTACAAGTAAACAATGTATATTCCTCCCGTCAAACAGCAGTGTAAATGTACTGTTGAGTTCCGGTTTAAAAAATATTGTAACCAGAGTAACTACGGGACATATTGATATTTAACATTTTATGTCTCAAGATGGCGCAGTGGAATGCCAAGCATTGCTTTGTAATTCATGGTGTTGTTTGGTTTTGTTACTGTCCATGAGTGGTTGTATCGTTTACCATCAGGCAAATGGCACGCTTGTCTGGCCATTCATTGCAACAAAAAAATGAGTTATAATCGTGCAACAAAGTTAGTATATGGAAAAAGATCATAATTATTATTTGTCCCCGATTTAGTTGACTCAACTTCTTATCTCGAACACACATATTTTTCTTCTTTTTTAAACATTTACGCCACGTTTACATACTGTCGAGAAACATTAAGTAGGTAAATTTTACAACCTAACTGCAGAATAAAATATCTTATAACTTTATGACGGGCTGTAAGCGTAACATTAACCCTTTCGATTATACTTAGACTTTAGGACCACGTTTGCCTTTGAAATTATTGGTTTCACAATTGACATCGAAATTCAGTGTGTCCCTTAGGGCTTAGGCTCGAAAATCGAACTTACTTTCTTTCCGCTGGACTGCTCAAATTATTAATTATTAATAAATGTTATTGGTTGTAATAAATCGTTTCACTCTTTTTACAGAATTTGTCAAACCCCAAGAATTTAAAAGTTAAACATAATATTTTTTAAGGAATACCTAGTAGGGATTTACTGTTCGTAAAAGTTGGGAAGATTGGGATTCATCATCATCATCATCATCAACAAGTACAAGTTGCGAACTATGATAAAGATAAAAGCTTGTTATTTTAATACTAACAGTTTCACAGGACTTCTGGTGATTGTAATACCTACATAAACATACATATAATACATAAACGCATATCTTTTTCTCAGAAGAGGTAAGCAGAGGTGCCAGGACACCCACATTCCGCCTTGTATGTTCCGTCCCACGATGTGATACTGGAGATAGGCTATCGCCATATCGGGCACAAATTCCTGACTCTGGGCTGATAATGAATAGAAAAATCCAATATCACTTTGTCCAACCCGGGATTGTAATACAATACTTTAACACCAGGTCTGGAGACAACTGATATTCGTTTTACTAAACCTGTTTTAAGACTATATGTCACTCTCCGACCTTGCTCTGACGTAGACCTCAAACGCCCTTAGTCAGGTTAACTCGAGTACAGCGCGAGAAACACGTTTTAATATGTAACTAAACTTCCTGATACGTTGCAATGCGTTTGCAAACAGTAAGTCACAATTTAATGTAAATATATAATTATCGACTTTCTTGTAAGAATTTATGCTCTTTAGGTCACTCTACCTCTAATCTCATTTACTACTTATAACTAAGATAAATAGCATCAAAATACAAATCCCTATCCCCCACCGAACATTCCCGAGGATTTCGTAATAAAAGCAATGAGACAAGAGCAATGGACAAAAGATAATGATTGAAGATTTTGTTGAAATATTTTCCCATAAAAATCTGTAGGTGATCAGTCAACAGACTATGTCCCAGCGATGTATGAATTGTTTAAGTCGTTGGTCATTAAAGGAAATGTCAGGTAAAAAGCTGGTACTAATATTATATGAGCATAGATAATTATAAACATCAACATTCCTATATTTGCATTTAAATACTAGTATGAAAGTATCAGAAATATGGTTCTTGTCGTATTTATTTTACGCAACAGTAGAGCAATGAATCGAAATATTTATTTATCAATATTAAAGTTCGTAAGCAGTATCTAATAAGAATAGCTACTTATATTTGTCGTTTAAGATAGAATGTTCAATTCGTATGCTTTTCAAACTATTAATTTGTTATTTTATAGCCAAGCTGTCGAAATGCGGACTATGTTTAAAAACCTGAGACTAACAATAGGAAGTGTTGCATGACTTCCGCCATAATCATTGCATTATGCCTCAATTCAGTTTACCGTAATCATGTAACACGATCATCATTTAAAATGACCTTTGTAAGTCGTTTACATCATCTTGGTTCTTCTAATGAAAACAATACATTTATGAACATCGCAGTTTGCACCAATCACTCACTTATAAAATAAACTCTGTATCTAAAAGCTATGATTATAATTTGCTAAATTCTGAATTAATAATGTTCTACTTCAATTCTCATTTACAACTATTAAAGAAGAGACACATTATACCTGTAACAATAAACAATTATCGCAACAAAACTTGTAATACCTACGTTTTTCCTAGTTGTTTTTTATATTTTCTTTGACTTTATAAGTTACGCACAGGTAGGTACTCTGCAAATTGATATGAAACTATCATCATCATCATCATCATATCAGCCACAGGAAGTCCACTGCTGAACATAGGCCTCCCCCAAGGATCTCCACAATGACCTGTAGGAATCCTGCATCCAGCGACACAGCATGAAACTATGAAATTAATGATTTATGCTACAACGTGTTACCTTTTTCGCACGGCCGCAGCCGTGTGGGACCAGTAGAAAATAATACTTTTTATTGTTCACTTTTAGTTTCTACTTTATAAACCAGTTACTCATAGTAGTATTTTGGTTTTGCCGATATTTACAGGTGGAAGTGACCTCCACCCACGTAAGCCTAGGCCGTTCAATCATAAATTATTTATTTGTTACAACTAACGTGCAATGTGTATGTTGCGGTAAGAAACCAATATTGCAATTAGTTCCGAATACTTTGTAGCTATAAGTACAAAATGTTGATACTTGTATTAGATTATCAATCACGAACGTTAATTATGCATATCGTTACAATAATATCAATGATAAGATCTCATGCTAATATAGTAATACATTTTTATATAACAAACCATTATTTTTTTGCTTTTAACTACCACGGCAAAATGACGGCAAAATAACTGATGCAAGCGCAATACGGCGTAAGAAGATTATCGACGTGGAAAAGATGATAACTATTAACCATTATAATCCCTTACCCGTCAAAAGTCATAATAATATAGCAGACTGTTAGGAACCAGAGTCCAAAGCTCCCGAAACATGACAACTCTACATAAATTACGCCCTATAAGATTGGCCTCCGGCAACACCGGCCATCAAACGTAACGCATGGCAATTTCCGTGCGTTACTTTACAAACATACATACGTACGTACGTGGCATGGATCAGTGATCTAACTGCTATCCGGTGAAGCCATTCATACCTTAGTGCCATCACCGCAACGTGGACGCTCAAACATTTTCTTTTGTATAATGTGTCCCACTGCTGGACAATGGGTAGGATGCCCTACCCATTAGGAAAGGGGAGGCCCTTTGTTACTCCACTTCATCCTGCCCTCGGCGCACTCTAGCCATTTTGACTCGATTGCATTTTCTTCTTCGTCTTTTCACCGCATCTTCGGTCTTCCGCGTTATTCGCGAGAATCCAGCTCGTACTCAACCTGCTCATTTTTTAGTATAAGTCCAAATTATTCCTATGGATTATACACAACTGAAGACATTTTAATTTTCTACATATATCATTTTTATTCAACGAATTGATCTTTGCGAGTTAGGAGTTGATGTAGGATTTATACCGTGCCAATTAAAATGCACACTGTGTGCGACTTATCTTATGTGTATCGCCCCGAGAGAAATATTTGTGCGGCCCACAAATATTTCTGTTGGGTCTGGGTGTTTGTGAGACCGAAAAGTCTCTCGTAGTTCCTGATACCCACGACACAAAACTCGATCTTAATGTGGGGTCAGGACTATGGATTTGACTGTTGGGTGTTATTTATTATTTATTTATTTACTTTAAGAGACTATCACCACCATAGTTTAGGAAATAATAATACACTGGGTAGTTACTACCTGTGGTTACCACGATTGACTGTGCTGCCATCTGTGATTATTGGACACAAAGTATGAATGCGTGTAATTCCCTCAGCCTAACTGAAATATAATAATATCCTTTTTTTTAAGTCGATTAAAAAACAAATAATATTTCACAAAGTATGAAGATCAATCCACTTTATATAAAAAATAGAAAATAATAAAATAAAAAGTTAGCTCTAAAAACAAAGAAACAAAAACTATTAAATGCTAAATATCTTGCTCCGTAAATACGGAATACAGATATTGACATATCGTTGAATTTGATATTTATAATTTACGTCTTCGTGCGGTTTGTTCTTGTGTGGTGTATTGACTATTTTTCATGACGGAAAATATAATTTAATTTTCAACAGTCTTGCGAATAATTGTTCTGTAAACTTTCACACTCTTGTAGTAACAGATCTGATATTTGTATTGTAATTCACAGTTGTGAAGATTGAAGTGATGTGATATAATTATCTAGCTGAATCGGGATAAAAATTATGAATCCCTTACTAGGTTTTGTTTCTTTTCTTTTTTATTTGATAGCAGTATGCCATGGATCTGGCACGGATATCGCGCTGGACGCGAAAGCAACGCTGCTACATCGGATAGACAGTTTGAATTTGCTAATATATACATGTCTTTTAACTCTTACCGTACTTACTATATGGGTATTTAAGCACCGAAGAGTCAGTTGGCTCCACGAAACAGGACTGGCCGTTATTTATGGTATGTATTTTTAGAATATTTACAAATTAAGCATTCTGAGTAATTTTGCTGCAAATAAAAGTCATGTGATACACACATATAGTTGGGCCTTGAGGATAATTCGTAGTTATCATTGAAGCTTCAAAACACATAAGTCAGGAAATTAATTTCGCTGTTTGTTATGAAATCCTTATATGCATGCTTGTAAGATACCTATTAGGAAACATAGATTTGTCCAAAATCAATAAATATGACAATTTGTTGCTCATTTATTTACACTTGTATTATGTCCGAAAGAAAATGTAAAGCTATTCTAAATTGTAGGTATACTGATAATGTTTTTCCTACCTTGTGTAGATCATTGAATATAATATCTACATACTAAAGATATTTTCGTTATTTATCACAAGGAAGCCCATCCTTTATAAATTATATTACAAAGCAGAACACAATACTGCTGTTCCACACCTTTATCTCAAAGGTCCTAAAGGCAGTTACGGATGTCGAAGACAGGGCAGTTGATGACATGAATAAATCATACAAAAATATTGTTCTCAGGTCTGATAGTGGGAGCAATAATTCGCTATGCAGGCAGTTCCAACCACATCACCTACATCAATGTGTCGTCTGATAATGATACTAAATACAATCTGTCCGTACCACCAGACATGTTGCGCTTTCACTTTCCAGAGAGGATACCGGTATCTCCAGGAGGTAAGATCATCATATAATATATTGCAAAGTAATCATGAATAAATTTGCAAATATATTTATGAAAAGTATGACTAAGTTTTTGTTAAGGAATTTTCCATGTTTTGGATTTTAGCCAATACATCATCAAGATGTTGAAAATAATGTTGACAACTGTTCAACTATTACAGCATTGATACTGTGTAGACTAAATTTAGTACTATTCTTCATTAATTATTTAACAATAATGGAAATAAAATCATCAGTCTACTGGATTCATTTGTATTTTTTCTTTTGTTATACAGATGCCCCAGTGCCTAACAAGACTTACGCCTACAGCTTTAGAGGTGAAATAGTCAATGTGGAGCAAAATGAAATAGATCTAAAAGCAACCTTTGACCCTGAAATATTCTTCAACATTATTCTACCTCCTATTATATTCCATGCGGGATACTGCCTCAAAAGGGTAAGTTTTATTTCAATTACATTATCTCATAGGTATTATGCATATTTGTGTGCTCTTTTCCTCATATACTATGATTATGTTATGTTTTTTGAAAAGGAACTAAAATTACAAATATTGACATTGTTTACCTGTACTTCATTTGATTTTATTATTATTTACAATACTATGAATATTACCTATACAATTTGTAATGTTATAATTAACATTGTATTTAATTATTATAAAAATCAGCAGACCCGGCTTTGTTAAGTTAAAGTGCAGTGCTTCCTCTTAAGTTCTTTAAAAAGGCAAATTTTACAATAAATTGACAGGATAACAAGCTATTTTTATTAAACATAAAATATATTATTGCAATTTAAAACTACTGTGGTGCTGACATTTTTGTCTGGGTGTTTCTCAGATGCAAAAGTCATAGGTGCTGATACCCATGACACAAGACTTACGGCCGATGCCAATAATCAATCGAAAAAATTAGATTGAAGTCAATCTGGATTGTTTTCTACTTTTCGATTTGTCATTTACCATGATGCCATAGTTTTTTCACTACTGAGATTGATTATTGGCAATATAGTATCAGAAAAAAGATTGAGCTGTCAATCTCAAACGGCAAATTTTGGATTGGGATTATTTATTGGCAGCGGCTGTTAATTGTAGTGTGGGATCAAGACTATGCATGTGACTGGTGTATATATTTTTCTGTCTACAGATGATAGTTTTTATATATTGCACTATATTCACATAAATGACATAGTTACTTTAATATTACTGTTAAAAACAGCATAGGATGCCACATTTTCGTGACCAAGTCAGAAACCGTTAAAATACCGCAAATTTGTGACGTCACTGTTTAGATTGGGGCGTATACTACGCCCCTATTTTCCGTTTGTAAATTATTATTTCTCTCTTATTTAACAATCTTATTTTATGCCGCTTTCAATTTCAATGTTAAATTATTATTCAACGATAAACTAAGTACTTATATTAAAATCCATAATGAGAAATATTTCTAAGTGAAAATGTCAAAAAAAATCGTTCATTGATGTACAATCAAATAGATTAAGTTGAATATTTTTAAGTTACTAATCGATTTATTTAATATCAGTAATGCCCGATGTATTCATTTTGTGACAAGTGGATGAGGAAAGTGTTGTTGCCATCGGTTATATGTACATAATTACTTGAAGTGAAGGTCACATCTGTATCATCATAATGTTGCCTCAGCAAAGTAAAAAACACGTTAAAGTTAACTCTGCCTGAATGCTTCGCGAACTGAAATAGCAATACAAATTTCTAGTACGTCTTAGGGCCAGTTAAAATCTTAGAGCAAACAAAGTGCGCCCAAAATATAGCTTATTTAAAACTCTTAGATTTATATAATATGAACAACTCATCATATAATTTTTAACAAAAATAAAAGAGGCACATTTCATCTGCGGTAGCGAAGCTGGATAAGAAGTTGCCTGAAAAACGAAAGGCCGCTGGTTGAAGTCCTACAACCAGGCATTTATTTAATTCGGTTACTGCGCTTACAGACAAGTGCCGTCAGATCGTTTTGTCAGGATAAAAACAAATTGGTTGATAGTAACATTAAAACCTAGGCAATTAGGAAATTGGCGGATATTTGCCTCTAAGATATATTTAACTCATCATTTTTCATATTGGTAGCCATTCATAATAATTGTAATGCCCAACAATGGATTTTTTGAAGAATATATCAGTAAACATATATGTAATTGCATCATTACTAAGCGTTTCGTCGTAACTCGTAATACGCCGAAGATGTTTACCTTCGCTCAATGGTGTTGACAACTGCATGACTTGTACGAATTAAACAAAGTTGACGAAACCCCGCACGAATCCTCAAACACTGATTGACATCTATGGAAATATAACTTTACAAAAAAGAAACTCGTTTTATAGTGGAAACTTTATCAAACGAATTTTATAAAATGCAAATAAAGCAATCACAATACTTTGGTTTTAGAACTTTTAAAATCAAATAACGGAACACGGTGTGAATGAGATATTATTTTAAAATATTACATAATTATCTATTTAATATTGTGAACGAGTACTAAGACCTGCTACCTTATCTGGTTTCCATTTTTATTTATAAACAATGTACGGTACATAGACCTGTTTATTACTTTTTGTGTTGTTTTAGCGCGTATAAAAACCTTAGCTTTGTCTGCCTTTTTTAGAAGTTATCATACTTAAGCATACTATGTACTACATATGTTATCTAGTTTGATAAAAAAAATATAATTACTCGCTAATTCTTTATGAAAAAATATGTACGCTTTTTAGCAACCATAATATTTAAATAAAGTGGCCAAGTGCGAGTCGGACTCGCGCACGAAGATTTCCGTACCAGTATCTAAAAGAAACCCTAAAAATCACGTTTGTTCCTGTTTATTAAGATGGAGTTCAAAATTGCGTTTGTTGTATGGTTTTAATATTAACTTTATATTTATTTATTTTGAAAGGTAATAAATATAGCACTTAATATTCAATGACAATTTTGAGCATCTAACTATTACCGTTATTACTATTGAACAAAAAAAACCTTTAGTTTATCCATATTTCATGTATTAATTTGCTCTTAGATATTTTGGTTGCTATAAAATATTATTCACGTGATGATGTTCATTAAATACCTAATATAACTATAATCGCAATGTCACAACTTGCATTTGATTAAAATGTTATCACGAATTAGTCATCAATAATTTGTAAAATCAATAATGTCTTTATCAGTCATGTCAGCATGTTAATTTATGACTTTTGTTTTGCATGGCCGGGTCTTTGCACTAATTGTGCACTTTCACGATCGGTTCATATTATTAATTATATTTTTGCGAGACAAACAAAAATAATGGGACACTGTCATATTAAACTTTACGGTATCATACTTTTTTATTCATATTTTATACAGGGTATATCAAGACTGCTACCGAAAACGAAGCCGGGTGGTAGTTTAAGTGACTTCAGACACAATGCAACAGAAAAAGTTGCAAAAAAAAGCGACAATTTTTTTTTGTTATTTTTTTTCTATGGCCGTATTTGGGTGGTAAATACATTTTTTCCTAAAGTAATAGTGTATACCTTTTTATTTATAAATACTCTAAGGTATAAAAGAGTTTAAATTATTATTTTAGCAAAAACTATGGATTTACCACCCAAAAATGACGATATTTAAAAAATCATAAAAAATAATGGTCGCGTTTCTTTGCGAAATTTTTAGTCACATTGTGTTTGTAGTCACTAAAACTACCACCCGGCTTCGTTTTTGGTAGCAGTCTTGATATACCCGGTATTGTTTATGCATACGGCTTTGCCTAACAATAGTTATATCTGTATCTGTATCAGCCCATATACGTCCCACTGCAGGGCACGGGCCTACTCTACAATCGAGAATACGATTGAGAGTGGTTAGGCCATATAGTCCACCACGCTGGCCTAGTGCGGGTTGGCGGACTTACATACCATAGAAATTCTTATGAATCGCTATGGTATGCAGGTTTGCTCACGATGTTTTCCTTCACCTTTTTAGTGCGTGGTGATTGACTATCAATACACACATGACTCCGAAAAGTCAGAGGTGTGCCCTGGGATTCGAACCCGCGACCACCGTGAACATGTTGGCAGTCGCGTCTAGTCCGTTTACCAACAGGCCACCACGCACTTCAATAACTTTATTATTTTCTAACAATAATTATATACTCAATGCTATTTTTATTTCTCTAGGAAAAACTAGCCATGGATGCTCCTTTAACTGGTGCCAACACTAATTCGAACTAAAAGCCTGAAATCAATTTCATGACAACATATTGTGCTTTTGGAATTTTTTTGATTTCATTTATTATCTAATGTTCACAAAAGCAAAGTATATAATGCGATTTAGCATTTTTTATTACTAGTTTTATCCATGAATTAGCGCGTTGTTATCGCTGTTAGCTTAATTACGCTTATACCGTTAGGCAACTCTTATTTCTCCCACATCTACTACAAACTGGAATCAATATTCATTGCGCTTTTGAACTTGAACATTGACATAGTAAAAGAAGACCTAGGCCATTACCTCCCACGCTATCCTGATGTAAGTTTGCACGGAAGGATCTCAGATAAGGTTGAAATCACAGTTGAAATAAATAACTATTGTCATCCATCAGCCTATATAGATCCCACTGCAGGGCACGGATCTCCTCTACAATCGAATCTGTGTTGATAAGAGAAGTGAGAAAAAACGTTTTTACACGCTTTATAGCTTCACTTGTATGTTTATTTGTAACCGACTCCTTTGGGTGAAATTTTGACCCACTTTAACTTAATGCAATATTTTGAGATGTTTACAAATATAAGGTGGGTGCGGCCAATAAGGCCTGTCGGGTAATAAGGCCTAAGTAACAAAAACACAACTTAAAATAGTCACCGCTGCCCGAAGTCGCTGTCATAGGTAGCTAACAATCCATGGTGGTGCCCCAAACATGTCAAGACGCGCTGGCTCGCACGCTCTTACCAGTGCGCCGTAATTCATCGTGGCCGGCGGATGCTCAGCTCGAATTATAATATAACGGTCAAATCAAACGTAAGTAATTTTTGTAATAATTCACTTTTCTACAATATTTTGCTGTATAATTGTCTATTAGTTTATGCTTAAGAGGCCTGTGGTGTTGAAATGATGTAACTTATACTGAATAAATTTATTTTGAAATTTTCTTAAAAAAGCGGTCGGCTGTTATTAAGGCCTATAAAATTCGACCATAGGCCTTATTACCCTCCTTTTTTGGCATCATCAATTGACGCTTTTACTGTTTATTTTATACATTTAGAAATGTGATTATAATTGTTTTCCAGAGACTGAACAAAGTTAATGATAGTTTGGATCTTAAAACCCACCCTGAGAAGATCTACAACATGGATGAGAAGGGTTTCCGTCTAACAATTCACCACCAACGGACTGTTTTACAGTAACATTACAAGCGGTTTTAGAGCGACTAGATTATATCCATTTAATTCGCAAGTTATTCCGGAAACGGCATTTGCTCCATCTGTAGTAACAGAAACTCCAGCTTCTACACTTACGCTGTTAATGTAGAATATTCACCACCTCGCGTCTCATCCAGGCCAATAACCTCCCGACCATCGAGATCAAGGCAAGAACAAAAAAAATATCGTACCCCAAAAAAATTATCTGAAAGGTTTTACACAATGGTTTACGGCAGTTCCAGTTCTGATGGCGAGGATAATGTACTCCACGCTCAAATTAAAAGAACAGCGTTTAAGAAGCTCATGCCTACGCCAGCTAAAAATAATGAAAAGACACCAACAGTAAGAAGAAAGGCCATCAATTATAGAGAAACTCCAATCACTAAACACCTATTTGACAAAAATGACGTAGAATAACCTCCTCAAAAATAAAACTTAGCTCGAAAAGAAAAAAGGCCAGAGATAATATTAGTACTAAAGAAAATAGAGACAGCTGGTACTGTCACAGATGTAAGCAAGACCAACAAGCTGCTATGAGGAAATGTTGTAAATGCAGCCAGTGTTACCATGAGGAGTGCGTTGGTTTGACAGAGACTGACGATGATAATTTTGAGTGTTCAAATTGCTCTTAATCAAAAACAAAACGTTATTTTAAGTCTTTACTGTGATCATTACATAATTATAATTACTATGGATCTCAAAGACCAAATAAAATAAGTTTATTTTGTTTAATTTTGTAAATTAAAATCGTAGGCTTTATTAACCTACCATAGTATAATAAGGCCTAAGGACAGTGTTTTTATAAATGTTTTATTTTGACTATGTTTATGGCAGGAGGTGCCATTTTTTATTTATAATTGATAGTAATTGATATAATTGTATGATTAACATTAAAATTTGTTAATTTGTGTCAATAGTTTTTGATTTAATTGAATTCCCGCTTAGCTAGGCCTTATTGGCCGCACCTACCTTATGTTACTAAAATATGGAGCGAAATAAATATACTCATCTAATTTTGAACATTTTTATGTCGAGTTCGCAATAGTATTATACCGACGCTAATAGTGACAGTGCTATCTAAACATAATACCCACTGGCGACGTATGATCATAATCAATGCCGGTTGACGGAATTGTGCCGGCTTTCTGCGAAGAAGTCGCGCTGATCTCTGATCAATAATTATATCTGTATCTGTATCAGCCCATATACGTCCCACTGCAGCGTATGAGACATCTGCTTAGATCACTGTCGCAGGTTGGAAATCTTGTGTACCTTGGCCGCATTTTTTCTACAAACATACGCCCACGTCTGTTTCTCCGGAGACTTGCCAGTATTGCCAATAATGCAGTCCAGAATACGACAAGCTCATGCCATTCGAAGATGAAATAAGAGCCTATTGCTATATTGTAGACATACTATCCGGAATCGGTTTGACGTTACTGGTTAACGAGAATCTCACTGCACTTCACAAACGCCAAACAGCAGTGTAAATGCACTATTGTGTTTCGATTTGAAGGAAATTGTAGCCTGAGTAACGACTGAATATATTGAGATTTAACATCTTATGTCAGAATGGCGAGCGCAGTGGAATAATACTACTTACTTTGTAATTCACTGTGTTGTTTCGTTTTTCTAATGTTCATGAGCGGTCGTATCGCTTACCATCAGGCCAACGGCATGCTCGTCTCGCCATTAATAGCAATATAAAAAATTACAAGTTGCAACTAGACCAATGATGCAATATATATTTTATGATGATTAAACAAATATCTGTGTGAACTACATGTATTTGTTTCGGCTCTGGGTGTGTATAAGATCGAAAAGTCTCTCGTAGTTCCTGATACCCACGACACAAGACTCGATCTTAGTGTGGGGTCAGGACTACGAGTATGTATGTGATTGTTGGGTGTATTTATTTATTTAATTTTCTTCCAGAAATATTTCTTCCGCAACCTTGGAGCTATCCTGACGTTCGCTATGGTGGGCACCGCTCTATCCGCCCTTGTGATTGGTTCTCTGATGTACGGCTGCGTACAGTTGATGCCGGCCTCTCTCGCGTCCAGTTTTACATTCCTGGACACGCTCTACTTCGGCGCATTGATCTCACCCACTGACCCTTTGACTGTTCTCGCTATTTTCTCTCAATTGAAGGTAAGATATACTAGATTTAGTACTTGGTAACAATTCATAAGCTTATAAAATTGCAGACGAGGATTTTTTCTTTATTCGGTTTTATCCTTTTAGCTTGAGATTTAGGTACCTTTATAAAGTATTTGCGTTCAAATGTAAAAACATGTAACACCAAGGTTAAAATCGTAACTATCGATTTTTATTTACATTACGAAAGCCGTTTTATTCTCGTGTAACCCGCATAACCTCGTATGAAACCAATACCTACCAACTACAACTCTCAGTATGTAACTTACCCTGTGACTACAACTTTAATAAGATGTTTTGAGATGCATAATAATCCAATTAAATTATCAGCCATTCATGACAAAGTGAGTGGTACATGAATATACATATTGTTTCAGGTGGACGTCAATTTGTATGCGATGATATTCGGCGAGAGCGTCCTCAATGACGCAGTCGCGTTGGTACTCAGCGGGTAATTACTTTATACATGTTACTATCATGATTTATGTTATTATAAGTGTTTATTTATAGGATGTCTACCTTCATGGTGTCTTGTGTGACTATCTAATATGGGCCATAGGGAATCTTTGTACACATGAAGCCTCTAACAGGTCCTTTTGAAAATGTTTAGGGGAGGCATAAATTCAACAAAAGACTTGTTGTGGGTCATGATGCAGATCTGCTTATTTGTTAATATGTTTTATTTCTTATATTTGTATGCTAGGTCCTTATCTATAGGTCAGTACTCAGTAGGCAGTTTATGAGTCATACCATACGCTTACTTTCTTGAAGTATTATACCTCCTTTTTATTGCATTAAATGGCGAGACTAGCATGCCATTTGCCTGATGGTAAGCGATACGACCGCTATTGGACAGTAGCGAAACTAAACAACACCATGAATTGCAAAGCAGTGCTTGTCATTCCACTGCAGTTTCCATCCTGAGACATAAGATGTTAAGTCTCAATATGTCCAACAGCTACAATGTCCTTCAAACAGAAACACAACAGTTCATTTACATTGCTGAGAAATTGCGTGCAAATACTGCTTTTGCAGTAATATTATGTATACTGTATCGCGCAATAAGCCATACGGAAATTGAAATATAAACTTTAGTTTCCCTCTACAAATGATAAAATAAGATGCCAAGATTATCTACCTTTAAATAATTGTTTTAAGTCGTTGATGGATTATTAAAGAACTGCTTCACTTTTAGAATTACTAACGCTTATTCGATTATGTACTTAACGCCCCAATACTCAAACGCGACTTAAATATTACGTTGCGGTTAACTACGCAAATCCCGCTAAATGTACTGTCTACGTGGGCCATGCGCAGTATTAAAATACTTATTATGGCGCATTAATCGATTTTTATATTAGGAAATTTGATATAATTAAATGGTAACGCGATTTCCGAATATATTTCTTTCATATCTGGACTTTTTGCCCCTAAATATAAACAAAAACGTATAAAGCTGAATAGTTTGTTTGTTGCCTCTAATCTCAAGAAATACTGGTTCGAATTAAAAAATATATCAAATAATAAATTGTGTTGTATAGATAATTTATCGAGAAATGCTATAAGCAATATATCATCACGCTATGACCTATAGGAGCAGTAGTGAAAAATCTAGCAAATACGAGTCAGTTTTATTAAGTTTTCGTGGTCCGATTGGTCTTAAAATCGATATCTGAGGGAACCTTTGGTCCGATATTCCAAATTGATTTTGAAAATTTGTATCTGGAGTCGGACCACTAGAATCTTTATAAAACAAGGCGAATGTCTGCTTTTTAAAAACTTTATTTGGATAAAGATCCGTCACCATGGTCTGGTTTTTTATCTTTGAGTAGTAAAAATAAACTTCGATCAATAAAGCACTCGGCATAACATACTTGCGTGCACGAACATGCACCGACATTACCTGTAAAAACATCAGCGATACAAAAATAACAAAGGGATGGGATCGCACTAGACAAAATGAGTTTTATGGTTTTAGTAATCTATTGTATATTTCATAAAACGTGCATAGCCGAGGTAATAGGAAAAGTACGAATAACACTCACTAACTGCCAATTAATTCAATCATATCTATACATAAAAACAGCAGAAAATACATATGTAAACAAGCATATGTAAAATGTTAATAATTTTAAATGTTACCTATTACTCTTTGACGATAAATAAACATGGAAGGTTAATTAAGATGTCCATCAGTAGTTCAAGTACTATAAAGGACACTGTACCCCTTACCTTTACCTGTACCTTTTATTTTTTTCAATCTATCTAAAGTTTTCTGCAAGCGACACTCGTAAAGGACATTATCAGAGGTTTTTATCTTTTATTTGCTCTTAAATATGTATGATGTATGATAAAAAACACACATAATCTGGTTTGTAATTATAATCAGATTCTCGAACTCTCATTCATAGTCATGTTGTAAAAGATTTCTAAAGATCTTAAACTTATTATGTGAGTATTTCAATATTTTAGGCCCATAAATGTGTAATCTAGGATTTCAAAGGTTTACGGAATACGCCAACTAGGTTTTGGTTGTTAACTAAGCCACACTATTTATTATTATAATATTCACACTTCGTCTTTCTCATTCTAGAGCTATACAAAACTACGAAGCGAGGTATTCTCATGACGGCGGATTTGAAATTACGGCGTTTCTGGGTGCGATCGGTGACTTCATCGGAATCTTCAGTCTGTCGCTCCTTGTCGGTGCCTTCATGGGTTGTCTCACAGCATTGATATCCTTTTTAATATGCTACGTATTCAAAGACCAGTATCAAGAACAGAGAACACCTAAAACGAGTGGATCTGGAAATTAATTTTAACGATAGGCTGCAGAAATATATTTAAATATGTTACATGAATCTTTTCATATTTAAAATGTTGTTTATCAACTTTTAATAGCTCAATACATGCACTTGCGATTATATCGAATGTTTGCGTGTATTCAAAGAATAGTGGATGTACTGACTATTGTTAGAGAAAACTAGATTTCTACACGTCATACTTATTCTAGTTCTGGAATTCGATCATTTTATAGCTTAAATTACACTTTTATTTAATGCAACAGAAGGGAAACGAGCCCACGACGAGCCCATAACACCAGAGGGATTTTCATCCTTTGCGTCTATTTACGGCTAGCTGTGAAACGAGAGGCCGCGGGTTCGATCCCTGCACCGAACCAAATGTTTGTGAGGCCCCCAAATATTTGGCTCGGTTCTGGGTGTTAGTGAGACCGAAAACGCTCTCGTAGTTTCTGATACCCACGACGCAAGACTTAATTGCTCTTAATGTGTTGGCTGTTGGGCGCATTTATTTAAGTTGTGGTATTTTCAGGAAGTAGGTATCATCCTTTTTTATCTCTGATATTATTCCGATGTTCAGACGTATTTGTGGTGAAAAATAAATATAAAATAAATTCCTTAACCGTGCGACACATGACGAAGTTCACGCACGTGCGCGAGTGGCCGCTGCTGGAGTCTGCGCTGTTTGTTCTCATGTCATACGCCGCTTTCCTTATTGCTGAAGTCTGCGAGCTTACAGGTAACTAACTACTCTCCAATTATTTTTTTTCTTTTTCATTCAAATTCTATGTTTTTTACAGATTTGGAGTATACTGTATTGACAATTAAGATTATTTATTTAATTCCCATGTGAGGCGGTTGACATTGGCATTGTATTAGCATTTTAGTTTAAGGTATTTACGCCCGAATACTGGAACGCAACTTACATATAAGTTGCGCTTAAATACGTTAATCCCGATTAAATGTACTGGCTAAGTAGGCCGTGCGCTGTTAAGAACAACTTATTATTTGAATGGCGTTCGCGTATTCGGGCGTTAGCAAGATTGCATGTATTTCTCACTTCATATCAAAGCGGTATAAAGGCGCGTAAAAGGCAACGCTTTTTTTTAAATCAGCCAATAAAAAATGATATTTCTGCACTTGGGTAATCCACTATAAAAAAAAATAATAGTATATAAATTTCTCAAATCCCTACAAGTAGATTAAGGTTTAAATCCACTACGTGATAAAAGGGACTAGGTCTAGCAGTAAATAGTATGTCTAGGTATTTAATATCTATCTATGAGAGGTTCCTTAATGATGCTGATATCGGCTTTAATACATATTTATCCATATAAATTGCAGGTGTAGTGGCAGTACTATTCTGCGGAATATGCCAAGCGCACTACACGTACAACAACTTGTCGTCTGACTCTCGCAACCGCACCAAGCAGTTGTTCGAGCTGCTCAACTTCCTAGCAGAGAACTTCATATTCACATACATCGGAGTGTCCATGTTCACCTTTCCCAAGCATCACTTCGACCCGTGGTTTATCATCGCTGGATTTGTATCCTTTACAATCAAACAATAATTGAAAAACATTTGTACAACGAAAAAATATTTTTCGTAGTCGTAGTAGTGTATAAAGTCTTTTCGGGGTCATGTATGTATTGATAGTCAATCACCACGCACTATAACGGTGAAGGAAAACATCTTGAAGAAACCTGCATATCATACCAATTTCTATTGTATGTATAGTCCGCCAACCCGCACTAGGCCAGCGTGGTGGACTATATGTCCTAACCATTCTCAATCGTACGCTCAATTATAGAGGAAGCCCGTGTCCTGCAGTGTGACGTATATGGGCTGATGCAGTGTATAGAGTACCAATGACTGTGATAAAAAAACGAGAAATAATTAATATCGGTTTAATTACACCGCAGTTAGCTAATTATAAATAGCATGCTCTTGAAGATATATGGGGCCTTTTCAATTTTCAAATGCACCTTAGTTCAAAATATCATTACACAAGTAACAAGTAATTATTAAATTAAACAAAATATAATGTGATAAAAATAATCCAAATAAAATTTACTATAATAGCAGTTACATGAAATTGAACAAAATTGTGATAGTTTCCTCAACAAAATCAATAGATAACCTCGACTCTGGGGCGTGCTGTGAACATTTACCCATTGTCGTTCCTGCTGAACCTCGGAAGGAAACCACCGATACCCATGAACTTCCAACACATGCTGTTCTTCTCAGGTAAATTACCTCACACATGGTTATACTTTGAATGATAATATCCAATCATTATTTGCATATATAATGTATATTCAAATACTGTTACAGATATCATAGACTAGGAATCCTATATTTTATATGTGCAATCGCAATGCTTGCTCTTATATCAATCTAATTTGAAGTAATAAAATAACATTTTTATTTTAAGTACTCTAACTTCCCGACCGCTATAGCATTTTTCCAATGTAATATCAACTTAATATCAGTTTAAATAAGGTGTATTTAACTTTCAAGGCAGGTAGGTATCCTTTCAAGGTAATGACATCCTTAATGTTCGTATAAATAGGGTTATATTTAAAAAAATGACATATACGGCTCGGCCGTCGGGACGTTCAAGTAGTTAATCGGATGACATAAAATTATATTATTCATAGCTATTAAGTCGTGTATCCAGTAATGGACACATTTTAAAGACATACATAACATGGACATGTCGCACGCTGCAGGTCTGCGCGGCGCGATGTCGTTCGCGCTGGCGATCCGCAACACGGTGTCGGAGGCGCGGCAGGCGATGCTGACCACCACGTCGCTCATCGTGATCGCCACCGTGGTGCTGCAGGGCGGCGCCGCCACGCACGCGCTCGCCTACCTGCGCATACCCACCGGGTCAGTTGCACACTTGTATCATACTTTTATTACACGCTATATATTAGCTTCACTTGTATGTTTGTTGTAACCGACTCCTTTGGGCGCGATTTTAACCCACTTTAAACGGTCAGATGTCATTCAAACTTTGTAGATTTGTCGAGTACCGATGACAATACTATAATTTAGAAAGTATATGACATTAACATATTCAGAAACATATTTCTTTTAAATTAAGAATGTGTAATGTATGCACAGCTTCCTTTGATAAGACAGCCGTAGATAGATGTTTTTAGTCAAAACTAGGGGTGTTATTATTATTATTGTAGTGTCCTGCAAAACTGTATAAATAGTTTGACTGCAGGACATGACATGACGCCTTTAATAGGTCGTTTTGAAAATGTTTATTCTGTTTTGTATCTATGGATGCCCATATACGTCCCACTACAGGTAACTTGCCTTATAGTCTAGGTAAAATGCCTATTGAAGATTAAATACAATGTCAGTACAACAACCTTAACCTTGATTTTTGACTTAAATGAATTGAATCAATTATCTTTTCAGACAAGGTCAAAGCGATGAGAGCGAAGCGTTGCCATACCGTGACGTCAGAAGTGTAAGTATTTGTCAACATCTGATAAATTAGTATACCCTTGATCTCTTCACAATGTATATCCAACACCACACTTAAATACTCTCCAGCACAATAGCTAAAGTATTCGCAAATTATTTTTATTTAAATTAGGTATATATCGTTTATTTCTACTTGCTCAAGTCAACTCTTAGTATCTCATTGAAATTAGAATTAAAAATAAATAGCAAGAGCATTCCAATTTGTATTTACGCTTACCTCTGTGTCCTTTATTTGCTTTTAACAATTTATGTTGCTTAACATTACTTCTTTATACGTTTTAACAAGTCGCTTTTGTAGTGTTTACATACTTTCCATATTTATAACTCGGTCACAATATCTCTGCACCTCGCAGGAATGCGATGCCCCTCCCGCTGTCCTTTCTCCTTCCCGCGCTCGTCCGAACACGACAGTACGGTTAGCACTTTCGTTGCCGCTGCGCGCCTCAAAAAAGTTTTAATTTTTAAACATATTGATGTTATAAATTAATATTTTATGGAATCATGATATACAGTTTATAAACTAAATAAGATTTAAAAAAAATGTTTAACTTTTTTCTATCATTGAATTACGTAACATTTAACACAAACATTAATTCAATCCATAGATTTAGTATAACTACATCTATGATTCAATCATTACACAAAAAAAGTAATGGATTGGTATTTGGATGGTTATTTTACACTCCGTACGCGCCGACATGACGTCATCAACGCCGGGTGCACAGATATTTTGACCGAGTTATATGCACAAATACAATTAGGTATATGGATGCAATAGTCGGCGATTATACTCGTCACGTGACTGAACGAGCTATCATGATCAGTTTAGCATCGATTCATTAACTGGCAAAATATTATCGAATTATTATTGGTAATATTTTGATTATGAGTGCTGTTTCGCCTTCATTAAATGAGGAAATGTACGAATACATGTACAAAATAGCAAGTGAGGAGTACTGAGAGGGCGGTTAGTGTATACAAGGCAGTGGCGGCATGTAATTAATGAGCAATTGTTGTGGCAGCTCTACCAGGCCACGGACACCGGGGGACCGGTACGTATATACGCTTACATAAGCACATCATGTGCAATCAATGGGCTTTTTATGTACATTTATCGTGCTTTACTTATTCACAAATTTTCCTCAATTACCTTAATGATGTTTGGTTTATCACTGTGTGAAATTTCTATGTCATTTGGAGTACAGAAAATACTTGTTAATGAAAATATGTTAAATGATATCAAGTATATTATTATGTTTATAGAAAATGACATCTAAATTAGATTTTAAATACCTAATTCGGTAGTTATCCCTAATTACAGAACTTTTCGTTGTAATAAATATTTAGCTTTACCTTACTCAAACTATTATTGTTTCATTGAGGAACATTTGTAATATAATCATAATATCATTTTATAAAATTATATATTCATTTATTTTTATCGGTATATTATTTATTTTGTAGGTGAGAGTCAAAAACTAACGTATTATATACATCCTTGATATATTTCCCGTGAACGAGCGCGTCAGGGTTAATTCAAATTTCAAAATTGATTTGGTGTGTTGTTCAGCTAAGTTCGGAAAATGACAGTATTTCAGCCATTCTTATTAGACTATAATGATAATATACAATTTCAAACGTTGTCCGGACTTAGCTTTGACTGGTTTAGCTAATGCAGAGGCTCTATTGTTCTGGCCTTTGCGTCGATTTGCTCCTTATTTAAAAGCCTAATATTTATTGTTTAGCCCACCGAGCTAGGTTTCGGCCTCAGAAACATGGACGGCACGCAACCGGCCAGTTGCGACAGAGCAGCAGTAAGACTAATACATATACAATGCACGCAGTATTTACATCACATGAGTTCTCTAACAACACTAACATAATATACTAACAATTATGTTTTCACTACAAATACCTTCTGTCTCTGTTTGCACTAATATTTTCCAATTTAATTGTTGCATGGTAATCAATGTGCGCATTAAATTTCTACACGTTCTTTATACAAGTAAAAACACAATTTCTATGTTTCCGAAGAATTTTGTAGTGTCAACACCGATTAGAAAGTCCCACGAAATAATTTAATTTGCATAAACTTTCGGTTATTTTAATCAACAGCGCGACACAGAATAGAGACGGTCGATTTGTTCAAGGACTATCTATTCAGTGTCGTGTGATGCATGTAACTCTCACTTTACGGCTTTCTTTGGTTTCCTTTTAATATCTAGCGAGGCCGCATGGTAGTTAAGTGGTCTAATGGCGCGAAGGAGGTGATTATGCCTTGGCAACTAAACGGTTACGAAGTATGTGAATACATTTTTTTATATAATTATAATTAAATAATGTCGCACTTCATGCATGCACATGGGCATGATAATTTGTAGTAGCACAGTATTTATCGTTAGATTTCCTTGTAACATTATAATGTTCTTTTTATAAGTGTGTGTCTGTCAATTATTAACTTTCAATTGGAATATACATTAATAATTCAAAATATTAATATACAAAATTGTTGATTGAGCATAGTATGTGAGCTTCAATAGGAATTAGTATGTTTGTGTGTGTCAGGAGACGCCTCACAGTGGCGGTGAGGTGGGCGGCAGTGGTCAGAAGGCTCGGCTGGCGCGCGTGTGGGGCGCGCTGGACTCGCGCCTGCTCAAGCCGCTGCTGACGCACGCGCGGCCGCCGCTCACCGACACGCTGCCAGCCTTCATGGCGCCCGTCGCGCGCGTGCTCACCACCACGCACCAGTACACGCAGGGGGTCAGTACCTACACACACACACTACCCACGCTGACGAGCGACCAAACACACTGTGCCTACCTACCCACTACATTTTACGCTAAAGTGAACACTGCGAGCTAAATCCAAGCACACATATCCAGTGCGTTAATTTTAATAAAGTGAGAGGGAAGAAAATGTACAGTGTACCTGTAACATAGATAGAGACCTACAGAATTTGAAATACAATACCGCTCTTTTTGTTAAAATAATTTTGATCGCATTGTCCCCTGGTTACAGGTTATGTAGATCGCAATGGTACTATTACATTTTGCTAAATGAGAATGCCCATTTTATTATTGAACTTAGTACCGGTGAAAAAAATATTTACTTTCAATAAATATAGTTCAGTATAAGAAGTTCATGGAGAAATGAAATATTTTTTTTAATTTTGTCTGCTACTCTGTGATCGAAATGTCAACTGTAATGATAATTACTTTATTTTATAAAAATCTGTCGCCCGGGATAAAACAAATCACCATTTAAGGACAAACTATAAAAAATGCTATAACGAAGTATAAGCAATATGATATCAACGATATTTTTGCCGATACTATGAACGGGCATTCTCCTTTAGTTATTATCTTACATACTTAGTATTCTTTAAAAAAAAATCTTTTTCTTTTTCTAGGATAACACATTACGCAGGACTGATTCTGACTCTGATCTCTGTATTGATGAACCTCAAGCTATGCCCACTAGCATTGACCCACAGGTAAACAACCCTATTTGAGTTGTTATTTAAAATCATTGTATCTATTATTTTTTCTTCTCCATATTAGTTGCTTTGGAGTTTACCATTCAAAATCGCTCCAAAATGAAACCATGAATATTACAGAGACATTGTGTACATTTCTTATGAATGAAACATAAACTTATTCTTAACTTTTGATATTGAATGTAAAATATACGAATCTATTGTATTTATATAATATGTAATTATAAGTTCTTAAAGTTTGTCTATAGTAGAAATTATCTTGAATTATATAATAATTTCATATGTTAATCTATAAATATTTATTATTTTATTTTTTGGTTGCAGCTATCAATTAATGTTCGGAATGGATATGGGCATGTTTGAGCTTTTTAGCGTTTGTGATCCTCAACTGTGATATGAGTTTCTCTATGTAGCATATAGGAAAAGAATGATTAATAGGAAATTTTTAATTATTGCACGCAGCAATTGTGGCCTGGACTCGTGGACACAAGGATTTCTGTTGAAGGTATCACTGGGAGTAATATCTAAACGATTCCTATGAGAGTTGATTACTGAAATGAGTGCCACAGTATTACAGACCGAGTAAACAAAATCAATTTTCACGCTCGATACAAAGCATCCAAAATGTTTATGAAGTCGTTATGGCCAGTTGAAATTGAATTTATTTTTGTGTAGTTAAGTAATACGTACATGTGTCTTGTTTCACTGATTGTTGTGATATTGATGTAATCTTTAAATATCTGCGACAGGGATAAAGAATCTTCAATGGACACTATTTAGCAATACAAATGTATGTGTTGATACGGGAGTCGTATACATTAGAACTCTCGAATGCTATTTTTCGGATTTAGTATTTCATACTTGTATTGTCTGATTTTTTCTTGAAAAATCGTATAATTTTTTAGTATTTAAAAATTTGATTAGTATGCAGCCGTAATAGACCCATTCCATCGTAGACTTTGTAGAGGTGAAGTAGTATAACGAACTTGATTTCAGCAACACTGCTTGTATGCTCATGGTATGCGATGGTTTATTTCAACGCATGCGTTAGTCTCATTAAAGCAGCAACTTGATGTAATTATGCATTTTTGTCTGCATCTAGCCTGCAAAATTAATAATTCTTAAATACAAATATGTACTGGATTCTCGTGTATTTATTGTTATCCATCAAATGGGCTATTTTTTTAACTATTGGGAAAGGTATAGACTATTCGTTTTATTTTTCGATTAACTTATTGAAAATATTATTTATCACTCAATATAATTGTTTTAAAATTATTCTTGTCCAAATTCGAGGTTTATGAAACCATCTATTTATCTGTATTATTTTCACCAATGTAATGAATGTATGCAATGGATGTACGATTTTAGTACTCACTACTTATCTCAACTATTATAATGTTAGCATTTTTTGTTGCTGTTTAGTTGTCGCCGAAATGTAACAAGCTTGCTAGTAGTACATGTTTAATGTTCCATCATGAAATTTGTTAGTATGTAATACATTTTGAAATATTTGCTTCAGTAACAGTCTTCAATTATATCACATTAAACTTATTTTTCTCACCATCTTTATAAACATGTATTTGCGAATTAGCCGATAAATACATTAATTTAGTCAAAAATGTATTTGTGTCTTAAAGACTACTCCAGTAGAAATGTTTTGTTCCTGTATAATTTCTTCAAACCAAAACAAATTTTCTATGTGTAATAAATTTATCTTGAAAACTCTGACTTTTATTTTAGAAAACATAAACCAACATATATTTTTACTTAAAGAATATTTCATAGAATGCTATCTAGAATTTGATTTTTTAAAATCTCCCTTATCTTATCAGTGACTTTAAACTTTGAGCCATGACCAGGTACAATCCAATCTGCTAAGGTAGCAACTTTATGCCTGTTTCTTCTCTGTTGTTTGGGATCCTCGCTGCCTGCATCCATCCATATGTTCGTATCTTCTATGTCTTCATATTTTTCAAAGAGATCTCCTAGAAACCAAAGGGCAAAAGTAATGGATGAACTCAAAAACTAACATTATACTAAAACCATTTAAACCTTTACTTACCAGCAATAGCTACAGTGCCATCATTTGTAGTTACAAGTACTGTTACATCTGATAAAGTATGCCCTGGAGTAGGAATAACTTTAACAGTATCATTTATAATATAATCTTCACCTGCAAGTAATATGAGACTCTGAATGGGACTTCTTTTTGGATCTCAAAATATGGTGTCAACCATGATTCCAATACAACCTAATTTTATTTTTTAGCACTATATCTGGCAACCTATCATATAGGTCTTTTGATGACAAGTTACGACTGCTGCCCATAAACATCCACAAGAAATCATAAAATTGTTGCCCATCCCGAATTAGGAGGTGAGAGAGAAGGATAAAGGTGAGAATAGGAAAGAGGTATTTGGAATACATACATAGGAATATATCTTACCAAACACTGTGTCTATAGTTAATATATTAAAGTGTACCTACCATGATTAATTCACTCATTTGTTTCTTTGCTGAATATGAAATTATATGAATTGATGAGATATAATAATTTATTGTTACAATTATAAGCAAGATAATTTAAAAAATCTATATGAACTTACCTTTATCAAAAGGGTGAATGAAGTATCGTTCTTTGAAAGATATACTAAAACCGACTATATGCTTTGCTTTCAGAAATAAATTATTGTTGCCTATGTGATCTGAATGACCATGTGTAGACACAACATAATGTATCATGTCTGGTGTTAATTCATGCTTTTGCAGTGCTGAAAGAAAGATAATAAACTAAAACAATATATTAACCATTAAAGAAGGAATATCACAAAGGCAAATATGGTACTTAGATACAAAATAATAACTTAGAATAAAGATATTTAGATAATTATAGCTTAAACTACCAGCAATGAGTTTTTCACCATCCCAACATGTCATCGTATCTATTATAATATTGTTTATCCCTTTTATTAATGTACAACTACAGTTCGCATCCATTGCATTCTCTCCATTCATTGTAGAATAACCGTCAAATAAAGTTACTGCTTCACACATGTTACTAGTAAATATTTAGATATTAATAAGTATCAGCCCATATACGTCCCACTGCAGGGCACGGGCCTACTCCACAATCGAGAACACGATTGAGAGTGGTGGTGGTTTAGATATTAATAATGACAAAATAGGTATTTGAATCTTGTATTAAAGTACATCTAGGTAATTTAAAGATAAATAAAGTATTATCAAAACATAACACGAACTAAAACGAGTTTGCCGCAGTTCAAACCGCAGGTATACTCTTTGCCGCAGGTTACCAAATGTCAAAACAACCAAACCAGATGACAGTTCACAGCTGCCATCTGACATTAAAAAAAAAAGATTTTTCAGCACTCATACATTTCATCAGTTTAGAAACATTCGAAAATATTGAATATCTATTGTAATTAAAAGCATGATTAGTATACATCTAAAGAATATATAACAAGATGCTATTTAACGGTGTTTGAGCAATTAATAAAATAATTTGATCGTATTTCATGTTGATTACATATGTCAAATAGTAATGAACGTATAAAATACCTACAGATCGGCCCTCTCGCCTCGGCCAGCTGTCTTGCCGGTTATTTTTAGGTTAAACTTAAAATCTAAAATAAATTGAAGAAAGCTGCCGTCGTACACTGCGTAGGTTATTTTAAATTTTCTACATGCGCCAATAATTTTCATTAATCATGAAAATTGCGCATTTGGATTGTTAAATGACTCGTGCAATTTACTATGCCAGTTCATTGTATCATTGTTTACTCAGGGTTATGAAACAATAAAGCGGATCTGTGTCGCCTACAGAGCGCCAGACCAAAGTGAACCATGTCAGGCGACGTACAACCAAGGAAACGTAAGGACAAGAGAAGGAGAAAAGGTAATATTCTTCATACTATGAATACTGATATAGTTTTGAGTGTTTGGAATATTTTTTATTTAAATTTTAGATGAGTTGGGTGTAGAAGAACCTCGTGGCACGGCGGCGGTGCTCGGTGAAGGCGATGTGTTTATTCACTCTCATCATGACCACGGAACAGGTGGTCACTGGTGTGCCAAAGTCATATTCTTCTCCCTGCTTGCTGTTCTTGTCACTCTTATTGGACTGATTATACTGGAAAATAGGGGGCTTAGTGAATGTAAGTATTTTTCTTGACAATATTATTTCCCTGACTACAACTTAAATAATTCTAAGCTATTTTTAATATTTTTGTTGTATTGAATTATAAATCTGAACCATAGAACATAATGACTGTTAAGTGATAACAAGCAGGGTCAATGCTCTCTTATCTGCAATGCATTTTCACATACTTTTTTATACTGTGAAATCTGTTAAATGGGATGAATCTCTTAAATTTTATACAAAAACTTACAATATATGTAGAATATAGTGATACTTTTCTTTTCATTAACCAAAAACCATTTATATCAGATACACATATCTTATTTCATGAGAGTGTTTGTGCCACTGTTTCTTTAATCAATAAAAAATTACAATTTTCTGGCACTCTCTCAGTGCCAGAAAATTGAATTTTATGAAAAATGTGTGTGTCTATAAAAGGTTTATTCTTTGCTTGTCAGTGAACTCACACCTATACAGGAAACTTATACCTGTTAATTTGTATTCATTGCTTTGTGTTCCTTATTTCAAAGTTCAGCACTGAAAGAAATTAAGTTGTTGGTAGTGGAAATGTATACTTATATAAATAAAGTGTTCTTT
This sequence comes from Hyles euphorbiae, assembly GCA_023078785.2. Taxonomy (NCBI): domain Eukaryota; kingdom Metazoa; phylum Arthropoda; class Insecta; order Lepidoptera; family Sphingidae; genus Hyles; species Hyles euphorbiae. The sequence goes on along the minus strand of CM041033.1, from coordinate 13,070,608 downwards.
CCTTTTGAAATTAACAATACTTTCAGTGGAAGCAAATGCAGTGGAGTCAAGATATTCTGGTGTGCTAGAAGGTTGGATAGAAGATACACCTGATGATGACCATCATGATGAACATACCTTGGAGTTGAAACACCATGTAAGTCTATACTGGAATACAAATAAATTAGGACTAATCTGCTCTTACTTTTACAAGGTGGCAATATTTGTATCAATAATCAATTGCATATTTAATACTATATTTTGCATAGGAAGGATACCTACAAAGAAATTTGACTATAATTTGTTTGGCTATGTTACCAAATGCAACTATAGTAAAGAGTCAGTATGGTTATGGTATAACAAATGGGCATTTAAGTTACACTCACTACAAAACCACAGTTTAGGCAATCAGTGTTACTGAAGAAATAAATGTTAAAACATACAAATATCTTTTATTCAAAGAATTAAAGCTAATTGGAATATATATTACTCTTTTATCAATGAATCTAAATATTGAAAGTAATTTATGTAAAGGTTTTAACAATACTTTTTACAAAGATGCAATAATCACTGAGTTTGTTGCTGGGGAATGTAATTTAGGATAAAGAGGATGATGAACACGACGATCTAGCGGATGACGATCATGATGAAGACGAAGACGTGGAAGGAGACGATGATGATGATGATCATGAAGCGCAGGAAAGTGAAGAAGATCGCGATGACGAAGGTGATGATGATGAAAACGACGCTCAAGAAGACGAAGATGATGACGAAGAAAGGGACCAAGACGATGCTGATGAAGACCAGAACTTAGATTCAGCAGAAAATGAGGTGTGATTACTACAATAGAATAGGTTATAAATTGGGTAGGAAAATAGATTTACATTTCTTAATTTTAACAGGAGGATGAAGACGAAAAAAATTACAGGAAATATTATGAAGGCAATGAGGTGCAACAGGATGACGATGAGGATGATGACGAAGATGATAATGAAGATGATGACGATAATGATTCCAACGAAGGCTTAAACGATGATGAAAATGATAACGAAGATCAAGAACAAGGCGATAGTAACGAAGAAAATGATCTCAAATCTGATGAAAACAATGAAGGAGAAGAAAATGATGAACAATTAGATGACGATGACGACAATGATGATGATGAAGATCAAAAGGATGATGAGAGTAATGAATATGAAGAGTCTCAAACAACACGTGAAAATGAGGTGCAATTAACGATATAGAAGTACCAGTGTGCTGTGTGCGCATCTGATTACGTATTAAAACATAATATATTTTCACGATTGGCACTAACATTTCTAAAGCTTTTAAATCTTGAAGAAGGCGTGTTGTTTTTATTAAAAAGAATTGATTTTGAAATTGTTTAGTTCGTAAATCACTGCTTCTATTTTAACGGAATGATTGTATGAATTTAATGTGTAGATGTGCGTTGGTAACAATATTTCTAACTTCACATTTTAGATGTGAACAAAGTTAGTGTGGTTTGATTTATTTATTTTTTAAATATAGCTCCAATTTATGAAAAATGTCTATCTAGTCCGAACTTCCGGTTTTCAAGTATTTTATAACATCACTACAAATACTTTTCAATATTAACGCGAAACTATTCATGGGATAAACCATGTAATTTCATTGCGTGATCTAATTTTACATATTTCCTCGTACATGTACGTATAGATCTGAAAAGATCAAATACTAACAGAAACTACGATCGACTTCTATACCTCGTAAATAAGTATTTTTTTGAGTTCATTTAACATACTGAGCTAATTTACAGGAAGAAGGAGATGAAGAAGATGAAGTAGAAGATACAGACGTAGAAGTGGAAAGAATAGAGAGAGAAGTATCTGATGAAGAAATTCTCCAAGAAGCAACCACGTCGGCTGCTGAAGAGGATGATAAGAGCGGAGGTAAGGAAATATAACGACAATAATGTTAGCCATACACCTGACAAAACCTGATGACTTTTCGATTTAATTATAAAATGTATTTGAATAACTCATATACTGCTGTGTAATATTACAAAGAAAAAGGTACATACTCTCGGTAATCCAGTCCTGCACCAAGCCAAACTATATAATACGCCATTACTAAAGGCTGATAATGCTATTCGGGAGTATACTGTGATTTTTATATTACTTTTCAATATTTTTCTACTAACTTAATGTTACTATTATTCACCTCGTACACAAAACAATCATTTAAATTATTTTCAAAGTGAAGCTAAGCATATTTTGTGTGGTGCGCCTGTTTATTGGCACCTAAACGTTTAACGCAAACAATTACCATCGATTCTCGATAAATATCAGCTGTTTATATTTGTTTTGACGTCGCTTTATGAACTTCTGTTTTATGTTGTATTTAATGCAGACTGCAGTCTAAAATCGCAGTTTACTCACTACTCTTTTTCTGAAGAGTTCTATATGAATGAAGTTTTCATATCAATACTTAAAATCTGAAACTTAATTTTCATTTAGTTCGTTAGTCTCAATGCAAATATGTTTTGAACACGAATCAGTCCAAAAACGCTAATCTCGGTTTTTCTTTAGAACAATCTGATGAAGCAACTCCTGAGCAAGACGAATCGGTGGAAGAGGAACAAGACCAAACTGTTGATGAAGAGGAATTCCTCGAACCGGAAGACATCGAGGAACCGGTTGTAGTGGAGCGTATAACAGCACCTCCTGGAAAACCGTTGCGTGAGGTAAACTATCTTAATATCGATTTTAGATCCGTTAGCCATGTTTGAAAACAAGCTTTGAAAGAACATGTCATTGATGTGAGGATTTTTTTATTCCATTATCAGATCTGGTATTTTAAGACATTTTTGGCTATTTGCCCAATCTTTTACAGTTGTTTAACCTAGTCAATCATAGCTCTTAATTTGGTAATGATTCAACGTTTTCCTTACCGATAAAAAGTTCATTGCTAAATATTAAAACTTTCAACGATCTTGATAGTGACCTAATAGTCAACTAACTGCAATAAAAGACTTTCTTATAGTTGAATCAGCATATACGGTATATCTATCGCCAATAATTAATATTACTATAATTCGTGTTAATAGGTGGAAGAGGAGACGTCTACTGAAAAGCCTCCCGACACGCTGGCAGAGGAGGAAGAATACGAGAGACAACAAGAGGAGCTTCGCCGCCAACAAGAACAGGCGTCCCACGGTGAGTATTTTATTTTGTATTTTAAAGTATTGTCCTGCATGTGCTTGTGACATCTTGACTAGCTCTCAGTTCTCACTAATCTAGCGACTTGTTTAGACGGGTTTTACTTCATTAATAAACAAAACAGTAAAGCAATATATCAATTTATTTTCTTAAAAAATATATTATTTGATACATGTGTCAATTTACATTAAATTGCCTTTTGAATTTGTGTGTAAAATGGGTTGCAACAGTTAAAGTAAGACCTGTCAGTGTGGCTAAAAGTAAGGCTTTTAAAATAATCAAGTTTATTTTTACTCTTATGACATTTTCTCAGATGCTTAAAAATACTCAATGGGTCATGGATATTAACCACAGTTTTAATATTTTATGGTGTTATTGATCTAACTCATTTTTAATATCCTATATTACATATTTTGTTCTATTCGGATTTTATAAAACAGTGTAAAAAAATAAATTTTCACGGATTTAATTTGTTTTATTTCGTCCCATTGCATTTATAAACTGATAACTTATAACACACATGTTCTAGTAATTTATAACCCTGGTCAATATTTAATTTCGACATCAATGTATTGAAATGTATTTTTAATAATAATTGAATTTAAAAATTATATATAATATGTGAAACTATGTGTGACAACTTTAATTAAATTTTTATTCGATTTAAATTAATACCAAAAATAACACGAACGTCGAGACGAGACACATTACATTTACATAATTTTATCATTCCAAAGGATACTCGATTCAAGTATAATGAGATATAACCTTTGCGTATGTGCAGTGTCGCTTAGCGTAGACAATTTCTTCACACGCCTAAAATTGCTTACGTTAACTTTTAATTCGTACTCACAGTTCACTCCCAATTCCTAGAGCAGTTGAATTTTGAACTCGTCAGTATTGGATTGTCCCGGGCGGCTTTTTATGCAAAATGTTTGAATTAGATGAGCAAGTACCATCAGATGTAACTTTAAAGCTCTTATCAGGCCAGCGTGTAGAACCAAAATAGTGTAATATACAATAACTATTTTAGACTACTATCATTCTTAAACAGGTAGAATATATTTAAAAAGTAAAAAGATTTAACAGAGTCTCGCAAAAGCAATTATTTGCTTTTTGGAAAACGCGTTTGTTGATATTGCTGGTCTAAGGCGAGTGCGCGTATGTTGCAGTGTGGCTGAAGGTGGCGGTGGGCGGCGCGCTGCTCGTCGCCACGCACGCCGTCGTGCGCCGCGCCACTGCACCGCGCGGTGCGTACCAATTCAAATCATTCATGACGAATATTGCAACACCTATTCAGTTACTGACGTTTTAACTTGACGCGTTCTAAAGAATCTTGTTTGCTCTGAGCCGTGGCAAATATTTTAAAACGGCGATCCTAAGACTTAGAATTGCATATGGTGTCCCTATTTATAATAGCAAACTGTTTTCGTGTAAATATGTTAAATGGCATAATTTTGTTAAAAATAAAGAGAATTGAATCAGTAACAAAAAGAAAATCAAAAACAACATTATGCGATTTTGAAACAGATGCGTCGAGTAGTGAGGAACATGCTAGTAGAGAGGAAACTCCATCAGCGATCGATCGCCGCATGACACTCGTACACGAAGAACCATTAATAGGTATAGTATATTTTGTAACGCCTAGTACGCCTTTTAAAATCTTCTATCAACTCATAATATCTTCTATATAATCAGTAACAGAGGAACCAGAAGAAATAATTCAGCCAACGACTATAAAACAAGTAGAATCAATCCCAATCTCCTCAAAGAAAACAGTAGAAGAAGAAGAAGACGAAGAAGAAATAGAAACCAAGGTAAAATTGTAAGGCTACAATTTATTCAGTATACCTCCATAGGCATCTATTCTGCAAAGCTTTTGTTTACAGAATGTAGAAACAGCTGAGCCAGACGATGAAGAAGACAAAGAATTATACAGTGATGAAGATGACGTAGAGGAGGAAATGGAACAAGAAGTCGTTGAAGAGAAAAAAGAAATTCCGAAACAAAGCGCACCGGAATTTAAAGCAGCACCGAAAGATACTAAAGAAGCGTCCAAGGAACCGGAACATGACGAGGACGTTCCTGAAGATGTAGAAATAATTGATGAGGAACAACTAGAAGAAGAAATTGTGGAAGAAGAAGAAGAAGATGAAGAAGAAGAAATATCGGACGTGGATGATGCCGAACTTCTCAGTCGCTTAGAAGCCAAATACGGCCGGCTACCCGAACCTGAAAGACCAGGACCGAAAAGTAAACTCTACACTGTATATGTGTGTCCGCTTGTTGATGTAGCCACACGCTACTTGCTTGACATTAAAAAACTAACCCTGTGAACTGGCATGAGTAACCACAATGTGAGTGCATTTTTATCCTATTTTATTGATTTGCATGATGGTGTGGGAGTTTATGATTTTGTACAGAATATGAATACTTATTTCTGATAGTTTAAGATTAGACTCGTATAGTATCTAAATTTTCTTGATTAATGGATAGTTATTTGCTAAAATATTCTGCTTTGGAAATCGATAGGTTCTCCAAAATCTTAATTTAGTAAGAAAATAGACTATTCATATTAACTGTCTAAGTAATTAATTAGAACAATATATTTCTGTTTATTCTTGTATGTGCGTCCTTGTCGTACTTCCAATGCCTTAGTTTAAAACTAAATTAAAGTTAACAAATCATGAAAATCACGTCATAATTCGGGCTTGTAATTTGATTGCGTATGTTAAATTTCAGAGGACGGTGGGAACAGTATAGAGGATGAGTGGCCGGGCGAGCCCAGCGACCAGTATTGGCGCGACCAGCTCGATGAAGCTGAACGCGAACTGCAACAGGTAAAATAACTTTTTACTGTAGAAAGAAACACTCATATTTATTGATAAGTAATATCCAACTGAAGTGCTTGGTGGCCTGTTGGGAAGTGCGTGGTGGCCTATTGGTAAACGGACTAGACGTGGCTGCCCACATGTTCACGGTGGTCGCGGGTTCAAATCCCAGGGCACACCACTGACTTTTCGGAGTCATGTGTGAATTGATAATCAATCACCACGCACTAAAACGGTGAAGGAAAACATCGTGAGGAAACCTGCATACCATAGCGATTTATAGGAATTTCTATGATATGTAAGTCCGCCAACCCGCACTAGGCTAGCGTGGTGGACTATATGGCCTAACCACTCTCAATCGTATTCTCGATTGTAGAGTAGGTCCGTGCCCTGTAGTAGGACGTATATGGGCTGATACAGAATATCCAACTACGAGGTGTAGCCTCGATGGCCCCATATTTGAGCAAAGGACATTTCTTTACAATTTTTATATTTGGATCCGTATCCGTATCAGCCCATATACGTCCCACTGCAGGGCACGGGCCTCCTCTACAATCGACAGTATGATTGAGAGTGGTTATTTGGATATTTGTAAATAATTTTATTCCATTGTGTAGTTTTTTAGATAATGGATAAAATTTTCAGAAATATTATATTGCATTAGTTGATTTGTTAGGCGCATTGAGTTAGATTATTATTATCTATTGTACTAGTCATAATTCTCGTGAGTTTGGCGACAACGCTTTTTACACAAAGTGGAACAATATATACATACCGCAGTGTAAAATACAATGTTGGTGTATTCTAAGTGTGCCTTATATTTGAGTGAATAACTTGTTAGAAAGTTTTAGATAAGTTGCATGTCAACTGATATCCCCTTTCCACCTTACCGACAGCATGAATCTGTTAGCTTTGGCTTTACATAAATTTCCACGTACCCACATCGCCCGTAATATTTTTGTAAGAATACACCAACAATTTTGGTATGTATCAAAACTCTGATAATTTATTCTGATAAGCCACCCGTCTCAATTTGCAGGACTGGCTCGACTAACTCGTTTTGCATTCATAAATTCATATATATATATTTCATCCTTTGCTCGTTGTGCCATTTTCCCCACATCTCTTCGGCGAGGCGGCGGTCCCCGCGCCCGCACCCAGCGCGCCCCGCCGCCTCGCCGACGACTGACTCCCTTTATTATAAGCGTGTTCTTCCACCCGACTCCTATTACTGCATTTTTAGATAGTGGCACTTATTAATTAACGCATTTAATCGCGCATTAAGGTTGTTAAGATATGACCTGAAGCGTTCGCTGTTTCGTTCTCATCTACTAGACACGGTTGAGATGAGATTAGTAATAGTGCCATTATTGTGAAAAGCTGTATGCGTCGGGTGGTTTTGGAGTGTGTGCGTGTGTGTGAGTGTGTACTAACGTGGAGGGCGCGTGGGAGGCGGCGGCGGCGCGCGCGGGGGCGGGCGCGGTGCGCGGCAGTGCGCGTGCGCGGCGCGTGGTGGCGCGGGCGCTCGACGCCGCCGCCGAGGCGCGCCGCGACAACCGCCTGCTGTCGCAAGCCATCGCCGCTTACCTCGAACTGCTCAAAATGAACGAACGACTCTCTGACAAACAACTGCTCGAAATCACCAACCGTACTCTGGACCGAATTCGTTTTAGAGGTAAGATCATTCGTCTATTAAAGCAAACATATCAAATTGCGACATTGACTCGATTCTTAGTCTGTTCTAATAAGGTCCGAACTTACGTCCACGTCTTGCCTTAACATAAATCATGTTTTCCCCAAAAAAATATAAAATGATGTCTTTGTATTGTAAAAACAATATGATCACGCTAACTTTTTTTTCTATTCAATTACTTTTTATCGTGGAACACAGGTTACATGAGGATTTTAAAATAATTTAACTTAATCAACTATGACTTGCCACATTGGCATACAATAATAGTAGGTATATTTTTAGTGTAGTATATGCAATTTTCAGGCAACTACATGAATGCTGAGCCTATCTACAGACTGCTCATTAGGCGGTTTCCGGACGATCCCAGTCACCGAAACAATTTAAGCATCGCTTTCCTTATGGCCAACAGGTACATACTCATACTACAAATTTTAATGTGAGCGTAAACAATAAGTATAAAAAATAACAAGTAATTTTCTCTTTCAGACCAGACCTTGCTGAACAGATGTTGAAAGAAACACTTCTACGTTGGCCTGACGACCGCGTCGCCTTAGCCCATCTTGGATTCGTTCTAAAAACATCGCATAACAAACTCGAAGAAGCCGTGGACGCCATGCGTAAAGCCTTAGAAGGAGACATCGGAGCAGCTAACGAACCTCGCTTCTACTTCCACCTGGGCGACGCTTTACTGATACTCGGGCGCTTTGACGAAGCCCTCGAGGTTCACAAACGCGGAGCAGCACTTGGACACTTCTTGTCTCCAGCCCAAAGATCGCTCTACAACGTGGAACGATTAAAGAGTCAACCGTGGTGGAACATAGAACAAACCCCTTACAAAAAACTTGCTCAAGCTCTAGAAGCATCCTGGAAAAGCATATTAAAAGAAGGGGAAGCGGCACGCGCTTTATACGAGAAAGAGAAAGAAGGGTTAAAGGAGAGAGGCGAATGGTCACAGCTAGACTTGTTTGTCCGCGGACAAGAATTACCTGGAAGATGTAAAAAAGCACCCGTTACATGTTCCATAGTACGTCAAGAGATAGCAGCCGCCGGATGTAAGCGCGGGCAGATCAAGTTTAGCTCCATGGAAGCCGGTACGCACGTGCGGCCACATGTCGGCCCCACCAACTGCCGACTGAGGATACATTTAGGACTGAGCAATACCAAAGACACTTACATTAGAGTTGACAAGGAAATCAGGTAAGCACTCGATTTATACGCTTCATATAATAGTATCGTAAACACAAAACCATTTGTCCAATGTGAGCTAGAAAAAAGTTTAGGTAAACAGTAATGGATCGGATTATGTAGTTCTTTAGCGTGTCCTCCTGATCATAAATGGGATGAAATAAAAGTAGATGTTTCTTTTAACTTCGAAGATCGCGGATGCATTAGTTTGTATTAACGAGTTGTTCTATTTTAGGCAATGGCAGACCGGTAAAGTGTTGATGTTCGACGACAGCTTCGAGCACGAGGTGTGGCACAACGGCACGGGCGCGCGCCTCGTGCTCATCGTGGACGTGTGGCACCCCGACCTCACGCCGCAAGAGAGGAGGCAGCTGCCCGCCATCTGACACACAAGCAATAATCACACTAATTACACTTACATTAAGGTTCATTTTGGAGCAGACGCCGCCGACTGCCCAACACAGTGTAAGCGTCACATACAGCATCACTAATTCTACTTACATTAAGGTTCATTTTGGAGTGGACATCTGAACTAATGTTTTTTAACTTCGGAGCACGGTCAGTAATTCTTTATACCCCACGCCAACTGAGATGAGGCAGTTGCCATCTGATACCCGTGTCCGATACCACAGCCATTAGTCGCACGTGCCCTACATCACTTATTCAACGTACATTGAGATATTAAACTGGAATTGAAATCCTAAACTAAATGTTAGTAAAGAATAATGCAAGCTGTGGATGGTAGGTCATTCTATCGCCTTAATTTTTAGTTTATTATATTGTATTTATATAGTTATGTTTTTAGTTCATTAAAATAGATGCAATCCATTCCAAAGATTTAGCGTGTCGTAAATAAGTCAACAATAATTCAATTTAAATCTCGATGAAAACGAGCACCTTTTTTATGATGACGTTTATAAATGACCTACAACTCTCGCGCTTACTTGTGGCTGATTAAAGCTGATTTCGTTACCTAATGTCCACTCCAGTTTAATACTCCCATGTAAACTAACAGCAACTATTTTCTCGATCGCCATCATTATTTCATTGCTATTGATGAAATACTTGCTTGGAACAAATGGATATTGAATAACAGTCATTAGTAATAGTGTTATGTGCAGTACAATCAACTTTATACATTATGGCCAAAAACGTTGAATTAAGTTCTTAGATTGAGATGTCTGTTATTTGAATCTATTAACTATAGTGTTTGAATGAGTATTGTAAACGAATGTTTTAATCGTATTTTCACAGATAATGTCTTGAACGAGGGTTTATGTTTTTGTACACATTTTGTATGGAAATTTCATTATTAGAGAATCGTAGAAGTTGCGAGTTTATGTACCTTTAACACAAATAAGCTTTATAAATAGTATGTCGTCTAGAATATTATTTTCAGTTATGTACTAATAAGCAATACACTTATGTGATAATTTTAATCTGTATCTACATTCAGATCTATTTTATTTTATAAGAATGAAATTACAATGCTCGAAATAACAAATTTCTTTCATTACTTTTGGTGCATGTTAAAAAAATAAAACAAGTATTGCCAGTTCTGAATAGTATATATTTGGTATAAAAATTGTATGATAGTTTGGCTCAAATATAAATTAGAAAATTATTCCTTAAAAAGTATTTTTAAGTATATCAATTTTGTTGCTGCTTCGCGGCTATTGTGATGAGTGATACAGAAGTGCAATCTCTACACTATCCTAACTTATTGCATATATTCATATTAAATTCGAGTAAATACACCAACTGGACGGAGATTTAATACTCAAGTTTTGTCAATAACTTTAAAAAAATATGCACTACGTAATATAAACGAATTATTTTAGAAATAACCTATAAAGCTCGTTTGTCACCCTTTTCGCTACGTAAGCCCCTCATATAAAACATGCAATGGCAAAGTGCGTGTTTTCAATTGAGGTACAACATAGTGCTACCAACTATCCACAACAACAAATGTTCAGCACAAACCTACGTGCAATAAGTACATAAATCCAAAAAAACAACTTATTTCTCATGTCGTTTAAAAACTAAAATGCGCGGTGGAATGTAAAACCTATTATATAGTAAAGTTTAAATTATTATTCCTAGTCATAAAATATTATGAAACTTTGATTATAAAAATAGTCAGATCTTTGTGATTAAGACAATAAAACATAAATCATAATTGATATGTTTCGCCTAGATCGTACTTATAAAAATGGCATGATCTATTATCTGAAAACAGATGTAAGTACAAAATTCTAGATAGAAAACAAATATTAACATTTCGATCACCAGCTACTGAATAAAGGAAAAAATAAAGTAAGTATAATTAAAGCTAAATTCTTACAAAAGTAACTAGGTTAACGATGACTACAGTAAATATGAAATTGGAATATTGAGCTTACAGACTCCTCGAAAATATTTTAAAATTATTACCCTGCAAATTCAATACACAAATTATCAATAGTTAACTTCGTGAGCTATCAAGGCGTGTAACAAGTGAGCATCACTGGAATAAGGCACATGAAATGAAAGTGAGCGGCTTAGGAAGCCACGTGGTACAAGTCGTTGAGGGCCTGGTAGGCGGGCGGGCCGGGCGGGCCGGGCGCCTGCGGCGTGGCGCGCGCGCTGTACGGCGGCGCGGGCGGCGGCGGCGTCTGCCACGCGCCCGCGCCGTACGCACCGCTGTACGCGTACGAAGGAGATTCACACGACCCGGTATCCATCCTGCCCTCATAATTGGATGCGACCAATCCTCTGTCGTAGCTCGACGTGTTTTCCACGTTATCGTAAGCGGGTATGTTCGAGTCATACTTCCTCGGTGGATTGGTTTCATTGTAAGGTCTGACCACGTCATAGCCGGACTTGATACTGTTTCGTCCTATGGTACTGTATCTATTAGTCACGATGGGAACTGATTCGACGGGCGGCGGTGGGGGCGGTTCGTAGGTTTTTATCTCTGGTTCCGGTAGTGGTCCTTCGTTGTGTGGCACGTGGTACGACGCCGGTCGAGCTCCATGAAAATTAGAATATGATGAATGTGCAGATGCGGGACGTGAAGATCTAGATTCACGCGGTAGTGACGCAGTAGACGCTAAATATCCTGCGTTCCTGTATGATCGCCGTGACTTCCGAACAGATGACCCGTTCCCACGTGAACCAGAGCGACGCTTAACGCGACGTGGCGTCATCGGTTTCAAGGAACTTTCACTTACATTTGTTTCGGCAGGACTCAATTCTATTGTATAAACTGGACGACGGGACGTCGAACTCTTGTCTGCAAAATTAAAACCAAATGTTTTTGTTTGTTTTCAACATATAATTTACCAAGATAAACAATATTTTACTAAGAGATATTGCTACAAAAAAGTGACTAAATTCAAATCATTTGATAAATAAGTACAATGCAATTGAATTATGGTAAAGAACCAAAAACAAAACAAAAAACACTTAACATACCTGAACTTGGTTGTTTCTTATAAGAGGTATAAGCTAACACAATGGTGAGTGGTAATGCTGTGGCAGCAAAGGCAGCACCTAATGCTGACTGCCCAATTTCTATATGATACCACTGAAAGAAGCAACCATCTACCCTTGTTGGCCTCCATACTATAGGCCCAGCCATTTCTCCCCAAACTGGTTGGCATCCCCATCCATTACTCTCCCACCAACTCACACTTCCTGTCCCCAGGGACAACAAACCACTTTCCTGAAAATAATAAAAAATAAACTTGGGATGTCCAATGTGACTATTGTAGTATTGATACATTATACATATCTATAACTAAAATAAAAATGTAATAGAATGCTTGGAAAGAAATTAAAATACATTTCTGCTTGACAAATGTATCTATAACTAAAATAAAAATGTAATAGAATGCTTGGAAAGAAATAAAAATACATTTCTGCTTGATAAATGAAACACTTTCAAACTGTTTAAATGGTTATTATTACAAGCACTTACTGACGGAGTTATTTTAAATAACTCAAATATGATCCACAAATATTAATCTCCTTTGTGATAAATAATCACATTGATTATCACAACTTTATATGATATATTTACTGAATCATTCACTATGTATCGCATTACTGAAAAACTTGGGAGTATACTCCATCGGTTTAGGTACTTAACTAAATGTAAACAAACCATAAAAAAGGTTATTTAACATTGCCATTTCTCATTTCTAAATTAATTGAAGACAAAAAAATGTTTACGTAAGTGTAAAACTACATTGCATGTTCAAATTATTATAACGATAATAATTATGAATGTGTGAGCTTGGAAACAATTAAACTATGATCATAATTAAATTATCTAATTTTACATAATGCAATCTGTCTATAAAAAAGACCCAAACATACATACATACATACATGCTAATGCAACATTATTGTTTGTACATTATAAACAATTAAAAAGAACAATAATAATGTGCATACATACCCTGTTTAAAGTGCCCAGATTTAAATAATAACAGATTAAAAATATATTCCATATTAACCACATAAAACTCCATATTGCATACTGTAAAGAATAAAAAACATTTTTATTTCGCTATCCGTTTAGTAGATGAACTCCAAAGATATACCAGAGTTTTTCAATAAATAAGATTTATAATAGTTAGCCATTATTAAACATGACTATTTGATGCAATTAACATTTTCTTATGTTTTACAATAATTTTGTGTTGAGATTAGTCGCAGAACTTTACAAAACAAATAATGAACATTTATTCACTGTTCAATAGGTCATCGACTTTACATTATTTAAACATTGGTTACATCACAACACTCTAACTTATGTCTTAGAGAAAGCAAAAAAGTAGGTCAAATGTGTTGACTTAAAGCAAAGGTTCTGTAATATATGTACTTACTGCTACAAGATACTTAGTGATGCATAACACTGCTCCAAATGATCCAAATATAATAAGCAAAATATTAACAAAATTTGTTATTATAGGCAACCACATGTAACCCAAAAAGTCAAACACTTGGCGCTGTACAGTAATTATCTGTAATGGAAATCATTATCACATAAGTAATTGCAATAGCATTTGTATTGTTTTTCTGTTTATTTTAATTCTGAAGTCGAGAAAATACGCAAAACATGCATCATACATTCATTGTAATCAAGCTTGGAGCAAGCATGAAATAAAAAAAACTGTCGCAAAAAAAATCTCTACGAATTACGAATTAATTCTTTAGCAATTTAAGTTGAAACAATAAATACATCTATGAGTAATACTAAAAATATTACATTCAACATACCAGCTCAAGTACACAAACGATGAGCAATACTGTTCTAAGGCCACAAACTGCCATCTCTACGTAATATACTAGTTTCCTGTAACTATTTGTCGTGTCTACAAACGTCATAATAAATATTGTCGAAAATATAAGTCATGGTTACACCAAAATACGATTTGTAATAAAATAAACAACTATATATTACATTTAAAACTAGTAAAAACACAAGTGGATATCAATCAAATTCTACATGTCAAAATAGTGTTTCCTTCGGTTTCTTTCATAGATTGTAATTGTAATCGATTTTTTGTACAACTAATTCTGAATCGATCCTCATAAAAGAAATAGAAGAAAAATAAATAGAAAGTATTTTCTTCTTACACAGAATTACGTCAGCAGTTAATTTCAAGTTTGTATTTATGTACTATTGATTATTTTTACTTTCGTGAATCGTTAACTAAAACGAGCATCATGAGTGCGGTGCAGTGTGATATTTACGAATTACGATCAACAGCTGTGGTCTGGGACTAGCAAGTGGCAACACTAATTCGTGAATAAGCAAAAGCGGGCAGTTTGGTTTTATCGATCGAGTTTGTTTAGTTGCTAAAGAGTGGACACATTGCCATAGAGTATCTTATATAAAGTGAGACACATTGCGTTCATCGTCTTCATTCAAACGACCAGCCGCTCTTTACCAGAAGACAGCATTTGGTAAGAACTCCGGTATTTTTTTTAGCTAAATTGGTTTAGGTATTTTACGTTATTAAAAAAACCGGTAACCTCAATCCCGTTTGCAGATTTGTTAGAAATGGCGACTCAAACATTAATCCCCTTGGAGTCTAATCCTGAAGTCATGAATAAATTTCTCCAGAAGCTAGGCGTTCCTAGCAAATGGAACATTGTGGATGTAATGGGTCTCGACGAGGAAATGCTTTCATGGGTACCGCGTCCTGTGCTCTCTGTAATGTTACTCTTTCCCGTGTCCGAGGCCTATGAGGATCATAAACAGAAAGAAGAAAGTGAAATCTTATCCAAGGGTCAAGAAGTTTCTAATAATATTTTTTATATGAAGCAAAACATAAGCAACGCTTGCGGCACCATTGCTCTTGTGCACAGTGTAGCTAACAACACTGACAAGATTCAGTTGTCTGAAGGTCATATGAAAAAGTTTCTCGATGAAGCCAAGAGTCTCGATGCTACCGCTCGCGGAGCTCTATTGGAAAAGTCTGAAGGCATTATTAATGCACACAAGGAATTAGCTCAGGAAGGCCAAACTAATACACCAAGTGCTGAGGATCCTGTGAACCATCACTTCATAACTTTTGTTCATAAAGATGGTGCTTTGTATGAATTGGATGGTCGCAAGGCATTCCCCGTTAACCATGGTGAAACCACTGCTGAAACACTGTTGGAAGATGCTGCTAAAATCTGCAAGGAATTTATGGCTCGAGATCCTAATGAAGTTCGCTTCACAGTTATCGCCTTGGCTGCATCTGACTAAGCATATGCTTAGTTTTTTATGAAATTTTAATTGTTACACCACATTCAAGTGTTTTTAGCAAGCTGCGCTTTACATTCAGGATTGAGAATGTATTTTTGTATTTGATATAGAAAGGTGCATTGCAAGCTTTTGTGATATTAAAGTATTTATTTGTGAAATGACTTTTACTGAGAAATTTAAGACATACTACTTAAGTAGAAAAAATTACACTTAAACTTTGAACAAGCAAAAATATATCGCTTATAAAATGCTGAAAATAATCCCTGAATATCCTTGAGTAAAGTAATATCAAATAAAATTTATTGATTAAAACCTTGCATTAATTAAATAGATAATAATGAAGAATAATAATTAAGGTGGTTTCAAAAAAATATATTTTTTTAACATTTATTTTTTAAAAATCAGATTTATATTACAAAGTATCTTTATTGCATAACAAGTTATAAAATATTATTCACTCTGTAATTCACAAAATAATACATATTATGAAACTGGAATGAAATATACCCTAACTAAATATTATCACACATTGTCTTAAAATAACATTTTTAAATGCGCCATTTGTTAACTTTCTATAATATATTTTTCCTAGAATCATGTCAATTCCCAAGAATTGATTATTTACAGAATATTTCTATATATTGTCAAGTGGTGCAGTGCTGGAATCCTCTGCATTGTTCACTGATGCATTATCTGTAAAAGGAAATAAATTCTAATACATAAAATATTAGGTATGGGATACTACTACCCACATTTGAATGACCTGTATAGTATAGATTATTTTGAGTCTTCACATCATTATTTTGTGCGGTGATATAAACTAATTGTAATGCTCGTAATGATGAGCGCAATTTAATCAGAATGGAGCACCAATTGGTAAGAAGTTTGCCTCATGCTGATTGTTACAGAAATCCGAAGCACCAAAATTCTGTAAGTTTATTTTCCACCATACCCTGTACTATGATTAACTACGAATACTTTGAAAGTTCCTAATTCTAAGAATTGTCTTTTGCTCGAAAGTGCATTGTCCGTTTTGTTTAGTAACAGTCTGGTACGGTACGCTCATGATTAAGTATGTTATATTATTACGTAGGTATACCAATTTTAAATGCCGATGCAACTTGTCACATGTGATCATATTTTTGACTACCATATAGTGATGTTACAAACATTTGCAATTATAGACACACAGAGTTGCAACTATTTTTATTTAATTTAAATATGTTATTGTAATACTTAGGTATAAAATGGTATTCTGTATCGGCCCATACACGGCCCACTGCAGGTCACGAGCGTACTCTGCAATCAAGAGTACGATTGAGAGTGGTTAGGCGAAGTCCACTATTCTGGCCTAGTGCGGGTTGGCGGACTTACATACTATAGGTTTTTTTTATAAATCGCTATGGTATGCAGGTTTCCTCAGATGTTTTCCTTCATCGTTTTAGTACGTAGTGATTGACTATCAATACACACAGGACTCCGAAGTCAGAGGTGTGCCCTGGGTTTGGAACCCGCGACCACCGTGATCATGTTGGCAGCCGCGTCTAGTCCGTTTACCAACAGGCCACCACGCACTTAATAATGAAATGGTATATTTTCACGAAATTTCGAATCCATCACGCCTCAGTGTGACTTAACGTATGACGTACCTAATTTATGAATGGCCCCATTTAATTTGTATGTTGAACCCAGGTGATTAACCGTTTGCTTATATTAGTAGAAACACAACCTTAAACTCAATCAAAAACATCCTGTAAAAAAATTCCAAGTCTCGCAGCTCAGATTTTCTACCGCAAAAAGTTGTGAGATGCATGTAATACCAAGTCGATTAATTTATTTAGTCCTTAAGGGACCTTCTATATAAAGTTATTACGTTAGTTATTACCATATCAATATTAAAAATTCTTTACGTTTTAAATAAATGGATCGACTTGGCCATCGCATGAAAACATTATGTATCGTACAATTTATACATAATGCTGCTGGCCAAGTCGATCTATTTATTTAAAACGTAAAGAATTTTTAATATTGATATGGTAATAACTAACGTAATAACTTTATATAGAAGGTCCCTTAAGGACTAAATAAATTAATCGACTTGGTATTACATGCATCTCACAACTTTTTGCGGTAGAAAATCTGAGCTGCGAGACTTGGAATTTTTTTACAGGATGTTTTTGATGGGATCTCACGTCTTTTTGTAGAGTCCTACATTTTTCCTTTTCGGTACTTCTTACTTCTAGAATATCACTAACGATTTTTCTTAAAGCCTCTGTCTTATGGATTTTTCTTATTTTTGTATGTATCAATTTATCACAAATATAGCGGATTTGATTATTAATGTTCTTTCTTTCATTGTAATTGATATTTTCGAGCTATTTAGTATATTTATTTGCAAGTTTTTCTTCGTCATGTTTTTCTAGAGGAATGTTGTACAGTTTCATGGGCTGAATACACCATTTCCCTCTCTATATCCCCTCCTGTTATGCCTCATATATATAGGTATCTATCTGCAACTATTATTCCATTATATACGGGTACAACGAATCAATAACTGCAAATGTAACTTTGTAATCCTATACATTTATATGGGATTACAAAGTTATTCACGCAGTTGGTCTATCTAGAAAACTAGACACAAATTATGAAATGTTTGAATTTTCCCTTACTTTAGACACTAAACACTAATTATATTCTAAATTTGAAGGTTCTATGTCTACTAGAAGTGCCTTAGACTTTTGATGATCGGTCAGTCAGTCAGTGAGTGACAAAATTACGAAAGTTTGACTAGTTACAATTCTTAAACTACTGGTTCAAATTGAATGAAATTTTAAATATACCGTGTTTACACAATGCCTGCTCAGTAACTGAAAATTCAGGCTTCATGCTTTAGCCACAACGAAGTTATAGGGGGTTGAAAATGGTCTGAATTGCTTCGAGAAAAGGATGTTACGGCCTATAGCTCGACTTGGAGGGGGCTCGGCCGCGCCCCCAGATAGTCAACACGTACCATTCAAAATGATCGTTTCGCTTGTGAATTTCGGCAACAGCATAGTCAATGCGAGGCCTAAAAGTGTTGCGACGCCGCACGTCCACGCCATCGCATCACGATAGTACGTTGACTCAGCCCCGTCTGCGCTGTAACAAATACGTGTTATCGCCAACCGAACATCTGGTCTAAATGTATGTTTCAACTGTAATGGTAGGTAGGTAGAGATTGATTATAAATATCACTGCACATATAATTGAGGCAGAAGTGCGCAACGGAAGCTGAGTAATAAAGTGCAGTAAAATGTGTTAATAATGTACAACCGCAATCATCATTTGAAGACCAAGCCAGGAGTAGATGATTCATTCATTTGTATAAACATTAAACTAATATTATGTTTATTATGACGTCCTAATATTGACAACAATATTTGAGAGAGAGCAAGTCCATCAAAATAATTCAATCGTCAATGAATATTTGACTCACTATTAATATCATTTAAATACATAAACACTCTGCTTACTATTTTTGAACTAATACGATGGCTAGTCCACATGATAGTTTATCAGTGAAACTCATGAGTCCGTAGATAAAAGCGGAAGCCTCCGTTCTCGCGCCGACTAGATCGGCCGTTAAAGCTAAGCTTGTTACTAACATTACTGCTCCACCAAAACCTGCAAAAATATAAGTAAAGAAAAATAATAATAACTATGAGTAAAAATAATAAAAACGTTTAACCAACTGCTTTACGGAGGGTATTAAGTAAATAGATTGTATTTCTAGCAAGTGTTTACATTTGTAGTACAAACCTATGAGGACTGCGACCACGTAAATAAAATAGAATTTAAAAGTATCATTTGAGCCAATATAGATCCACACGAATCCAGCAAGAGCACATAAAGATCCCAATAAGTAATTAAATTTTCTTGTGCACGATTTTGGAGCCAATCGCTGCAAGCCAGCTGCTGCCAGACTTCCAAGGTAGAGAGCAAGTGGCACCACGGCTAAAGCGCGTGCAGCCAATCCAAGTGTTCTATGAAGATAAAGTGGTATCAACACTTGCGACAAATTTACAACAAGCCTGGTACTCATGTACACTCCTGCAACCTTAAAAAAGAAAAAAATATTAAATCCTCTTAGCAAAGCTACGCGCAGAGGTTTTAGTTACACAATCACTTCTTACCTGATACATAAGTGGTTTACGTAAGAAATCCGAATGCGTTCCACTTTCATTGGGAGATAGTAACAGTTCTTGATGTCTATGGGACTGCCTCTCTTTAACAATAGTATGAAATAATACTGATGCTACTGTTCCGACAGCAATTACTACATAAACTATTTGCCTGAATTTCCATGCATCTCCAGGACCAACTTGCTGAAAAATTACAAGCCACTGTTATGATTGTATCTAATTTATACCTTGGTAAGATTTGAATTTATTTTCCAAATCACATCTGAATAGCACTCAATTTGAGTTTCCAACGCAGAAGATATTGTACTAAAATACTTTCAGAGGTGGAAGTTTGCTTGCTGGACTGTAACCAAGTGCATATATACAGTGGCGCACAGAAGAGTAAGGGTCTCACACTCTGCCATAAATAAAAATAAGAATGATGCACATACATACAAATAAATACTGACTAAAAGTCAGCAAAAAATATATTTACTGTGCTATCAGGCCGATATAGAAAAATTCACTACCACTTTGCCCAACCTGGGATTCAAATGCAAGCTCTGAGCATTGAAATCATACTTTGGTACATCTGCGCCACCGAGGTAGTCACAATACTGATACATAATAATATTCAAGATGAAGAATGGTAGAGGTAGAACCCTTAAGCTAAAACAGTAAGCCTTTTGAAATGCCAGAATTTATGATCACACTTATGAAAAGGCAGCCATTATAAAATAAAGCCAGCAGATTCTGTTTCATGATAAAGAGTATAGTGACATGAAAAGTGATAAATTAAGCATTTTTCCTTATTTATGAATCATAATGAATTAATAAAATGTATAATATAATATTATACATAATGTAAAACTATGGAAGATTAAAAACAAACAGCAACTTATTGATAGTTGAAAAGAAATGAACACATACTTGCTTATCACACTCGCCAGTTATATGTAAGATTATCCATGTGATGATGTACACAAACAAATTAGAGAATACCGTGAACCCGTATCTGTCAACAAAGCCATATTGATTAATAAGTATTTATTGTATGACTCGGCAACCTGGGGATGATACTAATAACTATTAAGTAATTGAACATAACATGTATACAAAACATAAACAATTGTTCTCAACTGGACAAAAAACCTTTTTGACAGTTGTTTAAAAAATAAAAACATGCTTATGGAAATTGGAACACCTTAAAATAGAGAAATGAGAGACAAATCAATGGATAAATATATGCACTGATAAATTAATATAAGTGTGATATTAAGTATAGACTAATAAGTCTAATAATATTTACAGCTATTAATATTTATTAGGAAAATAGTTTTTAATGGTATTCGTTTATCTATTTGTTTTGTTAATTTCGGGAATGAAACTGGTCATAATGTAATTGTCAATATAAACACATTTTAAAAACAGATTTGAAATACTATTTTAAAATAAACTATCTCTGATTCTGGGAACCTTTCTTGCATTGATATGATAATTAATATATTTCAAATAATTAAGCAATGAAATAATAATCAACCATTTGTAGAAGTCCATATTTGGGTAAAAATGTGAATTTGGAATTTTTTAAACATTAAGAATTTTTTCATTTTTTGAAATGCTATTTAATGCATCATTGTAAGTAAATTTAAATTAAAACAATTTTTGAGATTTTAATCTTTTTTTCCAAGATTTCTCTATGTTACAAAATTAAAATTATCATGCCATATTACCTGACTGCAGTGAGATGAGTCCTTGTGTGGTCATCTTGGGATAGTTCTGGTATGAGACTTAAGTGTGATATTTGGACAGATGCCCACCCAATTTGAAATATTACAATAAATGCTGAGTAATAATACATCTGAGCCCATCTGTGGCTTAATGTACATCCTAAACATTCAGAAAAGATAAATGGAAATGAAGAAAGAACACATGCAGTGCCTGAAAAAATATAATATAAGTAGTTATAATTCATTATGTCAATAATTTTAAATTTGAATCACCAAACAAAATACAAACCAAATAAATGCCATAATTTTCTTCTGCCATATCTTGCACTTAAAACATTGTCTGTGTGATCTGAGTGGTAACCAACAAAGGGAGTTGCTAAAGCATCTATAACTTGTCCTATCAGCATTAAAGTGCCAGACTGAGAGGCACTAAATTCAAGAACTAAATGAAAAAACACTAAGAAATAAGTGAACCACAAACTGGCGCAAACATCATTCAAAACGTGTCCAATGCCATAACCGAACTGCAACTTTAAACTTGTAGATATATCTACGAATTCATTATCCATTTTTAGGTACTTAGTACTTACTAAACGAACAGTAATTATGTTAGTCCAAGTATTAGTTACGTATTTTAGTAAGTACGTATGCAACTTAATGGCACGAAATAATAATGGTTTAAAAAGTTTCTTTATGAAACACTAATTACTGCCTTAATACTTTTATTTAGCAAATATTGAAATTCTGTAAGCACTTAACAATAAACATTTTCCAACTACATCTGAAACACATCACACCAAACCAAGTCTTACGGATTGTAAAATATAGCTTGATAATTATGTCATTATGACAGCTCACGCCTATAAAGTTACATATTTTTTTAGTTAAAATGTCATACAAATAAAAAATGTACTTCATGGACAGGTACCGCCCCCTTAGAGATGTGCCACGCATAACGATTAACCACAGACTATCAATAATCGGATTTGAAATGAAAACAACACATAACAAAAATGTAAATATAAAAGTAACTTGTTTCTTAATTGGCGAAATATGTTCCATTTACTGATTACATTAAAAAAATGTGCATTGAATAAAAGTTACCGATAATATAGTTAGTATATTTTCAGATGTTATTCTAAAGAATGGAAATAAAAAATAGTATCTAATGACTGCACGATTGTAACAAAAATATTTCCGGTCCGGTCCGTTCGGTACCGGACGGTTGTTGTGAAATGGCAAGGTGTCGACGTGTGAGTCATCGAGGGCGAGCGGCGCACGGCAACCAGAAGTATCCAGAAATTGACGCGGCCTAAAGAACGAAAAAGACTGTTTTGAATAGCGAATGTCACGATTTTGTGGTTCGCTAGAATATTTGAAAGAATTTGAAGAATATTTTGAACGTGAGTGTCAAACTGGCGGACCATTGTTACCTTGTTACCCTACCCAAGTTGGTAACAGAGTTGCGGACGCACTTGGCATTGGCCGAGCGACTGTGTCTCGAATAATGCAGGAAAAGTATGGCGAGCCATCATCAACGCAAGGTACAGACAAAGAGTCGGAAAAAATATTGTCAACACCCATTGAGGTATTAAACTAGAGCGGACATCGGGAACAAAATCTCTGCGTATGGTGCGTGCACACGGGTACACATTGAAGCGAGAGGGAAGATATATTACTTCTAGTAGTATTAGTAATAAATTATTTTTAATGTAATAATAATAAATAAAAAAAAAACTGTTTTATAAAATCCATACATTAATCACGCAATTATCGATAACAAGATAGAAAAATAATAATCGAATAGATTCATTAACGTTTATACACTACCCTCATCCCTACTGCGATCTGTCAAAATTATCAAGCTATATTCATGGACGTAGTATATAAACAGGACTGCGCACTGTTATCGGAAAAACGAGCCGAGCGAGAGGTGTAGGACGGTAGGGTTGTGTCCCGTTCGTATAGGGTGACCATATGTTTTGGGAAATACAGGAATTTTAATCAAATTGGCTAATATGGTAAATATTTCAGTTGTAATACGTCGAATGAAGCATTTTGTTTTTGAGGTAACAAACGTGATATTGTCTAACCGTTTAAAAAATATTTGACCACCAAAATATGGTCCACCATTAGGACCTAGCAAAAAAGTTCAAAATCATAGTTTTATACGTATACTTTTTATAGGTGAAATGAAAAATGAAAATAATAATAATAAGCCTTTATTAACAGCAAAATACAGTTAACAATCTTCTCGTCTGTTCACAAAGTGCGTATGTTGTGTATTATCAGTGCCATTCGTCAGGGTGTGGTAGCCGGGGTCAACACAGAGATTCTTACCACCATCTGTCCCGCCATTACCGTGGCCGCTACCATAACCAGGAATAGCGGGGCTGCCGGGGACTGGAGTCCTGATCCTGGTTTTAGCAACTATTAGGCTTTTTTATTTTTTATGCCAATACTCACCACGCTTGGCAGACGGATTCGAGAGCGCAGGAGGGTACTCGCGTTGTTGACGCTGCTGTCCGTCTTCAACCGGGTAAAGTTTGCGGCTAGAAGATGTTATTGGATAGGAAAGTATGGAATGTAGAGATGGATACTACAGCCACGAAGGGGAAAGTTGGTAGTAATAGCAGTAGCTCAGGGGGCCGAGATCGCATACCCCGCAATGACCACTAGATAGGAGCTTCCCTGGCCTACTTCGTACCAGATACATGTTATTATTCATACCAACTCTTGTAATAACTAAAATCAACGTACCGTCTATCTCATCCCTAACGAATATCCCTATTTTAATCGAATAATTAACAATAAAGTTCAAAATTGCGGCGATAATTATCAATTCTGACTCTAAATTACAATTTTTCGTGTAAATGTGTGAACCACCCGTTCAGATATCAATTTTTAGACCACCGGATCAATAAAGAAATGAAATGAAATCCCATAATGCTATTTTTCTAATATTATTCACGCCATTATTTTCACTACCTTTCAACCCTTATTATAACCCCTTTATGGTTTAACTTTAAGAAAACGAAGTGTGCAGTTATTAATGTTACAAAATAAGTAAAAAAGTTTAACATCTGTAACTTCAACAGTTTAGATTTTTCCATGCGTACTGCGTATCCCCTTGTTCAACCCCTTCAAGCGTTGTCTACATAACAAGCGGGAACCTTTTGCCCTTACCCAAGGTCTAATTTATCTCTGTATCAAATTCTATCAAAATTGGTTCAGTGGCTTAGGCGTGAAAATATAGCAGTTAGTATAATACGTCCGTGCCGAAATTTTACATCACTCAGTAAATAAAAACTATCGCAAGAAATAAATATTTTTTAATTATACTTAATTCATGATCAATTGTATTAGAAAAACTTTTAACGTGTTTATTTTCACTTAAAACATAGTATGTAGTAGATGCAAATTAATGTGTATAAATTAAACATTACTTTAATAATAAAATTTTAACGAAAAAAGAACTGCTTTTAATATTCAAGCAGATTAAAAGTTATTCAATAATTCATCTGAACTTTGAATTGTCGATCAAAAAAGTTCTAAGGCGGGTTTTATTATGGTCACGCTAGCAAATAAAAAGGGATAGAAACCTCTCATACTGTCTCATTTGGTTTCGGCCTTCCTCCATGTCATTTACCATAGTAAATTAAACCTTATGCTACATGCACATGTCTTATTTCAGGATGACACCATTTTCTTCGTGCGCAATCCTGTTTTTATATTACATCCATGGCTATATTTTACAATCCATAGTCTGTGCACCAAACATTACACACATAAATGTAAATGACAGATTTGAAATGAGATCTGTGAAATGAGAAATCAGGGGAGGTGACTATATGATATGATCAGTATGATCTGAAACGAAACTCGAATATTCGAACGTTGTAATGTAAAACTGCATTAATGTGCCTACTGCCTAGATACTCCACGAAATATTAGAAACCTGGTTGTGAAAGTGGAAAACTTTTGACTTGTACGTGCACGTCAAACGAACATTCCCAATATGACAGGGTTAGAGTAAAGAAGATGCAATAAATACTAGAGAAACGAGTCTTAAAGCGATCTGAATATAGAAAGAATAGAAAGAGCCTTGTATGTTCCAATGTCCTGATGGGCCAGTTAGCCGCATCTAGTACCTAAGGCCACTTCTTTACTCTATGCGTAAGACGTATGTACGATAGCTTTATTGCAGCTTTAATAAGTACAACTAAGTATCAGAGATAATAATATAGATGTTTAGAAGGGGAAAACTTTAAACATTAAGTAACTCATACTATAGTATTCCATCTTACGTATAAAGTATAGATTGGTCAGTTAGCCGCTTCTTTACTCTAGACCAAAGAATAGACCACTAGAAGAACGACATCTCCATACTTTAGTCAGGATTTGAGTTTATTATGACAACTAGCGCCGCCAAAAATTAGCCCATAGAACTAAAAACAATTGGCGGGATTTACAAATCGAAAACGCGGTATTTCCAGGTATTTCAAATGTATATTTAAAAATTGCGTGGGATCTCCCATAATATAGGCGGGTAATTTTCAACGTTAATGTAACTTAACAAATAAGTACCGTTTGATGTTTTATACTTTCCAAGTCGAAACAATTTGTACAGGCGTAACTCACACAATTTTAATACGACAATTTTATTGAATTTTCGACTTGAAAGTATGAAATGTCAAACAGTACTTACTAGTTTAGTTCATCAGTAGATATTTTTCTTTTTCTTGTGAGTTTAATAAATTAAAACCCAGGTTTCTGCTTGTATTAAATTATTTATTGGGCTAAAAGTGAAAATCCATCACTGATTATGCTGTGAAATAATTTTTGATTAGTTGACTGGCTATTAACAAATAAAAAAAAAGAAACTTATTGTAAGTTCCGACTAAATAAACATTCTTCAAGCGGACTACAGATAAAAATCCTAAATATCAAGAAAATCATTTTGTAAAACTAGGCAATTCTTGTGTTACATATGGGCCTAGTAAATTAGATAAAAATTAGTGCTATATATTAATGAAATGTGCTTATAAAATAACATTGCTTCATTTAGATACACTATTGGGGCGCAAATTATTTGTATTTTGATTCATCACTGATTGTTAACTTAATTTGAAATCTGTTTATTGTCAATAAGCTTAGCATATTAAGAAACATGTATAGCGGCCATCTTCTGGACTACAGTTACTTATCGTATTTAATAATCTATTAATTTATATATAGATGTGGTTTAATAAAGATAGTTAATCTGAAAGATGTGTGATAAAATGATTTAACTCATATAAACTCATTAGCAAAAAAAACGGGGGCACCTAAGCAATGAACCATTTCAAATGTTACTATTTATTTGTTTGATAATTATAGGTAGTTTTACTTTCACAATTTTGTAAATTAATAAGCAAATAATCGTTTTCGTCAGTATTATCATAAAATTTTGATAAAATTTATGGGTTTAAATGCTAAAGTTCACTAGTAGTGTATGCTCGCTAGTAGTGCATATGCTCGTGAAGTAAAAGTTAACAAAGATTTTTGTTTGTTTTTTCTTTAATAAAGTAAAAGCAGATAAATGTTTAGTATCGAGTGTGACCCCCTCTAGCTGAAATCACAGCATGAATTCGTCTGGGTATGCTAGCGAGGATATCCCGGAAACTTGCTTGCGGAATACGTTCCCACTCCACGGTAATCACATTCTTCAGCTCTCTGATGGTCTGCGGAGCCGGTTGTACTGATCTCACGCGTCGTTTCAGAACGTCCCAGACATGCTCTATAGGATTGAGCCTGGTTCTGGAAGAAAACCATGTACCCAACCACGGGATGATCGTTTTCTTGTGAATCGCGCATTGAGAAATCGCAAGTCTTCGTATGTGGACCTTAAGAACAACCTCGAAGAAGTAAGAAATGTGCATAGTAGTCTATGGACGGTCAGGAGGAGGCTTCTCGCGGCCAATATACGCAGTCATCACCCGGCCCGCGGCCCTAAGTTACTCCGTGAGCACAGAGTTGCCAGGCTTAGGTTTGCTCGAAATTGTGAGTCATGGACTCAAGAAGACTGGAATAGGGTATTGTTCTCCGATGAAGCCAGGATATCTCTGTTCGGTGAAGATCGACGTCGGCGAGTGCTACGAAGACGAGGAGAACGCTTTGCAGAGGCTTGTTTTGAAGAAATCACACCTTATGGTGGGGGCTCTGTTATGTTTTGGGCAGGAATAAATTCAATGGATTGTACAGAGTTAGTCTTCATTGAAAACGGCTCACTGACTGGACATCGATACATAACGGAAGTTCTAATTCCTCATGCACAACCCGCATTGGCCGCTTTAGGCGAAGACTCAATTTTTATGGACGACAACGCTCGCGCCCACCGGTCTGGCGATGTGGAAGCGTATGTGCAAGAGGTCGGCATTCGTCGTTTGGATTGGCCAGCTCGAAGTCCCGACCTCAATCCTATAGAGCATGTCTGGGACGTTCTGAAACGACGCGTGAGATCAGTACAACCGGCTCCGCAGACCATCAGAGAGCTGAAGAATGTGATTACCGCGGAGTGGGAACGTATTCCGCAAGCAAGTATCCGGGATATCCTCGCTAGCATACCCAGACGAATTCAAGCTGTGATTTCAGCTAGAGGGGGTCACACTCGATACTAAACATTTATCTGCTTTTACTTTATTAAAGAAAAACAAACAAAAATCTTTGTTAAATTTTACTTCACGAGCATATGCACTACTAGCGAGCATACACTACTAGTGAACTTAAGCATTAAAACCCATAAATTTTATCAAAATTTTATGATAATACTGACGAAAACGATTATTTGCTTATTAATTTACAAAATTGTGAAAGTAAAACTACCTATAATTATCAAACAAACCAATAGTAACATTTGAAATGGTTCATTGCTTAGGTGCCCGTTTTTTTTGCAAATGAGTTTATTACAACGAGATACACGACAAGACAACACAGCGATAGCAAGTAAGCTGTGGTAGTGTAAACTGTTAAGTGTCCGAGTGACAAATTATGATTTTTTTTTAATATTATTTGATATTTCAGTGCGAAGCTATGTTTATTGAACACAATTTATCACATGCTATCACAGCCCCGTTTTTGAGTCACTCGAAATTTTCAATTGCCGATCTTCGTTATACTACATCTTTGATGTTTATCAACTATATACAATCGAAAAACTTACACAACTTAATGCAATCGTACAAAGTATTAAAGAACCAACAGTTCTCAAAGTGTTAAAGTTTGGAAAAAGTCATCGATTTCTTATATTTCTTTATTTGTGTTTCGTCATAGCATTAACTTATTACTACCTGCTGCATTTACCTATACATATAAGTAAAAGTGAAATGTCTGTGAAGTGAAAATACAAAAAATGTCCATGTCGAAAGTTTGTGTTTTTAAAATGAACTTCAAAATTACAATTGTATCTTCTTAGATAGGTGATTTTGAAGAGAAGCAAAAGCAACTTTAATTTAAAGCGTAAATGGGTTTCACGTAAAAAATACTCATCAGTAAAATTGTGCGTGGTTCCGAGATTAGAAATTTTGAAGGTAGCAAGTTATTGTGTTTAAATAGTATCTATTTATTATATTATAGTTAAATAATGACCAATTTATATGTCTTAAGCGAAGATTAGGCAGGAAATCTTTGTAGTTAAGAAAGTAATAAATTACATAATTTGCCCGACGTTATATTTTGTGATGTAATTTGGATTTTTAGAATTATCTCATTTTGATGGAAGAAATTGGGATGTAATTGGTATATTTAGGGGAGTATGTATCGATTTTAAAGATATAAAACATATTGTAAATACAGTTAATCACGTAGACCATATTGCGGTCAAAAGCAAGTTTAAAATATAAAGCAACAAATGCTTACAAATTTTAAAGAACAATAAAATAATTTAATTAAAAATTAAAAGACCGACTTCAATATGCATTACAAAGTAATAAATAATACATATTTCATTGTGCTAGTACACATTGATTGATTTTCTTATTGACTAGACTAGCCAACAAATCTTAAATACGTAATATTTTGAAGGCGGGTCGCCAAGTGCCAAACCAGAACAAATTTAAGTAATGTAACACAGTTGAATATTACCTACTTGTAGATGTATCGTTGGCGCTCAGTTAGGTCCATATGTAAACTAGAAACAAATTAATTTAACATATTGATCCTACGTGTACATTTGTTGAAATTTTAATAGAATTAATATGTGTCATATGTGTAGTATTGCATACGATCAAAGATACAGTGGTCAAGGGTTTCAACACCAGGGTACACCATTGACTGGAGTCACTTGCATATGTATACAATTACTTTAACAGTGATAGGAATCATAGTGAGGAAAGTATAAGAAAGGGAAGGGTTGTTAAGTTTGTATGTTTCCCTCGATTGTAGATAAGTCCGATGCTCAACAATGTTGATTAAGAGCTGATATATTAAGGACGGGCGATTTTTCTATTAGTTATCAGGACACGGACTGGAATTTGCACCCGATATGACTATAGACTCTCGCCCCCAACCACACCGAGGGACAAAACACGCAAGGCGTAACGTGGGTGTCCTGGTTGATACCAGGAGAATCTCTGCATACCCCTTCTGGGAAAATGGCGTAAGTTTATATAGATTAAGACAAATTAATATTGCGTGTAAAATTGCGTGTTTTTCGCTAGAATGTTTTACACAAATTAAATTTAAGTGTAGGTCGTGGTGTTCGTAATTGGCGACCCGCCTTCAAAATATTACGTATTTAAGATTTGTTGGCTAGTCTCGTCAATAAGAAAATTAATCAATGTGTACTAGCACAATGAAATATGCATTATTTATTACTTTGTAGTGCATATTGAAGTCGGTCTTTTAATTTTTAATTAAATTATTTTATTTATTACTTTTTGGTTTTCATAAGCATTGTAATGATGCCAAAGGTAATCATATAATGAAAACTGGATTCAATGTATATAAAAATGAACCATTGTGATCCTTTATAATTTCAAAAACGAAAATTAATATTTTATGATTTTTAAGGAAGCTACACTGTCATTTCGTTTTTATGATAAAGAAAATACTAATATCGGCTGAACCTGCTAGAGATATTGAGTACACTTATGCGTGGTAATCATTCGTGACCCCCTCACCTCTACACCTTCTTTACTTCCTATTTTTAATAAAACACATATACTTAACCTAATGAACAAAAAATCATTGCGTTTCTGCAAAGTTTTGTGGAGGTCTGCTCTCCATATATGTACCTATTCATCAGGTCTTCACCATATTTTATGTGACCAACATTATGTATAATTCGTTCTGAAGAAAAGTTATTTAAAATCATTTATTTATTGTCGCAGATATTTAGTATTTATATTTGTATATATCCCCCTCCCCTTCCCACGCCCCTTCCTATTTTCCCCTTTCCACCCCCCCCCCCCTTGTAGTAATAAACGTATACTAAACCTAATGCAAAAAGAATTATTGCTGTACTGTTCAATTTTGAGAAGTTCTGCCCTTCAGGTCCAAAGATATTCATCAGGTCTTCACAATATTTTTTTTTGTTTAACCTATCATATAATACTCTTTGAAAAAAAAGTTATTTTTAAATCGATTAAGAACTGCCGGAGATATTGAATATTAACAATTGTACCTATTTTCTACCCTCTCACCCTCCCACCCCCACCCTTTTCCCATTTTCACCCACCCTTTGTAATAATATACTTATACTTAATCTAACGCAAAAAGAATTAATGCTGGACCGTTTAATTTTGAGGAGTTCTGGTCGGCAGATCCTAAGATATTCATCAGGTCTTCACCACTTTTATATGGGACCAACCCTGTATATCATCCTTTCCAACAAAAAAGAAATATTCAAAATCGGTTCACAATTTCCGGCGTAATCGCGTAACAAACATACAAAAAAAAATTCAGTCGAATTGATTACCTCCTCTTTTGAAGTCGGTCAAAAAAGCTTAACATCAGCCATCGTAGTAAGAAAAGGTCATAATTCATCACATGTTTTTATCATAATCCTACCAAAATACATATTTTTTTACGAAATAAGAAAATAATTGTAAGTTTGTGTGTGTGTGTGTGTACAATGCACACACGGCAGAGTAAAACATCAAAAAAGTAGCCTATGAGAGAAAGATCGACAAAAATATGACATTTCATACAATAAATATTTAAACAGAAGTATTTTCACTTTGATATTATGTAAGAACTTTTTTTATTCAAAATATTCATGTTGCATTTTGATTTTATACAATTTTAAATTACAACGATTTGGTAGTAGTATTCATTTAAAAAAAAAAACTTAAAATCTCCTACAACAACGTTTTTTATAGACCACCTTGAATAATAGGCAAGCATAATTATTAACTAAAATTTCGTGAAGTAGACGAAAGAATTTTTGTGGCTTATTTCTTACCAGCAGTCTGGCCCAGCTTTGCCCGGGTACAAATAGATTTCTATACAATAATATGTACGTATTATACATATAAACCTTCCTCTTGAATCGCTCTATCTATTAAAAAAAACCGCATCAAAATCCGTCGGGTAGTTTTAAAGATTCGAGCATACATAGGGACAGAGAGAGCGACTTTGTTTTATACTATTTAGTGATTTAAAATGTTAATAAATTTTCATTTCTTATGGTACTTTTTAATCATATTATTCAGATTTAAAAGATTGAAAACTGGGAGTAAAAATAAGTTTGTAAAAATTATTTGTTTTCATTCCACTTTACATTTATAAATATCTCAATACAGTAAGCATTATTAGCTGGTGAGATCATAATGTCATAAAACTTGTGTTGTGAAAATTATTTGAACATGTATTATTTATAAAAAAAAGTTTCCCCACTATTTGTTGAACTAATAATTTTTGTTGTTTCTACATTCAATTTCAAGTCATTAATGAAATATGGTATAAACATACATATCTGTTCAGAGAATCAAACTTCTAGATATTAAAGAACTGGTTATGCAGTCTCGGTTAATCCAATCCTCAGTTGCATAGTGAAATACAGCCCGGATACATACTCTGAAAAAACATAAGCAATTATTTTTAAGAATAAAAGTAAAAGTAAATGCAGATATGGACAACAATTAAGCAATCAACAAATGGTAATATCCTTAAATACAATATTATTTTATATGATGTTTTATTTTCTACTTAATTATTATTTTCTACTTAAATTCTTGGAAGTGATATTTTGTTACATATTATTGTTTAGAGTTATTTCCTGTATCATTTTATTTTATAGTTATATCATAAAGTTTGAGTGTTTGTATATTTTTGTTTAAAATTCTGACCTCATAAGGGTTATTTTGTTTGTTTAATGTCTAATGCAAATGTTATGTACATGTGTAAATGAGACTCACCAACTCCACGGCCAAACCGAAGCCCGGTTTCGTGGAAATAATATTTATTTTTTGTTTCTAACTCTGTATTTTAATAAATAAATAAATAATAAAATAAATTAAAATAATTTAAGGATATTATTTTAAAAACCAAACCATATATCGAATCATTGTGGCGGTCAAAAGACACTATATAAATAATTACCACATAATTCTATCTTTAATCACCACTCAGCAGTATTAATTTAATGATACAGATGACTTGATATACTAAGATAACATTTTATTAATATTATCTATTAAAAGGTGTCCTAACATTGTAGCCCTTCTCTAAACATATTCATAATGTCCTGTTGAAAACAGTCTGCCTGTCGTCTGTATAATGAGGATATATATTCGATAAGCATTATTGAATACAACTTAAAACATAGTACAAACATACCTGATGTCCTTTAAGATAGTTATTTTCCAATGTTATAAAACTTGTGTAGTTATGGATGGCTGGCCAGTAAGTCAAATCACACATCACATTTTCTATATTGATTAGTTGTGTTGAACCAATTCCAGTAATTATGTGAATATCTCCGCAGTAATGGATATTAGAACAAAACATAAACACAAAACTTCAAAAGAATAGTTTTGAAAATTAAACTTGATAAACAGATTTTAGTCCGCCATTTGTCAATGTATTTTTTTCATTTTTTTTACACAGAAGACCACAGACCAATTAGAACAGAAGACTAAAAATTTTATATATTTTAATTACAGATTATATAATACACTGGGTATACAGATTCATGGGGATAACCACAGATGAAAAAAAAAAGCCCATAATATAATCTGGGGATTTTGACAACTGTTGGAAGGCTCGATCCGTTCATAGAGAGATGGACCACCCTGCTCTAGACTGTCAACTGTCCAGACCCCGTTCGAGTTCCACTTGGCGTTCTAGGCGCTTACAATCACATTGTTCCACTTGACGAGCTATAGATCCACTTAAATATTTTTTTACTTTATCAAGTTTATCATAACCTCTTGGAAGCATTTTTTTCTTTTCTAAAATGCCTCATAACAATTTCTGCTTTAGTTTGCTATCGTAACGATCACGAATTTCTCCCGTTCCACTTGAACGGAAAAATCGCGGTCGTGAACTTAGGTATTATGATCGTCAAGTGGAACGCACGGATTAGGATAGACATTTTTGACAATTGACAGTTAATTTGCAGCAGTGATGTGCCAACTCGGGCTAAATCAGACTCGAGTTATCTCGAGTTTAAATTCTGGTAACTCGAATTGAATCGAGTTACACAACTCGAGCTGGAAGGAAGAAACCTAGTGTTAAACTTACTATGTAGGATTGAATTGAAGAGTTTTTTATAGTTTTTACTGGTATGATACTGTACTGTTATGTGTGTCTCATACGTAAGAGGCCGCAATGAGTCCTATTACTTGCTGTGATGTTTCCATGGTAATTGGTAAAAGAAAGTAATTCAAATATGCATATGTGCTACTCTTTCGTACTAAAATTCGTTCATCTACTGCGATTTTCAAACTCAAGTTAGGACGAATTCAATTCGAGTTAACTTCAATTTGGCACAACTCGAGTTTGTAGATCGAGTTGACCATCTCTAATTTGCAGTACTGTCAACTGTGGTCATATCTTTGTTGATAAATTATCATTTGTCAATTGTAGTGGTCTATTCTTTGGTCAATTGTCAATCAATGCTACCCTAATTAGGAAATATCAGGAAATATGATTATATCGATGCGTCCAATATATTCATTGTAAAAACGAACAACTTATAAAATGAATACTTCACAATTTTTGTGGTTTGTCAGTA
Source organism: Hyles euphorbiae (assembly GCA_023078785.2). Lineage (NCBI taxonomy): Eukaryota > Metazoa > Arthropoda > Insecta > Lepidoptera > Sphingidae > Hyles > Hyles euphorbiae. The sequence goes on along the minus strand of CM041033.1, from coordinate 13,035,866 downwards.
TTTTAGTGGTTACAGTTTTATGTGTTCAGGGCGACACATTTCATGAAGAACTAGTGATAAAGCCATTACCGCCGGCACATCTTTATACTTACTTTCAATTTATTACTTTAGTCAACAGCGAATCTTGTAAGTGATAATGAGTAGTTAAATTTCATTTCAATTAGAATCGTTCCTATGGTTACTAATTGTTTTATTTTCACTTATTACAGCGGAACATTCCCATTTATCGCCCAGGTCGTTACTGGAGGTAATATCCCGATTCCAAGTGGATGAGTTGCATTTCACTCTGACGGAAGGACAGTGGCGGCACCGGCAATGGGGATATCCAGTGTTAGATGCCGCGCCGGGAGCAGAAGTATACGCATGGTTTCCGCCCGATGTTAAAGATGTGGACACCAAGTGGAAGAAACTTACCGCCGCACTCTCTGGACTTTTCTGCGCTTCCCTTAATTTTATTGAAAACTTTAATACTATAACACCGCAGATGGCTCTTTGGCCGACTGGTGCACAGCAAACTAATAGAAACAATACATCACAATTGAGGTATGCTTCCTTGCCAAGAGAGATAGTTTGCACAGAAAACTTAACACCATGGAAGAAACTTTTACCATGTGAATCTAGTCAAGGATTTTCAGCACTGCTAAACTCTAGAATGATACACAACACAAATTACCATTCTATTGGAATTCATGTCAGGAAAATTTGTGCTTCAAAAGACTGTTCACAGATAAACTTAGAGATTAAACAGACTGTGGCACTAGTGTATGATTTGAACATAATAAAAACTGTGGACTGGTCATTCACAAAGTTATTTGGGCAAGGATTACCTGGAGCATGTCCTTTAGCCTCAAGCAGTAAGGTTTATATTGATGTAAGTACAAATGATACAAGACCATTCCAATTAATTCCTGCTCCTGAGACAGTTTTATACTCACAGAGAGGTGGAAGTGAGACTAAACTAGCACTCTATAATATTAGAGCTGATGGCCAAATGGTTACAATAAGTGCAAAGCATGGTACAAAGAATGATCTGATTGTTAGCACTCCCCCACCTTTATATTTCAATCGATACATTTTGGGATATGGAAAAGAGTTTGGAGGTATAGTCACAGAAATAACCAACAACTTTTGGACTCCTATAGATGTTGTTGTGTTAGAAAATGCCCCATGGTGGTTGCCAATCCAGCTGAGTTCATTGAGAGTTAATGGTAAAGCAGAAAGTGATTTGGTGATGTCACGCTACTACTCCCCTGGACGCAGTAGACAGAAGCCTTATCATTTGGAGTTATTGATAAAGTTGCCCCCAAGATCAACAACTACAATCACAATAGACTTTGAGTTTATATTTTTAAAATGGCAAGAATATCCTCCTGATGCTAATCATGGGTTCTACATTGGATCTGCAATAATAACAGCAAATTTGCCAACAGCAAGGAATTACACAAGCTTACCACTAACGGGTTCTACATATGATTCAATAATAAATGCTTCAAAACCATGTGAGTACTCACAACTTATGTTATTTTTTTATTTAATGGAATATCCCTAGTTGGCCCACCGCCCTAACTCCCATTATGGAAACCATGACAGGCATAATATTTTTATTATTAAAGAATTTTTAACAATCAATTTGATTTTGCATGTATGCTGAAATTGTGGTTCTGTTAGTAAAAGCTTTTAAATCTCATTCATCCGTTTCCAACACAGGAAGTCCACTGCTGAATATAGGCCTCCCTCAATGATCTCCAATAAAAAATTACTTGGTTGAAATAAGCTTAAACTTGATTAATAAAATTTACTATGCCAAATTTTAGCCACATGAGTAGAAATCTCTGTACCCATTTGGTTTAGAAGCTTAATATTTTTCATTTTTATTATAGGTTCAAGAAAGTTCATAAAACATGATGTTCTTCTCTCCTTAGGGTATCCTGCGGTTTTGAGAACGAATGGTGCTATGGTGTCATTGCCAACCCCAGACTTCAGCATGCCTTATAATGTCATATGTCTTGCTTGTACAGTTGTTGCATTGGCTTTTGGTCCTCTGCATAATATTTGCACGAAAGAATTAGTATTAAAACCCACAGGCACACCAGTTTCTTTGACTCAAAGGTTAATGAATTTATTTAAAAAGAAACAAAGTTAATAAATATAATTGTTATTTTTGATTAAATTGAATAAAATAATACATTTGTTTTTTTTAATGCTCTTTGAACCCCCATCCATTAGCAAGCTATTTGTGTCTGCCTTCTTACACAGTCTTAGCAACTTCACCCTGTGGCCAATGTCCCCAGTTCAGAACACTGGATATTTCGCTTTATTACAATTTAAATACATTAATCATTTTGTAATGTTCTGACTCGAAAATATTCTTTAATCATTGGCTCCGCCAATCATCGAGACACGTAGGGCCGCATCGCGAATACGGCTCCTTATCAATCTGCCTCAAAAGGATCACGTCCATTCCGTCAAGGGTGCACGACTAGAAAGAAGAAAAGACTGTACTGGGGCCCTACTATATAAATCCGAAATTCAAATCTTCGTGACGTTTTTCGTTTCGAAACCTAGGGCCCTACTATATGAATCCGAAGTTCGAATCTTCGTGACGTTTTTCGTTTCGAAACCTACTCTGTAACACGAAATTCGAAACTTCGGATCGAAGAATGAATGATTCGCATATATCGGCAATCCGAACATTTACATTTTTATTTACTATATTCATCCGAAACGAAGTTTGAAACTTCGGACGAACGAAGTTTGTGACGATGCGTATGTACCTACTATGCAAATGTTCGTATTGCCGATATATTGGAATAATTCATTCTTCGGTCCGAAGATTCGAACTTCGTGTTATAGAGTAGGTTTCGAAACGAAAAACGTCACGAAGTTTCGAACTTGTTTCGGATTTATATAGTAGGGCCCCTACTCTGTAACACGAAATTCGAATCTTCGGATCGAAGAATGAATTATTCCAATATATCGGCAATACGAACATTTACAGAGTAGGTACATTCGTATCGTCACAAACTTCGTTCGTCCCCGATATATTTGAATCATTCATTCTTCGATCCGAAGATTCGAATTTCGTGTTACAGAGTAGGTTTCGAAACGAAAAACGACACGAAGATTCGAATTTCGGATTTATATAGTAGGGCCTCTGGAGATATTGAGACATTACATCTTATGTCTCAGGTGGCGAGCGCTGTGGAATGCCAAGCATTGCTTTGTAATAGGGCGTGGATCCCGGAATTCCGAGATTTCGTAACTCTGGAACTTCGAATTATTTTTTACGATATTACAATTCCGGAACTGAAGTAAATATCGCAATCCGGTACTCATATAATTTGTAAGATAAGTTACCACAATAATACAATTTGCATATTTGTACTCTCTTGCGAAATGTACCGGTACCGTGCGCGAAGTTTGAATTTAATTAATATTAATCATAATTTTATTATATAGTTTTTTAATAAGCTACATTGCAATTGCAAATAGCACACGTTGATTTTGCTATAAGGTATATTATTGAAAAAGAAAAACCTAATATAATAGATGGCTGTTTGATTGATCTCAGTCAAGTGTTGTCGATTTATTTAATTTTTATAATAAAGATTTGTTTTAACAAAACAATTTAATGCATATTTATGTTTATTTTAATTCCTATACTTTTTTAAAAATTCGGGTCCGGTTCCGGAATTCCGGAATCGAACTAGGGGCCCTACTATATAAATACGAAACGAAGTTCGAAACTTCGTGACGTTTTTCGTTTCGAAACCTACTCTGTAACACGAAATTCGAATCTTCGGATCGAAGAATGAATTATTCTAATATATCGGCAATACGAACATTTACAGAGTAGGTACATTCGTATCGTCACAAACTTCGTTCGTCCGAAGTTTCGAACTTCGTTTCGGATGAATATAGTAAATAAAAATGTAAATGTTCAGATTGCCGATATATTCGAATCATTCATTCTTCGATCCGAAGATTCGAATTTCGTGTTACAGAGTAGGTTTCGAAACGAAAAACGTCACGAAGATTCGAATTTCGGATTTATATAGTAGGGCCCTAGTACCTACTATCGTAACTCAGTTCCGGAATCGAAAATCATCCGATATTACATGCCCTACTTTGTAATTCAAGGATTTGTTTGGTTTTGCCGCTGTTCATGAGCGGTCGTATTGCTTACCATCAGGCGAACGGCATTCTCGTCTCACCATTTATTGCAATAATAAAATATAAAAAAACTAGAAACCACTGCGCGTAATAATTGTTTTAAATAGGTACCTATTTAAACTCAACATTACTGCTGCACTTTAAGCGTTTCATTCATTGATTTTAAAAAAAGTTACGCCCTATAATTAGGTGCTTTCTCTTTTGTGCTATCAGACACTAGGTATCACCATAACAAAAACAAATATTCTTTAATGTCACTTTGATAAATAAGTTGTTTTGTACAGTATTCTCTTGAGTTTTTTTGTATGTAAGATTTTATTTTATCATTATTTATTACGATTTGAAGTTAAATATGTTATCAAATAATGGGTAAGTACTATTACCTCTACTTATATAATAAGAATAGGTGGCTAATTTGGTAAGTTTGTGCATTTACGACGTTATATGATAACCGGAGTCGAAGTTAAATTGTAAAATGCACTGATTGGATTACCAATACCTCAGTCCGACCCGTGATTACGAAAACTGTAAAATGATCGAAACGTCGGGTAGCCAAAAATGTAAATTTCAACCAAATCAAAAATAATAGGTTTATTTCATTGAGGTATTATACTTGAGCGGACATCGGGAACAAAATCTGTGCGAATGGTGCGGGCACAAGGGTACACAGTGAAGCGAGAGGGAAGATAATGTTACTTCGTAGGCGTGACAGAGACAGAAATAGAATGTACCCTACATTTTTTTACAAACATTTTGTTTGCAGTGTCCCCTCTAGTATATTATCTCAATGTGTAACATTCACGTAAATCTAAGAGACCATAATGATCGATGTCTGTACATGGAAGATATAGGTGTAAAAAAAACTATGATGAGGGACTGTTTTATCTAGCTGCAACGTAATGAGTGTTAATTTTTTTTTACTGTTTATCTGTTTGCATGTTTGTCTGTGCCTTTGTGAGCGCTAATCTCGGAAACGGCTATACCAATTTTGCTTAAAATAATTAAATTTCGCTTAAAATAGTAGCTGACTAGTACTTTTTTCTGACTAGACCGCTTTACTAGGTGGATATAAACAGGGTGTCTCAGAACTAGATGATAAACCAGGAATCGGAGATAGACGAAAATATGACCGCACATCATCAAAATATTGTGTCGATAGTTTATAAGAAAGTCATTCTAGTAAACATTCAAAAAATCTGCTTTGACTAACACTTATGATCTAAATACTTACCAGATTGCATCAAAACAAGTCTCTTAATCAAGATATGTGATATTCCTCAAAAAGGAATTTTGAATAATAAGTACGAGTATTTTTATTTTTTAATATTATAGCCAGAGTAACTACTGGAAATATTGAGAAGTCCGGAATAAGATATAAGATTGCCAATTCTACAAATTAAACTATTATCTATTATAAGTACTTACTTATCATTTTCTCCGAAATTAGTCTTTGTTTGCGACGTGCCATAGAGGAATCCAACATTTCGTGCAATATCTAGGCCAATCTAGGCACATTTGACATTAGTGAAGTTTTACGTACGGCGTTCGAATATTCGAAGTTTGTATCGTTTTTATAGAGTAAACCCCCTGGATCCGATCGCTAGTATAAATTATATTAATAAATTTCAAGTTCATATTGGTACTGATATTTGCTTTTAGAGAAAAAACATCACAATGTCCTTGCTGTAAGGCGTGTGACGACTGCAGTGACTCTAACAATGCTGTAGCAGTATTGGGAACTAACCTTGCAATATATCAAAGAACACTGCGTAATCCAGTAAGTTGGACCCTTATCTCCGTATCAGCCCATATACGTCCCACTGCAGTGCATAGGACTCCTCCTTCAATCGAGAGTACGATTGAGAGTGGTTAGGCCATATAGTCCACCACGCTGACCCAATGCTTGTTGGCGGACTTAACATGCCTTATATCTAAATTATAATAAATTGCTATGGTGTGCAGGTTTCCTCACGATGTTTTCCTTCACCGTTTTAGTGCGTGTTGACTTCGAAAAGTCAGAGTTGCGTCCTAGAGGTTCTAACCGCGACCACCGTGAACATGTTGGCGGCCGGCGGCCAGCGGCGTTCTAGTCCGTTTACCAACAGGCGACCACACACTTTACCACGACTCTTATCTACATGCACCCAAAACCTGTCTCTTTAAGTAGATATAGACATAAACAAAATAATACTATCGAATATTTTGTAATCAATGCTCACATTTCCTAGTTATCACATTAATAGTTTTGTTTTATTTTGTGAAAAGGTCAACATGAAACCCCCAAAGACAAGTAAGGCCGACGACATTGTCATATTGGAAACTACTGAAGATCAAAAGTTCGCTAGATTTGACAGCATGTCAGCACCAGGTTATTATTATTATATTAAAATGAATTTTTCTTTATGCATTTAATGCAGTTAAATCGTTTACCTTCATTTTTTTAGAATTACAAGATGTTTACTGTCCCCGTTGCAAGTATATTGTTGAACGTACAAAGATAATGTTGCAGACAGGAAAACTAGATAAAAACTTTGTAAGAGGTATGTGCGTTCATTGTCGTCAAATAAGCCAACCGCAGATACGGTGTTATAAATGCGAAGAAATTACTCAAAAGTTTATATCTAGGCTTTGGGAACAAAGCGATAACTCCAAACACAAATTAAAGACATGGCTTGCAAAAGTAAAGCATTTATTAAAAGACGTAAGAGAAAACGACCAAAGTGCCGACAAAGAAAAACACAGGTTGAGAGGTCCCGAATTGCATTCAACCAGATTTCATGGCACTACGGATACCCAGCGATCAGTAAAGGAACCAAAGATTATAATAAGTTCAAAACAGAAATCAAACATACCCGAAGATAAAATTTTAAAATCCTTGCACGATACCAAAAGTATTTACAAAAGTCGGTCATTCGATTCATTTTTACACTATCTTTCAAATATATCAGGAGTTAAAGTAGCCTCGGAGAAATTTAGTAAAAAGTATGGATCAAAAACTGATCGTAATATGCCGTCTAGTTCACGTGAGTATGACTCTGACTACGCTCGTGATGCACAATATGTACTGAAACCTAGTCGTCGTGAGTCTCCTGGCAGGCGTGAACATGATAGTTATTATTTATCAGATAATATAAATAGGTCCAGAACGGATCATGTACCTTCACCTGGCGGACTTAACTATGGTGTGCAATACCCATCTGATAAACCAGATAATATAATTTCTCCTGGCATGCGTAATTATGATATTCAGTATCCATCTGATAAGGAAACTAAGCTTAAACCTGAACGTATAAGCCCAAATATGATGGATGATTATGATATTCAAGCTCTATCAGATAAGAAATCTGATCGTATAATTTTCGCTGGCTCACAAAATTATGAGTCCAAGTATAAACCAGACAAAAAATATATAGCTAAAAGTGATCGCAGAATTTTAAGAGGTAGACAAGAATACGACTCTGATTACCTTTCAGATAAAAAGTATGAGTCCGAAACTGAGTCCCGAACCATCCGAAACATACGCGAATATGGTTTTCATTACCGGGATCATAAAAAAACAAGTAAAAAAGGTAAAATGTCACCTTTTGAAAGTTTAGACAAGTTAATACATGAAGAATATTTAAAACAGTCTATGCCGGAGCTCAAAAAAGATGAAAAAAATTGGGCTAAAGAATATACTAAGAGACTTCCGAAATCTGTTGCATTAGATGATGCATTAACTTCAAAAAGTCCCATGCATCGATCTAGGTCAGAAACAACAATTCTAGATGCTGGAGAAATTGTCGGACCTAGTGTATTAGAAAGTGTTACAGATATATATAAAGGACATGAACCAAAAACCACTCTTAAAAAAATTAAACATACAATTTCGCCGTATAGGTCGCCCCATAAAAAATTTCCTTCTGAAGAGATTTTGCCTAAACTAGTCTCGGCGCAGTCTGAACCACTTTTAAGGAAAGATTTTAGTTACCAATTTCCTAAAGAAATAGTAGTGAAAAAAGAACCCAAAGGACAACGGACTTCGGCAGAACTAATAAAGGAAACTCAAGATATGTTAAATATGAGAGAAGAAGAAAAAAAGCAAAGATTGGAAATAGAACGGGTAAAGAAAAAGCATGATGAAAAAATAAAAAAAGAAGCCCGAGAAGAGAAGAAGAGGTTGCAAGAAGAAAACCGACGAGAACAAGAAGAACTGAAACGAATAGCAGAACGAGAAAAGCAGTTAGCTCAAGAAGAGACACGCAGACTTGAAGAGGAAAGAAAAAGAAAAGAAGAGAAGATAACAACCTTGGAAGACAAAAATATTAGAGAAACAGAAAAGCTGCGCGTAAAAGACAATACAAAAATAAAAGATGAGGACAAGCTTATCGCAAAGGATGTTAAAAAAAAGAAAGAATATGATGGAAGATATAAAGAAATGCAAGGCATACAAAACAAGGAGAGATCAAAAGAAGAAAAAGAAAAAGCAAAAGAAGAAAAGGAAAGAGCAAAAGAAGAGAAAGAAAGAATAAAAGCAGAGAAAGAAAGAGCAAAAGCAGAAAAAGAAAGAGCAAAAGCCGAGAAAAAGAAGGACGAAGAGACAATACGACGGGTTAAAGAAGAAGCAAAAGTAAAAGAAAACCCGGGAAAGGTAGATAAAGAAAAAGTAAAGGACAATAAGGAAGATGATAAATTAAAAAAACAAAAGGAAAAAGAGATACAGGACAGAATGGAGAAAGAAGAAAAGCTACGGGAAAAGGGAGACAAAGATAGACTCAAAAAAGAAAAAGAAGATCAATTGCGAGCTGAAAAAGAACAAAAGAGAATAGAAAAAGAAGATGGCCAGAAAAAGAAGCAGTTTGCAGGGGATCAACAGATGAAAGATGATAAAACAGAATCTAAAGAGGGAAAGAAACAAAAAGATAAGGCTGATAAAAAAGAAAAACAGTCAAAGGATGCGGCTCAACCGGAATCTAAGGATAAAACTCCTTATAAAGAATTCGAATTAAAGCACGTCAAAATTCGTAGGCCGTCATATGATGACTTGATCTTAAGACTAGTTCGATTAAAACAAATGGAACCTGGGGAAAAAAAAGGGCACGAAGAAAAAATATTACTAGAGAATTTGCCTATAGTAGCGCGTGAACATCTTAAACATAGACATAATAAAGAGCCCGAGTGTCTGATGTGTCGCGATTCTAACGTAGAGCTTGATGTTGAGAGTATTTTAATGAATACAGATCAAGTTGAAACTACATTCACTGATATTATAATTGGGCAGAAAATTTATAGGTACAAACCTCAACAGGGCGATAAAGAAGAAAAGGCAGCTGTGATCCCTTCTTTGTTTCAATCTACATTTAATGCAATGTCACCTAATGTCGATTCCATACATTCTGAGACCGTAATTCCAGCTGAAACTGCGTCTAAACAACCAATTTTGGCACCTCCTAAGTTCCAAAAACAGGTAAGAGTTTTAGTCATAAAATAAATTATTATTACTTAAGTCCATAAGTATATAGTACGTCCCGCTGAACAAGTACCTCTTATACCTCTGAGACGAGTTTAAGCATTAAGTCATGCTGGCCTAGCTAAATAATAACAAATAGTAAAATAAAATAATTTAAGGAACTATTGAGCCAAAGTGATAAATTATCTTCATATTGCATAATTCATCAATCGAGAAATTGGAGTATTTATAATCCTGGAAAAATGTATAACGGGATTTTGATACCGGGATTTTATTACGGAGACAAAACCGCGAGCAATAGTAGTGTAATATAATTATTCTACTGCGTTTTCCATGGCTAAGTCCCAAGGCGAAGGAAGGTGGTGAATAGGCCAAAAAGTACTTCGAATACCACGATTTACCACCATGATTATAATAATAATAATATTTAATTTCACGGTAACAAAATAGCAGAATGCTGTTAGATCCCGTTTCGTTTGATAAACAGTCGACATTATAAAAGGAATATTTGTATATTTTGCTTGTTTTTAACCGACTTCAAAAAAAGGAGGCGGTTCTCAATTCGACTGTATGTTGCTTTTTTTTTAATTTTTTTTTATGTTTGTTACCTCGTTTCTCTGTACTGTGTGAACCGATTTCGATCATTCTTTCTTTGATTGAAAGCTGGTGCTTGTCGTTTAGTCCCATAAAAATATGGTGAAGATCTGATGAATATCTCCGGACCTGAGAGGGGAACTCCTTAAAATTAAGGAGAATTGCAATGGTTCTTTTTGCATTACGTTCATTAGAAAAGTTAAGATACAGTGAGAGAGGGAAAAAGGGGTGGGGGGTGAGAGGGGGTGGGTGATAAAATTAAAATACACGTAAATTCTAATATCTTCGGCAGCTTTTAACCGATTTTAGTGATTCCTTTATCATTGGAAAAAACGTATTGACAGGTTGATCCCAGGAATGCAACATGAACATATGATGATTATGTTCGGACCTGGAGTATAGAACTCTTCAAAATTTAGTGGGATTCCAATGGTTCTTTTTGCATTAAGTTCATTATAAAAGTTAAGCTACATTGAGGGAGGGATAAAGGGGGTAGGGGTGAGGGGGGGGTGATAAAATTAAAATACACGTAAATACTAATATCTTCAGCAACTTATAACCGATTTTAGTGATTTCTTTTTCATTGGAAAGAACGTATTAACAGGTTGATCCTAGGAACACAACATTAAGATCTGATTATCATGTTCGGACCTGGAGAGTAGAACTCCTCAAAATTTAATAGGATTTCAACGGTTCTTTTTGCATTGGGTTCAGTATAAAAGCTAGGCTATAGTGGTTGAGGGAAAAAGGGGTAGGCGCGAAGGGAAGGGGGGGGGAATAATAAACATGTGAATATTCCAATATCTTTGGCAGCTTTTAGCCAATTTTAGCGATTTCATTGTCATCGGAAAGAACATATTCCTTGTGGGGACCAAATCTTCTTCATTTAAATGCGTATCAACACTAAAAAGATAAAAATAACTAAAATTTTTAATAAAAAAAATAAAAACCGACTTCAAAACAAAAATCCACTAAAAACCAAAAAACAATAAAATAATAACTACCACTCCAAAGCAAAAAAATAATATTTATTTCATGGAACTCGTGCATATTTAAATTTATTTCAAAATATATGCGTAACATATTGAAGGCGGGCCGCCCAGTACCAAACATGTAGGACTTAGCCTTATATTAATTTAAATATCTATATGTAGGACTTAGCCTTATATTAATTTAAATATCTATATGTAGGACTTAGCCTTATATTAATTTAAATATCTATATGTTTGGTACTGGGCGACCCGCCTTCAATATGTTACGCATATATTTTGATTTGTTGCCTAGTCAAGTCATTAAGCAAATTATTAAATATGCACGAGTTCCATGAAATAAATATTATTTTTTTGCTTTGGAGTGGTAGTTATTATTTAATTATTTTTTGGTTTTTAGTGGATTTTTGTTTTGAAGTCGGTTTTTATTTTTTGTTGTTGAGTAGTTTCTGAATTCTGAGATATTTTCAACCTGCATGCACCTTTAAATAAAAAGTAAATATATTATTTTTAAATGGTAATAATCAAAACGCAGTAGGTAATCAATGTCATTGTTTCTGAAAATTTTAATAATTTTGTGACATTTTAATATTTCTGACCATTTTATTTTATACATTTATTATTATAATATTACAAAACATTATCGAGGAATGTCAAAAGCTAAAAAAAATGAATTAGTAAGTCACAGAATAAGTTTTACGTAACATATAATTGAAAACGTGGTAATTCTATGTTATTGAGAAATTGTTTAAAAACAGGGGCTAATTCAATTATTTACACTGTTGTTATCCCGATGATTCTTAGAGTGGTGGTTTATGATGAATTATTTAAACATACCTGTCATAATTTAATTTTATAGCATAAAAATACCATTGAACCTATCGTAAAAACTGCCTGTCTAGCCTGGGTAAGTACGTATTAAATAGTCATAAATTCCAGGTAGAGGAAGTTCCTAAAGGAGTTATACGCTACGCTTTGTCAGATCGCGCATTTATCGACAAGGGGTGGACCATGTTACCTACGGAAAAAGTCGTGAGAAAAGTTATTATTTTCTCTATATACCTTGCAAAATATTTTTCTCAGTACCTGCATATTGTAATCCCGAATATTTGCAGATGAATGTGTACCGTATGCGCCCAGCACACCCTGAGTTTGATTGGTTTGAAAGAAATAAGAAAAAAAAGTTAATGCTGTATGATACTGGTGAAAAGTTGGCGGAATTTGATGATAACGGCCGCAGTCGCATATATTATAAGAATGGTCGACTTGCGCTTGATTACTATGATGCAGAAGGTTTCATTACTTGTTTGGATACTTATTATTTAGAAATACGCACCTATCTAAACGGGTCACAGCTCACTAGAGCAATCTGACACCCGATACCTGGGGGGTTACTCTATATAAACGATACGAATGTTCGATTGTTCGACGTCCGTGGTAAGATATAAGATTTCCACTTCTAAAATAAATACTATTCTCTAATATATATACATATATATATATATAATTTTCTCCGATCTTAGTCTATGGTTGCGATAAACGATAAAGGAATCCAACATTTTGTGGAGTATCTAAGCACATTACTGAAGTTTTACGTACATACGTCGTCCGAACATTCGAAGTTCCTATCTTTTTTATAGAGTACGTCGTTCAACGAGTGTTGTTCAACCATAGATTAGTATTATATATGTATATGAAACGTTCAACTCCGTAACGTCACCGGATCGCCTCGCGTGAGCCGTCCACGAGCATAAACGGCGCGGCGCGGCGCGGCGCGGTGCGGCATATTGACTCGAAGGCAATTCGCTGTTAGCATGCTTGCTACTTGTGAACGACGAGTGATTTACGCGGGGACAAATAAGCATTTTTTGTCGCGTCTTGACCAGGCGACGTTTAATCGTGATACGCGACGTCTAATCGTGGATCACCTACCCACCACAAGTGGACGGCAAGCGACGAGACGGTTCAGGTGGGGTGCCGAGCGGATCTAATGAGCTGTGGCCTTAGTTCTTGGCACTATCGTTGCCTATGTCAGTAATAAGTATCAATAGGTACTTAGGTATATCAATTCTTATATTGTTGTAGAAGTTAATGCACATCAAAGATTTGTTGTGTTCAGTAATGGAGAGCTTGATGAACGTGGCCGTTCCCATCCCATAACAATACTTGCCACATTCGATTATCTGGGAAATGGAATAGTATTTGATAACGGGGGAAAAATTCGGTATGTGGAAATGTTGATAATATTATTCATATCTCAATACATATGAGATTCAGTTTTTAACAATGATTTTCATTTTTAGGCTTAAATATAATCAAACTGAAGGAGTAGTATTGGATCGCAACATAGGACCAGTCTCAAATTGGAAATGGCACACCTTAAACGATCCTCCAGTTTTGCAAAAAGTAATGATAGATACACAAATGGCACATAAAGATCCTGATATATACAAAATGGGGGGTCCAGCAGATGATAAAAGTCGGCCAGATAATGAAGAAATGCTAGCTATTGAATTTGACAATTTTATAAAAGAAAAGAGCAAAAAATTAACACAAACTTTTAAACCTTTTCAAATTAAAATGAAAGCATTAAAGATAAACGAAAATTTTTCCCTAAAAATACTAGATCAGGCTACGATTTATCTTATTTTTAGAGACAGCACAGCAAACGTGAAACTGAATCTTGGTATGATACTGGATCACAAAGAAATTGTAGATACAGATACTGCCGAAGTGGGAGAAGTTTCTAATAGTCTCGAAAGATTTCCTGCACGTACTGAGAGTCTTGCAGGTTTGCAACGAAGTGTGGCATATGCTCAAAGGTTTGAAAGGGCGCGGATAGAGCGAGAACGGCGTTTGCGACCCCCTGAACCTTGTACAAGTGCAGATCAGCTTACTGCAGCTGCGTCGCGTCCGCTACGACCTCCTCTAAGAAACGTGCCTTCTGCTTCTACAACGGTTGCTAGCTCGTGCAAATGCAGTAGAAAGCCATGTTCAAGCAATATTTATTATGACACTCGTCTTATTTAGAATACATTTATATTTTTAAATAGTTTTTACTTTAGATTGTAAACGTGTTTACATTAATTATAGTCGTGTCTAACGAATGTAGTAAAAGTATATGCCTATCCCGATTATTATTACCTTTGGTAACTATTATGTTATTTAGGTACGATTACAAATTATACGATTTAATATATTTATAGATTGTTTGATGTAGCGATAGACCGTACCGTACAAAAAGACAACCTACTGGACTAGCGGTGACATGTGTAAGGGCCAGAGAATTTCCGAAAAATATCCTGAAGGGCTAGGTGGCTCAGGTTTGCAAAAATAATTTAACACAAAAAATATGTCTAAAATTGAAAAACAATGTGAATATATGAAAAAATATCTAAATTCATAGGTCCAGCTCTTAATAGTCTGGAATAGGTAGTGGAAGCTTTATTGTCAAATACCGAATTTCATCATCATCATCATCATATCAGCCACAGGAAGTCCACTGCTGAACATAGGCCTCCCCCAATGATCTCCACAATGACCTGTTGGAAGCGGCCTGCATCCAGCGACTTCCTGCGACCTTAGTCAGATCGTCCGTCCACCTTGTGGGCGGGCGTCCGACACTTCGCTTGCCTGTACGTGGCCTCCACTCGAGAACCTTTCGGCCCCAACGGCCATCGGTTCTACGAGCTATGTGCCCGGCCCATTGCCACTTCAACTTGCCAATCCTATGGGCTATGTCGGTAACCTTGGTTCTCCTACGGATCTCCTCATTTCTGATTCGATCTCGTAGGGAAACACCGAGCATAGCCCGCTCCATGGCTCGTTGAGTGACTTTGAGCCTTTTAATGAGGCCCACAGTGAGAGGCCACGTCTCGGTGCCGTATGTCATCACTGGCAACACACAACTATCGAAGACTTTCGATTTTAAGCACTGAGGTATTTTGGACGAGAAGACGTCGCGAAGTTTCCCGAACGCTGCCCAACCGAGTTGGATTCGCCGATTGACCTCTCTCTCGAAGTTGGACCTGCCTAACCGGACCACTTGTCCTAAATAGACATATTCGTCTACAACTTCGAGAGTCGAGCCCCCAACTCCAATGGGGGTGGGCACAACATGGATATTCGACATGATCTTCGTTTTATCCATGTTCATTTTAAGACCCACCTGTTGGGAAACTCGATCAAGGTACTGGTGGTGGTGGTACTGTTCTTCAAAAAAGGTGATAACACTTTGCTGAAGAACTACAGGCCCATCTCGCTCCTGAGCCATGTCTATAAGTTGTTTTCAAGGGTCATCACAAATCGTCTCGAACGCAGGTTTGATGACTTCCAGCCTCCCGAACAAGCCGGTTTCCGAAAAGGCTTTAGTACCATAGACCACATCCATACGCTTCGGCAAGTTATACAAAAAACCGAGGAGTATAATTTGCCGCTTTGTTTAGCGTTTGTGGACTATGAGAAAGCCTTTGATTCGATCGAGACCTGGGCTGTGCTACAGTCTCTTCAGCGGTGCCACATAGACTATCGGTACATCGAAGTGTTGAGGTGTATATACAACAACGCCACCATGTCGGTCCGAGTACAGGATCAGAGCACGAAGGCTATTCCACTACAGAGAGGCGTGAGACAGGGAGATGTCATATCTCCGAAACTGTTCACTGCCGCGCTGGAAAATGCCTTCAATACCGAATTTGCCTTCGATCAAATATACACTCGATACAACATGAGCGCTTAGAAAATGGCACCAAAAAAGAGTACTTTAAGCACTCTTTCGCCTTCAGTCACGCACCGACCGTTGCTTCTAAAACGTCGCAGAACTTTAGACAATATTATGTGAAAAGCTACTTTAAGCTCCAGGAATAAGGTGGAATTTGTGTTAATATATTTGGAATATGTGATCTTTTTGTTTACTTTTTTTCATGTCATGCATTTTAACAGAACTTTTACAGGGAACTGTGTATTTAGTGTATATTTGATCGAAGGAATTTGCATATACGACACCCAAAATCCAAAATTTGTTTGTTTTCTTTATGCGCATGGTGCAATGTTCAATTGTCATCACACATGAATAATTCACGTTTGCTGCCTCTCAATCATAAACTCGATTGTGGGGAAGACCCGTCCCCCGTGCTATATAGTGGGACATATACATTATGGAAAATGTTGAATTGCCTTTGCCACCAGAGTAGTTGTTATATACCTAGCTAGTTTGCCGAACCCATGGTTTATATGGAATTATTTTACTTTATCAACTTTAGGCTCATGCGACACAGTATTTTAGAATTTAAATAAGACAAAGAAATACATATCTGGAAACCTTAGAGTATATAAATATAGAGGGAGCGCTGGTACTTCAAAAACGTAGATAAAAATGGTGGTGCCGGGCAATGACGTTTTATTAAAAATCACGACTGTAAAAAAATAGTATTAAATTCGAGTATTGAAATCATACCCACTACCCAGTGTCCTGACAAGAACTATATGAACTTCTGCTGGCCTGAATGCTGGATCCAGCCCTGTGTGGTGACCTGTTAGTAACGGGCCAGACGCGGCTGCCTACATGGTCGCGTTGGTTCGTGGGTTCAAACCCTTACTAGGGCATATCTTTGTATTTTCGAAGTCAATATAAAAGCACCACGGACTGGCCCAAAGTTATCCATTTGGGTATAGGCTTCTTGTATGTAAACGTCAAATAAACATCTCACTGACATTTCCTTTGCCGTTCCGTAAGGCTCTAAAAAAAACTTGTCAGTTGTCATAATGTCATTTGTCAATGTCCATTTTATCAAGTAAGATGTTGTAGATTGTGATAATAAATAATTTTAAAATAATAATTACAATATATAGGAATAGATTTTGATACATTCTTATGTGTGTATTCTTATATATCCACCAATATGGTAAGTAAAGAAATATCGCCTATGAATATTGTGTCGTAAGTAGGTATCTGCCCATGAAACATGTACTTATATTATCTTTGTTGTGAATGATTCAGAGCTATCAGGACGATCCTAATTGCTACGTGGGTTCGTTCCCCAAAAACTTCAGCTATGGCCCATTTGAACAAAACGGTGACGATGACAATACATCACTTCAAGAAGACCACAAACCTAGAATTCTTTTAATGGGCCTCAGAAGGTACGTTTCTGCTTACTGCTATCAACTATTTGACAATGACATCATGAATGAATTAACATTTTATTTAATATAATTTTAATTTTAGGTCAGGGAAGTCATCTATACAAAAAGTTGTGTTCCACAAAATGTCTCCAAACGAAACATTGTTTTTAGAATCTACTAATAAAATTGTAAAGGATGATATAAACAACAGCAGTTTCGTACAGTTTCAAATATGGGATTTTCCAGGGCAAATTGACTTTTTTGATCCAACATTTGATTCTGACACTATATTTGGTGGATGTGGAGCCTTAGTATTTGTTATTGATGCACAAGTAAGTTTTATATCTTTATAAAAATATAAACAGTATTCTTCCTAAAAAAGTAATTTGGTGTGAACATTGACAACTATCTAATAAGACATTTATTCGTTCAGCATACTACTTGTACATCTCATCAACACCTAACATTTTCAAATCAGTGTTTGTTTGCCAATGTTGTTATCTATTATTTATATAAACATAATTTACTTTAATAGTAATGTAATGTCAACAATGTTTTGTTGTACCCAACTAAGTTAACCTTTCTAGCTTTCTTTTTATTATATAACATGCTTTATTTCAATGTAAAAAAAAATGATTTTTGTTGTTAATATAAGAATATTTGTTGGTCTTTTGGATGTAAATGTCTCAAGGTGATTTAGTTGTTTTTTACACATTGACTGTGATACCAAAACAACAGAGAATGTATTAATGTGGCTTAGTTTTATATAGTTTCGAAATGAAAATATTACAATATTTAATTAGCACCAAAAAAAAAACTGTTTATATGCACTGCATTTAAAGTTATGAATGCAAAGATAAAATACTGGAATAGATAGAATCAAAGTAAGACTTACAGAATATGTAACTCAAGCGTGATTTATTTAATTTAGCTGCATTCTAAGTGTATAATATCTGTATCTGTATCAGCCCATATACGTCCCACTGCAGGGCACAGACCTACTCTACAATCGAGAGAACGATTGAGAGTGGTGGTTAGGCCATATAGTCCACCACCCTGGCCTAGTGTATAATATAATTATCCATAATTCCTGTATGTTGACTATAATTATCAAGGTCAATTTATTGTGTTTTCGTATAATAATTGCAGTTTTGTTTTTTTATAAAAGCACCTTAGTCTAGGAATCATATGAGGATTTAAAAATAAGTTGGTTATATGTAATATTTGAAATATTAATTATCTATGTATGTTATATTCCAGGATGATTACCAAGATGCCTTGGATAAACTACAACTAACAGTGACTAAAGCTTACAGAGTGAATAGCAATATCAAGTTTGAAGTGTTCATACATAAGGTACATACTGTGTTTAGTCAATTTACATTGTTGCCACTTGATAACTTCATGTTTATTTGAACTCCCGTACCTTTTAGTTTAATGAAATTTGCTGTTCCACATTTTATAGCTTTATCATAAAGTACTTTTCCATTTGCATAAGCACTCTGTTATATGACATTGTTACTTAACACATAATATCAATCAAATAAAGTAAGCTTGCTTACGTTTGGTGACTGCTTTTGTGGTGCATTCAATTAAGGCATCAGCAGTGAAATGAGTAGCTGTGGTTTAAATCCCAATACGAAACCATATGTTTGTGTGATGTATTTCATTCTGGTTAGGTGTTGCGGAGCAGAAAAGTTGCTCATAGTTCAGAAATCCACGACACAAGACTTGTATAGAACAATATTATATATTTATTAAATTACAGCTCTTAACATCATGTTTATTTAATAAACATTTATTTTATTAACATTAATAATATCATAACATCATCATATTCATGTTTGTTACATATTTTCTGTCTGTTTCAGGTTGATGGCCTCAATGATGATTACAAAATGGAATCACAAAGAGATATCCATCATCGAGCTACTGATGACCTGTCTGATGCAGGACTTGACCATGTGCACCTCTCATTTCATCTCACTTCAATCTATGATCATTCCATATTTGAAGCCTTCAGTAAAGTAGTACAAAAGTTGATTCCGCAGCTACCAACACTGGAGAACCTTTTAAACATATTAATATCAGTTAGTATTTTAATTATGTAATTTCAGTATTCAATATTAGCATTAGTAATAGATTTTTTTTAATTTCCCCACTTTCACAAATTTATTTAATTTGTTGTTGTATGTAACTCAGCATCTAAATGAGATTGTCTAAATATAATTGGTTTGGTATATGTTTAAAGTAAAAATGTTGTTAATGATAGATGTTGTAAATTTTCTAAATGGAGAATTGGAGATTTAATCCAGTCCACTACTCAATATCTCAGCAATTTAAGTAGTTTTTTCAATAAGCACAATGTATTAAAAGCAGGTTGGCCTGTATAAGGTGCTCTTTTTCACCATGATAACAGTGCCAGCTATCAATATGCCATAGGGTTATACATCTCTATTGTATTTATGCTGCCACCTCTCAATCTCCAATGCCTTGTTTGTGCCTTGTAAGTGCACCCAAGCAGGTGAAGAGAATATTTCATAAATATCTTGTTAATATATTTCAGAATTCGGGCATAGAAAAAGCATTCCTCTTTGATGTGGTATCTAAGATATACATAGCTACAGATAGTTCACCAGTAGACATGCAGAGCTATGAACTTTGCTGTGATATGATTGATGTTGTCATTGATATATCATGTATTTATGGGTATGTATATTGTATTTTATTTCATTTCGCGAAATAGTATCAATAATATATTTTACGAAGACTTAAATTATAAATAGCTCACCATAAAATGATTATTATAATTGTTGATTTATTGTTGTTTCTCTAAAATAAAGGGTGGCATAGAAAGGAATGCACTTATTGAAAATTTATAGTTAAATCCAGTTTATGTATTTGCTTATTTTTTTGATACTCAAATAAATACTGATCAAGGAATTTATGTTTTAATAAGTAAATCATCGAGATGTCGCTTATTGTGTCGTACGCTTCCAAACTGTTAATGAAAGTTGGAGATTTATAAAAATGTACACGCCGATTACTATCCGCTGGGCAAGTTGGCAATTCTTCAACAAAAAGTTGCTTTTGGAAAGTAAAAAGACCTTATTACAAAGACATTTGGCCATTCAGGAATCTATTGAGGTGGAAATAAGCTTCGTCAGATAGGATTGTGATATTAGAGCTATGGATTGTGTTTTACATTTCCAAAGCGAAATTTGACCTTAATTTAAAGGCTGATTCGTCAAAATTAAAACAGGTTGTTCTTTAGACTTCTAAACGCGAAACATGTCGTATTCAAGGTCTTTCATTCGCGAGCACCAATTTTCTCACCCTTTCAAAGTTTTGCTTCGATCCGTGGGGACTTTGGACAATTTATTGTTTAGGTCTAGTTTTTGGGGTTGATATCATTGTTATAAATTAAATAATCTAATTTGCGCTTAGAATCTTACTGATTTTGCGTAAGACCGAATAAAGGTTTATCATATAAATCCGTCAACTCAACATTGACGCTGGGCTGACGCGACGTTGAATTTTCCTACGGGAATCCCGACGGGAAACACTACCTTTGGCTTTACTCCTTCGACGAAACTCACGCGAGGGAAAAATAAAGCAACATCTATTACGTATTCTCATATTTTGTGTTATGGAATAGGTATATCATATTCCATAACAAAATCGCAGCTTTAATGATTACCGCTAGACGACCGTAATTTCAATGTCGCGTCAGCGCAACATCGAGGATGCGTCGATGTTGGAGAAACGCCAGTGTGATAGAGGCATTAATGTACTGCGGGGTTAGTATACCCTGACAGGATAAAAAGCCCAAATTAAATAAAGATTTAATTATATAATAGTTAAAAAAAACTAAAATACACGCTTTAATAAGATATACAACTAAAAAAGTAAAAATAATTGATACTGAATTTAAGATAAGAAAATGGAGTAAAATACATATATTTTATTGTTACAAAGCGTGGGGTGTTTACAACAATTACTTATCCTCCTGCACCCCACGCTTTGTAACAATAAAATATATGTATTTTACTCCATTTTCTTATCTTAAATTCAGTATCAATTATTTTTACTTTTTTAGTTGTATATCTTATTAAAGCGTGTATTTTAGTTTTTTTTAACTATTATATAATTGTTTTGACTAAAAACATCCATCTACGGCTGTATTTCCAGTCAATAACGCCATCTGTTGGTCAGTAGTAACATTTGACACTTGAAGAATACAAGAAGCTTATACCCAAATGGAGATTGCATTCCGTATATAAAAGTGAAGCACAAAAATTTTACCTTGAATGACGTCGCTGATGCCTGCTATCCTTTTCTTTAGCGTAACAATGAATGAACTTCACGGGAACTTCATTCATTGTCACTCTAAAGAAAAGGATAGCAGGCAACAGCGATTGCATTCAAGGTCAAATTTTTGTGCTTCAGTGTTTTATACGGAATGCAATCTCCATTTGGGTATAAGCTTCTTGGAAGAATACAATGTTAACGCCATCTAGCGATGAATGTAGCAATGGTCATCAATTATAAGAATAATTAATCCTGGCGAATCTAATCAGGATAATTATATATTTTAATCGAATTATTGTATTGTCATCGGTCTTTGACAGGTGTGCAAAATTTGAACGAAATCTGGCCGTTTAAAGTGGGTCAAAATCGCGCCCAAAGAAGTCGGTTACAAACAAACATACAAACATACAAACATACAAATATACAAACATACAAACATACGAGTGAAGCTAATATAAAGCGTGTAAAAAAGGCTTCGCACAGTTACATACTATCGACTGTTTCGGAAAAAAGCGTAGACATAACATGCGCGTTAGTCTTCCATGAATTAAAATTTCAAAAAGTGCATATATTTTTGACTTCCATTATATATATTCATACTTAAACTTAAAAAATATATTCTGCTAATGTTTTTAGCTTAATCTTATGCTCCTCCTAAACGTTTCAGAAAACACTTGCTTAATTGTACATTATGTTACAGCATGGTTGATGAAACCGAAGTTAACACATTTAACAATCAAAGCTCAAGCTTAATTAAGCTCAACAATGGGACTGTTTTATATCTTCGTGAAGTTAATAAGTTTCTGGCCTTGGTTTGTATTCTTAGAGAAGAAAACTTTCAAAAGCAAGGTATCTATAAATATTTATTATATGTATACATAATAGGACTTCGCTGATGGTCGGATAAATTATGTGCTAGTAGATACCTACTACTTACACATATTTATAAGTAGGTAATACATTTTATGTGGCCAATTGCGGTCTAAAATTGAAACGTGCGATGATGCGAGATGGCCCATGACATTTGTTTATCTAGTGACGATATCCCTTGAGTTCATAAAAATCGAGTTGTCCTGCGTTGAATTTATTGTTGACTTACTAGAATTATGAATAAATAAGCTTTAATGATTACGATATTTTAGGTGTTATAGACTACAACTTCCTCTGCTTCCGTGACGCTATAACTCAAGTGTTCGAACTACGCAATAAGTGTCAGAATGCCATATCAAGAACGAGATCAGGCACGCCAGAGCCGCTACCTAATGGAGCCGCCGATTCTACAGAGAGCGCATCCGATCGGTCGCAGCCACAATTACCATAGCATTACATAAATTCTCATGTATATAATATATTACGCAAACTTTATTTTAAAGAGCATGTTTATTTTGATGCAGTAATAAATGTGAATAAAGAGCATATCTAATTTAAAAAAATACTTTCATTTCCTTACTAAGAATCAGCCTGCGTTCAGAAAGCGGGAACCGCACGGTTTCAGGGTCGTAACCATAGACTTACTAGTTACGGTGTACGTTATATATATACATTCGTATCGTATAAAAAACTTCGTTTGTCCGAAGTTTCGAACTTCGTTCGTTCGGATGAGTATAGTATTGTATCGCTTATATACCACCAGGCGATTATAATAGCATGCTCGTCTCGCCAAATCAATAAAAAATATTTTTTTTTTGTTTTGTTAAACATTTTCCGATAGAATTCTGATGATTTTTTGTTTCTATTTGACTATTTTTAATTTAAAGTAAAATACCTCAGTTAAAAGACCCTATTGGCATAAACAATATCATCTATGTTTGGCTGCCGTGCCATGAGCTGTCACATCGCGCTGTCACTACGGGAAAATAAATTTCTAATCAATTGACAATTCCAACAATTCTCTTCCTTGCATTTGAGCTGTTTTAGTGTGTTTTTTTTTAAATATAACTAGTTACCATAATAATACATTGTAGTAATTATACTTTGTGAATGGTGTAAACTAAAGTGAAGTATTTCGGTAAGTCTTATATAGATTTGTTGGCCATTTTTCCACTAAATTGTTAAATTCGCTGTTTTCTTCAGTTTATCCGTTATATTAAGTTAATTGTATGTTTAGATAACAAATATATTAACATAAACAATATTTTGTCTTTAATACAAGTAAATATATCCATGACCCAACACAAAGAAGTACAACCTTCGCAAGAAAAAGACAAAGAAAGCGGACGCCTTACCCCCATTTTTTATAATATTTCTTTGTTTAGTTTTTTTTGGTCACTAACATTGATTTAAAGTGTCTTTATTTATTACAATATATTCTACAGAAACTTTATTTAATGCAAATATAAGTAAATTTAAATAATGAATAGGTATAATTGTATCATATTTCATTTAAGTACCTATCTTAGTAAATTAACCAATTTATTTTGTCTATGAATCATATTTCTCATCAGTGAAATCTTTGAACTGTTATAACATCCTTAAAGTAAAATGTAATGTTTCATTATAAATGCCATACTTAACTTAAATTTTATGGAGTGTCATAAAAAAAAATTATACTACTAATTTAGACAGCCTCCGTGGCGCAGTTGGTTAGATGCTGCCTGTGAAACGAGAGGCCGCGGGTTCGATCCCCGCACCGAGAGAAATGTTTGTGCGGCCCACAAATATTTCTTCCGGGTCTGGGTGTTTGTGAGACCGAAAAGTCTCTCATAGTTCCTGATACCCACGACACAAGACTCGATCTTAGTGTGGGGTCAGGACTATGTATGTGACTGTTGGGTGTTATTTATTTATTTTAATGTAGCAAATTTTGATAGTTTTCCAAAATATTATGTTCTTGTGCTATATGCTATGCCAATTGATTGTATGTGTTAACACTATAGTATTTGAAAACTAATTTGCCCACTGTTACCACAGAAACACTTACTACAGAAATATCATTTATTTGTTGACTAACATTCTGTACAATGCAATTTGTTATCAGTAAATTGAAAATTATTTAAAGAAATAGATAAATAATAAATACAGCCAACAGTCTTATACTTAGTTCGGACCTCACATTAAGATCAATTAAGTCTCGCATTGTGGGTATCAGAAACTATGAGAGACTTTTCGGTCTCACAAACACCTAGATACGAGACCAATACTTGTGGTCTACAAGGCAATTTTTATATTTCTAAGTTTAATGATGATGAATTTTCATCCTCTTAGTTAATTTATAAGGTTGATTCACAAATTCTTTCGTATTGACCTTGTATAAGGAGCTTTTTTTTTTTTTTTTTTTTTTTTTTTTTTATACTGGCCTGGCATTGTGGCGGCATTGCACCTGATGGAAAGTGTCAATGCCGCCCAGGCAGAGTATCCATTGGCATTGGACGGCAGTCCCATGCCAATGGAGACAATTATGCCGGCCTGCTAAGGTGCCTCTTCACACCGCGGCGGAAGGACCCAGGATTGTAGGAAGGAGGGAACACGTACGCCGGCAAACAATTCCACAGCTTGACGGTGCGGCACAAAAACGAATTTGAAAACCGTTTGGTTCGCGCCGGGATGGTGTGGACCGTCAAGCTATGGCTTCGCAAGCCAGCACGCGTGGTTCTGGTTAGGAATGGAGAGGAGGGGAGCAAGTTGAACAATTCTTCAGAGCACTCACCGTGATACAGGCGGTAGAACACGCTTAGAGAGGCGACATCTCTCCGGAGTTGTAGCGACTCCAAGTTGCTCGTAACGTCTGCATCATTCACAATGCGGATGGCCCGCCGCTGCAATCCATCCAAGGCATCGAGCAGGTATTGGGCGGATCCATCCCAGAGGTGCGAGCAGTACTCCATACCCGGCCGGACCTGCGCTTTATATAAGCGACAAAGCTGACCGGGCGTGAAAAACCGACGCACCCTGTTCAGGACTCCAACCCTGCGTGATGTGGCAGATATTACGCCCTCGATGTGATTCCTTGGATTGAGATCACAGCGGATATCCACACCAAGGATACTCAGGTCATTCCGCACTGAGAGGGGAGTACCCTGAAGAATGGGGAGGGGAGAGAACGGGGATTTTTTGCACGTGAACGCACACACCTGGGTTTTCTTGGCATTGAACTCAACCATATTCCTGGAACCCCATGTAGAAATGAGATCCAAGGTCCGGTTGAGCTCAATGACAAGATCTTCGCGTCCCATCACAGATTCGACACGGCAACCTGGAGGCCCGCAGTGGTATCGCCCATGAACCGTGCTGTCATCTGCATAGCAATGAATGTTGCCAAGCGACAACATGTCATTGATATGCAGAATAAACAAGGTGGGCGACAGCACCGAGCCCTGAGGAACTCCGGCATTTACCGACATGAGCGCCGAAGCGTGTCCGTCAACGACTACACGTATTCTACGCCCATGCAGAAAGCCGGAAATCCACGAACACAGGTTGCCGGGCAGACCGTATGCCGGAAGCTTGGACAGAAGACCACGGTGCCAGACCCTATCAAACGCCTTGGCAATGTCGAGGCTCACAGCAAGAGCCTCGCCACGCCGGTCAATCGCCTCACCCCAGCGATGCAGGACAAACGCTAGAAGATCACCCGTCGATCGATTATGACGGAAACCGTATTGTCGGTCACTGATCAACGAGTGATCCTCCAGGTAGCGGATCAATTGAGCGTTTATGATCCGCTCCATGACCTTACACATCACTGAGGTGATAGCGATAGGGCGGTAATTGGTAGGGTCCGATCGATCACCCTTTTTGGGGATCGGTTGCACATTGGCCTCCCTCCAAGATTCCGGCACAACACCTGTGCGGTAGGACGCTCGGTAGAGGCGAGTCAGTGCTGGAGACAACTCGGCTGCACAAGCCCTCAAAACCACCGCCGGTATTCCATCCGGACCACTGGCTTTCCGCACATCGAGAGACCGTAACTCACGCCGCACATCACACTGCCTGATGCGAATATCTGCCATTGAGAAACCGCAATCAGGCAGTGTAGGCAGCGACTGGGAACCACGGTCTTCGAGGCGGGAATTAGCCGCGAAGAGATTTGCCAGCAAGGCAGCCTTCTCTTGCGGCTTGTAGGCCAGCGACCCTTCTGGGTACCTCAGCGGCGGCAACGCTGGACGGCAGAAGTTAGATTGAACGGCCCTGGCCAACCTCCAATAAGCACGACTGCTAGTTGGGTGATCGGCCAACGCACGCCCAATCCTGCTAACGCGCTGGGCATCCGCCCTAACGTAGGCCTTCTTGCAGGCCTTGGAGGCACGGTTATAGGCTTCTTTGAGGGAACTGATATTCGGATCCTTCATGGCGCGACCCCTGATCCAAGCGCGATACGCCGCCTGTTTGTCACCGACAGCATCGGCGCATGCACGATTGAACCAGGAGCGTCCACGGCCCTTACTGGCGATCTCAGAGGAAGGAATGTAATATTCCATTCCAAGTCTGATCTCGTCAGCAATAGCGTAGGCACTCGCTGAGGGATCTTTACCCTCAAAGCAGCGCTGCCTCCAAGAGATGGACGCGAAATATTCCCGCATACCATCCCAATCAGCTGACGAGTAATGCCAGACTCTTCGCCTCACCTGCACGGGACGTGGAGGTAATGCGATCGGTACTGACGACCCAACCAGGCAGTGATCGGAAGTGCCCAGAGGCGCACTAACGGTCACACGATACCCGGCTGGGTGACTCGCCAGCAGAAGGTCCAGCAGAGAAGGCGCATGACTCGCCACATCCGGGATCCTGGTGGGCTGGTTCACCAGTTGTGTCAAGTCATGAGTCAGAGCGAATGCATGGGCAGCTCTGCCAGCATGGTCAGTCTTGGAGGAGCCCAGCCACAGTTTGTGATGAGCATTGAAATCCCCCAAGACCACCATTTCGGCCGACGGGAACTGCGCCTGCGCGTCATCAGCCGCCTGGCTAAGATACCTGAACAGCCGAGTCGTCTCATCGTCCCCGTTGTGAGACCTGTAAAGGCACACGTAGATGCGGCTCAAGGAACCTAGATCCACGTGCACCCACAGAGCGGAGAAGGAGGGGTCCTCCATGCAGTGCAAACGGCGACAGCAGATGTCCGACCGAACATACAAGCATACCCCGGCTTTAGGCTTGAAGTTTACTTCAAGCGAATAACCGGGATACAACAGGTAAGAATTATCGGTCGGACAACGAATCTGCGTCTCCGTTAGGAAGAGCAAAGCAGGCCGGGCCGTCTCGAGATGGTGGTGGACGGCATTGAGGTTCGTATGGAGTCCACGGATGTTAGTGAACTCCATAGTGCTGCACCATATTTTTAATTTCTAAGCCATTCAGCTATTACAATGTCTATCAGTCAGTGATTATAGTTTTAAAAAGACCAGTAGACAGTAGTCATATAGTACAGCTTTGCCTTGATTTGACTTTTCCGGTGTACCTTACACTCACCATTGATGGGTTTTTATGAATCTGGCTGGAATTCAATTTTCAGTTCCTTTTTTGTTTGGTTCCTAAGGTTATAGTGAGATCTTCTACAGCATATAACCTTTCTCAAGAATAAGGCTATCAAATGGCAAATATAATGTGATATCTCTATTAACTATATTTAAGTGCTTTAAAACAAGTAAACTCTTTATTGTATTAGTATTATATGTGTCTCATCAAATTAGCTTACTTCTGTTATCTAAGCGTAATCTAAAAACAATGGTAAAATATTCGGAATTGGGATTAGTTTTTCAATTGGTCAATTTCAGCTGTCAAGCTATGTGAGATAATTTTCTCTGCTAGGAATGTTGTAATACCACCACAGAAGCTACTCTTCATTTATTTCCTTCATACCATAAATATCTAGGGAAGTCTCTATATCAAGAAGATACCATGACTGACCCTTGTTGAGGATATCGCCAATTTGAATGGTGTAGGTTTGGTGAGATAATATACTGGACTTATATACTAGCTTTTGCCAACGACTTCGTCTGCGTGTAGATTATAATACGGATGTGAAAGCAATACATTATATCAAAATGAAAATGAAAATTTCATCCCCTTAGTGCTATTTTTCAAAAGCAGTTCACGCCATTATTTTTCCATTAAAATAAGTAATAACTTCAGTGTTTCGATTTTGCGTACAACATTTCAACCCCTATTTTAAGCCCTTTAAGTTGAATTATAGTAAGAAAAAATATCCAATGAGTTTAATATCTGCAACTCAATGGTTAAAATTTTCCATTCATCAGTTTTAACTTCTTTTCACCTCCTTAAGCATTGAATTTTCTAAAATCCTTCGTTAAATCATAATACACCACTGTGTAAAATTTTCCATTCATCAGTTTTAACTACTTTTCACCTCCTTAAGCGTTGAATTTTCTAAAATCTTTCGTTAAATCATAATACACCACTGTGTAAAATTTTCCGGTTCTAACTTCAGTATTTTCGGCTGTGCGTTGATTGGGCAGTCAGTAAATCACCCTATTCTCCCAGCACTTTAAAATAAAGGTAATGTTTAGAAAAATAAAGAAAGCAGATATTTTTGTTTTTAATTGACTAACTTTATCAGTTTCAATTTTCCGTACAACAGCTTTTTCCCCTTTTTACTCCCTTAGGGGTTGAATTTCTATAAACCCTTCTTTTAAACGGACGGACAGACAAACAAATGGACAGCAAGGCTCAGTAATAGGGTTCCGTTTTTACCTTTTAGGTTCGGAACCCTAAGAAACGACAGTTTGTGCCCTGGGATCGAATCGAAAATCGACAACTCAAAACCCGCCTTCTCTCTTTAAATAAATAACCCCAACAGTCACATACATAGTCCTGACCCCACACTAAGATCGAATCTTGTGTCGTGGGTATCAGGAACTACGAGAGACTTTTCGGTCTCACAAACACCCAGACCCATAAGAAACATTTTTTATTTTTTCTCTCTTTCTAAACTTATTTACCATTTCTATCTCGTTATAACCAGCAAAAATGCTAAATACGACTGATAGTGTTGAGTAGGACATGACTTGAAAAAGAGTTTGTAAGAGTAGCCTCATTTTTGTACTGAGCCAGTACAATGTCCCACTTCAATTGAAGTAAGGCGTACTGATGCTTATTTGTGTGTCATAACTTTGCCTCACGGCTCACGCCAATGAAATGACATTACAGACCAAGTAGTACACCAAATATGAAGTAGTACACATTCAAAAGTTGAGCCGCTCTTACATTTTGACGTCATGTACGGGACAAATGTACTGCCTCTTGTATGTCCTACTCAACACTAACGACTGATTGGTTTTGTGTTGAATGATTTGCAACAAATATTACGCAAACTTTAGAATCGAATCAATAATCTCATGTCTCACCGTATGCATCACATAATATGTTGCATTAGTCGATTAAAATGTTACATGAGCTTTGCATTTTTTAGAGGACGCAATTTTATTTTTTGGATATGTGTGGGCGGTCAATAGAATCTTAACCTCAAGTTTGTCGGGTCGCCACCCTTGTCCCCCGGCCGCCATCTTGGAAAAAGGGGTGAAAACCCTTTTTTCGCATTATCTCGGAAACTATACGTCTCGCGAAAAATTTGTACAAACACAATTTGTAGCTAATTGTTTTGCCTACAAATATGTTTATTTAACTTTTTGCCCTAAATTAAAAATTAAAGAAGTTATAAGCAAAAAAGTGAGTAAATATTTATAAAAAAAAAACTATTTTACTCTATAACTTTTTATGAAAAAAATCTTACGTTTTTGTTATTTTTTTATTTTTATTAACCTATTCTGTGCCACTGATGGGCAAAGGTCTCCCTCAACTCCTTCTACTTATCCCTATCAGTTGCTGATGCCATCCAAGTGCTGCTAAATTGGTCGAGATTGGTCGCGCCACCTTTTCCGAAGCCTGCCGCGTGGCCTGTCGCCATCCTTAGGCATTCATTGATTGGCAATCTTTGCCCACCTCTTCGGGTGCATCCGGGTGACGTGGCCCGCCCAATCCCAGTTTAGTTTAGCTGATTTCTGTGCAACATACTTGACTCTGGTTATGGCGCAAGGTGTTAGTGGGTACTCTGTCCATGCGTGTCACGCCTAGCATCCTGTGCTCCATAGCTTTTTGACAAACCTGGACTCGGGTCCAGGACCTCTGAAGTTCGGTCAAAGACCAGGATTGAGCACTGTATGTGAGAATTGGTAAGATACAAGTCGAAGAGTCTACGTTTAAGAGAAACGGGAAGATTTCTCTTAACAAATTTCTTCTTCACTTTTTTGCTTATAACTTCTTTAATTTTTAATTTAGGGCAAAAAGTTAAATAAGCATATTTGTAGGCAAAACAATTTGCTACAAATTATGTCCTTACAAATTTTTTGTAAGACGCAGTTTCCGAATTATCGCGAAAAAAGTGTTATCACCCCTTTTTCCAAGATGGCGGCCGGGGGACAAGGGTGGCGACCCCACAAACTTGAGGTTAAGCTTCTATTGACCCCCCAAACATGGCCCAAAAATAAATTTGCGTCCTCTAAGAAATGCAATATTCGGTCCTTAAATTGTAACATTTCAATGGACTACATCTAGAGTCTAAAGGGTAATTTCGGCAATTTGTGAAGTTAGGTACGACTAAGAAATATTTGGAAGTAAAATTTTTGTAGCGTATGAAATACATATTAAGCAACGAACCAGCAAACGATATGACAACCCAACGTATATATGTGGCCCCAAAGCCGTTTAAAAGTTATGACACTCAGTTGGCCTTCGTTTAGTTAAGCAAATAAATTTTGCATGAAAAACATATTCTTACTATAACTTATTTTTGTAACAGTAAGTAAGACATTAATTTTAACGTTTTATTTATTTTTAGGTGCAAATATGTTTTTTTTTATGATTTTGGTATCTGATTTAAAATAAAGATGGTTACCAATGATTTAAACAATTATAATTAAATTTATCTAGCGTGTTAATAAATAATGATTCACTAAAATTAAAATCGTAAAAGGAGGGGCGAAAAAAAAAGAAAAACACACGTGACCAAATATAATTTAAATGCCTAATATATCATGTAAAAACATACAATTCAATAAGTGCCCAAACAGATTCGTAAAAGTGGTGGCTATGCATGCTTATAAGAATCGCTGTAAATTCCTTAGAGTAGACAGACCAGAGTCACCAGTGTTCAGTTGTTGCATTTCCTGTGGCTGAATATTGTAATAATGATTATACTTGCATAATATCTTAGTATAATTTGAAACGATGTGTATTGCAAAGACTTTATGTTATACTCAAAGTTGGAACAAGAAATATACTTGTTTCTTCTGTATTTTCTTACTGCTATTTTTAATTTGATCGATTTTTAACATTCATTAAATTTTTTTACCATTCTAGTCACTGTGTCTACATATTTTTTATGTTCACATATATATTTTGCTATCAAGCATTATGAATTTTACGATGGTCATAAGGAAAACCATCAAAGACCGATCGGAAATGGCACTGATTGTTGTGGCATACAAATTAATTTCACATGTGTCGCGCTATTATTTCCGTGAATTCCGTGTTTGCGGTGGTTGTACCCTGGTAAGTATTAAGTAATATGTTGTTAGTGAACATTAATTATATTTTAAATATATCAACGTTTAAATTAACAACTATAAAAATCACTAAATATTGGCGAGAGATTATCCTCGATCGTGCAACTATGACTTTTCAAATTCTTTGGGCACATAATAATATTATGTTAGTCTTAGATATACAGAAGTATATGACAAGAGAGTTTAGGGACGTGCATTTTATCGTTGGACATCAACGAATGCACCCGCAAACCATCGGAATACGTGGGAGCCTCAAGAATAAGCCTAAGAAGCATGACTACGACTACTTTGTCAAGAGTGCCCGACAGTGAAGAAGAATTAGAGCTTAAATGCTACCAACTATAAGTTACTACTGTACCCTGAATAGTAAAAGTTTAAGGAGAGATGAACCAGCAGAATCGTATACCTACTGTAACCAGCAGAATCGTATTCACTATCATTATAAGGAGTCCAATCGAATACTCTATAAAAATCATGGCGTTTAGTGAATCCACTCTGAAAATGGGACGTAAGGGATATTAGAAGGAGTACTCTCAGATTTTTGTCTGTTTCTTCAGAGAGAATTTTTAAAATAAAATTTATTCGCGCTACACTCGTAAGCAGAGATTAGTAAGCGTTGCAATAGCACCATACATAACGTGACCATTTATTTTTTGTGCCAGAGCGGGACGTCTGTGGAATTTAATAATAATAAGAATAAAGTCATTGCATTTTACAAGTTTTTATCATAGAAAATAGAATAACATAAAATAAGAATTATAGTCGTATTTGTCGGCAAATTGTTTCAAAACATCAGGTCTAGTTTTTAGATAAGTGTGAAACTCAGTATGATTAATTTATATTTATTTTCGTAATCAAAATAGCTTTAATTACTGCGACATTCGCCTGTATTTTATCACTTGTATTTATTTTGTTTATGTGAGAAAAACTCTTTCGATAGATGCGTTACTTCCCGGCAGACACATAACGTATCTACTCACTAATTGTGGAAATGTTTGTTAAATCAAGACTGTTTGTATGAAAGTGCTGGAATAATACGACCCCACGGTTTTCAGTAGTAGTTCGGTAAAGCATTTCGAGCGGGAAATAAATTGTTCAAAATCCAAGAAAGGTATATTTAAGTTAGTGATATTTCGCAATATCCGGCCATTGCTCTATCTTTCATTTCGCGTTTTGTGTGAATTTAATCAGTATCTACTTGGAATTTATGTAATTTTTCAAGACAACTTATAAGATAAGAAAATTGCGTCTATAATTAATCATATGTATACGCGGAAAAGTGTTTACATAAAAATATTTAGTTAGATGCCAACGTGTGTGTCACAGTTTTACAAAACAATACTGCGTAATGCGTATTTTGTCGTGACTATTCAGTGCTCACGTTACGTTCGCGATAGTATTTTCAAAAACAAGTTGTTTTGTACAACCGGAGACCAGTACTTGCATACCTACGACACTTTATGCGCGTTAGTTTAAAATCTAGAAGGCCGTTTGAGCGATAATGCGCTCACTCGTGTAGATTTTCGCATTTTTCAACATTATCAATTTTAAATCTCTAAATATAAGGTAGTATGGTTGAATGTTCGGCGGTGGGCTCGTTCAGAGGCGGCAGTTAACGTGACCTTGATGATTTAAATAATACGCAACAGGCATGCTGCGGCGCCATCGGTATTGCCGCTCGTAAACATACGTCATGACACACCCATTCCTAGACTAATAAGGTCGCTGTATTTTGTTACGCGTCTTTAGATCTTGTTTCAATTTTTGTGGGTGTGTCACTCATTAATAAAGGTCTTTAAAATTACCACACATTTTGTAGCATAAATAATAGATTATTTTTAATAATATCAGTTTGGTAATAATGTGCACAGTTGCATAAGTAACTTTATCCATGTTTACATACGTATAAGATACCAAATATATGGGGTTCGTTAAAGTTAGTTATGTTTAAAGTTGCTACCAATGCAATAGCCGTCAGTGGAATTAAATTATAGAAGGTAGTTATTTAGATTTTAGTAACACATAGAGATACAAGGATATTGTTTATACTTAATATTGAAATAGGTCATGCAAGTTAATCCATGCTTCAGTGAGGAATAAAGAAATTATGAGGCGCTATAACGCATGAACGTCAACTTTAAACCCCTTATCGCAGTAAATTATTATAATACATATATCTAAAGTAATTTTTATCTAAAGATATCTATGTATATTAAAATAATAGTAGTATTATTAATACTATAATGTACTAAAGAAAAACATGTCGAAAATAATTTATGAATTCTTATGTTTCATAATAAGATGTTTGTATGATTTGTTATGAATCGCGTAAAAAGTGAGTATTACTTACATTTAGATTTTTACATAGTCATATGGAAATATTATTTTATGTGAACAAAAAATATTTTCCTATTTAAATATTATTGAATCATTACTCATGTTGGTATTTTTATTCCTAATTAGTAGTTTTCCACGAAGATATTTACTGTGGAGCCGGTAATCAAAAACAAAACTTGTAGAAAAATACCAAGTCTCGCAACTCAGTTCTTCTACCGTAAAAAAATGTGAGATCCATGTAATAGCAAGGTGGTTAATTAATTCAATCCCTACTTAAGAGCGTATACACCTTGCGCGCAAAGTCAACTATAGGTATTTCTTCGTTAATTTCACGCACACATAAGCGACCAAAGCTGTGTGCGTAGAGCTGCCGCGTCGGCTCGCTATACAATCGGCTCAAACAACTTTGATCCGTGCGCTTCAAATATTCAATTGAAATGTAACTGTAATATAATATCATAAAAATATTTTATTTGCATTATAAGTAGACAAATATTACTGTGCAAGCAAAGAATAATACAAATTTTGGATACTAATCATATTTTCGTTATTATAACATTGTTAAGTTGCATTCAAATCAGTGTTCAATCAGTACGTTTTATTAATCATTTCGTGTTCGAACACATAAATAGTGTTAGGGGCCTTACAACCCCTTACAATTACGAAATATATTTAATTTTATATTACAATACATAACATAATTTAGCCTCGGAATTACGTCCCATTATATTACCTGAAACATAATTTATACTCACTACAAAATCATTGTAGGTAATAAAAATAATTAAATATTTTACTACCAAAGTACTAAGATGTGGTAATCGCATTCCGCGCGCGGCATAATCGACTGCAGCCAGGCCGGAGCGACGAGCGATACGTCCTCCCTCTAGAAGGCCTTGCGGCGGTCTGATTTGATCCACGTCGGACAGCGTGTTTTATAGTGGTTTTTAAAATATTTGTAGAAAACATGAAAACTAATTTTGTTGAAATATAAAAATGGTAATTTATTGATAAGATGTTCTTCTATTATAATATGCAATTGCTATAAAAAATTATGTACGATAAGTTGGTGAAAAAAAATATGTTCTTGACGAGAGTTTCTGAATAATTTCGCATTGTTTAAATTTTTATTTTTCAGGAACTAAACACAAAAAGATTATTTTTCTCAGCAAAATCCCTCCATAACGGTCTTATTAGTCTGATAATATTTTTATTTTCATCTTATATTTAGTGGTTAAGGATATCTTAAGCTTATAAATTGCCATTTAAAGCCTAAATAACGAAACTTGTGTTCAGTAATCCGTATAGTACTCACAAATTATCCATTAATCTATAATGTTTTCCACCAAAATCCCTAGATGACAACCTTTTCTAAAATTAGTAATAATTATTTTTCCTTTAAATTGTTTATTGGTGGCTATTAACTCATTTGAAAAGTCCTGTTTTTAAGCCAAAGAGCGCGTGCAGGGTATAAACGCTCTTAAAGGACTGTGTCTTGTGAGGTTTCTTAAGTTATTACGTAATTAGCTAACCTAACAACATCATAAATATAGAAAAAAATATTTTATGTACTACTACTCAATTTCAATTAAATTTCTCGTGGCACACCATACATACCACTCTGGAGTTTACTACGGAACGAACCTTATTCCCAGTTTGGCAATTATTAGCAACAGCCCATTGAGATAATATACTAGAGCGGACACTGCAAACAAAATGTTTTTAACAAAATGAAGGGTACATTCTATTTTTGTCATGTCATGCCAACGAAGTAACATATCTTCCCTCTCGCTTCACTTTGTACCCTTGCGCACGAACCATACAGATTTTGTTCCCGATGTCCGCTCTAGTATAATATCTCAATGCAACAGCTCTCTAATAAGATCCAAAGGGCGGTGTTACAGATCACTCCCAATAGATACCTAATGCAAGGCAGCGGTTGCGCGCCACACATATAAGGTATCAGAAATATATAAACCGATGCCAAATGTCGCGTCATCAGTGTCGTCCAAGTAGTGGACCCGCACATGTCGTCGCAGGTTGGCGAAAATTACATTTTGGGAACATAATATTACAGTTAAAAATGATTTGTTCAATAAAATGGTGTGCAAAACCTCAAAAAAATAAAGTATCTAAAAAAACGCAACAAGTTTTCATCGATAACTAATATTCTTTAAATTAATTTGGTTCCGAGCGAGCTCAATTTATACTGGTTAAAGTATCAATGTCAAACAGTCGAGTTCGGATGGAGAATCAGCCGTCTCTTTTTCGCATAGCAATAACCGTAATAAGCCATCTCTTTTTGGCGAAATCACGCGTTCTTCTACTAAGATGTTTATAAAGCATAGATGCGTTGTTCAAGCTTTATAATGGCAAGACGTTTGGGAGGTAATTGCCGCACTAGCAATCAGTCACGCTTCAACCAGTGTTGCGGATACACGTTTCTCTGACTATCTGTATTCTCGAAACCAAAGGCGGAAGAATAGTTTAAAGCGATTAAAAAAAAGTACAAATGATTCTGAACTGTGAAACAAAAAAAATATTTTATTTAGTGCGCAAGTACGCACTAATTTAATTTTTTATTGAATAAAATTAATAAATTCGCTCTCATGGCAACGTTTGACAGCTCCCGCCACGTCATCCCGTACTTCATGCTTGGTGCTACGTCACACGCGCTTTGGCCAATAATCGTGCGGCACTTATTGTGTCGTAGCTAACGATGTCTATTCATCTTTTTCTAACTTATGTTTCTTGCTTTTTTACTCTTTCTTCGAACCAAATTGAAATAACAATACGCATCTCGCCATTTTTTGTGCCATTTTGTTAGTGTATGACGTGTCTATTTGTAAAACGTCATTGTTCTTCTAGTGTTTGACGCATGTTTATAATATAATTCCCAGAAATATCGATATTGTAAAACAATAATGTAAATTAAATTTATTAAATGACAATGTCACAAAATATATATTGATTTAAATAAACGCAATTTACCATAATTACGTTATTTTATGTAATTTGAAATAGTTAAATTTGTTAACTAGGTAATTTTACAATATTTTTTTATTTATTTTTATCTTTGGCGTAATTAAATTTCCTTTTTTTTCCTCTAGTTGTATATGTTTTCAAATATAATGGGAGGGTATTTATCATAAGTTTTAGTATACTAAGTTTATTGAGAATTAGTAGCACAAGCTATTGCACTAATTTTAACATACGTTGTATATATCGTCTCAAAAACATTCATAGTTCGTCAAGTGAGTTTCATCGTCACTTGTCGATATTACATTTAATACAGCCGCCGTCAGAATTCAAGAAACGGAATAAGTTATTGTAGCCCTTTAGGGTATGAGGTTTAGTTATTTACTATTTCATATTTTGATCTGATCTTTTATATTAACACTTAATTTGGGTATTTCGCCATTATGGTATACAAAAATACACGGTGAATAATAGAAATAAAACCGTTACATACTAAAGTATAAATCTTAATCCTATTTTATTCGTAGTTAGCTGTTGCCGGTTGGTATAATTTATCAGATCAGGCCGGTGAAAAAATAATATCAAACATTTAACAAGTTGGTAATCAAGTTATAGAAGCGATCATAACACATGAACTTACTGGCAAATCGAACTATCGATACATTTTTTTATTTATCGACTTGTGCCTCATCTCTCCAGTGATGTCCACGTAACCGCGCTGCAATCCGCCCACTCCCCGCGCAGTTCCCTTCGTTGGCGTTTTCGGTTCAAAACAAAACTATCGTAATGCGGTATCTATTGGAAGTGATCTGTGGGCGGTGTGTATGTTTAGTACTGGACCCCGTGTGGCTAGAGACAATTTGTGAGATGGTCTATTGTTATCTGATCGGACCCACATTACCACAGCCAAGTGTTATGTAGTTATCTATGTATTCAAGGCTGCGATAGATAGATTACATTGTTTGAGATAAACGTACAAACTAAATGAAATAAAAAATAGTTATACGATACTAGGAATAATATGATAATTGACAAGTTGCAAACTATTATATATGCGTAGTCTGACATTTACTATTAAAATATGTTATGTACATATTAGTCAAATATAAAAACAACATACTAATCAGTGAAAAAAACAGTCAATAAGTGCTGTTTAGTTTTAAACGTTTAATATTTATTTTGTCAGTCATGATTAGAAAAACCCTCAATAACATTTATGGCACGTCTTGGTTCGTTGCATTCGTAATGATATTGGTTAAGCTTATGTTATGAACACACAGCCAGACCCCGTAAGTAATGCTAACAAAGATCCGAAATATAAAGTAACAGCCCCTGTGTATATTATGAGGTAACGCCCGATAGAAATGTTAAAGTTAAACCTTTGAAATGTACGTATCTTGTCGACCACGGAAGCGCATAATAAATTTAAGATACGCAAATTCTAGGTCAGAACTAGAAAACATGTTTTTACATTGCCAAATTTTATTAAATAATGCCAATATTTGGAAGTTCTACAACCATGACAAAAGTCATGTCTGATAAATTAATAAGTTGGAGTCCTTGTAATTGTAGGAATGGTAAATCAATAACATTGAAGCAAAGATCTATATTTTATTTTTAAAGTATATTTTGTTTAAAATGTTAATTAGTACATATTATAAGTTTCAGCGCCGACATTGGACATCCAATCACAGGGTGGCCAGACGACCTGGCGAGAGTTGCAAATATCTGGATTTAGACCGACTAAATCCGACCAAAGTCACTCTGAGCATACTTAAAGAAAGGCTATGGTTCAACAGTGGAAATAATATGGCTGTTTATGATTAAATTGTAGAGCTAAGTTGTAGCAAGCACTGAGTATAAATTGAATTGACCGGCTCGACCAGGTGAGCACCACAGTGAACATCTTCGTAACAAACTATTGCCTCGGTGGCATAGTTGTTCTATTTTTCGATTACAAATCTAAGGTCTCGGGTTCGAATCACAGGTCGGACAAAGTGATGTTGGATTTTTCTGTTAATAATCAGCCCGGAGTCAGGAAATTGTGCCCGATATGGCGAGAGGCTCGCTCCATATCACCACACTAACACTAATGTGGGTGTTCTGGTAGCACCTCTGTAACGTTGGTAAAGCTCCTACGATTCAGCAGCAACTTATTCAGACGACAGCGCTAGTTACTTTTGTTTGTAGCTATGGAAAAACATTAACAAAATCGAAAGATAAAAATCATCTGTTTCACTGTTAATGTATTATGAATCATCTTTTCAAGTTACGCCATTCTTTATCAAAAAAATTTAGGGGAACTTTGAATAGTAGGTTTTTAAAGTATCATAGTCATTAAATAATATGATAACAGTTTTCTTAGACTAAGTTTTAGGTCTAAAACGTTGTACATATTTTTTCCATTTATCAGATCAGTTAATAGCTTATTGTTTTTGCAATTCAATAACAAAAAGGTTGCCAGATATGTGTTTTGCATTGATATTTTTTGTTTGTTTATTTATACATACTATACATTTGTTAATTCTAAAATCATCTTCTATTATTTTAAATACCGTTTTATTTTTATCCTTAAGTCACTAAGTGTATCCTGAGAGTGATAATTGACAAAGCCAAGTGACATTCATGAATTTCTTCATCAATGTAAAGTGTACGTGTACGCAACTATCGACACACTTTCACGGTTTAGATGTTGAGGCTGTGAAAAATATTCCCTACTACTAATATTGTAACTACAAATACAGGACTTTTACAGATTCACGTTTTTCAACTGCCAAGTCTTGCCCTCAAGTCAATTTAGCACAGTTGTAGTATCAATATATATTATATACAATTTGTATTATCAATGCTGTTCCGTATTGCGTGTGCTTCGAATCAAAACAAACTTTCGCAACGTGAGTGGTACGACATCACGCCATGCCGCGCGATCGAACCATCGCGTAGCCTTCGTCTGCTTTATTCGTGAATATCGGCTTGACCGCACTCCGCAGGAACTCGTACTATGTCGGTAAATTGAGTCGAGCTCGTTGTAGTAGCACATCATACATGTCCGCCTCTTGTATGGAGATTATCGTATGAACGGCCCGGCCGATGGACTGATGACGTCACAAAACGTCAGCTCATGGTAGTTGTGTGCTCTCGCGTGTCGGCCCACCCACGCCAACCACTCACAATCACGCAGTGTACTGGCTTGAGTCGACGCGAACAGTACGCTTCGTTGTCGTCTGAGTATTCACGAACGTGCTTCAAACAATTAACTTTAAATTTTTGTTGACGAAATCTTCGTGACAAGTGTAGGTGCGTAAAGAACACCTATAATAGTGTTACTGAACACAGTGTAGAGTGTGTACTATTTCTAAGGTTAGTGTGCAGAATAATTTTTTTGTCGATTCACAAAATTGCAAATGTGTGATAATTAAGTGCATTAAAGGTTCACTTGTTTCCGAAATAAATAAACTAAAAATATTTTTTTTATTTTACGAGGAAATAAATGTGCTTGGTGATCTTTTCATATATTTTTCCGGTTATAGTTGCTTGACAAATTGTGTTGGCAACAATTGCATTATACATAATAGTTTTTCGCTCTTGTGAAACTATATAACAACCGCTATTAATTGCTTTCTGCCTTGTCTTCGCTTTCATATTCATTCAAGTGCGTAACTCTATGTTTATTATCGAACAGTAGGTGTTTCTTCAGAAGTAAAATGTGTCTGTTGCATGTCTTGGTTACGGTTTTATAATTCGCAGAATTTATAACTTTGTGTT
Source organism: Hyles euphorbiae (assembly GCA_023078785.2). Taxonomy (NCBI): domain Eukaryota; kingdom Metazoa; phylum Arthropoda; class Insecta; order Lepidoptera; family Sphingidae; genus Hyles; species Hyles euphorbiae. The sequence continues at coordinate 12,994,629 of CM041033.1, read as the reverse complement.
TTTTTTAAACATAAATATGTTTGTGGTTCTGTTTTCATGTTCTAAAAAAATAATAAATGAATTAGTGTGTTTCTATATTTTTGCATAGGTATCTGTTTTGCACAATTTTGTCTAAACATCTGTTGTGTGTCCAATATTTTTGTATGCCATAGAGAAAATATTTTTTGTTCGCTGAAATCCGTCTTGCCATTGAAAGTGTGCCGTCTCGTTGAAGTTTCACCTTTGTTCATCGCCATGGGGCATGTAAGACATTATTATGTTCATACTTCACTATCACCAGGTAGCAACAGATGGATGCATGAACTAGGGATGTTGCGGATGTCGATTTTTTCACATCCGCGGATGCGGATGCGGATGCGGATTTTCAAAGGCTCACATCCGCGGATGCGGATGCGGATGCGGATGTTTAACATCTTATATAAATATAGTATATTAATGAATATTGAAATTAAACTATTATTTACGGATTTTATCGCTTACTAATATTTATCGATTTATCTATGTAAATTTTTTATATTTTTGAACTTCCCGATATTTCGATTACTTTAAAGGATTCATGGTCACAGGGCGGAATTTAATTACCCGTAATTTACAAATATTAAATTAAAAAGTTAATTTAAAACGTTAATCTGCTTTTGCATTTCAGTCTACGCAGAAGAAGCTAACTGTGTCTTGATGTCGGGCAGTTGGTCTTTTGGGTTCCGATATAATTAAGTGTAGAATTCGAGCCCATGCTTGTGCAAGGTTTTAGCCATCTTCTCTATTGATAATTAAATGCATTACCTGCGTTTTGAGTAGCCCCAAGAGCTCGCAAAAGAACACCGTTTCATTTATTAAGTATAACGCCGGTCCGCCTTTTCTGATAACAAGGCGTTTAGGAAGAGGTTGGTAAATTAAACCCACGCTGCAAATAATTGTTCGCTAGGATTACTACTTAATGGAGTGGATAAAAATGTCTGTGTTATCGGCAATAATATCTTTAATTCCTCTCGGTAAACACCACTTAAGAGGATTTTCATCCACATAGACTCTTTTTTTCTTCAGCGGGACGCCTATTAAAGAAGAGACAATTTTTTTTTTTTGCTTTCACAAATTATTACTCTCCCTCTTTCTAGTAGCATATACTTATTACATAGAAAAACGTCGCGTCTTTGGAGGCTCTCAAAGACAATAGCCGTTTTTGGTTATTAGTATAATAATGAAAGCGCAGCTCAATCAGACCAAGTACTATATCTCTCGAGGCTTCAATTCATAAGGCGCCATGGTTTCTTAGCATGCATACATACATAAACTCACGCCTTTTTTCCAGAAGGGGATAGGCAGGGTTTCTTACCTTACTCCAAATATTTTCAAAATTTGCACAAAACGATTTTAATTTTTCCTTTAGCGTTTACTATGGGTGTACATCAAGTTATTACTTAAATTCTCAGACTAAAATTATTCGATTTACCAGAGCGATCTTTATCGCCAAGATGAAAATTTATATTTTCCGACACGTCTTTGCACATGAATTTTGACAAATTATGCTCGCTATAATGCTCGAAGAGAATTATGTGAAGTTAAGATGCGTTTTTCTTTTGAATTACATCTACATATACATGTCGTAAAAAAAATCGCCAGTAATGCTCTCTAAGCCGTATGAAACTTGAAATTGTTACTAAGGAATTTTCGTTGGAGCTAGCTAATATTCACTAACACATAAGTTCATTAACAGTATTTCCTTGCACATGTTTTACCATCTAAAATAAGAAAGGAATTCGTGAACAAACCGCAAGAACTTATTCAAAGCCATATATTTTTTTGGAATCAGCCTATCGAAACTACCTTAGAATCGAAATAGATACTAAGTAGGTAAACATTTGTAGGAAAACGCGAAATACAGTACGGATTATAAATAAAAGTGTGTAAGATTTCGATTTTTTATTTGTTCTGAGAACGGTGGTCAAAAAGCGGGACATTTGGTGTCCCGCCGAAGGTTCAATCGGGACGCGTTACCAAACCCCTGAAAAGCGGGACGTCCCGCGTAAAGCGGGACACCTGGCAACACTACTTCCGAACGGCACGCGCCATTAGCCGGCACCGCCAAATTTCTGTCTTGTCTCATTTTGTATTACATCCGCATCCGCATAAAACATCCGCATCGATTATTGCGGATGCGGATGCGGATGCAGATGTCCAAATTTATGCGGAAGTTCCGCATTTGCGGATGCGGATGCGAATATTCGCAACATCCCTGGCATGAACAGCAATGACTGTTATAAGCATTGTGTTAAATGTGGATGAATGAATTTATGTCATTCTTGTCGCTCTCTGTCAATATATTTAGATAACAAGCAAAAGGAAAAGCCATATATTTTTGTTTTATTTCATCAGCGTCCGCCATGCTTTAATTGCCAGGAAATAAGGTTTAAGAGAATTATAGTTCCTTGATTTTAAGTATTGCATACGCTGCCCGTATTGTATTCAGATGAAGTGATTAAAAACTGAATTTTTACCTCGATTGATGTGGGCCTTGAAACACATTTTCTTACATTATAAACCATCTGGACATGTGGCTAAATGATACATTTGCCGAAATTTTCACAGAAATTACTGACTATGCCATTTACTCAAGTTTTTTTTGTAGTATAGTAAACCTAACAATGATTTCTAGTTCTTATTACTTATTAACATTTCGGAAGCCCGTTAGATTCGACATCGATAGTGGAACTTAGTATATAAAGGTAACAGATTCGATCCCTATATCGAGACCAAGGCCATTTCCTATTCATATAAGATTGAACAAAACTAAAAATGTCATTCTTTTTGACAGTCAGGAGTGCGAATTACAGGTACCTGCCTGTTGTTTGTTTGATACTTATTTATTTATCCCTAAAAACATTGTTTCTAGTCCTGATATTTGTATTCCTGATTAGATTCTTCGTGTCTAACGTAAGTTTCCCCTCTAGTTCTACAAATATTATTTCATTAATTATCACCTGTTACACGCGGCCCTAAATAATTACCACTTGCAATGGACACACTTTATTTTTGTGTTCTGGCGAATTCCGATTACATTTGTCCTTGTGATTGATTATAATAATTATCACTATCGTACGAGATGTTATATAAAAAATAGCATGTTATTACATTTGACAATATTTATACGTAATTGTGACGTGCACTGATAATTACATTGGCGGGAGAGTTTTATGTAATGTTTTTAACAAAAAAAATAATATGTTCAAATTAGATTTTAAGAAGTGAATGTTTTGCTGTTAAATGTTTTGATTCTAGCTCACGATTTTTCTTATTGCAAGCATTGCATGGTATATTTTCAGTAAAGGAACTCTCATAGTTAGTTTATAAATAGGTGAGAAAAGAACAAAGTAGGTGGAGTTCATGTTTTTTAGCCATTGCGGAGGGAGAAATCCATCAACGTCAATCAAGTTGTTTCTTTTATTTCCCTTCTGTCAATGAAAAGATTAAAATTTGATCACGTTCATAATGTTACATAATTGTTTGCTTGTTGTAGAATTTGATTTTACATTTTAGAATATCAGAAATTTTCGGTTTTATTTCTCTTCCAAGATTTGTCTATTTTGCGTGTATGTAATGTATGATGTCCATATTCTGGAATTAAATTTTCAGCAAGTATTTATTACTAAATGAAAAATTAATTAATATAACTCTTTATTCATCGATAAATAAGTTAATTTGCTTGCTTATGTGAAACATGAAACATCAAACATGTTAAACGTTATATTTCATTGTTCTAGAAAACGCAATACTTTATGACTGAAACTTTGCAACGATGTTTTTAGAAAATGTAGTATTAATTCCGTATGATAGCATTGTATTAAAATGATTGTGGTTCAAGCTAGAGGCTCTGTTGGCTTCTACTAGGTACAATTACAGTTTTCTCTTTGCCCAAATCTAGATTGCCACAAGAACACAAGATCTCATTTATAACAGTATGTATACATATTTTCTTTATGTGACATATTTTTACCAAGTTCTTTAAATGAGAAGAAAGTTGACAATTTATGATCTTAGCTGCATTATTATTTTATACTATGCCAATCCCCGAGGGATACTTAAAAATTCAAGGCTGACCTTTAGCAATCGCGTGTTATGAATAAGTATTTTCTCATACCAACTACTTATCTATGAATTCGTCCAATGGTTGTTGTTGTTCAACCCACACGGGAAATTCTCGAGCCATTGACTTTTTATGGCTGTCTAAATATCTACTACATATATGGTTTATACATATTTAAATATCATATTAACATTTGACAACACTACATCAAAATTCTAATACAAGTCTATTATCGACAAGATAACTTATAGCTGATAGTAGATAGAGTAATCTATCGACGTAATATCTCGATGCAGACAATTATTTCGCACTGTTAGAAACCGGATGTGCACACTGCACAGCTGATCCTGGAACGCGACAGTCGCGGGGATCATGGCATGACGGGTACAAAATCTTGTAACTAGTTACTATTTGGATAGATAAAAATATTCCATAAGTAGAATGGATTTTTTTTTCCACACATATTTAATTGTGTTATAATTTTACTGGCTGCCACGATAGGCTTACTATCTACCACGCCGAGTGTCGGAAATGTGGTTGCTCATTGTTTCATCAATGGAAAACGGGAGTATTTTATATTGCAGTATGTGTCAACTGCGTCATTTTATGGGAAAATTGAATCAATGATGAGTATTAATTCCACACATTTTATCCGTCCTTATTTAGTAGGTCACAAAACGTATGATTTTAGTATCATTCAAAAGTTCTCATAATTATATAATTATACACACATCGAATTGCATAATATATCTCCTTTTTTTAAGTCGATTAAAAATCATGATTTTTGAATCACCAGGCAAAGGCATAGATAGCTAATATTCTTGAATTACAATTATTAATGCATTCGTAACCATATCAATATGAATTATATGTTGAAGTATTGTAATGAACTTGTATTCTTGTGCGGAATAGAATCTCATGGGAAACCAACTTAGTACATGTCCAATTGTAGATACTACAACCATGGTTTTATGTCTTCATTCACAGTTAGGTTTTTTTTTTGAAGTGAAAACTTCTTTAGCGGCGTTGAGCACTTTTCTGTAATGGGTATAAAATCTTAAACTCGCGTCAGGACACGTGACCTGATCGAAAAAGCGTAGGACGGCAATGACGTCATCTTAGTAGGACGGATGGAGAGTAGACAGCTATCCCCTCTCTACAGCGCGGCGAAAATATGCCTGGGCCTACTGTTTCGTTTTTTTTTTTCAGTTTCACCCACTTTTTCCAAAATTGTCCCATAGCCCCCCCCTGCCTTCCCCCACCCTTATTCCGAAATAGTGCCTATTAGCCTCCCCACGAAACCCAACCAAATCCCCAAATTCCTCCCTCTCTCCCCTAAAATATTTGTCCAGGCATAACTCCGTCATTTCTTAAAGTAAACCCCCCGTGTTTGGAGTCAGAGGAATCGTCTTGACGAGCTCGACAATCGAGAGCAGGCAAAATACGATTTTTCTTATTTTTACTATGGGATCAGGCTGGGGCAGCAGTCTAAAATTATATGTAATTTGCAATCTGTACCCACGGTCTTCCCCCGGTATTTTTGAAGTGAAAACTTCTTTAGCGGCGTTGAGCACTTTTTCTGTAATGGGTATAAAATCTGAAACTCGCGTCAGGACACGTGACCTGATCGAAAAAGCGTAAGACGGATGGAGAGTAGACAGCTGTCAGTTAGCTGTCAGTTTATAAAGCTTTGATGAATTGCCAATGATTTTGAGTGGAGATTTCAACATAAACTTCGCAGACGATAAAAATCAACTATTAATTGAATTTTTAAATAATGAATTTGGTTTAACTATGTCGAATCATCGCAATCTTAGCACAACGAAATACAAAACTACTATTGATGCGGTCTTTATTAGACATTTAAATAGGTTCGAATCAAAACTGTTCGTTTCTTACTTCAGCTACCATAAACCTATCGTATCAGTTTTAGAGATTGGCGATGATAGTTCTGGTAATGATGATGGTGAAAAAGTCGTTGAAATTATGGATGAAAGTTGATTTTTCGGAGAGATAAACTTTTTAATGTAAAATAATTGTAATAGTTTTAAAGTGTTAAATTTTTAATGTAATATAAATTGTCATGTTTGTGTACGATAGCGCAATAAATGAATATTGTATTCTACCACATAAATGATAGTACTTTTATACTGATAAAGCAATTGGTGCAAAATTATTCCCTAACCATTCCAAAATATCAAACATGCTCAACGTTAATAATCAAGTTTTCACTTCTGCCGGCACTCCCGGAGTGCAACCCGTCTTTTTTTTTTTATTCATTTAGAAAAGGGCTTTATCGCTAATGCGATGATGTTGCCCGGTACAAAAAAATACAAAAGTTAGAAATTACACTAAATGGATACAAGAAAAATAAAAGCTATTATCTATCGACAAGCTTAAACAATTTTCTAGCCTGAATTGACATTGGATTCGCTAAAATAATGTTACACTCACCAACTTGTCCAACATGTAGTCCACAATTAGCTCTAATATTTGCATTTTGCCCACATTCCATCAGCACATGGTAAATATCATCGACAATACCACATGTAGGACAATTTGGTGTCGAACTTTTACGCATCATGTAGGCGAATTTGTTGCATGGATTGTGTCCAGACCTAAGTCTCAAAGCTGTAACTATCTCCTTTCTATTTAGTGTTGTGGTATCAATCCAAGGAACATTAAACAGGTGGGGTTGGATAGTCCGATACCATATTCCCTTCTCTCTTGATCTTTCATTAAAATATAATTTCCATGATTCACAGTTAGGTTTATTCAAGCTCTATATTATGCTACATACTGTATCGTCAAACCATTCTCAGTTCTATAATTTTTAAACGTAAATAGAGCGAAGAAAATAAAATACCTTTTAGTTGGATCAACGATTTAGACTTATTTGTATTTATGCTTATGGGTTATGAAATCTGGGGGCGCGGCCGAGCCCCCTCCAAGTCGAGCTAAAAAGTGGCATGGCCGTAACATCCTTTTCTCGAAGCAATTCAGACCATTTTCAACCCCCTATAACTTAACATTAACCTAATGAATTTTCAGTCACTAAGCAGGCATTGTGTAAACACGGCATATTTAAAATTTCATTCAATTTGAACCAGTAGTTTATGAATTTTAACTAGTCAAACTTTCTTAATTTTGTCACTCACTGACTGACTAGATATACTATATATCTATTTATTTAAAACGTAAAGAATTTTTAATATTGATATGGTAATAACTAACGTAATAACTTTATATAGAAGGTCCCTTAAGGACTAAATAAATTAATCGACTTGGTATTACATGCATCTCACAACTTTTTGCGGTAGAAAACCTGAGCTGCGAGACTTGGATTTTTTTACAGGATGTTTTTGATGGGATACATCCTTTATATGCTGTTATAGAAGGAAAGTAGATCGTAAAATAGTAAACCAATCTCTGGTGCAATCCGAAGCACCGTTCTCTACGCCAATCACGAAAATACATTAGATGCACAAATAACGATGTCTAAAAATGTATTCCCAACGTATCTAGATAAGCGTACAATAACAAATCGCTGCAGCAATTTCATTAGTGTGTACACGGAACTTACTGATTATGCCATTAATTTGTTTACATATACTTATACCCACCTCAGATATTGACGAGGCCACGTGCGCGCCCCGTGTGGACACACGTGAAGACCTCAGCCATCGCATGCTCCACCAGGCGGATAAGGTTTCAACAAAGGCCTATTGATATTGCTTCGATATTACCATTCCAGACGGTTAAACACACGTGACTTCCTACAACTGAAACGAAGTACATACGTCTAAACTAAATACAACTTGTTTGTCAATGTGACCGAGGTAATTCTCGCTAATAACATTACCGATTAGTGTTTATCAATGTAAACAATGTACAACGGTTTCTAATAGATGTTAATTGAAGACGATCGCGAATGGTTTAAGACTTAATCGGTAGCGTTTATTTTCAGTTCAACACAAGAAAAACCGTTTGCTAAATCGTTTAGACTCCCATCTGTTCATTATAGTAGTAAGTATTGTTTAACGACCGTAACTACATAGTTACGAGGTAAATTGAAAGCCTGAATACCCTTAATACGACGGATAAAATGTTCTTATGATCATGTTATGTAAGTACTTATTTGTATTGCATCTTCTTGAGGGACGAAAAATCTCACATGTTTGAGATACTAAGATGCGATAGAAATATAACGTGGGTTCATTATTGAGCATGTCTTGTGTAATTTACATTTCGCCTGTGGCTAAAAAAAACAATATATCCCAGACTGAAATGTATCGGTGAATCACAAACACAAAGAATTGTGATCATTGCGGAAGCGGTGATAGCGCTGGCCACAACCCAATAATTTACTATGTAGGACTGTTTATCACAGCGTTATATATACAGTGACTTCGACATCAACTGAACGCCCTCTATTTTGCGTGATATTTACTAAGCTTTTCTCCGTATTAGTTATTCATTTAATACTTTGAAAATATGTTACAATTATTGTTTCTAATAACCCCGATTTGGTATAAAGTTGAATAAGTTGTGTTTATTCCTTAAACATTTAGTAGGTATTGTATACTATATTACATCATTATCATCATCATTATACATTGCATATTACATCGAAAATTCAAATTTTGATGTCTCTCACACTTTTCTTGTTTTTTATAGCCTGAGTTAAATGCTGATTCTTTTCACATAATCTTTGACAAGCACAACCAATTTCAAAACATCAATGCGCAAAACAAACAAATCAAATGTCGTATTAATTATTATGAATTATAAATTATAATAAAACTTGGTTCATAATTCCAAGCCAACAATACAAGAGGGACATGAGTAGTACATTTATTTACATGCATTCAAAGATAATGCTGATAGTAACCACAAAGAACACACAAGTTTTATTTATAAACAACATCTCTGGTACCATTAATTTATATTAATGGCGGTATTCATAGACAGTTTTAAAACCTATTTTAGTTTTCGAATGTTTTTTCTCATTTGTACGGATTTTTAAATTCAGTTTGAGGGAAGAAGACAAAATATCCGATGGCTAAAATAGGTTTAAAAACTTATATGAATAATGTTTAAGTTGTTTTAAATGCTAGACATTGAACTTTGTGAAGCCCTTGAATCAGAAATAGGTGTAGCAAGCTGTTACTCAGGTTTCCTTGGACACCTGCCATTACGTATGTCCCTCGCGGTTGATATTCACTATCGTTCGAGAATTTCTTTTAGATTTCTACTAGGTGAATATAAATATGCTCACACCTGCATCACGGAAGGGTAGACAGAGGCGCCAATAGTATCCGCCACAGTTGGACGCGGTTATTTCCATGCCAAATGTGATAAAGGGCGAGACTATCGCTATGCCGCATGTAAATTGTACTATCTGAAGTCATTAAAAAATAAAATTATATGGAAATCGTGACTCATGTATTTGTTTATTTGATCGTGTCAAAGTATTAGCCATAACACGGCACAGTGGACAAAGTCCACGTGCATTCGTGTAATACGCCTTATAGACTCAGAACTTGGCTGGCTTTGTTGTGTTTGTGTTATGTTGTTGTTTACTCCACTATTAATATGAATACGAAGATTAGCGTGTTTTGATGTTAGTCGACCATTTTTAAACTACTGTATAAGTAGCAATACACAGTGTAAGTAGAGAAGTTCTTACGTCGCGGTTGTTTTTCTAATATAAAATCAGTTGACACTGGCGGTCAACCACATGCATCGACAGGTTTGCATTGCGTGTTTCTAAAATATAAATTGATAAGCACACATTAAAATTATTACTTTTGTCGGTTTATGTATGTTGTTTTGCGTTCACGCGTGTGATATTCATCATTATTTATTTGTTTTGTAGCGGAAAAGCCTAACAACCGAGATCAAAATATTAATTTGAATCCGTATCCGTGACTATCCACGGATAAATTAGTGATCCAACTATCATCATGACATTTATTGTAACGTTAGATTTGAAAATACTTAATTGAATTACTATCAAAATAGTTGCATATTACATTAGTAATTAAATACTGGCGTGTTTCAACTTAAACTTAATTAAGAACAACACAAACGTGGAACCTTATCTTTTCCTATTTTTTTGTTTCATTGCACAAAACATGTTGACCAATGTGATTATTTCTCTGTTACACGTGGTGGCACCGAGCGTAAATCTAGTTCGAACATGTATCGTGTTATGGTCGTGATTTCTTATCAAAGCCTCGAAAACTCATTTGAATAGGTAATGAGACCTGAAATCTAGATTTCAGTAATCAAAATTATAATCATTGCCGCAGCCCGCATGGAGCGCTGCTGTAAGCGTGATAATCACTATCATTTTGACCGACAAGTTATCTGATCTAATCGGCGAAAATGTGTCTGATGGCTTGACCTGTTTGTCTCAGTATTTATTCGTGTTATCATAATAATAAGCAAAACAAATTAATGATTTAATCTCTTTAGTATTCATAAAAAATAAGATGCTGTTTGTTTGTAATCGGATCGGCCTTGGGCTCAAGAAATCGTTCTCGTATATTTACTAGCTCATGAGTTCATTCAATAAGCGCAAGTGATGAGTTACTTCGTTTCCTCCGTTATCCCTAGGAATAGGTTAGTAACCGAGAAATACAGAATATATTTTTTGCTTCAAAACGTAATGTTTGCTTTGAGCTATTCTTTGCGTGAGTTTTGATTTGACGACGTGTCACTTACCCACAACATTACTCGTGCCAATTTTCAAGTAGGTGCTAGACGTAATATTGTCGCTGTATAAGTATATAGAACGAGTATTTTATGGCTATATTTAAGAATTACTCATTGTGAGTAAAGTCAGGGGCATAGTCCCCCGGGCCGCCAACGGTTCGAGTCTTGTTGCTTTGTGCTCACGCTGCGATCGCGTGCTCGTTCATACAAAATCGTTTTTGTCACTCGACCACGTCTGACGGGGTGAATGAATTGTCAGATGTTGTTTTTGTATATATTATTCAAGTTTAATTGGATAATTGCGTAAGTTCGCGCTGCATGTATGCATTTCCGGTATGTGTAGTTCAATAAGAGCAGATACCATGTCAGTCACCGACCTCCTCAGCTTCAATAGATGCCCTATAAATAAATGTGTATTATTGGCAATTTGGTATCTTGAAACATGAGCGTGCTGGTGAGCATTGAGTAACATCCTGTGCGTGCATTTGCCCAGTTACAATTAAGTGCATCAATCCAATCCAATACCTATATGAAACGATGTCAGTGATATTCAGTTACGCAAGAATCTGTCTAAATTTTATTACAACCGAAAAAACTTACATTCATGTATAAATGCTTCGATCAAATATACACTAGATACAACATGAGCGCTTAGAAAATGGCACCAAAAAAGAGCGCTTAAGCACTCTTTCGCCTTCAGTCACGCACCGACCGTTGCTTCTAAAACGTCGCAGAACTTTAGACGATATTATGTGAAAAGCTACTTTAAGCTCCAGGAATAAGGTGGAATTTGTGTTAATATATTTGGAATATGTGATCTTTTTGTTTACTTTTTTTGTTTCAATGCATCGGTGCCACTTTTTAACAGAACATTTACAGGGAACTGTGTATCTAGTGTATATTTGATCGAAGTATAAATGTATCGCTGCAATGCTGTAGATAAAAATCATTTTAATATACATTTACGATTGCATAATAGCACTGATGTTTATAAGTTATATCTAAACAGCTGAAGCTATATAGGTTCATATTTCAAATCGAAGTACTTAACTAGATTATGGATAAGTACAGGATTTGTGTTGATAAGGGCGCTGATGAAATGTAAGCATACGATGTAAAAATATCAGATAAGAACTATAATGTTATTCTTAAATAAATATTTAGTTACTTATATTTTATGATCATCTTGCAAAAGACAAGACTAAGATGCATCTGACAGTGTATTAGATACTTACATAATCATATCGGTGCGTTCACCGGCATTACACGTTGATAAAAAAAATTATGCCAATTTATTATCATTTTGTAAGTGCTTCAGGTACAATCATCATTGGTTGAATGTGAAACCTTTACCACAATATTTTTATTAGTTATGTCGGCCGCAATAAATTCCATAATATAAACCTTTAAGGAATAATTATAATTGCATACCTCATCGTATGAATTGACTTTTATACTTTGTTTTATGACTCACGAGTGTTTTTCCTTTGTTCCAGGAATAACTCTTAACTGGTTGACCCCAACGTCAAGATGGGGTAGTCCATAAAGAAGAATATCAATTAAGTGAGAAGATATCGGGTACAATTAGCGATATATTAAACGCGAACTAGTGATATTAAAACGCCACCATGTATTCTATGAACTATATTGGCAAGTTCATCTCGAACTTTCGCGAGTTCTACAACGAGATCAACAGTGCCACGTTGACGGGAGCCATCGATGTGGTGGTGGTGGAGCAGCCTGATGGCAGCTTCAACTGCTCGCCCTTCCACGTGCGTTTCGGCAAGTTAGGCGTCCTGCGCTCTAGGTTTAAAGTGGTGAGTAAATATACACAATATGCACATACATAAACCGATATCACTAAGGAATAAGGATATAAACAGAGGTGTCTACCAACTATAAGTACATGTAGTTAGCATTATGTAAATCTGAAAACTTTTTTGTTATGTATTGCTGAATAGTAAAGCATTTTACGCGAAGAACGAAAATGTAAAAATTTTATGTTAGAGGAGTGTTCATTGTAGCCATCGAGCTAGTCGAAAAGTTAGTAACAACAATAATGAGCAGAGAAAATTTCTACGTTATTAAAAATAATCAGTCAATTTAAAATCCTAACTATTTTAAATCTTCACAGTTACTTTAATTGCCACAAAAATTCTTCAAAAGTTTATTTTTATTCGTGAATTCAAAGTATTTTGAGGAGTGAATACTGAATAATAAACAGAATCATAAAATTCCGCATGCTAATCAGTCCGGTACAATATGTCAGATTTAGTTTTAACGATTTATATTAATGTCAATTGGTGTTGTAAATATATTTATCATCAGAAAAATAGCTTATTTTCTTGGTTTTTATTTCTTGTAGAGCATCACAGAAATCACAAATGTATTGTAAAACGTGAAGCAACTTGCGAAACTCCGTAGTCCGTAGAGAACGACGTGTGTGTAATGACAACCGAGGGTTTTTGTTAGCTGCTTGAATTTATTTAAATATTATTAACTGTTGCGTAACACGTACAAACTGTTGTAGTGCAAATGTTCGCACATGAATATTCGTACATCTTAACTTACGAATTATGTATTTATAAAGAAAAACTATAATGAGACGGGGTGGCTGTTTACTATTGAGTATCATAATGTTATAATCTGTACTTTGACATTAGTGCAAAAAATTTTGATCCATGTGTTACGTAAATGGTTATGTCCCTAGTAACGAGTTGCAATGACTTGCTAAATACTGCTATACACACTCATTTGGCTCTTAAATCGAAAATCATAAGTTTAATTAAATGCGAGTGTTCACAACAGGAACCGGATAAGATTATCACTGTCCGTATCGAGTCATTACACAATGAATACAATACGTGAATCATGTTGACTGTCGTACCGTCAGTGAAAGAGTCCACGACGCGACGCGACGCTCCGTTTAGTGCACGTCACGAAATTCCACCGTATATTCATTTGCAAATTAAACTACATGTGTGGATGGAAATATAAATAATACGTTAGCAATGTGCCGGAATTCTTCTCCGTGGGAGAGGCTACGGCTCGCTGCGTGCATCTAGAACGTTCGGGTGTGAACATGCGCTAATCTCAATATTGCAATTAAATTATCACAAAGCATTATTGAATGTTTTTTACCGCGCGAAATTCTGGCTACCGCGGTAATATTTTAACATGTAACATTTAACATTTTAAAAAGAAAAAGAACAGCACTTCATAAGATTTTTAATGTATTCAGAAATAAGTGAAGATGTTAAATGATAAAAATAAGCTTTTACGAGACTCACCACTGGATCATATACAAGGACGCATTGCCAAAACGAGATGCGAAATCTGCGTCTGAATCGCGATCGCCGAAAATTGGATAAATGCCAAAACGCGACACAATTCTAACCAAGAATTCCCCAGAAAATTTGGCACAAATATTTTTCTTCATCCGGTCACCTGTTTTCATACGTTTTTTTGTCGGGGGATTAAAGACTTTTAAATTGTTTTATAATAGCATATTAAAAAAAAATTAGAGGGGATATATTCTCTTGTAAAGACAAAGGCGTTTTCTTAATTAAAATAGTAATATTGTTACAAATGTTCGTACAATAGGTACATGCATAATCGGTACTCTTAGTCATGCGTGAATATGTTCTGAACAGGTCGACCTGGAGTTGAATGGCGAGCCATTAAATATTCATATGAAGCTGGGAGAGTCGGGCGAAGCATTTTTTGTAGAGGAAGTGAGCGAAGACGAGGCGAAGTGCTCCGCGCATCTTGCCACGTCACCCATACCCGCGTCGCGGTTTGACGAGTTGTACGAGCCACGTCGACGCAACTCGCTCTCAGTCGTCGAACCCGACCATGGACAGGCGTCTGACTACACCAAACGGAGGTATCGTCTTATAATTACTGTTTCATTATTCTGTACACCAAGAGCCATTTAGTAACATACTATTGTAACTTAAAAAGAAACACAATATAAAAGTTCTGTTGATATTAATAGCAAGTATAAATGGTATTTGTTGAAAAACTGGCATTATAATGTTTGTTTATGAAAGCGAGAGCCAGATTGAAACTATATCAATAAGCGGTAAAGTACATTTGCATTTGCGTGTGATTCGAAAGCAAACGTAATGAAGCATTTGTAGCGCTGGTATTCTAGTGATATGTACACGACACAAACGATGATTATCCTTGATGTTTTGAGTTCCCCACGCACGGCACGTTTTAATTTAATCAATTTACCTTGTAGATACACTGCCGACGGACAAACAATGCAAAAACCCGACTTGACAAATTTAACAAAGAAACATGCCAAAGATGAAAAAGAATCCAATGACCATGACGCTTTGTTCGAAATGGACGGTCTAGACGAGGCGGGATCGGATTGGACGGACGGGAAAACGCCGAAAACATTCGCCGCGACGCAACTCGGCGAAGCGGAAAGCGAAGCCAACCAAGCCGTGCAGAAAATCAGCGCACATAACGACTTCCGACCTATCGACGCCGCACCCACCGAGGACGATATCAAACAGAACGGTAACGGAAAAAAGAAAAAGAAAACTAGAAAAGTAAGTTCCAAGAAGAAGCATCAGAGGAAGTCTTCGACCAGTTCGATCTCGAGTCAGTCGGACCGCGCCAGCAACGAGCAGCGCGCCGAGCCGCCCGCCGCGCCGCCCACCAGCGTCGACGTCAACTTCTTCAGCGACACCGAAGTGCACAACGCTT
This sequence comes from Hyles euphorbiae, assembly GCA_023078785.2. Taxonomy (NCBI): domain Eukaryota; kingdom Metazoa; phylum Arthropoda; class Insecta; order Lepidoptera; family Sphingidae; genus Hyles; species Hyles euphorbiae. The sequence continues at coordinate 12,979,106 of CM041033.1, read as the reverse complement.
CCCTTAGGTAGGTTTACAACACGCTATCCCTCTGTTGTCCCTTTACATTGTCATCTTAATAGTTTATTGCATGATTAAGTTCCTTTGTTTGAGCGAGACACCTTATTTCAGCGAAGAGATGTCCAACTTGAAGCTGAATGGTGAAAACCGCATCCCATTGGCATTGTCGGATACAGCGTTCGAGGTTCACGCTGCATCTAAACACGCGTAAAAATACAAATAATATTAACACCCCTTACACCAGCATCGCTTGTTGTTTACTCTATGTGTTAGTTGCGACGCAAGGTTTAACGCAAAAATCCTTGTTTGTAGATCGTGTGTATGAAAAGAATAAAGTATTTAGTAACAGTGCTTGTTGTAACGTATTCTATAATTAATTTTCACGCACGTGTATTGCAGTATGTTGTATTTTGATAACAGTACTAGTTTGATGTTGTATGAATTAGGCTAACAAATATACATAACAATAATCACGTAAAGTCGTCTAATCTCAATCAATATTGATAGTAAATCGTGATGGAATTCCAATTATTAATGGGTAGTTATAACATTTAATTCAAGCTATGTTACGTCACAGAATACTAAACTAACAGAAGTCAAGCTCCATACAAAGCGCGCTAAATCAACGCATACATTGACAGCGTTCACCGACACGATATTTCAAACCAGTCGAGACCACTGCGAGCGCGAGTATCACCCGCTTCGGGCACGCAAATAGTGAGATGTTTTATATACAAGTGTAATAAAAGTTATCACACTTGTATATAAAACACCAGATTATAATAATTGAATATAAATTTCATTAAAAAAAACATATATTATACAAAAACAATTAAAAAAACTTTGAATAATGACATACACATTCTCAGCGAGTTCATAAATTAAATAAAAATTTATTTATTGTATATTGTCTTTTATATATTTTATTTTAAAAATTCAATCAAACGATACGAGTGCTATTAACACGATACGTGTTTTCGCATAAGCCAAAGTTAACAACCCTTGCGCGAACGCCGAGCGTAGTGTGAGTGTGGCAACAAAAGTGAAGTACATACACAAGCTTGACTTCTGTTAGTATTCTGTGGTTACGTATTGTATTATGAACTAATACAAATTTATAGATAATATGTGCGATTATATTTCAATAGCAATGCTTCTGGCACAACTAAAAATGAATGTAAGAATTAAGCATTCACAATGAAATCATAATGCACTTGAACAAGTTTGCGAGGAAACTATTTTGCAAATGTAGTTCGGGTATTTACTTGAATTACATACTATACTACATATTACAAATGCATTGCATGCATATGCATTGCACAGAATGGATTAAAGCTATATTTAAACACAATTAACACGCACTTTTGACATCAATCTAATATTAAAAACACGCAGCAACTTTCTCAATTAATTTCACATTTACACACACACACACTCACACATATCGTTGTGATTGCTTCGCTTGATGTGGATGTGTGTATGTGATGAGGCATTGAGATAGTGATGGTGCGTGTGTATCGCAGCAGGGGTTCGCGCGGCGGCACGCCGGTGCAGTCGGACACGGAGGTGGAGTTGTCGCGCGCCACGGCGGGGGACAAGTCCTCGCAGTCGTGGCGCTGGGGCGAGCTGCCCGAGCCGCCCGTGCGCGCCGCCGAGTCCCCCGCCTCGGGCGAGTCCGGCGCCTCCCCACCCTCCCCCGCGTCGCCAGCCTCCCCCGCCTCCCCCGCCGAGCCGCTCAGCTCCGACGAGGAGCGGCCGAGTCGTCGCGGCGTACTCAGCGGCATGTTCCGGTTCATGTCCACGAAGGAAGCCACTGAAGCCGTACCTGAAGGAGTCTACCTTGACGACTTGGACAGAGGGCAGGTCGACCCTGATCTCTATTTTCCTAAGCACCACACTGAGCGATACCGTACGGGTAATTTGTTATTTCTATTTGACTCTATAATTATTTATTTTTGTCATTATTTTAATAAATGATCCTGTTGATCAGGCCCATCAGGCGCTCCTCACTCAACGACTGGTCCTACAGAGGAGGAATACGAGTCTGGAAATGGTCCCTCACTACCTCAATCACCAGCTTCTCTAGAGCCGCCCGCGCTCGACTCCGACGACGATGATAAAATTCTAACTAAGTAAGAGCTCTTTTTTATTAGTAATTTGTCTTATTTAAGTATTCCTAGATATTCATAGAAAGCGATGAGTACTGTAAAGTGTACACGATCATCAGCACGACTTTTGCTCTATTGCCTGACCTTGCGAAAGTCAATTACGCAATTAACGGCCGATAAAACGTCATGCAAATCAGAATTTTATGATAAAGATTTACGGTCTTACTCGGAGACGGTTTATAAACCTATTTTAATTATCAATTGATTAATCCCTTTCGAAAGACTATAAAATTGAGTTTGAGCGAAGATACCAAAACATTAGATAACTAAATTACGTTTATAACCAAATCAAAAACATAAAAAAAATAGTATTCATTTTGATAATGCTTATACTTTTGGAAAGTCCTTAATTAAATATACCGGGTATCTCAAGACTGCTACCGAAAACGAAGCCGGGCGGTAGTTTTAGTGACTACAAACACAATGCAACCAAAAATTTCGAAAAGAAACGCGACAATTATTTTTTATGATTTTTTAAATATCGCCAATTTTGGGTGGTAAAACCATAGTTTTTGCTAAAATAATAATTTAAACACTATTATATCTTAGATTGTCTATGAATAAAAAGGTATACACTATTATTTTAGGAAAAAAATGCATTTACCACCCAAATATGGTCATAGGAAAAAAATAAAAAAATAAAATTTGTCGCTTTTTTTTGCAACTTTTTCTGTTGCATTGTGTCTGAAGTCGCTTAAACTACCACCCGGCTTCGTTTTCGGTAACAGTCTTGATATACCCTGTCATGGGCGTAGCCACGGTGGGGCAGGGTGGGGCACTTGCCCCACCCTGGCTCTGGCCTCTATGGTACCTAACCAAACCAAAATAGTTAATTTATTTAAGTTAAGAGCTATCTATGGGTAGAGATAAACCTTTAAATTAACTGATTAACAAATTGGCTTACTCCCACAGCTCAAACGGCTGAAGTTAGGGACATATTTTTAGGAATTTTAGACTTCTGCCCCACCCTGAGTACATGGCTGGCTACGCCCATGTACCCTGTATATGTAAAATAAATATAAATACATTCGTTTGAGTATGTTGTTTATTAGTTACAATGCTCTCTCTCCTCTAATAGTGAAGATTTGTATTTAGCAATAAACTGTTGATTGTACTACATAACTGTAGATATTATTTGTCTGTAAATCTTTCTCAAATAAATAAAACAAAAAAATAAAATAAAATGCGTGTGCGTGCGCGTGCGTGCAGAGGGCAGGTGGGCGTGTACGTGCGCGAGGAGGCGGTGTCGCGCGCGCTGTCGTTCGACGAGTTCTGCGCGTCGGGCGCGCGCCTCGCCAGCGAGGGCCGCCTGCTCGTGCGCCTCGGCGACCGCTGGATGTCGTGGCGCAGCGCCGGACCGCTCATACTGTCGCTGCTGGCGTACAGGAGACCGCTGCCTAACGTGAGTATTCTCTATACCAACGGTACCTTTTTTTCCACAGGCAAACATGTTTTGGATATGGTGTTGCGGGCGAACTCAACGCGGTTTTACTAAGCGAGCATAGTTTCTATGATTTATATGATCACAAAAGCACCGCGAGCCACAGGTTGAATATGGCTGCTTTATACAATAAATTAAATTGGATGATTAAAGTTAAGTAAGTCGTACAAAAGAGTCTATAATATTACTTAACCTAAAGAATCTAAGTTTAAATATAAAGGTTTATTCTAGTCAGGTGTTTGTAGATCCTTAACCAAGTCTCTCTCCGCCTTATTACAAAACGTGGTTTATCTAAAAACTTTAGTTTAAATCGCAATAAACTATCGTTTATATGAAATTCATATTACAAAAAGTGGTTTAACGATAAACCATGGCCTTTTTTATGGTTTATCGCTAAACCTGACCGCCCCCTAGTTTCACGGTGGTCTAAATCGTAAACTTCCAACTATTTCTTTTGGATTTAGTGTCTGTTTCATCGTATTATGTTACTTTTACTCTAAAATTGATATTAATATGATGAATTTGTTCGTTATTAAGGATTTTGAAGCCTTTGAGCGATTAAAAACGTCATGTCGGCCCAACAAAATACGTCTACGCGTCAAACCCTGTTTTAATTTTTTCCGATAAAAATATACGAATAAGGATAGGTTTACCAAACATTTTGCAATGTAATCATCCATATAATAATGTTGGTTTACTCACTTTTTTTCTCACTACTCAAATTCATAGACCATTTTTCATTTTGTAGGTCCACCACAACACGATATTATTAAATTAGATTACTATGTAATTAACTAAGCGACAATTATTTTATATCACTTCACTTCACATACTTCGTTGACTAAATAGTAAATGCATTCCAATGCTAAATTAACTTATTTTAACTCGCGATAGTTTTGTTTATTGTTATGGTTTCACGTAACGCGCCAGAATGTTACGTTCCATCACACGTGTTTGGATGTGTGACTAGCTAATATAACATGAACCAAATGAAAAAAATAAATAAATTATAATCGACATACCAACCAATATTGACATTCTAGCAAAATGTCCAACCCTCAATAGGTTCAATATGCCTAAACATTATTTAATCATTAAAATTTTATTAAAACGTATTCTTGTCTGTGGATATGGAACGTTGCGATGGAATGATATCATGTTGAGCGAATATTATTTGTATTAATCTGTGGTTGGTGTATAAACTACGGTTCAAAAGAATGAACCAAGGGAACCATGGTTTATTTATGTTTTGTAATACAAGTAAATTTAAGCCATGGTTCTGCAGATTAGACTGGTTTTGCTAGACTTGGTTTAAACCAAGGTTTATTTCGCTTTTTGTATTAAGACCGTCTGGATACATGAAATTTCTATATGGAAGTGAGGAATAAAAGTAACCAGAAGACCATTTATATGTAAATATTGTTTTTATGCTTCATAATTTTAGCCAGCTGGATGGCCAGTGATTGTAAGAATGTATCTCCCCAAAAGATATATGGTAGGGCAAACACACATAGTGAAAATTATACCTTCTACAATAAATGCAAAGTTGTAGGCAATTTCTTAGACCTATTTATGTCATAGGTTTTAATTGAAATAGTAAATCTTGGTTATATAACTGGACCAGTCCTGTCCCATATTTCATTTTCAATTAAGGTCAGCAGTCACTTAAACCGCGGAATAGTCAATGTTTATCGTTTGATTGCACTTGTGTGACATCATTTCGATCTTCATGATGCATGAGCTATCCAATATGTATAACTGTACATCGCTATAAGTAACGTGTTCGTGGAATTAGATGCAATCTCATGTACTGCTCTTAATGACTTATCTTGTTATTAAATATCTTTATGTACTTTCCTAGTAGTTATAAGTAATGATGTGAAGCGTTAACTGTACAGCTGTTCTGTAATGCAATACATTTAATTTGATATCTAATGGATGGATATGCAATAAGTTGCAAGTAAGATTTTTTCTATTAAATTATTTAAGGAATCTAAACATCATTATTAAATTCATTGCTTAGCCGTAATAATTATTACCTGATGTATGTATGTATGTGTGTATGTTCAGTGTGTTGTAATAATGTTGTGTTGTGGTTAGCGGGTGCTGGAGTCGCTGGAGAAGAGCTCGGACAAGGAGGAGGCGGCGCACAGCGACAGCGCCGCCAAGCCGCGCGGGTACTCGTGGTGGAGCTGGAGGCGATCCAACGCAGACGCCAAGCAGTCAGTACAATATTATGTTTTCCTTTTTTGACAGCCTCCGTGGCACATTCGGTTAGACACCCCCTGTGAAACGAGAGGACACAGGTTCGACCGATTTAATAACTTAGAAATATTCTCTGCTCAGTATTGTTGTTACTAACTTTGCAACTAGCTCTCTTTTACGTATAATATATTTGATTAAATAATTTGCGCGGACTGTGGTGAACTTATTTCCTTAGAGATATCGGTTTATGTATGTGCATATTGTGTATGTTTGACAGCCTCCGTGGCGCATTCGGTTCGACGCCGCCTATGAAAAGAGAGGCCGCGGGTTCGATCCCCGCACCGAGAGTGATATTTGTGCGGCCCACAAATATTTCTTTCGGGTATGGGTGTTTGTGAGACCGGAAAGTCTCGTAGTTCCTGAAACCCACGACACAATACTCGATCTTAGTGTGAGTGTTTGGGTGTTTATTATTAATTTTAATTACAATGATCATTATATATTCCTATGCTATCATAGATTATATGAGGTTAATGGTACAGAAAATGTTCCGGAGGCTAGAAAGAAAAATATATCTCCCCCAGAGTACTAGGAGTTAAATAACTGAAGGAGTTGATATAAAATTGTCATTGAACTTCCAGCCTGGTATACTGGCGGAATATTAGATTTCTAATAATTATAATGAATCATACGCATATTGGGTTCTAGAATAAACCCCGTTGTGAAATTCGTCGCGGATGTGGTGTAATCTTAATCAAATAAATAGATAGCATTCAATTAGATCACCGCAATGCAACAAGAATAGGTTAATTAAAACTCGTGACTCATAAATGTGATAAACACAAATGTCACATGAATGTTCTTATTTTTTATCATTTAATATCCTAAATCTTCAATATTGATAAATAATTGTATTACGTTGTACGAAATTTCATATTAATAATGTTAAATTATATTTCAGCACTGAACCTTCCCCACCGAAAGATAATGCACCAAAGGATATAACATTACCACATGAAGAAACGATCTCACAACTACACTCTACCTCAGAAGCGCCGACATCGGAAACTGAGGAAAAACTGGAAGCTAATGAAATCACTTGCGTTGAGCAGGTCATTGAACCTCAGGAGTACATCCCAAACGAGCATGTAGACATCTTGCCAGAAAGCGTACAAACTCATGACCAAGGTGACTTTACTTTCTGTATCTATCTGTATCAGCTCATACATAGCCCACTGCAGGGCACGGGCCTCCTCCACAATCGAGAGTACGATTGAGAGTGGTTAGGCCAGAGTCCACCACGCTGGTGGCATGTGGCACGCATAGCACATGCCATTGAAATTCTAACAAATCGCTATGGTATGCATGCAGGTTTTCTCACGACGTTTTTCTTCACCGTCATAGTGCGTGATTGACTAGTTTTATATAAAGCTATTTAGAAATACAAAGCTGGTTGTTAATATTTAATGTATTTTCTAATAGATCACCAAGACCATAGTTCCTCCGAATCTGATCAAGACCAAAGTAAGCCGTCACGACGGTATTCCTCATTCCGCAAGACGCTACGGCTGTCCTCTGAGCAAATTGTAAGTGATATGATTTTTCTATGGAGAATAAGTATAGTGTTCAGGAAAAAATATATGCTTCATTACCTATAAGTATAATTTTTTTGAAGTACAATAAAAGCTCTTTATTCGCGGGGTATAGGTTCCGTAAATATGCCGCGAATACAGAAACCGTGAATATGGAATGGTATTTTGTATGGGATTATAGGGGATACGTTCCTTGGTGACAAAATAAAAAAAACAACATAAAAAAAAAACAAATTTAATTGAAGTTTTTGACCATACTTATTGATTATTATCTTCAGGCATAGGCAACGATTTACAGAATTTTGTATTTTTTCTTGTGTGGCAGTTTTTAAAAGCTCTTTCAGTTCAAACGGATATTCAACAGTGGTATTAACAATTTGCCTCTTAAAAATAAGACCTTGTTCCACAGACGGATCAATTTTCATAAAGAAATCTCAAAGCTCATTTGCCATTCTTAAACCTTCTCTAAGATTATTCAGGTTAAATGTCACATTTCCAGTGTTTGTTGAAGCCTCTTCTTCAATGGGCTGTGCATTTAACATTTCCTCCAAGTCGGTTTCAGTCAAATCTTCATCTTGCGATTCAAGCAATTCTTGAATGTCACTTGATTCTATCTGTTCGAACCCATCTCGTCCTATTCCATTCGCAATTTCAGCTATTTTAGCAGCCAAAGTTTGAATTTCCATAGATTGTTGTAATAAGAGGTCTATTTTACTTTTTTATTAGTCCATTTATCGGCCCGTTTACAAAGGATTTTTGGTTGGATACATATTGGAATTATTTTTACTAATATGCATGTAATATGTACCGATTAGATCCGCGAATAAAGAAATTCCTAGCCGCGAATATAGGAATTGGGTCACAATTTTTTAATCCGCGAATAGTGAAAACGCGAATGAAGGAAGCGCGAATAAGGAGCTTTTACTGTACAATAAATGTTCACGTGACTCTCCTGCTAGTGAATGGTGTTGAATATTCAAACACACTCATAAAACTTGGGAATCGTAGGTGCGTCAGTGGCGACATCATGCAAATTATATAGAAACTAGCTGTCGGGCCCGGCTTCGCCCGGGTGCAGATAGTTTTTGAGTCCAATCCACATCAAGAACATATTATTTCGCGTGTCTACTAACTATATTTCCCGCGTGCCGTCGACTATATTTCCCTTCCGTAGGAGAGGACATCCCGTGCCAACAATTTGAATTTGAAAGAGTAGAAAATATGTATATTTGGTTTCCTGACTCATCCCACGGGAACACTACATTTTTCGGGATAAAAAGTAGCCTATGTGTTAATCCAGGGTGTCAGCTATCACTATACCAAATTTCATCAAAATCTGTTGAGCCGTTTTTTCATGAAAGAGTAACAAACATCCATACATACATACAAACTTTCACCTTTATAATATTAGTAAGGATGAAAAGACATCAACTGATTGATGGGGTCTCTGGCAAAAAAAAAACGGTATTTTACTAAGGTATATTATAGAAATATTCTCATGCGGAATAAGAAAACTAAAAAACGTTGAATAAATATATTTCAGCTAAAGAAGTATAAATAGTACCAGGTAGTTAGTTTAATTATTTTGTTTATTACAAACAAGTACTAGGTGAGTGTAAGCGACTATATTTAAGCGCACTATTTTTTATGTTGTGCATATTAATATTATATAGGTATATGAAAGATGTACAAGTCTAGTGTAATGTTTATTCTATCTATTGGCAAGATGCCCGCCTCTTAGACAAGGAGCTAACATTACTACGACAATATTCATTAGTTATTCTCGGTTTTTACCATTCCTTTTTTGTGCATCATTTATTCTGTACATCTTAAAATTACAGTGATAAAATCTATTTTGAGATGTCTGTAATTGCCAACTACCTACGTGTATTTTCCTTTATTGTAATACTCATTGCGCAAAAAATACATAATGTATTATGTCGTAGGTAATGAGAATATAAATAAACCTCAATTTTAGATTTTCTGCAATATGTTATAAGTTTTTCCAAGCATTATTTACTGTTTTTTAAGAATGTTAATAATATTCAGGGGCCCATGTTTAGTAAAGATTAATTGTGCACCTTATAGGATAACTTATTGACATCAATTCTCTTACTGATTTTATAAGTGTAAAAAATAAAGAAATCAAATGTATTCTTTATAATTATATTATATAATCATTTCCTACCAGAACAAAGAAATACCAATCACTAATTATAATACATATTAATCATATCATGAGTAGTGGTATTTCTATATAAGGGTAATGTTTATGTGTAATTGTAGAAAAATCTGAACCTGCGCGAGGGCATGAACGAGATGGTGTTCAGCGTGACGACGGCGTACCAGGGCACCACGCGCTGCAAGTGCAACGTGTTCCGCTGGAGGCACGACGACAAGGTCGTCATCTCAGACATCGACGGCACCATCACCAAGTAAGCATAACACTCATCGACACGTAAAAATTCCTCGCCAAAGAAAAAAATCGTCTAACCAATCAAATCTTGGTGTCGTCGCTCTTAGGTACCACTCGCATGTTTTGGCACGGATAATATAGGTTTTTAGTACTGGTTTTTTAGATTTACGCGAATGTTATACATTGAAATAAAACTATTATTTACGGATTTTATTGCTAAAGGCACTATTATACTTACGGAAAATAAAACTTTCTCATACAGCATTATATTTATTACTGTAATAATATTCTAAAATACATCAGATAAAATCAGATGACGCGACGCTTGTGGTGAATGACGCGCGTTGCCTTGGTGTTTTATGTAGAATTTGTACACATAATTACTTTGAATGTTCCACATATTTTATGAGTTTCATATATTTATAGGAAAAATGTACAGATAATAGAGCATGGTTTTCTATTGTTTAGATCGGATGTGTTGGGTCACATATTCCCGTTGGTCGGCAAAGATTGGGCCCAATCTGGCGTAGCGCAGCTCTTCACCAAGATCAAGAATAATGGCTATCAATTACTGTACCTGTCGGCCAGAGCTATTGGTCAGGCAAAGGTAAGGAATGAATTTATGCATTTACCCATACGCAACAAATTGTTTTTAATTTACATGGAGTTTCCAATATAACTATATCCAAAAACATGATGATGCGGTTACAGTGCTGTGCTCTCGGGTTAGAATCCCGGATCAGTTTAGTTATATTAGATTTTTTATTCGTTATCACTGAGGTTAGAAATTTGTGGTCGATATATTAGGCCCCCTATCACATCGTACGACGGAACATACAACGCGAAACATCGGGGTGTTCAGGTAGCTCCTTTGCCTGCCCCGTCCGAGAAAAAAGCATGAATTTATGTATGTATATATGTATGTATGTTTGTAATACTTGTGTGGCTTTGCAGGTGACCCGCGAGTACCTGCGTTCGATCCGGCAAGGCGAGGTGTGCTTGCCGGACGGGCCGCTGCTGCTCAACCCCACCTCGCTGCTGCGCGCCTTCCACCGCGAGGTCATCGAGAAGAAACCTGAGGAGTTCAAGATACAGTGCCTCGCTGACATCAAGGCACTCTTCCCGCACGGCTCCAACCCATTCTATGCCGGATATGGCAACAGAGTCAACGTGAGTCAACTCACTGCATTCGATATGACCTAGGGCCCTACTATATTCATCCGAAACGAAGTTCGAAACTTCGGACGATCGAAGTTTTTTATACGATACGAATGTATCTACTCTGTAAAAGTTCGAATTTGTATACCGTACATCGTAACCATAAGTCTATGGTTACGACCATAATTCAATAACGACCTTAAGTGTATGTAGGTACATTCGTATGGTATATAAATTTCGATCATCCGAAGTTTCGAACTTCGTTTCGGATGAATATAGTAGGGCCCCTGACTCTTAATGTGACGAGAATTTTATTAACAACTCTTTATCAATTGCAGGATGTTTGCGCGTACCAGGCAGTAGGCATTCCGATCGTGAGGATTTTCACGATAAACTATAAGGGCGAATTGAAACACGAACTGACACAGACATTCCAATCAACGTGAGTATCTCGCATGAGTCGCGGCGGTGTGCACTCTGTACAAACGCGCAGTGTATTGTTCCGTTTACGTTCGTGCCTGGCGCTGGTGACGTCACTAACACGCTGTGTTCTCACTGGTAATATTTTTATTTCAGCTACCACGTGCAAAGTGACATGGTCGATGATTTCTTCCCACCACTGAAACGTGATAATATTGTTAAAAGCTTGCTCGAGGTTTAGGTGTTAGAGTATTAATTGTTAGTTAGTGACACGATTTACCGGCGCGCGATTATTCCGGGTAAGCCGTATGGCATGACTTGTAAGGCTTGGGCACGTGGAGGCCGTGCTTTCATCTGTTTCATAATAAATTACGCCGCTATATTAAAACCTCATGACAATAATCGGCTAAATAATAATACTGACAATTGCAATCATCGACATGTCATCTGTCTCGTCACTTGGTGTCTAAGTGTTGGGCCAGACTATGTTAATTATCTGTCGTGCTCTAACATCTTCTCCATCGTGGACGATACTATGGTGTCAGAACTCGTAGTTTTGGGCTTAGTTGTTTATTAACCCTGTGTAACCAAAAAAATAACAAACATAACCAAAAGAATACACCACTTACCCTAATTAAAACCTCCTATTTCGATGTTTTCTGAGAACATTTCCATTAATGTAGTAATTAGTATTTCAACTGTGTTCGTATGTGTGGCCTACTTTCAACCAGTGTACACTCATCGAAGGCAACATTCAATATTTTTTTTGTCGGTTTCATGTGTTTCCATTTGAAGTAATAGTTTCAGATGTCCATATTAAATTTAGACATGTTGGCTAATTATGATTATATATCGCACCTTTAAAATTATAGAGACCTAACTAAAAAATCTTATCTTTTTGGGAAACGTTCATAGATTTGTAACATAAGAAACTTTGTACTCATGGAAGATTAATTTAGAATACCGAAGTATACATCTCTCTGTCTTCCATGCATCAATAGGTCATTTTGAGCCAATATATGATTAAAAGCCAAAATCCATTTTTTGGTCACTATACTTCTAAAGGTGCGTTATGTTACGTTTGATATATATATATATATATATATATATATGTGTAATAACAAGGTGTATACGTGCAGGTACTCGCACATGTCAGTGCTGGTGGACCAGGTGTTCCCGCCGGCGCAGTGCGAGCCCAGCGCGGAGTTCTCCGCGGCGCTGTACTGGCGCGAGCCGCTGCCCGACCTCGACGCGCTGCCGCCGCTCGCGCACCAGCCTCCCGCGCACGCGCCGCACTGAACACTACGCACACTACACGCTACACGCTACACGCTACATACTACTCACTACACAATACACTCCGCACTACATACTACTCACTACACACTACACACTACACAATACACAATACACACTACACTCCACACAGCACACTACACACTTCACTCCACACTATACTACACACTACTGCACCCACACGCCTCCACACTCCGATATTAAACTATTTATAATATAAAGGGAGCACTAGTAATCCAAAAACGTATATAAATATGATCGTGCCGGCACACCTTTACCTGCCCTCCTATTGGCTGACATTAGACAGAGTGTCCAACATGCACGAATTATTTGAAAAAGATTATAAAATCAGTTTAGTGCTATTAAATTCCATTCAAACTCTTTTTAGACGAATATTAACTAAATATACTTTCGGGTACCAATGGAATTTATAGTAATTTGTTTAAATTCACTAATATAGCAGTGCTACCAACATTACGAACAAAAAATATCTACGTCTTTAAGGACCCAAATGCGTGACAGCGCTCCCTATGTATTATATTTACTCTAATAATTAACAACACAAAAAATACTAACAAAATCAGCCGCTGTTTCTATTCTATAATGACGGCTAATACGGAGGAGGCACGAAATATTTCTGGACCAGCGAAATTAGAGGTAACTGGTTGCGTAAAAATAAGCCTTAAATGTGTGTGTGCGTACTAGGCATGCGGGATAACTGCGGAAACAAGCGGGATTGGGGAGCGAGAGAAGATAGTTTTGAAGCGTGGGAGTGACAGAGACGCTAATATTAGCTGTGGTACGAGTACCAGTTTTTGTTCCATTTTATTCGCAGTGTCCGCTCTAGTGTATCTCAATGACTCGCACTGACTCTCGCACCGTCCCCATGCTTACTAGTTATTGCTCCCAGGCGCTTGCTCTTATACTAAATGTCTGTTTCGACTAGTACGTCGATAATATAATAAAAATAAAACATCATTTATTCAGCTCGTAAACCTTCTTTAATTTTTATACGCCAGTGTTGTCTTCAGATTATTATTATTGTGCATGTTGCAAAAATAAATTTTCTCAGCAACGTGCACAATTGTGGCCCACTTTTATGCACTAATTGTATGTAACGGGTATATTCAAACACAACAATTCTCGTAAATGTTATATTATGACTCATAAGAGTAGAGAAATGATGTAGATAAAAGTAGTGAACCATGACTGCATAATGGAATGTTTAAATGCGTAATGCATTTGAGAATCAGATCGATATGTAATTAACACGATTTGGCAAATTGTACTCAATTTGCACCTAGGTATTGTTAACAAATATGCAAACGCATGCAGCTTATAGCGTAGGTGAGTAGATGCGCAAGTCAAGTAGATTTGGAAATGGTAGATTAGTGAATTGTTACAGCTTGGTAGTGTTAGCGACGGGTACTAGAACAGAAGTATGTATTGAAATGATGCTCAATATCTTTTGAAATTATACTAAGAAAATAGTAATTAGATTCAAAGAAGGGGTTACTTTATACTCCGAAACAATGACGAATGTTAGAATGTCGTACGTAAAACGTTACAAATATGTCTAAATTCTTTACAAAATGTTCAATTTCTCTATCGGAGTCGTAACCATAGACTAAACTCGGAGTGAATGATAAATTTCATAGAGAAAAGTATTGATTTTTGGAGTGGATTTATTTTATCTTATGCGCGGACGTTCGAATATTCGAACTTCGTATCGGAGAATAGAGTGACCCCCTAGGACAAATTCAATTGATCGTTACAGCCAATGGTAAATCATTAATATATCAAGGTACACCTTCGTCACCAGATATAATTCTTACTGCATTTTTTATTTTATTTACGTGTCTACAAAAGTTTTAATGATAATATTACGGTAATCGTGATCCAGTATCAAAATAAGTCAAATAAAATCAGCATAGTTTTTAGAAGACTTTAGAGTAATCTATAAGTAGATACCAAGATAATATCAAACGAATATCTTCTTGAATGAATCAATACACATGTGAGACGTTTTATTTCGATTTCATATTTTGCTTCTGCAATCTATGCTGGATTTAATCGTGCCGTGTTAGCTAATAAACGGCTATGTCATGACAAAGTATGTAATGATTATTGTTATATGATTTTGCAATTTTATTATGTTTACTACACTCGCTGCTGTATCGATCAATTTGTTTGTCTACGTTGCTAAATGTCATACAAGCGCCTGGGAAAATTATAATAATACATTGTCGGCAACTTTATGTGTGCACTAGACAAGCCGGGTACAATAATAGGAATGAAAGTTTAATGTGTGTACTTTGTATGAGTATGAGTATGCATTATGTATGTTAGATGTAGATGTGATTAGCAGAGAATTATTTTGGGATATCTTACTTTATTTTGTAAACTTACTTTTTTATACTTTGTTGCAAGTTCTGTGTTGCAAAGGCTGTACGTTCCAGGCAGTGACGTAAATTTATTTTGATAGATTTAGTTGTTATGAAACTAAGTCATCAGGCTGTTTTGGTTTTGCCGATTGTGTAAGCTGTGATGTTGTCGACTGATGAAACAATGCTTTATTTTTATACTGTGATTACCTATTTGTATGTATGTGCTAATTCATTTTTTGTTAAATATATACTCGTAATAGGAATCCGGAGGCTTAGCTTCCGTTAGACATTTCATTTGTAATTATAGTAGATATATTTTATATGTGGTAACTAGCGGTTTATATCGTTTGTAATTTGATCTTAAGTTTATTAAGTGCCGAACGTTGGTTTTGCTTAATATAATTAAAGTTAATACATTTTATATAATAATTTATTGTTTCTGTGATTATTGTAATAAATATTTTCGGAATAATTTGTAAAATATATTTTTTCTTTCATTAATCTCCATGTAAATAATTTACACCGCCGTCTAATTAAGCACTGAAATAAAACACCGCTGACTATAAAAGATTGTTAAAGTCAGTGCAATATAGTTCTTATAGCTTTATGTTGCAGCAGTTGTAGCAACAATAGATTCATGCTATTTCAATAGGAAATATTGAAATAGCGTAACGCAACGTAGACAGAGAAACGTATGTCCTATGCCGTTTATAAACCGACGATATGCAACGGAATCATTTTACTCCTTTAGTTTTCGTTAATTAATTTTTAATCATTTTTAAACGGGTGGCCGTCATCGAGTTATTTCTACTTCAATAAAAAAACGATGTAGTAAATAATGAACGGTATAACGCCGAGGCAGCGCATTGTGCTACACAGTCTAGAGGCGTCGAGTATGTAGTTTGTAATTTGTATACCCAATACAACAGCGAAATGGAGAGCATATTATGTCATTCCACATTTAATCAAAGCAAAGATTATAATATATGGCCTGTAAAATGCCTGTAAACAATGAACCATGCAAAATCAGGCGCCTCAATTATTAATTTAAAAACTAAGGATAAGCCCATCGGTACATTTGGAGTTTCAAAAATATGACTTTTATATCCAATCCATCGGCCAAAGGAAGTCTACTGCTGAACATAGGCCTCCCCCAATGACCACAGTGACCTGTTGGAGGCAGCCTGCATCCAGCGACGTCCCGCGACCTGTACCAGGTCGTCTGACCACCTTGTGGGTGGACGACCTACGCTGCGCTTTCCGCTACGTGGCCTCCATTCGAGAACTTTCCACCCTATGTGCCCCGCCCATTGCCACTTCAACTTACTAATCCGCTGGGCTTTGTCGGTTATTTTAGTTCTCCTACGGATCTCCTCATTTCTGATTCAATCTCATAGGGAAACCCCGAGCATAGACCTCTCCATAGCTCGTTGAGTGACTTTAAGCTTTCTAATAAGGCCCATAGTGAGAGGCCACGTCTCGTTGCCGTATGTCATCACTAGCAACAGCCAACACACAACTATCGAAGACTTTCGATTTAAGGCACTGAGGTATTTTGGACGAGAAGACGTTGCGTAGTTTCCCGAACACTGTCCAACCAAGTTGGAATCGACGATTGACCTCTCTCGAAGTTGGATCTGCCTAACCGGACCACTTGTCCTAAATAGATATATTCCTCAACAACTTCAAGAGTCGAGCCCCCAACACCGATGGGGGTGGGCACAACATGGACATTCGACATGATCTTCGTTTTGTCCATGTTCATGTTAAGACCCAATTGTTGGGAGACTCGATTGAGGTCTTCGAGCATAGTGCTAAGGTCTTCCAGCGATTCTACCAAAACTACAATATCGTCGGCAAACCGAAGGTGGGTGATATACCGCCGTTGATGTTGATGCCGAATCCTTTCCACTGCAAGAGCTTGAAGGCGTTTTCCAGCGCGGCAGTGAACAGTTTTGGAGATATGACATCTCCCTGTCTCACGCCTCTCTGTAGTGGAATAGCCTTCGTACTTACTACTGATCTTGTACTCGGACCGACATGGTGGCGTTGTTGTATATACACTTCAACACTTCGATGTACCGATAGTCGATGTGGCACCGCTGGAGAGACTGTAGCACAGCCCAGGTCTCGATCGAATCAAAGGCTTTATCATAGTCGGCAAGTTATATTCCTCGGTTTTTTGTATATCATGCCAAAGCGTATGGATGTGGTCTATGGTACTAAAGCCTTTTCGGAAACCGGCTTGTTCGGGAGGCTGGATGTCATCAAACCTGCTTTCGAGACGATTTGTGATGACCCTCGAAAACAACCTATAGACATGGCTCAGGAGCGAGATGAGCCTGTAGTTCTTCAGAAAAGTGTTATCACCTTTTTTGAAGAACAGGACCACCACGCTCCCGCTCCATGCCTCCGGCGTTGAGCCTTCGAGGAGGACAGAGTCGAAGAGCCTCTGAAGGACTTTCAGTATTGGCGTTCCGCCCGCTTTCAGAAGCTCTGAAGTGATTCCGTCCTCGCCCGGTGCCTTGTTGTTTTTAAGTTGCTTCAGGGCCATCTCAATCTCACACATGCTGATGTCCGGGATATCATCGCTAAAGTGTCGGATCAACTCGGCTCTCGGGTCTTTGGCCGAGCTAACAGTAGGTTCGGCAACTGAGGTGAAAAGCTGTCCGTAGAACCTCTCGATCTCTCTTAATTCCTCTGCCCTCGTCGATACCACGCGGCCGTCGTCCATCTTCAGTCTAGACAACTAGCTTTGCCCAATAGACAAGTCTCTTGCAAACACTTTGGAGTCTCCGTTCCGCTCAATTGTCTCCTTAATGCTCACAGTACTGTGAGCACGGACATCGACTTCCAGATCCGTCTATTAAGCCGCCGATATGCTTCGGCGTCATCGGAAGACTGCAGCGCCAAAGATCAACGTTCGGCCATGAGGTCAAGAGTGTGGATCGAGAGTTTTTGTGGTCTATCTCTACGGCGAGGTCTAAAATACTTAGATTCCACCGTATATAAACAGCTTCTACCAAACTGCTGTTTAGCTCGTCCACTGCAAGGTTTTCTTTTAGACAATCAAAGCGATTTGTAAGCTCGAGTTGAAAGCTCTCGGGATTTGGATATGGGCGCGAGTAGGTCGGAACGTAGACTTCATCAAGCGACGCCTTTCTGATTGGACATTGATATTTAGTGTGCCCCTAACCATTCGGTGATCACTGCCAGTTCACATCACAGAGACATCACTGAGCATCCGTCTATTTGTCGTCAAGATGAAATCTATCTTGTTTCTTGTAGAACCGTCAGGTCTCAGCCAGGTCCATTTCCTGTGAGGGGGCTTCTGGAAAAAAGAGTTTATCGCAGAGTCCCTCTTTCTCCAGAAAGTCGGCCAGCCTCTGACCCCTGGGGTTCCGTTGCCCATGTCCAAATTGCCCCACTTTCAACTCTGCATTGAAGTAGGTTTTGGAAGTATGTATGGCCCGACTTATGTCCTCATATATCTCTTCTACTTCTTCATCTGGGTGTGTCGAGGTCGGCGCGTATAACTGTATGACCTTCAACGAATATCTTTTTGATATTCTGAGTAGGTATAAGGTATACTACCCTGCTCAACACTTTCGATGGATACAATGTTGTTGATGAGAGACCTTTGGACGAGAAATCCGACACCTCCTCGGGACTGTTGGTCGTCCCCCCGGTAGAAGAGCAGGTTACCAGACTTCAGGGTTATCGTATCCTCTCCGACTTTATGTCTTTTATAACTTTTATAATCGCGCTAAAATAAATGTTAAATTAACTTAATTTATTGCATTTCGTCTAATCGTTGAGTTTTTTTTAGTTTATTGTTATGGATAATATAACCTCCCACTCTTGATGGCGCACTTGGTTACATAGATTAGTATTGTTGGTAAGTAGTCAGCCAGTAGACGCCTGCTGTGAAACGAGAGGACGCGGGTTTGATCCCCGCACCGAGAGAAATATTTGTGCCGCCTACAAATATTTCTTTCAGGTGTGGGTGTTTGCGAGACCGAAAAGTCTCTTGTAGTTTCTGATGTCTACGACACAATACTTAAAATTGATCTTAATGTAGGGTCAGTAGGGCGATTCACGTAATTTCTTGATGCGCCGATCAAGTTGCGGTGCGGTTGCGATTAAGTTAACGTTTTGGTGCAAAATGGTATTCTCGTAATTGTTTAGCTGCGCGTCAACTGTACGTCATACGTATGTAATAGTTTTGACAATAATATATATTGATACGATTTGTAGGATGTTTCCTTACTATGAAAATCGAAACAGCACATGTGCTGCACGTTGTTAATCAGACTAAACCGTCATTTGAGACGTCTAATGAATAGGTGAATACCTGCCGAGCATGATCGTAGCCAGCCGTGGGATCAGGGTGGGGCAGCAGTCTTAAATCATATGTAATTAGCAAACTGTACCCACGGTATTCTTCTATAACACCCTGTATCTGTGTTTATAATCCGAATTACCCCAAATACTTTGTTATTGCTCACCTGCCTACTACTTTACCTAGATAATTTATTTTTTTAGAGTTGGTTAGGTAACTTACAGGTCAAGGCCAGGGTGGGGCAAGCGCCCCACTCTGCCCCACCGTGGCTACGCCCATGCTGCCGAGTAAATTGCGATGTATCAACGCGCTACAGTAGAATACACTAAAGCGCTCGCGTGACGCGAACTTGACCCGAGCGTATTACGAGAATACGAAAAGGGCTGTTTTGATCGAAACGTAACTGTAACTGCACCGCAACTGAACTTATTTAATTACGTGAATCGCCCTACAGAACTATGTATGTGAATTTTGGGCTTGTTTATTTATTTTTTTATTATCAATCTTTCAGTCATAATACAAGCAAGCATTCAAAATCGTTGCAAGCTGGAAGCTACAATTATTTTCAGTAACGCTCCACTGTGCGCTCCACTAGGGATGTACTGGAGTGCACGCACCACTAACAGACCACTCAATTCACTTTATCAATGAACAAAATGCAGTGGACAGAGATAGGAAAGGGCGGCATATGTGACGTTTTTTTTTCTGCAATAACTTAATTTGTGATTATCTCGTATTATATTGATTTAATAAAATTTTAAACTCAAAAAACTGCTTGTTTAAGCCCATTTCGTGGTTAGGATCACCATGTATTATGCTAGCTTTATCTGTATGCAAACAAATGTTAACAAAATGATGAATAGTTCAGTTACCAGTTTTGCCTGGCAGGTTACTTGTTATGTACGTCGAAATAATAACAATAATGGTTGCAATTTGTTTGGCCTTTTTTTTAGAAATGGCCCCAAACACCGTAATTTGGAATACTTTTGTACTGAACAATGCATCCACATGGTATCCACTATGTCAATTTGTAGTTATAATATTATGTTGCAAGTTCAATAACAATTAATGAAAGCATCAGCTTCATGGGAATTTAAAATGAATGCAAAAATTGATATAAAATATTTATTTTGAATGGGTAAACATTATGTTTCGTCAGCATCCATGGCTTCATTGTCAGACTCATTTTCTTCATCTTCATCATCACTAGGCACTTCAAGGTCTTTATGATAACCTTTTCCTTTTGTCCAATGACATTTTATCACAACTTTAAAGTCTGCCATTTGAATTCCCAATAATTTTAATATACTTGCTTGTTCAGGAGTTAATGCTGTACCTTTCTTACAAACCTACAATGTAATTCAGTATTTAATCATAAAACATAACATTTTAAATATCTTAATTCTATGCATAACAAACTCCTAATATTCATGATGTGTCTCTGCTTATTAATAAAAATATAAACAATCTATTGTATGTTAAGGCATAGAGGAATCCAGAGGTGTGACTGCCCATTCTTCTTAACTGTATAGCATGATCACTATTTAGAGATTGTGGGTAGGATCACTACATAAAGAATCTTGGAGTATGGAATTTAAACTGTAGGTTGTGCACAGCCTATAGATTTTACTTAAACAACACAATAACAATGCAACAATTTTTTGTAGGTGTATTGAGGCTATAAGGTGCAGACACATTTTGGCATCTATGTGTGATTTCCTCTTGGGCTTGTCAGTCTAGTATGAGCACCCTGTTATAATATTGGAGGACACATTTATTGCAGTCTTTTTATAAAATAGTGTTATGGCTATATTTTTAAATGAGATGTAACAAAATTATAGGTGTTCACAGGCAACAACAATAGATAGTATAGAGCTGTTTAATTTCCCTTGTAGTTGTTAATTTTCTTTGATACCAAAGCTTAAGAATTATCAAACAATTTATCAAATAAAACTTTTTGTGCAAGATTTATCTTACTGTGCTGTAAATAGGGCATTGCCAGTGGTGCACACACATAAGGGGCAGGCCCTTGGATGTCACAAAATAAATAGAACATACCAAAATTTAGAGTGGAGTTGTATAATCTCTAATTTCTTTTTAAATTTTTTTAATTATTTAAATTTCATTTCATTTCATTAAACTGGCATATAAATCTAAGGCACTGTATATCGGTAAAATAACATATTCATAAAAAATGTGCTATACATTAGAAAAATATTACCTGGTATTCCTTTATAAGATGAATGATGCCTCTGTCCAGGGATGTTGGAAGTCCTAGCCTCCTGAGGTGTGGTTCTATAGTGTGTGAGAAATCTTCAAGAGGTCCTTGGGGTAATATTACATCCCGAGTTGCAACAAATCCTGCTCTAGCATATTCAGATTCACTAAAACTTTTGAACCATTGCAGCACCTCAGGTACATCTCTGTTTGTCATTAGCAAGCCACATTGACCTTTTAGTTTTTTGGAAAGCTGAAAATGTAAACATAGGATATTTTCAGAAATATATCAATTTGTATAGACTATTATTAGTTAGGTTAATGTTTACTTGAATACTAACCAAATTCAGCTGATCCTCAACTTCATCACTTTTTGTTTTCCCCAGAGCAATGGCCATGACCTTGTTTTTTCCAAAAAAAAATCTAGAATCTTTCCATTCATTCCGAAGATCTTTTAACTTGGTATTGCGCATATTATCAACAGTGAAAAGGAATATGTGCTCATATTTAGATAAGGAATTTCTTATTTCTTCTATAATTTTCTGTTTGAGAAGTAAACCCTTCTTATTGGTTTTTGTAAGGGAAACTGGAAAGCAAGTAATGTGGGATTAAATACTACTACAGTTTTTTTTATTAACTCACTTATAAACATGCACAAAATAACTTACCTTTCTTATCTCTTTTAGACTTGGGCATTGTGTCAAACTATATTTTGTTAAATTAAATTATAAGCAATATACTTAATGGTTTAATATGTGTAACCCAGGATACACATTAAAAACTTTAATTATAATAATAAATTCACGTGCTTAACTTTACGTTCTAATTTTTAAGGTTACACATCCTCTCACACAACCTCAAATCTCAAATGCTTGTCAAATGCATTTTGACATATGGTTTAAAAAAATACTTTTAATAATGGGTCCTGATCTTTTGAGCCAATCTGAAACAATCTTTTACAAAAGAGCTGTTATAGGTCTCATAAATTATAATAATAAGAATAAGTTTATTGGCAAAAAGTAAGTTTGTACAATAGTAGTAATTATAACTAGACTTAGGTATAGGAGAGATCAAAATAATAAGTAAGTAATACAATCACCTTAACCTAAAATTAACAAAATATTTTTATGAATTATTCCGGAAGTGTGAGGCCGGCCTTAGGCTCAATTGCACAAACTAACTTTGCCAATACCTTTACCCTTGAAACTGTCAATTCCATACATTCGCAAGGTCAAATACATCTCAAATGTATGGCGATGACATTTTCATAGGCAAAGGTATTGGCAAAATTACTTGGTGCAACTGAGCCTTAGTATGCGGGTGACATTCTCGATATTTGAAATTGTTATATATAATAATTTTAGTGTATACGGATAATGGTGCTTTATCATATTGAAAATATTTTAATAAACTTGACATAACATAATTTTGGGAATATTTAAAAATTATTTCGTTATTTTTAAATTACGCGCGCTTTTAAATTAACTTCCTGCGCGGAGGAGAGACATCATAGCGTTTTATTGCTTTTGCTTCTATCTGTCTGTTGTCTTTGTTTGTCTTTATAGGAAAGATAAGGTAAGAATCCGTGCTTAACTACGTCACTGTCTATAATTTGACATTGCATATGCTTCCTTTACGAAAAATTCAAGATGGCGGACCTGCTTTGAGAACCCCGTTCCGTTTTTGTTTCCCCTCTGGCCCCGCCGCCGCCACTGTAGTATATCGTTCGCAGCAAGAGAAAAACTGATATTGTGTTGTAATTTGCTGGTTTAATTACTTTTTTCCCTTCCATCAAGTAAGTGAATTGAAATTATATTGAGTGAATGTAATAAAATGTGTTAATATTGCAGTGTCTTTGCCTAAAAATCGTAATTTTACAAATCTGTGTCTGTGACGCATAGAAGGAGTGCCCTCGCAGCAGCCATTTTGCCTGAACCGGCGACACGATTTCGCGGCGCGGTTAGCTATTATTCTAAATTTTGTATCTAAATTAAGGGTTTTGATTTACTATTTCTCAAAATATTCTATTTTTCCATTTGTCTGGTAAATACAAGAAATATTGTGTAAATTGCTAACGTGAAGTAAGTGGTTTTTTGGCTCTTATTACAGTCTTGTCCTACGTGCCTGTGAATTATATTTTTGGATTACTACGAGGAACTTGATTATTGTAGATGTATGCAACGACTTTTTTGTTGAGTGTCGTAGTCTGCTTGATTTGGATAGAAAAGCGTGGGCTTGTAACGGTGTGTGAATGACATACTGGTAAAGGTAACCACCGATCTCACTAGTGCGTCGTAATTGCGCCGTGCGTAGGTATGCCGTTATCTTTGTCAATTCGATAAGGATGTAACGTCTTGACATTCTAGATGCAGTGAAGGTATCAGGGACGGCATCCGAAACTTTGATTTTCTATTTAATCTACATGCTTCTCCTTTCACCACATTTTTTGTAATACGAAGCACAAGTTTTCCCTTTTGTAAGTTACAGAATTTAGAAAAAAAGGTACACTATTTAGTGAGTTCGTGTTAGCTTGGATGACGCATATTTCTTTGAACATGTGGGAGACGTGAAGTGAGAAGAATGGAATTAACGTCATAAATAATTTATGGATAATGACGATTTGTGTTCTTGAAGTAATGAAGCACCATGAATATGTCGCAGTGTATCAAGTCGATTGTAATTTAGTAAATACTGTATTAACTGAGACCCTGATTTATCTCGATTATTTTTTATTTTCATTGAATGTCATGATTTAGTATGTTACTCATTAATATCATAAATTCACATTCAAAGACAGTGCCTATAACAAATATGATAACCTCAAAAGGTTAAATCAATAAACCATATTTATATTTGAAATTAGCTAAGCTTGAGTCGTAATAAACTTTTTGGGCCCCTTTGAATGGGCATGTTACAATAATGTTAATTTTGATTTTCTTAAAGTATATTTTAGATTATAGTATAGTATTAAAAAAGACAAGACTATAAATAAATATTTATTATTGGAATTATAATTGTATTGAGCAGCTGTATTATGTTCCTATGGGATGTATATAATTTAAATATTTAAACACTTCTCAACTAAATTTATAACATAATATAACTGCATATTCATGTGATAAGATGTGCGAAATCAGGTGAGGTAAAAAAAAACTTTTCTCTAAGTAATGCTACATGGCCCTGAAATAAGTCACACTGTTAACACATTAACCGCCAAGCTAATTTGACCCATATGTTCCATTTAGGCCGTTTGGTATATAAATGTTTTAGTTTGCGGTCACCGGTGACCCCCATGGAGCTGAGAGAAGGGTATGGTGCCGGTCACCGGTGACCCCCACGGCGGTTAATGTGTTAAATGTGACATTGCAATGTTCCTTTCAATAAGCATTATATTATGTTAGATTGATAATTTTCACCACAGTATGTTCTATGTAAATGAATGAGTCATGCATAACACGATACATCTCTTTCTTTGAACATGGTCTTTATTGAGTTAAAACTATTAAAGTTGTGAAAAAGATAAAAACATATCGCATGGCAAATGTGATTGTTGTATGTTTTTGTATTTATGGGTATAATATTTCATCACCATTTTTTTCCATTATTTCTACTTCAAAAATATATATTTTACAAACTGAGTCAATGACATGTATTCACTCTGACAAGGTTCATTATTTTTTATTAGCATAATGAAATTTGACGAAATGACAATATCATGGAAAACGGATGAATATCATTTTGCACCAAAATCATGTTCTAGAATTCTTGTTCGAATACCTATGGTATTTTTTGAAAATTACAATAAGTATAAAAATCCGTAAAACGGTGACGAAGTTTTTGCGAAGGTTAGAAGGGTGCCGCCCTATTGTTTTCGCGCACGTTCTAGTTTTTTTACTAGTGGGCATATGTCGAATTTATATAGCATTACATAAGTCACGCATTAAGTAGGATAGAGTGAAAAAGTAGGAGAATTGCATATAGTGTAGTCAAAAATGATTATTGAATTGCCTAGCAACAAGGGAATGGAGATGGAGTAAAAGGCAGGTAGATGGGGTAGGCGCCGGGGCGGACGGGCGCGGTGCACGCGGGACATGGGGGTGCGCAGGGTGCGTGGGGTGCGCGGGGAGGGAGAGGGTGAGGGGTGTGTGCAATAGTCGCGCTAGTCGTATTTCGTCTGGAGTGTTTATCCCGCGTCGGCGGATCAATACCGGTGGCGCAGTGGCGGTGACCAAGCGGCGGCGCGGCGACACGGCGCGTGCCTTGCTAGTAGTTGGCTTGAGTCTGTGAGATGCTGTCACACCGAGCGGACGCAGCGTCGATGTCGCGTTTGGCGTGAGAGCTCTTAGAGCTACGTTGAGTTAACACTTTGCGCTTCTGCGCCTGTGACCCTCTGCCCAAGGTGCGTTTATATGATGACTAAACCCTACCAGCGATTCACTTTGGTGAAAGTGACACCAAACGATTAGTCTTTCTGATTGAACGCCTTCTACATCGGTCCTCGATTGAAATTTATTTGGAATAGTTTAATGTGACTTATACTTTTTTGCAGGGGCATCAGTGAATAAATCCTCTCCCATCGTCCACGATGTCCGTCGACAAGGAGGAACTGGTGCAACGCGCCAAGCTGGCGGAGCAGGCTGAACGATATGACGACATGGCGGCTGCGATGAAGGAAGTAACGGAAACCGGCGTGGAACTCAGCAATGAGGAAAGGAACCTGCTTTCCGTTGCTTATAAAAATGTGGTAGGCGCCCGACGGTCGTCATGGCGTGTCATCTCCTCCATTGAACAGAAAACCGAGGGTTCGGAAAGAAAACAACAGATGGCAAAAGAATATAGGGTTAAAGTAGAAAAGGAGCTCAGAGAAATCTGCTACGATGTATTGGTAAGATATTTTTTCGTTTCCATTCAGGGGCGTGACAATTTTCGGTATATCCCTACAATATCGCGTCCACTTTTTCTTCCGTTCTTTTGTCGGATATTCTTTAAACCATTAACAATCAATATTTTTGAATCGTTGGTGCATTAGAATTCATTCCAAATTAGTGGGATTAATGTCTGTCGCGATCAACCTACGCGGATGACGTCATAGTATTTGCGCGTCGCCAATTTGAGGGGTGATGCAAGCTATTAGAAACCGTCATTCCTTCGTAATAGGAACGTTTTTAATG
Source organism: Hyles euphorbiae (assembly GCA_023078785.2). Classification (NCBI taxonomy): domain Eukaryota; kingdom Metazoa; phylum Arthropoda; class Insecta; order Lepidoptera; family Sphingidae; genus Hyles; species Hyles euphorbiae. The sequence goes on along the minus strand of CM041033.1, from coordinate 12,952,293 downwards.
TAATATATTAAAATGGTGGGTAGCACGTGAGAGCGAAGGGCGCGGTGCGGCGCTGTTGCGGGTATCGAGGGGTGGGGTGACGTACTGCGCCGCGTCACTGCGCGCGCTGCTATCCCGATTTTGTTCGTTGCCCCGTATCTGAATCTTCTTATTACTCCTTTGGGAAATATTCTCGTTTTGTATAGTTTATTTTAAATTAATTAATTAATGTATGAGTACTGGGTACGTTATAAATATGAGTACATAATATGTGCGCCATACGTTTTCTGTACGTTTGTTTTTTATTTTGTTACAGGGCTTACTTGACAAGCACCTTATCCCTAAAGCTAGTAATCCAGAAAGTAAAGTATTTTACCTTAAAATGAAGGGAGATTACTACAGGTACCTTGCGGAAGTGGCCACGGGAGAAACCAGACATTGTAAGTAATGTGAATTGCAAACTTAATATTATTAAAAAAATATATTTTGAAATGAATCTTGTTGTAGCGGCTTTTTAATAATGCAATTGTGCTTTTTTGGACGTCATTCGGAATAAAATAAGTAAACAACCATTTACATTACAGCTGTTGTAGAGGATTCACAGAAAGCATACCAGGATGCTTTCGAGATCAGCAAGGCGAAAATGCAGCCCACACACCCAATCAGGCTGGGTCTGGCGTTAAATTTCTCCGTCTTCTATTATGAGATATTAAATTCACCAGACAAGGCGTGTCAGCTCGCCAAACAGGTCATTATTTGTGTCAGTTATGCATAGGCTCTGTGCTGGCTGGCACGAGACGGGAATGTAGGCTGGGCTTATTTAACGTGCTCGCTTGTCCCCAGCCGTCGTGGAGGACTCGCAGAAGGCCTACCAGGAAGCGTTCGACATCGCTAAGGCCAAAATGCAACCGACCCACCCCATCAGGCTCGGTCTTGCGCTCAACTTTTCGGTCTTTTATTACGAGATAATCAACTCCCCTGCGCGAGCGTGCCACTTAGCTAAACAGGTTTTTCAAAATTGCACAAACTGATGATCTGCAGTGTGTGCTCACAAAAAGTAACTCTACTAACAGTCACAATAGCATAGTGTCCTCTTAAACGTGCATGAGGAATCAATATCCGAAAGTTATAATAATCGAGTAGCAATATCAGTTTGCCATTCACTAATCACAACTTAGCATGAAAATGTCTATAGCAATTAACCCCTTAATCCTCGTTCCAGCCAGTATAAGAGTGTTTATTTTGTTAATTTAAAATGTTGATGGATGTAGGCTGTTGGTTTGATGAGGAAGTTAACGTGTGCGGTGATGTGTTGCAGGCGTTCGACGACGCGATCGCTGAACTCGACACACTGAACGAGGACTCTTACAAAGACTCGACGCTGATCATGCAGCTCCTGCGAGACAACCTGACGCTGTGGACGTCGGACACGCAGGGCGACGGAGACGAGCCCGCCGAGGGTGGTGACAACTAATCTAATGCCGCACTCACCCCCAGCACACGCATTTGTTCTTATTGGTGTTTTATAAGAAAACGAGTAACATTCGAGAACGCCGCGAAGCGCGGGTCTTCCGCCGCTGATGCGAGCCTTCGCTTGTAAAAAATGTTAAAAATGTCGTTCGCAGCGGACCTTCACGTTCCGTCTAAAATTAAATGTTATGTGTCATCTTTGACGGTTTTGTATTTCTGTATTTACACTGGATTACAGATATCGAGCTGACCTGATGAATATAAATATTTATAACTTAAGTTATTAAAATTACGGTTTCTTAAGTTAAAAGTGTTTTCCTTTCATTATTAGTGTATGAAACAGTCTGGTCGGCCCCTAAGTAACATTCCTTTCGCCGCATGTGCGCAGTGAAATGGAGATCATGATGGTGAATATTGTTTTGAAAATTATACTATTAATTATTGAAAAATGTGAAAATCGCCCGATAATCCGATTAAGTCTAAAATTTTCATAAAAATAATCCACAAACTGTAATGGCTGTAAAAAATTAGGGCACAAAAAACTTGTTAGTGTCTCGTCGTTTTTGTGATGTCCTTAAAATTTAATATTACCAAAGTTATTGTCGACATTAACCATTTTATTGTGCCCATCACTGATTATACTAGCATTCTGAATTTTCAAGCATTTATTAGCAAAATAGTTTTTGTGATGGCCAATATTGTAACATTTCTGCTGCATTTTATCAGCCATTAATCTATTATATTTTTCATGTTTTCACCAATAAACTTTTGTATTAAATACAATTTTTAGTTTTAGAACCAAATATTTAAATAAACCGCCACCTATTAACCCTAAAAAGATGTTTGTCTAAATTGCCAGTATTTCAGTAGTTCATAATTGATATTACTATACTGAATAGTTCAATGCACAACCGCAGTTCAGCAGTTTAAAATAGAGCCCTTGTAAATCGAATGGGAATAAGGATATTCATGAGAACATTTCATTCATTTGTATATAAATACTAACGCTTCTTTAAGGTCATTCTATATTATAATCAAGGGCGAAGTATGTAATCAATGAGACTATACATTTTGTACGTAGATTTGGGCACAAATGCATTGCGCACTTTTTTACTGGCCCTATCTGCGATTTAGTTTAATACACAGGTAACTGAGTTCAATATATCTTATCTTAATATTTTGTAAAATCGCCCATATCAGACAAGATTCATATAATTTACAGAACAATAAAATGGCACATTACCTAGACAAACATAAAAAATGATTATGATCCTAATTAAAAGAATAAGGATACGTCGCAAGCTTTTCAGTCCTAATAAATAAAAGTCAAAGTAAAAAATAACATATTTACTGTCTTAGAATGCACAATTCCATCATAGAGACTGGCCAAACTACATTATAACACCTTGCTCAGAAAAACTCGTAAGGCATTTTTTAAAACTTTTCCAAAAATATCTACTTTGTTTTCTTTATCACAAGTTAATTCACTCTAGTGAGTAACAACTTAACAAGTATTTTTAAAGAGTGTAAAATAATCTACAGTTTATGGTACATGCATAAAAAATTGAGTATTGATATTTCCTTTATCTACTAAAATGCCCTTATTATCACTTAGTCGTCATGCGACCACCTAAAAATATAGAATCAGAATTAACATTATACATCCTCAGTTTCAGTAACTACAGACCGGCATGAAAAAGCGTTCTTTACACTAGGCAATATAATTATACACAGAAAGGGGCGTATCAAAGTAGAAGCTAAGTAAGCTCCACTCAACGCTACAGATGTAGTAGCTAGTGTGTTATTGTCTCGAGTTATATCATGTAAATACGTTTCATTTCCTTTTATTGACGTAGAATAAATATTGTACCCATTGATAATTGAGTGAGGTGCACTTAAAACTATATACACTATGATTAACAATAACGACAATTTTAGTAACGCAGTAGTTTCACAATTGTTGATTACAGATGTTACTTGTTTTGATTTCATTTTAATTACAACCAACACTGCAGCTACGGTCATAATAATCGTAGGCAAAAACAAATTAAAAAGGGCAAACATGGAATACATGTACAGTTTATGGTCGGGATCCACAACTGTACATAAAATCACATCATGATCCAAGTGCACTGTCGTAGCCAAGGCAAATTCTGGAACACACAACGAAATGGATAGTATCCAAACAAACAGACTAGGTTGCGTAAGAGGGATTCTGACACTATTTATTCTATAATCCAAATTCATGGTCCGCGGCGGTGTGGAGGAGTCGCTGCTCGCGACCAGGCTGTGACGTGAAGAACGCAACTCTTCATCTTCATCTTGGTCGCTCCTTTTTTTGCGCCTTGAAACGTTTTTTTCTTCCAGATTTACTGTGGCAAGTGTGTGCAGTGCTACAGTAGCCACTATGTAAGATGATGCCGTAGACGCCAATACATTCAGCCCTCTATAAACGACACATCCATAACTTCCGAAACACCATGTTCTGATATTGTACGACCATAACTCTGGGCATATTGATGTGCATAATATGAAATCTGCTATAGCCAACTGTATGATGATGGACAATAATCCTGTAATAAATAAAATTCATTTTGTTAGCTTATTTAGAAAATTAATTGGGAATTTATTTAACTGACCGCAATATTTTACTTCATTGATAATGACAAATACTGAACCGATAAATATTTTCTTCTTGATTTCCAACATAAAGATATCATTTTATTTATTGGTATGGTGTAGTTATTTAATATTTATTATAGGCAAATACATGGTTTTTGAATATACATAAGTAAGTACTATGCATATAAAAAAATTAATAATAAAATCATGCCTAATAAAAAAGTTACAGATGAATTCATTAGATAAATAAACACATAAAATTCATATATTAAACAATATGCAGTAACTTGTTTGTTTTGGAGGATCAATTTAATTTTAAATTGTAACTATTGTTTAAAATTAACTGCAATTCCGTTGACGGTTCCAGTATTGCACTATCCAAAACATTGGCACTAATGGCCCCTTGCGAGGAGCTAATAAATAGAACGTGCGAAATTGTTTACCGTGTTTAGAGGATTTAAGAAGAGCAGCTATTACTGAGCAATTGGCGAGGGCACCAGCGCCGGCGACACACGCGATGTACGCGGCGAGCGCGAGCGGCGGGACGAGCGGCTCCACCGAGTGCGCGAGCTCCGACATGGCGTCGGTAGTCCGGGAATGTATCGGGATCAATGACTCTCGGACACTGCGTCACCCGCGTTCTCCGCCGCGAGCCCGCAATCGTCCCTTGTTGTAGTTTTTTTCTCCAGTAGTGAATCACCGCTGTACGAACATGTGCACCACAGAGAGCGCGAAAATGGCGACGGACCAAGGTATTAAACTGTTAGCGATCCTTTCCCCATTTCCTAGTACTGTAACTTTTATTCGAGTAATATGCCACATCGTCAGGTGCAAGCACACTGCGGCAAACCTGTGGTGGGGGTTTCGTGTTCGGCGTATTGACTGTTTGCAAATTATAAAATGTAATAAAAGGGCTGTACGACTGCGTATCTGCTCATTAATATTCATTGTCTGCGACGCACTACCGGACGCACGGTCGTTGTTCTTATTTCTTGCGATTATTTTTATGTATAATAATTGAATTTCTTAAAACTTGAATGTAAGTACATACTAGCGGCCCGACCCGTCTTCACCCGGGTGCAGATACTTTTTGAGTCCAGTCCACTTTAGAAGCAGGCGCTATTTTGCGTGTTATCTTTTTGGAATTTTTAAACACAACGTTACTGCCGTACTACTTTAAACTTCCCATCCCATTCCATTGGATGTAAAAGAGTATCAAATATATTTTAATTTCCTTGCACATCTAACGGGAACACTACATTTTATCGGGATAAAGAGTAGCCTATTTGTTAATCCAGGGTGTCTATGCCAAATTTAATCAAAATTGGTCCAACGCGACGGTTTGAGTGTGAAGAGGTAACAAACATACAAACTTCCGCATTTATAATATTAGTAGGATATTCTGTTATATGCAACTACATAATATATACAACACACATACATGTAATAGCATAATAGGTTTACACGGAAGCACAATATCCAGACCTATAGCTTATTGCTCGAGTACATAATGGAAATTAAAGATCCCTTTAATACATATTATTCTGATCTAATCTATATTTTCCCATATTTTTTAACTATAGGTACCTAATCCATGTACTACTGCTATCTACCTAGATTTTTATTTCTCTCTATATGCATTTTAAAGCTATATACATAATTAATTATGTAAGTAAATGGGTTACCCAATTAATGTTTTGTTGCAACAATGCAAACAAAAGTGATTAATGCCTTTAATAAGGAATACATGTGACATCAAAGCTTTCAAATCTATACTATTTTAGGCCATTTCATACAATCTACCTAGCATGGTAATTGGTAGTAGCGCGCAACATTAGGTACATTTTAAAAACAAAAATTCCGCATGCATAATGATAGAGATCAAGACAAATATTTAATTTTCCGCACAAATAGGTAAAACAAATATCATTTTTTCCGGAGATCTAACCATAAACCGTTAAACAACAGTATGAATGCACTGTTGTGTTTCGGTTTGAAGGGCATTGTAGCCAGAGAAACTACTGGGCATTTTGAGACTTTACGTCGTATGTCCCAGAATGGCGAGCGCAGTGGAATGCCAAGCATTGCTTTCTTATTCATGGTGTTGCTTGGTTTTGCTAATATCCATGAGCGATCGTATTTTCCACCATTGGCAGAATGGTATTCTTGTCTTGCCCGCTGCCTTCGCTACAAAAGTCCATTTTAATCAACGCTATTACGTACATTTTAAAAAAATAAAATAAAAAAATCAAATCTGCAGAATGATTTGCGTTAACTTGCTATTCTTCCAAGACTACTAATTTTATTCAAGAAAGCAATGAGTGACGATGCATTGTAAAAATAACAAGATGGGCATCCTACATAATTAAAGTGCTGGAGGCACACTATAGTTCGATAAAGATACGCCATTCGGTATCAATGGGACTGAGAGTTAGGATGGAATATCTGAATCTTAGAAAACCAACGCGGACTGCCTCGGAGGTGTTTGTAGGTACGGTTACAAAGCTGCGGTCTCGGGTTCGAATCCTAAGTCGGGCAAAATGATACTGGATTTTTCTATTCATTATCAGCCCGGAGTCAGAAATTTGTGCTCGATATAGCGATAAGCTCGCCCCCTATCACATCGTGAGACGGAACTTACAAGGCGAAATGTGCATGTCCTGGTAGCACCTTAACCTACCTCTTCTAGTTAAAAGGCGTGAGTTTATGTATGCACGTATGTAAAACCAACGCGGAGTAACTTGGCTCTTTTTTTTCTTTTGGAGAACAATATTGCCCCTGGGCCTTAGTGGCATGACATTTACATAATATAACCGCCTAGAGAATGTCCGATGTAAACGATTGTTAGAAAAACCGTTATAATGATTTATCCAAGTGGTTCGCCGTTCGCGATTCCGCCTCAACCCGAGTCAATTTAGTTTTCAGCAAACCGGCATGTTCACCAATGAGATATAACCATCTAATGTTGCTGTATACTCTATTAGGATTGCTATGCTCCCTATCAGGTACATTATGTAATTAAGTTGTCATGACAGCCTATAAAAAAGCTACTGCTGAGTAGTGAGTACGATCCCCCACTGCAGTTAAGACAGTTTGGGCGTTAGTCCAACACGCCGATTTAATGCAGTTTGGTATTCTAGTCATGTATTCAAAATTATTTGCGCTGAATTTTCGGTTATGTAGGATTTTTAACATGCAACATTCAAAGGTTGCGTTGTAAAGTAAGATTTGGGGCCCTATTATATTAATCCGAAACGAAGTTCGAAACTTCGGACGATCGAAGTTTATATACGATACGAATGTACCTACTCTGTAAAAGTTCGAATTTGTATAACGTACATCGTAACCATAAGTCTATTGTGGTCTATGGTTACGACCATAAGTCAATAACGATCATAAGTATGTGTAGGTACATTCGTATCGTATATAAACTTCGATCCACCGAAGTTTCGAACTTCGTTTCGGATTAATATAGTAGGGCCTTTGTTTCCATGATTGGAATCCACGACCTACGACTCTGAGGCTTGTTGCGTTGGCGGCTAAGCTATTATCTATTAATTGCAGTTGCTCACATAATACTACGTAGTTTTAGAACTTCATATTAAAAATATGTTTATGTTACCGACATGATATCTATTTTACATTACAATGCTATTGCTCTGGGTACAGTGCAGTGCAGTGCGGTACCCTTATATAACAATAACCTACTACAGTCATTTGAATAAGAAGTTTGTCGTCGCGTCGCGGTAACAAAATATGTATTGAAATAAATAAATAATTGGTCATTGAGTTAACCTACGTAACGGACTTTGATGGAAAAACGAGGCCCGCTATTTAAGAATTGTGTATTATGTGACTATCATTTACTTTTTGTACATCACAATACAACTAAGAAAATAAAGTTGTATAGAATAATTAATGTTCATCGACTTCATATTCAACTCTTGTAAAATATTATAATGGATAAGTGCTCATCACTCGTATTAACCGTGTCATTATAAATGTAAAAAGTGCAAGCAGTAAAAAGATTTGCGGTTAAAAAAATATATTACATGATAAGTAAAGTTGGACTCTAACCAATATCACGTAGAGGTCTGCGGTCTTGAACTAAAAAGAATCGTGTCTCCACAATTAGGTTGTTATGTAATACGAGTATATTTTGGATGTGTGATTTTATACGCTTCCGGAAATCTCTACACTTAAAAGTTCTCTGCTGGTTTATATCACTAAAGATTCAACTTCTTTTGAAGTAGCCGTATTAATCGACAATTAAAATTACAAGAAAATACAAAGAAGTAGAGCCACGCTATTGTCAGTCATGAGTCAACATTAATGGGCAGGATCGTCCGGGGCGGTACCACTGTCTATTTGGAAATCAACGTGAAGCGACAACTTCGATGTTGCGTTTTATTCAGTGATTGCCGCATCCCCCTTTTCTTCTTCCAATCCTTTCGAATTTCCGCTTTCCTCCCGATTTGATGGGCCTGCAAAACATGCTTGATTTGGATCATTTGCGTTGTGGATATTCTCGGGCGGCAGTGATCACTTACCTGTAAGCTCGTTAGCCGGCTAACTATGCAATAAAAAAAACAATACATATGTGTAAAGGCGCTCGTGCCTCTTACTTGAATACTCACAAAAATTTAATTCTAAGTATGCAAAATGCTATCCGTGAACTATTAAACCGAAAATTCACAGTGAGCCTCTTATGACCTGGCATTATATAACATGATCTCATGCATCAAAAGCTGATGAAAATGCTACTTTGAGTGACGGCACCAATGGGCAGTGGTAAATCGTACATCAATGAGGCTACACGGTACCGGATATACCCGTTCGCTAAACCGCAGGTGATGGGAATGACTCATTGGCAGTTTTTTCTTGTTACTATCTAACTTAATTAATGATCTTCGATTTTTTTCCTCAGACTATTATTAATTACATAAAGAAATATTTTGCAACAAATTGTAATATAAATTAAGCAAAAGTAAACTATTTACTGAACTATGACGAGGGAAGCTACGGAAGCCGAACATTTTAAATATTAGGATACTGCACCCGACCCAAATAAATTTGTACTGTGTAAAAATATTTTTAAGTGTGCAATTTTAGGTACAAGGGCCATTAACATAAAACATATTTGTTTTGACGAGGAGTACAGTTGGTTATTTAACGGGCTGCAATACCTTTGTTGCATTTTCTTTCATTCATATTTTCTTCATGAATCACTTGGTTAAGGAAAGGTGAATGTCATATAGCTTAGTTTCAAAATGCTGTGACATCATTATGTTAAAGCTCTGTGTTGGGTTGTCGAAATTGTGACGATGTCTCCTCGGACATTCTAGAAGATCTCCCAATTTCGATAAATTCGTGGCATAAGGTAGCCATTCGCTATTGTTATACGATTTGAGAAATTAACGAATTTCAATAAATTGCGGTTTGGAAGTCGGAAAACTGGTGAACTAGATTGCCCAATCGGTGTATCGAGGTTAGGTACTTCAGCAATTGATAACCCGTGCACGCTGCCTCTTAAGGAAGAAGGTAATCGTATTCATATGCGTAATTGAAACGATAGGTATTTGTATATTTTTTTTAGTTTCCTAAAACTAATAAGCAAGTTTTTTTTAGTAAGTACTTTGTGCTGTCACTAATAAGTACGTCGCTAATTTAATCAGCCCTTTTGCAGTTATTAAAGGCAATGCGGGCGTAGATAGTGCTTTCCTTATACCTAAGTATCGCAAAAAATATGATAAGTCTGCTATGTACCTGTACTTGAAATATATAGCTTTTTAATGTTTGACTTTTGACAGCGTAAGTGATAATGTGCGTTCATTATCACCTGTATGGGCATCTCGAAATGTAATTACCAATGCCATAAAAAGAATAATTCGACTGTAATTATTAGTGTTAGCATTGTTCCAGGAAGTGTTAAGTGGATCGAATGTATAAAAAGTAAGCAAAGTTGTGGATTGCGCGAGTTCAATCTACTATTTCGTGTAATGTTGTTCATATGTCGGTATTGGTAGAAGCTGATGGCTGTCAACGATGCGGTGTGATGGATGACTAGCGACAATGCTCCTTAGGGGACGCATGTAGGCGGCGTCTTGACAGCCAAAATCTGCACTTTCCTTTGACTTTCTCTCGGAGGTGCGAAAGGTGTTCATTTCAATCGGGTGGCTCACAATAGTTATTCGGTAGCGGCCGGTTCATAAGTGCGCTCCATACCACGCGTTCTAATCACACCGCAAGAGCGACCGTGCCGGCCGGCCCCTCGTTACGAGAAGGGTGCATCGCGAACGTTCAGATATTCAAAGTACCTGCATGATAGTTCCGAGTGAGTGTTTATAAGCAGGCCCACGGGTGTCGGAAACCGATTCGTGTTGCAGCCGGTGAGGTGCGATGTGACGCAGCCATGGCTTTGAGAACGGACATTGTGACTGTAGCGTTGTTTTTCGTGCTACGAGCCGGTGCGCCTGCGCGATTTCCCGTGAGTACAACTTGTTTGCGAGGGCGGGCGGCTTTACGTTTTCACGCTATTCTTACTATCAGACATAATGTGCGGAATGTTATTACGTCTCGTTGTTTATATAAATAATCACACGTAAGCATTTACTGAGGAATCATTTTATAGTAAAATAATTATGAGATAATTGGGAAAATATCATGTTTTAAATTGCTACCGTTTTTCATAAGATAATGTGCATATGGTTACAGCTATAATAGTTATAATAGTAATAGTTATAATTATTGGCGCATCGTACACGATGGATATTACTATGCAAATGTAATGTTATCAATTGCTTATGTAAAGACGTCGTTAATGCTTTGTTTACTGATTAGTCATTATGATTAGACTATAAAACAAAAGATAATACATTTTCTTTTCACAGTTCTATGTCCAATATAATATTACAATAATTAAATAAGCTATATTTCTTTACTCGGTTTATCCACAAGGTCATGCCATGTTTTCCTAAGGAGGAGGCAGAGTTGATAAGTGCTACACGTATTTTGGAAAGCTTATTTTCGTGCGCTTATACGGATAGGAGGCTAGCTTATCGCCGTGCCGGGCACAAATTGCAATCTGAAAATTTTCAAGCGGAACATCTTCCACATAATCCTACGTCCCATCGATTCGAAACCGTATTCTCGCGCTTCACATCCCAGGCTTTCACTATAACAATAAGATAACTAATTTTTTATAACAAAATATGCCAGATTTATTTAATTTTATACTGAAAAATAAGACGTAGATAGTTTGTCTCACTTCTAAGAAAATGCAATTTGTTTAAGTGTTTTAAAACTTTGAATAGAAATACGGTAAAATAAAAAGGTATGTAGCCATAACATAAACATATACATATAGCCAAAACAAAGGATAATAACTTAATGATACACCCGATAAGATTAACCACCACATTGGTAACGAATGGTTGATCCTTTATTAGATTAGTGCAGTAATCATTCTTTATTTCTTTATCTTCTTGTTCGTCCTTTTTCTTTTAATTCGCAGTCGGTTCTCATCACTCAGGTAGTCCAAGAAGAGCTCATGATTATTATACCCTTGGATTTAGCCATGACTATAAGTTCGGCGAAATTTAAGGTCACAAGTGCATCTCTCCCTTCGGGCTTGGGTGTGTTACTGTATGTAACAAGTGGATTCACATTTAGTCCTAACAATGTGGATTATATCCAGATTTATTATGTTTACTAAATAATCATCAATGCAAATATGAAAGTGGATATTGAACATCCATTCAAGAAATAAATATTTATAAAATTACCTAATAATAGGTAGGTAAATGTAAAAATGTCTTGCTAGTATTTTTCCTAGTCCCGTTACTTCATGGGCGTAGATACAACGGAATATGATTATCCAAATGAACTACGTTAATGTTTTCATTAGGTGCCCACACAAGCATATAACATAACCCAAGGGAGTATCGATCGTACAATGGCGGCGCGGTGTGCCACATTGACTCATTGTTGTGATCGCGTGAACACGTGTTTGCAGGAATGCAGTAGAAAAGCTTTTTCAATACCGAGTCAAAATCAAGCTGCGAAATTTTATTTATAACTCAGAACTCGCTTGATTATAATTCAGGCCTAGTAATGATTGCAAAAAATAGGGACAAAAAGATATTGTACCTTCCATCGTTATTATTTTTACGTAACGCTTAAGTACGCACATCTTCGAAAAATGTAACTTTCACTAAATTGTGGTGCATTTTAGTTTAGGATTTTATTTTGGCAATTACATTACATAATATAATGGTCGGTGCTCAGTGATACTGGATCACGTCTCGGGTTACACAAGCGCTAACGTCACGTAGTTTTTCAATCGGCGCTCAATGATTCATAGTCGTGGCTTTATGTCGCGGCATGGCGGGTTGCGCCGGACGCGGGGCGACGCCGCGCCGTCGCAGCGCCGCGCCGCACCGCGCCACCCCCGCCGTCGCCCGCCGCGACGTGCCTGCAGCCTCCAAGTAATTGAGATCGATGCCGGTAACTTTCATCATCAGCTACATACCACCGTAATACAACCGAATATCGGAAATTAAACCAATTAGCGGATTGCGATTACCATTCCGGTACTGCATTGTCTTGTTTCGAAGAAAAGCAAAAACAAACAGTTTTACTTTCCCCTTTACTCCGTTTGCATCCGCTAATGTTGAACTCGCACTTAGCTGACTCACGTGGTGTTGATTTCGGTTTCACTCTATCAGTTTGACTGACTTGCCAAATCGTGTTAGGCATCGGCTCTCATAAGCACAATACGTTTGGCAAACAATGTCGCTTTTTATTGAATATTGTCTGCTATATGAAGGTCATCATGTACCATGCGATGATTTCGTTAAATAAGAAAAATAATAACTTTTACCCTTTGTTCAATGGGGTCTTGAAAGGCTCTACACTATCTACGTTGCTCAAGTTTATGATCAAAACTTCACTATTAAATAAAGTTTGGATTGAACCATTAGCATCTAATGACCGTATAATGCTGACTTACTTGGTGACGAATGTATAAAATGCAAAAGGAGTACTCAGACAGAGATCGTTGACCGTGTAGCTACGCAGACGTATACACAGACAGGCGAATATTGATCGATCTCATTCTTGGCAGATATTATCACGTGTGCACGATATTTGGTAAAGGGAATACAAGGGAAACCTCGTAGCAAATAGCAATTGATTTATGCTACATTAAAGATATCTGCATTTACGTTTCTTTTAGGCATATCTTTATAAAAATGTTTGTTCTCATTTATTTTTACAAAAAACGACAATTTGGAGACAGTTAATTATGATTATTAACATGAGTATGTGTCGTACTCACTCGTGAGCTCTATAAAAATAAGTGTGGGAACGATCGCAACGCAGATGTGTGTTGCAGCGCGTCATGACAATGCGAAAGCGCCCACGAGATGTCACGCTCCTTGTCGCCATCCTCGGCCCGACCTACTTTGTCATACCATTTATCGTACTCTTTTCAGTTTCTTTTTATGCGCTATTGATGTCCACATTGTCACATGTCCACTCACCGAGGCTTGAATTATTTTTATACGACATCTATTATAATATGTTGGGAGTTTATACTGTAAGTCATTGCGGTTAATTGAAGGCAGAGTTAGCCACTTATGGTTTAATAGGGCGCTGTAACACTATTCTAATTGTTGTCGGGTTTTAGTTATGTACCTACTCTTGTATTTGGGTAAATCAAACACGCGATGTAGACGGGCGTTAGTAATTTCAAAACCGTTTTAATAGATTCTTGAATGTTTGAACTAAATATTTGCTTAAGGTTTTGTTTTGTTGATTATGAAAATGTAAAGATTAAATATTTCGATTTTTACCAGATAAAAAGGAAGCTAAAAAAGTGCATAATATAACAATAATATCTTAAGCCATTCCATTTTAGCTATAAATGTACCTACTTATTTAGCTAACAAAGTTGAAATTGACTTCATTAATTAATTTGAATAGAAATCGATTCTTTAGTTATTTGGTATTTACAAACACGATCGGTCTAATACGTGACTTTAATTTTATATTGTTGATAAAGAAGTAGACAATATTGCACAAAGCTTTCACTTTTCACAAAAAATCGCAAATGGTTTTATTATCTTAAATGATTATAATAGGTACTAAATACCTACAGTTGTTTGGGCTAGTAGTAAACTGGAAAATGTGCTTTATAGCAATTAGTAAATATATTCTATAAATCTATACATATAAACACGATACAATAATGCCGATCTGGTGGACACCGGATTTACACTGACTAAATTTGAAACAACACATTTCCATCGGGCATTTTGACGGGTTTTCCACTATAATTTGCGATGCGGTTGCAATATGGACGTATACTAATATCCTGGCACCAGGTTTTGAGTACGGTATTCTCGCTCAACGTTAGATCAAAATTGTTTTTTCATGCTGGTTTATGAGACCGTAGTGCTTCTCGGTCGTGCCGATTTATTTGTTGTGTAGCATTTGGGTTTAATGGACTCTACCATTTACAATTTTATTTGTATGGATCTGTAACCAGTAATAGTAACTTTATACGTATAAGTAACATATAACATGGGATAACTTACATACAACCTACAACTTGCTTGCCGTAAATTACTAAATAGTTCGTTTTAAGGGCTTCTACAGTATATAGAGACGTTAAATAATTATCGAATAGGCCGGTACATATTGCTTCCATTTTTCTTAGACGGGCTTAGAATAACTTCATATATAATTTAAATAAAACTATACCAGTAGTCATGTCTGACTGACTGACTGAGGGATGAGAAATATCTCAGTCGACAAAAGCTGTAAAGTTAAAAAAAAATTAAAAAATAAACCTAATCCGCGATAAAATCCGTAAATAATAGTTTTGTTTGAATGTGTAACATTCGCGTAAATCTAAGAAACCACTATACGTAACTACAAATTTAAGGCCTTGGAAGAAACTTGCTTAGCATTGTCTTGTAAAGATTGCGAGTTAATTAATTAGTACTTTAGTTGCCTATGGCCTCTCTCAATTGAACTCTCGATTTGAGTCATGACTTGTAAAATGTATTTAATAACCCATGTAGAGTTGCGTTTTGTTCCTCATTTATTTCAAATTTACTCAGGATTTCTATACAAAAGGATATATGGATACTATCCATTTCTGTACCCTTCATTATTTGTATCTGGCATGGTAGGTAGAGATACTTTATACCTGAGACGTCTAGTATCAGTAATTATCCATTATTGTCTCTTACTGAGGAATAAAATAGATAACCCCGTTGTGCTGGAGCAAATATATCTTTACGTCCCTCAGCACTATGTTAGAGTAGGCAGTCGACGTCGACATCGGTTGTTCGCATGTCCAGCCCCTATGCAGCTTGGTAGTGCTACCAATACTCCAACAGCCAGAGCTATAAATCTCTTAAATGCACTTACTGAACAGGTCCAAGGTGTTGATATTTTTTGTGACAAGCTTGACAAAATCAAAAATGTGTTACTGGTTCATATTTCAATTTATATGTCTAAAATTATTTGTGTTAAGAATAGTACTAAGCTCATTTAATGTAAACGTGTTGGCACATTATGCTGTAAGTTTGCATTGTACATTTAATAATAAATAAATATACGGAATAGAATGTATTAAGATTTTCACAAGAATACTCATGTTTAGCTAAATACTTCCATAGATGATAAATTAATTAAAGGAAGACTCGTGAGTTAGAAATAGGAACCGAGGAGCGTGCTTGAAGAGATTAATGACAGTTGATGAAGCGAAAGAGGTATGTTTGCGCTTGGCGCTTTATATTGTCTCGACTCCCTCCCAATAGGGTGAAGTCGTGGGCATATTATATATTTTATAGTAGTTGTAAAAAATCTTTACGACGTACGTACATCGACATTCTATATGGCATAAAGGGTGAAGATTCAGGGTGTCCACACAACCGTGCGTGTATTCCTATAATGCTATTATTATTTCCGGAATAAACTTGTGTAGTAGGTAATTTGTAATTTTCCAACGAAATTTGTGTCAGGATATCGTTCTGTATAGTTAATTTATTTATTTTTGTATTCTAACTTAAGGGTGCATATGTAGAGCAGGTATTGTGAATTAACAGTTTTGATTAAGGATGAATAAAAATATGTAGTTTTGGAAATAATCAAGCTGCGGAAAAACTAGCATTGTATTTAGCCATGATGTTTAGGGTGTAGATAAGTTGCCATCTGCGTATTGTATTAGCCAAAAAAACTTATTAAGAGCTACATTTATATTTATAAAAGATGATGCAACAACGATTTTTGTAATATACCTGCCAATGTTTGTGATATGTTCAGGAGTTGTTGCCAATAAACGGATGGTGGAGCGGCGCGGGGCGGGACGCGGGCGGCGGCGGGGGGGACGGCGCCGACGTGCAGGTAGTGTACTTGCCCGCACTGCTGCCGCGGGAAGCGCAGTCCTCGTCAGACAACGGACACGATGACATACCTCTGCCGTACAATTTCGATGCCTTTGGGCGGTAAGGTTTTGTTTTATGGTATAGCAACTTGGAATGGCTTGTATTGAATAAAATATAATTTGTAAGATTTTGATTGTTTGATTTACAACATTACAGTGGATATGAATTTAGTTTAATAGATGCCAGTAAATAAATAAAGAAGAAAAAATAAGATGGACATTCTTGGTTCGAGAAATATTGTTTATGCACATTTTTAGCTCCCATTAAAAAAAACTACTATTAAACCAAAACGCAATTTTTTTAATAAATTTTATGGCTTAGTAAAAAAAGTTGTGAATTTATTGCAGGAATTTCGAGCTTCAGTTGGTGCCAAATCGTCGCTTGGTGGCGCCACAATTCCGCGTATGGTCTGAGAGTGGCGAGGAAGAGCCTCTGTCAGCCGTGGACTCTTCTTGCCACTTCCTCCACTCCGGGCCGGGAGCGGTCGCCGCTTTCTCCGCATGCAAAGACCACGCTCTCGTAAGCATCACAAACTATCTCTTTCGAAAGCTATTACTTTGTCAATAGATTTGATCGACGTATCCCGATTGATAATGCTCAATTTGTGATAGTACTACTATTGTTCATTTTTATAATAGGTGTGTTTCGATGATTGTCTATCAAATTTTAAAAGACTAATATTTCGCTCCGAGAAAGTGATTCTTAGTAATCAATCAATTATGTTGTCTACTTTGCATAATGTACAAGGTGAACATTGAACAACGCATAATCAATTTTAAAATAAAAGTTTATTATATTCTTCTGGGGTCCAGTTCGTAGTACCTTTACTTTAAGGACAATGTATTGATTTTTCAGCATGGTTTGATAGTGGTTGACAACTCTACGTATGAGGTTCGACCATTACCAGTGGGCGCAGGTCGGGCTAATGGAAGTGGTCGCACAGCTCACGTCATCAGACGAGCCCCACCTCCCACTCCCCCTGTGGATGACGCCCGCCCCCTCCGACCCAGGCCTCGGCGACCACGCTCCAAGATCAAGCTTGGCCCCGCCAGCTACACCATCGAAATAGCGCTGTTCCTCGATGAAGCAGCGTATAAAATGTTCTACCCGTTCCTCAATTATAATGAGGCTGATTTGCGTGATATGCTCCTGGCTTATATTAACGGCGTGAGTTTCTTGTTATACATTTGGCTAGCTTTTATTACAGATTAGAGAATGATATATCCAAACCGTTGATTAGTCGGAATTTTAAAGAAATAACAGTATGAATTCAATTCTCGATTGAAGAAAAAACTAAAGAGCACGTTATGTGACCTGGAGGTCATATTCTAAGTCGGTTAAATTAAAAAATGTCTGGAACTAGCACGAATTATTGTATTAATCATTATTTAAAAACGATTTATTTGTCACTAGTTAAGTTTATTACATTGTAAGGTTCGTCTTCGAGTCGTTCTTATCGGACAGTTTTTTGTCCGCAACGCCGGATGGAAGTCCCGATAACGTGACAAGTCATCATATTTTAAGATTCTCGGTTTCCTGTTCAGATAAGCTAGTATCATATGTAAAATTTTATGTGGATGAATTATGGGCCCCTGGTGCCAAAAAGTGGGACAAAGATGTTGAAAAGTTATTTTTTTTATATACATTTGTCTATATGAGGTTTTTTGTGCTTCTTTCAAAAATATTTGCTTTTCTTTTTTTTACTAGTTTTACTGAATGATGTTGCAAAATTAAACGTATTACAGGACTAATCATTTTGTGACCAGCGGGCTCACTAATGTTTACTCTTTAAACTGCTCTTTATGAGAGCTGTGCGATGTCGATCTTTTGGCCAACAACTTTGATGAATAGGTGCCTAAATATGTATAAATTCATAGAAATATTAGATACTGATTTCTTCTCGATTATATTGCAGGTTCAAGCGCTGTATCAGCATGCTTCACTTGGTACACATATCCAATTGTCTCTCGTGAGGCTAACTCTACTGCGCTCGCAGCCAGCGGCACTGCCCGCTGACGCGGAACGAGGACACCTGCTGGACGCTTTCTGCGCTTACCAACGATCCCTCAATGTGGAGGATGACGACGACCCTGAACATTGGGATATGGCTCTGTTGCTGTCTGGGTATGCTTTTCTTTATAATTGTAGTCAGCTTGAGTTCTGAGCTGGAAGGACCATGATACCGGCATATATCTACCCGGCGCCTTCGCTGTACTAGAAGGGCTATGCAGTGTATTGGTAAAAAAATATTTTTTATCGTACCTGAGTTCATGCTGCTGGTTGGCAACAATTTGTTTTATGGTATGTCATAAAAAGATAATCTAGACAACCATGATACCTTATTGTAAATGTGTTCTCGTCATTTGCCAATGAAAATTGCAAATTGCTCGTAAAAAGGAGGAAGGGAATATTACCCAAAATTCCCTGGGCTGGGTATTAAAGTTGTCGGCAAAGTTATCATTTGATGTCAGATTTTGAAGTAGTGGTTCAAGACCGGTATAGTGAGATCCTTACATGTTTTAGAGCTTTGGTAATAATTACAATAGGCAGCATTGCGTCATTTGATGTACACGTTACTCTAATAACTAGATGTTGGATTCTAATGTTCGGTTCGTATATTTGTGGTGGTTGCAGACTGGACTTCTACTCGGTGGAGGGCGGGTTGCGCAGCGGCGTGACGATGGGCCTGGCGCCGGTGGGCGGCGTGTGCCTGGCGCCGCACGCGTGCGTGGTGGCCGAGTTCGGCACGCGCGACCTGCTGGGCCGCCCCTACCCCTCCGCAGGATTCACCTCCGTCTACATCCTCGCGCACGAGATCGGACACAAGTCCGTTACCATACACTATACTTTCAGTTTTTATATGATTGCTTACATTGATTGAAACCGGACTATCTTGATTTTTATCCATGTTACGCAATAATTCGGCTTATTACTTATAGCATTGCTGACGTCGCCCCTTACAGCAACGGGGATGGAATATTATCGACGTAATATGTTTCTGTAGGTAAATCGGAACCTACATCGGAAAAATATGTATACCTATTTTCTAAATTCTGGGATATCTTTGACATGCACATGACATGTCTTTTCTTACGTATCCAAATCAATAACCCCTACGCAACATATGCATACCTACATACATATCTCTCTTTCTCTTTAGCCACAGGAAGTCCACAGTTAATCCTAGGCCTCCTCTAAAGATCTCACATTGACCTGTTGAAAGTGGCCTGCATCATATATCAAGGCAGTTCATTACAAATTCAAAATCATGCAAGGACGTAGTAAGGTATCTTTTTTCTTATCACTGCAGAGGTAAAAAATACGCATCCGCATGCTCTCTTGGTAGGGTAATTCGATTTTCACAATTTTACCCCTTAATTTCAGTCTGGGCATGCACCACGATGGAACCGGGAACACTTGTGCTCGCGACGGCTACATCATGTCGCCGTCCAGAGGCACCAATGGAGAAGCGTCGTGGTCAACTTGCAGTGCACGAGTGGTAGCTGAACTTCAGTAAGTATCCGTGATAGACATTCTTTTCCTGACATTATAACAATCACTCCATTTTTTATTATTTATACATTAGTATATTGTTGGTATTAGGTAAATGATGATGATTATAACAAATCCCTTTTAGATGATACGCTCTCAGAGTGTACTGTGTAGGATTCCATCTGTTGGGATTGTCCTATTTTCCAATGAGTAAATGAAGTGACCTTATACCTTATATACCTTAGCTAACTGGGTACTTCTAGTGTTCATATAGTTACGGAGTACCAGTAATATCCATGATTAAAATTAACATCCAAAAATTGGTTCGCATAGTTTCAACAATCAATGCAATAGTATTTATATATACCCTTATTTATCCATGACGTAGACACAATAATTACTTTTTCATGGGCTGTCTTCTCATTAAATCGCTGGTTTGCTTAATTTAAAGTTTATGTCATGTTTTTTTTTACATTTCTATAAAGTTTAATATAAAGACTAATGTGGATGTTTTATATTGTTTTCTAGATGGGCGACTTGTCTTCTAGATGGTGGCGAAGAAGATTTGGATGTGCCGAACGAACTTCACCACGAGAGATTCGGCGGAGCGCCCGGTACCGTTTGGACTGCAAAAAAACAATGCGAGGTATTCAACATATTTATCTATCGCTTATTATTGTTCTGGGTGTTTGTTAGACCGAAAAGTATCTCGTAGTTTCTGATACCCACGACATAAGACTCGATCTTAGTGTGGGGTCAGGACTATGTATGCGACTGTTAGGCGTATTTATTTATTTTATTCAAAGTGGTAGAGTGTTTCTGTAGGTCCTTAAAGCTAAAATACAAATGATCGGTTTCATAGAGCCACTATACTACGAGAGATGACAACCAAAATTTTTGTCTCATAGCAATACGGCCACAACCGCATCAAATTGATAGATTTGATTATTTCGAACTCGAAAATACCATTTTCAGACATTTTTCGCGTAGCGTTTGACCTAACTGAATTTTCAAAAATGTCAACAAATTTTACCGGACTGTATTATAGCAATCTGTCTGATTTTCTGACTGTAGTTATATAATAGCTATAAGATACCGAAAACATATTTTTCAGAAGTTAATAGTGTAGCGCGAACCCAAAAATTAATTTAAAAATTAAAAATGAGAGAAAAAAATATCATGATAGCAATCCGTCTGAAAATGTTCTTTACGGGTAAATTAGGATTAGTTAATAGGAAAAAAAATATTTTCAGAAGGAAATTTGGATGCATCAAATTTTGAGACCATTCTAAATATGTTAAGGAATTTTACCGATCGGTTTTGGTCGTCATCTCTGGGATTACTAGCAATGTCCCAAAAATAAAACTGATAAGATAACAAATATTCGCCGCAAACATTTCGCCAGTAAATGCACCAAATTATACCGTTCAGCGAGAGGCAACAATTTAGACGGTTGATCTGCTCTCTATTTTTCTTATATGTTCTATAACTATAAATAACTATTTATAGAATATTTACTGGTTGAAGGGATCTTGGGTTGTTTGTGTAGGTTGTTTGGTTTTGCTACTGTCAATGAGCAGTCTTATAGCTTACCATCAGGCGAATTGCATACCTAATCAAGTAGTAAAAGTTCTAGAAGGTACCTAATAATTTAAAGAACTAAGAACTTCAGATAAAATGTTGCATAATTAAATTATGATTAATATAAAATTTTTGTATCATCAACATTATGTAGGTAGGTAGGGTTGATTGTTCTATACTAGGAAACCGGACATGCTAAATAGGACCTTACGACTCTTAAATTTTAATTATGGCTAACACGAACGAAGTCTAGGAAGTCGACGCTTAGAGACGAAATGGGGAGATTCGAAGGAATACAAAGGTTACCGACATATCCCATAGGATTAGTAAGTTCAACTGGCAGTGGGCCTGGCACATAGCGCGTAGAACAGATGGCTTTTGGGGCTGAAAGGTTCTAGACTGGAGGCCATGTACAGGCAAGCAAAATGTCCGGCGCCCGTCTACAAGGTGGACGGACGAACTGACTAAAAATGCAAGAAGTCGCTGGATGCTTCTGCTTGCAACAGGTCGATGTGAAAATCCTTCGGGGAAACGTATGTTCAGCACCTTTTATGGCTTCAGCAGTTGACTTCCTGTGACTTCGCACCAAACATATAGGTTGCATTGTTGTGTTGAGATCCTGCTGCGCGACGTGGACGCTGCGCCGGCGGGTGTCGCGGCGGGGGGCGCGGCGGGGGGCGCGGCGGGCAGCGAGGTGTGCGCGCAGCTGACGTGCCGCTCGCCGCACCGCGCCGGCTACTACTACGCCGGACCCGCGCTGCCAGGCACGCCGTGCGGGGACCGCAAGGTAACTACACCTTCTGCAATACAACACTTAGTACAAAAACACAGCTAAATTTGCAGTGGTGGGAGAGGAATTATTCAATTTCGTAATGATACAATAATTGTAACTTATTACCTTTTTTTATTTATTTTTTATCCCTTAAGAAGATTAAATTAGAATTTAAATTCAATATAGCCGTTCGCCATTTAAAAATATAAATAGACGGTTATAAAGTTCTTCATCGGTTTTAAATCAGTAAAGTCCCTAAGTTCAGTAAAACCCACTTAATCTGTTTTATTAAGAGACCGCGATTGAGCTATGATCTTGAAAGGATGGTCGAAGCTAGATAACAGAATCCAATCATCATTTTCAATTACATAAATTACGAAACGTCTATGTCTATTAGCAACTGTTGATAATGATAATTTTCTCTCACATAGTGGTGTCAAGGCGGAGAATGCGTGCCGTCGGGAGAAAGTCCGAGCTCAACAAGCAAGCCTGCAGGAGTGTCTCCGAGCAAGCCGGGCTGGGGCGGCTGGAAGGAAGGCGCGTGTCAGTCCGGCTGCACGGTCAACGGCAAGGGCTTCCGTGAGCGACGCCGCGTGTGCCGCACTAGTAGCACCTGCGAAGGAGCCGCCTATGATGTCGTTGTGTGTGATGATACTAAGGTTGGTGTGGTAGGGGTTTATTATTACTTCGATTTTTTGTCATGGCTGGCTTTCATGTGACGGTTGAAAATATTGGAGGTGCAGCCTACAAAAAAGCTACGCGGCGGAATTGCATACTCGTCTGAACGGCTCCACGATGATTGAGTGTTATGTCGTTTAGCAAAGAGCACTACTCTTTGCTAAACTAGTAATATAGATTCCCATAAGGATTAACTCATCATGCTTACATTTCTTATTAATCTAATTAAACGAATCAACAAGTAACTCAATGATCGTTTAATTTTTTATCAACCGTCATCAATATAAATAATTATGTTCAAATACACCTGAGCATTAAGGTTGAATTTAAATGCACTGTTAACTTATATTCCTGATAGAAATAATCATAACATTTCTGTCGCCAGTACACCAAACATTCTAGAAAGTTTTCCTTTAAAAGTTTTTTGATGGGGAACCAAAATTACTGACAATTGCTGAGATTGCGTCTTCACGTACTGGCCTGGAGCCTGAAAGGCCGAAGACTCTTCATGCCCTTCCTTCTTCTTATTAATGGAGTCGTGGAAAGAACGTTTAAGCCTTGAAAAAGTAAATGCAATTTGCATAATTTTCACCTGCAATATTTGTGGATATCCCTCACCCACTCTTGACAATAGCCTAGTTTGCCATAGCCACACTTTCCACAAAGTGTAAACACGTTAATACGTGTAAATTTCGTTTACAAGTGTGTTAGTGGAGAAGTCAGCTCTTCCACGGTCTGTCTCCAAACGCCACGGTCATAGGTTTTGGATCGCTGTGCAAACACGCCAGTTATGAACCACAAATATTTAAACTCGTGTCCAAGTGTTTTTGTTGTTTTTTATTAGAAATGTTTAACAACCGGTTTTGATAGATTATCAGCAGGTTCTTAGTTTGGACCATTTATTACAAGGACTTTTGTGTCGTGTGGAACAGGATACGATGAGTTGTTGTTCAATTTACTAATAGATGTGGATTCTTTTATTCCCATCTATGAATAGAAGTATGAATATAAGACTGACGACGGTAGTAATTATGTTAATTGTGTGGTATTGGAAATTTACAAAAGTGACATGGCCTTATAAGATATAAGATCAGACATGCAATATAAATATTATATTAACAAATATGTATATATAAGGTCACACTGGTATCTCCGTAGAAATAGGAAACGTGCCATTAGTGCCATGCAGAATTTCATCAATCTTTAAAAACTCGCACGGATTGTCATGTCGTGTTAATTGAGCTCAGTACTTTACAGTTTACAGCTATGCTGCTTCTAGAATAATGGAATAATATATTCTCAAGTGCGTGGTGGCCTGTTGGCAAACGGACTAGACGCGACTGCCAACATGTTCGCGGTGGTTGCGGGTTCGAATCTCAGGGCACACCTCTGACTTTTCGGAGTCATGTGTGTATTGATAGTCAATCACCACGCACTAAAACGGTGAAGGAAAAAATCGTGAGCAAACCTGCTTACCGTAGTGATTTATAAGAATTTATATGGTATGTAAATCCACCAACCCGCACTAGGCCAGCGTGGTGGACTATATGGCCTAACCACGCTCAATCGTACTTTTGATTGTAGAGTAGACCCGTGTCCTGCAATGGGACGTATATGGGCCGATATAAATAGACTTACTACTATTAACAGGTAACATCTAATGCAGTAGAGTAGGCCAGAATTTTAAATTACAATACAATAATACCACTAACTAATACCAACATGTACCTATACTATTGGCCTCCTTGAAATCCGGCAGTGATTAGTGATATATTAAAAAAAAAGAAAATTCAGTCTATCCCCAATAAGCCAGCGTGATGGACTATGAGCTAAGCATATTTAATCGTAGAGGAGGCCGTGCCTACCCATGATTTGTTTATATGTTAACTGAGTCGAACGATACTTCCAGTACCTTTTACACTCCTTATATCAGGTCATATGGACATGTAGGATTTCATTGAATCCACGTTTGCCTTACAACCCCAGGTGACATTGAGCCAAATTTGAAAAATACTGCCTGGCAATTTTATAATAAAATAAAATGAGATTTTAGTTTTCAAGGGGTTTGATGAACCGTGTAAATACAAGTCTTTTTACTGCTCAGGTTAGCTCTCGAACCCAACTGAAGTTCAGCTATGTAATAAAAGCACTCGTATTTATATGGGGTGGCCTAAAATCATGAAAACTAAGATCACAATATTTACAGAAAAATAATTCGGATTTTTTACAATATCATCTGAGGTGATGAGAAACAAGTGAGCTAAATTAAATAATGTATTTCAATATCATCCAATATATTTTGTGGACGTCAATGAACTGCCTTGGTGCCACAGCTGTACTGCGGTACGATTTTAAAGTTGTGGTCTCGGGCCGGGCACTGATCTGGCTTTTCTATTCATTGAGGTATATTGCTCATACCATCTTATATTGTTTCATTCTATGGCCTATAATGACTCGATGGCGTGGTTGTACTACGATACTATTACAAAGCTGAGGTTTTGGGGTCCAATATCGGATCGGGCAAAGTAATATTATGTTTTTAATTCATTAACACACACTACAGTTAGGAATTTGTGTCCGATATTGTAATAGGCTCGCCTCTTATCACATGATGCGACGTAGCGTACAAGGCGTAACGTGGGTGTCCTGGTAACACCTCTGCCGACACCTTCTAAGAAGAAGACGTGAATTTATGTATGTATGTATGTATGTATGTATGCATGTATGTATGCATGTATGTATGCATGTATGTATGTATGTATATAATTGTTGCAGGTGTGCGGCAAGAAGAGTCGTGTGGGTGCGAGCGAGTACGCGTCGCGCAAGTGCTCTGCGTACGCGGCGCGGCTGCCGGCGCTGGACGCGCGCGGCGGCGGACTGCAGGCGCCGCACGACCCTAGTGAGTGTGCCTTATACTAAGTAGCTACGGGGGAATTGACATGTGTTTCATTTCCATGACTTGTACGCGGTAGCTTACGAGATCCTTTTGAATTAACACCTATTTTCTCGCACTAGAGGTGTTATGTCCCCTGGGTTCTACTGCTTTGATGCGTGAGCGGGGGCTCCGGAAACCCCCTTGAATTGGCGCTGACTATAGAACTATAAGTGTTCTGGGTGAGGTTGTAATGGTCTTGAATGAGATTTCTATAATATAAAAGTCTGTGCAAAAAACAAACAAAAAACTAAAACAAGAAGCCTCTGAAGCTATTTTTTTTTTGCAATGAGTGGCGAGATGAGCAAGCTGTTTGCCTGATGGTAAGCGATACCACCACTCATAAACAGTAGCAAAATTCCACTGCGCTCGCTATCCGGAGACATAAGATGTTAAGTCTCAATATGTCCAGTAGTTACTCTGGCTACATTGTCAATTCGTTCATTCATGTCATTGTCTTCAATCGGAAACACAACAGTACATTTACGCAATGTTGTTTCTCGGGAGAAACAGACATTGCGGTGGTGCCTACCCAGGCAGCATCTCCCATATAACACCTACCACCAGTAATAATTGGCAAAACCATAAAACCTTTTATTGTTTCAGCTCGCATGTGGATGGGTTGCGCGATATTCTGCAGGCGCTCCTCGGGCGGCGGGTTCTACGCGCCTCGAGTGGAACTCAACGACGCCGGCCTCGACCCATACTTCCCGGACGGAACGTGGTGCCACCACGACGGCTCCCAGAACTACTACTGCATGCAACATCACTGCTTGCCCGAGGTATGCTTATACCATCGCATATTAGAGTATTTATAATATAGAAGGAGCGCTGTCATACATTCGCGCCTTGAAAAACGTAGATATTTTCTTGTTCGCAATGTTGGTAGCGCCCCTATATTAGTGAAAATTGAATTAATTATTTAGCAATAAATTGTAATGATAAACAAAATGATATGTAACTATTATCCTTTTAAAACGAGTTTGAGTATAATTAAATAGGTGTAAACTATTTATTTTTACTTTTCTTTTCCAAGTAATTCATGTATGTTGGACAACATGTCAAATATCAGCCAATAGTAGCGCAGAAAAAGGTAGCCCGGCACCACCATTTTTATCTACGATTTTGGAGTACCAGCGCCCCCTCTATATTATAGATACTCTAAGCATCGCATATTGTTTTATTCTGTGACTTGACTGCCTCGGTGGCGTGGTTGTACTACGATTCGATTACAAAGCTGTGGTTTTCGTTTTGGAGCAGTTTGGAGCAGGAGACTGTCCCGCCCTCACACCCACCAGTGTAACTTTTGTGAGCCAGGATCAACAGTGGCACGCAAAATGATACCGAGCATTGAAGCTCGGCGAGTCTCCGGGAATGTGTAACTTGTCTTTAACCCGCAACGAAATTAATCAGAAAGTTAAATTAATAGGAGTTGCCCGAGGTATGCTTATACCATCGCATATTGTTTGACAGCCTCCGTGGTGTAGTTGGTTAGACGCCTGCTGTGGAACGAGAGGCCGCGGGTTCGATCCCCGCACCGAAACAAATATTTGTGTGAACCACAGGCATTTGGTTCGGGTATGGGTGTTTGTGAGACCGCAAAGTCTTTTTCTATCTGTCTGTCTACTGAGTTTATATTTAAATATAGTTTTAACGGACTCCTACCTTTTATATTTTTGCCCGATATGGCGTATACGAGCGTATGCTCGTATCACATCATAGGACGGAATATAAAAATGTGGGTGTTCCGGTAGCACCTATGCTTATTCCTTCTGGGAAAAACACATGAGTTTATTTAGGTATGTACTTTGGCTTAAGCGCTATCAAAACAAACTCGTCGTTGTAAAGGAGTTCCGTGATCCAGTATTGAGCGATTAAGGTATTGAGGGCATCGTATAAATAAATATTTTTATGCTCATACTTATGTCACTGCCCAAGCTGTTTCTATCGATCTCTTGGTCGTAAAGCAGTCCCGTGGTCAGTAGGCGATTATAGGTTGATACAGTCCAATACTGGTGTGTCAAAGTGACCTAGAAACAGATGTTAAGTGCAGTCCCGATGTCGTACCGGTCAAAACTATTACGAATCTGAATTTAGAAATAAACAGGATGAACACGAAACGTGACATAGTTGCGAAGGTCAATATGATGTATCAATAAACCCTGGTGGTGGTGGTCATTCTATCACCAGTAATATCAATTATGCTTAAACTTGCTAATCATATTCCATAGCTCGTTTCTGTCAGTCCTTTCGCCCTCGGCGAGAGGGCTATCTCCACACTTTATTAAAATGTTACATGTATTACACTGCGCTAAGTCTCAGGTGCAGTAAATTTTTCGTGTTAGTTTAAAAACCTATATTAATACACGCGTTAATATCAACCCAAATCAATATTCTGTCACCCCTTTTGCTGTAGAGGGAAGTGGTCAATTATTTGTTTCCAACACCTCCTATTTGTTTTTCTTTCTGATTAATTTCGATGCGGGTTAAAGACAAGCTAGTGTCCCTGAGAGACTCGCCGAGCTCCGGAGCTCCATTTAAATTTTTTGCGAGCCGCTGTTGATCCTGGCTGACAGGAGTTGCAGTGGAGGGTGTGAGAGTGGGAAAGTCTATATGCGTTAATTACAAACGTATAATGAGTATACGCAATACCGATGATATTCCAAAATTGACGCTGAAGTCTATCGCATCATAAGAGAAATGATTCTAGGTAAGGCCATAAGTTGAAATATTAATGCCAGTTGTTTTAGTGATCGAGTATAAGTAGTCAATCCCACGATGCGAGTGGGCACGAATCTACTGGTGGTAGGTCTCTCATATGTGAGAGGCCATCTGGGTAGGTATCACCGCAATGTCTATTTCTCCCGTGAAACAACACTGCGTAAATGCACTGTTGTGTTTCGGATTGAAGGACATTGTAGCCAGAGTAACTACTGGACATATTGAGATTCAACATCTTATGTCTCAGGATGACGAGCGCAGTGGAATGTTGCTACTGTTTATGAGCGGTCGAATCGCTTACCATCAGGCGAACGGCTTGCTCGTCTCGTCATTCATTGCAATAAAAAAAAAACATAATTTAATGTAAAAGAGAACAAGTTTTAAACATGTATAATTTTTAGCACTTCTCACAAATTCGTCATAAACCTTTTTGCAAGTAATTTTTTCATTGGCCTGTTGCTGTACAAAATGATTTTCTGTAAGTTAACAGATGGCGTCATAATGTCTCATTACTTTGTATTATCATGGACATTTTCTGTATGACGAATACACATCATACTCGGGAATTTATTTATTAGTGTTGTTTTAGTTAAATATTTAACTAAAGGAAGTAATGAATATTCAAATTTAAATATAACTATTACTTAACCTGGTACTAGCACGATAGAAATAGTTAAAATTTGAAGGTATAAAACATGTGACACACCGAGAGACGTGTAGATATATTGCTTCCACTTTCCGGCACAATCATACTATCCAGTCCCCCCCCATCTAGAAATTGTCTGAACCCATTTCGTGACAATAATTAATATCCTTGACCTGCTCTTAGATGAATACAATGCGCTCTCGGTACTTTAGTTTTCCTCGAGACAACACCACAAAAGTAAAATCCTTTTTAAGTTAAGTATTAAGAAATGGTATTTTTTTTTGGTTATTGCGCACAATCATTTTTAATTTACAAAGTACTGTAGTTTTTCCACATATACTCGTCTATATTAACGAAAACAGAGTTAAGAAAAATTACAATAAAATGTAAAACCACATGAATATTCATAAACACAGAAGGCGTTTAAACTGGAGATAGTAAATGACGTTTGAGAGCAGAGTATGTATTAAAAATAGTGTAATGTTGTATTGTTCGACATGTTCTGCTGATAGACACGAATATAATGGGCTAATCCTATTGTTTGTCAACAGTGGCGTCACGTCACGTGCTCCGTTCAAT
The DNA here is from genome assembly GCA_023078785.2 of Hyles euphorbiae. Classification (NCBI taxonomy): domain Eukaryota; kingdom Metazoa; phylum Arthropoda; class Insecta; order Lepidoptera; family Sphingidae; genus Hyles; species Hyles euphorbiae. The sequence continues at coordinate 12,922,363 of CM041033.1, read as the reverse complement.
AAATGCAGTCTTAGAACGACTTACTCTTGTGTACTTTTGCAGATAACAAGAATTAATAAGCCACTTCAGACTTTCCTAATTTGTCATAACAGAATTACTAGTCAAAATACTCATCATCTTTTGAAATCTTATTGACTGCGTGTCTAATTTTCAAATTTTTGAACGCTATTATAAAATATATAAAAGATAATTTTAAATTAAGTAAAGTGTAGTGCATGTATCCGTTAAAACTTTACCTTAGAAATTCTCGGAGTGTAGAATGCATCAGTAGATAATATAAAGTTAAAGACTACCTAAATAAATTGACACAGAAAAAATGGTTGCCTGTAAAGTCGGTTTTACGGGCGAAGATTTTACGTGACAACGTCTTTTTCTCGGTAGAATATTTATTGATATGAATATAATTAAATTGCACAATAGGAACAAGGAATTGAATGAAAATAAGAATTGCACAAATTTTAACTATAGAAATATATTTTGTTTACTAAAACATTGTACATGTAATGACGAATCTAAGCACTCCATATTTTCACTACAGACACAGCTGACGATACTTTAACCACACGTGTGAACTTGTATTGTGACGCTTTCTTGTTTTTCCAACGCCAAGAACGTTCGAGAAAGACAAAGACAGAGACACAAGCATGCGCCGATTCAATGCGCCTAATTCTCTAGTGCTGCGCGCGCGGCAGACCGATCATAGTTGAGTGGGAGAGAGACGCAAGGCATTCGGCGGGCCTCTCTCTCGTTCGGTGACTCATCGTAACGTTACCGGGCGTTACACTTTTTCATAAGTGACTCCCAGCCGCAACCTAATATAAACTGACGTTTATTTAAAGTTTTTAATATGAAACGACTAGCGGAACTATATACACACAGCAAGCTTTATTTTTTAAGGTACTTTTACAGTCATTAGAATTAATACAGAGCACGCAATAATTGAATTAAACTCAAAAAATAGAGAGCATATTCAAACACCCACTACGTGGGTGCCGGCACTTGACGGGTTAAGACGTTGTCACGTCAAAAATAATTATATTGTTTCTACAAAACAAAAGCTTACTTTTTCTTATATTTACGTAGAGTCGACGCAATATGAAATGATAAATGATTTAGCATCGAAGCATATACATACCATATTTTGAGGGTCTCATTCTTAAAAAGGTAAAACCTAAAATACATAAACAATCAAATTATAACTCGTCTATCTGTCTTTACTATTCATCATTCATTTTTTAACACCAAAGATTGGAAACTTTTGACACTACTTATCCCATCGTTATATAAGTTATGACTGCCCAAAATAGGAGTGCATTGTTGTAGGGTTCATATTGTACGTGTGTGTATGGTTATAGTTATTTCTAATGGTGTTGGCCATGGTGTGGTACGGATCTCTTGCGTCGCACCGCGTCGTGTAAACTTAGCCTGGCTGTGCGTGAAGCCCCGCGCCCAGACAAATATTTGTGTGATCCACAGGTGTTTGTTTCGGCTATGGGTGTTAGTGAGACCGAAAAATCTCTCTAGTTTTAGATAATCCCGAACAAAAGACGATCTTAGTGTAATTATTATTAATTCGTTCTTTTATAAAGGTGTTACATAGGGCCTGCGACACGGCCCTACTTGAAACGTATAGGAGCTTCAGCTATTGTCCGCCATATTAGCGAAACATTGTGTATGTACCCTACTGTTGTATCATTTATAGAACACAATGTTCATACCGATTACCGATGTATGTCAGCAAACGAATTTTTTTGATGAATTATTAACGTCACTCTGTCGGTCGTCGAGCAGCGCGGCTGTAAATCGTCACAAATATTTTGCATAATGTTGTTTGCGTTGGCTGGGCTCATTATGACATGCGTCACGGTACTTTGCTGATTTGTCATAAATTATTCACTAATTTGTCAAGATTTATCTAGACGTTTAAACTTTGCAGTGATAAATTACACACCGCCATGACGTGTGATCATAAGACTAATAAACAAGATTAGGAAAATGTTATTCTACCAAGATAAGTTTTGTTAAACCTTTAAGTTACAAGGTCTTAGTATTCACTTGCTTGATGAGGTAATCATTCAGACGAGGAAAATGAGAAAGATTACTATACAGGGTATAACAATATTGCGATCGAAAACGATGCCAGGTGATACTCTTGTTGACTTTTAGTTACCATGCAACTAAAAACTATTTCAATAAAATAACGTATTTTTACTCAACGTATTTGGGTGGTTAATACATAGTTTTAGTTAAAATAATAATGTACACGCTTTTATTTTTAAATACTCTATGATACGCAAGGATTTATATTTCTATTTTAGCAAAAGCTATGGATTTACCGCCCAATAATCATAATATTTATTTATGTGTATGCTTTATTTAAAACAAAAATTACGCTTACATCTTTTGAGATGTTATAGTTGCATTGTGTTTGTATTCTACTAAGCATAAGCTATTTCTATTGCGATAGTATATATGCGGCATCTCTAAATACATTTTATTATTGTAGGCTTCAAGAAATGTAAATTTCTGAGGTAGTACCTATATAATAAGGGAAGTGAGGTTCTTGTTGCCGGATGTCTGACATATCCTACATGTGTCATTATCATTAACTGCTCATAATTACTTGAGCTGTGTATACTCGTAATATAATTAATAATATTTGGTATTAACAACTGCAGTTTTTCCTGTTTTCCATTGTTCTCTTTCGTTTATTATGAAGATTCGCTGAAAGGACCTTCCTCACTTTGTTTTCTATGTAGGTACGTAATTAAGTTTTTTCAACATCATTAGACAAAACAAACATGTTTATACCTGTTATAAATATCTTCTTCATATGTGGTCTATTTTGCAGCAAATTATTTACTTTTGCATTGTTATTTTAAGCACTGCGCCAAACCATATAGCATTAGCGATAAATCTCATCTACAAATGACGAAACAACACGGGCGCCTATGGGTATTAAACTCTTAAAAAAAGATAGCTCTCATTATATCTCTGAACACGGTCTTAAGTATAATTCCAAGAAGAGCCATGTACTGATTTTCAGGTCTGAAAACTTGAAGCCTAAAATTGCCTGCTCTATAAAACTTGGAAACGACACACTTCGAATTGTTGACAGTTGTAGGTACCTGGGTCACATGGTTACTGACGACCTAAAAGATGATCTAGATATAGAAAGGGAACGTAGATCGCTTGCTGTAAGGAGCAATATGCTCGCCCGCAGATTTTCACGGGCTTTGAGACAAGTAAAAACAACCTTGTTCCGTTCTTACTGTCAATCTTTTTACTCTAGTAGTCTCTGGATCCGGTATACGCAACGAGCTTATAACATACTGCGTATCCAATATAACAACGCTTTCAGAGTGCTGTTGGGGTTGCCTCGATACTGTAGCGCATCAGAGATGTTTGTCAATGCACATGTTGATGGTTTTCACGCAATAATGCGTAAGAAAGCTGCATCAATACTTCTAAGACTGCGTGGTAGCTCCAACAGTATTCTGAAAATGATTGCAGCGCGTAAAGATTGCCCTTTTCAGAGGCACTGGGTGGATAGAGTGATAGGAGCTTTAAAATAAATAATAATAAAATTAAAATTAATTCCTAATTGACTAACATAGTTTTTTAAGTAAATCTTTTGTTACTAACACACATATGGACATATTTTTATTATATTATTATATTCTATTTTTTGTTTTTAATACTTATATGAAAGTTATTGTCACTAATACATGATATATATTCTAATTCTGAAACTTACATGGAATATGCGTTAATACGACTGCCCCTACTAATATCACGAGTCACTGAATTTACTGCGGTTTCAAGCGTAACATGAAATGATATGTATCATCGCTAAGTATGGCACAAAAACTGACGAAGATATTTCGTAACAAGCTATGTAGATTAGACATATATGGTGATATCATACTATTGTTTTGGCTGAAAATAACAATTTCGTTATTTAAAACGTTACCACGTTAGTTAAATTTTCAAGCGGATTTTGTCAAGTTTTAGTCGACGTTGCTAGGATCTCTTAATGCGGCATGTGATGTTATTAAAATGCCGTGTAACGATTACTCCGTATCAGCTTAGATATTAGTGCGTTGTGATACCGCACATTACCGTTAAATTACATATCGTTTACAAGCTGATAGCGCAAGAGCCCGTGGCCACCAGACTTTCCTTATTTTGTTACAGCTGAAAGTTTATTTGCACATACCTCTAACATAGACATTACACGATCAGCTGAAAGGTTTTTAAAGTTTTCAGCAAAAATATGTCTGCTAAGATGAAATAACTATCACAAGTGTCTGACTATCAAGGAAACACTTTTTGATAGTTGCCTCAACAACACATAAAATTCAGCTTATATACTAGGTTTGCCACTGGCAACATTTCATTTTATTACAGTTTGAAGATATCGCAATATTTAATAAGATGTAATTTTGCCTTTTACTAAATGACGAAAATCTGGCGGCCACGGGCTCTTGGTCTATAAGGCAAGTCTATGTAACGGAAGTAGACAAGGGCATGCGGCCCGCGTGTCCATTGTACTTTATTCGTACTAATAGGGAACTGAGACTAATTAATGGTAATACTCGCAGCTCACATAATATTGTCATACACGTAACTTAACAAGTGTTACAAATCGACAGGTACAAATGACCAAAACAACTAAAATAATGTAATTCATTTAATTCAGTTTACACACGCGACATATTGATCGAGGCAAAAATACATTATGTAAGGTTAAAAACTAAGGACGTATTTACAATGGCTATAGTTCACGGCCTATTTACGGGCGACTTGCGTGATCTATTTTGCATTATTGCTAAGTTAATGAACTTAAAGTGCTTGCACTGTTTTGCGATACCCGCAGTCAAAGGTTGGCGCATACTACACAATGGGAATGAATAGGTTGATTCATGAAAGGCAACCCTCGTTTTAAAAATGTATTTATATTTTTTTCGTGATAGCTAACGTATCTAAGTTCTCGGTTTGCTGAGCGCTCAGTAGTGATAGACTCATAAAAAATAATTGATTTATAACATACAGGTTACATCAAAAAACGAAGCCGGGTGGTAATTTTAGTGACTACAAACATAATGCAATAAAAGATTTCTCGATTTTGTGATTTTTTAAATATGTGTTCGGGTGGTGAATCCATGGTTTTGCTAAAATAATAATTTAACCCTTGCGTACCACAGCGTCTTTAAAAATTAGAGAATGTATAATATTATTGTAGTACAAAACTATGTATGTATTTACCACCCAAATACGACGATAGAAAAAACATCGCTTATTTTGTTGCATGGTGTCTGAAGTCACTAAGACTACCAGCTTTTCTGCTCGTTTTATTAGTCTTAATATACCCTATATAACAGATTATGAACTTTTCCCATAGGTCTGTAGTTTAACCTTACTCTCCATATTATTATTTATTGTTAACAACCACGTATCTGGTGTGAAATTGGGTTTTCACAGTAAACATACGTGTTTGTCTTATTTGTTACAGAGTTGGACCAATCCACTTTTCAATTCTACATACGTTTATTTAAGTAATAAAATTTCAAGGCGAGGTATTAAATAAATAGTTTACGTGTTATGTCTGTTTTTATTAAATCTTAATAAAAAAAATATCACGTAAAGACAATACTTCAGTGCCATAAATGTTAAGACATCTACTATTTTGTGCACAAACGTTTGCTAGACGCAAACCTTAGTCTAATTTTTTTTTGCATTGGATGGCGAGATTGTAATGCCATTCGCCTGATGGTAAACGATACGACTTTCATGGTCGGTAGCAGCCATTCCACTGCGCTCGCCAGCATGAGACATAAGACGTTAAGTTTCAATATGTCCAGCAGTTACTCTGGGTATAATGAATCCCATCAAAACATCCTGTAAAAAAATACCAAGTCTCGCAGCTCAGTTTTTCTGCCGCAAAAAGTTGTGAAAGTCGATTAATTTATTTAGTCTTTGCTTAAGGGACGTTCTGTATAAAGTTATTATACGAAAGTTATTATCATTTTAATATTAAAAATTCTTGACGTTGTGAATAAATAGATCGACTTTTAGACGATTATGAGTGTTCTTTCTTTCATGGTAATTGATATTTCGGAGCTATTTAGTCTATTTTCGTCATGTTTTTCTAGAGGAATGTTGTACAGTTTCATGGGCTAAAAACACCCTTTCCCTCTCTATACCCCCCTCCTGGTATGCCTCATATATATATATAGATACCTATCTACAACTATTATTCCATTATATACGGGTACAACGAATTATTAACTGCAAATATAACTTTGTTTCCTATACATTTATATGGGATTACAAAGTTATTCACGCAGTTGGTGTATCTAGAAAACTAGACAGAAATTATGAAATGTTTAAATTTTCCCTTAATTTAGACACTAAATACTAATTATATTCTAAATTTGAAGGTTCTATGTCTGCTAGAAGTGCCTTAGACTTTTGATGATCGGTCAGTCAGTCAGTGAGTGACAAAATTACGAAAGTATGACAAGTTATAATTCTTAAACTACTGATTCAAATTGAATGAAATTTAAAATATACCGTGTTTACACAATGCCTGCTTAGTAACTGAAAATTCAGGTTCTTGCTTTAACCACAACGAAGTTATGGGGGGTTGAAAATGGTCTGAATTGCTTCGAGAAAAGGATGGTACGACTGTGCCGCTTTTTAGCTCGACTTGGAGGGGGCACTGCTATGCCCCCAGATTTCAAACCGGACTACAACAGTGTGTTTTTATTGATGTTTGGCGGGAGAAATAGACATGGCTTTGGTACCTACCCAGGCGGGCTCTCTCATATGAAAGATCTCCCAACAATGAAACTACTACTACTACGTTTTAATAATATATAAACAAATAGATAACATTTTTATGTATAGACCTTATATGGTATTTTGGCGTGCGAATTGTTGAAAAGTTGTCATGCTATTGTCAAAATATTGGAGCTGTTTTCTTCCTTTCACATTTTCGTACATTGGAAATATTTTATTATTACGATTAAATTACGAGTATAAATGCTTGTTGTTCATACTAAGAAAACATCTCAAACAATGCGTTAAATAGAGAAGAACTCGTAGTATTTTGACAACAGCATGACAACCATGCATTCGCACACCAAAAGTTTTGTTGCTGCGTATCAAATGCTGCGTACCTAAATTACCTAAAATTCCTAAATTAAATAATATTTGTGGATCACACAAATATTGATCTTAGTGCTAGGAGCGAACATGTGGCCTCTTGTTTCACAGCCATCGTCTTAGTACAGTTTTTCTTTCTTTTAGTATGTATAATATACGTAGGTAGTAGATACTTACTATTATGCCAGGGTTTCCCAAAGTATGCGCCGTAGAAAGTGAGGGATGGCATCGTGAAGCAATTCTAACTAACTAGTATCATTGTACCTATCTATTTCAACCTGCTTAGTACGAGATGCATAGGATTTAATGTTCGCCGAGATAAAATAGTAAACAAATAAGTAGGTGCGTTTGGACCGAAGAAGATTAGTAAGCTCTGTATTATGCAATATGAATATAAAAAAAATTAAAAGCGATTATCAGTACAATTTTGTAATGAGCCTGACGTGAGTTTTAAAAATTATGTTAATGAATAGGTATCCTTCCAATTAAATCCATTCATCTACCAGTGTCGAAGATATTATATTTTAATAACAGAATTTTTAAAACTCGCCTCACAGCCCCCGTGAGGAATTTTTAAAACTCACGTCAGGCTCATTAATTTGTGATCCGAAACGAATGCTCGGACGTCGTACGTAAAACTGTATGAATGTGTCTAGATACTAGATACTTATAAAATTTTCGAATCCTCAATCTTGCGTCGCAATCATAGACTAAGTTCGGAAAAAATGATAAGTATCATAAAGAATAGTATTAATTTTGAGAAGCGAAAACTTATTTATTACTTCGAACGTCGGAGATCGAACGTGCAAAATACGTTTCGGATCCCAGAGTAACCCCCCTGCCTCATTACTATATCGTTATGAGTACCGCTTTTTCAGTACGGAATGACGGCTAAAGTGCGTTTCTTCCTTTGAATGAACACCACGTTAATTATGTAAATCGGTTTAGACCAGCATTGATTCCTAAAATCTAGGTCCTAGTTTGTCCTAGTACATAATAAATACTTTATGAGTCTGTTAGCATGGCAGATGGATGTGATTACGATATAACAATTAATATCAAAGCATTCAAATCGAAATAAAAAAATAGACAGCTAAGAACGTATAAAATAATATGTTCTTGACATTTACCATAAGTACTTGTTGATTACATGGTGATATGTACTTATTAGGATTCCGTACCCAGTTTCCAGTGCGATAGAAATATTGAAATTAATGTAAGCTGTTTTCTTGTCAGTCAATTGTCGGACTATTCATCGGTGCTTTATAAAATGATACAAAATTAGGTAAAAAAGGATCCCAAAAAAAATTACTGTTCATTTATAAAAATTTACGTCGCGGCATAAATAAAGGAATAAATTCTTATATCTTGTTAATTTATGAGTATGGCGGAAAGTTATATCTATCTGTACGTAGGACTATAAATCATAGTCACGCGTATCCTACTATAGTAAAACTCTAAAAGTAACTTATTAATATAAAAATGTTCAATAAAAATATTAGACATTACCTAGACGAGTAATAGTATCTAGTTGATTAAAAAGTCTTGTTTATTAAACCAATTAACCATAAGACCTACCTACCAAGCTGTAGCACGGAACCCTCACAGCGGAATTCCCATTCAATACTTGACCATGTTTTGTTACAGTTAGTAATTCAACTAACATTCAGGAATTACATGACTCGTGAAAATTGCTCTTTGAAACATAATTTACAAGTCATGTTATTTTCAACGTGTAGTGGTACTTAGTGAATGAATAAGTTTTTGTTGTGTCCGAACACATAATCTACTTTAAATTGACGTTTTTTTACAGAATTTCAAGATGACGGCGCAGTGGCACATTTGGGAGCTGCCGAACGAAGATGTTGGAGGTTCTTTCAATGCGAGAGCGTTCAATACTCCTGAGGATGACGCCGCCGCTGCTGCTATCAAAGCTTATCTATCCCTCAATGATGAAGGAGTGCCCATCGTCCGCGCAGCCATGCCACCTTACATGCCCGAAGAACCTGAACAAAATTGGGAAGTGATAGACTACGTTGATGTTCCGAAAACAAGCAATGACGAGTATAATTCTTAAACTGACCTCATAAAGTACGTGTAGTATTGTAATTCGTACAAAATTCTTGCCAAAATGATTTTTAGTTTGATATTAGTTTAAGTTAATACATATATATGTACTTTAAACTACAGTTCATAGTGTGAACTTCGCATTTATTAGTTGTAAGTTACCCGTACAGTATTAGTTATTATTCAAATATTCTAATGTATTGTTAATTTTTACAAATGAATAATGGAATTTTTCAGAAAACATATTTTGCTAATGTGGTATACATTGCACGGAAGTGTACTTATTAGTTATAAATATTTGTTTCTAGTTGAATTGAATTTTGTATATTCAACTACTAGTCGTATCCTTATATAAAGTTTAAATATATTTTTTTAGTAAGACGTAATCAATTATGTATTTCACCAATGTAATATTTATACGAGTTGAATAAATTATTGTCGCAATGTATCTTTTCTGTTTCAATTTGACGGACATTAATTGTTTTGGGACTTACTCATAAATTATTGTAATTTATGGGGTTCTATTATGTAACCATAAACGCTACTAGGTGCCGACTGTTAAATCAGTACATTAACAATGATTGAGCGGCATCGTGCGCCGCATACATGATGCTACGGTTAACGTCCGCATGATAATGGAAAACTCGGCTTTACACATTTATATCCCAGTTTTACTAATATTGTTCGCAAATACTCCAAATAAGCCGAAACCTGATTTTCTAATCGACAGTAAACTCGTGACAAAAGATAATGCAAACATGCATAATGTAGTGCTACTTTATTCCGATTTCAATCTAATTTTATATTCTATTTCTGATAATATGCGAGTTTTGTCACCTGTTTTATTGCTCCTAATTGGAGAAAAATATGCGATATTTTTGACGAGATAATGACTAGGACACAATTTATACATCTGCGGGCACAATCGCTTTTCAATGTCTAAAGCATACTTTGTTTTAATTTCAAATAAATATATAAAAGGACATTAAGCAAGGTAAACCTTTTAAGAAAGTATACGGACTGATAAATTATTGATTCAACGACAAAGGGCTATTTTACATTAAATTGTATGGAATAAGACCAAAGTGGGTGTACAATTGGTTCAAAGAAAGACTGTGGAGAGAATTAACACACAATGTACGAACGTATGTGCTCAAGTATGGACGAAGGATTGTGTTCTATTAATATTAAAACCGCGATGTCCGGGACGTGTGGTGGTGCGTAACAAATCTGTTTGAGTTTTGAAACTTTTAATATAAATGGGTTTTTCAAGCGGTGACATTATAAATGTAGATACGTATTTAACGTATCGTTAACAAAATTTATGGCCAAAGAATTGCCCGGCCAACTTCTTAGTTTCCGATATAAATGCGAAACATCTGTAAAAATAGAGACCCATGTTGAATTGACGAAGAAGATTATATTACCGCCAATCCACAATGATTAATTCACTTTTAGGTTCTTTAGGAAAACTTTATTTATTCTGAAAGTACATAAAGTTGGGAAAGTATAATAAATTGAAGAAATTGTAACAATCTGCTTTGTATCTCGTGATTTTACGTCAGTACTTGCATATGTTTTAGCAGACGTTATCAAATTAAATTAAGAAATTCACAATACAACTATTATATGTAGTGCATATAAGGAATATATTGGAAAGTTAAACGCCAAACATGGTGAATAAGGTCATCCATAAAGGATAAAAGGAATTAGGATTAAAAGATTAACAACTACGAGACAAACCTTAATTAAATTTGCATTAAGAAACTAAGAATAATTAATTTATGTCAAAACTGTTGCTATAATAATAGTTATTAATTTTAATTGCGCAATTGCCACTAAATTACCATAATACCAAGTCAATAAAATTAAACTAATGACTTTTGTCCGCCTTGGACGTGATCCAAGTGAGTTATTTAAACCGATTTGATTCTTAAGTGTTCCCATGAAATTAAATATACCTAAATACGTGATTCGCTAAGCATTAAAGATGTCAACGTTGATGTTTCGAAGGGGCGTAAATCTCGCTGATTTGTAAAATCCGCGAACAATTAGATATTCAGGCGGCGAAGAGAATAAATAACTCAAGTGACCATACACCACGCCTTTGTCCGCAAGTAACAAATTGTCTTTGTGTCTTATGGTGTTTATTAAGGCATAGCTATATTCTTTCAACTACTACTGAATTAATATTTTTTTCCAACTTTGTTTTATGTCAATTTTTTTTAAATGTTAGAAGTGTATTGCATTGTATTCTATCTTTTCATTATTTCACAGTCACTTGGGGTCGCCGCGCCGTAATATAACTGTTCGGCTATGTTGCAGAAAGATTTGTTTTTTTTACTGCTGCTTGTCTGACTTCAACCCTTTTGGGAATAGGCTACTTAGTTACTAATGGCCTCCCTGGGTATCACTCTTCATCGGTATACGTCTGATACCTTCAAAATATCAGTGGTGAACTCTCGGGTATGCAGATTTCCTAATGACGTTTGCCTAGAGCTGGAATCACCAAGAATAACATCAAAAAGCGTATAGTGCGTTCTGAACTTGGAATTGAATCGGAAACCTCCAAATTTGTAATCCATTCTCAATTCAACTGTGAACTCACCTAACGCTGGCATTTACGCCCCATATAACATGATAAAAGTAACAAAAAAAGACGTTTAGTAGTTTCCTATAATAATACAATATCTGAGATACTTTTAACAATTGATAGAGAGAGCCACGCTGTTGTCAGTCATGAGTCATGACTCAGTATGAATGTGCAGGCTCATCCGGGGCGGTACCACTGTCTCACAAGAGATCGACGTGAATCGACTGCTTCGCTGTCGCGTTTCGTTCGATGAGTGAGATCGCCAGATACCCAATACCCCTTCTCTCTTCCCACCCTTTTTCCTTCCCGCCCGCCTCCGGATTTATTGGACCGGCAACACATGATCCAAGCGTCATGGATGTTCATGGGCGGCAGTGTTCACTTACCATCTGGTGACCTGTTCGCTCGAAATTTGATAAGTTTCATACAGAATAGTATTGATTTTATAGACGTGGAAAACTTTTGTCCTATATGGTGACCTTCAACGTCCGAACTTTCGAACTTCGTGTCGGAGTAAAGAGTAACTCCCCAGAGTTTTTTTGTAAAACTGCATAGCAAACTCTGGAAAGTCTCAAAACTAGGTAAGTAAGTCGATTACCGGCAAAACAAGTTGATTGTTAAAGCAAACTGTGATTACTTTTTCACGCTGCTTCCGCACTAAAAACTTTTAATACAGGCAAAACGAGTTGGGTTTGTTGAAGACTAAAGTAGACGCTGTCTTCTGTAATTGCACAGTAACCAAACTAATCTCCTGTAAACTAGGTGATATGCCAAACTTTAATAAGCGCCAAATAGTAGAACACTAGTAAGTAGTTAATATAAAAAGAATGAAAACTAAGCATTGCAAAGATAAATGAAATTATAATATCACATCGGTAATTATTAGATGCACAATTGAGTATATTGCGCAATAGCTAGTTAATTACCTAACAGGACATAAGATAACATGCTGACTACAATTTATAAGTTATGTCGGAACGACTGAGCAAATGATTGTAGCTGAAGATTTATTTTACATACATACATACATACATAAACTCACGCCTTTTTCCCAGAAGGGGTAGGCAGAGGTGCCAGGGCACCCACATTTCGCCTTGTATGTTCCGTCCCACAATGTGATAGGTGGCGAGCCTATCGCCATATCGGGCACAAATTCCTGACTCTGGGCTGATAATGAATAGAAAAATCCAATATCACTTTGCCCAACTCGGGATTCGAACCCGAGACCTCAGCTTTGTGACCGTACCGTATTACAACTACGCCACCGAGGCAGTCGATTTATTTTATTTATTTATATTTGGCAAACACACATAACTATTACAATTAAACATCGATTATAAATATACAACATAATCTAAGAAAGTGAACGGGAATAAGGACTAAAAAAATATTAAGTTACAAATTACATTATGTAAGTTATGGAAAATTAAACTATATAAAGTAAAAACAATTTCATTGAGCTATAAATTAACCAACATTGTAATCCTTAGCCATAATTTTCACCTTAAAAATATATTGCAAAAAAATTCTTTTGTAATGAGCTGATTTGTTTTATAAATTAATTTAATTGTTGTTGTGCTCAAAATTCCAGATTTTTGGTTTGTAAGCACTGTCTTATTGTTGAAAAATCAGACCTAATGTGTTCGATCAAGTACCGTTCCAATAACTCGCTTTTTCACCTACTGACCCCTTTCTTTTTGTACTGTTCTTTTTGTACTATTTGCGAAGACTTTTAAATGGCCCTTTTGTATTATGTGTACATGTTACAATGTAATCTAGCTGTAAGATTTCCGAAAATGATAAAATAAAAAATAAAAATAAAATAAAATAACTGCTTTCTTAAAACGAGAAAGTAGTTCAGGGAAAATATCTATGTCGAAGAAAAACGTATTATAATTTTGTGATTCTCTATAAATTTATTAATTTTTTTTTAGATATTATAATTATTATTTTTGGACTCTAACGCTTGACTGACTGAGATAATGATTGACAAAGTTATATGTTATGTCATGAACCAGAGATACATAGAAAAATTGGACTCATAACTTGACAAATTTGCGTGGGTCACTATGACGAGTTTCATCATTGTGCATACTGCCACAGAATACTAAACTAACAGAAGTCAAGCTCCATACAAAGCGCGCTAAATCAACGCACACATAGACAGCGTTCACCGACACGATATTTCAAACCAATCGAGACCACTGCGCCCGCGAGTGTCACCCGCTTTGGGAACGCAAATAGGGAGATGTTTTGTGCAAAGGTGGGGCAAATGAATAAAAGTTATTACACTTGTATATAAAACACCAGATTATAATAATTGAATATAAATTTCATTTAAAAAAACATATATTATACAAAAATAATGAAAAAAAAACTTAGAATAATGACATACAAATTCTCAACGAGTTCATAAATAAAATTAAAATTTATTTATTGTATTATTGTGTTTTATATATTTTATTTAAAAATTCAATCAAACTATATGAGTGCTATTAACACGATACGTGTTTTCGCATAAGCCAGAGTTAACAACCCTTGCGCGAACGCCGAGCGTAGTGTGAGTGTGGCAATAAAAGTGAAGTACATACACAAGCTTGACTTCTGTTAGTATTCTGTGATACTGCTTAGTCGCCGCTATCTGAGCAAATATAAACATTACATCACTAGCGAACTAATTAGTCATTTTTTACCTTCTTACCTATATTGTAAGTATTGATCATTAATATAACATGTATTTAAATATATATACATATAATAAATTTGTAATCGATATATGTCTGTATATGAAATATTATAAATAAGAAAAACTAAAGTGAGGTTAATACACATATAGTTTAACGTAATAATGATTTTAAAAAGTTAAATGTTTGTCTGTCTGAGCTCGCTTATCTCAGAAACGGCTAAACCACTTTCGCTCAAATTTGGTATGGAGATCGTTGTCCCCTGAATCAACATATAGGTTTCTTTTTATCCCGTAAAATTTAATGTTCCAGTGGGATGAGTAAGAAATTCAAATACCTAACCTTCTTAAATCCGAAAGGGATAAGATGGGATAGGTAAAGTCAGGTTTACATGCCTTGAATGTGAATCAAACAGAACAGGGCGGGATAGAGGTAGCGGCACGGGACGGGTAAAGCAGTACAGAGGAAAGCGTTAAGTTTGAATATAACAATACGACAAATAATACGTATATGGGTGAATATACAAAAATTGGGTAACTCGCTGTCATCAGCCAATATATACAAAGTCTTATTATATTTTATTGAAATAACAACTTATTTTAAAACAATGAAAAGTCCTTTATATGGTCACCCAATTTCACTTATTCATTTTAAATACAAGTTAATAAAAAAACAAAATTAATACTTAAAATGTCAGTCCTTTGGCATGTCACAATCCCGAAAACCAACAATCAAGTGACTATCTATTAAACATTATCATTGATTTAAGAAAACTTACTAATTTACTACAATCTGTGATGAACATAGTATTATATACTACAACTTTCATAATGCAATGTTCTCCAATTTATTTAAAAAAAAAAAAGAAACTTTGTGTTTGTTTTCATCCGTCAGTCCGTTGTGTGTTCTTTAAATTTGAAATTCTCGCCATATATCACCGAGTCAAGGTCAAATCCCTGTTTATGTATTAATGTTGGTAATGAAGTTAGTTGCGGACAGCACAATTTGACGGCCGCCATAACTGTACGAGTTCTTGGGTTGTGTTTGTCTTCTATACACATGCAAAGCCAGTCAAAATTTCAGTCCCGTGGTGGGTCGTTATTTTCTTGTTAATCTGAGGTTTATTATCATTTATACATAATTAACTATGATTTGTTAAAATGTAGTTTGTTGATATTCGAAATTATCAAAAAAAACATTAGTTTTGATTATAACCTCAAATTATGTCTTTTTCGTCAATCCGCTGGCGTCAGTCCTTTGTCAGGTATCGCGCCAGAGGATTGAATTGTCTCCATAATACTGCTTTTTGTTGTTGTTTTAGAGCACTTTTATCTTAATTGCTACCGTGTATAAGCATTTCTATTTTATATTTCAGTTTAGAATATCATACGGCACACTAAAAGCAATTTGACTAGGGAAGAAGATTAGAAAAAAAGAGAAGCCGAAAAGGCTCGCTTGGCCAGAATTAAAAGTGCCCCATTAAATTAGCGGAATACAAAGAAAAACAAAAACTTCAGTACTTAAGGAAATAACTAAAATTTTTAATAAAAACCTACTTCAAAACAAAAAACCACTAAAAACCAAAAAATTATAAAATATTAAGTTACGCATATATTTTGATTTGTTGGCTAGTCAAGTCATTAAGCAAATTAATCAACATGCACAAGTACAATGAAATAAATATTATTTTTTGCTTTGCAGTGGTACTTATTATTTTAATATTTTTTGTGGTTTTTGTTTTGAAGTCGGTTTTTATTTTTTTATAAAATATTTTAGTTATTTGTATATTTTTAGTGTTGATAGGCATTTCAATGAAGAAGAGTTGGTCCCACAAGGAATATGTTCTTTCCGATGACAATGAAATCGCTAAAATCAGTTAAAGCTGCCGAAGATATTGGTATTTACGTTTATTTTAATTTTATAATTATTTTTAATTGTTACTAAGTGATTTGAATACTTAAAAGACATGTGCCATTATTAAAACTAAGAGATTTGTACTAATTCTTATTAAATTTCATTATAATTCTTAGAAAATTGTGTACTTTATCAGTACTATGTTAGCCTCGTCAGTCCCCTGGCAGTCAAATTCAGAAAATTTTAAATATCTCATAATTTACTTAAAAAAGTGACTGGCCCGATTTGGAACAATATAATCATTAGATTTGTCATCATATGCACCCGAATTTGTTATAATTTGATTTAATTATTATAGTAAACAAAATATCCTCAAGAATTACCCAACTTTTGTATAATCACCCATATGTTGTTGATGAGAGCTGGACTCTTAAAGTATCTACACTCGGGCAAAGCTTGGCCCGCTGGCCCCAGTTCTTTCTGTTATAAAGGTTAACGTTGTTGGTAAAAAAGGATGAATATATATACAGCTAGGTACTTTTAAATATTAGTATTTAAATGATACCAACTCGGTGCCTCAGTTTTGCTAAGGTACCACAAGACTATAAACCTGAGGTCCCGGGTTCAAGTTCCGGGTCAGACAAAGTGACATTGGAATTTTCTATTAATTATCAGCCCGAAGTCAGAAATTTGTGTCCGATTTGGCGATAGGACGAACGGTGACGGAACAGTCAAGGCGAAACATAGGTAACCTGTTAGCAGCTCTGCCTACCTCTTCTAGGAAAAAGCGTGAGTTTATGTATGTATGTTATCTATACATATAAATAAAATTGAAGTGTCTGTTTGTAAAGTGAAAATAAAAAAAAATGTCGTTATATACACGATACCTATAACGAAATGACCTTAGATTTTTTTTGTCTGTCTGTCTGTTTGTTCCGGCTAATCTCTGAAATGGCTGGACCGATTTTGACGGGACTTTTATTGTCCGGTAGCTGATATAATAAGGAGTAACTTAGGCTACTTTTATTTTAGAAAAAATCTTTTATTTTAGAAAAATAAAGTAATGTTGCAATGCCCAAGTACTGTCCAGTACCAGGCGCAGCTCACGCGCGTGCCACCACTGGGCCGTCTCAATAATTTCAGTAATCAATATCACAAAGGCTGCCTTCAGGTGTGGAGTGGAGTGGAGTGAAAGAATATCTCCACCCAGGCGAAGCTGGGCCGAGCCGCTAGTTTAAATATATTTTCTTGCACGGAATCACCTAATCCCTACTAATATAATGAATGCGAAGGTTATTTTGTGCGTATATCTGCGCGGTATCTTAATTTATGAGTATTATAAAGTTGATGGTGTTTAATTTGAAGCAGATGTAGTTTAAAATATAATTTGAAATAATACCTTTAATCCTTGGAGAATGTCGAGTTTCTCAAAGACCACCGATAGATGTCTATATCATCAAGAATGCAGGCATATTAAGTTTTTGTGCGATTTTCACATCATCTACGGTCGTCATAGTGCTTTTGCTCGGAATAATCATAAAGCAATTTATTCAAAAGGTTCGTTTGCACGCGTGTAGCAAGTTACTTGTTCGTTTTCACATTAAATATATTTTTACGACTAAATATTGTTACATATTATAATTTAAATCATTCCTACATCCAAATCATCGCAAACGTGATTATAAACCACAGTCCAATGCATCTTTGCGCGGTGGCCACCTGTCCCGATTTTCAGATTTCAGAACTCCCACATTAAAAAGACACGATCTACTTATTATTGCATCGCTTTCCGGATTCACACGAACATTACTCCATGTTTTCTATTTCTGGTGGATTTCATTGAAATATAAATACCTGGGCGTGTATTTTTGCATAATTCAGCAGGAAGTAATTACATCAGATATTTTTCCTTTTTACTTGTGCCCTAGGATATTTCCAGTGAGCGACAGATTGTCCTGAATTTTATCAAATATTTATCAATAGTTCCCAATACAAAGCATACCCCAATCTCGAAGCATCATGGTTAAGTCGCGGTAAACATGAAGGAGATATAGGCTTTAATAATTACTGGGCTGTCAACTTTTCCTTTTTTAACTTCCACGTATTTATTGTTGAAAAAAACGATTAATGTACCGGAAGTGTTCATGTATTTTCCATACATCTTACATTGAGTTAAGCATATGCATCCGCGTAGGAATTGTTTCCTTAATCCTTCGTTTAAGTTTCTTAAGTTATCAAGCGTTGCATCAATGCAATATTATTTACTTCTTTCGTCAAATATTTTCAGAAAAACTAGTACTGTTGAACCATAAAGATATTTTTCATCTGGATAATTATAGCAAATAAGACTCTCGTTATTTAGTTATTTTTAAATAAATTCCTGATAATAGTACTCAGATGGAACGACTACGTTTGACGGTGAAAGGTTTAATGGTAACAGGGGACTTGAAAATTCTGAGAATAGTCTTATTACTGATGTAATAAAATCGGTAAGTACAGTAAATGGCAATGAACCAGTGAATTAAGGATCATATCGTAAAGCAATTACACTGACCAACAAGAAGGATTATCTTGGCTGATTGGTGGTACATAAATCATGAAATTTTTGTCGTATCTTCTTACACATTCATCTCAATTGAACTTTTTTTTCTTATAATTTTTCGTGTCATTTTTCTAATCTCTCATCACTCTTCGAGCAATAGTTCACTTGGATTGTGAACTACGAGGTTGTGAGTTGTGAGTTGGACTCTAACAGCGGAGAATAACTTTTAAGCGTTTGTCCATTCGAAGACAACTGTTTAGGTATTTCCCAGAACGGATGACGTCACGCAAGCGAGCGTTATAAAAAAGTTGCATCGTACCAAATAGGTTAAGTTCAGCGTAGATATAGGTAGTGTTTTATAAATAAACCAGTTAATGAAACATATAAAAAGATACAATTTTGTAATATTACGTTGAGGACAGAGGTTACTCTCTTGAGTCTTACAAGTGTAATGATGACTCATAATTAATTCGATTCTTGCATATATTTTTGCTCCGTTAAAAGAGAAAATGCATCATTACGCCATTGTCGGCGTGAGATGAGAACCGGCAAATTTATTGTTACAATAGATATAAGGCGTTGCAATGTTACGTTTGTTGCTTTTATAACTTTTTACATACATAGCTTTGGTATCAACAATTGTACATAGTAAGTACACATTATTTGTACTTTTGAATTGCTATTTTCTTTTAACATTCCTAATAGGAAAAACAGTTTTCACAGTAAAAAAGATGAAATACAAAACTAAATTAACAGTCCAAATTCAATAGAAATAGATTAAAATATTCAGAAAATTAACCTCGAAATGTTACCGAGTGTACTATGCATTGCGTGCTTCCAACGGTTTCACAGGACCTTTCCGTGATCTGTTGTTAAGGATAGTTTTAAATTTTTGTTAACACAAAATGTTTTTATTGGCTCAAAGCATTCTACAGTTTTTTGTTCCGTGCCACGGCCTGCTCTTGAATTGCTTTTAATTTAAACTCCTGGGCTTCACATTTATATCCTGTTAGCAGTGCAGCCTACGAACCTATATAGGTCGTACTATGTACATTGTACATAAAATTGGAAGTCAAGCGTATCAACCAGACAGTGTGCCCTTGGGTTAAATTAACTTTCCATTTTTGTAAATAACAAAAGGACACAATAAAGGTAAATCGTTGGAACCTGTCAACCGACGTTTTTTTTCGTGTTTTGTAGGTGTGGTTTTGTACAAGCATACTGGTGCTTTTTCCTGCCTGCATAGTATCGCTTGACTTATTGTACCAACATGTAGAGGAAAATGTGAATAAGTTGTTACCACAGTTATATTACTAAACATAGTCTTTGACATTTTCACGTCACAAATCATATACCTGAATGAAGATTTGAAAGGAAAACATTACATTTTGGAGCGTGCTGCTTTGCTGTCGGGTTTCGTTCGGTGAGTGAGATTGTCGTATGCGCAGTAACCCTTTCCTCTCCCCATCCTTTTTATTTTCCCGCTCGCTTCCCAATTTAATGGGCATGTATCCATCCATCCATCGATGATCCAAGCGTTGTGTTCATTGGTGGCAGTGACCATTTACCCTCAGGTGACCTGACTGCTCGTTTGTATAGGTCTGAACCTAAGGCATAAAAAAAATTAAGTTAGTACAAGAGGAAAAGAAGATGTATCTCCTTACGCTGCGTATACATTAAAAAAGTGCAAGAGATTTGAGCGGTGTGCGGATGCAGAGCAAAGCGAGCACAAGGTATGACATTTCCAATCAGAGACGTACCTGCCTACAAGCTAGCTGAACAGCACGAAAATACGTAGCTAACTGAGTAATTCCATAATAGATTGCTATACCGTGTTGTGTACTTGCATGGATCCCTCCCATACGTATATCAGCGACATATTACAATTCTAAAATAAAAATATTATTAAAAGAAAGATTTGATTGTTTGTTTGCATTGAACAAGTTCCGAAACTACGGGACCGGTTTAAAAAATATTTCGCTATTAGTTACATTATATCTGATATACATTGGCGATAGAATATTTTAAATAAATATATATCTGCTCACAGGAAGACCAGGTCCGGCGCTAGCTAGCTGCATATAAAAACATATTTTGTCATTGGAAATTTTGGGTATTACTCTAGCAAGAAAAAGATATTGTAGGTACGAGTAATACGAGTTGTATTATAACTTCAAAACATATAATAGGAGTGTATTTTCATGAATCAAACAAAAACAATTAGGTGCCTACCTACAAGTTTTGACCTTCACAACTAGAGTATCTGTGTACTCTTGTGACTTGCACATAACCTTGGCTTCAATATTTTTGAATGCCGCAAAAAACTAAGATTCTGATTATTAAATACTGATAAACATGAATTTATACCCATATTATTTTTTTATTTATTCAGTTACAAAATTACTTACTCTAAAGGAATAAACAAAAAATATCAAAATAAAAGTAACTCCATGGGTAATACTAGTATAAATATTTATAAGTATATTATTATGGTCAAAATATCAAAATTTACTACAGATGAAAACACAATATTATAATAAACTTTTATTGTTTTATTTTGCGCACAAAAAAGGCTAAATAATAAGCACAATAATTTTCATCTAAAAATTTTGAATTCTTACGAACCTGGTTTATTCTATGGCCGCGTAGTACCTACGCACTTGCATTAATTTGTTTTATTCATTTCTGTCTGTGGTCAGCCAGCATTTAGAGACGTCTGCCTTATTACTTTTTTAGTCCTATATCAGGATATTTGCAGGATGAATGACACGCTCTACCCTATTTAAACTTGCAAAGTTAATTTCCATCTCAACAATATCCGGTATCGAATTCGATGTTTGATGTTCCGTACTCTAGCTCATCTTTTCACATCTAATACATTTTTTTTTAATTTTCCTCCGCAGCCATGACAAATACTAATCTTAAAATAGTTTATTTTACTAATTATACTATTATAAATATGGAAAAATATGTGTTTGTTTACACTCAAACGGCTTGGCCAATTTTGATGAAATGTTATATGGAATTATACCTTAGGGGTAGAGTAACGCATAGGCTACTGTTTACCCCGAAAAATCATCGATGAAATAGCGAAAAATATAGTGATTCCTGATATGAGCTAGGAATTCCAATGTGTTACTACTCTTTCGAACTCAAAGGAATGGGATTGTAAATAGTATTGTGTGGATGAAAGCTACATGAGGAAGCATGCAAACGCTTTGAGTTATGGAATGGAAGGAGATGGAATTGGTTGGGATGGGAACAACAGTAAAAACGACGGTAGTCACATTGAGTTGAGTTAAATATAAAACAAATATTAAGTGAAATAATATATGTTTGATGCGTTTTGAGACTGGACCCAAAAACTATCTCCACCCAGGCGAAGCTGGCTCGGACCGCTAGTAATGTCATAAAAATACATATTTTTTGTTATCTCCTGGGGCGACTGACAATGAATCACTTATTTTTACAGTGCTTTTATTTGATAGCCGTGTGATTATTGCTGAAGTGAGGTTTTTGCTTGACAATAATATAATATGCGAGAACGTGTTAATTTACTGTCGTTTGACTGATAAATCTATTTATAAATATTTTGTATCAGTGTCGTTCACACGGCTTCTTGTGAGATATGAATATAAATAAACAAACCTTTGGCCCTTGTATTGGAATGCAGAAGTACAATAACTCTAAACGGTTCTCATAAATAGTAGCAGTTTAGATAGTTGAAATAATAACACTCCACCTTTGAGAGCTTTTAGTGACCATTTCGATTGACGCAAGAAGTGTATGGACAGATGGTCGCAAATAGAGAACAATATTTTTATAGCCCATTTAATAGATGCAATTTTTATATGACTATTTGTGTTGCGGGAACTTTGGATTTAATCCAAATAATATTAGTTAATATGTGAGGAGTGAGCACTATATAGGTTTAGAGGTTGCGCTAACGTGCCACACACATAAGTTGGTACAGCCTGCACAAAAGTACAGTTGCATGCATAGAACAGTACAGTTATGGTCGTTGCCAGTTCGTATTTGTTAAAATGCTCTTTGTTCAAGCATTTATTGTATAACAACTAATTGTTTGTGCAGCGCATGTTAGATTTATTTATTTAGAGCCACAGATTTTAACTTCATAATCGAATGCGAAGTAAACCACTTTATCGACACATTTATACCGGCCTGTTCTAGGCTGTATACACACAACTTTAATTCGAAAAATATGTAGATAACTATGAAGGTTTTTTTATACAACAGCTTTAGCAAACGAGAAAACAGATCACCTGATGAATAATGTGTCGCCGGCCCATTAAATCGGGAAGGGAAAAAGAAAAAAGGATGGGAATAGGGAAGGAGTGTTAGGGCATCCGGCAATATAATTTACCGAATGAAATGCAACAGCAAAGCTGTCGCTTCACGTCGATCTCCTGTGAGACAATGGTTCCACCCCGGAAGAGCCTGCCCATTCATGCTCAATCATGACTGCAAAAAACGTGGCTCTATCTATTGAGATAAAATGTCATTGGACGCTGTCCGGGAAATTACGAACATACATAATCGTATAAGCTAAAAATATTTTACAAAATGTGTTAATTGAAATGAAATGAAAATTAAATGTTAATAACTTATGCATATATTGCTTTTTTAGAGATTCCTAATCTAGATAGTGGTATGCATCGAGAAAGGGAAGAGAGGAAAAGAGAGAAATTAAAAGGAGGATTGAAAGAATCGATATGAATATCAACAACTGAAACAAACTGTTGTTCCTGACGCTTAGCTTTAGACTTTGTAAAACGGTTATATCTTTCCGGTTCGACAGTCTGATTCATAGATAATGTCAACTAACCACGTTACTCTACTAGAAAAAGTACATAGAAAATGCATATATTGAGAAGCAGGCGACTATCCAATATACATACATATTTAGGACAAATTACAAAAAATAAATACTTAAGAAGAAAATCCGAACCCTTAGTCGGACAACAAAGCTAGTTACATCATATTTCTAGAATTGGTTTTGCAAAAACAAAAAATGACGCGCCATTTCACAAATTCTACGTGGAGTTATCCCACCTATCACATACATTTATAAATGTATGAATTGAAAATCCATATCAATAAAAAATAAATACTGTAAACAATGTACAACTGTGACGTCGACATAGAAACCATCGATTAAGCTATTTGTCTGCTCACAAGATACCTTCAGGTGTAGTCACATTATATACGTCCCACTGCATGGCATGGCCCTCCTCTACAACTGAGAGTACGATTGAGAGTGGTTATGCCATATAGTCATCACCCTGGCTTAGTGCATATTGGCGGACTTTACATACCATAGAATTAAATACAAATTGCCATGGTATGCAGGTTTCCTCACAATGTTTCCCTTCACCGTTGTAATGCGTGGTGTTTGATTGTCAATACACACATTATTTTAAAATCAGATGGGTGCCCTGGGATTTAAACACGCGACCACCGTGAACATATGGGCAGCCGCGTCTAGTCGGTTAACTAACTTCCTCCACGCACTTCAAGTAGTCACATTGCTGTATCATTATAATGCGGCGTCTATGCATCATTCGTCCAACTGCCAGCAAGTATTTGCCTCCATAAGAACATAGGAAGTACACACGTCAAGCCTATTTTAACAATCCTAGATTCCTGTTCTTCCAAAAGTTGCCAGGAAGTAATCACTCAATGCGATATAGCAGCCATTTGTTCTATACTTTGATGTTAAATTTAAATATGTACACCACCAATAATATGAACACACATTAATTTGGCTTAATTTAAAATTTGTTTTCTCATAAGTATCCTGATGGAGTAAGCGACTCAAGAGCAAGCGAATTGGTAGGTTCCATACTGAAGCTTGCTTCTTAATTTCGCTGGTGCGCCCTACTGGCTTCCTTGTTTATCATACCAATATATTAGAGCAATAACCTGCTATTGGAATAGTCCAAAAATTCATCGACTACCATATATTTTATTCTATAATTTTATTACCATAAAGACTAAGGGCCTTATTCACAAACAGATGATATATAAAAAAAAATGAGTCGTCGAATTTTTCTTTTTCGCTCATACTGAAATAAAAAATCGTTCGAAATGCACAAAATAAATTAAATACGCTTTCTATGAATAAGGCTATACATTAAGGATAGGTGATTTCCAGATAACCTTATATGTGAATTTATAAAAGTCCTAAAAGCCTATTTTACAATATATACAAATCAGTAAGTAAGGAAGTCAGTTAAAAACTTTCCTTAACTTTCCTTCCAGGTTTGAAGTACCAGCGCTCCCTCTATATTTATATACTGTAATTTGAATAATAGAAGTGTAGCGCAAATCATTCACTGTGGTAAAAGTGGACTAAATGTTATATGAAGAATCAATCCGTTAGCTTTACCATATCAGCAGCTAATGAGCGACTCTCTTGTTAGAAAACAAACACTGATGACACCTCAAATATAGGCACTTTCTACATGTCCATATCAAATAAAAAAGGAATTTAAAAAAAATACAATTCTAACTTACAACATAATATGCTAACACGTTTAAAATAAATTAACTTAGGTAAATTAAATTATCTTATCATAAAAACATGAACACTTCACACTCAATTAGCATCATTTCAATATTTCATGTTTCTGACCACCCTGCTCATATTGAAGAGAAGAGGTGAAGTTTGTTTGGTGAAGTGTTTCTCATCATCCCAATTGTTCTAAAGAACTACTGTTAGAATGCTTCCACTTTGCCCGATCTTCGATATATTTAATTTGTGAGAAAGCGCAAATAAAGAATTCTTTAACAAAAGTAGGATTTTGTAGAGTAAAAGAGTATACAGTAGCGGATATGAAGATGGAATGTTATTGTAATATGGTCATATAAAGAGGATAGTAAAATGTTCTACAAAACAAATATGCTAGTCACTTGCCCGCCTTTCAGGACCGTCAATGAAAGAGTCGGTTGAGGTCAACTTCGTCGTATCTACACCAAATAAATTATCTTAAACAAGGGCTAGGTTAGAAGAACTTCAAATATATAATTAAAGCGAAAGTGATAAGTCAGGGCTCAATGTCCAGTAATATGGAGATCCATAGTCTTTCTACACAGGCGCAATGCTTATGCAGGTATGTGATAACAATAATAATCCCATATGTACACAAAAAAACTTATAAATTAGATAGTTTTAAAAGGAAATAACGTAACGTTCCGTGTTAGTCGTAGTTCATTATCGCTCACTTTAACGGTAGGGAAAATCATCGTGACAAAACGTGCACACCTGCGACATTTACACAAGAATTCCAAAGTATGTGTTTTTTACCAAACCGACCTTACATGCGTGGTGGACTGATAAAGACCGAACACTTTTCCCAATCGTAGAGGACCTGAGATTATTCTACAAGTTTCTTGACTCTACTGTTTTGCTTTTCTGCACAGGTATTTGAAGAACAGCCACAAGCTGTATGGGTTCATATAAACATTTACTCGTAGTATTAAAATATAGCTGCCATGTTATCTTGGTAATAAATATTATTAACAAAGAATTAATTTGCATAATAATTAACCATCAAATATTATTTTTTATAATTAAAATTATGAATGTGCAATGCCCTTTACACATTGTCAAATAGTTTATCTAAGACTAAATTAATAAAGTTATCATCAGAGATACGTGTTGTTATACATGTAATTATTACAAGAAGCAATAAAACACCGGCAATAAACTGGAAAAACGTTTTTTTATTACATTAAAGTGTGTGTTTACAACATTATCTTGACGTAACTTTCCTGTGCGGCCGTAAACTAGACTTTGAATGTCATTTATTGAGATTCGTCGGTCAATCACTATGCTTATCGGAATGCTCATAATTTTGCTTCGTTTCTACACATCAAATAGTAGGTATAAAGTTTATCGATAGGGTCATCACTTTATATATAAACAGAAAACTGTCAACACCTCATCTTCATTGCAATAATTTACAGCGGGTTTTGATATGAAAAAGCAAGAGAGCTTTGATAGAATAAAATTAACATCTTGTGTATCAGGTTGGTGATCGCAGTGGAATTAAAATCATTGCTTTGTAATTCGTGGTATTGCTTGATTTTACTACTGTCTATTGAGCGGTCGTATTACTTATGATCACACGTGCTGATCTCGGCATTCAATGCTGTAAAAAAAACTGAATTTGATGAAAACGTGAATAGCAATTTCGTGTCGAAATACGATGTTTATACTATAAAACGTATTTGGCGGCGAAATACGGCAATAATGTAATTTAATCCATACTCAATCTCAATGATTGCCATATTTTTATAACTGGTTTCTGTATTTGACTTCATCCGCGTGGAAGTCCTGTGTAAATGTCATGATTATTTACATTTTTTTAGTACGTAGATTGATATATTTCGGATTCTGTTTTTAGCTTTTCGAATTTTAAGATATTAATGAAATCTTTTCCTTCCTTGGGTTGTTTGCATGTACACCAGCATGCAAGTTTCATTATTTTAACTCTACTTTTTTATCTTATCGTCACTTTCACGAAAATGTAAAGATTTTTTGAAAACATCAGCGTAACAGTTTATCCTCCTTACATATCCTGACGTTAGTCCGTTAACTATCCTTGTAAATCCATTTATTAACAAACCCGCATAAAGCTAGTAAAGGGGCCAACACCCAAACATTCTCAATTCTCAAATAAAATAGTATTTATTTAATACAATTTTTCCTTATGACATCTTGAAAACACCGGACTGATATGGATGATAGATTGAAGACACTGTACACATAAATTATACAATATTTGAAGATATTTAAAATATTAATGTTATCCTCTGTTTTGTTCCTTATCATGTAGTGATCTTAATGTGTTTTCGTGAGAATATTTCTAATGTACAGACCTTTGCCCTTTACTGTATTATGACGAGGACCATAAGGAAAGGAAAATGTAACATTTATAAAAGACTACCGTTGTTATACTGCGACTTGTATAAACGTGCATATCAATTTAATATTATAAATGCTCTGCAATAAAGCAAAAATAGACCTTTGAGTAAACAGAGCAAATGAAGGTTTTCTTAATCACGTTTATTACAATTACTGGAGAAAGACGTCACGGTAACAATCTGTTTCCTGCAATAACTTTAAGTCCCTAGTCGACCGGGCCGCACTAAGGACATTCATATTTGAACAATACACCAAACTGTAGCTTAAAAAATATTGCAGCTTAAAGATACAGGTAGACGTAGTAAAATAAATATATATTAAATTTATTCCACCCAAATCGAAAATAAATATCCCGAAAGTGCTGCTTACACTATGTTTAAAAAAATGGGTTTGCATAATACGTAAAACTAAAAAAACTTTTTATCATGAAAAGTTATGCAAAAATGGAGAATGTTAACCAAGAACTGATTTATCCTCAAATAAAGATTAAACTGAAGGCAAAGAATACAATCACCATTGCAATTCATTTTGTTTGTTACTAGTGATGTCGATGGGTTAGTCCATAAACCACAAATACCTAAACGTTTTGTATGAATTCATAATATGTACCTACATATAATTCTTACATACTTCTACAGTCGATCATAAAACCATTTTTATGACTTGAAGTTCATAACCTCATTGGTTTACATACAGTAAACATTGCAGCACATGTATTCTTCGTTGCTAGAGGTATACCTTCCAATAATTTCAAAATCTATGGTTTTGCAAGAAAAAGGAGTTTATAAATATTTATATGTGTAGTATTTGTAAGTTTATAAAACCGTATTTTTTCCGCGTGATCAATACTTCTGGAGTAAAACAGTGTCAAAGTAAAATTTTTAATTTTTAATTTGATTTGAGAAAATGTTAGGATTTTTTTTCTATTTGGTTTTCCTACGATTACTTAACAACCAGGCATTCAGTCAAGAGATAGAGCGCAGATCTGTAAATATACATGGTAGGTATATCAAGACTGCTACTTCAGACACAACGCAACTAAATTTTGTACAAAAAATTGTGCCGATTTTTTTTTGTAATTGTTTTTCTATGGTCGAATTAGGGTGGTGAATAAATAATTTATTCTTTAATAATACTGCACACCCTTTTATTTTTAAAGTCGCTATGGCACAGAAGGCTTTAAATTATTCTGTATCAGCCCATATACGTTCCACTGCAGGGCCCGAGCCTACTTTACAATCGAGAGTAAGATTGAGAGTGGTTAGGTCATATAGTCCACCACGCTTTAAATTATTATTTTAGCAAAAAATATGGATTTACCACCCAAACTCGATGATATTATAAAAATAGTTTAAAAAAATTGTCGAGATTCTTTGCGAAATTTTTAGTTACATTGTATTTGTAGTTATTAAAACTAACACCCGGCTTCGTTTTCGGTAGCACTATTGATATACCCGGTATATTTCAAGCTTCCAATTGCTTGTTTTCTAATTTCTTAACTATCAATGTCCACCAAGATGCAGACTGTCAAAAAACACCTAAAAAATTTGATAAAATCAAATTTTCCTTTAATTTTTGTGTGTAGTGTATAACGATAGATTTCTATGGAACCATCAAATGTAAATAAAGTGCTATTTATACACCTTACAAATCTGGAACGCAGATGTGACCGTATTTGAGATAAAATTGATCGTAACAGAAAATGCCACTTAGAAAATGAAGATATGATCGACTGAGTCAGGAAAGAAACTTCCCCATATACAAACGTTTATCTAGTTACCACTTACCGGTTCTTCTTTGTTATCTCTGTATTGTAACAAGCAACATCGTAATGATGCTTAACGATCGGACAACGTAGAAACTCGATGGAGCCCTGCAGCAATGCATGATGCATCTCCAGTTCCACACGAATCAAAGATCAACAGTGACGTCTAAAAAATATATTGTTTAGGTATTACTAAAAAATAACTACACCTACAAAATGTTCTATCAAAGCAAATATTAAATATATCGTTTCACACAAACAGTGTAATGCATCCTCGAGGTGTTTACGCGTTACTAATAGTGTAAAAATATATACATAGTTTATACTTCAATTTGTTATGGAACCCTTAAAATATGTTTCCATTTGCAGTTAAGGAATAGTAAACAAACATAGTTGAAAAATTGCTCCGAATGTGGGTAATTACGCACGCGAATTAACTACTGCGTTGAATTCTTTTATACGATCCGAATCTACAACGCCGCGCGCCGTATACTCGTACATACGCTTACAATCGCTAATGTTCTAGTTATACTCGCGAAACAAACGTAAATAAACCCATACATTAGACGTGTTAGTAATTAACTTCACATTATTGGACCATTTGAGCTTCCGTAAGTAGTTTCTAAGAAAAATAATTAGGTCTTACTTTTTAGTTATCCACATTATTTAGTTGCTAATAGCGGGGATGTAAAACCATGAATAAAAAGGTACAATTTTTATTATAAATATAGCAACATCTACATCATTTTGATTATATTATTCTGCTACACTTACTTTTGTTTAAATGACGTTTATGTTGAATACTATTTTAATTGTACTTACGCGCACAAATATGAAGTTACATTGCGTGGAAAGTGAAAAAGATAAGAGATTAGTGCATTATTGTCTACGGTTTGACGTCATTGGCACAGCAAGCTGCCTGGATTATTGGCATTGACATGTGACAATTTATTTGATGAGTAAATAGTGTAATTACAAATTGTGAGTAGAAAGCCACACGGTGGGGCAGAGCGCGGGCCGCAGGTGTCGCGCGCCGCGCCGCGCCGCCAGCGCAGTGAGTCCGAGCGCGGCGGAGCGCGAGCCGCGCGCTGCCGCTCGTGTCGGGCCGCGCCGCCCCTCCGCGCCCGCTCGCACCTCCGACCCCGCGGCCTCTTCAGCACCAGCGCCCGCCGCCGCCTCCGCCAAGAGCGAGTCGCTCAACGCCCCTTGTATAAAGCGGTTGCGCCGCGAGCACCCGCACGCAGTCACGACCCGACCACGCTCGCCCGTGCACTCTGTTGACACGCGTCTTGCACTATCGTCTACCCCGCACACCCCTTATAATACATACGAAATACCACGCGCGGACACTAGTTCAGTGAAAATGGAAACCTACGACTGGGGATACACTTGTGAGAACGGTGAGTTGATCCGTGCGCGTTGTGCTGTAGTGAATGACAGGAACCGGTTTGTTTATATAGTGGCACGTGACAGTGCATGTAAATAAAGAGCTATAAAAAAAGTTATTCAACTTTGAAAAACCGGTTTGTTATTCTACTACGGCAGCAACAGGTTTTAAGAATTAGTTAAGGTTCAACGAAATTTCGTTATTGAAGTTAATGACTTTGAACTAGTTTGTTTATAATTATTCATAATGTATGATTTTATATTAAAAATAAAATAAAACGAACTGAATGAGCAAAATATGAAATACAATTATCTACATTTTCATTCGTTGCGGGTTACAGGCGAGAAGAAATGCAGATGAATCTTAGTTTTCTCTGTATTGACGTACATTTGTTATTGCAAAAGATAAGAAAACTTATATTAATTATAATATATGTACATGTTAATCTCTATAAGTACAAAACGAATATTGCATTTCTCGTCGGAAGTAAATATGCGCAGCCCGTATCCGATGACACTATGTGTAACATGAAAAAAATGTGTTTTGATCAGTTGCATCAGAATCGCATCATGTAGATATTTAGTATTGTTTAAAAATCCTTTAAAATCTATTGACTCTTAACAAAACTGGTTAAAATTAGAACCAGTTAACGATTAAAATTAATGTTATCGCAGCAAAAAATGTCTGTGTTGATAAGTGTTGTGTCTGCCGGTGAACAAAATAAATAAGATTTTTTTTGTATGAATACCAAGAATAGTGCCAACTACATAGTAGCGAATCGCGTGCGGCGATCGTTGTCCTACTTTATTTCGTTCAGTAAGCCGGTTTACAAATGAAACTTCACCCACTAAAGAGTTTTTTACCATCCGCCTACTGACTTCTTTGGTGGCGACAACATCTCAAAAAAATCATATTAGGTTACATAAAAAGTAAATAAATTCTTAAATTTTCCCACCCGGTATTTTACATCAGCGCAAATCTAATTAAAAGGGAATTCTGAGTTGTCGTACTGTTACAATACAACATTACTTATATATTTTAACTTTCCCGGCGTCCGAGGCAACTTTCACAATCGTATTTTTGTTGTAACCTTATTATGTGCACATTTAAATCTCAAACAGACAGCCGTGTGTAGTTATGTAAATATAGCAAAGATGTCTGTAAAGTTATGTACACTTCTAAATATTAATATTGAAGAATCGGTGTAAAGTAATCTTTAAGACGTGCAGACTATTATCATTAAAATATTTTAGATTGTGTAAGAGCAAGACAATCATTGACGGTTGTCATTTTACTGATGACGGTGAAAATTAACATTTTAAAGAAAACCTTGAAAAATTGTTGACAATAAAGTAAATTTTAAGTGGTTGTTTATCTAAAAGAAAAACGCTCGTGAGATCGACAGGTAAAAGAAACAATACTAAAAACAATTGCAATTAGAAAGAATGGCTAAACACTATTAGCTGACATTGTCCATCAGTTATTATTGTATCGAAGATTAAAAATATTAATGCGGGTTACTGTAGTGTAGATATTGAAACAGTGGTTATCTAGTTTTTTCTGTTAGCGGATTTTATACAATTGAATTTGATGTTTATCAGAATACATTTAATAAAGTTTTTACTGTACTAACCATTATTTCAAGAATCAAATCTCATTTATACTCGTAATCTATACTGATATTATAAAGTTGAAGAGTTTGTTTGTTTGAACGCGCTAATCTCAGGAATCGCCGCGCTGGTCCGATTTGGAAAATTCTTTCAGTGTTGGATAGTACATTTATCGAGGAATGCTATAGGCTATATATCATTACGCTATGACCTATAGGAGGGAAGCAGTAGTGACATTTCTAGCAAATACGAGGAAATTTTATTCGTGGTCCGATTGGTCGATATTCTATATTGATAGTCGGAATAGTACATTTTGACCGCCATTTTGAAACGTGTATCTGCACCCGGGCGGAGCTGGGCCGGACCGCTAGTATTTTATAAAAAAAATTAACACAGGAATCAGATTCCTATAAGAAATAGTTTAGTGACGAAGTCAAATGGAGTAAAAATGATTCCAAAAACATAACGGCGAAGCTCAAGTTGTTAACTCCTACGCGAATACGTTGTTTTTGAACTTGAATAACAATTAAGTATAAAAATATTTCGCATCACTGAAGGAAATCAATAACTGAATTAAATCTATATAATATTAAAGTAAAAAGAAAATTATGAAAGATACTTTTTTCAATTTATTTAAGTTGATAAGGAAGACTAGAGACGAATGTAAAAATTTTCAATTTTCTTGTTATAACCATCCCTACCACAAAAGTTGATAGATTGGGATAGGACTTAAAAAAATCTATACATCTATACATATAAATAAAATTGAAGTGTCTGTTTGTAAAGTGAAAATAAAAAAAAATGTCCAACCACATATGGTTATATACACGGTACCTATAACGAAACTGACCTTAGATTTTTTTTGTCTGTCTGTCTGTCTGTTTGTTCCGGCTTATCTCTGAAATGGCTGGACCGATTTTGACGAGACTTTTATTGTCAGGTGGCTGACATAATAAGGAGTAACTTAGGCTACATTTATTTTAGAAAAAATATTTTATTTTAGAAAAATAAAGTAATGTTGCAATGCCCAAGTACTGTCCAGTACCGCGCGCAGCTCACGCGCATGCCACCACTGGGCCGTTACGTCGGTTAAACTACCGAAATTGTAAAACACAAAATTAAAAAAAATCGATTGGCATAATGATTTAAGTTTTCTAGAACTTCTTGGATGTAATTTATATGCTTATTTAGATTTCAAAATTGTGCGAACTATCAGTTTGTACTAGTTTTTTGTCTTACCTGTTCTTATCATCATTCTTCCTTGATTCTGGCTATTATCAATTGGAAATATCAAACAAAAAAATCTTTGTATGGAAAGTACAACTTGTTACTTTCGCACCTACATAAAAATATCCAGGTTTTGACAAACAGACCTAAAGAACTCGTTAGATAGTTAACAATTGTTTGTGTCGTAATAGAAAAAGGAATAGTTGTGTTACTTCATTGACACATAACACGCAATATTCAACTGACCATAATAAAAATAAACGCAGTTGAAAAAAACGGTGATAAGTTACTTTGGGGCTATTTTGGAACATCGACTCGCTACGACTAAAACCTGTCCGTTCCTAAATTGCGCTCAATGTGATGGCACAGCACATTGAGCGCAATTTAGGAATAGGGGGTTCGTAATTACTAAATTCCGTCATACTCAGGTAGTCAGTGTAAATAGCATATATTTTTTCACAAATTCATTTGTTACTTTCGTCCCGTGTTAGTTTCGTCCCTGGATTCCCCTGCAACTTACGAGACGTCGCGTCGCGTCGCGTCGCGTTGCCACGCAAGTGATTTAAAATACACGATATTTACCAAATATGTTGTTATGTGTATAGTCTATGGCAACACTGTAATATATAAATAATTATAACACTGGCCACACCGGCCCCCTACTTCTCGTTATGTCATTGGTCCAACATGTCGTCTTGTAATTATGTAGAGTATCTACAATATAGAGGGAGTGCTGGTACTTCAAAAATGTAGATAAAAATGGTGGTGTCGTGCTACCTTTTTCTGCTCTCCTATATGCTGATACTTGACATGTTGTCCACCATACATAAATTACTTGGAAAGGAAAAGTAAAAATAAATAGTTTAGGGCTATTTAATTCCACTCAAACTCGTTTTAAAAGAGTAATAGCTAAATATAATTTCGGCTATCAAAATTTATAGGAATTTATTGCTAAATAATTAATTCAATTTTCACTAATACAGGAGAGCTACTTAAAGACCAACATTACGAACAAGAAAATATCTATGTTTTCAAGACGGGAATGTATGACAGCGCGCCCTCTATATTATAAATATTCTGAGATTACTACCTAAGTCTTATTAAATGAATAGTCATTGTGAGGTCGTTTATATATTACATCGTAATAACCCAAAACCTCATACATATGCGATTATTTTTTGGTTAAAAAAACAGAACATATAATGGAGTAACTTACGATACGAGTAATTCAAAATTTAGCGAAGTCTTATTTGTGAAGCCAACATACAAGCAATGCAATAATAAATAAAGTTATTTTTGTTCGCTGCAACGGGGTTAAAAATATCTTTTTACTGCATTTTTTAACATTTATTACGGGAACGCGTCCTGCAACCTGGCTTTAGCCAGGGCCGTCTTTACCTATGATGGGGCCCTGGGCACACAACAATATGGGGCCTTTTTGAAAAATAAAGAAAAAAATTAATCTAACATTTATCTACAATGATCATTTCATATCGAAGTTATGTATCAATCTTGTCGGAATCGTCCCTCTCAAAGGGAGGTAATGTAAGAAACTGTGTATGATGTCTCTAGATCTTTCTAGGTTAGCTCATTACACAGGCTCACTAAAATGTTTTTATTAGTGAGTACTGATTACCACTAAAATGGTTAATAAGTATTTTTTTTTCTAAAACGATGTATTATTGTTTTTTTTTAATTTATATAGTATTAATACTTATCAAAATAAATTTCGTTTTTAATCGACTTAAAAAAACGAGATTATGTATTTGATGTGTATGTATGTAATTTTGTCATAGTTGCATAGTTTTTGAATATGTTAATTTATACCAGCGCCCAGTGGCGTAACTACACCATCTGGGGCCCGTGGCAAAATCATCGGATGGGGGCCCCCCTTTTTGTATGGAGAGGAAAACTGTTAAGCTTATTTTCCGGTACCCCGGAGAAGACCGAAATGAATATATTAGTGTCACTGGCCTGCCAGTATATTGCGGCCGAGGCAGGTCCCAATCAAAATTCTAGCATACCGAATAAAACCCTGAACTCCGCATTTCGGGCGGTACTGCACATCTACTAGTTGAGTGGGTCGGAACGTGTCCCTGCAGTGGTTCTTAAGATGTCCGCCCCTGGGATAACCCTCGTACTCACGCGTCTTTCCTATTAAAACAACCTAGGCCCGGCTTTATGGGATATCGCTCATGTTCACCCAATCCCCAAGAAGGGTGACCGGTCGGATCCTTCGAATCGCAGGCCGTTTGCTGTCACATGCTGACTCTCCAAGGTCTTGGAGTGAGTTATAAATATGCAGCTCTTGACGGCTTTTGCATCGAGACCAAAACCATTAATTCTGGTGTTCCATAAGGCTCGGTGCTTTCGTGACCCTGTTTATCCTGCATATCAATGACATGTTGTCTAACACCAGCTGGCATTGCTATGCAGATGCTAGTGCAAGTGAGGCAAGATACATCTGACTACAGAATCTCTATTGGGGATCCGTTACGGAAAGATGGTCTCAAATTTTGTCGGAAGTCGAGAGTCTGGGGCAGGCCTCTCAATGGGGTAAATTGACCATAGCACAATGTAACCGCACGAAGATATAAGTTTGCTCGTTTACAACCAAGACGACCCCTTTTGTCATGGAGACACTTTCTCTAAGCATCCGAGAGTATTCATTGACCCGAATTACTGATAAAATTGCAGTTTAGGTGTCATTTGGAAGGCAAGGGCAAATTGACCAGCAAAAAGTTAAGGATTCTCAACAGAGCCAAGCGGTACTTTTCGTCGGTTTATCGGTTATTGCTCTATAAATGCGGCGATCCGGCACGACGTGGAGTTCTGCTCTCATCTCTGGGTAGAAGCCCCCAAAATACCAGCTCGAGCCACTTGACTCATTATAGCGCCAAACTCTTCGAATCATCTATAATCCCGATCTCACAGAAAATGTGGAGCCGTTAGGATTGCAGTGAGACTTTGGGTCTCTCTGTGTAATCTATCAATTGTTCCACGGAAGGTGTTCTGAGAAAGATGGTGCCACTGTCGCTATTCTTCCATCACACCTCCCGTCACCGCAGTAGAATTCATTCTTACTACCTGGAAACTATCCGTTCCCAGGAAAGTACGTTTCCAGTGTTCTTTTCTACCACGCACGTGCAAGCTCTGGAGTGAACTCCCTGCTTCAGTATTCCCTGAGCGCTATAGCCTGTCCTTCTTTAAACTAGGCTCTAAGAAAGTGCTCTCCTTACGGTAAGAAGCGACTTCATTTTGCTGAATCCCTGAATCTGCAAAAGTCTATGAGCGGCGGTGACCGCTGACCGTGAGGCGGGCTGCATGCTTGTATGCCGGCAGGCCATAAAAATAACTCCACAACGAGACCAATTAGTCGTCGTAATATCTTTACTACGTAGCCAGAGCCCAAACGCAGCAATGAGGATGGGGCCCCTCAGAAGCCCTATATTGAAGTTTCGTTCTTTTTTAAACTAAATCCGCACTGTAATCTGTACATGTTAAAAAAAAGTTAGTAAAATTCGCGTAAATCTAAAGAACCATTAATATTATTTTTATGTATCAAAAAAAACCTTGGTATCTTTAATGGAAACTAATAAAATAGGTTTTGATTATCAATTTTGTTGGTAATAAATTAGTTAGGTTCTTTCTCTGCTTACGGTCTCTCGGGCCTGAGGGGCCCGGCTGGGCCGCCGGGGGCCCCTAAGGTCGGGGGCCCGTGGCATTTTGCGCACTATGCCACCCTATTGTTACGCCGCTGGCAGCGCCTGAACGCGAATTTCAAATTAAAAAATGTATGTATGTATGTTTATATGTTTGTCCACGCATATCTCAAAAAGTATACTTAAGTCGGATTTACAAAATTATTTTTGCATTCGATTAGAGATAGTCTAACTTAAGAGTTGTATAAATTTCATCAAAATCTGTTTCTTAGTTTTTGAGATAAAGCAGGAGTGTCTCACTTTTTTCAGTCCGCGACGTGCAGACTATTTTGATTCAGCGTCCTAACCTACATAGCTAAGGGTAATAAGTTTCGATTACTACAACAGAAATTAAAAAGTAAGAAATAGAAAATAATTTAAAAGAATTAAACCGTCTTCAAAATTAGGTATAATAAAAAGAGAGGAATAAAATTAATCTTTTAATAGATCTAAAATACCTAAATGGGCCTACCATTTTTTGAGGTCGGTACTGGCCTTAAAGTTTGAGATCAGCGGAACCCCACGGTTCTACTTGCATAGTTCGTAGCATAAAGAATAAAGATTTTCCACTTTCAAACCACAGCAAACCCAAGAACGTGGTAATTGAGAAAATATGGATTAAACGATTGTGAAGTAGTACATCTGGTTTACAGAAACCACGCTTTACAGACGTAAAAAATAATAAGTCGTATCTTAGGAATTATTTCGATTATTTCATATTGAACTGTTTTTTTACAGTGTTAATAATGTCTGTCAGTAACGTAGGTTACTCTATACTCTATATATCTGAGGCCCGTGGCAAAATCATCAGATGGGGCCCTCCCTTACTATAAAAAACTTAACTTTATAAACTCTATGAATAATTCAATTCCAAGAATTGATAAACAATCTAGCGAATTGTTGTTTGTATCTTACTAATTTTATAAATCAATGTTACATTCCTTCTCTGCTTACGGCATCTCGGGCCGAGGACCCCTTCAGGCCTGAGGCCTTTCAAGCTAGGGGCCCCCTTGGACCGGGGGCCCCTTACCTTGATGTTATACAAATGTTTTTATGATGCAAACATACTGCCTATATAGTATAATTACTATTTCTGTGACAGAGAACACATTTATAGCATTTCACTTTTAGTTTGGAGGGATCTCTTTTAGGATGTGGTGTTATATTATCACTAATCTACTGAAATAGATGATTATTACTTCTTACAATTTTGTAAATATACGTAGATACATAGGTGATAGGAGTCGTGAAACGTGTGAGTTAATGTGTGAGGAAAATTTTCGGTTTGTCTTTCTTTGCAATTGCTCTTCTTCGGGGCCCCCCTGAGGATTAGTCTAGTCAACAAGTTCAAAAACGTGTTAAATAGACATAAAGCTCCTAAAAATATGTGCCATAGCTCATTCGATTCGGAATGACGTCTAGAAAAATGTTTTTTAAGGGTTTATTAGCACATAAAAAATTGCGATTGTTATTAACAAAATAAGAAAAAAAAAAAAGGTATTTAGTTTTTCGTTAATAACTTTTAAAATAATGATATTTAAGGAATTTTGAAAAAAGAACCTGAAAGAGGAGAAAATTTCCAATAAAAAAGTCCTAACTCCCGGAACTCTATCTATATTATTTATAAAAAAAATTTAACGCTGAAAATAGGGCTCCGCGAGGGCGTTACGGCATAGGCTCGCCGTCTAAAAAGCCGGTATATCACCTAAAATAATTTTTTTTTAATATTAAATAACAATTTAAAAATTTGAATAAATTATAGTGTAATCTAGACACTTGAACGAAAAAAACCTCGGTGAAAATATATTTTTTTGTCGATTTTTCAAAAAGTAACACCATTGTTAATTAACTAATTTTTTTCCAATCTCTGTTTTTATAAATTACGGTATAAAAGTTTAAATAATTGGTCTATAAATTTTTCGCTTCGTGGAGCTCTTTTTGTTTAGGTACTTAATAAAGTTATGCAAAAAAAAATTATTAAAGTTAATTATTTTGTTAATTATAATTTTTTTAAACTAACTAAAAATGAAATTTCTAAAAAATGTTATCAAAAAAAAATTTTTTTGGTAATATATTATTATTGCTGTTTTCGCACCTGATATAGGTATTAATTAACATTGGAAAAAAATTTTTTACGTCATTTGTTAAGAAATTGTTTATAAAAAAATAGACTATTTTGGGATTTTTAATTATTTTTTTTTTATTATCTTATAGCATAGGTGAAATGATGATTTTTTAAAAAAAAAATTTTCTTTAATAATTTTTTTTAATTGTTTATAATCGTTTTTTTATATTTCAATTGTTTAAATAATTAGTTAAGAAATTATTTTATCCTTAAAAATCATCATTTACCCTTTTCAATGGAATAACAGAGAAATAAATTTTTTTTATAAATAATTTAATTGTTTATTAACTTAACAATTTGTTATAAACAAATAATATTAACCGTTATATTTTTTTTCGAAAACTTTAAAAAATTACAAAAACAACCAAGAAAGAAAAAAAAATTTTTGTAAAAAATACAAAAATTTTTTTGTAAAAAATACAAAAAATTTTTTTTCTTAACTTTGTTATATATGGTTGTTTTTGTAATTTTTTAAAGTTTTCGAAAAAAAATATAACGGTTAATATTATTTGTTTATAACAAATTGTTAAGTTAATAAACAATTAAATTATTTATAAAAAAAAATTATTTCTCTGTTATTCCATTGAAAAGGGTAAATGATGATTTTTAAGGATAAAATAATTTCTTAACTAATTATTTAAACAATTGAAATATAAAAAAAACGATTATAAACAATAAAAAATATTATTAAAGAAAATTTTTTTTTTTAAAAATCATCATTTCACCTATGCTATAAGATAATAAAAAAAAAATAATTAAAAATCCCAAAATAGTCTATTTTTTTATAAACAATTTCTTAACAAATGACGTAAAAATTTTTTTTCCAATGTTAATTAATACCTATATCAGGTGCGAAAACAGCAATAATAATATATTACCAAAAAATTTTTTTTTTGATAACATTTTTTAGAAATTTCATTTTTAGTTAGTTTAAAAAAATTATAATTAACAAAATAATTAACTTTAATAAATTTTTTTTGCATAACTTTATTAAGTACCTAAACAAAAAGAGCTCCACGAAGCGAAAAATTTATAGACCAATTATTTAAACTTTTATACCGTAATTTATAAAAACAGAGATTGGAAAAAAATTAGTTAATTAACAATGGTGTTACTTTTTGAAAAATCGACAAAAAAATATATTTTCACCGAGGTTTTTTTCGTTCAAGTGTCTAGATTACACTATAATTTATTCAAATTTTTAAATTGTTATTTAATATTAAAAAAAAATATTTTAGGTGATATACCGGCTTTTTAGACGGCGAGCCTATGCCGTAACGCCCTCGCGGAGCCCTATTTTCAGCGTTAATTTTTTTTTATAAATAATATAGATAGAGTTCCGGGAGTTAGGACTTTTTTATTGGAA
Source organism: Hyles euphorbiae (assembly GCA_023078785.2). NCBI lineage: Eukaryota > Metazoa > Arthropoda > Insecta > Lepidoptera > Sphingidae > Hyles > Hyles euphorbiae. The sequence continues at coordinate 12,881,322 of CM041033.1, read as the reverse complement.
ATTTTCTCCTCTTTCAGGTTCTTTTTTCAAAATTCCTTAACTATCATTATTTTAAAAGTTATTAACGAAAAACTAAATACCTTTTTTTTTTTTCTTATTTTGTTAATAACAATCGCAATTTTTTATGTGCTAATAAACCCTTAAAAAACATTTTTCTAGACGTCATTCCGAATCGAATGAGCTATGGCACATATTTTTAGGAGCTTTATGTCTATTTAACACGTTTTTGAACTTGTTGACTAGACTAGATGGGGGCCCTGGGCACGGGCCCCGTGTGCCCTTAGTGTAAAGACGGTACTGGCTTTAGCAAGTGAGAAATTTGCCCGACGCTATACCAATATATATGCAATAATTATTTACCAACCTAAAGTACTTAGTATCACTCAGGTTAAATTACCGTCACCTGGATCTGATCCAAAAAAAGTTACATTCAAATTTATTTTACACGCATATGTATATTGTATTAGCCCATATATGTCCCACTGCAGAGCACGGGTGTCCTCTACAACCGATTGAGAGGGGTTGGGTCATATTGGTGGACTATAGTCCACGCATAGGTATGTGATATATATTTTTTACTAAGGCTCCTTTTTCTTGTCAAATTCCATTACAAGACAATTTGCTCTTACACCATCCTTGACGACAACAAGCCAGCCGGTTTTGGCTGACTTCTGGGTCCAGCTGTATTAGTTTGAAGCTCAGATATATATTGCCAACATACTCTCTATGATTTTCATGACGTGTAAACTAATTATGCTATGTCTCTTTCTCTGATATTATAACATTGACGATATGATTAGAAATGCGGACAGAGATGAACTGCACCTATAACACCAATGCAACATTTAACACTTTCTAATTGCAAACGATACGGGTTTTGTTTCCTGTAGCACATAGGAGGCTCTACAAGTTCTCTATCAGTTGAATCCCTCGTTGTCTACGAGAAGCTTGTCACTTGCTAAAATATGAGTAAACTACCCGTCCATAATGTCTGCGTTTTATTATGCGCTAACACGATATCCATTGTTCTATTGGTGCATTGTTTTTAGTTTGTAAAACAACGCCTTAATTATTATTAGCTGACTATAATTTGAGCATTGCAAGACTTTATTTGACGTTATTCACGGCATAATAAAGAAATTCCACGTTATTTATTTTATGCTTCATATTTTAATTTTATAAAATATTCTCGGTGAATTCACTGTACATGAACCTAAAAGCCTAGTTTATTACTGTGGAGAACCCGAATTTATATATTATTTTAAACCGAATATAAATTAAACGTAATTAATTTTGGAACATAGAATATTTACAAGAAAGTATAGTAAAAAATATAATGTTTTTGGGCTATATAATAGGCATAAGAAAAGAATTATGAAATAAAGCTTTAAAAAGTTAAGTAACTTGGTAATGCTATGTATATGCTCTTAAATACAGATTGAAAATCAATCATATTTAAAAATTTAGATATTTATTTAAAAAGCAAGTAATCTAAACAGTGCTTCAGTACATTTAATCATATAATATTCATAATTTAACCTTAACTCTTTTTTTATGCGCCACCTAAAGGTTGACTTGCAGAGAATGCCTCAGGTATTGAGTCCGCTTTTATATTATCTATGTATGTATTATATAAAAACGCAATAAATAAAATACATCATAGGTTTTATTTCAAAATACATTTTACCATATTATCCATAAAGGGACATTATTCCAATTTGAAAATATAATTCTTTTTTCTTATAAGATTTATTAGTATCGGTAAAATACATTCTATTTTCAACAACATACGATAGGCTTTTTTATAAGATAATAGATCTCATTTATGTCACGTCTCCAACAAGGGCAAAAGGAAGACAGGAATAACAAATAGTAGTTATACTAATAGTCATAGTCTAACTGCGGTACTCACACATTTCATGTCAATTAAATTATTACTTAGTGTAGATTTTACGAGGAGAATATATATTAAGGAGCAATTTATTGTTACGTCTCTGAGTGCGGTCGTAAGACCAGATACACTGAAGTCTTGAACCGATTATAATTTAATACCATGTTAATCGATTTTCCTGACTGCATCGTGCATAAAACATGATAATTTTGAGAACGAACCTACGATAAAATCACTTGGTATTTTTAAATTTTATTCTATTGTGTACATCTTCTCATCCTCTATAATTCACTACGTTGAATAATTGTTATTTCAACCGATGTAAGGATTAAGGATACAACCTCATTTAACTTTGGTAAACTCAGTGATTGATCTTTTCCTTATTAGGTATATATATTTATCTCTGAGATTAAAATATTTGATTCTCATTATAAACTCGAATAACTACAATATTTATTCAGATAAAACATAATAAAATTATGAGTGCATATTACAATAATAGCGCGAACTTATGTGAAAGGTGGGCCTTTCCCAATATCGTATATGGGAGAGCTATTTTATACATAAGCAGTAGTAATAAGGTATGTAAATATTAAATAACAAATTATAGTAAAATCCAGCCAGAACCCTATGAAAGTGGTACGATTATTTTTATTAAATTTTCTGTACTGTACTATATACGTTTTAGTCTTGGATATTAGGTATTTTATTGCGAATTTCAATTTCAAAATAATGAATGAATACTATATTGCTTAAAAGTATAACGAAATTAATAACGAATTAAATGAAACATTACGTCTGAAAAATCATTCGGGGAACCCTACAAATCCTAGGTCGAATCTGGGACATCCGTCGTGGAATGGCCAACTAAAATATCTGTCAAAATCCCTGTAAATTGGAGTATTGTATAGAATATAGAATCAAATGTTTATTGCAAGTGTTTAAACCTTAACAACGTAGATTTTTGTGTTATAAAAAATTTAATAAACTGTGAATACACCTAATTTCGCTGAGCCTCTATTATCTAAATGTTTGTTCTCTTAATCAAGTTTTATAGACACACAGCATGAGGTGTTTGACGTGAAGATAATACATATTACATATTAATAAGAACCAGGGGCCCTACTATATTCAACGAAACGAAGTTCGAAACTTCGGATGATCAAAGTTTAAATACGATACGAATGTACCTACATAAAACTTATGGTCATTATTGATTTATGGTCGTAACCATAGACTTATAGTTACGGTGTACGTTATATATATTACATTCGTATCGTATAAAAAACTTCGTTTGTCCGAAGTTTCGAACTTCATTCGTTCGTTCGTTCGGATGAATATAGTAGGGCCCCAGGACGGCATAGCGATTTCTTACATGGATGATATTTATAGTGTCTCTTTCTTAGAATGCTTATGCGAGCACAAATTGTGAAATGAGGAAAATTCAGGTGCGACGCTTGTTTATAATATGTTGTATATACATCTATATATATAAGTATATCTACGAATCGCTTCTAAGATGACCTTAGATGAAAATTAATCTTTCTTGCGGAAGACTCAAAACCTGTTAAACTAATGGACAAAATATGGAGTCGTTAAAAATAAGTAGTAGTAGAAACTTGGTTAAAATTATAATATTCTATAATGATTTTAGTGTGACAATTAACTTAATAATTTTTCTTTAGTCAATAAGTGTAAAAATATGCCTGATTTAACTCAGTTAGTTGAATAAGAAAAAATAGCTGAACAAATTGAATAATAATTTATTTACAATAAGAATTATTTCTTAGTAAAGGATTAAAATAATTTCATGGCTAAAGTTCATATTAAAGATTACCTACTCCATGAATAACACGAATGAATGAATCCTGAGATCCAAAACAAACAATGACTAACAAAGTTTATATATATTTACGTAAATCTGAAAATACCAGTACTTAAGTATTTATACTTTGGGCTGTAACTATTGCTTGAATAACATTATTTGACATTAGTAACTTGAATTCAAAAGTATCTGGTTGATAATAGCGACACACAGTTTTTTTATTTGTTGTTTATTGCCAAGCGTATCCGTTAGCCAAAGGATATTAAGAAATATAGATTGCACTATGTTTTTGCAATAATGCATTTGCAGGAAATATATTCATTTTGTCTGGAGAATAACAAGGCGTAAGTGTGCCTAGGTAATTATGGACAAGAGTTTCCTCCTTTGCCGGTGCACCTGCAATAGTCTCAGGTATAAAGATTTTGCAGATTGCATGTAAGATACCAGCAGTTCTTCGGTAGGCAGTTTTTAAAATCTTTAATTTTCCTAACTCAACTACTTAATGAAAATTCCTGGTTAAATCCATCGGATTAACCTGGTAGTTTTGCCAAGTGATTCTAAATTATTAATAAAATAAATAAATGTCAGTTCTACAAAACTAATTTGATAATACAAATTACAAAAGTGACTTCAGATCGGATTTTGAATAAAGTATAAAGTTGTAGAGTTCGGGCGTGGCGAGAAAAAAGCTTGGCTCTACTTAAGATCTAATAACATTTAACAATGTGGATTATGTGGTCTCACCATCGCAACCTTTTACATGAAAATGTTTTTGGTGGGATTATTTTGTTCTCACTTATTGTTATTGATTTTTTTATTTTATAACATATCACTAAATCAGTACTTAATTTAGATGATATGTAATTAAATTCATAATTTGAATATTGCATGAAAATTGTCGAATTTCATAATAATTCATTCAGCATTCTTCCTTGTTTGTGTCGTCCATTAAATAGATGAATAAGATGTTCATAATCATCCCGTAAAGACCGTTATCCATGTGGCGGAAAGAGCACTTTTCGTCATGTGATTGCTACATTGTAACCAACGGTAATATAAAGAAAAGAAATATTTAACATAATATTTTGTTTGGATCCTGAATGTTGAGTAAGTTCCATTCACACTTGCCTGTTTTTTTTTTCAATATGCAAGTACATTTTACATTTAATAGTAATACATCATATTATTATTCTAACGTCTTGAGGAAACCCTAATATAGAATGTTCCTCTAACTAGCGGATATTCCGAGCACACGTTGTGTAAGCGGCGACCGTCCACCACAAGTGTGTGTGCACTTTTATAGCGTATAACTAACTGCAGGCTTATTGTAGATGAGTAGAGACTATTGGACAGTTATGAGATGATACCGATGTGGAGGCGTTACCCACCGGACCGCACCCAATTATCCTAACCAATTTGTTTCTTACGTACTGTTTTATTATACTAAATTTGTCTTTTGTATGCTTCACAAAATTCTTTTAGAAATATGTTATTGTTTTCTCAGATAACGAAACAATAACTTGTTATGGTGCATACTAATTACTAATTGTTTTTTAATTGAGCATGTGTATTTTGTCTAAAAAATATCTTCAACGAATTTCGAAACGCATTAGTTTCATTTTATTAACAATGTATTACTTAATTTTAATAATTTCATGCTTTCAACTGTATTTTAAACATGCATTACGTACGCATAAGAACTAAATTCGAAGATAACAAAACCATTGTCAAGGTAATTGGTACAATTAATGAATTATTGTGCAAATACCGTTGATAATTTGTTATTTGTAAACAATGAAGTGAGCAACAATTTGATCGTAAAAGCGTCGGTCGCGTCGCCGTGTGAGTGCACTTGAGCGGCTCCGAACGCTGCCACTGTGACCTCGATCATGTTGTTCCACTACGGAAATAAAGGTTAAACACTGATAAAAAAGATATGTTTTCTGTAAACTATTAACTAACGAGGAAATAATAATATAAATCACGAACAAATCGATTACAATTATAACATTGAAAATGTTGAGTTTTGTCCATTGCCTTAATTGCTGTTAGTTTCACTGTGGTTTCACATGTTGTGACAAAAACGTGTCACCTTACTATAAAACTATTTTAACGTTGTCTTGTCATGTGCCAAGCACATAAAGGTGTAAATGATAATTGAGTTTAAGTCGCCCTCTGTACTGCGGTTAATGTAACGTTGTAAATTATTATACGAGTATCAAGTACTTAGAAAATATTGCCAGTAAATTCTGAGAAGGATGCAAGACAAAGACGCGAAGGCGACAACACGAGGGCGCTTATTTTAAACTGGACGTATAAATCTGTTGGAGATAAGCGAGGCCGAGGTCGTCCTCAGCCGGTGCAAGCAACTTGCCGCTTCTGGTTTGCCGCTGCCCGATTGATTAATCATTATTCATACCTATGTATTATCTGCTTATGTCATTACTGGAGAGTATGCCCGCTGCGTGTATGTAGGTCAAAGAACACGAACCGACCGATTTAGCTAAGCGATATCTCAAGTTAAATAATAAACTTAATTTGTTTGTAATATATATATATTTACCTGGTCTAATTACCAACGCGTATTAGGCAATCGCGAGGGACTATGACCTGACCTCTTTCGATCCTTAAGGAGTGCAGTGAAACATATATAATATCTATGGTCTTATTGTGTTAATTTACTTATAATCATTACAAAGATCATTCAATTAAATTAACAAAAGACATTAAAACCTTGCATCAATCAAAATACAATGATTCCATTTAATCTGAAAACAATGTGTGGAAACCTTTTTGTTTTGAGATAAGTAGGGATTCTCTCAAACCTTTATAAACGACTACAGAATAGTATAATATTTGATGGCAGCAACGACACAAACGCATCCGGTTACAAGCTAATGGGTGAATTAACCGGAACTCGAATTACGCAATGTCATCGACATATACATTAACTATAGATTACGCCGGCATTTTTGCCAAACAAATTAGAAATCTATTGAACTGACCATTCGAAAAAATACATTTATTGAAAACTAAATAACACGGAGAAGAGCAAGTCCGTAGCATATTGAGCAAACAAGATTGGTGGAATATTTAAGGTTGTAACAGTTAACCCATTAGTGCATGAAGTCCGGTAAATCGGACTATATTAATTGTACATCTTTTCTGTTTTATTAATATATTGTTAGACTTCTTATTGTGATTTTCAGTCTCAAAAAAGCTTGTGTGAATAATATGTCTATTTCTCTCGACTAACATAAGTCTTGTGCTGAATAATATATGTATATTTCTCTCGACTTTCCAAATATTACCATTTTATAGAAGTCCGATTTATCGGACGTCATGCACTAATGGGTTAACATATAAACATCCGTATCTATTAACTTGGCTTGACATCTTACCTTAAAAAGCCTGCTATAAGTTCATATCAATGAAAATCATTATCCTATAAAGAAATGTTGCTGAGGGAAGATACCGTCCCAAGGAAAGCAACCGACTCCAACCAAACTCATAACTTAGTGTGATTTACGCTCGACACTTGACGAAGGGTACCTATATAAACTGTTATTGTAAGAAGGTTCATTGACCTCCTGGCACCAACGTATTTTCTTCAAAACAAATCCAAGGCAAAAAATAAAAACGTTTTTAAAATTAACATTCGCGTAAATCGAAGAAACCATGAAGTGTATTTAAATTTGTATACGTATCTATACGTTTCGATTGAAAATAAATAAGTGCAGATATTTTAAAATTGTAATAATAGAGCTTTACTGTAATTAGACCAGCATTAGACATGGGTAACTCAGCGAAAATCCCTGCGTTAACTCAGTAACTCAGGCGCAGTTAACTGCGCTGGCTCACTGAGTTAACTCAAAATTGCGCCATGGCGCAACAAAATGAAAACGCTTGTCGCCGAGTGAGCAACGAAATGCGTTATGCGCGTCATCTGCGCGGCGCACACGGCATGCCACGCTCTCAAGTCTGTTTAGTGTTTATTAGTTTGTGGCAGTGATGTGCCAACTTTGTAGGTAGGATTGAATTAGATAGGTTTTTATAGTTTTTACTGGTATGAGACTGTACTGTTATGTGTATCTCATATGTAAGAGGCCGCGATGAGTCTGTTACTTTAAAATTTAAAGCAATGTTGATGAAATTTCGTACGTAGCTGATACCCTGATATATTGCATAGGATACTATGTATCCCGAAAATGTAATATGCATATTTGCTACTCTTTCGTACCAACTTGCGTTCACATACCGCGATTTTCAAACTCGAGTTAGAAAGAATTTAATTCGAGGTATAACTCCTTTTTGCGCCAACACATTTTGAACAAGTGAGTTAACACATCCAGCGCAGTGAACTGAGTTGGCGCAATTGCGCGGCATAGCGCAGTGTTACACATCTCTAACCAGCATGGATGGACTGGCCGAAAAATCTAAAAATTCTCTTAAAGTCTTTCTAAGAAGAAAAATGTATCCCGGATTGGGGCACCCTTCTTAATGAGACAAAATAAATTACATTTTTTTTTAATGTAAAATTAACATAACAACGACACGGAGTGTACAGATGCACATGAGGTTATTTGACATGTGCGAAGTTCAGTGTTCGCGTTATCATTCGTGAGATATGATCTACGTAGTTTATTGTTGAGAAAATAAATGTTCATTGAAACTCATTTCGTTGACATAAGGATAGCATAATAGCTATATCGGAATTACTCCATTCATACGAGTTATAGTTGTTTAATACGAGTATAATATAGACATGTATGTAGTGAATTTGAAAGTGAAAGTTATCTTTATATAACTTTCTTTACAAATAAATGGTATATCCCTTTATTATAAATAGATCTCCTTAGTTTCTAACATCCATTTCTCTTACAGGGACATATCAAATGCCGGTTTTTGCAATGTCTGTCCTAGACATGGGTAACTCAGCGAAAATCCCTGCGTTAACTCAGTAACTCAGGCGCAGTTAACTGCGCTGGCTCACTGAGTTAACTCAAAATTGCGCCATGGCGCAACAAAATGAAAACGCTTGTCGCCGAGTGAGCAACGAAATGCGTTATGCGCGTCATCTGCGCGGCGCACACGGCATGCCACGCTCTCAAGTCTGTTTAGTGTTTATTAGTTTGTGGCAGTGATGTGCCAACTTTGTAGGTAGGATTGAATTAGATAGGTTTTTATAGTTTTTACTGGTATGAGACTGTACTGTTATGTGTATCTCATATGTAAGAGGCCGCGATGAGTCTGTTACTTTAAAATTTAAAGCAATGTTGATGAAATTTCGTACGTAGCTGATACCCTGATATATTGCATAGGATACTATGTATCCCGAAAATGTAATATGCATATTTGCTACTCTTTCGTACCAACTTGCGTTCACATACCGCGATTTTCAAACTCGAGTTAGAAAGAATTTAATTCGAGGTATAACTCCTTTTTGCGCCAACACATTTTGAACAAGTGAGTTAACACGTCCAGCGCAGTGAACTGAGTTGGCGCAATTGCGCGGCATAGCGCAGTGTTACACATCTCTAGTCTGTCCGCTAAACGAGCAGCAACTGAAATTACTATGTGATAACCAAAAGTAATGCAAATAATGGAATAACAGTATAACTAGACCTGCGACTGCGCCTATTCATGTCTGGCGCCCTGGTCGCCCACCCGCGCTCTACCCTAACTCATGTTTAGATTATATCCGTTAATGTAGGCTGGATTGATGTGCAAGATAATTTGTTACATTTACTTAAATTGTAATTTAAAAAAATGACAGAAATAAAGCAATTTTAATGTGTGAAATACAAATCACCATTAATAGACTTGCTGCAATGGCTGTGCGATATCTATCATAACGTTAGTATTATGCAATTTTAAACAGGTTTCAGCAATTGCAAACTGCAGACCAGACGAAGCTATTTAAAAGTAAAAGTATTGAAGTATTTTGCAATACATGTTTTAGGTGTCTACACGGTAAAGACTAAAGATATCGCAGTGATTCTGCCGTCCAAAATTATACAGAAAGGTTATTCATAACCTATATTTCTTGCATGCCCTTTCTATTTGAATATGTTTTTGGTCTGCGTGTCCTGTTTGTTGTGTCGTAATATAAAAATACATGTAAATTATAAAGTTCAATATAGCTATTTTTCTTAAGCCCAATTCAATAGGGAAAAATATTTTCTTGTATTATCAGGTTTTACTCCAACCATAAAAACGTGTAATATTACGCAAATATTTATCACTGGTAATATTTTGTTTTTGAGAACTACGTAGTGAAGTTTTTTTTTTTTTTCACAAACATTCTCCGGAAGTCATTAAGTAAGAAGATTTATCACAATAAAAATGTTATTTCACTAAACACTGCAAATCCCAGCAGGTCGGCGACGTAAGATAAGATAATGGGCATCGTGTTGTGTCAAAAATGCCACTCTCCTTAATCATCTCTCACTCATTCGTTACGCAAAGCTCAACGTGACAGTTGACAAAAAAACAAATTAGCCTCATACGAATCTCGCCGACAACTTTATTTACTTCCTGACTAGGTATATGTATATATACTCACGTATGAAAAATCAAATAAGTCATAATAATTATTTAGTGACTACATGTTAAGGTGTAAACTGTCTGTTAACATTTAATTGTCCGTCATCACAAATCCTACATTATAATTATAACTTTAAATATAATTTATCGTTTGTCAAAACTTGCAGGCGAACATGGTATTGATTTCTCATACCTACCAGATTATTGGGAACACTTATCGTTAATTAAGCAGTTCTGCTTTAACAAATGGAGAACTCACTTTAATCAAATATCCACAACGAAAGGGTTGTGGTACAAAGTGATCCAGAGTGAACCTACCCCAGGCCCTTGGTTTGATGATGTCGGTTTAAGTAGAGGGTATGTTAAATTAGCACTAAGACTTCGCTCTGGGCACTACCCAACAGCAAAATTCGCTTTCTTAATGAAAAAGACTGCATCACCCAACTGTGAGACATGCAATAAAATTGAAGATGTACAACATCTTTTGCTGGAGTGTGTTAAGAACAAAAAAGAAAGGGACGCCTTGTTTAAAAAAATTGACATGAACATTCTAAACGTTGGACTCATTCAAAATATTTTAGCATCCCCTAAATCCGACATTGCCAAACAATTTTGTAACCTAGCTAACCTGTGTAATTAAATACTTTGTCTACTTATATTGTCATCCATCACTACTTATATTCATTTTTACTTTTATTGTATACCTTAATATTATTTAGTTCTTAAGACAATTATGTAGTGTACAGTTGATAAGGCACAATGGGGTTGGCGTATCCGTGTGGATAAAAACCCCTAAGCAATAAAGAGAAAAAAAAAATATATAATTTAGATACTCTGCAAATTTGCAATAGTACGAGCGATACATTTTCTGAGGAATGATTTCCTTATTCTTATTTTTTTAAGCACACCGCAATACAGGCAATACCATATGCTAATGCAAAGAACTAAGTTAAAATTTATAACCCATATCGGTTATCAGATGCTACAAAATAAAAATAGAATAAAATACTACCAGTTTTGTACCGTAAGTTAAAAATAAGTTAAAAACTGCGATAGATTCTGGTGATAGCGCAAGTTTGAACAATAAGTCAACTCTAGTCATCTAATAGAAGAAAGAGACACTTATTTATTTGTCACACAAGAAATAAATAAAAGCACGTCGCATCGTTGTGACAACAAGAGAGAAATGCAATATGAGTACGATCCGAATATTGAAGGTAAATCATCTGTATCTGTATCTGTATCAGCCCATATACGTCCCACTGCAGGGCACGGGCCTCCTCTACAATCGAGAGTACGATTGAGAGTGGCTAGGCCATATAGTCCACCACGCTGGCCTAGTGCGGGTTGGCGGACTTACATACCATAGAATTTTTTTTAAAAATCGCTATGGTATGCAGGTTTCCTCACGATGTTTTCCTTCACCGTTTTAGTGCGTGGTGATTGACTATCAATACACACATGACTCCGAAAAGTCAGAGGTGTGCCCTGGGATTCGAACCCGCGACCACCGTGAACATGTTGGCAGTCGCGTCTAGTCCGTTTACCAACAGGCCACCACGCACTGAAGGTAAATCATATAAACAACTATATTTTTTCTGATCCAGGTCCTGCAACGTGGGTAGAGAAGTTTCCTGAAGCCCGAGGTGCAAGGCAGAGCCCCGTGGATATCGTGACATCCCGCGTCAGCAGCGGCATCTGCTTACCACCCCTCAAGTGGAACTATTCCGTCAATCACCCTCGTTCAGTCGTCAACCCAGGATACTGCTGGCGTGTCGATGAAAATGGATATGACTCAGGTATTTACTAACTGTACTAAAGCAAATAGTTAAATTCATTATCAATGTTAACGACTTGTAACCTAGAATCGTGTATTCCTGAGCAGCGATAACAACACAAGAATTCTATAATTGTCTAAATTATTTATCTCAGTAGGTTCGTAGCACAACAGAACAAAAACGACGTTATATACGTAAATCATATACCTAATTAAACACACAAGTAATTTCTCGAAATGTGCTGTGCCTAATTACAGCAGCGTTCAGGTATTTGTATAGAGTTGCGGATGTAACAAATCCCTGTAAATAGCGAGACAATTTGTATATCCATCGACCCAGCGCAGTTCCCCCCACGATGACTCATGCTCGTGTCAGTGTCGACAACTTCCCACTATCACACCGGGTAATTGTCTGAGGGGCTACAACTGCATGCATTTCCGGCATCATGCATTTTGGTAATAATATTTCCACGCCATCTTCATGCATTCATTAAAAAGTGAATCACTTTCACCGTCACTCTTCTTATAATTAATAGAATACAGTTAAGAAATTCAGTTTATAATTTACAGACACTTGATCCATCGCAATTTAAATACAAATTACCATTTTCAATTTGCGTTTGATCTTTTATCCTAGGTAGGTAATCATCATTAAATTAACTACACTGTTGTGACCATGGGCGTAGCCACGGTGGGGCAGAGTGGGGCGCTTGCCCCACCCTGGATTTGATCTGTAAGGTACTTAACCAACTCTAAAAAAATAAATGATCTAGGTAAAGTACTAGGCAGGTGAGCAATAAGAAAGTATTTAGGATATATTCCAATTATAAACACAGATACAGAGTGTAATAGAAGAATACCGTGGGTACAGTTTGCTAATTACATATGTTTTAAGACTTCTGCCCCACCCTGATCCCACGGCTGGCTACGATCATGGTTGTGACCTTTGGATGAACTTGGTTAGGTTTATAATTATGATTTAAACAGAATCATGAAAGATAACAGCAATTTTCATGTCTTTTTTTGCTTTCAGAGCTGCGAGGTGGTCCTTTGGGCAACGACGTCTACAAACTACAACAATGGCATTGTCATTGGGGAGCTGTTAATGGTGAAGGATCTGAACATACGGTAGACGGACGCTCTTTTTCCGGAGAACTGCATCTCGTACACTGGAATACTACTAAATATCATAGTTTCACTGAAGCTGCTGGCCAAGCCGACGGTCTTGCAGTTTTGGGAGTCCTCTTAATGGTAATTAACGTTACTTTTTTACATTATCTACTACTCTTATTAGCAAAAACCAATAGATATGATTCATGAGTGTTCGGCATATTTTTCTAGGTAATTACTAAATCCGCGTTCTACACTTTGCGCGTTTCGGTTCAATAACAATTGCTCATAACAAAGAATAATATAGTATCATCCGTTAATTCCTATGACGCAAATCACCACGAAAATTTATTTATTCATTCTTTACTGCACACAAAAAATGACAAAGTATACAATATTTTACACATAAAATTAAAGAAAATTTTAATTTTTCAGTCAGTTCCTCAAACCTGTTAGTGTCAAATAAATGAATAACAGTGCATTTGCATCTATTACTTTATTTGTTGAAAACTATTAAGTATTATTAATTATTTTTGCAAACACTCCGACGTGAATCAGTACCTATTGCATGCAAAGCACCAAATTTAATTATATTGACAATTGAGAAACTTTCGTGTTTAATTTGCATGTCATGTTATTGTTGGATCAACGTACAGTAGTGAATTGCTTCTTAAGATATGTTTCGCGATACTTTCTCTTGTCGCGTGGCCCCTTGCGGTGGTAGAGTCTCGGTAGAAGTGGTAGAGCCTCATCAAATTACATTACCAATGAGTTGCAGTTTTGCTGTTTTATCCGTTCGGTGAATGATGTTGCCGGAGGCTCTATTGTTTATGTTGGATAGTCATATTTTGAAATAAAACTATTTTTTACGGATCTTATCGCGGATTTAGTTTCATTTGTATTTTTTTAACTTTCCGACGTTTCGATTAGTTCACAACTTTCGTGACCAATTTTTTCAACGCGTAATGTGTGTTTATCCAAGAAACCATTATATATTCATATTTACCAACTTATATAAAGTATATATTGGGCAGGTCGTTATAATGATTGCGAATGCTCTTAAATCTTAATTGGATTGCACCGCATTTAACCATGAGTGCATTGAAATCGCATTGAGAAAATTCACATTCAAATTGGAAAAATCACTTAAACATCTGCAACGTTATTTATAGTCTGATACATATTGCATAAAAATCCAATTATATTATTACCTTTGAACTTCCTAGCCACGATATATTATATAGTTATATTACAAATACGTCCATAAAATTTGTTTCTTTTATGAATGTGGATGGCTATTATCTTATTTATCAAGACTACTACATTGAAATAAATGGACAGCTGCTTGTAAAGACTGTTTACCTAAGTTTATAACGCGTTTACGTGACTGAAGCCGTACGATTGTCGATACTGCGAGTCAATCCTTTTACGTTGCACCTAATACAATATTACATACAACAAATACCATTTATATAAAACATCATATGAGATTGGTTGATGAGAACAATTTTATTAAAGTACTATTTATTTGTTAACTCATTCTTAATTATCTTCTAGAGATGACATTAAAATTACAAATAATCGCTTTGTACCGGGCTCTACCATGTTAGCGCAATGCTTAATAATCCATAGTGTTTTTTTGTTTCATTAGTTGAACATATAATACTTGTATTGACACTTTCAGGTCGTTAATAGAGATCGCAATTTGTGTATTATAATTTATAAATGCCCGTTCAATTATTATGTAATACGATCTTAATTTAACGTTTCATATTACCAGGTCTTATATTTACCAAAAATACAAGTTCATTATACTTCGGTTAGAGTCCAACTGTGTACTCATACGACATACGCAACTAAAACGCGCTTCTTATTAGATCGGAATCTGAATACAATAAGACAATCCGCTTCATAAATGTTTAGTAAATATAAAATATGCAAACAATAGATCTTATTGATTACAACTAGTTATCAGATGTAAAACGAACTACAATTGGATATTTTTAAATATTTCAGGTCGGGACCAAGCATAATGAATTGGACAAAGTGGTACGTTTGCTGCCGTTCATCCAGCACAAGAACGACAAGGTGACCATGTCGGAGGCGCTGGACCCCGCCAAGTTACTGCCCAACGTGACGGCATACTGGACGTACCCCGGCTCGCTGACCACGCCCCCTTGCACCGAGTCTGTCACTTGGATCCTCTTCAAGCAACCTGTACAAGTTTCTGCTGAACAGGTAATTTTAATTATAACTATAGAACTATCAGACCATTGTTTTTCTTACCAAAATGAGTACAAGTAAATACAGAGCTACGCGTATTATGAATTAAATTACTTTTACTACTTAAATTACCATTACCATACAAACGAATATTCAATCGACTGCTATATGAGGCTATCAGCGCAAAAGTGGTGTAACCCCAACCTACATCATTAGGAAATAATTGAGGAATTAAAATTAACTTAAATTGTTTTTCATGTAGTTTATTTTGTGAACATTATTTTAAATGTTTTGTTTTTTATTTACTCTAAAAACTATAGAATCTACATAAATTGTGTACTTTTATATTTTCAAATTAATATTTATAAAAAAAAATGTGGGTTACACCACTTCTGCATGTATCATATTTTAGTAGTATTTAAAATGATAAATAGGTTACACCACATGAACACAACTTTTATTAGGAAATAATGAAAATAGTACAGAGTTAAAGTTATTCTTCATCTGTCTCATCATAATACACTTCATCCCTGACTCTGCTGGAACAATTAAGGCTATTATAGAAAGTATGATGAACTGGTTGGATGAACTGTAACAATTCAAGAAGATCTTTTTTCTTTTTTTCAGCGATGGTCGGTTTTTTCAAAGCATCTAGCTGTTGTATTATTGCTTCTGACTGTCTTTTTTTTACACTGACTCCTTCAAATAAAACTTCTTCATTATTAGAATATTTGAAAAAAAAATTAAAATGGATGTCTTTTATGAAATTTCAGCCACTGAATTTTCAACCACTCCACCTCGTTTTATGTAGTTGAAATTTTTCTATTTGTTATATTTTGTTCTAGCGATTTAGTAGAAACAAAATCACTTGTAGTTAATCTTAATACCTACTCTGAATGGTTGTTTTTTGCGAGCAGTTTTAATTACTTCGAGCCAGTTGTCTGGTACGTATATTTATTTAAAGACTTTTTTATTTTTTTCTATGAGGCCAAAATCTTGGTCACAGGGTAGGCAAGAATGTCCACTTACTAAAAATGTATGATCTATTTCTTCAATAGTAAAGTCTGGATGAGATACCACATACTGACAGATCAATGACAACTTTGTTTCTGTTTTGCTCCCCGCATTGGTCAGAATACATAGGTAATTACTTTTTTAGTAGTGACAAAATTTTTAAAATAATAATTTAAGCAAGATCCTACTTCTTGGGGTCCTCGTGAAGCTTCTGACTCGTCCCAAACAAACATGTAGGCATCATCTGTCCCCATGTTGTGGATCCCAAAGCAAAATGTCCAAAGCTGTCTTTTGGAATATACAATTCCAGTACTCAGCACGGGGGTAGGTAGGGTTTTCATTAAGTCAAAGGTGATTACAGTAACTTCACTTGAAGACTTTGCCAAACTCGTGTTATCTTTTAATCCCTGTCTGGCACTATCTGCTTTCCTCTGGTGTAATTTGCCATAATGGAATGTAGTGTATCCAGCTTACACCACTCTTGCTCTATGGTTTTGTCTTAATATGCTCCGTGCAAAAACAAGGTTTACAGAGCCATCTGTTGACAGGCAGAAAAAGGTGGCTTACGTCACTATTGCATTGAAAGATTATATTGTAACGAATGTATTTTACACCAAAACCGTACTAAAAAAAAACTGTGGGTTACACCACTTTTGCGCTGATAGCCTCATATAGTAGTTAGTAAATAAATAACAACATAACATTGGCAATTTAATTTTCTTTTTTTTTGTCACAACAAAAACACAATTTGGCTGATCGCACAATTGATTGATTTCAGTTGGCATTGATGCGGAAACTGAAGTGTGGCGAGGCGTCATGCGGCGTAGAGGCCATGGAGCTGCTCCACAACTACCGGCCGACCCTGCCGCTCGGCAACCGCGAACTGCGCGACTTCGGTGGCAACTAACACATCATCAATACAAAATTGTACGCCATCGCAATTCATTTGTATTGTCGTGAAGCTTAATACCAAGGGGATGATCTCTACACTTCGTGAACGTAAGAAACTGTCCGCCTCAATAGGTGGACAGTACGTACTTACAATTTTACAAAGTATTTCTGATAAATTTATTGTGAATATTGTCAATAGTTGTCTTTTAACATTGACATGTTTTAAACTTAGAGTTTTAAAAAATCTAACAAAATATCCAAAAAGTGCCTAAAAACGAGTGACAAATATACACGTATGTATGATTCAAACTTCTTAAACACAGGGAGGTACCTGGAAGTTTTCCATAGCTATAATTTGCCACAACGAATTTTAGATTGTTTTAGAACTATTCCAGTTTTACACAAATATGGATAAATTTAATGTTTTATATAATAATGCATAACGTTTACACAGTTTTAAAAAATAATTTACCCGAGTTTTTATGGCATTTTTTTATCTTTATTTATGTCAATGTTTTATTAACGATCTCCTCGACCAATATAATTCCATTTTAAGGGAATCATATAATATTTATCGCCATGCGAATATTATTTACAAATATTTGTCGTTTAGAAATATAAACCAATAGGCATCTCGAAACACTATAGTGAAGGTAATAGATATTAACTTAATTTTAGTTCTAAATAGTCATGTGCATGACTTGTTAATACGTATTATTCATTTTTGGTATGCGAGTCATTTGCTATTATTTACCATTGTTAGAGAGCGTGAATATTGTCCAAATGCTCTTTTTTGTACCCTACGTAAGTAATTGTAATATAAACTTGCGTGCAAAAAAATGGATCCACCCCTTACTTTTCGTTTAATTATGTGAATTACGGTTTGACCAGTTAAACTAGTCATTCCGGGATGATACTGCATGACCTTTGAGTTTTGACTATCTACGTAAACGTCCACCGACCGTGACAGTGAAAATATACCTTATTTAAATTGATATTAAGTTGACATTACATTGACAAACCGCTATAGCTGTCGGGACGTTAGAGTGCCTATGACACAAATAAATATTAAAAAGTTTACTATAAAACAGAAATAAACTAACCTTACCTAATGATTGTTGCGTTGCGGTCGGGTTTTCGATTCTAATTTTACGTATAAACATGATTAAACATGTAAGTACAGTCAACGTTTGTTCGAGTTTGCCAGTCGCTTCTTGGATCGAATAGGCAAAGGCCGAAACAGATATGTTAGGAACTTCTAGGTTTGACTAAAAATATCTTATACAAAAGCCGAAAATGGAATTTATTCCGGGGTTTGTCCGAACGCCCGGATTGTCGGGGTTTGGTCAAACCTAGGATATCAGTAATTCCGGGAAGAGACTACCATCTATACCTAATTTGAAAGTGTGAATACTGTGTGATAGTAGGAATCGCAACGTTGTATACTTTCTAAAACAAAATACCGAATGATTTTTATTATATTTTTAATATCGAAATTCATACACAAGCCTGAGGTGGATCGATGTTTTTGTTCGCGAGTATATTTTTAGATATAAACAAGTGCCTCGAATGTAAACGCTGCAGTTATGTTAACTGTAACGTCATAAGATATTTATATTACTGTAAGAATCCTCATAAGCTATGAAGCTATCTATACATATAATGTTAGTGTCACGCCTATACCTGTTAATATTAAAATAAAAATATTACCCAATATAAACAGTTTTACTTTCCAATAACTTTACATATATAGCCACATTATATCATGTTTTGAAGCATCTTTACATTCCGATAAATACTGACAAAGATATTTAAATAATATAGACAGATTCCAAAAAAATCTGTCGACAAATACATTCTGCAATAGTTACCACTGCTTTCTGAATTTTTGAATATTAAAAATACTTTAAAAACACAAATAATTATGTACATTATTGATTTATGTTTTAAAAAAGTTTATGATTTGTTTCAAGCCAAAGGTGTTCAATATTGAAAAATATTGAACAGTTCATTATGAAAATTTTCATTTACGTGAATGTATTAATCTGTATATTTCACAAAATAAACTTCCAATTACAATATTTATCATATAAAAATATGTATAATATTTGGATACAATTTACAAATACAACTTACATCTATGACTCTTGCTTGCGTCAGGGTATATCTAGAAGCGTTTTATAATTTAAAATTAATTGTTATTTTTCTAATCAGTAACATTCACATCTTTCATCATCATCATCATCATCATCAGCCTAAACTGTTGTCCACTGCTGGACATTCACATCTTTAGATACATTTTATTCTATTTGTCAAAAAGTATTCCTTAGCAAAGAGACATAACTTGGTATGCTGTTGTCTAAATTAGGTATTTGCAAATTGACTGGACAGTTAGCATAATGACTATACATACCATATTTATATCCATGTTTAAAATGCGGTATACACATACACAAGTTATTGTCTGTATACTATACAGGGTATATACCAAGACTGCTACCGAAAACGAAGCTGGATGGTAGTTTTAGTGACTACAAACACAATGTAATTAAAAATACAAGTGAAGCTAATATAAAGCGTGTAAATATGACTATCCCCCGTCACGGCCATCCTATGTCAACGAAAATTGACAGCGGCATACCCAGAACAAAATCCTAAACTTGTATGTACTCCGCAACAAAATAATAAAAGGGCTTCCATACATGGAACGAATTTCGTGTCGCAGTTGTCTGCGTGGCGAATTTGCATCGCGTCGACGGCCAATTTTGTGTATGAGTTCTATATCGTGTCAGACGTAAAGGATGATATGATTTAGTCAAACAAACGCGAAACTAAGAGTTATCTATACCATGTTAAGAAATGAGGCATTCTTTATGCAAATCAATGGAAGTAACATTTTCGTAATTGAGCATACTAAAATATTTTTTAAAATATACATAATTAAGGCAAGCATTGTGGAATTCTCATTATTTCTAAATAGCATGATACACTTCTCACTCATATAAAATAATATTTTTATATCAAAGTAAAAAACTTTAGGGTATGTAAGTTACATGTTAATGATATTCGAATAACGTTTTAACGGCCATTCTCTATATCCTATCTATCTTTAACAAGAGGTTAAAATAACTACCATTACTATATCAGTACAATTATACGCTTCGTTAAACAAAGATAGACATATATATTTATCTTGCCTAGCTATTTATAAATATATACACCATATATGTACCTCTCTATCTTTGTTAATTGAAACATAAAATGCATCTAAGTATCTAATGAAAATGTCGGGAAACTTCGCGACGTCTTCTCGTCCAAAATACCTCAGTGCCTAAAATCGAAAGTCTTCGATAGTTGTGTGTTACCAGTGATGACATACGGCACCGAGACGTGGCCTCTCACTGTTGGCCTCATTAAAAGGCTCAAAGTCACTCAACGAGCCATGGCGCGGGCTATGCTCGGAGTTTCCCTACGAGATCGAATCAGAAATGAGGAGATCCGTAAGAGAACGAAGGTTACCGACATAGCCCATAGGATTGGCAAGTTGAAGTGGCAGTGGGCCGGGCACATAGCTCGTAGAACCGATGGCCGTTGGGGCCGAAAGGTTCTCGAGTGGAGGTCACGTACAGGCGAGCGAAATGTCGGACGCCCGCCTACAAGGTGAAAGGACGATCTGACTAAGGTTGCAGGAAGTCGCTGGATGCAGGCCGCTTCCAACAGGTCATTGTGGAGATCCTTGGAGGAGGCCTATGTTCAGCAGTGGACTTCCTGTGGCTGATATGATGATCTAATGAAATCTCTTGTTAAAGATATATACATTATTGAGAACGGCTGTTAATATGTAAGGATTAAACTAGCTTTCTCATCTTTTACAAGTACTCCTTGCCTTCCATTTTGGTTTATTGCAATAATCTAAAACTATCTACTTCGATGCTATTTAATAATATCACATATTATATGTCAGAGAGACTTTCGCACGCACACATATTATGTTCTAAAACAATGAAAGGAAATGTACAAGTACAAAAGGGCTTACTATTTTACTAGGTGGGACGATATGTAACAGCCACGTATTAAGCTAAAATGTTATTAAATCTTCAGTTGACTTATTTTGATGTTGATTACCATCAACTTGGTCTGCGCTTTTTGGTGATAATTTCCTTCTAGGCGGGATCGGCGTTTCATCCAAAATCCCCGTTGTGCCTAAATGTCTTCCGTGTTCTGTTAAAGTTTTGATTTCTTGATTTAATTCAACTCGCCGGCTACTGGGAGACAGTTTGGTTCGAACGGGCGGACTCGGAGCCGTCCGCGAATACAACGGACGGTTGTCAAATATTGAGGTATTAAGCATACTTGTGCTGCCAGGTTGAAGAACTGATGTTTGACTTCGTTCTATATAAAACACTTGTGATGAATTTAGTTTCTCTTCGTTTTTCGTATGATGGCTTTCCGTATAAAATGTAGTCTTTTTCTTACACTCCACTTGCAAATGCTTGTGGGCTTGTACATCAGATTTGCTTCTTTCAAGAGTGAAAGCACCATTCGTGTGGAGATGACAACTAAACGAACTAGTGTTTACTGTACACGCCGGAGTCGTCGAGTAAGGCACTGCAGGTGCCCATAAACAGGCACCCTCATTTCTAGGCACTAGTAGAAGGGGATCCTGAAAAAATATTTAATAAATAAAATAAGGAAAATAATTTCAAATAAGTAGGTATTTCAAACTACAATGTGCTTGCCTTTCCAGTTATGGAATATATTTTTGACTGGAGAGTGTGGAGCCGATTTCGTAAGTATTCATAAGAACATTCCCGCAACTTCATGACCCACTGAACAACATTATCCTCAGCACGTGCTGCGAAGATATGCCGTTTCTCAGGTTCATCTCTGCAAATAAATATTGTAAGGTTGATGATACCATTAACATAATAATACTTAATGTGCAATAACTCAAGCATCCAAAAACATATCCTTGTTTAGTTATGGAACTGGCTATTAAAAAATAGCTACCATATTATGAATGTAAAACACTTATAATATGCTTATATATTGCACAAAGCTAATGAAAACCTTTGAAATTATAATCTACATTGCATTGTTTGTTAACACACAATTGCTCTACATACAATGCAGGGAGCTGCAGCCCTCAATAGGTAGTAGTGATATATTTAACAGGGTGAACGACATTTGCATTGCAAAAACTCAAGGCAAGTAACTCAAGTACCACAAAAGAAATTATTATCTAACTTTTAAGTGTGACATTAATGAGAAAGAAAGTTGCTAAAACACTCTTAGTCAAATATTTGTCTACTAATTATCTAGATCTTATATCTGTCTTCCAGCAAGAACCCAAACAGCCGATAAACCTTGTAAGCTTCTCACTAGTCTGCTAAATAAATGGTTGTCATCAATATTAATGAAACATATATCAAGTATGTCATGATTTACAATACAATTCATTTATCATATCTAAAAATAGATTGTCATTTTTATGAATGTTATATGCATCATTTAATCGGTATTGAACACCTAAGATTGTGGCCTGAGGGGTTTGAATCCAGCATCATTAATTGTTTTACAATCAGAATATACTTTGAAAATAAAGTAATATCATACTTCCTGTTGATTATGGTTATGCCATCGGGCTTAATTTGTTTAACCATATGCATTATGTCACAAATTGGCTGGACAGTATACTTGGAATTATTCTTTTATTAAATTGAATCATCAACAGTAAACAACTAGCACAAAAAAGTAAAACAAGTACCCATAACTAAAAAGAAACCCAAAGCGGCAATTTGTTGCGATGAGCGCAACCAAAGAGAAAGTTAATAAAGTTACGGTGTTTACACCTCTCATTAATATGCAGCAAATAATACTCAGTAGAGTATACTGCAATACTGCATTATAACATCATTTTAAAGTAGTAGTATAAGAAAAAAACTTTTAGTTCTTACTTTGTAAATATATTATTTTCCCAAGAGGAATATACTAGGGAACTTCCTTCATAATTTTTGCCTTACAGTAACATGTTTCAATGCAGAAGACAAACTCATTTTTTCTTTACCTTTATATTTTCTATAGTAATTTATTCTACCTATATGCAAGTGTTTATTCATCAGATTTTTTTGTACTCAAACACACTAACAATATAGGTTCAAAGCTGTTCCAATAAATTAACTATTATGGCATTTATGACAATTACAACACTATTTTGTAAAAACCTTGAGCTCAAAGAAAGAAATAAATAATGGTATAATTTTGCTAAGAGGCAAAATTTGTTTGACTGTGTCCTATAAATGATCTTAATGCATGGCATTCAGGTATAGTGCAGTCAATTTGCCAGAATAAAAATCATAAGGACTTGTAATACATACATTGGTAGAATATTATTCATAAACATAAGAATGATCTCTTGAGGCCAAGAAAGTTGTGTCACACAAATATTATTGTTACTAAAATAGACACTGATAATAAGGCTTCACTATATTGTAAGTGGACAACCTTTAAATAAACATAATGAGAACAATACAACACACTTTGTTTAGAAATAGGTGTATCAGAATCAATTATATCAAAGTTCTAACTTACATAAAGGATATGGAAAATGAAAATGGTATGCTCAGGCCATGCTCCATTTGTATAGATGAATTTTCCATTACAAACATGCCTGCTGGATTTTTTGTATCAAATTTTCCCATTTCACTTATTTTAAAATAAAACAAATAGTTTTTTATCAAACGAAACCATCTCTCCTTGAAAACTGTGGACAAAAAATACAATTATATATAGTGACGCTTTTAAATTTCCATTTTTTTTAGATTTGTCACATACTTAACCACTTGTAGTCCCTACCATATAAAACAAGTGAATATAGCATAATCGTTAAAAATTATATTAGTTTTAGGGTTGGTTTTAGGTATATTTATACTTTTTGTACAAGGAAAACCTAATGAGTCATTAGCATCACATTTCTAAAAAGTAAAAATGATATATTTATAACTAATATACAAATTACATCATGAGTGTGATACTGACCTGTTTGATTGCGGTAACTACCATTTGATAGTTTTTTATAATTAAGTCTTCCTTCGATTGTACAAGGCTGATCGCTCAGATGAGCGAGTTCACGAATGTTGCATTTCATTTGTGTAATTTAAAGTCACCAAAATTCATTACATATAGTCCACGTAGCCAATTTCATAAACTTTAATTTCTTATGTTTATTTATATCCTACGATATAAATACATTTGTACTAAGTTCCTAATTTACGCTTCACAATTTGTACCCTTACCTCCCCACTGACATGACAATTGACAACTGACTAGAGTTGTGCAACTCGTGCAAGAGTCACCTCAATGCCTCAATTGTCCCATACAAAATGATAGAACGTCCCCATCACTTCATAAGTATATTACTGAATTGGTCTTATAATAGTTTTGTAGATACGCATTTTGGTACTTCTGCTGAGGAGCCTGGACACCAACACTTTATGAAGGGCTGCACTACATTTTAATGTGTTCTGAATTCGGATATCGATTTCGTCCCTTCTGGTGTTCTGATCAGTTAAAAACCAAAAAAGAACTACTTAAATCATTGACGTAAAATATATGGACGGGGCGGAGAGCGAGAAAAGTGTTGTCACGAAACTGGTCTACAGACCAGTGCAGCGGTTGTGACGTCACAGCGCACCGGTCTGTAATTCGTCGTAAAAATGCCCAATTGTATCGTGCGTGGGTGCAATAAACATGACCGAAAGTTCACAAAAAAAAGATAACATTTCTTATCACCGCTAAGTAAAACTTATATAACTTTAAGTCAATAAACATTTATTTTAGCATTATTGAAAAACGATTTCATGGCCGCCATTGACGCAAAAATCCAACAGATGGCGCGATTTACACAGCCATCTTTTTGACGTACCCAATGTACTGAAGGGCCTATCCTTAGTTTTTAAATCAATGACTTAAATAAACTAATTAATTTTTTTGTTACATTCCACGCGGACGAAGTCGCGGGCACAGCTAGTCTTATATATGAGAGTGTCCTTAGTTCAGAAATACAGTGCTTATCGTAGCATTGAGGTGGCAAGGGACGAGTCCTTTGGACGAGTCATTTTTTATGTAATAGGATGCAAACGAGCATGCGGTTCACTTATGGAAAGTGGTCACTGCTCATGAACATCTGCAATACGTAGGGCATTGGGATGCGTTGCCGGCCCTTGAGGCTTTTTTATGCCATGAAGGTTGAAAATAATACAAACTGAGTATTTTACTAAAATTCGTATTATTAAAAAGTTTTTTAACGGTTTCAATGGGTATAAGCTTCTTGGTTTCAATGGTAGACAGGGGGCGCCGTACAAATCTAGGGCGCTCCACTAGTGATGCACTGACATAGCTGCCCGCATCATTTACGTCGGAACAATTTAAGCGCTTTTCGCACTCCATGTTTTATGTCAATGAATAACAGGTGCATTAGATTCGCGTTCTCATGTTAGTATTAAAAAGCTTCAAATGAAAAAAGTTGAAATAAAAGATGATTTAGTTTAATTATTCATTTATTTTTAACTTTTAGTACAAAATAAAACTAGTACACAGGGATACATCTCAAACCTAGCATTTGCAATGTTGAATAGTTCGAGGCTTACGACGATAAGTCTTCTCATTTGTACTATTTTAGACACTATAACGTCACAAAAATTAGCTCATATTCCCCATCAAAAATAAAATTAGTCACAACTGAATAATGTAATCACTCCTAGAGTCAATCTGATAAAAAATAGTAGTTTTAATGCCGTATTTACACTACTTCACTATCGGTGTCTACCTCAGAATCGACGTTTAGCTTAATTATTTATTTTACAAATACATAATTTTGAGGTTTGGAGCGGCATTGATGAGTTTTTCAGGCACAATCAAACCAGTGCATTCCAATGTTCAAAATACATGAAACGACACACATTCCATTATTACTTAGGCATAAGTGTACACAATACGATATGCAATTTGTTTGATTGTCGTGTGTATACTCTTGGTCGTTTATGTATTACAAACATGTCATAATTTTTCATATACTGTATGCAATTTTTTCACCGATCACAAATTATTAACATTGCTCATTGTTTAACATTACGATATTACACAATAATTTATAATTATGACAAATTCTTATCTATAACGACATTACAGTGCACAGTAAAAATTCCCTAAAAAATAACTAATAAACGTCAGCAACTCTCTCGTTATAAGTGAACATTTTCGAACGTAACGAAATGCTTTGTATTACTAATTATGCAATTTAAAATCACAACTTCATTTGGGGCTATATCAAACTACAACAGATCCAGTCTGCTATTTAGAAGTGTCGCTTCTACTTGCACCGACCCTAGTAGCTAATGTAATTCAAACAAGCTAGCTTCACTATAATCATTATAGTGATATTCTTTTCTAATAGCGAGTTAGAAGTACAAATGTGCTACATACGTGGACCACTTCAATTAGTTTATATTTCCCTATCCATTTCCTATTGCTTTTTAGAGATATTATTATCTCCGTGTAAAAATAAGCTTATCGAAAAAAGGCACGAAAACTTGGAGTGTCTTAATTTTTATGAATATAACATTTATGTTACCCAAGCTTAGATCACATAAACTGCACCGGTAAACAATACTACGCAACAATATTGTTTTAAAGACAAGCTAGTGTCCCTGAGAGACTCGCCGAGCTCCGGAGCTCGGTGTCAAATCTTTGTGTGCCGCTGTTGATCCTGGCTGACAGGAGTTGCAGTGGCGGGTGTGAGGGCGGGAAAGTCTCTGTTCTATTGTTTTAAAGTACAACGCTCATATCCCATGTTTCCATTCAATAATATTTTTTTTTTTTATATTGATTACTTTATTTACAATGAAGTCCTTATGACGTCCTTCGCTGCTTCAATATTGTAAAATAAGGTTGATACTTGTCACATGATTAAATGTTGCGTTAAAGAAACATCTTCCGTAATTACTTATATTTTTTGGTAAACCTTATTCCTAAGAGGCGGATAATCGTCATGAGCGAAAATTAAGTTTATTTCTAATTAAGTTACTAGTAGCTTGCTCACCATATAATGTTACAAACCAATTTATTACAATTCATTATCTTATTTACAAGTTTACACGATGGAATCTGATACAAATTAAGTAACTTCAAGGGAAAAATATTTCCACTTTTACATGCTAAAATTGAATCAAAGAAAATCATGATATGAAAAAACACTAAATCATGCGCGTATAGTATTCACCACGGATTCAAATTATACAATGGAATCAGTTTCTTTGATATCTGTAAAACGAAACAAATAAAATAATGCAACATATTTTGGCGAGGCATGATAAAGTTGCAGCCATCAGGTGCTTTTATGACTCTTGTTACTGAAGGTTTATCAACAACCACCTACATTCTAGAATGTTACTCTCACGGGGGAATTTACTTTCTGTTCAAACTCAGCACGGTATTTCTATAGGTATATAAAATTACACGGATGAATATGTATGATATTTATTTATTTCAATAAAAAAATAGATTATTTTTAAACTAATCTAATGAAAATACGACTCGTGCCGCATCATTAAATCGGTTGGGATTTTCCGTATAGTTTAAACAGTGGATAATTCCAGTCTAATGTAAGGCAACAGTGGCTTCGGTAAACTTTGAACTTCAGCAACATCTACATTACGCACGGTTGCTGAGTAACAGTAAAATGGTCAGTGCTGTTATAGATTTTGTTTATTATATTTATACGCAAAATGCGAGGCCAATGGATCTTATTCAAATTACTATAACAGGTGATATCTTGATACAAAACTCTTCATCATCTTAATATTCCAGAGTGTTATAAAAATGAGCAGCTCAGAATACATTCTAGCGGGTTACTAACTAATTCCATTTTGTTACTAGAATTCTTATTGCCTAATAGTCGCAATCAACTTTCATTACAACATGTTAGAAAGCTGAAACACGCTCAATGATTCACATTTCTCTACATTTTTATCTAACATTAAGTGACTCCGAGAGTAAAGATGACTTCCCTTTGAACACAATACAGGACCCGAGTATTGGCGTTGTTATAAAACTAAGCCTCATAATATCAGCTTCTAAAGGCAGTGTTTACGTATTTGACTATGAAACGCACCTTATTTAAATCACCAAATTAAACATGCATACTCAACTTTTATTGTTTTTTTTAAATTACCTATCGGATAAATTGTGGAAGACTCACATATTTTCAAGCAACTTTGTCATATTGGCTGGTGTAGCAAATAACACAATTTAGAAAACAAAAAAAGGAGAATGCCCATTTTACTACGAAACTTAGTATCGGTTCGAAGATTTTTGTACCTCAATGAAACCTACTTTTTTTTTGTAGGGAAAAAGATATATTTTCAATAAATGTAAACATAATCGAGCAGGCCCGAAGTTCTAGAAGAAATGAACTTGAAGTCCAACAAAAATATATTTTTTGTTTGGGGCTCTATGAACAAAATGGAAAATTTGATGATTACTTACTTTATTTTATAAAAAACTGCCGTCCGTGATAAAACAGGAAAATGTTTTGTCCTTAAACATAAAAATGGTATAATTAGTTTTAAGCTGTATCGGGATCAATTATATTTTTTACCGATACTATGAATGAGCATTCTCCTTTAGGTAAAAAATGTAATACCTATTTTCTTTAGCCGTTAAATAGCACTCAATGCGTACATACAATTATGACAACGTTTTGAGTGGTATTCTTTGGAACATGTTCTAGAGTGAGTGAGACCAACATCTTCATGATAGTATTGCCTTTAATTAATATTGAACGTATACCGTACGGTACACCGTACATATGATCATAACTTTATTTTCTACAGCTGATGCGGCTCTCAACTTTTATTGCTTGAATATTATCTTAATATTCAACTCAAAACGCATATGCGTGGATAAGCAATAAAAGAAATTTCTTCTAATACAATGAGAGTACGTAACGTTACAAAGTGCAGTCTAGCGTGTTTCCTAATAAATAATATTTCTAATCAATTTTAACGCTCGCGGAAATACCTTTGTATAAAAAATTATTTATTACAATTTATTATTAGCTTCAATACTCTCCATTTGGATAATCTTGCGCGGCGTTACACATTTCCAATAAAACATACAATAATGTATTTTATATACGACATACGCCCTGTTATGATCTGTTTACGTAAGTCGCAATCATCATCCACAAAAGTCACTTATTAATAGATACGTCACATCAAAACATAAGATTTCCTAAAGAAATGATTCACATTATTCAGACTGAGCCTTTCTGTAACATCGAAAACAAAACACATAAAACAACAAACATCCATCGAACGACCGGCGCAAGGACGATCCACTGCGTCATCAAATCATGTTATTCAGATTCTATTACCTAAATGAACACATGAAATACAATCCGTCACGGCGCGATCAGATTCGAAGCGCTCAAACGGAACGGCGATATAAACCTACATTTAAATAATTACACGTCCTAAACCTAAGATAAACTCAATAATATACATAATTACATTATATATTCGAAAAAATATAACAAAAATCGACAGTCAACATCGGGAAGAGACCGATCAGACGGAGCACACACGAGCGTCACGCGGTCCGCGGAGACCGAACACTCAGCGCCGCACCGCTCGCTAGCACTCCCCGCCGCGCCGCTAGGGCCGCGCGCGTCACATCGCCGGCCGCTCCCAGTCCACCGGCGGAGGCGCGCCGCTCCACGCGCCCCAGCGCGAGCGCCGGAAGAACCGCTTCTTGAAGTGATGCGCCGGCAGCGGCGACGGCGACCGAGCCTCCGCGCCGCCCGCCGCCGCCGCGCCCGCCGCGCCGCCCGCCGTCCCGCTCGCAGCCCCACTCGGGCCTCCGCCGCCCGCCGCGCCCTGCGGCCGGCTCGCCTGCACGCCTTGTGCCGCTTCGCCGTGCCCGATTCCGGAATCCGGCGACGTGTTGCACGCTTCGTCCGATCGTCGACGTTTGTCCTCCATCGCCGTCGAAGCGAAGGAAATTATTTGATCGAACCGAAACGCGATTCTGTCTTGCCACTTGCTCTCGTCGACCTCTTCACCGCCCTCGCCTTCTATAACGAGAGCGCAATCTGTGAGTTGAATGGCGCCGGAATACTTCAACAATTGAGCAGTTGTTTCAAAACGTGACATACCTTGTAGCCGCGCCCCGTCTGGCAGCTCGTCGACGAGAGGAGTGGAGGTGTTGGAGTGTGGATCTGGTGGCGGCGTTCGTCGACGGGACGACTCGTCTTGCTCGCCGCCCCCGCCGCTCCCCGGGGGACCGCTACCGTTTCCCGGCGCGCTTGCTCCATTGCGGCCGCGCCAGTATTCCGAGGCGAGCACTCGCGCTTGAAGACACGCAGCGAGACCTTAATCCATATCATGATTTTACTCACGCATAATTATATTTACCGTTAAATGTGTGAACGGCGCACCAGATTGTAAAACGGTGCCGTTTTGTAACCCGCCGTCCCAACATTAGCAAGGATAGACAACCGTGCGAGCCGTAGTGATTGCAGCTGATAGCAATCTGAAGCAGCGTAGGTGAGCGAGGTTACCTATCCTTTGTTACGTAAGGGCGGATGGGCTGCACTTCCCGAAGCGCCAGAAACGGAGCAAAAGCAATTTTGATTTGACACGTATTTTGAAGTTAGTTTAGTTTAGTTTCTCAGCAATGGTGCATTACCCTTTCATAAGAGTGGTACCAGGGAACATAGAACAGGGAACATGGATTCCCCCTTCGCAGCCCACCCTACCCATTTCTTGTGCCGAATGATTCTAAAGTTTATCCCTAAAATTACTGCTTGCGTGGCCAGTTTATTGTTAAGAACGTGCAACGCTTACCTGCCGCGGTAAAGATAACTACAAACTACAATGCGGCGTAACTACGATGCGTCCTTTTGGAATTCGGCGGAATGCATAACATTAAATCGTAAGTTATTTCAGTCGGATTGTAATCCAACTGAATGGTGGGGCGGCGCATTACAAAACAGCGCTGTTTTACAATCTGGCGCGCCGTTATGTAATGATGCGGATTCTAAAATGCGCCTTCGACATATTATGCACTTTATTTTTTTGCTCGTTTGCTCAGAGCGAAATAAAATGGATTCACAAGTACCCACAAACACAATCATGCAGATGCGTGCTCATCGACGTGGGCGCGTATTATTTACCTTCGAGTGGTTGATGCGTCGCAGCCGGCTCATGATATCGCGCTGCACTCATGTTGACGGCCGCATTGATGATGCTCTGGTTGGAGATCTCGAGGGTGCGTTCGATCTCGCCGTTGACGAGGTCGCCTATGGTGCGCGCCCCCGGTGCCGCCAAACGCTCCTGCGAAAGGTGACGCCGCAGTGCCAACTTCGCGGGGGAGACCTTAACGTTATAATCGACATTAAATCTAAGCGGACCCGTCAGAGTCGAGGGTGAACATCGAGAAAGTCAATAGAAAATACCTGCGTATAATCGGGCTGCGAGACGTGATGGTGTCGCAAGTCCACGTGCGCGGCGGGCAGGCGCGGCGGCTCGCGGCGGTCGAAGGGGTAGCGCTCGCGGCGGAAGTCCCGCGGCGGCGCGCGCGCGTACTGCGGCGACGGCGCGGGCGGCGCCACGGCGGGCGGCGGCGCGGCGCGCGGGGGGTACGCGCCCACGCCGCCCTGCCGCACGTACCCGTTGCCGTAGCCGTGCGTGGGCGTCGGCTGCCGCGACGCCTTGCGTTGCTCCTGGTCCTCGTTCAGCACCGAAGTGATTATGCTCTTGAGCCGGTCCTCGAAGTTGATGACCTTGGGTGATTCCTGCACCTTGGCGACCACGTTGAGCGGCTTCTGCGGCTTGACTGGCGAGTGTCGGTGCGGCGGCGCGGGCGGCGGGTGCGCGGGGCGCTGCGGTTGCGGTTGCGCGCGCAGTATGGGCGTGGCCGCTTTGCCGCTTCGATGCTCGCCGTGCCGCTCGGACTCCCTCGCGTATCCGTTGACTATGACGTTGGGTTTCACGATCTTCCCCGCCTCTATTTGGCGTCCGGTTTCGAGAATTTTTTGTGCGAGAATCTCAGGATTCTGTTCCTCAATCTTCCCGATATCAGGAACCTCGGGCCATTCTTGCGATCGTGATCTGTGCTCCCTCGATTTTCTAGGCTTCGAGTTGACGGTGTGCGGTTTGACGGTGGCGACGGGGACGGTCGGCGTCGACACCTTTTGCTCGCTGGCTCTCTCCATTTGGATAATTTCACTTTGAAGATGTCCGACCTGTGCGTGTAACCTCTTACGGTGCGCTAATGTGGCCGATATTTCCTTTAAAATACAATCGTGGGCTATACTCTGCGTAATCTCAATGTCAGGAGGTATATGTCCCAGTTGACGATATTTTTCCGTAATTTCAAACGTCCTTTGTTTAACGAGCACTGCTTGTTCTGCTTCTATGTTGTTAACCTAACAAATTACACGGTATTGTTATTTTGTCCGACATCACATAAAATTAAATTCTGTCTGTTAAATGGGTTCTTAAAGCTATTATAGCATTAGCGTAGATAGAAATACAATCGACACGACCAACACCAATTGCAACATATTAAATATTAGCGTTTTACACGAACTAAGTGATTGTGATTGGTTTGTTAGTGAATTAGCTTGGGATGTTCTGTCTATGAGCAAGTTTACCTGAGCTTGTAGTTTACTAGCTTTGCTTTGTAGGTCTTTATGTCTGCCGACGATCTCCTTGGCCTTGGCCAACAAGTCGACAGTGTTGTTGGCGTGGATGCCCAGCTCACTCATACGCGCTTTTAACAGAGCCACGCTGTCGCTTATCAGCACATTGATTTGTTTATCCAACTGCGAAGCTCGCGATTTTAATTTTTGATTCCGTTCCTGTGGACCAAACAAATGCATGTATTGTCATAAAAAATTGTCGTTAATTATTTGGGCACCAATTTTTAACATACTTAATTATGTTGACAAAAACAACAATCAGAATGTTAACAAAACATGTCATTATTTGACTGCTTTAACTAAATAGAACGATTATATAGATCTGCTATTTCAACACATATTATTATTACTTATTGTCTACTATTTGAACACATATAAACTATTTACTGTGTGTAATGTTTGTATCGGTATGATACGAGTAAGTAGTGACAATAGAATAGAGACCTTTTCCTTGTCAATCTGCATTCGTATTTCTGCTGCGTAGTCTGGCGTGTTGATGCGCTGTATGAAGGCGAGGTACTGGTCGCGGAACATGTCGAGCAGCAGCTGCAGGCTGTAGGGCGTGTGCGGCGCGCGCGGGATGTCCAGCTCCGAGTGCAGGCGCTCGGCCGGCTGCAGCTGCACGCCCAGCGCAGACAGCCGCTGCCCCACGCAGCCCGGCGGCGGCGCCGTCACCTGTGCAACAAAACATCTAAGTACCACGACTCACTGACTACTACTATACCACCGGTGGCCCTGGCTGCTACGTTTCATTTCATGAGTGAGATTGTCAGAAGCATTATCGCTGCATTTTCTAATATTTTTTGCACATTGACAACACACCCGCAATCCTCAACTTTGACGTTTTTTACTTTTTACGGTACAAAAACCACTTAACTAAACTACATAAAACGGTTTTGACAATTATTTATTTATTATTTATTATTTAATACATGGAAGACTTACAGCTAAATACAATTAAATAGTTAATAAGTAAAAGTAACAGAAAGCCAATAACAAGTCTTCGCTTATAGAAGTAATATAAAAACGAAAATGTGAACACGTAAAGAGAGAACAAATAAGAACTAAGTGGTTAAAAAACAAAAAACAATTTTCTAACGCTACCATTAAAATACACTTTCAACATCTTAACAATTGTTAGGTAGTATAATAGAATAGTATGTAGTGTGTTGGGTACGTACGGCGCCATTGTGTATGGTGGAGGCGAGCGTGGTGGAGTGCAGCAGGTCGAGGCCGGCGATGGCGGCGGGCGCGGCGCGGCGACGCTTGGCGCGGGCCGCCCGCCGCCGCGCGCCGCCCGCACTCGCCGCGCGCTTGTTCGACGTGCGCCGGCTGCGATCTGCACACACGCACTCACATCACACTCACATACAATCATGTGAGCGACAACTATTGTATATTATCAGCGTGAAGGAATTACAGTCGTTAGTTAACTATTGAACAAAGGTCCAACTCACAAAAAGTTTCAAAGGCAACGAGGCGGATAAACAAGCTAGTAAAAGTCGTAACAAGCACATGAGAAATTAGTATTGATTAGAAACAAAGTGAGACAGTTTGCGCGAAGTTGAATGACAAAAAAGGGTGAGTACGTACTGGAGTCGGAGGAGGATGCCCATGGCGCGCCCCACTCCCGGGGCGCGGGTTCGGGTCCGGGCGGCGCGTCGTCGGTGCCGCTGGACTCCTCGTCGCTCTCGTCGCTGGAGCGCCGCACGGCACGCCGCTTGGCCGCCGCCGCGCGAGCGCGCGTCCGACCGTTCTCTCCTCTGCACATACATGATTCATTTAAACCACACCCTAAGGAATTTCAAACAAATTGCTACACACTGCCTATATTATACCAATGAGATCTGCAATGATTTTAGTGTGGCTAATTTAAAATAATACTGGTATGTAAGTATAATACTGACTATAATAAGTATAAAACTGGTATAATTTACTTCTATGGTATGCAAGTCCGCCAAGCCGCACTAGGCCAGCGTGGTGGACTATATGGCCTAACTACTCTAAATCGTACTGTCGATTGGGAGGCCCGTGCCCTGCAGTGGGACGTATATGGGCTGATACAGATATAGTGTTTTATAACTCTAACATACTGTAATAGTGATAAACGTAAGGTCACTGTATTAAAATGGTTTTGTAACAATATTAATGGCAAAAGTTATGACAATAAGTATACTTAGGTAGACCTATTTTTTTAGTAAACGTTCATTATATTATTATTATATACTGGTAATAAGCATTTTTGTTCTTTGAAATTAACAAAAATAAATCAAATCATACACAGGATAAATCAAATTAAAATGAGGAGTCGGTAGGGAATAGTCGTAGCAATGAAAATGTGTAATATAGCGATTGTAGTAGCAATGGGAATTATTACTATTTCAAATTAACATCACCACCTGGTTATTTTTGAAGCATTAGCATGCTCAATATTTCTACTATTGCTAATTATCTCTCTTCAGAACTCGTAAACAAAAAAAAATACCAAATATAATAACCTCTTCCACTTCTAAAATTAAACAAACAAAATTTGACTGTTCAGTAAATTCTTTAAAAAAATTCTCACTCCTACATCGATTGCAAGAGTTCGTATGAAAATATTAGCCGATCGACTTTGTAAATCACAATCACAAATCGCAAAATGTAACTTGTTTATATAACTTTTGAAATGTTATGATCGACTTGACTCACTATTTGTGATTGATATTGGTATTTATTCCAACACAAGTCAGTAGGTGTGTACCTGGCGGCACGCGGCGCGGGCAGCTTGCGGCGGCGCTCGGGCAGCGAGGCGGTGCTGTGGTTGCTGTTGCCGTTGAGCAGGTCCGGCGTGGGCTGGCGCGTGGGCGGCGCGCTCAGGTGCCGCTTGCCGCTGCCCTCGCCCTCCTCCGCCTGCGAGCCCTGCCGCCACACCGCACGCTCATCGTACTACATAATGCACTACTGCACCACTACCATACGCACCACTGTACCACTGTACCACGAGTCAGTGCTCACTTACTTCATTATAGCGGGTTATTTAACTCTATGCATTGTTATATCATTCTTATTAGGTTACATGCAATAAGCCATTTAACTAAAGGCATTATTACCTTACAAGTGGTAAAAAATCTAGTTCCTACCATTTGGGCACATCCAATCAAGAAGAGCCAATTTTTTTAGAAAGTTGCTACATTCAATTCTTAGAAATCCCCATTAAAAACGGCCACTTTAAAAATACAACGACATCTTTGATAAAAATATTTAGAACAATATTTTAATTATTTTCCAAAACATTTCAAGGTGCTGAGAAAATAGCTCCTAAAGTGACATAATATGCTTTCTTTTTATTACTTACATCCTTATCCTGACTATTGTATAAAATATATCAAATTAGGCATATAACTGCCAGCAAACTACACTAACTTCTTGGAAAAATGAAATTAGGAACACTACAAAAATTGCTACAGTAATGAGAATCTAAAGGTGTGTTTAATGTTATCTTTAAAAAGTCGGGAACACAAAGAAAGCGAGTAAATTAAATCGATTGTAGCAAATTAAAATCAAGAAGGGCATGCTGTATTAATGGTGTATGCAGCCATGCGTTTCTGTTGCATTGGCCAGTTAGCAATTGGAACAGTCTTTACTACCCAGACATGGACCAAACCAAGAAATATTACATTTAA
This sequence comes from Hyles euphorbiae, assembly GCA_023078785.2. NCBI lineage: Eukaryota > Metazoa > Arthropoda > Insecta > Lepidoptera > Sphingidae > Hyles > Hyles euphorbiae. The sequence continues at coordinate 12,844,617 of CM041033.1, read as the reverse complement.
ACTAGTTTTAAATTAACAGCCATTCTAAAAAAACATTGGGCGAAACGTAGTTTCAAATGATATTCGAGAAAAACGGTACACCGTTTCACTATTCACCAAAACACAAAGGTACCCGAGAAACACGATCGCTTGCCATCAAGATTTGGAATATTAGTGTAATTAACACTTTTACTTATTGTTCGATCTCACATTCCTTTAATAATAGTTAAATTCCTATTACGCACAACAAATATGTTTAATTCGATTTCAATCAGTCATGATATCCACATAATATAGCAATATCAATATTTTACAACTAATAAAAATAAAATAATCGAATACAGCTACATAAATTAATACAGTTATAATCGCATCGCCGAACGAAAAGATTAAAATTCTACCTGCTCCAGTATTACCAAGGTTGCAATACTCGATGACTTAACAACTTCATACACAGTACACGCAGGCAACCACTTCGGTACTGGACGAATAAATTTGTAAACAATTAGTTTACAATTGTTCCGTCATTCCAACCTCCTCTATTGTGTTTGAAGGAATAACTAATGAATGCACTGTAACTTATAATGATATATTTAATAAAATATCAACGCCTTTTTTAACAGATAGGCCTGCTGTGGATTAGTCTTGCCCTTACGAGTAGAAAAGTAAGAAAGAAATTGTGAGCTTCATAGCCCACAGCATATTGGTGGTTAAGCTTTGAAGGTAAAATTATAGTAACCATAAGTCTAGCAAATTGTACGGCGAGACGCCAAATATGAAAATACCCATGTCGCTGCACAGCTGGAGGGGCTATTTTATGCTCCAGCTGTAGCTGTTTGGGTTCGAAGCACAACAATATGCAAATCCAGGACAATGACCTGGCTTCTCTCCAGTTCGAAGATAAACAGGGACTTGTTTCACCCACGATGGTATAATATCCGAGGACTAATGACAGCAATTGGCATCTTCAGGTCCCCAGTTCGGTGTCTCCCTGACTATCTGGAGGCACACTGCAGTAACGTCCATGACACATGCTGTCATCTGCGGTGTTTTTAATGGATTACAATTATTTAAATACACATCCTAAATCATGCCACCGGTGTCAATAAATGACTATATTGTTATAAATGTTTCATCATACAGTTTTGACTGAGACCTGACACAGACATGTTGTGCGTAAAATTTAAGAATTAAATATTATTTTATTAAAAAAATGCTCTGCAGAACAAACATGGGGGATTACTCGTAAGTCATCTTTCTTACTATCAGGATATACTTATTTTTGTAATAATTTGGAGCATGACTGCAAAAGTACTAAACGGTAAAAAATCCCTACTTAGGTTAATTCAACTTGGAAGTATAGTGAATAAAAATTTGAATTTATAAACGAGAAGTACTTTCACAATCTGCAGCTGTTAATAATAAACTTTGAATATGTACGTGACTGGAACAGACCCTTTTGCTGACCTTGAGTTTCGGATTTTTCAGTCTTTGAAAATATCTCTCCAATTTGGTCCTATCTATAATATGTAAATAATAAGAGACAGGTTTCCCCGTCCACGACACGGAGCCTTTCAGTGGAGACATCTCGCTGACATGCATGATGGTCCCGATATCACTCAGGTTTCTGTCTGTTATTCTAAAATTCAGCGGGCAGAAGCTCTTCGAAGATACTATTTTTGCGCCATCTTTTAAATCTGCGAATCTCTCTTTCAGCTGATGGTCGACATGGGGTCCAAACGCAAAGTTATTCACGAATACTATGGTTGCTGCGTTTATCTTTTCTCTATGTTCGTCCATTAGGAAATCTCCTTTTATTAATTTATATTCCCCATATTTCTTGCCGTACCATCTCATCCATGTTCGAAAATAAACGTCCATGCTCTGGAAAGAATATTATGTTAAATAAGTGATTGCTCTTCTTATTCTTCAGATTTTAAATTATTTAAAATGTAATTTACCTCTGCATATTTACTAGGGACTTCCGCCTTTTCAACGCCGAGGCATATCCGGCAAGGTGTCGCCGCAGCCATCTGCAGCACAACCTGCCCCACGCCGGAGCCCAGGTCCACGAACACATCGTCCGCCGTGATATCTATCTGATCGATCATCTGACACACCAACTCGTACGATGTTTCGCCATACACCTGTGAAATAAAAAACACTGATATACCCTTTGAACATTTTAATTGGCGATAACATGATTACGTAACAATTTATTGGAAGCTATTTGACTTAAACGTTTTTTTTTAATACAGTAAGTTAAAGAAAACATAAATAATTCTATAAACAATTTGTTTACATGCGCTTAAACCCGAATAAAACATATTAAAACAAGTAACAATCATAGTATGTATTAATAATAAACTGCTACTGTTCCCTCGTAGGTAATATAAAACGAAGTTAAACATTAACATTTCATTGTAACGACAAATGAGGTAGTATACTAGTGGTCATATAATTAGAAACGCTTCATGCCACTTAGTAATCTATAACTGCAAACAATTTATCTAGAGTAATTTATCAGGGATCAAAGACTATTCACTATGTCTTGCAAGTTACAAGTTATTATACAGGGTATATCAAGACTGCTACCGAAAACGAAGCCGGGTGATAGTTTAAGCGACTTCAGACACCATGCAACAGAAAAAGTTGGAAAAAAAAGCGACAATTTTTTTGTTATTTTTTTCCTATGCCATATTTGGGTGGTAAATACATTTTTTTCCTAAAATAATGGTGTATACCCTTTTATTTAGAAATACTCTAAGGTATAAAAGAGTTTAAATTATTATTTTAGCAACAACTGGATTTACCACCCAAAAATGACGATAATTAAAAAATCATAAAAAATAAATGTCGCGTTTCTTTGCGATAATTTTAGTTGCATTGTGTTTGTAGTCACTAAAACTACCACCCGGCTTCGTTTTCGGTAGCAGTCTTGAGATACCCAGTATATTTCCATCAAGTTTAGTTTTCCTATGAAATAATAACATTTTTAAAGAGCCTGATGGTGGTAAACGTTTGTCTCATAAAGTGCTCCGATTACGAATATTATTTATAATAATTATTGTTACATATTTATTGTTATAATTGTTACGGTAAATTATAATGAATATAAGAAATAGCTATTTACGCTACTTAAATAGATGTATACTTGAATTTGTAAATATACATTTGCTTTCGTCGACCATTACATTTAGAAGACGCCATGAGAGAAGCATATCTAATAAAACCAACCATATAGAGCATTAAACATAAAAGTAATTATAAAAAGCGTCATCTAAAAGTAGGCTGCAATTGTTGTTTGGAAATCAGGTCATGTTACAGGCAAAGCATTGCTTTTATTAAAAGAGAACTGAAAATATTCTAACGCTCTAACCGTAACGATGAACCCTTATTCACCGTTACCTAACAATCCAACAAGTATTCAAAATCTTAGGCTGAATTCAAACGTTTCAGTATAATTTATATGTTTAATATACGCATATATAATTCAAAAACGCAACTACTACAAAAGTAATTATTCTTTTATAGTACAGCGCTGTGCAGTAAATTATATTCTCGTGAAATAATAATCACCACAAGAGCAGAATTTTCTACGAATTACATTGTACCATCACACAAATATACGAGTATACTCCAATAGGTTAGGTAAATATTGCGATACTTATGTAATTTTTTTTACTATTTATTTCAAAATTCATTGAATTGTATATTTTATACCAACATATAGTATCTAAAGAAGTTCCACCAGTGCGGTGATACAGCCTTTTGTTTTTAAAATACTTTTTAGATACCACTAACCTCGGGCGAGAATGGTTCATACTGATTTAGTTTATCCGGGTCAGAAACAGCTTGGTTGTAAGTCTGCTGCAATATGTGTTTCAGCAAACCTCTTGACGGATACTTGTTCAGACGTTGAGCTGGCAGTGAGGTACCTTTTTCCTGTAAACCATAATAAATACAATTAACAAATAACAATCATAAATTGAATCGCTCAACTTTCTTTAAAGCATAATAAGCCGAGATTTGTTAATCGCAAGATACTGAGTCTGGGGTCTGATATAACATTTCATGTAACTACATTGTAAAAAGAAAAATTCCCGAGTCGACAGTGATTCGATTTTTCTCAAATCCAAATCCATTTCATTGCGTGCGTTATTAAAATAATATGTTGCATTTGCCTCAAACTAGGATGGTTAACGGAAATTGAAGGATAAATTGCTAAAAAGAGTTATAATAAAAATAATTGCTAGATATTAATAATCATATAAGTGAAAATTACATAATTAGACCGTCACTTGGGGTATAAATGCTCATTAATAATAGAATATCCCTATATTTGAATTAATAATTATTATACTAAGATTAAATTATATGTAAGGTTAAATTATAATTATTATAAGGCCTATGTTCAGCAGTGGACTTCCTGTGGCCGAGATGATGATGATACTAAGTTTACACATGTTTACATTTATTTCAAGCGAAACACGAAATTTTAATTTTAATACATTGGCAACTATAATGCGAATGCAAATTTTTGCACAAATATTTATTAATAATGCTAAAGCACGTCCAGCAGCCCTGACATTGGGAAAATGGTGAAACGACCGATCGATACAGGCTACGTCATTTAAGAGCAATGTCGATGGCCTTGAGTCCGAACACAGTTCAAGGTTTGATAAATGTAGCAACTTATGAATATACAAAATACCTACCAATCCAAAGTAAATGTTAGCGGTCATTAGCTTTGCTATACATAGATGAGCGCCGAGATTAATTAGATCACGTTTTCTACCACGCTCAGTATGACGCCTGCAGTTACTACACGATAAACATTATTAATAAATACTGTTTCTATAGCCTGTACTAAACATATCGATTTACTACATTGTTGCTATCCTCTATGCTTTTCTTTGTTTTATACTCAATATAAGGAGCTATCTACGTTTAAACATTTTATCTGAGAAATAGTGTACAGTTACTTTATAGTGTTTAGTTGTTGACTCGTACTAATCTAATTCTATGCACACAGTTAAAAGCATCCGCGAGCCAGACGTATGCAGTATGGCGCGTTTGGGATACACAACCCTATATTTAGTCGGGGCGGGTAAATCAATATAAATGTTGTTCACCAACGATTGCGGATTTGCGTAACATTCACGTAACGTAAATATTTTACAAGTATGTATATTCCAATTTTACGCATAAAGCGGATAAACCAGTCAGTTTCTTTTTTTATTTGGCATTAAATATTGTTATTGCAATGTTATATCAACTTTACAATAAATTATTATTATACATTACTTATTATGATTTTCTTACATAAGTATATGTATATACATGTAATATTTCTTCTTAGCTTCCCATTTGTTAAATGTAGAAAATCTATATATTAATACGTGATGCAAAAACTTTGGATCCCTTTTTACAAAAATTGCGCGGACGCAGGAGCATAAAATTTGGCACACTTATAGTTTATGTGTAGGAGAAGTGGAGAATGCTAATATTTTTCAATAATAATGCTTATAAAGTACATTAAATCAAAAAATAAAACATTACACACACTACCATGCATTTCACACACACATACATACACAAGTATTTGTACACGCATACATACTCTGGTGTCAAATTGTATCTTTTCTTTTTCATTTTGTTCTTCTGACATATCAAACAAAAAGTTTTATTTGCCTAATGAGGTAATAATATTAATATTAAAAGAGAATATTAATTTTAAATGAGGCAATAATATTAATATTAGGCCTAATATTAAATTGAATATATATTTTTTTTTTTAATAATAATACATAAAAAGTACATTTAATCAATAAATAAACCAGCATGCATTTGACACACGCATACACAAGAATTTGTACACGTATACATACTCTTTGGTCAAATTGTTTCTTTGGTTTATTATAGACATAGTCGAATGTCAATCAGAAAAATTTGTTTATTGTGGTTTTGTTGAATGTCAAACAGAAAATATTTATTTGATGAAAACTACGTGAAATACTGAGCGCTTATACAAATTGTGTAGCAGTAAGATACATTTAAATGTACACGGACTATCATTATATGCATAAAGAAAGTTTTGTAGCAGCAATCTGCAATAACATTCAGGTACAAAAAAAATATATAATTTACTATTGCTGGTTCAAAGCAATTATTGTAGTTTACGATTTTAGTCATTGCATTTACTTCAGGGGAAATAAGTGATTTTGAGAGATACGTACATTTAAATGTGCACGATTTATCAGAATAACAACATCATCATACAGGTAAAAACTTTTTCTCTTCTTGATTTGGTCGAATTTCGACCGCTAGGCGACCACTAGTCTTTATAAAACGCCAAGATACGTGTCAAAGAAATATTTATCCACGAAATAATATTGATTCTTTATCGCTAGTTAAATTTTAGCTAATAGGACTAAATCGAATCACCGATATTTATTTATTTTGTGATGTTTGAGTAGCCAACATAATTTATATTTATTTTCCGATTGAGATGCAATTAATAATCCTAGGCAAGCGTAAAGTGCCAATAAAACAATAAGTAAGATTATAACGATGGAAAACATGATTATCAATACTCGATCAAGGTACTTAAGGACAAAGAATTGCATTGTTTGTGTCAACTTCCTTAGTCGTCACCGCTAACGTTGTGTTTGCGTGTGTATTATATAGGTACTTGTTCTTCGTCATGAATACTCGGTATCACTTAACACCGCGAGGTCATATCTTTTAAACACGGTGCAATTAATTTATCATGTACAGAACAGATGGCGGCGGCGGGCATACAAACCGCCCTACTAAATTACGTAATAATTAACTGTACCACATCCGAAATTTTAATATCTGGTCGTAAATAACTCAACAATTTCCCATAATATTTCTCTGAACCGGACAAAGATTCACAGAATTAATATACCTAGTAGGTATTAATAATTAATAGCTTCCACTATTAATCCGAAGAGTTTGCATCAGAGATTATCCCCAGGGTCAGGTGCAAGTAATACACAACATAAGAGGTTATAATCTATAATGAAGATATCTCAACGACATGTTCCACACGATAATACCCTCTAATGCATAATGTTATTGTAGGTACTGTATCACTCAGCCGTAGCGTTAGATATGGTATATACTATATTTGTAATACCATGATATAACATTACAAAACAAAAACAGTAGGTATTATAATCCCTTGATTTAAAAACTAAAGATAGGGCCTTCAGTATATTCGGAGCATCAATAAGAAGGCTGTGAAAATTGTGCGATCTATAAGATTGTTTCATAACTGCGTCTAAATAAAAATGCTAAAACAATTAATATTAAATTTACTTGTCACAGATTTTGTATTAACGGTGATAAGAATTAGTACCTTTTTATTTACTACATTTAATATCGTAATACAAGCAAACATTTTCAAAATCTTTGCGAGTGACGTCTCATTTCAGTAACACTCCTCTGGAGACTGGATAGCCGCACCACTTACGTCTGAACACTTCACATGCTCTCCGTCCATATATTTACGTCATTGTCGTAATCGAAATTATGTATTGGAGTCCCAAACATAGTACTATTTTAAAGTGAATGCCATGGCAGAGCCAGGGCTACTAGCTATGAAGCGTTAAGACCTTGGAAACGATTTTATGAGAGAACTAACCTTTTTATAAACTGAAAATATATAACATAATATTTATATCTGGAATCTGGATGTAATGATGCACTTCCTGATTGTTGAGATCAAATTCATTTATGAACCTGATATACCTCTTAATTATTATGAAGTCTTGTCCTGTCTTATTTGTCGTAAAAATTAACATAAAAAGATGAGCCATTGTAAAGCACCAAGTACATATCGCTGCTTTAAAACTAAAGTGCCACAAATCAAAATTTAGTTTTGTTCAGGAGGCCAGATTGAAAATTTTTATTTAGTTTTTTTGAATTTTTGGTCAAAATGCCAAAAGGGCGTATGTGTAAATAAGTCATTTATAAGTCGATTTTGACTAGTGTCTTTGTGCAATATGAAAATAAAGGTGATTTTAGCCCCATTTTTTGAATAAAAGTAATTTTGGACAATTTTGTTTTGTGGCCCTTTCGTTTTTAAGCAGCGATATACAATCACATCCAAAGAAGGTACTTGCCGTGGCCCAGCCCAACGGTCCATATGGCGCTAAAATGTTGCGTCATTCGGTATCTAACTCGGTGAAAATTAGAAAGCGGCCCCCACGTTAATTCATAGCAATGCACCGCTGTAACATCATGTTTACTACCACGTTGCGTGCATTACTAGTAAACAAACAGAACTACGAATTGAAGCATAATCTAATTACAAATAGGCCATCATTTTATATTCGTACTATATTGATTATTGTACTAATCATTTAGTATAATATTAAAGAATAGTCATAAGATAGTATTTTTAAAAACAAAACGAATATGTTTTTACTATTTTATCAGTATAATGGCATACTAGTTGTAAGAGGCTGATTATTCTAATAAAAGTATATTATATTGTGAACGCCGACGCCGGCGCAGCCAAAAAAAGGTCATTAACACTACGTGAGACATTCGCGTTCGCTCAATATTGCGGTCGTCGCCCCCACAAGTGGTCCGCATTGAAACTCTCGCCATAACAATAATGACATTTGCAATCAAATGACCACAATCGTCATCAGCGAACAATTGTTCTCATTTAAATGTACTTTGTAATATTTTTAAAGTATCTATTCCTGAGATATACTTTTTCAAATCTTGGAAATCAGATCAGCGCTCGGTGCCAAATTGTACATAGGACGGACTACACTGTTATGATTAGCTCAAAACTTCTCTGTTGTAAAACTAATTTCCCTCAAACGATAGATGGCATTATCAATTTGCAACATAAAACAGTTCAAGAACATTTTTGTCCATAATGTACGAATTGGTAACCATATAAACAAAACGCTTTCGAAAAATTAATTTATTTTTATTATGAAATAATAATTGGTGTGAACATAAATTACATTTTTAGATCCATTACAAAATTTACAGAGCAAATGAACTTATCAAAATTTAAAAAAAAACAGAACTAACCATTTTAAAATTACTTTAAATAAAAACGAGTAAAAACATAGAATGAAGGTATAGAGCATTTTGGGTCCAATTCAAATGCGGAAAGCATTGTGTGTAGAATATTTATTAGATTGAATCAGTTGTAATGCGTAATAGAACCTTCTTCTCAAAGAGTTTAATTAAATTCAAATGATATAATGAGTCAAATATTTATACACATAATTATAAAAAAGCACATATTAACCGCCATTATATACAATATCACCAAGTACGCTGATAAAGCGGTGCGGCCGAGTTGTACCGGCACGTTTGACGAATTCGTCTATTCCGTGTGACAGAAAATGGTATGCAACGTGTATAAATAGAGTGAGCCTCGTGCGGCGTCTGCGGACATCGATCGTTGCGTCCTCACGGCCATCTTGGCCCTCGTGTCTCCCTCTTGCACCGCGCCTCACTCTCCGCTATCGCCCCTCACTGCCCCACATTCACCGCGTCGTTTCGCACATACAACTCGGTATATCCGTTGTATGTACACACTGTCTAGTAGACACAGCTTTTGACTATTACAATTCCAATTTTAAAAAATCTTCAAGGAGACATATTCTACGATACTACGACGCGACGCCTCTCCTGCTTCCGTGTTTATTTTTATTAGAACTCCAATAATTTATTTCCACATTAAAATGTAAATATGGGTATCGGTACCGGCATCAGTGATGAATTTTAAATTTTACGGAAAACAAACGTTAACAGTAACAGTAAAATTACTAAATAATAACATAATTACGTTGATACGTTGATTGCCCCGACTTTTACAAACCAACTAGTTTTAGGAAATCTAGAAATAGAATGAAGCGACATTGAGGATCTTTCCGTGACTACAAGTATGCCAAGCGTATGATTGCGATCTTACAGAGTTATATATTTAATTATTTGCAGTATATTTTGTTTCAAAAAACAAAACTATAAAAAACGAAATATATAATCTATTAATAAGAGGAAAAATATATAATAATTGCTTGCAAATGTGCAAGAGAAGTATTGATGACAGCCGAGACACGTACAGGAGGCAGGTGCCCTCGGTGATCCGCATGACCGTGGCCACCCGCCCGTTCATATCGAATGCGCCCAGTTACCTTATTTATATAGTTCATATAAACATCAACCAAAAGGTCATAGCCCCAAACAAGGTGACAACACTGGCCAATGACGTAAAGAAATGTTTATCTGTAACCGTCATTTTAAATTCAAAGCTGACTTTCGTTACTTCTTATACATTCAATTATCCATGAATGTATAATATAATATCGCACGATTTATACGATATGGAATACGATATGAAACTAAATTGCTCCGACGTAGTGTATCTGAGGTCAGTTAACTGAATAATCAATTATAATAATACTTTTAATAATTTGTACTTGGCTTTAATATTTATTTTATTACCATAGAAGAAAAATACCAAGTACGTTACCAAATATACTTTGCTAATGTTTTAATAACGGAAACATTTACACCTGTAATCATAAATTATTTATTATTGTCTATAACGATATGCCATTGTGCGTACCATACTAATATATTGATTATCAAGACTCATCGCAAATATGTGATGTAACACAGACAATAATTGGACGTTGTTCTTTTTCGTTTATCAACTCCTTATTATGACACATTTAACAGTAAGCTATACAGTTTGCTCGGGCCGACAAGATAATAATTGCAATATAAATGTTATTGGCTTTTTAGTAATTTTTTTTCAATATGCTCTTTACTTACCAAAGCGACCACAGAGTCGATGGCTCGATTGAAACGATCGCAAAGGGCGCGCATACTTTCGTAGGAGTGGGTGTCGTAGTCGCACAAGATGTTGTTCTCTAACGCCGCCTTCATCTCGGGCAAGTCGTCGCACACCCACCTAAAATTAAGATTTAAAGCAACAATTTAACCTAAAATTATGATAATAAACATTGCACAATATGCGTTGGTCAACTGATTCGCAAAACGTATTTACACCTTACTACTCAATTATATAGGACAGAATGACAAGATAAATAGGTCGTTCATGTGATCGTAACGTTACACGTCCCTATAAAAGCGCTATATTGCAAAGCACTGTATGGTAAAAATTGATCTTAAATCTCTTAATGCACTTCAGTGGCAACATGTTCTTTAAACTTTAATACAATAGTGTTTCCAAATTACTACTGCTTGGCAGCGGAAATAGATAGAGCGATAATACCTACTGAGACGGACCTCTACATGTATGGGACGTGACACCTAGTACCGATAAAATAAATAAAATGCATACTGCCACATTACGGTTTTATCATATTAATTATTATTTAAGCGGTAAAGAAATCGGTTGAACATAAAAATTGCTGCAGTTATCCCATGTACAATTTAACAAACGTAATAATATGCAATGAAATATAACAAAGAAGCACGCATGTATAAAATAATACAAATATCGCTTTGTTGGGACCGGGGTACATAATGCAGTACAAAGAACTGCACCTGGCGTAACAGCAAAGTAAATTGCATGCTGTAGTTAAACAGTCTTAAATCCAAACTTAATAATATACGGGTGGTACAGACATCTTCAAATTCATTGAAACCAAATAAATACAGGAAATCGCCCAGCAGTTTGTACACGAAAAAAAGGTGATGTTGCTAATAAATGTTAATTATTCAATTAATTATTCAAGCTTTAAAATTCAAAAGTTTATCGATTGATTATGATATTGTAATGCACATTTTGTACTTTGACGTCGTCATTGTTGTACTAGTCTTTATATGGCTGAATTATTTTCAGTATAAAGAACTCAATTAATAGCTTGGTTTCAAGGCCATCGTTTGAGTGAGTCCGTCCGGGCAAAATGAGGTCAAAGTGAAGGCTCTCGTGATCCCGACCGCTCGGGTCGAAATGCGCCGACTTGCAGGACTCGTTTTTACTTTATTTACACATACGAAACAGGTGAGCAAAACACGCTACCGCCTGGTATTAACGTCTTCTTCGTACGAGTGTAACAAACAATGGAATGAATAATTAGTATAATACCAACATAATATATATCCGTAAACTTAATCACAACACGATAATGCGGCAATTTCTGAATTTGATTGGTTGCTAGCTAAGTTTAATTAAAATATAATACATATTAATAGCACTTTAATTATCATCAATGATTTTTTAGCGATGGCATTTTCGGGATGTGTTACATAAAATTAATCCTTAATGTGAGATAGAAAATAACGATCTATTAAATTAATCAAACCTTATTGTTTCTACTATCTCCAGGGCCCCATCGTGTTTGTCCTGTAACAAAGAAATATAAAGATAAATAATGAATTCTTATTTATCAACAATCAGTATCATGAGCAGAATATAATTATAACAGACGTAGTCCGAATATATTCTTTGAGCTGTTAAAGAATTCAATATTATAAGCACCACTTAAAGACATTTTTAACCAAAACCCCGACAGAAGAAGACAATAAACTTCATATAAATATACATTTTTATATTACATAACACGACCTCAAGCCTTTTTCCCATAATGGGTACGCAGAGTTGCTGCCAAGATACCAACGTTTCGCCTTGTATATTCCACAACATAATGTGATAGAGGGCGAGAGCCTATCGCCATTTCGGCACTAATTCCTGGCCGGGTTGATTATAAAGAATAGAAAAATCCAATATCTCTTTGCCCGACCCGGGATTCAAGCCAGAGACCTCAGCTTTGCAATCATACCGTAGTATACCCCATCGGTTTTTTCGGCTCGTCGGGATTTTTGTCTTAAATAATTTGTTGATCATCTATGTTTTGAGCCGGATTGTATTTGACCATTTAAACGTCAAAAATTCCGGATCTAATAATTGATAAATTGGCGAATTCCTTTTTCTGTGAATAATGATGAATAACATAGAAATTGAAATAGGCTTAATTAAATACTTTGTAAAAATCTAAATTATCCTCTTTGTGAATGGTTTGTGGATAAAAATTGTATCCATTTTAAGAGCACTTTTGTAGTCGATGCCTTTTATAAGGCCATCTCAAATAGGATAGAAGTTAAAAACAAATACAAAGAAATAAGTACATATATGAAAAATATTTGAACCGTGAATATTGAGGTTTATAAGACGTATCGATCCACTTCTTATGGTTAATCACTCTAAGATAAATAGTGTCAATTTTGACATTCATTCCTGCTTCCACGCGCGACATGCTTCTGCCAGTTTGTCATTTAATCTATCATAATCTTTTTAACACACAGGGAGTCCCAGAATTAAAAGATAAACCAATAACGGGGGATAGACCCAAAGTATGACCTCCCAGTAACAAAAAAAACAAAGTCATATCCCCGATAACGAAAATAACCTAAGTCCGACCGAAATTTATATTTAATATTTTTATTTTGATGCAAATATGTGGCAGTACTTTTAAATTTAATATTTTTATTTGGTTCAATGTGCCAGTACATTTAAATGCGAATTGCAAAGTTATTGTGTGATTAATTGTAATCTAACCTCTTTCGATATTTAGTTTTGCCATCTATCGATGAATAGCAGAACTTTTAATGACTTTTTGAAATATCACGCTTGTCTCTTTAGTTCAGCAACTCGCCTTTAGGTGGCATTGGTTGTATCGGCGTTACTGCGCATGCGTATTCCCCCTCTTCGCCCCGCAATCTGGTGACTCATGCCTGCTTAGAGTTTCGGCGTTAGGGCACCTCGTCTTTGTATTTACTTCATGGTACGACTCTACGAAGCTCGCACGTACAACAGTGAATATCTGTACAATGAATATCAAAGGATAAAAATACTGCATAAATAAAATAAATAAATAATTATAATTACATAAGTTGATAAAAAATGCTATGCAATAGCTTTACCGCGGCAGTCTCCGAGTGCAACACGTCTTTTTTTTTGCCCAAATACTTATATCATTAGGACGACTAATTTCCATAATTTATTATTTCAAATGAAGTAAGAATATCAGATAAGTTTAAAAACTGCATAACAAATCAAAACAAATGTTTTTCAAGAAATATGATAGAACTACTCAAAGTAGAATATTTCGACCGTCGTTTTTGTGTGATTATTCCATTGGTCAAATTATTTGGCCTATGACTTACTTTACCAACAACATTTTTGATCCTTATCACACATAACCTCAAAAATTCAAATAGTTTTATACTACAAATTACAATAAAAGGTCAGAAAAAAATTACAATAAATATAGAAAAAATCCTATACACTAGTGTGGTGCACACTCATGTAGTAATTAAAAGTCCTAATCAATTTAATTCAATCCATTTTGTAAGTGCGAGATGCGTCTGTCGAGACTCGAGAGTGAACATAGACTGATCGACCTATAGACGTGTCGACGGCTTGTTGGAATCCATCTGCTAATGCATCTATCAGCGCCCGACGAGCGACATATCTGCATCTGCAGACGTGTAGAGGAAGCATTACTCTCGATTATAGAGAAGGTCAGCGCCCTTCAGACCGACGTATATGGGCTGATACACAGAACAGATGATTCTGGTTAGAAGGGAAAAAATACAAGCGTTTGACGCGTCGCAAGGTGGTGCATAACAAGCATCACTGCCGCGGAACGGATGATTTGTTAAATCAGTCGTTGTCGAAAGGCCTTGGAGCGTAGTGCTCCTGTAAAATAAATATCTTTCAGTTTCAATACTAAAGTGTCGAATATCGATTAAGGAAAAAATTTACACCACTATTAAACCCGATTTTATTGATTTTCACCTTTATTACCAAAAATTGCGGTTTTTAATTACAAAATTGTGAAGAATTCGTTAATATGATAGACGACTTATCAAAAATATACATTGCTGATTACGCGTACATTTAATGCACGCGAATGCCAAATTCCTACGCAATGCATACGACACATTTTTGTTACGTCAACTTCGAAATTTGTCACATGTCACGTACTGTTGTAGTCATGTATAGAGCCACAAAGTTATCTGACCCGGTGAGAGAGTCGCTGTAATCAAATTTGGTGTTGCCATTAAGAGGACGGTAGACGCCGATGACCTTGCTCGAACGGGCGGAACCAAATCTCATGCACCGGCGCACGCCGCGACGACGTGCGAGCGAGCGCGCTGCCTTATACCTATTCATTCATTGTTTCGCTGCGGACAAAACGATATATTCGTAGTGTTATTTCACTCGATGTTCCCATCGAGTACAGTTAGGAGCGGTTGACTGTAGTGTATGATTAATTCACTAACAAACATCACAGCTATCGTGGCAGAATTGCTCGAACACTGACTGATAAACGAGAAGACCCGGGTTCGGTCCCCGCACTTGTAGTTCGATTTTTGTGTTTACTTATTTCATCTATCTATACCAATATTACATTTTAGATTTTTAAAATTTTTATTTTTGTTTTTCTTTTCTAATATTATAAAGAGGATAGATACATTTATATATTTTGATTTTTATTTACAATGAAACTCAAAAATTTCTGGACCGATTTAAAAAATTATTTCGATTTTCGAATGGTAATTATCCGGGAATAACAGAAGCTATATATTTACCTGAAGGGGTTGAAATAAGGGTTTAAATGGAAAATAAAAACTATTGAAGATTTATTTTTTAATTCATATTAATAAATATTTAAAAAAAATATCTCGAATGGTTTTTATTTTTCATTTCAACCCTTATTTCAACTCCTTTAGCCAAACATACAGCCAATGTTACTCCAGGATAATGTTGGATTCGAATGGTGAAAGAATTTTAAGAAATATTCAAAAATCTAAAATACAAAAATGTAAAAATACACATGTTACAAAAATGCAAAAAATGAAATGTTTCTTCTATAAAATATTATATAGGTTAGACAGATAGATGAATTTATAAACAAAAACAATTGTATTGATGCGGGGATCGAACCCGCGGCCACTCGTTTTTTAGTAGGCATCCAGCCAGCTGCGATACGGGCCTCTCTCCTTTCCCATCCGGGGTGTACTTAAATTTTCAAAGAATAAAAAATGCGAAAATAACATATGTTATATTAGGTGGGAGCTTTAAGAAGTGAAATAAGGGATAAATTTATAGATACGGAACGTGTTGATTTTTGTAAAAAAGTGCGTAGAGGTTACTATCAACCTCTAAGGAGGTTAAAACGATGAAATACTGTTGCATGGAAAATCTAACCGGTTAAAGTACAATTGTCTAACATGAACCTTAAGCTCAGTAGAATAAGGCGAAAAAACGGTTAATCTAGGCATGAGATAATATAATAATGTGGAAACTTGTATAAATTTGTAAACCTTTATTTTGGTATTCTAAACAGTGTCTCAAAAATTTCACATAATCTCACAAAAATACAAGTCTGAAAATATGAACCAAAAAAGTACAAAAATAATCAAAGCTTCTATCAGTTTCGAAGCATTTAAACGCCATTTTGGCGCGAACTCTGTGACGTCAGCGTACACAATATCAACAACGTATTGTTACATTAATTGCTACACAAACATATAAAGAAAACTCAAAATAACTCTTAAACAAACGTAAAATAATACACTCAACAAGCTAATACTTCATGAGAACGTGTATACTGACGTCACTTTCATTTTTAAACAATATGCCCACATTTCGAACACCATACACTACGGTTACTTTACCAATTTAGATTTAATCAATTTAAAAAAAGATATCTGTAGGTATAATAAATAAATATTACAAAAAAAAAATCTTACTAATTTTGGAGTCTCATGCATATTACCTATTCGGACAATTCTGCTAATACAACAAATGCGATAATTTGTATGTGTGCGTTATGGATGTGTAACATGTTCACGCTCAAACCGCTGGACATGGATCGACATGGATGGGCAATTTAAGTACGGCAGTAACGTTGAGTTTAAATATAATAATAATAATAAAAACATTTATTAAATTAAATTCCTTCCTTAACCTAGATTAACAGACATAAATTGACTTAGTCATATATATTTGCTTAGGCTAGGTAACAAGCGTATTGAGTTACTGCTGATGCTTAAACTAGGATAGTCCTGTACTATAAGCACCAGCTACCATCCATATGTCGCAAGGCCTAGTTGAAATGGGTGGTAACAGGTATTTTAGATTTGTAACATTTTAGAGTAATTTAAAGTAGTTATATTTAAAGACTAGGAATTCTACAGTTAATTAAACAAAACAAGGAAATAATACTAAGGTAATACAGATAATTGCCATTTGGGACACCACATTTAAGGCACATAAAATGCATGCACGCATGTTTTTCTGTGTGTGTGTCAGTAGTCTTATTTATGTGTGCGTGCATACATAATATGTGCGCATATGGGTGATGGTGTGTGAGTGTGTGTTTGTGTTATATGTATGTGTGTGTGCGTGTGTGTGCGTGTCTGTTTGTGTGTGTGTGTGTGCGTTCGTGTATATGTTAAGCTAGAGGATGTAGGAGATATTCTGTTTCTTCGTAACATTGGTGAAGAATGTTAATTAATTATCACACGAAATAGTTCCTATAGTTTGTAAATTGACTCAAAATATATCTGAACCCGAGTGAAGCTGGGCCGTATGGCTATGGAGTATTTAATAGATACAGATTGAATTGTAGCTTTTTTATTTATTTATTTTGAGTAGCCTGGAAGATCTACTGGTTAATGAAATATTCGATGAAAGGGCCTTTATCTCTCTCCCTTAAAAGGAAACTTATGAACATGTGTATACTCCCCACCTTCACATACGGAGCGCAAAATTGGTCACTAATCAATCGTTAAAATTCTTTCAAGGGAACAAAAGGGGTTTGCCAATGAGCGATAGAACGCAGCATTTTTGAATGGACTCATCGCTGCGTTCCAAAACCAAGATCCCTGACGTGGGACAAAGTTGAAATTGAACTAGGCTGGCCACATCTACCGCATGTCCGACGATAATTGGGAAAGTCACTACACAGTGGTTCCCCAGTAGCTGAAACCTACGACGCGGTAGGCCTAGAAGGAGATGGCGGTACTGGAAAGCGGAACCGTTGAAGCTACAATTATCAAACCTTGTACTTTAATTACTTAATCAAAAGCAAAAAATAACTGCATTTTTTATTTATCTAAAATTAAACCTAAACAGGTTAAAATTAGGGTTGAAATGTTGTAGAACCTAGCCGGCCATGTCGGATCAAAACACAGCCAGCATTACTGACTACGAACTTGAAATTTTTCATAGGGATGCCTACCGTGGGGTGTAGGGTGGCACTAAGAAAGTATTGTTGGAAATTCAACCCCCAAAGGGATGAAAAGCGTGAAATAGTGTTTTATAGTAAAACTTGGCACTTTAGTTAATTATTACAAACAAATATAATTGCCTACTCTCTTTTCTCAAAATTAACCCTAAGGGGTTTAAAATAGGGGTTGAAGTATTGTATGCAAAATCGAAACCGCTGAAGTTATTCGTACGAAAATTTGTAATTCACCACTTATTTTAAACGAAAAATAATGCCGTGAACGACTATTAGAAAAAAAAAACACTAACGCGGTGAAATAAGGGATGATATTATATTATGTGAAAATCAGAACCACTGAAGCTCATTTATGTATGTTATCAAAATATTTTTTTAGCAAATCTTTCGTATAGCTTACCGTGTAATATTGTTGAAGCGATATAATGTATTGATTTTACGTCCGTATTATTATAATATACACAGACGAAGTTGCGGGCAAAAGCTAGTTGGGTACAATTTTATTAGTGAATAGATTCAAATGTTGCAAGTACTATGTTTTATTTATTTATATTTATTTTTGAATGTTTTATTATGCCTGTCGACGTGACCCTTGACTTGGGCCCAAACTAATTTTAATGAGTTTCACTCGTATTGATTTTCAAAGACCATAGTGCGTTCGTCTACCAACACGAGCGCCAGAAATCTTAGGAACAAAATAGAACAAAAACTTAACAGAAAACGTGAAACCAACACCACGACGATGTAACTTTATAACATAATGCACATTCATTAAGTTGAGCAACTAAATGAATTAAAGGGAAGTGTCGTGGGCGTCAAAGCGTCGTAGGTATTTGTAGACTAAATTTTAAAAAAGTTTAATTTCAGTGGCCTAAAGTTACTTACTACTTAAGGTTTAGAATAAAATATTTTCGTACCATTTTTTTCACATACTTAAAAAGAAGTTGAAATTGTAGTTTATGTAAATATTATACCAAAGATTTTTTATTTGCCTTTGTTTTATACTTATTTCACGAATGACAATAATTCTTAGCTATTTTTTTAACGGTTGTGAGCAAACTACCATGACAAATTATTTTATTGTACCTAGGTAACACTTTTGTTTACATTTTTGATCTTGGATTCCATTTCCGAGTACCTATATGTATCTATTTTGAAGACTATTATCAAAATATTATTATAAGATATATTGATATCACAAATTTTAAACGTGCATTTACGATGTTCAGGACTTAAGAGCGTATACACCTTGCGCGCAAAGTCAACTATAGGTATTTCTTCGTTAATTTCACGCACACATAAGCGACCAAAGCTGTGTGCGTAGAGCTGCCGCGTCGGCTCGCTATACAATCGGCTCAAACAACTTTGATCCGTGCGCTTCAAATATTCAATTGAAATGTAACTGTAATATAATATCATAAAAATATTTTATTTGCATTATAAGTAGACAAATATTACTGTGCAAGCAAAGTATAATACAAGATATTACAAGATATACAAGATAAGATTTAGATACTAACCATATTTTCGTTATTATTACATTGTTAAGTTGCATTCAAATCAGTAGACACTACGGACGTTTTATTAATCATTTCGTGTTCGAACACATAAATAGTGTTAGGGGCCTTACAACCCCTTACAATTACGAAATATATTTAATTTTATATTACAATACATAACATAATTTAGCCTCGGAATTACATCCCATTATATTACCTGAAACATAATTTATACTCACTACAAAATCATTGTAGGTAATAAAAATAATTAAATATTTTACTACCAAAGTACTAAGATGTGGTAATCGCAGTCCGCGCGTGGCTATTTCTACTACGCACGGCAAAAATCGACTGCAGCTAGGCCGGAGCGACGAGCGATACGTCCTCCCTCTAGAAGGCCTTGCGGCGGTCTGATTTGAGGCTCAAATCAGACACGTCGGACAGCGTGTTTTATAGTGGTTTTTAAAATATTTGTAGAAAACATGAAAACTAATTTTGTTGAAATATAAAAATGCTAATTTATTGATAAGATGTTCTTCTATTATAATATGCAATTGCTATAAAAAATTATGTACGATAAGTTGGTGAAAAAAAATATGTTCTTGACGAGAGTTTCTGAATAATTTCGCATTGTTTAAATTTTTATTTTTCAGGAACTAAACACAAAAAGATTATTTTTCTCAGCAAAATCCCTCCATAAGGGTCTTATTAGTCTGATAATATTTTTATTTTCATCTTATATTTAGTGGTTTCGGATATCTTAAGCTTCTAAATTGCCATTTAAAGCCTAAATAACGAAACATGTGTTCAGTAATCCTTATAGTACTCACAAATTATCCATCAATCTATAATGTTTTCCACCAAAATCCCTAGATGACAACCTTTTCTAAAATGAGTAATAATTATTTTTCCTTTAAATTGTTTATTGGTGGATATTAACTCATTTGAAAAGTCCTGTTTTTAAGCCAAAAAGCGCGCAAAGGGTATAAACGCTCTTAACGCTAGCGATGATTTTAGCATACTAAATTAAATAATACCACACTTTTAGTGCTTTACGGGACGTTTTTGAAGTGCTAATCTGATATCTAGTTTGCTTGTAATTTGTGATAATCAATTAAATTAGCATGCCTTACATCCTGGTATTCCACTTTGGCACTAGCAGAATGAAAAATCTATTCTAATAAATCACTATTTAGATCTGAAATAATTTGTTAATTTGACTACTTCTAAAACTTTAGCAAGTATAGAATATACGCTGTCTGTTATAGAAATAAAGTGAATTTCCTTCATTCATAAACTATTTATTTATTTATCCATTTCTATTTTGTTTCCTACAAAGTAATCGACCTCGAATATAATACACTTGTGCCATTGTTTTTTCCAATCCTCGAAGCATTTCTGATATGGTGTATGGTCACTTTGTGGTATGTCTTTCAACTCGTTCAGCGATTCGGTATTAATCTCCATACTCTTCGCAAAACGCCACCCTTTCATAGGTCTTTTTTAACTTGGGTACAGGAATAAGTCACAGAAAATCAAATCTGCTTAATACCGTGGCTCAGGTATGATTACGGTGCTATTATTAGCCAAAAAACTACGAACAAGCAGTGACGACTGAGCATGTGCATTATCGCCATTTTGCAGCAAACTTCGCTGTCACTCGCTTCATGCCCGGAACATCCGAAAATATTGCATGGCATGAGCCAAAAGATAGCCCGACATCCTCCACATTACTTCTCAAATAATGATTCGGCGATCCTCCATAACAATTTTTCTTTTCTTTCTCGACATTTTCATCGCTTGTTGATATGCTGTGGCGTCCAAGGCGAGCATTCGTTACTCACACCTTATCGACCTTCAGTGCAAAGTTTGTAACACTTGTAACCTTTTATTTACTCATAGTATGCCATTGTTAACCTTTACGAGGGTTTTGGGGCACCTTATTCCATTTTTTTTTAAAAAAAAACAACATTTTATGCTTGTTTTTGATGCATAGTAATTCGCCCAACAAGCAAAACACTACTACCTTTATGCCTCTCACAAGCAAACTAAATATGCTATATAGTCAACATATGTTCAAGACGAAACAGAAAAAACCGGCCAAGTGCGAGTCCGACTCGCGCACGAAGCGTTCCGTACCATCATCTAGAAAAGAAAACCTAAAATTCACGTCTGTTCCTGTTTATTAAGATCGAGTTAAAAATTGCTTATTGCGTTTTTTTGTATGGGAAACCCGAAAAAATATTCCGGAACTTTTTCAGAATTTCATCAATTTTATAACTTGCAACATTGAATAAAAAGACGTTCGATTAATGATTTAAATAATTTCTTGTTAATTAATAAGAAATTGGATTTATTGTCGATGATAAACAAATACACAGTTAATAATTAACCCCTAAAATAAATTTGGATGGTATTCGATAGCGCTTAAGAACGTATACACCTTGCGCGCAAAGTCAACTATAGGTATTTCTTCGTTAATTTCACGCACACATAAGCGACCAAAGCTGTGTGCGTAGAGCTGCCGCGTCGGCTCGCTATACAATCGGCTCAAACAACTTTGATCCGTGCGCTTCAAATGTTCAATTGAAATGTAACTGTAATATAATATCATAAAAATATTTTATTTGCATTATAAGTAGACAAATATTACTGTGCAAGCAAAGAATAATACAAATTTTGGATACTAATCATATTTTCGTTATTATTACATTGTTAAGTTGCATTCAAATCAGTGTTCAATCAGTAGACACTACGGACGTTTTATTAATCATTTCGTGTTCGAACACATAAATAGTGTTAGGGGCCTTACAACCCCTTACAATTACGAAATATATTTAATTTTATATTACAATACATAACATAATTTAGCCTCGGAATTACGTCCCATTATATTACCTGAACATAATTTATACTCACTACAAAATCATTGTAGGTAATAAAAATAATTAAATATTTTACTACCAAAGTACTAAGATGTGGTAATCGCATTCCGCGCGTGGCTATTTTTACTACGCGCGGTAAGGCTCGACCGAGATAGAATTTTCGTTCTCGGCCGAGACCGAGACCGAGACCGAGACTAAAATAATATCTCGGCCGAGACCGAGAACCAAGACCGAGAATAGACAATGAGTGGAAAAAAAATTAATACTGTAAACTTTCTAGTACACAACCAATTGTTTAATGAAATTAACTGTTATAATAATCAAAGTAAAATAATATTATATAATAACATTAAAAAAGCAATTTTTCGGCATTTTCACCCTTCAAAGAGTGTCGCCTCTCATCATATAATTGTCCAACTTTGCCGAGCAGTTGTTCACTTCCTACGCTAGTAGACCGATTTTGCTTTTCCAAAACCAGTGTAATTAATAAATTTACAAGTAATAACAGCAAGCACCAACACAAACTTAAAATAACTTATTTTAATTTACTGAGTTTAAACAAACTTCCAATCATTACTATTGTCAACATAAACAACTACAAATACTCCTCGAACGGGGCGAAGGCAGCCGGCCGCAGGTTGCTAGCCGGGACTTTAACCAATCACACGCACTTACACCAATCGACTTCGGGCTGCGGCTCGTGGCCACGCGCGGTAAAAGTTGAATGCCGTTTCGAACAAAGTTACAATCTCGGCCATGACCGAGAATCTCGGCTATAACTAGCCGAGAACCGAGACAAATTTCTCGGTTGGATTTGTAGCCGAGAATGCCGAGACCGAGATCTCGGTCGAGCCTTAACGCGCGGCATAATCGACTGCAGCCAGGCCGGAGCGACGAGCGATACGTCCTCCCTCTAGAAGGCCTTGCGGCGGTCTGATTTGATCCACGTCGGACAGCGTGTTTTATAGTGGTTTTTAAAATATTTGTAGAAAACATGAAAACTAATTTTATTGAAATATAAAAATGGTAATTTATTGATAAGATGTTCTTCTATTATAATATGCAATTGTTATAAAAATTATGTACGATAAGTTGGTGAAAAAAATATGTTCTTGACGAGAGTTTCTGAATAATTTCGCTTTGTTGAAATTTTTATTTTTCAGGAACTAAACACAAAAAGATTATTTTTCTCAGCAAAATCCCTCCATAAGGGTCTTATTAGTCTGATAATATTTTTATTTTCATCTTATATTTAGTGGTTCAGGATATCTTAAGCTTCTAAATTGCCATTTAAAGCCTAAATAACGAAACTTGTGTTCAGTAATCCGTATAGTACTCACAAATTATCCATCAATCTATAATGTTTTCCACCAAAATCCCTAGATGACAACCTTTTCTAAAATTAGTAATAATTATTTTTCCTTTAAATTGTTTATTGGTGGCTATTAACTCATTTGAAAAGTCCTGTTTTTAAGCCAAAAAGCGCGTGCAGGGTATAAACGCTCTTAACTAAATTTTTTGATTTTTCTTTCTTATGTAAGTCATGCGTAGGTATTCCAAGCTGTCACAATTCACACTGGATAGTAATGGAAATTATTGCTATTTGAAATTAACATCACCACCTTGTTATTTTTGAAGCCTTAGCATGCTCTTTATTTCTGTTATTGCTAATTGCCCCCATTCTGTGGAGTAAACAATAAACCTTAGCTTATATTATATTAACAATTTTTCACATCTAAAGTTAAATACACATTGACTGTTCTGTTATTATTTTTAAATGGGTTCGTAAAAAAACAAATGTAAAAACTCACTCCTTCACAGCCTACACAATATCCTAGAAAAATATTAATTAATAGCACATCGCAAAATTTAGCGTTATAATATAATTTATGAAATGTTATTATCGACTTCACATGCTATTTGTGATTGCTATTGCTATTTATTCCAATACTAACAATGGATGTAGGGAAGAAAAAGGTGGCCCTGGCACCACAATTTTTATACATATACGTTTTTGAAGTTCAAGCGCTCTCTCTATATTTATATACTCTAAGGTAATTTACACATATTCCATTCGATAATATCAATTTACAGTATCAATAATAACATTAACCTTTTTACTTCCCGTCTAAAGGGCCACAATTAACTAAATTAAGCTGGCATACATGGACTTTGTTATGACTGTACTGTCTTAACAATGCATACTTTTTATGTACTTTCAGTTACAAATGGCTAGATTAATTATAAAAACTGGATTCCGAGAAATCAAAATAGAATCACATCCTATAAAAACCGGCCGAATGCGAGTCGGACTCGCGACTTCATGCCTAACCAGAACCACGCGTGCTAGCTTGCGAAGCCATAGCTTGGTGGTCCACACCATCCCGGCGCGGACCAAAAGGTTCTCAAATTCTTTTTTGTGCCGCACCGTCAGGCTTTGGAATTGTTTGCCGTCTCACTTGTTCCGTCCTTCCTATAATCCTGAGTCCTTCCACCGTAGTTTGAAGAGACATAGCAGGCCGGCATAATTGTATCTATTGGCATGGGATTGCCGTCTGATGCCAATGGATACTCTGCCTGGGCGGTATTTGCGCTCACCATCAGGTGCAATGTACCCATTATGCCCGGCCAGAATAAAAAAAACATATATGTATATAAGAATTCGTATGAAGAAAGATTCATAAGAATTTATATGGTATGTAAGTCCACCAACCCGCACTAGGCCAGCGTGGTGGACTATATGGCCTAACCACTCTCAATCGTACTCTCGATTGTAGAGTAGGCCCGTGCCCTGCAGTGGGACGTATATGGGCTGATCCATCCATCCATCCATATAAGTTAAAGTTCACCCATCACGACAATCACAATCATAGATATGGTATTTTTATTTTTTTTAATTATTTAAAAAAGACTACTTACTAGATCTCATTCAAACCAGTTTTAGGTGGTTAAATAAATAAATATATTTATTTCTTTTTTAGTTTTATCATTCTTTTAAATAAGAAGTTACAGGGGACACACGTTTTACCACTTTAGAAGTGGCTCTCGGGCAAACTATTTAGTTTAAAAAAAATATAAGCAACCTCAAGATCATTTTTGAAGACCTGTCCATAGATATGTTATGGCCTATGGGCCAAGTGATTAATGCAGGCAGTATTTATAATGCCTGGGCAGTATGAATATTGCCGAGCCATATCGGGCCAAGTGATTAATTACAATCTAAACTCACCTATTTATCAATATGGCTACATGATAATCGGGTAATGTGATTAATAGGTGATGTTTTACATGGTGCATTGCCCGGGCATTATGAATAATGCTAAGTGCCTATTGGGCAGAGTGGTGTAAAGCGAATCAAAATCAAAACAATGAGCCGAAGTGGTAGAAGTTAGAATAGGGCAGCACGAGGGGGTTGGGAGGAGTGGGGGGGAAGGGGGGGGGGGGGGGCCACTCCCCTGGTACTACTCGCATGAAATGTAACGCACCATTCCTGAGAAATATCTATTACAACTACGTTACAGCGGGCGGGGGCTGCTCTCCCTCAGCGCCTCCGGCTTTTTATATACACTCTAGGGTCGGTAGCCAAAAGACTACGTGAAGTCGGGGTGTTCCGAGTCGGTTTTGGGGCACAGTCGACCTAACTGATCCATAAAGTGGGTACACTAATTGTCTTCGGAAGATAATATTTCGGACGTTAAAAAACAACTAAACATAAGCAGATCAATTGAACCTTTCTAATTTATGGGTCTATCGCAGATGCGACAATGCGGCAGCGCACCACGTAAAACATCACCTATTAATCACATTGCCCGATCATCATGTAGCCATATTCATAGTGCCCTGGCAATGTGATAAATAGGTGAGTTTAGATTGTAATTTATCACTTGGCCCGATATGGCTCGGCAATATTCATACTGCCTGGGCAGTATTCATAATGCCCAGGCAGTTATACCGCCGTTTGTCTTTACTAAACATTACTCATTTCATTATTTCCTCATCAGAATTAAGAAATGAACCGAATCCAGCGATATTGTGTAAACAACACAACAAGTAAAGTATGATATTTATTTGTTATGCAACAACAATTCGTTTTGTTTTGCATTCAAGGTCTTTTTAGGTTACCGGTATTAAAACAGTTACTGTATGTAAGGGTAACTTTTATGTGTTTAGAGGTCACCTAAATCTTAAAGGTAACCGAAATTCGTCGATACCGGTACCGATATGTCGAATGGGTTTCGGTCCCTGATACAGGTGGCCTCACAATGTTATTGTTGACTGTTGCCGTGCCTGGTAAATAGGTATGAGTACACAAATGACTCTGGTAAGTCAGAAGTGTGCTCTGGAATTTGATCCCATGACCACCATAAACTCGTAGGCAGTAACTTCTGTTCTGTTACTAACAGGACACCATGCACTCAAAAAAAGGGACAATTTTTCAATAATGTTTTATATTGACAGCCTCCATGACACAGGTGGTTAGACGACGCTTGTGAAACGTGAGGTCGCGGGTTCGATTCCCGCATCAAGATAAATGTTTGTGTGGTCCACAAATTTTTCTTTCAGATCTGGGGATCTTAGTGAGACCGAAAAGTCTCTCATAGTTACTGATACCCACGACACAAGACTCGATCTTAGGGTCAGGACTATGTATGTGACTGTCGGGTGTTATTTATTTATTAGCAAGCCTCAACACAAAATATTGAAAATTTTATTTGTGAAAATATTCTCATTATAATCTAACCATGTTTTGAAACCATACAGTTTTATTCCAAACTGACATAGCCTCATCATTTATACCAATCTATAATAATTTAATATTATAAACTATATTGCCAACAAGATCACATATTTTGTTATTGTTAAGCGAATAAAAATTTAAAAAAATTATAAACCATTTGTGTATTTTCCTTAATATTTGCATTTTATTTTTGATATGAAGATTATATGTATAATCAATATTGTACAAAATTTATTAATATGAGTTAACTAACAGCTTTGAAATAATAAAGAGACAAGAGATAACAAGTAATGTTTGTAATTGGTGATACTAGTATGATAAATTAATTTTCATGATTGTGTCGCACCATACAAAGAACATTATAATATCTAGATAACTTGAACACCTGCAGATCAAAGTAATCAATATTGATAAAATAATTTAATACTGATAACAATACAACTATTAATGGTTTTTGAGCATTAAATGTCTTTGTAATTAGGTATCTGTTGTGGAATTCTAATGTATCAGCTGTAGCTTGATAGTTGAAGCATAGTTTTGATTAAGTCTTTATCAGAAAGTATAATTTAGTAACCTGCCCATTTATAAAAATGACAAGAATAATTATTAATAAGTAAAAATAACATACAAAATGTTTCATAGTTATATTCAATTATAATTTTCTTTACAATTAGAGATTTTAGTGTTTATGTACTCTTATTAGTAACATTCTTAGTTTAGATAATATATTAAGTTTTATATAATGCAGGAACATAATTCTGTGTAGAATTTTAAAGTATACATCAACACAAATCCAAATTTCATTTTTCATTTGTTGAATATATTAAATAGAATTTAGAAAAGTCTATATTATTTTTTGCATGGATGAGATTTTTACCTGCCTATATATAACATTTTTGGATTTTAACACAACAATACTACGTTAAGATAATGAACAAAATCCAAATTAAAATAATATTTAAAATATTTTAATGAATACTATATATAATCAATGAATTATAAACTATATTTCAACATGTAAATAGATTAATAAACTACTAAAATAATTGAAATGTGTACTTAAAAAATCTGTCGAAAGATAACTTACCATAAATTATTTGCAAAAGTATTATTAATGTTTGTTTGTATTATTATATAAACCAAATCTTTGTTTAAGTAAAACCTATGTTTCAGGAATAAATACTTCCATGTATATCTATTCAATCATAAAACAGGACCATGGCAAACAAATCATTGTCTTGACAAGATTGTGACCATAATACTTATATTTATAATAATGACCACAAATATTAATAAATAGTAACAGGATTTTATATACATAGAAAATATATATATGCTTCTCATTCAACATACCATGCTGTTAATGAATACAGAACCTATTAAATATTTCCATTTACAGCACAAACATTTTGGGAGATAAAGTTGTGTATAATAATAAACAAGTAACAAAAAAAAACTCAAAACTATAATTCTTTAATATGAGGCTAATTCATTTTATCAACTATTTATAATATATAAGCCTTTTAAAAAACACACTAGGTAAAAAAAATGTTCAAACCCAACCTATACCTTTAATGTACCAAAAACACTACAACACAATTGCTATAATGCACAACACAGTATCAATGTCAATTATGTACTGTAAACAGTTATCTATCTCCTTTTCACTAAACATCCAACCTAAAGTAAATACCTGATCTATTTTACATTTATTACACAAATATTTACTTTACTTATACATTGTTTGGTATGACTAATTGCTATTCTATTATCTATATTGCTGCTTTTCCAAAAGTATATATTATGACGAATGAAAACTACGCAACAGTGTGTACATATCTAAAAAAAGCCGACACCTTGACAAAACACGAGGTCAATACACTCTGCTGCAATACCCATGTGACGTGAGGAATAGCTATCCTAAACCTATGATATTTTAAATAAAACACCACGATAAAAATAACCATTTCATAAATTAAATGCCATGTGAATACTGTAGGAACATAACAAATGATTAGATTCAATACTACTCTGCTAATCAGTAATTCAAACTGGCACTTGTTCCACGATGGATTGTTTGGAAGTAATTATGATGCTCCGCACATAATTCAATTATCAGTGTATTAATTAAAGTTTAGGATACGTATAGTCAATTATTAATATCCCTAAAGCGTGAATCGAACTAAAATAGAATAAAACTATACATTTCCTTACCGAGCCATGACCTGTAGTGAGGGGCCATGTATAAACAACAGGTTCCGCGCCTGCAGGAGAGTGCAGGCGTAAATCTAAAGCCATGATAGTAAAACCGATGCATTAAAGCACACACTTTACACTTAAACACTAGATTTATCACTAAATACACTAAATTTTAACATAATTTCACTGCACTTTCACACACACACACTCTGAACAACCGGGCGCCATGTTGAAATTATTTCTAAATTCCAATCATGGCCGACTGTTATGTGTTGCAATGATAAAATAATAAAGTGATATAATATTATTTTACAAGGAAGTATAAAAACTATTAAAAAGACAAAAAAAATATTCACATATTTATTCGTTTACTTTTTTTATATAAATATTTATTATCGTATTAATTACGCTAGTAATTCAATAAACGCTAGTAAAGTGGGGAAAAGGGAAAAGCTATTTTGCGGGCAAAAGCTATTTTGCCCGCAACTCTGTCTGATTGTAGATCCTTACTAATATTATAAAGGTGAAAGTTTGTTTGTATGTATGTATGGATGTTTGTTACTCTTTCATGAAAAAACGGCTCAACAGATTTTGATGAAATTTGGTATAGTGATAGCTGACACCCTGGATTAACACATAGGCTACTTTTTATCCCGAAAAATGTAGTGTTCCCGTGGGATGAGTCAGGAAACCAAATATACATATTTTCTACTCTTTCAAATTCAAATTGTTGGCACGGGATGTCCTCTCCTACGGAAGGGAAATATAGTCGACGGCACGCGGGAAATATAGTTAGTAGACACGCGAAATAATATGTTCTTGATGTGGATTGGACTCAAAAACTATCTGCACCCGGGCGAAGCCGGGCCCGACAGCTAGTTGTACATAATATACAGGCACAAAGATTCATTAACCTTAAATGCTTTGTAATCATATTTATACAAATAGTTATGCAACTAGTGTACCTGTGGGTGTACCTGGGTGTACCTAAAAAAAACTGGACCGAAATTGCAAAATATTTTAGTTTTTCCTTGATAAACACTAAACATGAATATTATTTTAAATTTCATGCTTCTCTGTTATGTTATCGGTCAGTCCGTGAGTGACACAATTAAGAAACTTTGACTAGTTATAATTCTTAAACTACTTGTACAAATTGAGTGAAACTTGAAATACACCATTTTTCACGCCCGGTCAGCTTTGTCGCTTATATAAAGCGCAGGTCCGGCCGGGTATGGAGTACTGCTCGCACCTCTGGGATGGATCCGCCCAGTACCTGTTCGATGCCTTGGATGGATTGCAGCGGCGGGCCATCCGCATTGTGAATGATGCAGACGTTACGAGCAACTTGGAGTCGCTACAACTCCGGAGAGATGTCGCCTCTCTAAGCGTGTTCTACCGCCTGTATCACGGTGAGTGCTCTGAAGAATTGTTCAACTTGCTCCCCTCCTCTCCATTCCTAACCAGAACCACGCGTGCTGGCTTGCGAAGCCATAGCTTGACGGTCCACACCATCCCGGCGCGAACCAAACGGTTCACAAATTCGTTTTTGTGCCGCACCGTCAGGCTGTGGAATTGTTTGCCGGCGCACGTGTTCCCTCCTTCCTACAATCCTGGGTCCTTCCGCCGCGGTGTGAAGAGGCACCTTAGCAGGCCGGCATAATTGTCTCCATTGGCATGGGACTGCCGTCCGATGCCAATGGATACTCTGCCTGGGCGGCATTGACACTTTCCATCAGGTGCAATGCCGCCACTATGCCAGGCCAGTATAAAAAAACAAAAAAAAAAATTAAACAATGCCTGTTTAGTTACTGAAAATTCAGGGTTCTAGTTTTATCTACAGCAAGGTTATATGTGTGGTTATATGGGGTCTAAATTATAGGCTATAGTAAAAACAATACGCTGAAGAATACGCTATAGCCTAAAATTAAGTGGGAAACGTTGCGACCTCAGAACAATGAGTAACATAGAAGCACACATAGAAGTAGCGCAACGTACACTTTAATTTTGACAACAAGAAATAATTGTGCTGTGATCTCTTCTGATAGTTAATCGATATCGATACATGATCTTTATTCATAGCAAATTCCTAGACACAGTGGTAGATATTCATACATGAATCATTTTATTTATTTCAAATCCACAGCCCTTTTTTATTTATTAAAAACTTGTATCTTATCTTTGTAGTTACAGAACAAAAAATAAAATACGATGAAATACTTTTTTTTGAAAATGTGTTCTCTCGTGTCCCTAGTTGTTACTAAGATAAAAAAAGCGTTCGGTCACAGCGCGAGGGCTGTGGTCTAGGATACTCTGCATAATTTTCGATATCATCGTGTCCATGGCAAAAATTTTCTCTTTAGCGGCTTTGCGTACTAGCAGGGTAACGCAATTACACATGTAATGTTTTTTTTACATTTACATGCGGAAGTTTTAACTGATAATTCAAAATGGGTTTTCATAGGAGTTATCTTATATTTTTGCTAGTTTTTATTTATCTTAGTATTAACTGAGGACACCAAAGAACACCTTTTCAAAAAAGTAGATCATCGTATTATATTTTTTATTCTGTTGCTACAAAGATAAGACACAAGTTTTTAATAAATAAAAAAATGGCTATGGATTGGAAATAAATAATAATGATTTTCTTATATCCATCCAAAGGTTGTCTGTAAGAAATCCCCTAGAACGATAAGGCCGCCAACTGTACTCTTTAATTTTATATGTAAAATATTGTATGCTTTGTATTGCAGTAAAGAATGAACAACTAAAAAATAAATGATTTATGTATGCATATTAGGGTGTCCCTTAAATTTCGAGCTCAATATATTTCAACGCATACCTTTTTAAAACTTTCGTATCAACCCAATATAGCATAGAAAAAAATATAAGCCCGTTTTACAAACAATAACCCGTGCCGACTTGCAATTTAAAGGTTTCCATACAAGTTACGCGAGTACCGGCGCAGCGACCTGTAACTAAACGTTTCATTTGTCATTTTAAGCGATTTTTTTAAGATTGTGAGTGCCCGTGTTATTGTTTATTACATTAATAATGATGTCAGTGGAATTACGAGGTGGTAAAACAAATATTTTTCTAATCGGAACGCCTGGCCATCAAATGAATGATGCAAAATTGACAAGTTTTCGTTTCAAAGTGCAAATCTTGTGATTGGGGTGTGCATTATATTTTGGGAAAAAGCCAGAATACCCACAAAGTCTAACCCTAACTGTGTGGAGAAACTTACTGATTTGTATCACGTTTGGAGAAATGCAAAAAAAATATAGTTAAGAAGACTCAAGATTCAAGAAATATTCAACCATCGTGACAATAACTGAAATAGACCTAGAAAAAACTATTCGATATTGCGAATTTGAGAGAATGAAAATAGAGGAAGACAAAGTATTTTAAAGAAACAGAGGGAGCCAGGTCGACCGGGATGCTTAGGTGGTGCGGACCAAAAAGGGCATAAAAGAAGAAAAATCTAGACAAAGACGATTGGAAAAAGAGGAAAGAATATAAGACACGATTACAGCAAACTGATTGAACTAGGTGTAATGTTTTTGGGAGGTGCTCCAACAAATAAACTAAAACTCAGGCCTACTGAAGTTATGCATCAGGTACGATGGATAACGAAAGCCTCTTTAAAAATATGTTTGCAATAGTCACAATTCCGAATGATTGCAAAGGACAAAAATGCTCTACAAGATGTTTGTTTATTTATCGTCACACTGTATGTTAAAGCCTTGGCTCGAATGCACAGTGGCCATTACGAGTAAAGCACCTAGTCAAGATTGGTACTCCTTGAAAGTTTTCAAAGATTACGAAAAACTAAACAATAAGTAAGTTTAGCAATCACTTGTGGCGTTTATGCCAGGGAGACTGTCTTTGTATATATTTTGATAATGAAGTTGACAATCACACTAAAAGAAAAATGATCGCAAACTTAAAAATAGATAAAATCTCAGATTCAAGCTAATGCTGTGTCTCATCAAGGAAGACCTACCCCAAAAGATATTTAGTAAGTTGTTTTGGTTTGTATGTATTTAACATATGTAATTTTGGTGTGTTTGTATCTGTTATTTCTTGTTGTTATTTAATCAGTTGTTTTTTTTTTGCATTCAGATAAAACTTTTGATGAATTCGTTTAGGAGAAGAGCAAATAATTTCAATATCGGTTGCAGATCGACGACAGTATTCTCCAGAAGGATGTATGTTCTTTGAACGATAACCCAAATTTTCTGGGATCTAAATGGAAAATAAGTTGTTTGAAAGTTGTAAATGACACTGCCGAAAGAAAATAATACATTAATGCAAGATTTAAATTGACTCATTACTGCCGAAGAAAAGCAAAAACAATTATTGTTGCGCTGTGTCCAAGAACATAGAACTTTGTATCCAGATTGTAAAAAATCTACGCTAAAAATAATTTGAATTACACTGGCTGATTGTTATTATTTTGTGTACTTACATATATATTATAATTAAATTAATTACACTGGGCGAAAATATCACAAAAAAGTACGATTTTTTATAAACTTTGAAGCTCGGTCGGCACGGGTTACAATCAAGCTAGAATTAAAATAAAGACATATTTAAGTATGTTTTAGCATTTATAAAAAATATAGAGGGTATGCATTTCAAATATGTAAAAAAAAAAATTTTTTTGTCCTATAAGGGACACCCTAATGCATATCTACCACTGTGTCTACAAATGTTCTATAAATGAAGTTCATATATCGATAAACTATCAGAAGCGATCGCAGCACAATTATTTCTGGTTGTCAAAATTAGAGTGTACGTTGAAATGTCAATAACGCTACTTCTATGAATAACATATTTTTAGTCGTCTGTGATCTGTAGTCTCTACCATAGCTTGACAACTTAGGTACATGAAATTTTGATGTTTCAGTCATAGAGTATATTTTTAATGTTTCAGTCTTCAGTGGTCTTCAGAGTTCAGACTTCAGTTGCTGTGTTCAGTTCTAGTGGTCTATTCTTTGGTTCAGTTGGTTTCAGTTAACTTCTGTGACTTTTTTTTGAACACTTGTAAATAACAAACGAAAATTATGTCGGACTCGGAAGACTCAGATGCCGTAGAACGTCACAATTATCAACAGATTCAAGAGGAAATAGAGAAATGCAAAAGGAATCCAGAAACATCGGGAATGTTTGTGTCTGGGTGGGATGATGATGACAAAGATGTCGAAGTCGTGAAAAATCCTAAAGGTAATTAAAATTTGCATAAATTGGCTTATTTATCATCTAAACCTAATATATACTCATGTATTAAATTAAAAATAAATATCATATTTTATGATTCAAAAGTTCAATCGTTTTTTTAGTAGTAGTATAATGTGTACTTTTAGTAGGTATTTTCAGATTTTTTGTATTTCCAGAAAATCCCATTGACCATGTGTTGTGGGCTGCCGAAAATGGTGAAGTAGATGTTCTGAAATCCTTATTAAAGTCGCAACCTGGACTTGTACAGGCTCGAGACTCAGATGGATACACACCACTTCATAGAGCATCATATAGCAATCATTTGACTGCAGTGCAATACTTACTTAGTGTTGGGGCTAATGTGAATGCCAAAACACAACTTGGTTGGACACCACTGCATTCAGCTTCTAATTGGAATAATTATAGAATTGTAGCAAGATTACTGGCAGCTGGTGCAGATCCCTCTGCAATTTCCGATGGAGGTATTTCTTGTTGCACATTTCTAATGATAATAAACCAGGTGTTAAAGAACTAGAACATAAATTAGTAATGGGAGCTATCTCCCATTCTGGTCTATACCAATTTATCTTTAACAGCACAGCACTGAAAAAATATTTTAATCTCAATATTAGGCTATTGTTTTGTTTTCATTTATAGAATGGCTGTTTCTAACAATAATTGGGTATACACCACTTTCAAAATTAGACAATTGTAAAAATCGTTTAATTTCAATTTTGAAAAATCAAATATTATACTTAAAATATACTCATTTTAATATAATTTTGTTTACAAATACGCATAACAACACATAATATTTTATATTAGACGGCAATTACATTGTCATTACAAGATACTGATTACAAGAATTTACTTATTCTCTGCATGTGGTAGCGTTTCAAAATATGCATGATGCACCGGAGGCATAGGTTAGTAGCTGCTTCATGTCTATATTATTCATACGTAATAGGTCTGGCATTTTGATTTTTTTCAAATTTTTATGGTCTTCCAGGACATAGAGGTAATGAATTGATCATTTTAAATTCTGCATCTGTCATCATTGTTTTATAAAAAATGGTAAATGGTGCAATTTTGAGGAACCTCAACCAACATATTTGCAACCAATTGATCTGTTCCCCAATAATATTATTGTTTTTTCATTGCATTTTGGAGATTTTTTTTTAAATGAAATTCCTCTGTTTCATTTCATATAAAATGAATTTATCTTGTTTTGGTCTTGTGTGTTTTGGTTTTATGGTCCATTATCTCAATACTGTTTTCCGACTGGAGAACCTTCAACCACATCAATGCCATTTGTAAATTTCAATTTTGCCCAGTACTCATGTCAAAAAATACCAAACACTGATCGGCATCCATCTGCTATGCCACCTATCTCTGTCAATTGGAATTACACCACTTTCATAATCAATGATTATGCAATTTCATTTATCGGCCGATTTTAAGTTGTACAAAATATGGGATTTTTTTGAGAAATTAAACACGACTAGTTATATAAATTACATTAAATCAAGCATGAATTACGTGATAGCTCATTTTTCTCAAAAATGGACTCGCACCACTTTCAAAATAAACGGTCCATATACAGGGTGGACAAGAAAACGGCGCACCCGCCAATATACATTATAGTATATGGTGAAGGCATCTTAATTAAGACGGATTTGCATGGCACTAGCGAATATTAAGAAAGATGCCGAGAAAAAAAAAACTAACGTTACATATGCTAACCCTTAACACATTACGCTAAAGTGATTGAACCTTACAACTGAACGGTAGACACTCAAAAATAAATAAGCAGAGCTCATTATTTATTTATAAGTCGTGCGATTGTGTACATAACGCTCAGGGTACATAAAAAGATATTTGTGTCGCGGGTATTAGAAAAATAATTATGATTCATGGAAATTGTCTCGGGGCAGAAACCGAACCCGCGGTCTCTCATTTCACAGGCAGTTCTTACCAACTGCGACACGGAGGCCGTCGGTGACTCATATGGGCTGGTTAGTTGTCATTAATGACCACTAAAATAGTTAACTGACCTTGTAATGTAAACCGTAATGACCTTGATAGGCAAGGATGGAAGCGCAGGATCCGCCAAAACCCGCACGAAAACACTAGCACAAATCACTTTTTCTTTTACATTTCACATAACACAAGTTACATCAAAAGCTATCAAATTGGGTAATGTTCAAAGCATAGTGAAATTAATAAAATTTACTCAAAATAACTGAAAACGAATTTACAATAATATGCACACGACTAATACATGCACACGCGATCGCAATCCGAATTCAACTAATAAAAAATAAATTATTATTTTGATTTTTGAAAGATGAAGGCCTGTTCACATTAGATATAAAGCTTTCCTATTTGAGTTCATAATCATTCATGTGAACAATTAGTATTAGTACTGTATCAGTTCATATACGTGCCACTGCAGGGCACGGGGTCTCCAGTGCAGTAAATTAGTGCTTAGTGTTTATTGATTTCACTAATTTTATCTCACAGAAGTCTCATATGCAAATTCTATGCTATAATGGTAGACGACATTTCTCTAGGTATAAGAATTTAGAAGAAATTTTATCACTTTAAAGTAACATTATTTTCAAAACACATTAAAGTAATGTTAAATACAATAATAAGCAAAAGTAAATAGGCAATTTGTAACTGACTGGATCGGTTGATGACATATTTAAATAATATTATAAGCTCTTGAGCAAGTAAGGACCACTCTATCAGTCCAATAAGATCTTTTTTTTAACGTAACTTTTATATCGGAGTAGGTACTTAATCAAATTAAGTTATATCAAGTGTGTAGTGTGAACACACCTCAAGATGTCGGTCTTCTTTTGCAAAATGCTAAAAGTTACCGACAAAGAAATTGCCGCCTTTCGGCTCGCGCTCACAAAGGGCGGCGGTAACCTCAAAGGAAGAATAATCGAGCCGCGTTGGATCCGACGAAGTACACTATGACCGGCGGCTTCCTTTAACTAATAGGGCCGAATTGGGCCATCATTTTAAAAATCTTATTTTTTATTAATCAGTGTCATCAGATATGGTACCATAGACCGCATCCACACAGTAAGGCAAATTATACAGAAGTCGGAGGAGTATAATCGGCCCCTGTGTCTTGCATTTGTGGACTATGAGAAGGCCTTTGACTCCGTCGAAACCTGGGCTGTTTGGGAGTCCTTACAGCGTTGCCAAGTAGACTGTCGCTATATCGAGGTGCTGAGATGTCTATATGAATCGGCCACTATGTATGTCCAATTACAGAACCAGCAATCTGGGGCCATCCAGTTGCGCAGAGGGGTGAGACAGGGGGATGTTATTTCCCCGAAACTGTTCACAAGCGCACTGGAGGATATGTTCAAGACGCTGGACTGGAACGGTATGGGCATCAACATAAACGGCGAGCACATCTCGCACCTACGTTTCGCAGACGATATAGTCTTAATGGCGGAATCGCTGGAGGAGCTGCAACAGATGCTGGACAGCCTGGCTTCAGCCTCACAGCGAATAGGTCTTCAAATGAACTTGGATAAAACCAAGGTTATGATCAACCACCACCTTGATCCAAGACCTGTCGCTGTATGTGGCCACCAGCTCGAAGTTGTTTCCGAATATACCTACCTTGGACAGATCCTTCAACTAGGTAGGAACAACTTTGAGAAGGAGGCTACGAGGAGGATCCAGCTGGGCTGGGCAGCATTTGGCAAACTACGTCGAGTCTTCTCGTCACCCCTACCACAATGCCTGAAAACTAAAGTTTTCAACCAGTGCGTCCTACCTGTTATGACCTACGGTGCTGAGACTTGGACACTCACAGCACGACTGGTCCGCCAGCTCAGTGTCGCTCAGCGAGCTATGGAGCGTGCTATGCTTGGAGTCTCTCTGAAGGATAGGATCCGTAACGATCTTATCCGGCAGAGAACCAAAGTCGTAGACATAGCACATAGGATTAGCAAGCTGAAGTGGCAGTGGGCTGGCCACATTTGTCGAAGAACCGACAACCGCTGGAGCAGACGTGTTCTTGAGTGGAGACCGCGTCTTGGCAAGCGTAGTGTAGGACGCCCACCGGCTAGGTGGAGTGACGATTTGTGAAAGGTCGCTGGCAGATGCTGGATGCGACAAGCCGAAGACAGGGTAAAATGGCGCAACTTGGAGGAGGCCTATGTCCAGCAGTGGACAACAGTTTAGGCTGATGATGATGATGATGAGTGTCATCAGATTATTTTTTCAATGAATATTAATTATTTAGAAAATTTAAATGTTATGTAGGTATTACCAAAACATTTCTAATTATAATTAAATTCGCAATCTTACATGATTTAAGCGATGACCAGTGTGATTTCTTGATGTCTTTCAGTTTGGATTTGTGACACTAAGGAAAATAATGACAAACAAAATAGTCAATCCATACACGATGCAACTGCACCTAAAGTTACTATGTTGTTAATTTATTGACGCTTAAATCTAAGTACGTCCCTGTTTAACTGATTGATTTATTTGAAATGAAACAAAAAATATCCTTTTTTGAAGTTAGAGAAGGATAAATTATACAGCTAAGAGTTCATGACCTTACCCATTTGTAAACAGCTGTTAAAGCGAAGTCTAAGAAAGTTTTGATGCTGTTAAAAATGGTTTTCGTGGTATATTTCGTTAACCGTTCAATTAACGACGAAACGAAAAAATACGTATGTGTTTAAATCTTGTTCTTCATCTATTCCAACTGGTTTTATGCGAAAAAGTGGTGATTAAACTTAAAACTTTAAACGGTCATAACTTCAAAACGGATAGGTATTTTCCCAATATTATTTTTTTATTACGATATTAATATTATGCCCTTG
The DNA here is from genome assembly GCA_023078785.2 of Hyles euphorbiae. Taxonomy (NCBI): domain Eukaryota; kingdom Metazoa; phylum Arthropoda; class Insecta; order Lepidoptera; family Sphingidae; genus Hyles; species Hyles euphorbiae. The sequence goes on along the minus strand of CM041033.1, from coordinate 12,804,936 downwards.
TACCCAACTGAGCAAGTGCGCCATTTTTTTGCGCTCCCTGTATAGAGCACAAATTACTGATTCGGGGCTGTTAATGAATAGAAAATCGGTCGCTCCAATAGTACCAGACATTATGACCAAAACCATGTATCATAGCAATACGGTCGAAACTAAATAAATCGTTAGATTATATGATTCTGAACCCAACTAGGTGTGGAGTAACAGTCAAAAGTGTAGCAGTTGCGTGTGAGGCTATTTCTGCTGTGTCCAAAAATAAGCCGTTTGGTATCTTAGCAATACGTCTGATATTTGAAATGTACATAGATTTTATGATGAATAAGTTGGTTTTCAGACATTTTGTACGTAAAATATATAGCTGAAGCGAAATTTTGAAAATGACAATACATTTAGCCAACCTGTATTATAGCAATCCGGATGATTTTTTTATTCACCATTCGTATATTTGGCAGGATCGCAAATACATTTTAGATGTTGCATATACTCCCAAAAGAGAAAATAACGTTTTGGAGTCGCTTGGCCGATGTTTGGGCGCTCCATACGCTCCTGCGCGGCGGTGGGAATGGTTTTTTGCGTGTTAATAATACTATAATAAATAATACTATAGTATTTCGTCTTACACATAGAGCAAAGAAGCGGCCATAAATACAAGAGAAACGCATCTTAGAGCGATCTGAATAATGGGTTCTGTTGTTGTGTGCACATTATCAGTTATACGCTTATGACGTGCCCTTGTAAGTTCCGTTGTCCTGATTGGCCAGTTGCCCGCTTACTTACCGTTTTTTACTTCATGCGTGAGACGGAATACTATAGTATAATTTCACCTTTACACTCCTGCCACTCTCTTCCTATACACAGTCATTCAACAGCTGTCCTAACCGTTGGAACGACGCTCACATAAGGTGACAAAAACTATAAGTTGTGCAGGCGGGCGGGGGTGGAAGCAAGGTAGAGCAGAGCGCGGGATGAGGCGCCTCATAGTGTGTTGTTGGTTGTTCGAGGGCTCGAGGACGTTTTTTTGTGAAAATTGGAGATTTTGCATGAAAATGAGTTTGAAATTAAAATTTGGGACGGAAAAATAATCCCCCGAATACCACACGAGCTTCAAAATTATCTGGCATTTCCCTCAAGGTTCCCTGCAAACAAATAAAGTCGTCAAGTTTTGACTCCTTCATTTGTTTGCAACGAACCTATCGGGAAATACCCGATAATTTTGAAGCTCTTGTGGTATTATAAGTGATAATTTATTTTTTTAGGTTTAGTTAAGTACGTTACAGATCAAAGCCAGGGTGGGGCAAGTGCCCCACTCTGCCCCACCGTGGCTACGCCCATGAATATAGCGGATTTGATTATTAACCCATTAGTGCATGACGTCCGATAAATTGGACTTCTGTAAAATGGTATTTTTTTACAAATCACAAAAACTTTAAAATAAAGCCTTGCTATCAAAAAAGTATTATAGTCGCTTGTAACATAAGGCAAATATTAATATTTAAAATTTTAGATAAGGGGTGTAATGGGGTATGCAAAAAGATCCCGCGCGGCATCAACAACAACGGCTGACCTAGCGTTATCCCCCGCGCATAAGGCTTGAAAGTTGAAGCTCGGTGGCCCCGACATACCCCTACGAACCTACTTTCATACAATTAAAAACATTGTTAGAGATCTTAGAGAATATTGGAATATCCATAAAAAGGACAAAAACTTAGACAACATCACATAACATTTAAAAACACGGTAACATATACTAACTTTAAATAACATTTTGTATCACATTTTGCTAAGTAACATTTAGAAACATTGCTCAACAAAAAGTAACTCTACACCACGTAGATGCAAAATAACTCAAAAAAATAAAAATACTATTTTTGTTTCAGAGCAAACACCTTTGCATTTAGCATCCGCAGTGAGTCACTGTAAGTCAACATTGTTGATTCTTCTTCTGAGGAGAGATATGACAGATATAGCCAGAAAACCTAACAACAGTGGTGAAACTCCAGAGCAATTGGCAAAAGGTCACGGTATATACTCACCTTTATTTGAAATGGTGTGCCCTGCAGTCTCTTACATACATTCACCAGCATTTACATGTAATCCATATGTGCGTAGGAAACAAATAGATGAAATTAAAAACAAAGATTAACTTTATATGAAGTGTATTTATTTATGGTTCCCTTAACATTTACCTTATATGCTATGAAAAATATTATATACAATATACATAAGAAATATTTACATATTATTATTTTATTTTGCCGCTGTTAATGTGTCAGTGCTGAGCATAGACCTCCCCTTATATAGGTATTATTTATTCAACAAAAATGATTTATATTGAATTGCCGTCGTGATTCATGAAGTCATTAAACTAAAATGGTTTCTCACACTGATACAAAATTATATTTTATATTGAGGTATTTTATTACTTTGAAAATTCAACCATTAAGGCGTTTTAAAACTTTTAATTAACAATTTAGCATTTTGATGGCATTTTAAATGTAGAACTTTCCACTTACCTACATATGAAATCGATAGGGTTAATAAACAACACACGAAACCATGTAAGTTAATTTCACACATGACATATTTAAGTTCTTAACATTATTTAATCTTTAGAGATGAAAAACAAGAAAATTAATTGGAAATTTATCATTAACCCTTAATCAAACAGAATACTTTTTTATGAGATAAATGAAAACTAAGAATGGTTTTTAGGTAAGTTGGGTGCGTAGATTCAGAAAAAAAATATAAAAATTAGGTAGGGGGTGGGGAAAGGGTGTTTTTGCGGTGGGAAATAATTTCCCATTATCCGTTACTGCATAGCAAAATTTTATGGAAGTGGGAAATTGTTTCCCATTGTCCGATACGGTTACGGATTTTTATTTTTACTAGTAGTTCCCCCCTGCTTTGCTTGAAATTTAATTTTTGTTTTGTAAGTAACTCAAACTATGTAACATGCAAACGAAAATAAAAGATGTTTATTATTTATTTATTTATTTAATATTATAATACGAAATTAAGAAAAGTATTAATACAAAAAAGGCAGAATTATCATTGCAATCATCATACTTATAACTATAACTATTAAATTTATTTTTCAGATGAAGTAGTATGAAAAGCTTTGAAGCAGGTTTTGGCGCACAGAGATACATTACATGTGGAACATTGTATTTTGGTTCTCTGTTCTTTCTTTTTCAAACTGCAGAACTTACATCTCTTGTAAGTTCTGATTTCTTCTGGCAAGTGTATGCCCACATTCAATAAACGGACTTCATCAGGCACTCCAAAGACACCACCCTTTTTGTTTTTAAACCGTATAGCTTGTCCTGGTACTTTCCTTGTTGTGTGATTGTCTACTAATGCCCGTGCCAAACGCAACCTGAAATCTCGGTGACCATGCAACGTTGCAACGTGTGTGTCGTTGTAAGTAATATATGCGTTTATAATGGAAGCATCGAACATGAAGAATAGAAGTCTCATCCAATATTTTCGGGATTTTCGGTCAATTGGGTATGAAGACCTAAAATGGTCAAATAAATCTACCCCACCCATGCTTAGAGTATATGAAGCAATAGCTTTCGGGCACAGAACCTCTTTTCTAGTGCCATCTTTTTGGGTTCTTTTCACGAGTATTACGTCACGTGGTTGATGTGCGGTTGAGAGCACATTTACTTCTTTAGTGTCCATCCACTTGACGGCTGTTACGGGCTCTGATGTGACAGCTGTGAATTGATGTTTTTCCAATCTCATCTGTTTCGGCTGCTTTTTATTCTTCATGACATCAGGCAGATATTTTTTGTTGCTTCGAACTGTTCCTACTGCAAAAATATTTCTGTCAAATAGATCTTCCATAAGTGGAACACTGGTGAAGAAATTGTCGAAAGCAACTAACGTATTTCCAGGTACATTAATACATAGTTTCGTCACCACATTGTAACCGAGTCCGTCATTCTCTGTGCTATCACCTTTACCGGTATAAACTTGAAATTGGTACAAGTATCCCGTGTTGGCGTCACATCTAGCCCAAATTTTGAAACCCCGTTTGATTGGTTTCTTTGGCATATATTGTTTTAATGTACTGCGACCTTTGAATTTCACCATGCACTCGTCTATTGACTGCACGCTTGAATTATATGCTTGTCTTTGATAAACCTTGTTCAGTTCTGTAATAAGAGGTCTCACTTTATATAATTTATCGTGGTCAGGAGAGTCTCTTGGTGGTTGCATTTCATTGTCGTTAAGGTGTAGGTTTTCAGTGATCTTTTTAAATCGCACGATTGGAAAAACTTGTGCAATTTCTTTGTTATAATAGAAAGGATCTGACGACCAGTATAACTCGAAATCCGGAAGAGGATTTAACCCCATCATGATCAAAACTCCTAGATAAGCCCTGATATCTTCTTCAGTGACTGGTTTCCAATTGGCGCTCTCTTTTTGAACTGCGTATCGGTTAGTTTGTTCCGCTATTATCAGTATCAATTTATCTGGAAAAAACCTTTCAAAAACAGTCAAGGGCTGAGTTTTGTGTGTGTCCTGAAACTTGGGTTTAAAACGCTTATCAAAAACTGGAATATCATGGGTTAAGTCAGCTGTCTTCCAATCTCTAGGTCGAGACCGGTCCCTGGGAACTACGTTGTGATTTTGAGACTCTTCTTGATCATCTTCCATTAATTCATCTATATCAATGTCCTCTTCAAACATATTGCCTGGTCTTTGAGTAGTAGCCACTTGTTCGGGTATGTCAACTATTTCAGGTTGAATGTCATGAGATGAGGGACTGCCTTGATCTTGAGTGCATAATTCTAGAACATGGAGTGGACTCATTGAAGTATCTTGCTCAGTAACATTGCGGACTGTATTTTGAACATGGAGTGGACTACTAGATGTGTCTTGCTCGAAAACATTACCGTCCGTATTTTGTATCGTTGCGTTCTGAGACTGGTCATCTAAAATTGACAATAAATCTGATCGTGTTGTCTGCAAAACGGGTTCATCTTCAACGTTGTCATCGTCTTCGATGCCAAAAATTTCTTCGAGACGATGTTCTATTAGATATTCATCCGGCTGATTTAAGTAACTTGCAGAAGGAAGGAAGCAATTATCGTCTTCAGAATCATAATCGGATAAATCAGATAAGTCAGCCAAGTTTTCTACTGCTCCTTCTAGTTGTTTTTTAGTAAGTGGTTGTGGTTTTCGTATTTTTTTCTTATTCATTTTTCTTTTGCTGGAAATAAATAATAAAAATCTGAAGAAAAACAATATCGGATACGGATAATTTTTTTGTGCACGAGACAGACGGTCAGAAGTTGTATATATATATATTACGGGAACAAAGAAAATTTTAAGTGCAGGAACGAACAATGGGAAATAATTTCCCACTTACTAAAACCTAAAAATTTCTAGTAAATCGTACTGTTTCCACAGTTCTTTTCAAGCCAAATATGCAGAAAATAAGTCTAGTTTATAATAGTGTTCACTATATGCACTTACCAGATTTTTTTTTCAATTTAACCTCAAAACACTAACGAGAACTGGTTTTTTGGCAAAAAATTCGTGACTTCTGACTTTCCCTTTGACATTTGGTGACATATGGCGGCCATTAAAAAAATGTTGCCATTTTTCAAATTTTAAATATTACCAAGATTTTAAATTTCCATAGATGATATTCCTGGGTGTTGTCATTAAAAAAATAAAAAATATTTTGTGAATTAGGAGGAAGTGGGAAATAATTTCCCAATATTTGATTAAGGGTTAATAGATCATCATTTTGTGTATACTTAGCCAACTTCTAAAATACGAAATGGGAGTGACTATAAGTATACTAAAAAAAAAAACATTGAGGCCGCGCGCTGCGCCTCCGAGCCATTAATATGAATCCCTTTAATGTTTGAATTTAATTTTGATACTTATTATTACAGATTAAATAATATTAGATATTAATAAACGTTATCACTGAAAATACTTCAATATAACAAAAACTCCAATGCAGGATTCAATAAAAATTGACAAATGGAAAATATGTGATATGGAATGGAACTAACCTTGGCAGCACACCAGGAATAATTCCATTTTTACACTTATTGCCAATCTGTACCGAATGTTTTGGTTTTTGACAAAAGCAAAAGTATGAAAGCGCGGTGGCAGAAATGCTATTAAAGATATACAATATTTCTTTTAAACATGATATTTTATAAGTGTGAAATGTTAATAAGCAACAATATAACATTCGTAAATCATATTATCGATACATTTTTGAAGCCATACTTTCAATGACATGCATAGCACCAGACACAAGGTACGATTCATTATGCAAATTTTTAAGGCTTGCTATTAAGTTTCTTCTGTCTATTTTTAACAGTTCTGTTAATGTTTGCCTTGTCTGAGGTGTCATGTAAGGTAATACTAAACAACCCAAGCCAAGACATTTACATCTCACACAATTTTTCCATATTTCTTTTAAGTCTTCATCTTTAAGTACAGGGCATAATGGCAGTAAATTAATGGCATTGATGCACTTCGCCCTTTGTCTTTCAGTGATAGGATGATCTGCGTTTTGAAATGGAGACAAAATAACAGCTCGCCATGCGGCATAAATAACAGCATCAGGAGGAAATGTTGAAACTTTTAATAAAAATGGTGTAATCTCTTCGTGAACTTTAGTGCGTAATAGAAGTACTATAAGATCGTGAATAACTTTTGGAGAACCGTATTTACAAGCAAGCGTTATAGCTATTTTTAAACCTTCGACGTTTCCGTCTGTTGCATGAATTAACTGTTCTAACGCACGAATTTTATGTTGTGAAAATGTTACTACAATCCAAGGCATATCAACAGCTTCTAATTTTACTACACAAAGTAAATCAAATAAGGATGACCATAGCGCTTCTCTCTCCCGGTTCGTTACTTTCATTGCAGTATCCGAGTCGACAACACTCATAAGGCATTGTAGAGCTCTTAATTTTTTTGTCTTTTTGTAGCTACTATCATCATCAAAGGCTATACGAGATAAATAAATTGCTCCCATTTTAGGACATGTGGCTTTAAGTATGTATTTTGCAGTAATTAATTCGACTGGCCTTAGTGCTAACAGTTCATTATTATTTTCTATGGTCATTTTCTCGAGAATATTTTCTAAAATTTGCATTCTAATAGAGCTAACATTAATGCCGTTCTTATCAGCAATTTCATTTGCAGCACGATTAACATCATGGCGACCAATTTTATCTATAAATTCAGGATGGAAGTACAAAGCCCGAATAAGTTGCGCAGGTTCAGTTGAAAGTCGAACAAGTTCATCGCGAGCCCACTCGATTTTATACAGGACATGCCTAGTAGATAACGTGGAATTTAAACGCTCCATCTGACGCACGGCTCGATTTCCAGGTTGGACAGCAGCCCATCGTTGGGCAAATTGATAGCATAAATGAGCGGCAGCCACTTGGTCAGCTCCACGTGAACATCCTTGTAAAACGTAAAACAGGCAAGCTCCAGCCCACTCCATGTTAGAAATATGCCGTACACATTTATGTGCGGCTCGAAGTAAAGGTTCTTCTTTTGTTATAAGGCTCCATGGTTCAGTTATGCTGTTATCTGATTCTACACCCTCGTTACGTTTTCTCGAGGTCATTGTTTGTTTTAAGGCGTTACTGCAAATCATATCTCTTGCAGTTTGCAAGTCCGAATCAAGCGACAGTAATACTACTACAGGGAGCCATCGCTCGTATGTCTCTAATGTAATTTCTGACTTTAGGTTAGACCACATATCATCTCGCATGAAAAGATGGAAAGGAAGACGAAAGTAGCCAATTTCTGGAAATATCCCTTTTACTGAAAAAAGTTCAAACTCGTATTGTTTTGGAGCACTTTTTCGTGGGTAATCTTTGAGGAAATTTAGTAGAAAATATTCTCTCATATTTCTCAACTCGACGCTCGTACCAAAAATTAATCGATATATGCATAAAAATATTTCATAATAATAGGGATTAATAGAAACCACTCGACCATGTAATGTTACTTCACCGTTTTTCCAAAAGTCAGTTAGAACATCAACTAAGAATTCTTTATTTTTAATACTTTCCCAAATAGCATAACATTTCATATACGGTTCTTCGACGTTTTCTAAAATAACGAACCGGTTTCCAAATTCATTAACATAAACTTTGTACTTCAAGTTCCAGTTTGTTAATATTGATATCAGTTGTAAAGATAATCCGTCATCTATAGAAACGTTGAGTGCGTGACAAATTTCGGAAAGCCGATGAAATCCGATATTTGGAAACTGTTTTAAAACGTAAAATAGAATTACTTTTACATCCCACGTCTCTTCTGAATGTTCCGGTAGGGATATTTCAGACATGTTTATGTTGAATTTAGATCTAAGAATAAGCTGCGGGGGATAAGATGTCGAGTTTCCATTAACATTGTGATCTAAACAGAAGGTAGCGCGGACTGGTAAAGATGATACAAAACGAACTACTGACGGTGGGAAAGAATCGTTTTGTCCCCTCAGTGCGTCTGGTACCCATATACTTTCATCTAGAGTCTCTACCGTTTTTAAAACAAGAAGTAGACCCATTATCATAACTTCATCAATATCTACATTGGCAGTGACTTTATTTATAAATGTTCTAGCCGTGTTATCGCTTAGATGGTTCAAATGTTCCTCTTCACTCTGACGGCCTTTAATATTTACAAGTGTCTGAGATATCATTCTGAAGGAATTAAAATCATGGGATTTAAAATCGTAATTGAAACTTTGAAAATCGATTTCAGTTTGGTTCTGAAGTTGTAGATTGATATAAAAATTAATTAATTCGTTAATTTCTGTAGATGACGAAATGGGTAAGTAAATGTAGTTAAATTTCCAAACTATTGTCAGATTCTTTATTACAATATTCGTCTTTATTAACGCATTAAAAATAGTTAAATATTTCATCAAATAATGCGAATTTTCCTCATTTGAGTTTAGAAGTAATTCGATTAAAACTTCGCAACATTCTACAAGTAGCGATATATTTTTACCATTTTCAAAGTCAGATAAAATATGGTGGTTTGATGCATTATTTACTTGAGGTTGGATTATCAATTTTTCAACAAACAAATGAATATTATGGGTTGCTGGTGTACGTCGTAACAAAGTCAATAATTCCGAATTATACGTTGAATACATTCCTGTTAGTTGATTAACTCTTTCTCCATATCTTGTCATAGCTTTAGAGGCTGCTTCATTTGGATTCATTGTAAAAATATCTTTGAGGTATTTTTCTTTGCGGATATCATTCATGTCTAGTATCATACTGTACGAGTTTTTTAAGTAAAATAAATTTTCAATATCATTTATTTCAAGATCAAGTAGTAGTTTTGTTCCTTTTAAAAAATCTAGATAATTTCTTTCAAGACTTACATTACTTGTGTTTTTACTTATTAACTGCTCGAATTTAACTTTTACCGCCTTTAACATTTTACTTTTATCACTTTTATTTAGCTCGGCAAAGTAATCTAAGGCTGCTTTTACTTCGCAGTCTTGAATACATTTATTGATATATAACATACTACCATAACTTGAGTAATTACTGATTACATTGATAATAACTTTTAAGTCATTTAAATCCACTTTATGGTTATTAATTATTTTATGGAGAAGCAACATATAGTTGGTTGATGCCAATGGGAAATTGTACTTTTTTAATATAACTTTAACTTTGGCATAATTTAATTCCTTTAAGATTTCTTTCTTAAGTGAATGATCAAATTCAGAAAGTATAAAGTCATTTGTATTGGTAGTTGCAGCAACTGCTAACTGAATCACTGTGTCGTTCCATGGTACATCTAATACTTTTAAAACTTGTAGTAAACAATCTAATTTTCCATACATGGAGCGAAACATATTAAGTAAAATTTGTAGCCGCACCCCATCTATTTCGCCACCACCTGAAACTGCCTCACTTTCTATGAAACACCTCAGTGCGTCATCTAAATCAAATTGATGTCGTGTTGCATAGAATGACAAATAATTTTGTAAAAATATTTCTAGATCTTCAGTGTAGCACCGACGCAACATTATTGAAGTTAATTCAGAAGGGCTTTGACTACTAAATTCACTTAGCAACATATGAATTTTATACTTATCTTTTAACTCTAAAATGTCTAATATTCTGTCCTTTAGCACATCAAGATCATCCATAGATATGGGTCTAATTGGTATTGTTTTCAGAGATAATTGCAATACTCTGGTAATTTCATCAATAAATTTTATACCAATCTTTGGCCAATATGCAGATTGTTCAAGTTTAAAAACTCGTTCAGTAGCCCATCTAACAAAAATATCTATATGAAAAGGGTTTTGATCTAAAAGTGAAGGAATAAAGTTTTTTAACCAGATCATAATAGCACCAATTTTAGTGTTGTGAGATATAGAATTGAGAATATCTAAAATATCATCAGCATTTATTGCCAATTTCATTTCTGAATATTTAAGCCAACATATAGATGCTAAATCTAAATCTGATTTTGTTATAAAAGTAATACATAGGTCTTTGACACTTTGTTCAAATAGATTAATATCCTTATAGCAATCATTGCCTTTAAATACAATATATTCCAATAAGTCTACCTTAACAATTAAATCTGATATTAGATTGATTAATTTACTATCTTCAGTGGCAATAATTCTCTTTTGCAGTGGATATAATAGTGATTTGAATATAATGTTACACTGACACAATTTAGAATTTATGTTGATAAGAAATTCATAATTATTAACTTGTTCAAATAATACTTTTATGTTAGGAGTTACCTCTGTTATCTTGGGCATTAATAGAATTGATTCAACTAATGATTGTAGTTGATTCATAAGAGTTTCTTGTGATGTAATTGCTTGAGTAGTCTGCTTCGATTGTTCTTTATTGTTAGATTGGGGTGATGAAACTTTTGCACTGCATATACGGATCTGTAACATATATTTTTTTCTATATATAACAAACTTGAGGGTTTTCAAAAAAGTTTACAAAATTACTACTCATGTTTCAGGTACACTATAAATAACATAGGTTCCTTTGACAAACTCAGTTGCAGAGGGTTAAGAGCCATTTGTAAAATTAGAGACCACTATAGTAAAAGTAATATTTGTGGGACCTACAAATATTTATTTTTAATCGGAGTGTTTTGAAACGAAGAAATGTCTAATGGTCAAAATTATCCCACAATACAAGACAAATATCTTAGTCTGGAGCCAGGACATTTGTAACTATAATAATATACTAATATATTTATAGCTACTATCACCTGTGGCTTTGCATGTGTGAAAAAGTATTTCACTTTAATTTTTTATTTTCTTGCAATAAGGTGAAGGTACCCTTCACTCGTTCTTATTATATATATTATTGAAATGTATAATATTTTTCAATTCAAACTAGTTGTTCTAAATTACCATGTAAATATAAATATACTTTTCAGCTTTATTTATCAGTACAGAAGACAGATTGATGAAAAATGTGTTACCTTACTAGTATTCTTCAGGATATAATATAAGACATCGTCATATACTGTAATGGGTATGTAGCCTTCATTATCTTTGCCAAATTCAAATACAATCTCAGATGTTTTAAGATTAATTATCCACATATTTGATTTATCAGCCAAGACTACAAAGTTTTTCCAAAATAAAAGGTGTTCAAATACTACATTTGCAGTTATTATGTGAACTAAGCCAGTATATGGGCATCTGGTTTTGATTAAACCATTTTCAATGAAAACCCATAACCCATCAACATTACAACATGTTTCTGAATCAAAATGTTCTTTTGATGTTTTCCGCAAAGTGACAAGTAGTTCTGGTGCACCTTCATTTATTTTCATTTTTAATTCATTGCTGGCATATGGTTGTATTAACCACTCACCACTTTCACTAACCAAGTATAATTCACAGTTCCATTCTTCAATTCGACAAATTTTGAATTTATCGTTTATGATTTTTATTTTTAATAGTTTTACTATGTCCCAAACTACAATTTCTCCCGATTTTAACACCAGCCAAAGTAGGTCATCTTTCAATAATTTGTCCACAATATCATTTTCAATTTCATGATCGGTTTCAGTAAAATCCTTCAAATCCACAATTCGAAAATTTCTGTCTTCTTTAAAAATCACTAGTTTAGGATATGAAAGTACTGGCTGTAGTTTGGTATCATAGGCAATATTTACACTGATTAATTCTGAGTTAATTATGGACATTTTCACTTGTTACACTAAAGTTATCACAAACAATTGAACTGCGCGAAAATTACTTTTCAATTCAATAATAACGAACTTTTTGAAATCCTCTACTGTAGATTACATAGTCAGTGCGTTCCATTTGACGATCGCAACGACCATGCTTAAGACCGCGATATTTACCGTTCCACTTGCTCGTGAGCGTTACGATCGCAAACCCAAGTGGAACGGGTTATGGGGCGTTTTGAGCATTTAGGTAATTAAATATTTTAATTTAATAGGTTGCCTAATGCGTTTATAGTAATTTTCTCCGGTGACATTTTTGTTGTTTTGACATTTCAAAATCCCGCCAATATTCTCAACGCTCACCACGACCCACCGCTTGACATGCAAGTTTGACATGGGTCGTCGTGGGCGTTTGTCATGACGTCATCAATGACGTGTTCACCGCGACCACGACGATCGTGATCGTCAAATGGAACGGCGAAATGAGTGTTTTGGGCGCCGTGAGCGCCTAATGGAATGCGCCCAACGTAGATTATGTCAGTTAGTTATAGTACTTGCACGTCCACTGTCAATGTCAGATTTCAAATTTTTAAAATATACCCTATTACTATTTACATTAGGCTGACAAATTGAATTTGACAAACGTCAACTGTCAAAATCGGCGGTCGGGACGTGGAAGTACTTATGACCATGGACGTAGTATATAAACAGGACTGCGCACTGTCATCGGAAAAACGAGCCGAGCGAGAGGTGTAGGACGGTAGGGTTGTGTCCCGTTTCTATAGGGTGACTATGTATATGTTTTGGGAAATACAGGAATTTTAATCAAATTGGCTAATATGGTAAATATTTCAGTTGTAATACGTCGAATGAAGTATTTTGTTTTTGAGGTAACAAACGTGATATTGTCTAACCGTTTAAAAAATATTTGACCACCAAAATATGGTCCACCATTAGGACCTAGCAAAAAAGTTCAAAATCATAGTTTTATACGTATACTTTTTATAGGTGAAATGAAAAATGAAAATAATAAGCCTTTATTAACAGCAAAATACAGTTAACAATCTTCTCGTCTGTTCACAAAGTGCGTATGTTGTGTATTATCAGTGCCATTCGTCAGGGTGTGGTAGCCGGGGTCAACACAGAGATTCTTACCACTATCTGTCCCGCCATTACCGTGGCCGCTACCATAACCAGGAATAGCGGGGCTGCTGGGGACTGGAGTCCTGATCCTGGTTTTAGCAACTATTAGGCTTTTTTATTTTTTATGCCAATACTCACCACGCTTGGCAGACGGATTCGAGAGCGCAGGAGGGTACTCGCGTTGTTGACGCTGCTGTCCGTCTTCAACCGGGGAAAGTTTGCGGCTAGAAGATGTTATTGGATAGGAAAGTATGGAATGTAGAGATGGATACTACAGCCACGAAGGGGAAAGTTGGTAGTAATAGCAGTAGCTCAGGGGGCCGAGATCGCATACCCCGCAATGACCACTAGATAGGAGCTTCCCTGGCCTACTTCGTACCAGATACATGTTATTATTCATACCAACTCTTGTAATAACTAAAATCAACGTACCGTCTATCTCATCCCTAACGAATATCCCTATTTTAATCGAATCATTAACAATAAACTTCAAAATTGCGGCGATAATTATCAATTCTGACTCTAAATTTCAATTTTTCGTGTAAATGTGTGAACCACCCGTTCAGATATCAATTTTTATACCACCGGATCAATAAAGAAATGAAATGAAATCCCATAATTCTATTTTTCTAATATTATTCACGCCATTATTTCCACTACCTTTCAACCCTTATTATAACCCCTTTATGGTTTAACTTTAAGAAAACGAAGTGTGCAGTTATTTTTGTTACAAAATAAGTAAAAAAGTTTGACATCTGTAACTTCAACAGTTTAGATTTTTCCATGCGTACTGCGTATCCCCTTGTTCAACACCTTCAAGCGTTGTCTACATAACAAGCGGGAACCTTTTGCCCTTACCCAAGGTCTAATTTATCTCTGTATCAAATTCTATCAAAATTGGTTCAGTGGCTTAGGCGTGAAAATATAGCAGTTAGTGTAATACGTCCGTGCCGAAATTTTACATCACTCAGTAAATAAAAACTATCGCAAGAAATAAATATTTTTTAATTATACTTAATTCATGATCAATTGTGTTAGAAAAACTTTTAACGTGTTTATTTTCACTTAAAACATAGTATGTAGTAGATGCAAATTAATGTGTATAAATTAAACATTACTTTAATAATAAAATTTTAACGAAAAAAGAACTGCTTTTAATATTCAAGCAGATTAAAAGTTATTCAATAATTCATCTGAACTTTGAATTGTCGATCAAAAAAGTTCTAAGGCGGGTTTTATTATGGTCACGCTAGCAAATAAGAAGGGATAGAAACCTCTCATACTGTCTCATTTGGTTTCGGCCTTCCTCCATGTCATTTACCATAGTAAATTAAACCTTATGCTACATGCACATGTCTTATTTCAGGATGACACCATTTTCTTCGTGCGCAATCCTGTTTTGATATTACATCCATGGTTATGACGGCTTGATGGGTTTGACCACAGACTAATTAACAAGAAGGTTTGACCGTTTGACTTGACGTAGTGGTCTATTCTTTGGGCGTAGACGAAAACATTCCTCCCCATTCGCACGGGCCGGGCGCACACAGGCGGATTTTTTGAAAATTTTGGTCAAAACTTATAGATTGAATCCAAAGTCTGAAAAGCTGAAGGAATCGAGAAAAAACGTGATAAAATTAAACTAGAGCTTTATTTAACTTCGATTCACAAGTTTGTAATATTTTCAACTATTGTCTTTTCTTACATATCTAATAAATACTTTAATTATTTTGGATATTCATTTATTTTAAAATCTTTCTTGTAATGTTTTTTCGAAATATCTAATAATATAAGCTTTGCTCCAACAACAAGTGCTAAAGCTTCATCTGGCGTGTAAGGTGTGTAAGATTGCTCAGAAGTGGTATCTTGTTTTGCGATTATTGCTTTGCATTGTTCAGCGGATTTTAAAAGACCATCTCTTTTTAAAATCATTTTAGCAGCAAACAAAAGTTCACTACTAGATCTTTCCATACGTAAATCTTCAGTTTTTCTTCGTTTTGACCGATCACTGCTCTCAGAGAAGTTTTTAGAAGGTCTTCCACTAACTCGCTTTGAAACATATTTTTTTAAAACAAAACTGATGCCACTATTAAGCCAATTAGATAATTTTTTATTAAAATACATATTGTTTCTCTTAGCAGAAGCCCACTTCTGCTTATATTCGAATATAAACTTGGATAATAATTGTTTAGAGCCATCTGTTAAATCATCCTTAACACCCAAAAAACTTTTTACTTCATATACAAGATTTTCAAATTTTTTATTATTATCTTTTAAATTACAGTATCTATAATATTCAACTAATTGTTGACGACATATGATGACATTCTTAGAAGATGAACCTAAAAATATAGAAAAAGAATCAAAAATATTTTTTGTGCTTTTTAATTCGAGTTGTTAATTGTCTAATAAAAAGAAGAATAGCACATATTAGCAACTACAATTAACATAGATACTCAGCTAAAATGTGTAAATTTATTATAATCTTTACAAAATGGTATGATTCTAATGAATATATAACTTTATAGCTTAATAAAAGCAAGCATTACGTAAAAAATATATTATGAATAAGATTTATTCTGTTTTTTGTAAAAAATAAATAAAAAGTAAACAAATTCATTTTAAATACACAGTCACATACCCCCAGGTTCACAATCCATGATAAAAATTACACGAAATACTTTTAAAATACGAAAAAATATTTTTTAAAATAACCTAACTTTTATTCAACAATTAATTGTTGTTCAGAAGTCGAAACTTTTTAATAGTGGGTAGGAATGAAAACGTTCGTTCAGAAATTACGCGGGCTGTCATTGGATTAAAAGAATCAATAAGATTCAAAAAATCCAGTCACGTGACTATTATGGCTAACTTCGTACACTGGAGTTTTGACCGCAAATATTTGAAAATCCGCCTGTGTGGGGCGCTTTAAAAGCGTCGACTTTGACAATTTTTTAACCGTTCCCAATGGGGCATGCCCATTTCCCATAAAGATATCGGCCTGTATCGGCCCACATTTCAAAATACACTCAAATGGTGGAGAGGCCATCTGGATAGGTAAATGCACTGTTGTGTTTCGAATTGACGGACATTGCAGCCAAGGCAGCCAGAGTAACTACTATATATATATATATAGTAGATTGAGACCACAGACATATAATAATATAATTCAGTGATTGAGACTTGATGGCGAGCGCAATGGAATTTTGCTACTGTTTATGAGCGGTCGTATCGCTTACCATCAGGCGAACGGCTTGCTCGTCTCGCCATTCATATACATATAATGTACTAAATAACTTTTAAAAGAATTGGATGCAATAAAACTTGGGAGCATGGGCGTAGCCACCTAGCAAGGTAGGTACCTTAGAGGCCAGAGCCAGGCCCCACCGTGGCTACGCCCATGCTCCCAAGTTTTATTGCATCCAATTCTTTTTCTTGGTTAGGTAACCAAACCTAAAAAAACAAATTATCTAAGTAAAGTGTTGGTTATGGACAGATATAAGCCTTTAAATTAACTGGTTAACAAATTGGCATACTCCAAGAGGCCAAACGGCTGAAGTTAGAGACACATTTTTAGTTGGATGATTTCGTGGCGTAAGAAGGTGAGCAATAAGAAATTGTTTTGGTCAATTCAAACTATACATAACAGGGTATATCAAGATTGCGACCGAAAACGAAGGTGGATGCTAGTTTTAGTGACTCACACAAACACATCGTCCATTAAACAAAGGAAGTCCACTGCTGAATATAGGCCTGCCCCTATGATTTCCACAGTGACCTGTTGGAGGCAGCCTGCATCCAGTGACGTCCCGCGACCTTTACCAGGTCGTCTGACCACCTTGCGGGTTGACGTCCTACGTTGCGCTTTCCGCTACGTGGCCTCCATTTGAGAACTTTTTGACCCCATCGGCCATCAGCTCTCCGCGCTATGTGCCCCGCCCATTGCCACTTCAACTTAATACTCTGCTGGGCTATGTCGATTACGTTCGTTCTCCTACGGATCTCCTAATTTCTGATTCGTCTCATTTCTGAGTCGGTCTCGTAGGGAAACCCCGAGCATGGCCCTTTCCATAGCTCGTTGAGTAACTTTGAGCTTCCTAATAAGCCCCATAGTGAGAGGCCACGTCTCGGTGCCGTATGTCATAACTAGCAACACACAGCTATCGAAGACTTTCAATTTAAGGCTCTGAGGTATTTTGGACGAGAGGACGTCGCGTACTTTTCCGAACGCTGCCCAACCGAGTTGGATTCGACGAATGACCTCTCTCTCTCGAAGTTGGACCTGCTTAAGCGGATCACTTATCCTAAATAGACATATTCGTCTACAACTTCAAGAGTCGAGCCCCTAATTCTTATGGGGGTGGGCACAACATGAACTTTCGACATGATCTTCGTTTTGTCCAAGTTCATTTTAAGACCCACCTGTTCGGAGACTCGATTGAGGTCTTCGAGCATAAGTGCTAAGGTATTCTAGCGATTCTGCCAAGACTACAACATCGTCGGCAAACCGAAGGTGAGTGACATACTCGCCGTTGATGTTGTTGTGGCAGTGAAATTTTTTGGAGATATGACATCTCCCTGTTTCATACCTCTCTGTAGTGGAATAGTCTTCGTGCTCTGGTCTTATACTCGGACCGACATGGTGGCGTTGTAGTTTATACATTTCAACTCTTCGATGTACCGATAGTCGATATGGGCCGCTGGAGAGACTGTAGTCCAGGTCTCAATCGAATCAAATGCTTTCTCGTAGTCCACAAACGCTAAACAAAGCGGCAAGTTATATTCCTCGGTTTTTTGTGTAACTTGCTGAAGCGTTTGGATGTGGTCTCTATGGTTCTAAAGCCTTTTCGGAAACCAGCTTGCTCGGGGGTCTGGAAGTCATCAAACCTGCGTTCGAGACGGTTTGTGATGTGTGAAGTGATGACTCTCAAAAACAACTTTTAGACATGGCTCAGAAGCAAGATGAGCAGCCGTTATACTTCGGCGCCAACGGAAGACTATGCACCATAGATCGACCATGAGGTCAAGAATGTGCTCTTTAATGCAAATAGTATTGTGAGCACGGACATCGCGTCGCAAAGACTTCCAGATCCGTCTATTGAGCAGCCAGCAGCAGAGTTTTTGTGGTATGCCTCTAAGGCGAAGTCTGAAATACTTAAATCCCACCGTATGGATAGCTTCTACCAAACCGCTGTTTAGTTCATCCATTGACAGCCTCCGTGGCGCAGTTGGTTAGACGCTGCCTGTGAAACGAGAGGCCGCGGGTCCGATCCCCGCACCGAGAGAAATGTTTGTGCGGCCCACAAATATTTCTTCGGGGTCTGGGTGTTTGTAAGACCGAAAAGTCTCTCGTAGTTCCTGATACCCACGACACAAGAATCGATCTTAGTGTGGGGTCAGGACTATGTATATGACTGTTGGGTGTTATTTATTTATTTTATTATATTTATTGCAAGGTGTTCACTTAGACAATCAAAGCGATTTGCTAGTTCAATGTGAAAGTTCTCAGGGTTTGAGATATGGGCGCGAGTAGGTCGGAGCGTAGACTTCATCAAGCGACCCCTTTCTAATTGGACATTGATAATCAATGTGCACCTAACCATTCGGTGATCACTGCCAGTTTTTACCCTGTTGATCACAAAGACATCAGTGAATCATCCGTCAGTTCGTCGTCAAAATGAAATCTATCTCATTTCTAGTAGAACCGTCAGGACTTAGCCAGGTCCATTTCCTGTGAGGCGGCTTCTGGAAAACAGAGTTCATCGCAAAGAGTCCCTTTTTGTCCAAAAAGTCGGACAGCCTCTGACCCCTGAGGTTCCGTTGCTCATGTTCAAATTGCCCTATTTTCAATTCTGCATCACTTGTCATACCCAACTTTACGCTGAAATCTCCCATAATAACATTGAAGTAGGTTTTGGAAGTATGTATAGCCCTACTTATGTCATCGTACATTTCCTCTACTTCTTTATCTGGAAGTGTCGAGGTCGGCGCGTATACCTGTATGATCTTCAACAAATATCTTTTTGATATTCTGAGTATAAGGCACACACTTTCGATGGATACGATGTTCCTGAGACCTGCGGACGAGAAATCCGACACCTCCTCGGAACTGGTGGTCCCCAAGATAGAAAAGCAGGTTACCAGACTTCAGGGTTATCGTATCCTCTCCGAATCCTTCCGATAATCCCAGAATGTCCCAGTGTAACTCACTCAATTCTTCTCCTAAGAATTCAAGTTCGATAATCTTCTCGTCTGTCCTCAACGTGCATATGTTGAATGTTACCAGGGCCAGCCGTCGCCGGGGGTGGAAGCCACATTTTTTAAATTTTTAGTTGCATTGTGTCTGAAGTCACTTAAACTGTGACCCGGCTTCGTTTTCGGTAGCACACTTGATAAACACTGTAGTTACATGGGTGTAACCTTTTTGTACAAAAAAATAACCGAGGTGAGACAACGGGTATAGTTTGCTACTTAAATATTATTTTAGAATTCTGCCCCACCCTGGGCCCATTGCTGGCTACGCCCATGCTTGGGAGTTGGAAGGACGAAACGTTTTTTATTTTCTCCTTGCTCTAGTTTTTACCTCAGAACAATGATGCTTTAGTGATTGTTCTGAGGTTTTTACAACGTTTTCTTTATGCATATTATAAATGTGTGTTCACATTTGCGACGCTTATTTTATTTTCCAATAATAAAATATGCCAAGCGAAATTATAAATATTTAATACACATAATGCCGCTATATTTAATGAAATTAATTTATTGAATCCATTAATATGTTCAACATCATTTAGATTCAGTAATTTTTTTTTATCTACCCCCCCGATTCGGAAAGCGGTTTTCACTGGTTTTCACTAGAGAAGAACGGGCAAGAAACTATAGTGCTATAGGAGATGCGTCAATTAGGCTCAGTTGCACCAAGTAACTTTGCCAATACCTTTGCCTATGAAAATGTCATCGCCATACATTTGAGATGTATTTGACCTTGCGAATGTATGGAATTGACAGTTTCAAGGGCAAAGGTATTGGCAAAGTTAGTTTGTGCAACTGAGCCAGCGTCATGCGGCGATGTCGGACGCCTCAGTAAAAATTCACTTAACTTTTTGACGCGCCGATCAAGTTGCGGTGCGGTTACAATTAAGTTTACGCTTTGGTACAAAATGGTATTCTTGTAAGTGTTTAGCTACGCGTGAACTGCACGTCAACTGTACGTCAGACGTATGAAATTTGTTTGACATTCACATATACGCGCAGCAGTAGAATACGCTAAAACGTTTGCGTGACGCGAACTTCACGCGAACGTATTTGACAGCGGTTGTCAAAATTACGAGAATACGAAAAGGGCTGTTTTGATCGAAACTTAATCGCAACTGCACTGCAGCTGAACTTATTTTATTACGTGAATCGCACTACAGAACAATGAGTAACATCGAACGCTAATTATGGCGTTTTATTTGTATAAGCAGATTTGTTCCGTGATAAATATTTATATTGTTATGTTACTATTATTCATGCAAGTCATGTTTATGACTTTTTGTTTAAAAAGGACATGATCCAGGAATTGAGCAGTTAAGATAAAACACAGTGGTAGAAATTTATACATTAATCATTATTATTTATTTCAAATCAATAGCCATTTTTATACCGGGTAGATATATATCAAGACTGCTACCGAAAACGGAGCCGGGTGGTAGTTTTAGTGACTACTGGTCTGTGGTGACTACAAACACAATGTAACTAAAAATTTCGCCAAGAAACGCGACATTAATTTTTAATGATTTTTAAATATCGTCATTTTTGGGTGGTAGATCCATAATTTTTGCTGAAATAATAATTTAAACTGTTTTATACCTTAGAGTATTTATAAATAAAAGGGTATAGACTATTATTTCAGGAAAATAATGTTTTTACTACCCAAATATGGTCTTGGGAAAAAAAATTCACTGTTGCACTGTGTCTGAAATCGCTTAAACTACCATCCAGCTTCGTATTCGGTAGCAGTCTTGATATACCCTGTATATTCGAAATCTAAGGTACTGTCTTTAATCACGTGATCTTTTATTTAGCATTTTTGCTACTCCCTGCCCCTTTTTAACCGACTTCAAAAAAAGGAGGAGGTTCTCAATTCGACTGTATGTTGCTTTTTTTTATGTTTGTTACCTCGTTTCTCTGTACTGTGTGAACCGATTTTGATCATTCTTTCTTTGATTGAAAGCTGGTGCTTGTCGTTTGGTCCCATAAAAATATGGTGAAGATCGGATGAATATCTTCGGACCTGGAGAGGGGAACTCCTTAAAATTAAGGAGAATTGCAATGGTTCTTTTTGCATTACGTTCATTAGAAAAGTTAAGTTACAGTAAGAAAGGGAAAAAGGGGTGGGGGTGAGGGGGAGTGGGTGATAAAATTAAAATACACGTAAATACTAATATCTTCAGCAGCTTATAATCGATTTTAGTGATTTCTTTTTCATTGGAAAGAACGTATTAACTGATCCCAGGATCACAACATTAAGATCTGATTATCATGTTCGGACCTGGAGAGTAGAACTCCTCAAAATTTAATAAGATTTCAACGGTTCTTTTCACATTGGGTTCAGTATAAAAGCTAAGCTACAGTGGTTGAGGGAAAAAGGGGTAGGCGCGAAGGGGGGGGGGGGGGGTAGAAAAATAATAAACATGTGAATATTCCAATATCTGGCAGCTTTTAGCCGATTTTAGCGATTTCATTGTCACCGGAAAGAACATATTCCTTGTGGGGACCAAATCTTCTTCATTTAAATGCCTATCAACACTAAAAAGATAAAAATAACTAAAATTTTTAATAACAAAAATAAAACCGACTTCAAAACAAAAATCCACTAAAAACCAAATAATAATAAAATAATAACTATCACTTCAAAGCAAAAAAATAATATTTATTTCATGGAACTCGTGCATGTCGATTAATTTGCTTAATGACTTGACTAGCCAACAAATCAAAATATATGCGTAACATATTGAAGCCGGGCCGCCAAGTACCAAACATGTAGGAAGTATGCCTTATATTAATTTAAATATCTGAATGTTAAAATTATTATTTTAGCAAAAACTATAGATTTACCACCCAAAAATGACGATATTTAAAAAATCATTAAAAATTAATTTCGCGTTTCAGTGTGAAATTTTTAGTTGCATTGTGTTTGTACATAGTCACTAAAACTACCACCCGGCTTCGTTTTCGGTAGCACTCTTGATATACCCGGTATATATATAAGGGTAATAAATAATAAAGGGCTATAAAGTATAATCAAAGTAATTATAAAAGGGTATAAAGTATACCTAATCTATTTTTATTCTGAAATCAACAAATAATATAATCGTGTAATCATACGAAAAACATATTATGTAGCATTTGAATCAAAATTATGTACCGAAAAAAAAATACACATGATATCTTACTAGACCCTCCTTCCTCCCTTGTGATATTTCGTGATTTTTTTCAACCCCTCCCCCCCATTCAAACCTCAAGTGATTAATGGACGGCCCCGTGAGTCAACATTCCTATTATTATATGACTGTCGCACTGCCACGGATTTTGCTTCATGGGCCAATTCGAACAATGTCCTATCTAGGGTTAACTATAACTGATTGGTAACAGTAATATTTCATATAAAATTTATTAAATTACAATGATAGAAGAAATCAATGAAATATTCATCTCATATCAAATGTTCTTTTTTGTGGTACAGATGTATGTCTTCTTTTGATTTGTATAGATTTTTGTACTTTGGAATTTATTTCGGTATGAATTAGTTGTTTGGTTTCCTGTATTGCACTTTCATAGGTAACTGCTAAACGATCAAAAACATCTGCTTGTATTTTTATTTCTGGTATTTCTGATTTTCTTCCTTTTACTAAAAGATCCTGAAATGAACATGTCAAGGTTATAATAATTATTTTAAATCATTAAATAGCTCAAAATCAATTGCCACTGCCTGTGCACTTAAATCTTTTAATTTTCTTTTTTCCTAAAGGATTTTCATGCTGTTTTAAGCAATAGATAGACTCACTATAAAGAGATGGATTATAATTAGGTTCCATACATATACAGGGTGTCCCACGGCCATTAAAATATTTCCCCCTATGTCGGATGCGACATGGGGAGAAATATTTTAAATGTAGTATACACAATTTTACTGATGCAAGACAACATTCAAAATTTGAAAAAAAAAGAAAAAAATATTGTTTTCTTTCCAAGATAGCTCAAAATAAAATAGATTGTCCGGATCTTCTTTGCAACATCAAGCTCAACATCCCTACCAGAAAACTAAGGTCCAGCAATTTACTGCATGTTCCACGGTGCCACAGTAATTTTCGTTGTAACAGTTATTTGCCAAGAGCTATGCGCTTGTTTAATAAACTCAATCACACTTCTCAAATAGACCTATTTTATAGTAGCGTTCGTAAAATTAGTCATATCCTTACTAATGAGCCTAAACAGCTGTTGTAAGTTCATTCGGTGTTTTAAGATTTATAGTTAATTTCTAAATTCTAATGTTTTAATTCTGTATGTGGTAGCTTTTAATTGGCATCTAGATATTTAGGATATTGTTAACATGTAAAATTAGCTGTAAGCTTCCCAAATATAATAAAATAAAATCAATCAAATTCAAAATCATTTTTTTTAGTAATCTCACCTAAAGTGCAAAGCGATCCTCCCACATGGTAGTAAAAAAGTCATATTATGATACCAATCAAAAGTCTCGATCATAAGGATTTTTTTCTAATTATAATGTTCTTTTTAATTTAATATTCAAAGACAATTTAGTAATATGTACTATTATTCAATGAAGTTACTGGGGTAGCTGATAGATTTCGTTTGATGGTGTAGTACGAAATGTAAAGGCATATGATGAGGCGGAATAAGATACGAATATAAAGGATGGTACGGGAAGGGAAGGAAAGAGACGGTATGGGACAGGATATGACGGAATAGACAGGATGGGTCGGAATGGACTGGGCTATGATGAGAATAACAGACACGGTAGGACAGCATCGTCGAGTTTTGGTATACCAGAGATTGAAAGAAAAATAACATATTTTTGATGTGGAGTGGAATAAAAAAATAAACTAACCCAGGCGAAGCCAGGACGGGCCGCTAGTAATATATAAGAAAGTTCTTATTACCTTGAACAAACTTGTTTGATTGGGTAACAATATAGTTACAGCCTCTCCATTTTTTCCTGCTCTTCCTGTTCTTCCAACTCTGTGAATATATGTTTTAATATTTCTTGGAGGATCATAGGACACCACATAATTACAATCTGGTATATCAATTCCTCTTGCAAGAGCATCAGTACTGATCAACCTAAAAGAGTTTCAATTATTTTTATTTATTTTATTGATTGTTTGATAACATTTGTACTTTCATTTTTATATTTACTTACACATTAATCTTGGACTGGGTGAACTTTTTTAAAACAGTTTCCCTCGTTGACCTATCTAAGCCTGCTGACAGTTCTGCTACTTTAAAGCTTTCTTTTCCCCATATATTAAGGAGAACTGTTAATCTATGTGCTGCATCACCAGCATTGGTGAAACACAGTACTTTGTCCCATTTCTGTTCTGCCAATAAGTAGTACAGAACTAAAGGTTTGTTTTCTGCATTGCAAACTATATATTGTTCTTTAAGTTCAGCTGGTGTTGCATAAAATCTTATTTGGTCTTCATCTTCATAATCACCTACAGCTGCAGCTGAGAATAGTTTTGGTTGAAATAGTCCCCACTGTTCTAACTTTTCAGGGTCTTGGGATAAAGTGGCAGAGAATAGTAATTTATGTGGTGGTGTTTGGTGTGCATTAAGGCTATTCCAAGTAAGAAGTGGAGTCTTTCCAGCCATCAGCTCATTTTCCAATTTGATATGTCTTTCCACATGATAAAGCCAGTCATTCTGTATATGATCCATGATCCTGTCGGCTTCATCTATCACAAGAAATTTTAAATGTTTCAAAGAGAATCCCTCAGTATTTTGTAAGTGTTCAACCAACCTTCCAGCTGTACATACTATAATGTCTACTTCACTGACCCAACCTGATGCTTCAGCTGAAATTAAACTTTGTTTTATTACATAGTACTATTTTTGTTAATGTATAAGGCCGGTAGTTTTTGACTCTAATCCTTTGACCGCCAAGCGCCAACGTTGAAAGACGCGGCGCTTACTGGTACCTGCCTTATGCCTACAGGTGTAAGAAAATTGTCCTGACCGCCGACGTAACCTTGAGATGACACTAGTGTCTTTTTCCGAACAAAATCCGTTTTTTTTTTCGGAAAAAAATTATTATTGAGTTTTATTGGAGCTTATAGATTGCTTTAATCCTTTTTGTTCTTAATTAATTTTCTAAAAAAGTAAATATTCATTATGTATAGTCTAAATACACGATAGAAAATGTAATGGCTACCTTTCTGACAAAAAGAGTGATATATATGTAATTATTTATCCTTATTTATAATCAAAGTAAAATCACCGACTGCCTCGATAGCGCATTTGTACTACAGCATAATTTCATAATTGTGGTTTTGGTTTCGAATCCCGGGTCGGGCCAAGTAATATTGGATGTTTTTACTCATTATTAGCCCGGAGTCAGGGATTTGTGTCCGATGTGGGTATATGCTCGCCCCTATTAAATCTTGGTACGAAAAATACTAGGCTAAACATGGGTGTCCTGGTTGCGCCTCTGCATACCTTTTCCGGGAAAAATACGTGAGTTTATGTGTGTGTATTATGTTAATGTATACCCAACGTTACTCAAATTGGATCATAAACAAAAGGTCCAGTTCATAATATATATTTTCCATGAGTTTTGTTCCACCACGTGATATAGAAAAATTTCGAATTTAAAATGAAAAGATATCCGGAAAATTTTTGACTTTGTCTGAAAAGAAAACCCTAATTGAAGTTTATTTTGGAATTTTTTCATGATCCAACAGTAGACGACACCACTTTCGAGTTTTGACTATTCATTATCACTACATAGTATAAAACAAAGTCGCTTTCTCTGACCCTATGTCCCTTTGCATGCTTAAATCTTTAAAACTAAGCAACGGATTTTGATGCGGTTTTTTAATAGATAAAGTGATTAAAGAGGAAGGTTTATGTGAATAATACGTGCATATTGTAGAGAAATCTATATGCAACCGGGCGAAGCTGAGCCGGGCCGCTAGTAGGGAATATAATGAATGATTATTTTAAATATATATATATTTTTTAATATCATCCTTATAATTTATCTAAATAAAGCGAATAAAATAAAAGCTTCTTCTTGATAAATATAATGTTGTATTTTCCATTTTTATCACTATCTGAAAATTCGTAAATTTAAAGGCCTTCTAAACGCCAGTCCGTAGACAATGTTTTTTTCACCCGCACTGAATGACAGCTGCGTACGACGTTGAAAAGCCCCCTTAATGAGGTGAACTGTTTGGTTCGCGCCGGGATGGTGTGGACCGTCAAGCCATGGCTTCGCAAGCCGTGCTGGCGTGGATCTGGTTAGGAATGGAGAGAAGGGGATCAAGTTGAACAATTCTTCAAAGCACTCACCGTGATACAGGCGGTAGAACACGCTTAGAGAGGCGACATCCCTCCGGAGTTGTAGCAACTCTAAGTTGCTCGTAACGTCTGTATCATTCACAATGCGGATGGCCCGCCGCTGCAATCCATCCAAGGCATCGAGCAGGTACTGGGCGGATCCATCCCAGAGGTGCGAGCAGTACTCCATACCCGGCCGGACCTGCGCTTTATATAAGCGACAAAGCTGACCGGGCGTGAAAAACCGACGCACCCTGTTCAGGACTCCAACCCTGCGTGATGTGGCAGTTACGCCCTCGATGTGATTCCTTGGATTGAGATCACAACGGATATCCACACCAAGCATACTTAGGTCATTCCGCATTGAGAGGGGAACACCCTGAAGAATGGGGAGGGGAGAGAACGGGGATTTTTGCACGTGAACGCACACACCTGGGTTTTCTTGGCATTGAACTCAACCATATTCCTGGAACCCCATGTAGAAATGAGATCCAAGGTCCGGTTGAGCTCAATGACAAGATCTTCGCGTCCCTTCACAGTTTCGACTCGGCAACCCGGAGGCCCGCAGTGGTATCGTCCATGAACCGTGCTGTCATCTGCATAGCAATGAATGTTGCCAAGCGACAACATGTCATTGATATGCAGAATAAACAAGGTGGGCGACAGCACCGAGTCCTGAGGAACTCCGGTATTTACCGACATGAGCGCCGAAGCGTGTCCGTCAACGACTATATTCTACGCCCATGCAGAAAGCCGGAAATCCATGAACACAGGTTGCCGGGCAGACCGTATGTCGGAAGCTTGGACAGAAAACCACGGTGCCAGACCCTATCAAACGCCTTGGCAATGTCGAGGCTCACAGCAAGAGCCTCGCCACGCCAGTCAATCGCCTCACCCCAGCAATGCAGGACAAACGCTAGAAGATCACCCGTCGATCGATTATGACGGAATCTGTATTGTCGGTCACTGATCAACGAGTGATCCTCCAGGTAGCGGAACAATTGAGCGTTTATGATCCGCTCCATGACCTTACACATCACTGAGGTGATGGCGATAGGGCGGTAATTGGTAGGGTCCGACCCATCACCCTTATTGGTGATCGGTTGCACATTGGCCTCTCTCCAAGATTCCGGCACAACACCTGTGCGGTAGGACGCTCGGTAGAGGCGAGTCAGTGCAGGATTCGGCTGCACAAGCTCTTAAAATCACCGCTGGTATCCCATCCGGACCACTGGCTTTCCACACATCGAGAGACCGTAACTCACGCCGCACATCACACTGCCTGATGCGAATATCTGCTATTGAGAAACTGCAATCAGGCAGTGTGGGCAGCGTCTGTGAACCACGGTCTTCGAGGCGGGAATTAGCCGCAAAGAGATTTGCCAGCAAGACAGCCTTCTCTTGCGGCTTGTGGGCCAGCGACCCTTCTGGGTACCTCAGCGGTGGCAACGCTGGACGGCAGAAGTTAGATTGAACGGCCCTGGCCAAATTCCAATAAGCACGACTGCTAGTTGGGTGATCGGCCAACGCAGGCCCAATCCTGCTAACGCGCTGGGCATCCGCCCTAACGTAGGCCTTCTTGCAGGCCTTGGTGGCACGGTTGTAGGCTTCTTTGAGGGAACTGATATTGGGATCCTTCATGGCGCGACCCCTGATCCAAGCGCGATACGCCGCCTGTTTGTCACCGATGGCATTGGCGCATGCACGATTGAACCAGGAGCGTCCACGGCCCTTACTGGCGATCTCAGAGGAAGGAATGTAATATTCCATTCCAAATCTGATCTCGTCAGCAATAGCGTTGGCACTTGCTGAAGGATCTTTACCCTCAAAGCAGCGCTGCCTCAAAGAGATGGATGCGAAATATTCCCGCGTACCATCCCAATCTGCCGACGAGTAATGCCAGACCCTCCGCCTAACCTCGTGCAGGACGTGGAGGTGATGCGAACGGTACTGACGACCCAACCAGGCAGTGATCGGAAGTGCCCAGAGGCGCACTAACGGTCACATGATACCCGGCTGGGTGACTCGCTAGCAGAAGGTCCATCATAATATTGAAGAATTTTAAGTTTGACAGCCTCCGTGGCGCAGTTGGTTAGACGCCGCCTGTGAAACGAGTGGCCGCGGGTTCGATCCCCGCACCGAGAGAAATGTTTGTGCGGCTCACAAATATTTCTTCAGGGTCTGGGTGTTTGTGAGACCGTAAAGTCTCTCGTAGTTCCTGATACCCACGACACAAGACTCGATCTTACTGTTGGGTTAAGACTATGTATGTGACTGTTGGGTGTTATTTATTTATTTAATATAGAAGATTCTCAACAATTTTCAACAAGTAAATTTACCTTTTTATGTCTGTGTTGTTATAAGTGTTAGGTCCTTTATTAAAGTCGAATTGAAAACCATGGTAACTTTTACTTAATAAATAAATAAATAAATATGAATAGCATTTATATATGGAAGATCAATGTCAAAATCGGTCCAGCCATTTCAGAGATTAGCCGGAACAAATAGACAGACCGACAAAAATTAAAAAAAATGTTATTTTGGTGTATGTACCATATAGCATACCATTAGATCATAGGGGTAGCGGACCTAAAAAGGTTAGGAACCATGGATATACACATAGTAAAAAGAGTTATTTCAATATTACAAACAGACAGTCCAATTTTATTATATGTATAGATAAAATTATAGCAATTTATTGATTCTTGTCCAACACTTGGATTGGATTATTTACTTAAAACTGATTATAGCAAATTTAGAACTGTACTTAATTTTATTCATACTTACTATATTTAACTATTTTTTGTTGTTCCTGGTACAATGGCACTGAACCACTCAGCAAAGCAACCTTTAATCGAGTCTTAGTTGTGTATTTCTTGAATACATGAGCAACTTGAGATGCTAACTCTTGGACTGGTAGCACTATTAGAGCTCGTATTTGACAACCAATGTCATTTATTAATAGCTGAAAAATGTATAATTTTGTTAAAAATATTTAAAATACCAAATTTGCTCACTTTTGCAGGAGCAATTACAAGGGTCATAACAATATACATATAAATAGAAAATATAAAGCAAAAACACAATACTGAACAACAAATAATATTAGAAAAATTAAATTACAATTTGTGATTGTTTACCTGAATAACAGGCAACACAAATGCCAGTGTTTTGCCACTACCAGTTGGTGCTGAAACACAAATGTCATGTGGTCTAAAAACTGATGGCATTTTGTGTTCACCCAGAACAAAGGGTATCACTTGTTTTTGCACAGGAAATAAGTTTTTTATGCCTTCATTTAATAAGTTTGATTTCAATATGCTATGTAACCAGGTTTGTTCTTCTACCAAGCATGACACATTTTGTAAATCTGTTGAAACACCGAATGGATGTGACAGCCAATATGGTAATATTCGTGCAACCTAAAACATTTTTTTTTTTCAATTATTTTAATACCATAGGGACTTAATTATAAGGATATGATTGTTATGGCGAATCATAGAGAGTTGGTTCAAAATGCAAACTCCTATCCACAATTGGTAATCTCAAATTATATTGACTTAAAAACAAATATCTACCTGCATTCTGTTGTCGGCTGATGTAGTTCATTAAGCTATGCAAATATTAAATTTTATAACTATGATTAACACCCGATTAACTAGTTTGTATATTATTCTAAGCCTAATTTTTAGCATAATTTTATTACTTTGTCATATAAAATATGGATGATGATTGTAGGTGTACAGAAAAACTTTTCTAGTTTATGATACATTCTATGGATAATAATGTGTGTTTATTAGTGCGTTTTAAAATAAACAAAAAAAAAATTACTAGGCAAATTTATCTATGAAATTACGTAGTATCAATTAAAAATATGAATTGAAAAATATTTATAATATTTTTTTTACCTTTCCTTTCTTTTCAAAATCACTGACTCCCAATATTTTAAATTCTGTAGATTTTTCTTTTAAATTATTAGTTTTTTGTTTTTTAGCTATTTCTGACTTCAAATTTGTTTCTTTGGTTTGAGTTTCTGTGTCCTCTTGTTTTTTACTATTTGTGATTAAATTATTATCAGACGCCTCAACAGAAATGTCTTCTTTTATGTGAATAATTTCAGGGACTTTTCTTGTTTGAAAAGCTTTTTTTCTTTCTTCTATTTTCTGTTTTAACTTTTCTAAGCGTTTTGTTTCCTCCTGAATTAAATCTACATCTTCACTGGGATCTGTATACCTGAAAATACAAAAGTACTTTGCAACACAATTCGGAAATAACTGCCTGCAACGCGAATAACGTCGAATCAATTGTATACCAAACATACCTGTTAATTAAAAACAAATCCATTCTGTATGTATGCAAGATACAACTGTATGTCTTAGAATTGCTACCACAGATTTATAAGTAGTTATAAATATAGGTTAAGGTAATGGTAGTGCAGTTTTCATCTGAGTTCATAAAAGGATCTTAAACATCGATTTGATACATCTACCACGAGCAATAATTATTAAATTATTTTCTATTTCAAAGATATTCATTTACCACGAGCACCACGAGGGAGTTGTCAGTGTTGTGTCAAATGTCAATTGGTGTCAATGTCAATTGCACAGTCACACAGTGCGTTCCATTTGATGATTGCAACGACCACGCTCACGACCGCGATATTTACCGTTCCACTTGCTTGTGAGCGTTACGATTGCAAACCCAAGTGGAACGGGTTATGGGGCGTTTTGAGCGTTTAGGTAATCTTCTGTATCAGCCCATATACGTCCCACTGCAGGGCACGGGCCTCCTCTACAATCGAGAGTACGATCGAGAGTAGTTAGGCCATATAGTCCACCACGCTGGCCTAGTGCGGGTTGGCGGACTTAAGCCCTGGTCTGTCGAAGCTACGCACAGCGTTGCGTTGCGCGGAATGTGGTGTCAAACTCGGTTTTGTATGAAAATCATTGACATTGACATGACGTTCCGCCGCAGTATGCGTCAACCAGCGTCTGCGTCGAGGGGTCAACCGGGTGACGGGTAGACTGGTCTTTTGTGCTGTCACAGTATGCGTCGGTATAGAGGGGCAAGTGCGGTGAAGCGCGGGGCGGATACACCGCACAACGTGCCGTCATTCTCGTCATTTCGTCGCGGTAAGCGTATTTGCGCAATGGATTTATTTGAGGACAATATTTATTTACACCACGTAGGAATAAAACTTTAAAACCTTACTTTGGTAAAATATACAATTAAAAAGTAAAAATAATTAATATTTAACATTCAATAAGTACAAGATTATAAAATGGAGTCAATTACATTTATTTTATTGCTATATAAAATGGTGAACGGAACTGTATGTTAATTGTTCTAAGTACCTAGTACCCCATGCTTTTTAACAAAATATAACAACGGAATTAGTTCCCAACTGATCAGGGTACGATTGGAGACGATTTATGAGTAGGTATCTATATACATTTAGTCTATCTCTCTTAGATTATATACTTGTCTAGATTGAGCAATGCCAACAAACGATGCGCTAAAAGTGTCCTCACTTTCTTTGATATGTGTGAGTACCGGTCGTGTAATTATTGTAATCCAACTGTCAAGGTGTGTGTGTTTAGGGATGCCTACTCCAGATTATTAACTTAACTTTTCCCCATTATTTGATAAACAAAATAGGTTAAATAAAATATTTTTTCTTTATTTAAAGTAATCATACTATTAATTATATTTATAACGCATTTTAGTAAAAGCAATAAAGATCTAAACCCATCTCCTAGTGTTTGTTTCCGAAAAGAATTAACTCTTTGGTTGGATTTATTGCCTGGGCTGTTATCTGATTTCTGTATTTATGTAAAATATAAATCATCATAAGTAAAATGTTCGGAACCCATGACTGAAGTCTTGTGAGGCTACGAATGGTCTTCTTTTTGTTTCCGCTGTGTAATGTCTCTCTAGCAATTTGTTAGTACGGAATCCGTAGGAAGTCTAAAAAATATTAGAAAGAATTAACAAAATTACTATGAAGTGCATGACGTCGTGGGTTTCATTCATATTGTGTAGGTAAGTTATTATTTACTCATTAAATAAATAATGCCATTCTTCTTGTTGTTCTTCTGATCGAAATATGATATAATGATATTTGTGTTTTATCTCCCATAGTTTCAACAAATCTTCCTAGTAATAAATTGACAACACTGGCCAATGAAACTCATCTTCAAAATAAGGAATAAAAAGTTCATGTTTTCTTTAAATAATAGTGGTTTAACAATAACGTTACCGATAGAAAGTGATAATGGTATTATTAAACAGTTTTCCCACATAATTGCGATACAATTCGACAGCACAAACCGGCATAATTAGACTTTATTTGGGCCGTGCGGTGAGGTGTGATGTGTCATCTAGACATGTATATAATCTAAGCTATCTCTATTCGCAGGGCACTTTATCAGCCCATATACGTCCCACTGCAGAGCACGGGTCTCTTCTACAATCGAGAATACGATTGAGAGTGGTTAGGCCATACTATAGTCCACTACGCTAGCTGTCCTTATCCCTATATTTGCATAGAAAGAAATACAAACAACAAACCCAATAAAAACATTAATCGTTTAAGTGTACCCGCTTTTTATATGAGCCCGAAAAAGTAGCTACATAGAATCTTATGATGAGTTTTGTATCAGCCCATATATGTACATACATTCGTTTTATCGTCGTAGTTATTTACAAAATCCACCTGCAAGATATAATAAACTATCGCCGTTCGACACAATTAGCACCTCTCTCCTAGCACCTGGAGTGCAGCACGTGATGACATGGTGCAATCTTAAATATGTAGTTCCTCAACGTAGTATTAAGTTCTGTATTTTCCCCTTTTTTCCATTCTCATTCCATTAAAACCCCCTCTATATATATTGTAATTTGTGCTACTTACACCTATGCATATATATTTTGAGCTCTGTGTTATGAATTGAAAATTGTCCCCAATTGTAAAGTGCAGTTATGTCAAATGTTACAAACGGTCAAAGCGCCGACACAATTTAGTTACGTCATATTCGAGAGGGATGTGCTGCACATTTTATCGATAATATAAATAATGTATATTTTAGTTTACTAGGCATGTTACATAAATTGGCTTGTACTTTAAAATACCTACCCGGTAGTGTAGTGGTAAAAAGCGCTCCACCACTGCGCGAGGGCTGTGGTCTAGGATACTCTTCATAAGTTTCGATATCATCATGTCCATGGCAAAAAAAAATCTCTTTAGAGGCTTTGCGCACTAGCAGAGTAACGCAATCACACATGTAATGTTGTTTTTACATTTACATGCGGAAGTTTAAACTGCTAATTCAAAATGGGTTTTCATGGGAGTTTACTTATATTT
The DNA here is from genome assembly GCA_023078785.2 of Hyles euphorbiae. Classification (NCBI taxonomy): domain Eukaryota; kingdom Metazoa; phylum Arthropoda; class Insecta; order Lepidoptera; family Sphingidae; genus Hyles; species Hyles euphorbiae. The sequence continues at coordinate 12,770,657 of CM041033.1, read as the reverse complement.
TTGCTAAATAAATCGTGGATTTAAGAGCACCACCACTCCTTCTTCACGCCAACCTAACATACCAAGGCGCCTCGGGAATCCTTGACAGTGCTAGCATTTGGTAATATTGAGTGTCACTTTTTCCCAAGAAATAGGGAGCCGATAGATTTCACGATAGACTTCGGTGACTTCCGCAGTCACGAACTTCTCATACAGAGAAATCAGATACTTTTTGAATGATGTCCAGTGTCCTCTTCCTGAGAAATGCATAAGGATGTGACCGCATTTAGTGGTACAGAGCTTAGACTTCGTAAAGTTGTAGACTGAATCCCACCCCATATTTTCCCACTTCCTTGGTCTCCATACTGTTTTTCAGTAGGGGGACCAAAGTATCGCAGAAACCATAGGTTCATCCAGCAACCACCACTTTGTCCTTAGTGCTCGGTGCTTGATCACTTTGATTTACGGTGTAACCTTGTTGTGATTTTCTGGAATCTATAGGATGAAAGTATTCACAACGGCCAAATCTGACACGAATCAGGCCCTGAGCAATGAGTCTTCGTATGCATTACGTACATATGCCAAACCTCGAAAGTCCCGGCACCCTTTGCCGAAGCTTGTAAGTGGAAGTCGTTCGATCTATGACTCTTTAAGGTTGCCCCGTTTGGTATTGTGTTTTCCTCCTGAATTCACCGCAATGAGCGGTAGCCCAGCGAATGAATAGTGTATTGGCCGGTTTCCTTCCCTGGGACATTGACGCCAGAGCCCTCTCGCATCAGCCTAACACTGGCGGGAGGAGACGTCCCATCGCGGGGAACGACCGGCGTTTAGAGAGGTCGAGGCTATGCCTAACCCTAACCCTAGGCGGGCGCCGTGAAAGCGTGGCGTATTATGCTAAGCAATCCCAGAGCTGGTGTTTAGACCATCGCGGTAGTATGTCCTGTCCTCGACCAATGACTGGGCAGGCGCCACGGTGTAATAACGTTCGATTTATCGAGGCATGGCTGTTTCGGCAGATATTTGTGGAGAGTGCCGAAAAGGGAAGAATCTGCTATGTGTCACCATCGGGATATCTGTCCAGAGGACACAACCCAGCACACTCACTCAGAGTATCCAGCCTGGGAAGAGGAGCGGATAGCTCTTCACTCATTCGTTGGAGTGGACCTCTCGCTCTCGACCGTAATTTCTTCCATGGTCGAGACTCGAGAGAACGTGGTCATGGCAGGCCATGCTCGCCGCAGAAGGAGAGCAGGGAGCGGGATCGTGAGCGGACGAACCCGTCTGCAGCCGCCAAACGAGAAGGAGGCGCCGGGTGAATGACAACGGTTTACTCAGCGTCCCCGCCCAGTGGACAAGGTGTTTCACTATTCTACCACAATAAGTCAGTACTTTCGGAACGAGCAATTTATTAATCAGTCTCGGAAATGATCAAATGGACGCATAGATTTAGGCTCAATTGCACAAACTAACTTTGCCAATACCTTTGCCCTTGAAACTGTCAATTCCATACATTCGTAAGGTCAAATATATCTCAAATGTATGGCGATGACATTTTCATAGGCAAAGCCACAGGGCAAAGCTATTGGCAAAGTCACTTGGTGCAACTGAGCCTTAGTATAAAACATAGATCGGCAATGTGAAAGAGATAGAATAATTTAACTCATATGTTAAAGCGAGATGCATGATGCGACCATACGTTTACACAGAAGTAGCCTGCAGTGACCCCAAGAAGCTTATACCCAAATGGAGATTGCATTCCAAAAAGTCATTTTCATTCATTGTCACTCGAAAGAAAAGGATAGCAATCAGTCGCAACGTCATTCGAGGTCAAATTTTTGTGCTTCACTTTTATATCCACTCAAACGTCCCGACCTCCAACTTTGACGTAAGCTGTCATTTTTATAGGAAAATACAATAGTAATGAAAAAGCGTCCTAAATTCAAAATATATTACAAAAAGCGTTATGAAAAAAATATATATAATGCTTGAATAAACTACCTTTAATCTTACATTGGCCAAAAATAAATTAGCAATAGGCATATTTAAAAAAAAAAAGACAAACTCGTGTGTTGTTTGAGAACAACGACGAGTGGTGCGCAGGAGTTTATAAAAATGTAAATATTGATTTGTAACTCTCTTATTGTTCTTATATAGTTTATTAAAAGATACCTTTACATTAATAATTATCAATTATCTAAAAATAAGCCATATTCGACGCGTGATTCGAAGTTTTTTAGACACGAAAGTAAATCAGGATCGTTGTTTGTCGGTTTTCATTAAATATTTCTGTGTCAATTCTATGAAAAAATGAAAAATAAAGTGTTAGAGATAGAAAACATATCATAAAGAATAATTAGGTGCCATTTGATAATTGAGAATATATCAAAACAATTCAATATTTTAATTGATTTCCAGTATTCCGTAGAAAGTCGCGCGCCATATTTATTAAGATCAGTGTTAGCGTTCCAAAGATTTTGTTCAAACTAGAATGTGCGGTATGTTTGAAGTTGGATGTGATTGTTATAAATTAAGTGTGATAAAGCCAATGATATGGTGATTTAAATTTTCAATATCAAAGAATTAATTTATTAATTCAGTTTAAATATTTCAATATTTCTTCTCCAAATATGCATCCAAACCGTGGAAAGACGAGTTGGATACATTCGAGCCAAAATCACAAGAGCTCGCCGAGGACAGGGTCAAATGGAATGACAAAGGGGAAGCCTTTGCCCAGCAGTGGGACACAATCTAGGCTATTAAAACAATATATATGTATACATATACGGAATGGAAACCGCCATCAGGGACTGCAAACCGTAACGTACATTACAATAAGATAATAGATGCGCGACTGCGAATAATCCGAACATTGAAATGATCTACTATTAAGCCAAAAACAAATTATAAGATGCAGCTGCCGAACGCGGCTGAAGAGTGGTAATAATATTCAGGGTCTCTCGGACGCGGCGCGGCTGAATATTCAATTTTCTAAATATCTTCAGCTACGTCCATCAGCCGCATTTTATAAATTGTACCCGGCTTTACTAACGTAGTTATTCTGATATAAAACTAGTACATATTACAATTGGACAAATTTACTGAAATAAAAAAGAATAATAATAAAATGCATTTTTAATTTTAGGTTATCAACGGAAAAGCAAGAATGCTCGTCAGTGTTTTATTTTTTGATTTCAGTGATAGAGTGCATGCATAGTTTGTGTCAATTAAGCAAATAAAAAACCATCACTAGTGCTAAGAGTTAACTTGAACTTTACATTGAGCGGGCAGTGCGGAAATGGGGGAGACCGAGGCCCGGGCAGAGGCAGAGGCAGAAGCCGAGGCAGAGGCAGAGGCAGAGGCACTGTGCCGGGCTACTATGCCGGGCCAAATAAAAAAAAAATACTAAATAAGTCGTACAGATCTTTAATTATTAATTTATAGGTTTGAAATTGTCAGTATTTATTCTTAGATATTTATTCATTGATTGTAATAATAATAATTGTATATTTTTATTTTGTTTTAATTTTCAACCACTACTTAACTACCCTTATTCGTAATTTTTTAATACTATTACAATTTTTGATTGTAATGGATTACGCTATACCAGCCAGTACCTTTACCTATACAAATCTCGTCGTAATTAAGAAAGAAAGAAAGAAAACTCATTTATTAGCCACAATTAAGATGACGCACACACTTGTTTAACATAAATTTATATATATAGCTAACAACAAAAAGACAGTAAAAGGGAGTTTGTACGTCGCATAAATGTGACACGTAGGTGACCACTCAGCTTATTGTTGCACTGCGACGCGAGCCACAGCGCAACGCTGGTTTTCAGTGGTCACCTTGAGTGACATGCGAACGCCAGCTTACATACTAACATAAATTAAAAAAAAAAACATATTGTATAATTAATGCTTAAAAAAATAACAATAAAAAAAAAACAAGTCATAATAAGGATTAATAACTAAGGAAACAAGTAAAATATAAAAAATAAAAATCTACTACACAAACAGTACAACACATACAAAGAAAAAACAAAAAATAATATCTAATCTAGTTTATACAAGTATTGTAATAATTATGAACTCAAGGAACTAAAAAACAAGCCTTTGCATAATGCTCTGTCCCGCTTCCGCTCGCACAACACATCAGCATTGCACAATAATAATTAAAGCAGAATGCTCTCTGCAGTCTGCATTCGTCCGGCGACGGGGACGTGAGAGGACGTTCTTTGCCAATTACAATGCGTAAGACTTGAGCCGTGCGGCTAGTGCTACGCGTCGCAAACATGGAGTGTTGAAGGCATGACTAATTGTCCTGGCGAGTCAAAAGTACCACCAAACTGTATATCATAAAATGACTGTCTCCGGTAAGTGCAACTTGCGTAATAAGGTTATGGCATAAATATGAAATATCTAATTAATTAGCTTTAGCAATTGTCTCGAGGAAAAATAAAATAAAAATACAAACAATAATAAACAATAATATTCATAAGATAAATTAAAATATTTTAAAGGTGAAAACGACGTGAAGGGGACAACTTGGTAACTAATAAAGACTAACTATCCGTCCTGGAGGAGCGCTGCCACCCGCCGCGAGGACACTATCACGCCTCGCCGATGATTCACAAACATTAGGTAAATATAGATGACATAGATGTGCATACAAATACCTATATTAATAATACCATATTTTATGTAATTACTTAGTTTTGTTGGAAGTGCTTTTGTTCGTATAATAAATGTTTTCTAATATGTAATTTAAATGTATTTTTTGTTTTTAGGAATCTCAATGGCGGCGGAAGATCGTTCCAGCAGCGGGTGGCCGCAAATCTGAAACATCCTCTAAAGGCGGTAGTTTTAAAGCGGGGCATCGACAGTGGGTTCGACGTGGAACGAGTGGGGTAGTTGTAATACTCCTGTCGCCACGATAGCTTACTATACAGGTATCTCGGTGTGTGTGACTTTATAATCCCGAACATTAATGTCGCTAAATGCATTTTCCTGCGTGCTGCCATTTTCAATACGTTGTTACAATTTAAGTATGGCGTAACATGGTTTCTCCGGGGAATATCAAAACAAAACCGGGCACAGGCATTTTGGACACGTTGTATTAAGCGTTCCGTACGAGATATGAGGCACGGCCCGTATACAGTATCGCAATAATTAAATTTTGAAAGTATCAAGGAGTCAACCAATCTCTTTCTCACAGTCAAACTAAGGTAGTCCCGCATTCTATACAAAATCTTTAAACGATAGAAACAATTTTTTACTACTCCGTTGATGTGAGTTTCAAACCGCAGCTCCGGGTCGAGCACCAGCCCCAGGTTAAGGATATTTTCTTAAAAATCTACCATAAACTATAATTTGGTTTCTAAACCAAACACTATAAAAAAGGATAACAGCTTTGCATGTCTCGATCGCTAAAATTTCATTAATGCAAAATCAATAAATACATTAAAAAAATAGGTATAACAATGTTAACATTTGATAGAACTAAGTCATTTATATTCCATTCATGTTATTACACGATAGTAATTTATTTATTGGCCCTGCGCTGTTTTAAACCGGCTTACATTTGTATCAAATATCGTCTGGACAAGAACTTATATGGGCGGCCATCTTTCAAGCTTTTTTGCTTCAGTGTTACCAACTTAGTGGATTTTCCACAAAATCTGGTAGTTTGGTCCTGGTTGGGAAAAATAGCTTTTAGTGGATTTTAAAAGGTTTGGGGGCTGGCGAATTATTGAAAAGCTGTCATTATCAATTCCGACACATCATTGTTTATTGAAAATATGATGTCATATATTGTAATCAAATATCCAAATATATAATCAAATAAATAAATAAATACACCCAACAGTGACATTTATAGTCTCGACCCCACACAAAGAACTAGTCTTGTGTCGTGGGTATCAGGAACTACAACAGACTTTTCGGTCTCACAAACAGCCAGACCCGAAACAAATACCTCTACCTCACACAGATATTTGTTTCGGTGCGGGAATCGAACCCGAACAATATTATGTTAATATATTAATTAGGATATTAATTAGGAAATAGGAATATTAATAATTAGAATTCATGTTTAAAAAATAAAAACATAAATACAAACCGAAAATATGACTTCCTGACATCTATTGGCGAATAATGATGTGTTAAGCTATTCTATGTATGCCCAGCATTAATTGTGTAACAGGGCCATCTACCGATAAATATAGAGGTACCCAGCGTTATTTGTGTAACAGCGCCATCATCTACGTGTTTTGGAACTGACAACCATGTGTTTTCCATTTTGAGCATGAAGATAGACCTCTATTTCATATATAGTAATGTACTCTGTGCGGTTTATAGTGTTGAGTAGGACATGACTTGAAAAAGAGTTTGTAAGAGTAGCCTCATTTTTGTACTAAGCCAGTACAATGTCCCACTTCAATTGAGGTGAGGCGTACTGACGCTTGGCCATACTAAGATAGTATTGTTAGCATGTGCGTCACTCCCTCTCGCTCTCATCCTATAGTTAATTACGTAGAGTGACGAGTACCGGGACACCAAATATGAAGTAGTACACGTTAAAAAGTTGAGCCGCTCTTACATTTTGACGTCAAGTACGGGACAAATGTACTGCTTCTTGTATGTCCTACTCAACACTAGCGGTTCATAACTTTTAAGTTTTAACATGAAACTTTCGAGATACATACCCTTTCTGCTGGTTTAGTTATTTTAACTCGGGTACACACCTACCTTTGCACACAATTTAAATCTTTTCACTGAATGACAATGGTGAGAATTGTTATTTTGATTTTTTAATAATCACATATTTTAAGCACAAACCTCACAATTAAATAATATTTTCAAAAAATCAACAATCTTACTAATAAAACGATAGCACTACAATTAATAAGCAAACAAAATAGTAAACAATGCTTATCACATATTTAAACAAATAAAACCTTACTAAACAAAAATGCATAATGTGAATGTTAGATTTTCGTCTATTATTTTTACTCGGATTATAGGCAACGAACATTCCCGATTATTCTCGACAAATACCGAACTCCCGTAGCCTGCCGCTAGAGCACGCTAGAGTCGCGGCTTTCGATATTCATGGGTGTGTGCGTTGCGAACTGTGCACGGACAGTGGACACCAAAATTACTAAATACATGCAAACAAATGTCCTGCGAGACGCGGCGGTAAGAGTTGGTTGATTAGGTACAATAAAACATTTGCGATATTTTTAAACAATGCTCTGTACCACGACATGACATTACCCACCCTCGCGCAAATCCACGGCAGGTTATCTTCATATAAAAAAAATGGCCTTACGACATGGCTTGTCTATGGCTCAGGCTATTGAACATGACAGTTACCTCGATGCCCCCACCTCTTACTTCTACCCGACGTCGCTTAGGCGGACGCCACCCTTGGACTGTCGTAAGTGCCGCCTACTAACCTTGATTCAAAAATAGCCCCTATTTCAATGAAGTTATGTTGCTTTTTTGCTTGAAATCGATGAGCTGTATTAATAATAGACCCTATTTCAATGACATTAGGTTGCTTATTGCTTGAAATCCGAAGGAACCGGGTTCCGGTTCCGACGGTTGAGGGGACGATTACATTGTTACGTCAAAACTTCTGTCAAATAGTTTTCTTTCCCGCGGTATTATGCGCGGCATCATTACAGTGTGCGCAAATCCTACTTAACCTGCGGTTTGGGGTGCGTCTGCGCCCTGGGCCGCCATGTTGTTTACAACCAATGCGTCGATAGATTTACTTGTATTTTATTTTAGTGAATTTGCAAATGTACGTGCAGTGATTAATGTGCAGTGAATACGTGTATTAAACGTGCAGTGTAAGTGACGTCAAGGAACCAATTGAATATTTGGAAAATAATGCTCGTAACTTATAAGAAATCATTACTCATCAATTCAATAATCAAAAATGTAAATATTCTCTCCAAATATTTGTTTGATTTCTATGAATGTAACAATCACAAACAGTAGACATTTCGTAATTTTATAAATATGTAGGCTCCACACACAGACACGCACACAGATACACACACATGACACACGACAATTTAATTTTTGTATCAGATAAATAACGGCACACCACCGCCCCGGCTCGGCAGGCGCTCAGGTACTCGTGACGTCATCGGACCCGCGCCAACGCAGCCGGCCGAGCGGCCGCGCCATTATCACACGGCACACTATCCGCGTCGCAATGCGCCTAGCTCGCCTTGCCGCTCGCAATAGTTTCGGGATAATATTTCGTACCGCTTTGCTGTGAACCTTCAACCTTGCAATACTATCGCACCATCTCCTTCATAGTATGTGTATACTGTTATAGGGACTAAGCAGTGTGTAGATATGACTGTAATAGCCTTACCTTAGTGAATAAGACTTAAGAACCAGGGATGTAACGGAGGTAGTTTTATCGGAACCGAAATCGGAATCGGAGTTTTCAAATTTGGTTTATCGGAATCGGAATCGAAATCGGAATCGAAATCGGAGGCAGGGTCAGTTTGTTTAAGGACAAATAAAACATGATTTATAGTCAATTCTTTTCATATTTTTTTTTATTATAAAATAAAAAACAACTGTGAAAAAAAATTGGCATAATTTCAAATAAACAAAAGATAAAATTAATGAATTTAAAGTTTAATTAAAATTATAACCCAAAGTAGCGTGTTACATTTGGTTACATTACAATAAATGAACAAAAGCTAAAACAAATTAAATCAAAATGGACTCCAAAAGTAATGTATTGTACTTTATGAACAAAAGCTTTGATGCTTTGTCTCCATCCAATCTATTTCTTAAAGAGTCGTAAATTAGGCCAGCACCACTAAAAAGTTGTTCGCTAGCTACCGAGCCCGGTGGACATGACAAATATTGCCGGGCAATTGATTGTAGGGGCTGGAATTTTGTATTTCCATTTACTTTCCACCACAATAACAGATCATCACTAATACTTATACGTTTTTCTTTATTGTACTCATTTAGCATACTTTTCATTACAACAAATTTGTCAAAAACTGCATATCTTCCAGATGTTGTATCATCATCGTCTTCATCACTATCACTACTTAACAATATATTCGACAAAACTGTTTGGACATTACTATGGCTAGCTTCTGCTGGTAATTCCATTCTTGCCCGTTTTTCTACAGGAGCGCCAATATTATCAGCCTCGTTTTTAGATGTGTCTGCATCAAATAGTGACATTATTTCGGTTTCAATTTTCTCTTTAAGTACTTGCACGTCCACTGTCAATGTCAAATTTCAAATTTTTATATTAAACCCTATTTCTATTTACATTAGGCTGACAAATTGAATTTGACAAACGTCAACTGTCAAAATCGGCGGTCGGGACGTGCAGGTACTTAACCACTTCATTAAAAAAATTTGTTTTATACCGAGGATCTAGATAGGTTGATATTGCAAAGAAATTGTTTGTTTGAAGGTCACCAAATTTGGAATTTAATTGATCGACGGTGCATTTTATTATACTTTTAAATTTTTCATTGGTATCTTGTTTACTGGCTTCAGTTTATAATGTATACTTGAGTGTGTGTATAAGTGGAATTACTGATGAGATACTGGCGTTATTATCACTCATATTTCGGGTAATTTCTTCAAAAGGTTGAAGTATAGTCACTATTTTTTTAAGCTGCAGCCATTCTTCAGGAGACAACTGAGAGATGTTGTGTTTACAGGCATAGAGAATCCTGTATTTTAATCATTCTTTCCAACATATAAAATGTACTATTCCACCTAAAGCCGTCGCGCGCCGCCCGCTTTGTTTCGTTCGACCTCCGATTAACATCCGATACAAAAGTATCGGAACCGAAGTCGGAACCGAAAGTGTAATAATAATCGGAAGTTCCGACTTAACGGAACCGGAATCGAAGCTCCGTTACATCTCTGTTAAGAACATGTAATCTGTGTGCCTCGGAAATAAATACTTTGTAATGCGTATGCTTGGTGAACTTTTATTTCGTCTACACCACAAATACATTCCTACAAATACATGTATTGTTGTTGCATCCTAATTAATTCAATTGAAAATGTTTATTATTATCTAAATTCATGTTTGTTCGATTTCGTTTTTTGTGTTTATTTACTACCCCTTCATATTAGTTTCATATAAATATTTAAATGAATAATGTGTAAAGTCAATGTACCAAATGTTAGAATTTTAATAAAATCTAATTTTATTTATGATGAAACATTTCTATTACTTATAACATAATACACATGCTTATGTAAATATAATCCAATATAAGAGGCTTTACATTTTTTCGTATCTTTGGTACCTCCGACTCAGGTACGCCCAGTAAGGAACCTTGGTAAAATTGTAGCTACGTAAGGCAAAAGTGTACTTTATTTCAACTCAAGATGTCATATTTGTAATAAACACATTTGTATATTTCGACGAATACTTTTGAATGTATAAATGAAATGAAATAAATAGTTGTTTATATCATTTGAAGGGTTTTATTTGTAATCTACACAAATACTAATATCTGAATTTGAAAAAAATTACATCAATTGCCATTATTTTAAAAAACCCAAGATGTACAGTTGCGAACAAAAGTAACACTCGAAACCTTACTCAAACTGTCACCAAACACTCGACAATTCTGCATATTATGTAGTTACAGTCACACTATAAACATATCTTTTGCAAATTCAACCTTACGCGGATTGTTTAAAGTTGTTTATACAAAGCAGTGTACAAAATGCAATAAAATTTTACGACCGACGTTAGTCGGTAGGACAAGGCATGGAATGGAGACGAATATCCTTTTTACTTTTATATGAAGATGAATTTGTATTTGTACTTTTATCTGAGCGTAGATATGTTTTGGGCAAGACATGTATATAAATCAATAGAACAAATATTTATGTGTAAAATGTAATAGGTATTTAATTTTCGATATATTCGGCTTAAAAAAATGTTCATGTCTTTGCTGGCTGATGATTGATGTCCATTTTCCGCATCGTATTGGGTCACGACGAAACCTAAAATGTACATATTTATATATATTTTCCGAGCGTTTCCAGACCTTATCATCATCTGCCTAGCTAGATTATTCTGATTTAAATTATTATACCCAGACAGTTATTGCAAAAAAAACTGAATTCAAATCCCTTTTCAAGATGGCGGAAAATGCACATGCAGGAAATCTTGGTCGACAATTTGATCTTAAGCTTTTTTACCCTCGAAGTCATTAGCATGTCTCGAAACCATAAGTTGTGGCCTTATTATTAAATATAATAGTTATGAAAAAAAAACGTCGAATTGACGTTCTTTTCTGCTTATGGCATTCGATTAAAAACGAATATTTATAACATATAAAGACTTGTTACAAAAATGTACACAAAAAAGTTCAAATTAATTAATAAAAAAAAAACAGTAAAAATTCGACTCCACTGAATACGATCACTTGGCAACATTAAATCGTAACCCGGAACTGGGAGTCACTAAGCAAACGCAAACTTAACAAAAATTGGTTATGTGATTATGGGTATATTTATTTGGATTTTTATAAGATAAAAATAACTTTAAGTAGTAAAATATGGATATCAAAAGAAAGCTTATAGTATATACTTTATTTATAAATGGATTTCATTGGTATGTAATATGATTTAATGGGTGAAAACATGATTTGAAAATGAAATACCATTGAAATTCGATCTGTATAGAATTTTTATTATTTGTTTACAACACATTAGAATTATATTTGTACAATAATTGTCACATGTAATAATTCTGCATAGTTTTAGATACTTAAAGCTATTTTTTATTTCCCTGTAGCTAGAATAGGTACAAGGATATATTGCTTTATGTTTATGAATATTGAAAAGGCGGGAATCGGAAAATTTCTGTCAAAATAAGTGACAGTGACGTGGACGTGTGAGTGGATATACGGAATGCAATCTCCATTTGGGTAATTTTTTTTTTTTAATTTATTCTTGTCCATGGATACAGGTCCTTCAGACGCATACATTTTTATATACAATGAACTTAATGTCTATTTTAAATATAGTATGTACATCAAATATTTAAATTTTCTTCACAGTATTATTAATATATTTATAAAGTGCTTTATACATACTTATATTTGATAATAAATCCTGCAATTGGCGGGGTAAACTTATATCATTATTTACATTTGTTTGTTTGTTGCATGTCTGTGCTAAGCTGTCATTTAAGGGTGAGTTGCAGGAAAAGTCCTGCTAAGGCTGAGTTGCAGAAAGTAACTTTGCCTGTAGCAAACGTCAAATCAACCGTCAAAGTTACAGTTACGCCATTTTCGGGTTGCAGAAATCTAACTCTTGACAAAATGACGTCACAAATAACATTACCTTTAGCTCCACAGTTTCGGGCGGTTAAGGGCTAAAGTTACAGACATGTCTGTAAAATGTGAAACATAGATAATACAATATAATAGGAAAATGTCAACTATCAAAACCAAGAAGATCAAAACACTGATAACCTGCCATTTCTTGATTTTGACACAGCGCTTTAGAAGAATTAAAATGGATTAATGTCTTTACTACGAGATATTTTATGGGAATCGAGAACTTCAAGTGACGATACTTCAATAAAGTGTGTTGGGTTATGTCTTTGGAAGTAACATAAATGACATATTTGTACAAGATCATCTTATTGCATGGTTTTCCTTTTTTTCATCAGTTTTTCACGTTATGTGGCCAGCCGCATAGCAATAGCAATTAATTATAATCTCTTTTTTTTACACTCATTTGGTATTATTTTGTACAAAATTGGCGACAATCGGCATCATAATATTTGCATTGTCAACTCCCAGTATCTAAATATCGTCGATCGCAAATTCCTATAATTGAAACAGTATTGTGAACTGTAAAGCACAACTTTACCTCTATCTTTAGCAGGACTTTTCCTGCAACTCACCCTAAAGATAGAGGTAAAGTTAACTTTAGCAGTGTCTTTGACCATGACCCACTGAATTTGACAATCCGTCTGTTGCACCACTGTAGGAATTGCTAAAGGTAAAGTTAAACGGGTGACCAGGAAAAAAACGTTTTAACACCCCAAAACGCTACAGGGGTAATTTTTTATCAGTGACAACACTTCAATACAAATTTCAATTTTCTTTGAAATTGTGAATCTGTTTCATTACACGCTTTATATTAGCTTCACTTGTATGTTTGTTTGTATTTTTTTAAATCAAAATTTGTGCTTTACAGTTCACAATACTGTTTCAATTATAGGAATTTGCGATCGACGATATTTATGGGAGTTGACAATGCAAATATTATGATGCCGGTTGTCGCCAATTTTGTACAAAATAATACCAAATGAGTGTAAAAAAAAGAGATTATAATTAATTGCTATTGCTATGCGGCTGGCCACATAACGTGAAAAACTGATGAAAAAAAGGAAAACCATGCAATAAGGTGATCTTGTACAAATATGTCATTTATGTTACTTCCAAAGACATAACCCAACACACTTTATTGAAGTATCGTCACTTGAAGTTCTCGATTCCCATAAAATATCTCGTAGTAAAGACATTAATCCATTTCAATTCTTCTAAAGCGCTGTGTCAAAATCAAGAAATGGCAGGTTATCAGTGTTTTGATAGTTGACATTTTCCTATATATTGTATTATCTATGGTTGACATTTTACAGACATGTCTGTAACTTTAGCCCTTAACCGCCTGAAACTGTGGAGCTAAAGGTAATGGCGCGTTCACACAATCGTCGATGTTCGCCGATGATAGGCGATGACACGTTTGCGCATCATTGCCACAAATTTTGCGCACCTCGCCACGTATTCGAGCGAGTTGTCAATAGATAAGTCGTCAAAAATGGACGTCGATCGACGTCGATGCATTAGCGGTTGCCACATTTATTTAAAAAGCGCGTATAGATACGAGTTTTATGAATATATATAAAAACCAAATAATACCGAGTAAACAGATAAGTAGAAGATGGTGGATGTTAAGAATTTACCGCAACATAACTAGATATTTGTAATCGTAAAAACAGCGTTTTTTCTAGGGATATATTTTACACTACATAAGAAAACAATATGTTCTTATTATCGCCCTTGAGTTGTTGTTGTTTTGAATCATCATTAACATTTCTGATTCCTTCCCGTTACATCCCGTCTTATCAAGTTTCATTCGATGCCATACCTCAATCCTGTCCTATTTTATTCGCCTCATACTTTCTAGCATACCATCCACTTACATGCAAATAGAGCGTCGTAGATAGCCAGAACAACCCTTAAAGTAACTTATTATTTGTATTACGATTAATATCATGGTTATAAACACAAAATAGAAAATAATACATTATTTAAATAATTATTGAAACGATTATATTGAATAACAAGAAGATAGACTTATATAAATTACGACGGATATATTTTTTGAAATTTATTAGGATTAAAAATTTTGCCTTATAAACGTAATAGATAACGTAAATTTACCCGTTTACACAGCTCACACAAGGCAATTGGTTCAGTGGTGTAGGCGTAAAAGTTTAACAGGCACTAGACTGTCAAACAAACAGAAGTGTTAGAGCCACGCTGTTGTCAGTTATTGCTCAGCATGAATGATCAACGTGAAGTAACAGCTTTTCCATTGCATTCGGTAAGTGAGATTGCTGGATGCCCAATGCTCCTTTCTTCTTCCCATCCTTTCTCCTTTCCACTCCTCTGCCATTTCATGGACACGCAATACATCTTTGATCCGAACGTTATGGATGTTCATGGGCGGTAGTGATTACTTACCATCAGGTGATTTGTTTTCTCATTTTCCATTAATAAAAACAGACAGACGACAGACAAAGAGTTTCGTTTGAATTTATAATATTAAGTAGACATAATAAGATGAAGAGAATCAGAGCAGCACGAGCAGAGACATAGAATTAATTGGATTGATAGAATTGGCTGGTCGTAAAATTATAAACCAAATAACTCTGGTGGATGAACCCTTATTCATCACATAGCTCTGAATTATAACAAGTACCACTAATACCTGGTTCAAATCAATGGGTGAATTGGCTATGGTAGAATGCTGGTTTTGAGATGAGATGTCATAAATATAATGAAAATAATAAATAACACCCAACAGTCACGTACATAGTCCTGACCCCACACTAAGATCGAGTCTTGTGTCGTGGGTCTTTTCAGTCTCACAATACCCAGACCCGAAAGGAGTATTTGTGGGTAGAACAAACATTTCTAGCGGGGCGGGGATCGAACCCGCGACCTCTCAGTTCACAGCCGACGTCTAACCAACTTCGCCACGTAGGCTGGCATATGATTCAACGACATTTATTTTTCATTTTGGAAGTCAATCATTTAACTAATCGCAAAGCCCGCAATGCCTAGTGTTTTTTAAAGCAGGTACTCATAAAACTCGTAGTAGAATTTCATAAAAAAACGAAGTTATTAATAACAGACATATTAATTGGATTAAAAACTTGAATTGGTAATGGACGATGAAGGTTTTTGGTCGTATATATCCACAGACGTCCACAGATGTCAATTGTGTCATCTTTGTCAAAAATATAAAAATATACGAAAATTATGATTATTTTATTTAGTATGGGGTGTAATTAAATAATAATGTACAAACAGTTTATTTAGAATTATTTCAATTAGTAATTGTGCTTTTTACGTACACTATATTGCATGTAGTGAGAATTGAACAATGGTGTGGAATTTTATAATAAGAAAATGAAACCGAAGAAGTTGCAGCAGGCAACTAGGTGCAGATACAGCTGAAACGCACGCGTGCCCTGTCCTATAATTCGACTTATTTATTTTAAAGTATTTTTTGTATATTCTTGTTTGAAATAAACATTTTCTGTACATCTATAATTTTATTTATTTTCTTTTAGTATATATTGTAGAAATATCAACCCGCAATAGCAAGCTAAAGTGGAAGTAGGCGGACCTTATAACAATAAATGAACAAATATTTTGAGAAGACCGGGTTTCTGTAAACGCAATGCACGTCATCGGCATAAGCGGAGTGATATTCATACAGATATAAATCATAATATTCAAATATATAGTTTAAATCATGTACAAACACTTATAAACTATGATACTTATTTCTGAATAGATTTCGTATTGTGATCAAACTGAACCATTTATTATACAGAAGTAACTGATAGCTCCGGAAAATGCTAGCTGTTGTTACTGAAACTTGTATTTCGATATTTGTTTTAATGAAAAATTAAATTTCTATAGCAATACACTGTCACAAACCCGCGGGGCATGTGGCTAGAAATCCATAACTAGCGGATCGTCGACGATGACAGGCAAACATGGGTATTCTCACTTTACTCTCACTCTGATTACCGACAGTTGGCGAAAAACCCCGAACACGAATGTTGTAAAATTTTACCAGGGTTATAAGTTTTGGAACAAATCCCTAAATTGTGGGTGTATATCTTAATAATTTATTTGGTTCATTTTATGATAACGAGTTAAATTATCAGAGTCATTACACTGTAATGTGAGTTATTTAGTATTATAATAATATAAGATTAACAATAAAAATGCATTACAAAAAAAAAAAACACTACACGAGTCAACATTACAAATAATTTGTTACTTATTTAAACATAAGCATAATTTTATTTACTATACTTCGCGGAACCGCTACATTCTCCAGATTTGGGAATGAAAAATATTTCGTTAGCAACACTGCTTGATGTACACGAATATCGGCAATGAAAGGCAATAAGCCGTACACATTACCGTCATCGCCTATAGTTGCCGATGTTGGGCGATTATGTGAACGGGGCATAATGTTATTTGTGACGTCATTTTGTCAAGAGTAAGGCTCAATTGCACAAACTAACTTTGCCAATACCTTTGCCCTTGAAACTGTCAATTCCATACATTCGCAAGGTCAAATACATCTCAAATGTATGGCGATGACATTTTCATAGGCAAAGGTATTGGCAAAGTTAGTTTGTGAAATTGAGCCTTAGATTTCTGCAACCCGAAAATGGCGTAACTGTAACTTTGACGGTTGATTTGACGTTTGCTACAGGCAAAGTTACTTTCTGCAACTCAGCCTTAATTTAATAGAGGGCCCTGATGCAAAACTGGTAACTAGGAATTACATATCGGTATTTCACATTTTATGAAACAAACGTAAATTGTTTTATATGGTCCTTTTTTAAAATCACAGCATAACCGCGCGCATGTTTATCATAAAACGTACCTACATAGAGTTCGTATTATCGTACCTACCAAAGAACAGGCCATTATGTACCTAGCCACTCAAACGTCCCGACCTCCAACTTTGACGTAAGCTGTCATTTTTATAGGAAAATACACTAGTAATGAAAAAGCGTCCTAAATTCAAAATATATTACAAAAAGCGTTATGAAAAAAATATATATAATGCTTGAATAAACTACCTTTAATCTTACATTGGCCAAAAATAAATTAGCAATAGGCATATTTCAAAAAAAAAAGACAAACTCGTGTGTTGTTTGAGAACAACGACGAGTGGTGCGCAGGAGTTTATAAAAATGTTAATATTGATTTGTAACTCTCTTATTGTTCTTATATAGTTTATTAAAAGATACCTTTACATTAATAATTATCAATTATCTAAAAATAAGCCATATTCGACGCGTGATTCGAAGTTTTTTAGACACGAAAGTAAATCAGGATCGTTGTTTGTCGGTTTTCATTAAATATTTCTGTGTCAATTCTATGAAAAAATGAAAAATAAAGTTTTAGAGATAGAAAACATATCATAAAGAATAAGTAGGTGCCATTTGATAATTGAGAATATATCAAAACAATTCAATATTTTAATTGATTTCCAGTATTCCGTAGAAAGTCGCGCGCCATATTTATTAAGATCAGTGTTAGCGTTCCAAAGATTTTGTTCAAACTAGAATGTGCGGTATGTTTGATGTTGGATGTGATTGTTATAAATTAAGTGTGATAAAGGCAATGATATGGTGATTTAAATTTTCAATATCAAAGAATTAATTTATTAATTCAGTTGACATATTTCAATATTTCTTCTCCAAATATGCATCCAAACCGTGGAAAGACAAGTTGGATACATTCGAGCCAAAATCACAAGAGCTCGCCGAGGACAGGGTCAAATGGAATGACAAAGGGTAAGCCTTTGCCCAGCAGTGGGACACAATCTAGGCTATTAAAACAATATATATGTATATATATACGGAATGGAAACCGCCATCAGGGACCGCAAACCGTAACGTACATTACAATAAGATAATAGATGCGCGACTGCGAATAATCCGAACATTGAAATGATCTACTATTAAGCCAAAAACAAATTATAAGATGCGGCTGCCGAACGCGGCTGAAGAGTGGTAATAATATTCAGGGTCTCTCGGACGCGGCGCGGCAGAATATTCAATTTTCTAAATATCTTCAGCTACGTCCATCGGCCGCATTTTATAAATTGTACCCGGCTTTACTAACGTAGTTATTCTGATATAAAACTAGTACATATTACAATTGGATAAATTTACTGAAATAAAAAAGAATAATAATAAAATGCATTTTTAATTTTAGGTTATCAACGGAAAAGCAAGAATGCTCGTGAGTGTTTTATTTTTTGATTTCAGTGATAGAGTGCATGCATAGTTTGTGTCAATTAAGCAAATAAAAAACCATCACTAGTGCTAAGAGTTAACTTGAACTATACATTGAGCGGGCAGTGCGGAAATGGGGGAGACCGAGGGCCGGGCAGAGGCAGAGGCAGAAGCCGAGGCAGAGGCAGAGGCAGAGGCACTGTGCCTGGCTACTATGCCGGGCCAAATAAAAAAAATACTAAATAAGTCGTACAAATCTTTCATTATTAATTTATAGGTTTGAAATTGTCAGTATTTATTCTTAAATATTTATTCATTGATTGTAATAATAATAATTGTATATTTTTATTTTGTTTTAATTTTCAACCACCACTTAACTACCCTTATTCGTAATTTTTAAATACTATTACAATTTTTGATTGTAATGGATTACGCTATACCTACCAGTACCTTTACCTATACAAATCTCGTCGTAATTAAGGATATTTTCTTAAAAATCTACCATAAACTATATTTTGGTTTCTAAACCAAACACTATGAAAAAGGATAACAGCTTTGCATGTCTCGATCGCTAAAATTTCATTAATGCAAAATCAATAAATACATTAAAAAACTAGGTATAACAATGTTAACATTTGATAGAACTAAGTCATTTATATTCCATTCATGTTATTACACGATAGTAATTTATTTATTGGCCCTGCGCTGTTTTAAACCGGCTAACATTTGTATCAAATATCGTCTGGACAAGAACTTACATGGGCGGCCATCTTTCAAGCTTTTTTGCACCAGTGTTACCAACTTAGTGGATTTTCCACAAAATCTGGTAGTTTGGTCCTGGTTGGGAAAAATTGCTTTTAGTGGATTTTAAATGGTTTGAGGGCTGGCGAATTATTGAAAAGCTGTCATTATCAATTCCGACACATCATTGTTTATTGAAAATATGATGTCATTTATTGTAATCAAATATCCAAATATATAATCAAATAAATAAATAAATACACCCAACAGTGACATTTATAGTCTCAACCCCACACAAAGAACTAGTCTTGTGTCGTGGGCATCAGGAACTACAACAGACTTTTCGGTCTCACAAACAGCCAGACCCGAAACAAATACCTCTACTTCACACAGATATTTGTTTCGGTGCGGGATTCGAACCCGAACAATATTATGTTAATATATTAATTAGGAAATAGGAATATTATTAATATAATTAGAATGTTTAAAAAATAAAAACAGAAATACAAACCGAAAATATGACTTCCTGACATCTATTGGCGAATAATGATGTGTTAAGCCATTCTATGTGTGCCCAGCATTAATTGTGTAACAGGGCCATCTACCGATAAATATAGAGGTACCTAGCGTTATTTGTGTAACAGCGCCATCATCTACTTGTTTTGGAACTGACAACCATGTGTTTTCCATTTTGAGCATGAAGATAGACCTCTATTTCATATATAGTAATGTACTCATTGACGTAAAATATATGGAGGGGGCGGAGAGTACGAAAAGTATTGTCACGAAAGTGGTCGGCGGACCAATGCAACGGTTGTGACGACACAACGCACCGGTCTGTAAGTCGTCGACAAATGCCTAATTGTATCGTCGTGGTTGCAATAAAGATGACCGAAAGTTCACAAAAAAAAGATAACATTTCTTATCACCACTAAGTAAAATTATACTACCTTAAATCAGTATAACATTTATTTTAGCATTATTGAATTTCATGGCCGCCATTGACGTAAAAATCCAACAGATGGCGCGATTTTTATAGACATATCTTTGACGTACTCAATGTACTGAAGGGCCTATCCTTAGTTTTTAAATCAATTAATGTACTCTGTGCGGTTCATATTTTTTAAGTTTTAACATGAAACTTTCGAGATACATTCCCTTTCTGCTGGTTTAGTTATTTTAACTCGGGTACACACCTACCTTTGCACACAATTTAAATCTTTTCACTGAATGACAATGGTGAGAATTGTTATTTTGATTTTTAATAAACACATATTTTCAGCACAAACCTCACAATTAAATAATTTTTTCATAAAATCAACAATCTTACTGCGTCTGCGCCCCGGGCCGTCATGTTGTTTACAATAGTGTTGAGTAGGACATGACTTGAAAAAGAGTTTGTAAGAGTAGCCTCATTTTTGTACCGAGCCAGTACAATGTCCCACTTCAATTGAAGTGAGGCGTACTGACACTTATTTATGGCTCTTAACTTTGCCTCACGGCTCACGTCAATGAAATGACCTTACAGACCAAGTAATACACCAAATATGAAGTAGTACACATTAAAAAGTTGAGCCGCTCTTACGTTTTGACTTCATGTACGGGACAAATGTACTGCCTCTTGTATGTCCTGCTCAACACTAGTTTACAACAACTTCGGAGTTCGGATAACATCATAACAATTAACAAGTATTGTGAAATGCGTTGATAGATTTACTTGTATATTCTTTTAGTGAAGTTGCAACTGTAATGACCAGAAAGGATTACTTTGTGCAGTGATTAATGTGCAGTGAATACGTGTATTAAACGTGCAGTGTAAGTGACGTCAAGGAACCAATTGAATATTTGGAAAATAATGCTTGTAACTTATAAGAAATCATTACTCATCAATTCAATACTCAAAAATGTAAATATTCTCTCCAAATATTTGTTTGATTTCTATGAATGTAACAATCACAAACAGTAGACATTTCGTAATTTTATAAATATGTAGGCTCCACACACAGACACACACACAGACACGCACACAGATACACACACATGACACACGACAATTTAATTTTTGTAATAGATAAATAACGGCACACCAACGCCCCGGCTCGGCGGGCGCTCAGGTACTCGTGACGTCATCGGACCCGCGCCAACGCAGCCGGCCGAGCGGCCGCGCCTTTCAATTTGCTTCGGCGACCGGCACACTATCCGCGTCGCACCGTCGCGTCGCCTAGCTCGCCTTGCCGCTCGCAATAGTTTCGGGATAATATTTCGTACCGCTTTGCTGTGAACCTTGCAAAACTATCGCTCCATCTCTTTCATAGTATGTGTATACTGTTATAGGGACTAAGCAGTGTGTAGATAATATTACTGTAATTACCTTACCTTACCTTAGTGAATAAGACTTAAGAACATGTAATCTGTGTGCCTCGGAATTAAATACTGCGTATGCTTGGTGTGAACTTTTATTTCGTCTACACCACAAATACATTCCTACAAATACATGTATTGTTGTTGCATCCTAATTAATTCAATTGAAAATGTTTATTATTATCTAAATTCATGTTTGTTCGATTTCGTTTTTTGTGTTTATTTACTACCCCTTCCTATTAGTTTCATATAAATATTTAAATGAATAATGTGTCAAGTCAATGTACCAAATGTCAGAATTTTAATAAAATCTAATTTTATGTATGATGAAACATTTGTATTACTTATAACATAATACACATGCTTATGTAAATATAATCCAATATAAGAGACTTTACATTTTTTCGTATCTTTGGTACCTCCGATTCAGGTACGCCCAGTTGGGAACCTTGGTAAAATTGTAGCTACGTAAGGCAAAAGTGTACTTTATTTCAACTTAAGATGTCATATTTGTAATAAACACATTTGTATATTTCGACGAATACTTTTGAATGTATAAATGAAATGAAATAAATAGTTGTTTATATCATTTGAAGGGTTTTATTTGTAATCTACACAAATACTAATATCTGAATTTGAAAAAAATTACATCAATTGCCATTATTTTAAAAAACCCAAGATGCACAGTTTCGAACAAAAGTAACACTCGAAACCTTATTCGAAACTGTCACCAAACACTCGACAATTCTAATATTATGTAGTTATAGTCACACTATAAACATATCTTTTGCAAATTCAACCTTACGCGGATTGTTTAAAGTTGTTTATACAAAGCAGTGTACAAAATGCAATAAAATTTTAAGACCGACGTTAGTCGGTAGGACAAGGCATGGAATGGAGACGAATATCCTTTTTACTTTTATATGAAGATGAATTTGTATTTGTACTTTTATCTGAGCGTAGATATGTTTTGGGCAAGACATGTATATAAATCAATAGAACAAATATTTATGTGTAAAATGTAATAGGTATTTAATTTTCGATATATTCGGCTTAAAAAAATGTTCACGTCTTTGCTGGCTGATGATTGATGTCCATTCTCCGCATCGTATTGGGTCACGAGGAAACCTAAAATATAAATATTTATATATATTTTCCGAGCGTTTCCAGACCTTATCATCATCTGCCTAGCTAGATTATTCTGATTTATATTATTATACCCAGACAGTTATTGCAAAAAAAACTGAATTCAAATCCCTTTTCAAGATGGCGGAAAATGCACATGCAGGAAATCTTGGTCGACAATTTGATCTTAAGCTTTTTTACCCTCGAAGTCATTAGCATGTCTCGAAACCATAAGTTGTGGCCTTATTATTAAATACAATAGTTATGAAAAAAAAACGTCGAATTGACGTTCTTTTCTGCTTATGGCATTCGATTAAAAACGAATATTTATAACATATAAAGACTTGTTACAAAAATGTACACAAAAAAGTTCAAATTAATTAATAAAAAAAAAAACAGTAAAAAATTCGACTCCACTGAATACGATCACTTGGCAACATTAAATCGTAACCCGGAACTGGGAGTCACTAAGCAAACGCAAACTTAACAAAAATTGGTTATGTGATTATGGGTATATTTTTTTGGATTTTTATAATATAAAAATAACTTTAAGTATTAAAATATGGATATCAAAAGAAAGCTTATAGTATATACTTTATTTATAAATGGATTTTATTGGTATGTAATATGATTTAATGGGTGAAAACATGATTTGAAAATGAAATACCATTGAAATTCGATCTGTATAGAATTTTTATTATTTGTTTACAACACATTTGAATTATATTTGTACAATAATTGTCACATGTAATAATTCTGCATAGTTTTAGATACTTAAAGCTATTTTTTATTTCCCTGTAGCTAGAATAGGTACAAGGATATATTGCTTTATGTTTATGAATATTGAAAAGGCGGGAATCGGAAAATTTCTGTCAAAATAAGTGACAGTGACGTGGACGTGTGAGTGGCTAGCTACTCGGACACCAAACCGTTTCAATTCACGCATCAAGAGTCCTTGCGCGAACCAAAATAGTCGTACTTGTTCGTAGAATCAAACTAACAAGCATCAGTAGATACGAAAAATACGAGTAACGAAATGTATTTGTAAGTAACGATTCGGTATCGTATGTCAGACAGAGTACTCGTTACTCAGTACCGAATACATACGATTGGCTACAGCTCTACTTATTTGTAACTCGTGAGGTGACCATGTTATGTGCCTACATTTGGTATAACTAATTTCATAAATAAAATATTTTGTAATTATGGTAGTACGATTTCAAAGCATAAACTATGATTGCAATAATATTTTAAAGTTGGGGTGTCTGAGGTTGTGAATTAATCCTGTTACACGTTGTATATATAAAAATGTAAAAAATAGAAATTTAAAATAAAGGAAAATACTATTATTATTTGAAAAATTAAGTTCTTGGTAGAAATATATTTTTTTATTTGTATTTAATTAATCTATTCTTTGACAGTATTATTTTACTGGTTATCACCTGGCAATAATTTATGTTTCGGCAAAGAGAAGAGAGGAGCTGTGGAGAGGAGGCATTTTGATGAAGAATTGAGCTTTCGATTTTGTGATTTTGTTTCCAGAATTTTGTCATTCAAATGATTTCTTTCTTTCTTCGTTAGTTATTCGGGATATATAGTTATCACATTCTTCCTATTTGGTTGTCAAAGTTTAACAGTGGTGATTTAAAAAATTGAATCTATTGCAAAATGGCTAATGTATCCTATCATATTGCACATCTTCTGGAGAAGGTAAGCCGGTGGCTTTTATATTGTTATTACTGTAGAAGTGTATATTATAATGTCTGTGAAATTGTGTTTATTAGATGACATCCAATGACAAAGACTTCAGGTTTATGGCAACTAATGATTTGATGACTGAGTTGCAAAAAGACAGCATAAAGCTTGATGATGATTCTGAAAGGAAGGTAGTGAAGATGCTTCTTCGCCTGCTTGAGGACAAGAATGGTGAAGTCCAAAACTTAGCTGTGAAGTGGTGAGTGATTGTTTTGTTTGTAACTAAGGTTTTGGTTTAGGGTTATTAGAGGTTATTTGGTAGAAATTTTAATATCTTGAACACTCTAGATTATAATATTATGTTCTATTCGAGAATTTGAGTAAATGTTACATGATGTCTATATACATTCTCTGTGGCATTATCACGGCAGGTTGAGTTCCCCTCTTGTATAGTCTTTGGTACCTCACTGTGTCTTAGGAATTCTTTTTTTTAAAACCACTACCTTTAATCTTCTTTGTTGACATCAATTTATCTTTCATTGTCAACCTTAGAGTTGGCTCCCCATTCTGTTGAGGCTGAAAAATATTTTTTGTATAGTCTTAAGATTTTCTTGTAATACGAAGCCACCTGAAGCAACAATTCTGTACCTTATTGGTCACATTACAGATTAGACATGTACAGTTTAAAAAAATCTATTTTAATTTCAGTCTGGGCCCCCTTGTGAATAAAGTAAAGGAATATCAAGTTGAAGGCATTGTGGACACATTATGTGCAAATATGCTTTCTGATACAGAACAACTAAGAGATATTAGCAGCATTGGCTTAAAGACAGTTATATCAGAACTACCTTTAGGATCAAACACACTAGCTGCAAATGTATGTAAGAAAATTACTGGGAAACTAAGCAGTGCTATTGAGAAGGTAAGCTACTTTCAAATAAATTAATAAATAAGTCTACTGCTGCACATTTCACATCATCACTCTTAATTTTTTAAAGGTAACATGTTTCTGTAAATGATATTTAATAAAGTTACAAATAATAATTTATTTCTAGCACGGACTGGTAATCATTACACACTATACATATATATTTTATTATATAATTGTTTAGATAGCAGATAGTATTAGATTTTGATCAAATAAAATGAAAAATATTCTTTATGTGGTAAAGGAATATGTACAAACTTTTATGGAATGCAAAAGAAGATAGAAATTGAAGGTTAGGGTATTGCACAAATGTTCCTGAATTTGCAAAAAAATAGACCAGATGTGAAAGCAGCAGCAAAATTTATAATGTTTTCTTGTTGAACAGTATTGGTGTTATTAATTTTTATTACAAAATCATGTTTAAACATATTATTGATTGTGGTCTCGAAAATAGTAAACATTCTTATCATGATAGCTATAGTACATAACACCCAAAGAAACACAATATATTATGTACTGGAGTGAATGTTTTTACAGCCTAAGTTCTCATTTAATTGTAGAGAACAGATAATCATTATTTAAAACATTGTGTGCATGCAGTTTTCTAAAAGAGAGGTCTGTCAACTTTCAAGGCTACCACAGAGTTCTATCAAAAATCATGTTATATTATTACACATCTCAGTAAATATAAAATAATTCCATTTGTATACTAACCACACAATTTACCTTATGTTGTGTTTATAATGGGAATCTAACTTGTCTAATTTGAAAAAACTTTTGACACATTTCTTGTAGTTTGAACCATGAGTTAAAGATAAAAAAGTAATTTTCAAATCTGTACCATTTTTTTCCATATAGAAAGAACATGTTTTATTTTTATTTTTTATGAACACAAGCTTGAAAACATCTCCTATATTTCTGTGAAATCAATTTTCTTTTTTCTACTTGTTGCTAATCCACCATGCCATTTTTTTCTATTATTTGACTCAGACATTTGTGGCTAGCCTGACACCTTTCTTATAAGTAGAGAATATATGCATGGAAAGTCAGTTTTTATACTATATGTCTTAATAGTCAGAATTTTTTCAGCAAGAAGATGTTTCGGTCCAGTTGGAGGCATTGGATATCTTGGCCGATTTGCTAAGCAGATTTGGTGGTCTCTTGATATCCTTCCATCCTATGTTACTGAATTCATTACTGCCCCAGCTTGCTTCTCCACGTCAGGTTTGTGTTTTAATATTTATAATGAATTCAGAAATAGACAATCAATTTTAAAATACTTTGCCTGATTTAGTATCAGACTATAAACTATTGAGTGTGAAACATCTAACAAACAAGAAAATAATTATTTCTTTAGGCTGTCCGAAAGCGTACGATAGTCGCCCTTTCACATTTGGTGATGTCATGTAATGCGTCCCTCTACAACAAACTCATAGACCATCTACTCGAAGGACTAAGCTCTTCAACTTCATCTAATGTTAGCCGCACACACATACAGTGCATTGCTTCTATTTGGTAAGTTTATCTATTTATCTATTTGGTAAGTATATCTATTAAATCATAATAAATAAATAAATAATAGCTTCTGTGGCTCACTCGGATCGACACCGGTTGTGAAACAAAATGCCATGGGTTCGATCCCTGTACAGAAACAAATATTTGTGGAAAATACAGGTATTTGTCTCGAGTCTGTGACTGTGAGACCTTAAAGTCTCGTAGTTCCTGATACCCATGACAGAAGACAAAATATTTGCATGGGGTCAGGAGTATGTATATATATGACTGTTGGGTGTTTTTATTATATTTAAAGTACTGTATATTCTAGTGTTGATGTGGTTCTACATGTGATGAGAGCAGTTAGATTGATTTATAATACCAATTAATTTTGAATTTAATTGGGAAATAATTGGGAATAATCTTTTCCTTGAACACATTTTCGTGATAGTATTGATATTATTATTGGTTATATTAAAGTCTGTAGCTGTAAAAGTCATCAAAGTGATTTTTGCTAATGTGTCGTGTTCTTCATTCAACTAATCGGTGTCGAGTAGTCCAGCCTATTTGTGTCGATTACTATTTGTATTGTATTCCTTTTTCCATCATGTGCAGGGTGGTCACTGTCGAGTTAGAATGTAAGAAACTTTTGATTCCTGTTGTATTATAATAATACGTATAAATTATTTTAGCCGCCAAGCAGGACACAGGTTCGGCGAACAATTGTGGCGCGTGGCTCCACAAGTGTTAGAATACTCCACAGATGCGGATGAAGAGCTACGCGAGCACTGCTTGCAGGCCCTTGAGGCATTCGTGCTCAAATGTCCTAAAGAAGTCCAGCCTCATATACCTACAGTAATTATTTCTTTATTTTTACGGTATTTTTTATTCTAATGTATGGCGAGATATGTATACCATTCGCCTGATGTTAAGCGATACGACCGGTCATAGACAGTAGCAAAACCAAATAACACCATGAATTACAAAGCAATGCTTGATATACCATTGCGCTCGCCATGTGTCTCAATATGTCCAGCAGTTAATCTGGCTCCATTGTTCTTCAAACCTTTTAGGAATTATTTTAATATGCTCTATTAATAAAAACCTTATGAAATGGTTAAATTAATAGTGATCATTTATTTGTATATGACATTATACTTGTGAATATTTTGGATCTTACTTTACAAAAGAACTCATCAGTAGTATAACGAGAATACGAGGGAAATTAAAATATTTTCGATATTATTAAAAAACAAATGTTTTTAGGACTCGTTGACATTCATATTATACATTGGTCTCTATTTATTTACTTATACACGTTATTGCACACAAAAACAAAAATAACCGACAATCACAAACATGAAAGTACAATTGACAGTCTTATCAATTGAAGGCAATGTTATAGACAACCATGGTATGGATTTTATAAAACAATAAATAAAGGGCAGTCTAAAATGTAAAGGATAATCATTATTTTTCCCCACCAGATAATCGACCTCTGTTTGAAAATGATAACGTACGATCCAAATTACAACTACGAAGATGAAGAAGCGGACGGCGACGGTGACGATGAGGAGATGGAGGACGAGTCGTTCACCCCCGAGGCGGAGCCCGAGTCCGACTCCGAGGAGTACTCCGACGACGACGACATGTCCTGGAAGGTGATACCTTTGGACTTGGTTATTTCATGTTGTTTGTCATACATTGCGTTATTTGTTAGCTAACGAACAAAATAGGCACATTGTCGTTGGTAATGGTTAAATATCTAAGACTAAAGAACATTTGGTATATAATAGTGTAGTGTAACAAAGTTCATAAGCCTTCTAATAATAAATCCTATAATTTGCATATACATAGTCGTCATTGCATGAAATAAAATGTGGTCCTCCAATAACAGGTGAGACGCGCCGCAGCGAAGTGTTTAGAATCTGTCATTTCCACGCGTCACGAACTACTCGCTGAAATGTATCACACTGTATCACCCGCTCTCATTGCAAGATTCAAAGGTAGTGTATTCATTATTGTTAATAAACATTAAAAATATTCTGGATTTAAAGAAAGTATTATTTTCATGCACTTTTAAAAGACAATTAGTGTGAAAACTTAACGATTTTTTTGTGATTATAAGTTTCTTTTTCTGTCCAATTAGTTGTTGTGTTAATTTTGTTTGAATGTTAACTTGTAATACTTTAATTCGTAGAACGCGAAGAGAATGTAAAGTGCGATATTCTGAGCGCATATACAGCGCTGCTTCGTGCCACACGTCCCCCGCCCGCGCTTCAAATTTCCGGGACACCGGCAGACAACTCGCCTCAGGCGCTATTGGTGCAAAGGGTATGAACTATATTTTATTGATATTTAGCCTGAATAATATTGTTCATTGATGTTAATCAAAGGGTTTTTTTTGTAAATCTCTGGTAGTGTTTTGAAATAGATTTTTATTATGTGATCAAGAAACTAATAGATGGATTTCGGGGAGAGTATCATTAGTTTTATTTATTAACTGAAACATTTTGGCCCCAGTTGAATAAAAATTTGGACGGCAAATATAATTTTGACAATGTCACTGCTGTAAAATTGAGCTTGCAAATGTCTAATATTTTCAAGTACAAAGTTAGTTGAGGCAACTGGGTCCAACATTGAGCTAGTTACAGTCATTGAGATAATATACTATATCTGTCTCTGTCACGACAACGAAGTAACATTATTTTCCCTCTCGTCTTGTCTCACCTTCACTGTGTACTCATGTGCACGCACCATACGCAGAGATTTTGATGCCGATATCCGCTCAATATAATATGTGAATAGTTATAGTGTTGATGTTGTTGTGTGTCAGGTGGGTTGCGTGGTGCGCGGCGCGCTGCGCGTGACCGCGGGTCGCAGCGTGCGCGCGCGCGGCGCGGCGCTGGCGCTGCTGCGCGAGCTGCTGGCGGCGGCGCCGGGCTGCCTCACCGACCACGTGGCGCGAGTGCTGCGCGCGCTCACGCCGCCGCTCACGTCAGTATACCCATGTTCACTCGCGCAACTGCTCTATTATACACTTATTATTATAAAAAAAATATTATATCGATACACCATACTCAATATTCAATATGTTTATTGCACACCATATGTTATAAAGAGGTTATAACTTTTTAAATAGAT
Source organism: Hyles euphorbiae (assembly GCA_023078785.2). Taxonomy (NCBI): domain Eukaryota; kingdom Metazoa; phylum Arthropoda; class Insecta; order Lepidoptera; family Sphingidae; genus Hyles; species Hyles euphorbiae. Next base: position 12,740,575 of record CM041033.1, on the reverse strand, counting down.
ACAATGTGGACCCTGTTGGGCATAGCAACAATAAAATTACATATTTTTTTTATATATATGTACGTATCGTGCTAGGTGACAAGCCTTTATAGGTGTATACAGCATTACAATTTATTTTAATAAAACAAAACAATAGTAGGTACAACTTAATCTAAAACAAATTAAATAAAATGTAGTAAAATGTATTGCAAAATAAGAAATGTAATTATAATCTAGGGACAATTATAGTATTCAATGATAAAATATTTGAACCAAGTAACAAAATTAGAATAAAAAAATTACAACATACAATGAGATCTAAACAGGACTTACAATTAACACTAGAGGATTTATAATATAGAAGGAGTACCGTCATACATTTGCGTTTTAAACGTATATATTTTCTTGTTTGTAATGTTGGTAGCGCTCCTATATTATTCTCCCGCCCTTGCACCCACCACTGCAACTCCTGTAAGCCAGGATCAACAGTGGCACACAATGTAATGACACCGAGCATTGAATTGAAGCCTAATTTGAATGTCTAACTTGTCCTTAACCGCAACGAAATTAATCAGAAACTTAAATGAACAGGAGGAGTTTAGTGAAAATTTAATTAATTATAAAGCAATAAATTGTACGTATTTCACGTCACATTGCTTTCTTTCAATTTCTAAATTACAACTTTCTTCATCTCTTATTTCACATCAAAGGGAGGTGAGAAACGAGACATAACAATCGAACTAAGCTTTTTGAAAGATATAAAGAAGGATTTATAATAAGTTTCACAATTGATATTTCAGATCAGATTTTGTGTGATAATATAATATCTAACACACACACACAATGATATTATGAAGGAAACTGGTCGAGTATACATGTGTATGTTTGTTGTTCGTCGCAGCGACAAGAGCACGGCGTCGTCTATGAAGATCGAGACGCTGGTGTTCGTGTCGTGCCTGGTGCGCGGGCACGGCGCGGCGGGCATGCGCGCGCACGTGGCGGCGCTGCTGCCGGCCGTGCTGGCGTGCGTGCACGACCCCTTCTACAAGGTCACCGCCGAGGCGTTGCGCGTGCTGCAGGCGCTCGTCAAGGTCATGCGCCCGCTCGGTACGTGCACCGCATGCACCACGTACACCACATGCACCACATTCACCACATCCAGCATATCCACCACATCCAACACATCCTCCATATCCACCACATCCATAACATCCACCACATCCATAACATCCACCATATCCATAATATTCACCACATCCACTGCATCCACTACATCCACCACTTACACCACATCCACCACATCCGCCACATCTGACACATTTATCACATCCACCATATCGCATATCCATCATATCCACCATATCCACCACATACACCATCTAGCTTATCTCTATCAGCTTTTTTCTGATTCAGTAAAGTGATCGCATTGCACCAGACAAAAGCTGTCCCAGTCAGAATATTTATTGCAAGGCAACAAGTGTGTGGACTTACCTAAAATTATTTTTTTTGAATATAATATTTAGAGAAACATCAATCATCATCTCAGCCACAGGAAGTCCACTGCTGTACATAAGCTTCCCCCAAAATAGGGAAATATTGGAATGGCTAATAATAAAATAAAAATTTCAGTAGATTAAGCCATAAGACTTTATGGATAATGGATAGTAAGATATTGAAGATGTTGAAAATCAACTTATATTAATTTCATTTCAATTGATATTACCTTAATTTTCAAACAAAGAACAGAATCTATGTTCTTTATTATGAAGTAAAAATGATTCATTACACCACATTCATCCCCTTAGACAACGTGGAGGGCGTAGAAGGTGAAGTACACGTGGAGCCGCCCCCAGAAGAGTTGCAGCAGTTCATCCCGGCGATGTACGAGTGTACCCTGGTGAGGCTGCGAGCCACAGACATGGACCAGGAGGTGAAGGAGCGAGCCATCGCCGCCTGCGGACAGCTGCTGTGTCACTTCGGCGACTATCTGGAAGTAAGTGCCTGTGGACAATATTATTATGCGATTCCTTTAGGGCGATTCACGTAATTAAATAAGTTCAGTTGCGGCACAGTTGCAGTTACGTTTCGATCAAAATAGCCGTTTTCGTATTCTCGTAATACGCTCGCGTCAAGTTCGCGTCACGTGAGCGCTTTAGTGTATTCTACTGTTGCGCGTATATGTGAATGTCAAACAAATTTCATACGTCTGACGTACAGTTGACGCGTAGCTCACGCGCAGCTAAACATTTACAAGAATACCATTTTGTACCAAAACGTAAACTTAATGTTAACTGCACCGCAACTTGATCGGCGCGTCAAGAAATTACGTGAATCGCCCTACTTATGTCGCTTAATAATCACATTGCTACGTCACAGTTATGTAAAACATAAATCAATGTTTTGTTAATCTGTCTATTTCTTAATCAGTTTTGACATTGTTATGAAATTACATTTAAAAGCTTTTTTTTGCAGAATGAGCTTCCTGTGTGTTTGCCAATACTGCTAGAGCGGCTACGTAATGAAATAACAAGATTGACTACAGTGAAGGCTCTGACTAAAATAGCCTCCTCGCCACTAAGAATTGATTTGAGACCTATTTTGGTAAGTATTTTGCTGAACTATGTTAAACATAATTATGAATTCGTAAGATTTTAACATATTTATTTCTGTGACAGGCTGATGCTGTGCCTATTCTTGGATCTTTCCTGAGGAAAAATCAAAGGGCGCTCAAATTGTCGACGCTGGTTTTGTTGGATACTCTCATCCAAAATTACAGTAACTCTATTAGCATTGAATTACTCAGCAAGGTAAGAGGGCAAATTATATTTTATTACTGAAGTGAATTCAATTGATGTGTGGTCATGTACACGCATACTGTGCAATAGATGGTTAACATAATGCGATTGTCTTGTTAGGTAAAGTACTTATCTATCTCTGTAACGCTTTGACTTCAGTCTACTTGGTGGTTTGGTAGGAAAACTTAGTACACATTATGTGCGAGTTACAATTTGAACTAGGTCCAAAACGGCCCGAATTTTGTCGCGTTAGCGCCATATAGGCGCTGCATTATATATACGTTTCAAAGTCGTAGCGGCGATGCTTTTACATTGTGTGTTAAGTACAATGTTCAAGGCATACAACAATAAAGCGCTACTGTATGATTACACCTGTGGTGACGCACCAGGAATGCATCCACTTATACCTGAGGAATGCGTGGGAACGTAACAACTAACTACGTACCCAGGCAAGCTTAATGACGTAAACACTGAAACACGCACCTTATTTGTATAAATAGTCGGTAAATAAATTATAATTTTTAGTACTGATCCAAGACCCGTTTCAATCAGTTTTTACTATCTCGTGACGCTAAATACCCCTCCTGCATAGTTTCGGGGCTGCAGTCTGTGGTGTGTGCGTTGCGTAGTCGTGTAGTGTGTGTGTATGTGTGTTTTTTAGTTTTAAAATATCTTTACTTACCTTAATAAATATAATACATTTGAATTAAAAGTGTATGTTGCATGTCTTATTAATTCAAAGCAATGGTAATTTATTAATTTTTAGGGTTTGGAAACCATTATAAAAATCTTATAGCAACAGAGTAACTTAAAGAATCCTCAATAACTTTACATCTTAACAACAGATCAATCATTATATTTTATTGTATGCTTAACAATAGGAATACAATTTACAAACTCGATGGAAATAATTATGTTATTCAATGTAGGAGGTAGTCCGCAAAAAAATACTTGTTTGTCATTGAGGTATTACACTAGAGCGGACATCGGGAACAAAATCACTGCGTATGGTGCGTGCACACGGGTACACATTGAAGCGAGAGGGAAGATATGTTACTTCGTAGGCGTGACAGAGACAAAAATATGTTTTATATGTTTGCAGTGTCCACTCTAGTATATTATCTCAATGGTGTTTGTGCGTGTCCGCAGGTGGTGACGGAGGTGCCGGCGCTGGTGAGCGAGCAGGACCTGCACTGCGCGCAGACGGCGCTGTCGGTGGTGCGGCGCGCGTGCGAGCAGTGTCCGGGCGCGCTCACGCACGACGCGCGCGCCGCGCTCACGCCCAACGTGCTCGCGCTCGCCAAGTCGCCGCTGCTGCAAGGTACGCATACATCGCACCTTTAAAGTAAAACCGTTACTAAACGAAATTATACAATTTTACAGGAGAGCCAATATTATTAGAAAAAAGTCACTGTTTTTGGTCAATATAATCTGAGTGCGGGGTTCGTTATATTTAATGAGGTCCTATTATAGACCTCTGTTTACTTTTTGACACGTTTATGTCGCAGTTTATGTATAAATGGATAGCATTGATAACTCAATTCATACTATTTTTCGTTTAGTAACGGTTTTACTTTAAAGGTGCGACATGTATGTTTAGGCGGCGCGCTGAAGGCGATGCTGGGCGTGCTGCGCGCGCTGGTGGCGGCGGGCGTGGCGGGCTGCTCGCGGCACGAGCTGCTGGCGCTGCTGGTGGCGCCGGTCAACGCGGTGCACGACCACAACGCCACCACGCACCACGTCAAACAGGTACGCGATACACGCTACTTCTTTTTTTTCTTGATTTTTTTAAAGAGGGGTTTTAAATACAAATATTTATGTTATCCTCATTGGGGCGTCACATACAAAATATAACACTCTCGAATATTGCTCGCAAGTGTGGTCCCCCTGTTATGATGTACATAAAAATAGGATAGAGCGAGTCCAAAAAAGATTTGTATCTTACCTTATATACAACTATAAAAACCGTAAAAAATACACATCATACACAGGGAGACTATCTTCTATTAAAATGACATCTCTAAACAGTAGGCGTAAAATAAATGACCTTATATTCTTTTACAAGATATTAAACAATAAAATTGATTGTCCGCAATTACTAAGCATGATAAATATATCTGTCCCAAGAACCCTTCCGCGTCCGAACGTCTTTAAGCTGTTCAAGAGTCGTTTCCACAAAACAAATTTGGGTGCAAATTCACCTATTGCACGCATGATAAAACTTTATAACTACCTACCACGAACATTGGATTTGGATATTTTCTATAATAATTTATATTCTTTTAAAAATAAAATTAAGTCACACTGGTTGTAATTTTTTCTTTTAATATTTTGTATGTAGAAGTCACAATTTTTTTTTTTTAATTATTTTTTTTATTCTTTTTACTTTTTGTTTCTACTTTTAATCATAATTATTTGTTGTCTGTATTCTACTGGTTGTATAATTTATTACTGTTGTTGTAACATTACTATAGGTTTAAGTATTTTTTAAATACCATAATGAATATGTAAGTCATTCATTGTATGCTGTAGTTGCCTGTTTACGGTGGAACATTTAACTTTGTTTTATTATTTGTTCGTTAGATATATTTGTAATGAATAATGTATCTTCTTTTGGTAACTCTAAAATAAATAAAATAAAAAAAAAATAAAAAAAAATAAAATAATCACTGCTACATTCATTGATATAAAAAAAATTATATCAATGGCTACACTGCTTCTTTCTGATTGATTTCGTTGCGGGTTATAGACAAGTTAGACATTCCCGAAGACTCGCCGAGCTTCTATGCTCGGTGTTATTACATTGCGTGCCACCATTGATCCTGGCTCACAGGAGTTGCAGTGGTGGGTGTGAGGGCGGGACAGTCTCTAATGTAGGTACGCACTACACGTTACACGCTATACAGCATGCGTAATATACAGGGTGGATATTATACAGAGTGAATTATTCAAGTGCGCGTCGATATCCTATATCGAAACTATGATGAATAGCGAAAATACGCAATGCAGTCATGAGTCCGATTTTAATAAAAACTAAACTGCATACCATGCCCTATCCGGTCACATATTTCCACCTCGATTCGCTGACGTCACATCGATGTTCAAGTAATGTACTATTGAGTATGAAAGTTTGGGGAGATCCATATTCCACACACAGGACAACAATAGTATAGTGGAGACAATGTATGTGACTGTTGTGTACAACATGCATGTTGTCAACAGGCGTTCCACTCGCTGGCGAAGTGCGTGGCGGCGGTGGTGACGGCGGAGGGCGCGGAGAGCGGCGAGGCGGGCGAGGCGGTGCGCGGGTTCCTGCGCGACGCGGCGCACCCGCCCTCCGACGCGCACCACATGTTCTCGCTGCTCGCACTCGCTGAGATCGGACGACACTTGTACCGCAGTTTTTATATTTTGGCTCATTTATCCGGATTTTAATCGTTCTCTCGAATGAATGGGACGTATATGAGTTGATAATTTATCCGGATTTGTGTTAATATTTGCAATTATACGTGGTGGTTTAAAAGTGATGCGATAACATCGTCTCACTTTTAAACCTAACCTTTGAGTGGATATTTAATGTAGACTGAAATGATGACAATGAAAATTAATTTTATGGGTCATGTTTTTATGTTTGATGCAATTGATTTTCAATTACTTGTATGTGCAAAAACTAAGGCAATACAAAAGTGGCATAATATGTATAAATTAGTATTTCTTACTAAATAAATAAAATAAATAAATAATCATAATATGACTGACTTTAAGAATGAAAATGTTTTGTTCACAGAGATTTAAGCTCCATCCCAAACCTAAAAGAGGTGCTATTAAACTCATTCACTCCGTCTTCGGAGGAGGTAAAGTCGGCAGCCAGTTACGCTCTGGGCTCCGTTGCAGTGGGCAACCTGCCGGAGTTCCTCCCCTTCATACTGGGCGAGATCGAAGCGCAGCCCAAACGACAGTATCTCTTATTGCACTCGTTGAGAGAGGTGAGATTCGCTTGTATATTTATTTAGTGGATAATTAAGTATTCGACAAGTTTATATGCTATTAAAAATGTTTGGCGCAATCATATCACACCTGGCGTGTTTTGTCCATGCATAATATTTTGGTTCCCACTCTAACCGATATTTTTTTCTTTGCCGCTAAATTTTCCTCGTAAATTAAATTATTATGGGAAAAATATGCGGTATATTTATTGAACATTATTTTTAATGTTATGGCTGTATTTTTTTAGATTATCGCGTGCGAGTCGTGCACGCCCGAAGGTATAGAGGCTTTGAGACCGTTTATCCCAGAGATATGGGTGCAGCTATCAAAGCATTGCCAATGTGCTGAGGAAGGATCTCGTAATGTAGTAAGTATTCATATTTACTTGAATAATGCTTACATAACAATACTGTAATTTTTAATAGTGTAATTTTTTCACCTATTTGAATAGATTGGTTGACATATTGTATATGTACCTGTGAATATAGTAGATACATATGGCATACTCTGAATTCATAGATTAAATATTTTCTAAAATGATAATTGGACATATCTTATTTTACTTTTGTTTTACAGGTTGCTGAATGTTTAGGAAAATTATGCCTGTTAGAACCACAAGAGTTATTACCACACTTGAAAGATTTCTTGAAATCGCCAGAACCCCTCACAAGAACTACTGCAGTCACAGCTGTCAAGTTCACCATTTCAGATCAGGTTAGTATTGTATTAATTAATATTTCCGTAGGAGGTTGAAAGTAATGTATATCAAAATATTTTATAAGTTTAGTAGTGTGGATTTTAATAATTCACCAATTTTAGTTTTTTTGTTTGAAGACTGTAAGTTATCCAATCCTGGAAGCATTTTTATCATCTACAAGTGTGAGCTGTCCACAAAATTCTAACATACAACTCAATAGTATGAAACTAATAGTATTAATATGTCCAATATAATAAGGTGTGAAAAGAGAAAGACCGTATCTTTATTTTGTTAAACATGGTAGAATGATCTATAATTTGAAACAATTTTCTAAATATCTCACAGTTTGTATAAAAGCATTGTTAATGTGCATGTAGGTATGTATGTGTGCATGTACATACAGGGTATATCAAGACTGCTACCGAAAACGAAGATGGGTGGTAGTTTAAGCGATTTCAGATACAATGCTACAGAAAATGTAGCAAAAAAAGCGACGTTTTTTTTTGGTTGTAAGTTTTTCATGTGGTCGTAATTGGGTTTTGAATACATTTTTTTCCTAAAATAGTAGTGTAAATCCCTTAAAGACTCGAAGGTTTAAAAGAATTTAAATTATTATTTTAGCACAAACTAGGGATTCTCCACCCAAATATGATAATATTTAAAGATTTATTTAAAAAAAAAATGTATGTGCGTGTCTATAGCCGCAAGCGATAGACCCGTTGCTGCGCGGCTGCATGTCGGAGCTGCTGGTGCCGCTGCGCGACCCGGCGCTGGGCGTGCGGCGCGTGGCGCTCGTCGCCTTCAACTCGGCCGCGCACAACAAGCCCTCGCTCGTGCGGGACCTGCTGCCGCACGTGCTGCCCACCATCTACGCAGAGACCAAAGTCAAGGTGAACATTTTTATTTTTTATTTATTTATTTTAATGCTTCATATACATGAATTGTATAAAGGCGGACTTAATGCCTGAGGCATTCTCTGCCAGTCAACGTTTAGGTGGTGCACAGAGAGAGCACGATAGGCAGGTTTTTCTAATGTGTTAAATCCTCATTGGATACCCGACTATCTGGATAGACCGGGCATGCCGGACTTTTACCGGCTAAAAACCCATGTCTCCATCTGCACTTTGGAGGAACTTTGGGACCTCAATACGAACACGTCAAAGATCCCCCAGTGCTCTAGCTAAAAACTCTTAACCACAAGAAACTCCGCAACGGTACTACGCAGAAGAAACAGGGCGATTTCTTCCACCACCGTTCTTAAAGTCAAGATGACATACACACTTTCATTTTTACTGCTCTGTATCAGCTGATGTGATTAAACGGATCACTTATACTTTTTGTACAACTTTAATATAACAATATGTCACACAGATACATAGAAATGGAAAAGTACAATAACAAAAAAAGAATATTTTCATGTAACGTTTTAACATAGATAATACTAAATAAACAAGTATCTATTAATGTTATTAGAACTCTAATTTATTTCAACATCAGCTCTTAGGAGTCCCACTACAAAGGACGATTGAGAGAATTTAGGTCATCCAGGGTGCGGTTTTATTGTGGATTAATTTGCTATTATTTCTTTGACTTATCCAATCTGAACATTTCATCATCATCATGGTCATCATCATCTCAGCCACAAGTCCACTGCTAAACATAAGCCTCCTCCAAGGATCTCCACATCGAACTGTTGGAAACGGCCTGCATCCAACGACTTACTGCAACTTTAAGCAATCTCAACATTTACAACTATCAAATATTTTAATAATTTAATTTACTAAAAAAAATATACAAACTGTTATCACGAGTAAGGAACTAAGTAATCGTTTAGTGACCATTATTTGTAAAAGTTAAAAACTAAATAATTCAATTTACACAACTACGTTTGCCTGCAAATATTACGAACCATCCACAAAACAAGCCAATCACCAAAATGTTTACTTTCACAGAAAGAGCTAATCCGCGAAGTTGAGATGGGTCCGTTCAAGCACTCGGTGGACGACGGTCTGGACCTGCGCAAGGCGGCGTTCGAGTGCATGTACACGCTGCTCGGCACGTGCCTGGACCGCCTCGACGTGTTCGAGTTCCTGCGCCACGTGGAGGACGGCCTGCGCGACCACTACGACATCAAGATGCTCACGTACCTCATGTGCGCACGACTCGCGCAACTGTGCCCCGCTGTCGTCTTGCAGAGTTAGTCACAAATCACATACTTACTGCTTAATCTTTAATAATACTTTAGTGGACAGCCACGCTCTTGTCACTCATGTTAGCATGGATCGTGAGTGACGAAATCAGGGAATTGGAAATCGACGTGAAGCGACAGGCATTTGTTGCGTTACGTATTGTTTTTCGTTTAGTTTTGTCCTCTTTCCTGTCGTTTTTCCTTCCCACGGTGGTAGCATATCTGTGATCCAAGAGTTATGGATGTTCATGCACAGTGGTCACTTACCATTACGTGAAATATTTGCTCGATTGACGGAAGTATCCAATCTGTATCTGTATAAGCCCGTATATGTCCCACTACAGGGCACGGGCCTACTCTACAATCCAGAATACGATTGAGAATGGTTAGGCCATATAGTCCACCACGCTGGCCTAGTGCAGTTTGGCGGACTTACATACCATAGAAATTCTTATAAGTCGCTATGGTATGCAGGTTTCCTCACGATGTTTTCCTTCACCGTTCAGTGCGTGGTGATTGATTAACAATACACACATGACTCCGAAAAGTCAGAGGTGTGCCCTGGGATTCGAACCCGCGACCACCGTGAACATGTAGTCAGCCACGTCTAGTACGTTTACCAACAGGCCACCACGCACTTGCATTATGTATATACTACAATATTATTTATTATATCATAAAATATAGGCGCTTGCTAAATCTTGATATAGTTCAAAACTGCAGATTTTTTGCCTTCCAACAAATTAAGTCGAATTAAGAAATTAAGAAATAGATGTTTATAATGTTTTCCATAATTTACTTATTTAGTATGTTCTTGTGCAACTGTCTGTAAGATTAGTCCATGATCATTTGAAAGGAAAATAACACGTTTTCTTGTATTTGGGCTTAATAATATGTATAGTAGTGTATTTTTTTACAAGTTACAACCATACTTAAAATCTATATATTTGATTTATAGGGTTAGAGAGCCTAGTAGAACCTCTTCGTGCGACTTGCACAATGAAAGTAAAGGCTAACTCAGTGAAACAAGAATACGAGAAACAAGATGAACTCAAACGGTCCGCGCTACGTGCTGCTGCAGCTCTTTTACAAATACCAGAAGCAGGTGAGAATTATATATTATGTCATATCATTTCTATGTTTTTTACCCAACATATGAAGGATGTATTTATTTTAAATATTAAGGTGGGTTTGATATATCATATATCATTAATTTATTTTTTTTATTTGCAGATAAAAATCCCCATCTGATGGACTTCGTGACACAAATCAAGTCGTTCCCGGACCTGCAGCCCATCTTCGAGTCGATCCTGAAGGACTCGACCGGCGCGGCCAGCGTGGACTCCAACCTCATGGACCAGAGCTAGCCGCGCCACCCGCGCCACCCGCCCGCCCTCCATTACACCCAACACTATTACGCATTTACTCTCTAAGACAACTCATGCAGCGGCACCTCATTCGGTTCGTGTTGATATATTTTTGTTTCATTTTTTTAAGAAACGATATTATTTTCGCTGTGTAAATTGAAATAGATGTAATATTATATAAATTCCATATGGCATGGTTGAAAAGAAACCAACATTACAATCAACAGATTTATTATAAAATTACAAGAACATAACTACAAACCAGTGAAATAGTAACACGAATACTCGCAACGCTCAATCACTCGGGGAACTAAGGACTTAGGAATAATTGGAACGCCACTCCATGTAACATTGTGGCGGTTTGGAGGCTGCACTTGTGTAACTGTAGACAAATTCAACGTCCATTGTAAATCGTCGGCACTCGGTAAATCGACAGTTACACTATATTGATATGTATTGTGATATTACATGCTATGTGGAAAATCCTAGGAAATTGGATAAATATACTATAATGAAGCGAAAAACCAGTTGTATAACTTATTTCCCTTTCCTCTTCGTTGCCGGAGTGGCGCTCGCGGCTCGCATACTCGCTACTTCACTCTGGAAAGCAAATTTTATTGTTTCAAATCAATTGTACTTATATGAATAAAACATGAAGTGATTGTTGACGTTAGAAATGAACATTTAATTACATAGTCTAAAAAACGGTAAACTCAAATGAATTTTGTGTTAAAAAGTTGTTCAGTTACCGGCTTGGCGGGCGATGCTCTTGTTAAAGTGCTTGTACTGGAGTTGCGTAGTATGGGACGCGACGAACTGCTCGATATACTGGCCATCGAACTCGCTGGACGCTCAGGACTTAGTTCCTTGCTGTTAATAATAACATCTGTTACTTTCTGGATGCTTTTTACTTTTGTTTCGTAGGTGGAAATGAAAGAAATCATCGTATTCATGTTTTCTGTATCGGCCCATATACGTCCCACTGCCGGCACAGGCTTCCTCTACAATCGACAGTACGATTGAGAGTGGTTAGGCCATATAGCGCACCACGCTGCTTAGTGCGGGTTGGAGAACTTTACATACCATAAAAATCATACAAATCGCTATGGAATGCAGGCTTTCTCACGATGTTTTCCTTCACCGTTATAAATCTGCTTTACCCATCTAGAATGCGTTCAACTATGTCTGCTAGAAAAATATGAATTATCCAAAAACCAAGAAAATAAATGTCTATATTTACCTGTTACCGCGAGATAGTTGCCCTTTTCTGCTAAACATATCCGAAATACGACCGCGCAAATCTCGCTTACTGCCCGCAGCGCTCATGTCCGAATCAGACCCCTAAAAAGTAGAATACATTTAGCAACAGCGTCTTCCATACGCTTTGTTTTTTTTAATTTGTTAAATTATTATTTTTTACTAACCTGGGAGACTGTTCCTATAGGCCTGAACTCCACTACTTCAGGATCAATCTGATCGTCGATAGAGCGTGATTTGGTCAACTTTTTCAATTTGCCAAAAATGCTCTTCTTTTTCTTTTTGTCTTGAATAACGTCGCTCTGTGTCGAGCCACCCGATAGTCGACTGTAAGAGAAACAATATAATTAAAAAAAGTTTTTTAAGACACAAACATTTTTTGTAGCCCTGTTTCTTAAACTAAGTAGCCCTTGTATTATAGGAGAACAGTTCCTTCCCATAAACCGTAAATTATTTGTATTGATTAGATATTTATGTTATTCGGAGTAGAAGATCCATTAAAATGCAAATAGATTTTAATGGATCTGATGATGAAAGGTATCAACTGTAGAAAACATCTTTTAATGCTGTCCGTTTTAGATATCATTGCAAATTGCGTTCTGCAAGTAATATCATATGGCATGCGGGCATTTATTCGCACCAGTCCTAGTGTTAAAAAATCCTGCAAACTAAAGAACTGTTGAATTGATTTTTTTTCACGAACTAGTTCTACGCTTTTCATACAGTTTTGAATATATTACCTGTCCAGGCTTGTATCTCGTTGCATAGTAAAGTGGCGACCATCATCTCCATCCAAAGACTGCATTGACGAAACGCTGCCTTCGTCCACCGACTTCCAGATTGAGCTCTGTTTCAAAAGTTCATTGATTGTTATTGGTTTCCACAAACAGTAAACACGCTTCTTTATGGAAGCCAACTAAAGAGAACATCTTTCAAAACATGTAAAAAAATCATTTAAGCGAAAGCGAAGATAATGTTAGCAATATTATCTCGTAGGCGTGACGGAAGCAGAAGGCGTGGTACATAACGGTAACATCCATTTCTGTTACAAGCATTTTCTTTGCAATGTCCCCTCTAGTATAATATCTCAATGAAACTGATAGAAGACAACACACTAGATTACCTGTTCCTTCGTAGTTTGTTCTAGTGAGATGGAACGTTTCTTGAGCGAAGGAGTACGTGTTGGCGTCCTCGTAGCTGGCGTTACCGATAAAGTATCCCGTGGTTCAGTAGACATTGCCCTGGGAATTAAAAACGGACATTTACGAGTAGAATTTCCGCACGATAGGTCAGCGGTCAAGTAACTATATTAGCCGGAAAACTTAAATATACAGGTTTTTGTATATTTACTGTCTCTTGCGAGATGCAATGAGATTATTACAGTCTACAAAAATCTGTGGAAATTCTGTAAGCAAGAATTTACAGCTACACACCTATCATTGATACCGAGTATTGAAGCTAAGCGAGGATATGAGATTGAAGTAAGTACCAACAACTTCCCGATTTTTTTATGATAAGCCTAATTTATAATAATTTGTAAATTAGGCCTAGTTTATCCTGTACATATAAACCAATTCATAGATGTGTAAAGGTTTTTTTAGCGTTACCTTCTAATGCCAGGCTGTTGTCGTCGTTGCCTCTCAGCAATGCGCGACGCTCGCAGTTCGTCGGTGAGTCTACGCAGCCGCGCCGCCGTCGCCTTGGCGTCATTGACCCCGCTCGCCTCGCCATTCTCAGGAGTTGCAGACCGAGACCGGGATTTTGATGACTAGACAAAGTAAGTAGGTATACATTTACATTTTATAAGTAGTCTATTTAAAATTATTAATTTGTAAACATCTTGAAAAGTTGGTTTACTACAAAAAACTCATATGGCTTGTGTATTTTGTTTTAGGATAAAAAAGTATCCGTGTTTAATGTTTTGTTTTTAGGATGGGAAAAACGGTCAAAATTGAGCAAACTGGTATAATTAGATCGATATCATCGATATGCTGTTCGATACTACATCTGCTGCCCCCTTAGCCAAGTTATAAGCACTTCAAATCTTTTCTCTTTTTATAATCGATAACGCCTTGACGCTAATCATCGAAATTGCATCTTGGATAGCATTTGTATGGGTGTTAGCGTTTGGCGTTGAAGAAAACCTCCTGGGCTGCATTACACTTAGTACTCGTAGCTAGTTAAAAATACAATCAGGTGCGTTGTAGTAGCTTTGTCGTAGATACCAATATAAACCGTTCTAGATGTTATTTATTGTATTTTGTATTGCTACATAACCAAATATCGTTAAAACTTACCCTATTTCTTCGTGGGGGCGTTGGAGTCAGTAATGATTTCTCAGGTTTGACTTGTTGGTCAACGCGGAACAAATCAGGACTCTGTTTCATTAGATCTTCAATGGTTTCCAGCAACTGAGCTATTGTTCTATCGTCCTCCTGTTAGAAAAAAATCCAATGAAGGTAATTTATCCTAGGTCTAGACACACGGTAAACGGTCATACAATATGTCATATAAACTACGATTACTATAATATTCCTCTAGTCATACTGTTCAAGTGTGATATAGATATGAAAATTATACAGCATTTAGCTGAATGCGAGGTACATTTGTTTCCGCAGCGATAATTATTTTAAGTTTTTGTGTTTTACACGTGTTACCTTCTTTGTTTGTATATTTTTATCACTGTCAGGCAATCAATTATTTATTCCCTTTTTTTCTTTAAAATTTGTTTATATTGAAATCATTTTATTTATAACTTTAAAATATAACTTTCATTCTTCAAAATTTGATTACTGCATACCTGTTGAGCTCGTTTGAGCGAAGCGACTAGTAATTTGTTTTGGTCTCGATCTCTGTCGTGTCGTTCCTTGTCGCGGCGTAGTTTTTCATTGGCGGTGCGAAGCTTGGCGTGAGCGTCGCGCAGCTCTAGCAGATCACATTGTAGCTCTGTTACCTGTGATAAATAACATTGAATTTGTAGGTTTTAAATTAATTATGAAGCAAAACGTCAGGCAAATTAATAGGTATTAGCTAGATCATGAAATTGGAAAGGATACCGCTTCGGATTATTCTACCTGAAATCAAATTACATTTAGCTGTAGCTTTGTTTTATAGATGCCTACCTTTTTCTTAGCCTCCTCTGTTTCTTCTTCGGTTGTTCTCTTGAGTTGTTCTATTCTCCTCTTCATATCTAACCTTTCTTTTTCTCGTTCGCGTTCCAACTGCGTAACAGCGTACAATTTCATTATAATAAATGATTTCATAGCGCAGACATTACAAACATTTTTTTTTAAATAATTATGTTTAACCCGTGTTTTCGTGGCGCAGACATTACAAGCATATTTTTCTTACGATAAGCTTGCATATTGGTTAACCAGTGTTATTTCAGTGTATTTCAATAATTAGTGTTCTGCATCAGCCGATATACGTCCCACTGCAGGGCACGGGCCTCCTCTACAATCGAGAGTACGATTAATTAGTGTTACCTCGAATAAAGTCTGTCGAAGATCTCTGGCGAGCGTGGAAGTCTCTTGTAGGAGTCGTTGGTGTTCGTCGCGTTCTTTGTGCCAGGCCAGCTCCAGGCGTGACGCCATGCCGGCCACGCGCGCGCGCCCTGAAGACACCAGCCGGTCTTCCTCGTACTGGGAGGTTTAAAATATGGCTTTAATGCTTATATCATAATATTAAGTATATCATTTATGAACCGAAAACGAAGCCGTGTGGTAGTTTAAGATACTACAAACACAATGCAATTAAAATTTTCGCAAAGAAACGCGACAATTTTTTTTGTGATATTGTAAATATCATCGTGTTTACCACCCGTAAAACCGTGGTTTTTGATAAAATAACACTTGCGTACCATAGAGTTTTTTAAAAAAGGGTGTACACTATTATTTTAGAAAAATCTATGTATTTACCACCCAAGTACGACAACAGGAAAATAATTTTAAGAATATCGTCGCTTTTTTGCAAATTTTATTTGCATTGTCTCTGAAGTCATTAAAACTACCACCCGGCTCCCTTTTCGGTACCAGTCTTGATATATCTTGTATATAACCTGTATTGATTAATATTTGCAAAACAAAATAGTTGGAACGAAGTTCCTTATTATTTTACCTTATATATTTAATTGAGATGCTTCCGTGGTGTCTGACGTCTCCACTAATTGATAAAATTCTTAATAATTTCTCAATAAATTCAGTCTGCCTAGACTTGGCAAACTTTAATTTATCTTTAGATTTTTAGCAATAAGTAATTATAATAGGTCTGACTATTACAAAACGTACCTCGTTAAGCCTCGACTGCATTTCAGCCAATCGAACTTCAGCAGCAGACTTTTCGCTGACGAGTTCTGTGTTTAGTTTGGATGCCAGCAATCTCGACTCGCACAGTTCATCTTCGAGGCACGCTACTTGTTGCTCCAGCATCGCGACCTTGTTTCGATATTCTTCCTGAAAAAAAGAATTGTCATTGGGTATCATCTTCATCTTAGTTTCTAACTGTATTGTATTCTATTTTTCGATAAACAGAGTATGGATTATACTATCTATGTAATTATAACCAATAAATTAGAGCCACTAAATTAGTGATGATTTAGATTCGTATTGTCTCTGATTCATTTATGTTTGTTCAGTTTATGAAGGTTCATATCTACAATTGGCAGCTTAGTAAATTATTCACATGTTTACCTCGTCTGTACTTGATATTGAGTTTCTATGTGCTCTTGTGTTTTTGTCACCGCTCTTCATCTCCGCAATAGATTTTTGCGCTGCTTCTAACATTTGTTTGTAGTTATCTCTTTCTCGCCTGAATCTTGATACCTAAAATGACATCAGACATGTTAGTTTACCAATTTTTATTTTTACTCAATACATTATTACTTAATCGCCTTTATATCACATTCACGTTACCTGATTATGTAAGGATTTCAGCTCGTCTCTCATGCTGCTCATTTGGCCTTCATATCGGACTTTAGTTTCAGCAATTTCAGCTTTCCTCGCCTTTTCTGCTTGATCAAGCCTCTTATTCATAGCTGCTAATTCAGTCTCTAACTCTGCATTTTCGGTTGTCAAGTTCCTTTGAATCTTTGAAACCTTTTCATAATCTTCTAGTTTCTTTCTTATTTCTTCCAGCTAAATACAACAAAGAAAAGTATCAAACTACTGTGATGCCGAGAAAGGCCGTTAAATAAGTAAATGAATAATGATAATATTTGATTGTGTCGTGTACCTCTTTCTTAGCGAGGTCATGATGATGTTGCAGCACATCGCGTTGTTCATTTGCTGTGCGCAGGTCACGTTCACGTTGCTCCAAACGCGTGTTAAGACGAGCCTTTTCAACTTCCCAACCACCACCGCATAAGCGCTCTTGCAAAGACGATATTGTACTCTGATAACAGAAGAAAACAAAAGAAAATTGAAAACTCTCTACTTGTAATAAGCATTAAACTTTCAAATAACATGTATTTGTCTTACTAATTATGTAAATATTATGTACCTGCATTTCGGACTTTTCTTTATTCCAAGCCGCAGACTGTGAATCCAAGTTGTCTTGAAGTGTTTTGACTTCTTCTAAGGCTGCGCTTAATTCTTTTTGTAAGTGTAGTAACTCTCTGGAAGCAAAGACGTGTGTTTTTTTTAGTTTAAATATATTAAATACTATTTACATTGAATATGAAACGTAAGAATTTACCCTTGAGCCTGTTCTTTTTCAACAGTCAATCGGGCTTTAGTTACTACGTGTTCTTCTTCCAGTAATTCGTATTTGCTTGTTAATTCTTCGTATTCAGATTTTTCCACAGCAAGTGAGTGTTCTATTTCTGTAATAATAAAAAGCTTTAGAATATCAAATATAAGTATTTTAGTAGCATATGCAAATATTAACACTTACTTTTGATTGCCTCTTCGTACTCTTGTTTCAATTCTGCAATTTTCTTCACTCCTACGCCCGTACTTTGTTCTAAAACTTTTAGTTTACCTTTAAGTGTGGCTAACTCGGCTTCTTTATTCTTAATATCTTTATCATGAGATATGCGCATACGTTCAACTTTCTTCTTTTCAGCCTAAAATATTAAGAAATGTAATATATGTAGATTTGTTTGTATTATTCACAAGCCACAGGCACCGTAGCATTGTCGGTTAGACGCCGATTGTGAAACCAAAGGCTGCGGGTTGGATGGCGCACCGAAAAAAATGCTTGTGTGATCTACAGGTATTTGTATTTCAGGTCTAGGTGTTTGTGAGGCTAAAGAATCTCGTATTTTCTGATAACTATGAGATTCGATTGAAGTGTCAGGTCGGGACTGTTTTGACTGTTGGGTTTATTTATTTTATGTAACACTATTAACTGAAGTTAATAAGTTTTTAATAAATTAATTTTGTTTAACCAAAATATATGTCCATGTTCATACCTGTAAGTCAGTGTCAAGTTCGCTAGCTTTGTTTTCCCAATAGCCCGATTCCTTTTTCTCAGCCTGCAGTTTGTTATCTTGCTCTTTTTTCAAACTTTCTAATCTGGCTATAGTCGATTTTAACTGCGTAGTTTCAGTCTTCAGAGCAGATAGCTCGTTTTCAGTCTTAGAGAGTTCTAGTTTAGCGTTAGATAATTCTTCTTCCTTTTCTTCAAGATCTTTCTTTGCTTTATCTAATTTATCTCGGATTTCATCGATTTCCGTAGATGTTGTATTATCAGTTTTAGTGCCCGATTTGTCACGTACGGAATCTTCCTATAATTTTAATTATCGGTAATTAATATATGTATATGTATCTTTAAAAGGATAAAGCTATTTCTATTCTAAAAGTGTATCCAAAAACATGCACAGTGTAGCCACAAAGTCTTCATGAGGCGTATAATATGATAATTTGAACGCTAAAACTACCTAAGGATACATGCTTTGGGGATAAACGCTAAAGAACTTGTGTTGCTATATACCAGTTGCTTTATGAGAGTATTTTTCTCTGCAATAGTGGATTCCAAATCAGAAATTTTACTTTCAAATTCTGATTTAATATCTCTCATATCGGTCTCCAAAGTTATAAGTTTACTTTCCGTTTTAATGAACCTGGCTTGCATTTCATCTCTTTCGCTTATGAATTCAATGGATAATCGCCTGTGGGAATTGGCCAAGGCTTCCGCTTGTCCTTTTTCTTCAGACAGCTAATGTTAACAAGAAGTGGTTAATAACATTAATGATGGTGGTTATATATTGTTATGAGAAGAAAAGATGAGATATACAAGTATACATAGATACTTTTCAGGAAAATTAGTATGATTCCGTAATTACTTGGCACAGAATCCTATTATTTTATGTGATTACGATATTAAATTGTGTCCAGCAGGCGTCCAATATCTGCTTGCTTTTTGAAAAACATGTTAAATAGCAGGCAATAAATTAGTAGAAATAATTTACTGTAAAAGTAAAATAGGTATTGAAAAATTTGAAGGAATGTGATTGTAAATAAAAATATGATAATAATTTATGACACATTAAATGTAATACTATGCCACTACAATGACGGCGTATTTAATGTTATTTCATTCATTATGAAGTGAATAGTTGCAATTATACATTTAAGATTTAATTGCAGCCTATCACATACATTTTACTGTATTACTATAAAACCTGATCACAACTAAAACAAAACAATATATTTTGCTAAAATTTACTATACTTATGCATATTTAACGCACCTCTTTTTCTAATTTTGCAACACGATCTTTCCGAGTAGACAGTTGTTTTTCGGTCCGCTTCAATTTTTCTTCAGTTTCCTTCAATTTCTTTTCTAAATCAGTTATTTTCTTTGTTTTGTCACCCACCTTAAATTGTACAAAATATAGTGTAAAAAAATTATCCTACCTAATTTTATTTATTAAACATAAGTAGGTATATCAAAGTGTTTTTACCGCAATATTAGCTAACGTCAATAAAGGGAGTTTTACCTCTTTGAGCAATTTATTTTTATCTTGTTCAAGTTTATTTATGCTGTCTAGTTGCTTCTTAAGCTTTTCTATTTCTTTGTCTTTAGTATCCATTTCTTGTTTTAAATCTTCTATTTTTTTCATACAGTCCGACATCGTAGTCTGAAGAGATGTTGCATTTTCTAAAAAATAAAAAATAATTATTTTCTATTCACAATCTTGGCTCTTGTATTGAAACAGACGAAACTTACTTAAATCAGCATTAAGTTTATTTATTTGGGTTTCCAATGTTTTCTTTTCCTCTAATAAAGTATTATATTTGGTGGATGCAGTGGTATTATCGGTTTCGAGTTTTTTACATTTGTCTACATACACATTTTTATCCTTTTCAAGAGTAGTGTTAAGATCTTTTAATCGTGCTATTTCAGTTTGGAGTCTATTCTTTTCATTGGTAAACTCTGAATCATTTCTTGATAGCTTAGATCTAATTTCTTTGATGTCTTTCTCCATTTGTACTTTTGTATTTATTTCATTGCTGGAAAGTCCAGCATTCTTCATAATTACATACATTTCGCCTGTAATAGTAAGATTGTTTAATATTATTTCTATGTTTAATAAGTGACTATAATGCTCTACACGTTGTGTGATAACGTGTATTAACTATGAATTCTCGAGTTTGATTGAAAGCCGTTCAGCCAATGTTAATTTTATTTTTAAATGTGCAATTTTTGGTATATAAACTTTTGTTGATAAAATAGCACCAGTTTTTACCGATTTCGTTTTCTAATTCCTCCACCATCTTCTTCAACTGGAGTTTTGTTGTTAAATCAGTCACCTTTTTAGAAACTCTAGGCTTAAATGATTTTATGGCGTCATCCTTCAACATTTTTAGTGATACTTGAAGTTTCGCATTTTCTTTCTCTAACTGTTAATAAGAATGAAAAAAATATAAATTAACAGATATAAATGGTTTACACCTATTGTATGTTTATTTGCAAGTTCGAATTCCAGGATATTCCTGACTTTTCAATGCGATAATAAGGGGTCATAGAAATACGTATCTCTATTAGGCCTGAGCCAATATATATTTTTTATTAGGCCATATAGTCCACCACGCTGGCCTAGTGCTGGTTGGCGAACTGTACATACCATATATATTCATACAAATAGTTATACTATGCAAGTTTTCTTATGATGATTTTCTTCATAGTTTTAGTGTGTGGTGATCAATCCACACATGACTCCGAAAAATCAGAGGCGTGCCTTGGGATTTGAACCCGTGACCACCGTGAACATGTTGGCAGTCTTGTCTGGTCCTTTACAAACAGGTCACAAAGCACTTTAAAAAAAGGCAAATACGCAAATTATATATTAAAAACATACCTTGGACAAATTTAATTTTAGTTTCTCAACTTCCTCTTGTTTGGATTTAAGGGCGTCAGCGTCTTTTTTATTTATTTCATCTCCAAACCTTACTTTTTTTTCTAATTTATCATCTTTTTCTTTATTTTCCAAATCTTTGATTTTGCTGAGGGCTTCTTTAAGTTCCTTTTCTAATTGTGTAATTTTAGCTGTGGCTTGTTCTAACGATTTATCAGATTTTAATGTTTTTGCATTTTTCAACAACTGAAATAGAAAACGCCAAATATATTCGTATGATTATTATTTAAGGCAATATAAGAGTTAGTAGAGAACATACTTGCAACTTTTTATTTTCAGCTTGTAATTTTTCATTGTCTGCTTCCAAGCTTTGCGTTTTAGCTCTCAATACGTTTGCTTCTTGTTCAATGACTTGAAGTTGTCTTTTTAAGTCAACGTTTTGTTGGTCATTTGCATCGAGTGATCTGAAATATTTTCAATTTAGTAACTGGTAATAATTTGACTACAGTGCTCATGGTGGTACATACTTGCTCTTAATAAGAGAAGCTTTGGGTTTCTTCTGTGCAAGACTTAGCTCGGCGTGTAATCTTTCACAATCTCTTTCTTTCTCAATTAGTTTTTTTCTTAGTTCGTCTATTTCATCTTCTAATACCTGAAAATGAAATGGTTTATAATCAAGATTGATAATAAATAAATGTCTTATCGTTAGTTATAAGCATAACATAATTGGTTGTTTACATACTTTAACTCTTTCCTCTGCTAATTTATTGTTGCTAGTAGTAGTGTTTCGTCGCAAACTTGCCGTCGAATTTATAGGCTTAGTTGCTGCGTTTGTTACTTTGTCAGTAAGTTCTTTAATTTGTTTCTTCAAAGAGTCCTTATCTTGTTCCAATTCTTCCACTTTCCTTCGTAAAACACCTGCTTCCTGTTGTCATATAATTTCATTGTACAGATTCAAACTTATATGTATATAGAATTAGATATTTAAAAACATATCTTAATTAAGTTTAATGTTTAATAAAAAGTATATCTTACTTGTTCATTAAGTTCGAGTAGAAGTCGCAGTTCTGCGGGGTCTTCGCTTTCTGTTGTTTTGTCTTCTTTATCATTGGTGGCATCAATTCCGAGTCTATTAGTCGGTGGGGTTGGAGATAGTTTACGACCTACAAATCAATAACACTTACTAGTTAATTTTATTTTATGATGCAATTATTCAAAAGGTCACCAAACACGAAGCAATTGCAAGAAGGAATATAGATTGTTATATTTGTAATTAATATTAGTTTAGATAGATATCCACAATCTGATACATCTTGATGTCGACGAAGTACAACGACTTGGAATATGAATACGTTTACCAATTGCAATGAACCAAAATTGACACATCAATCATATAACTTTTAGGGAAACTGGAGAAAATGGCTACCATGAATACGTCTATAACAGTTTATCACAAACATTGATAAAAGCTTGTTAGTAAAATCCAAGGATCGAGACAAAAGAAAAAAGAAGTATCTGTTAAGGATTAGGCTATGTTTATAGTGCAGTGTTATGTTTGATGCAAGGTTTTGGTATGGATTTTGCGATGGTTGTTGTCATGAACACAATAGATTTCACATAACAAAAATTATTTGACGTACTTCTGGCTTTGGTAGCCATTTTCTTCAGCTGTAGAAGCAAAGACTCATTGTCCTCCTCGACCCGTGACGCTGTTTTACGTAAGTTATTTGCCTGAAAATATTCGTTAGTTATCATAATTGAAAACTTTATTAGCAACATTTATTTCAACCTATTAAAACAATTAAATGTTATGGGGTTAAGCGGTATTATGTATGTACCTATAGGTGGCATCCTAACTGCTAATGGATTCAATAACGAAACAAAAGACAAGGATAATTCTGATGCAAAATCTTCATTTTTATCAATTGAGAGTGGGGGACTATCAGATTTTGGTTTATTGGATATTCTTGTATGAGACATATTTATATGTTCATTCACTTCATTATTTGACTGTCTTAAATATTCTTCTTCAGTTTCTGTACTGACGTCAATAGTATTCTTGTTTGAAGTTTGCAGATACTCGTCCTTATAAAATTTGTTAGTAGTTTGTACCAAAACATTTTTAATTTTCATTTTATCGGTTTGTGAGAAGCCATTTCTACACAAATTGTCTGTTTGATTATTTTTGTTTTTCGTAAACGCTATTTCTGTTTGCGTATACATCTCCAAAATTTCATTTACGCATTGAATGCCTGAATCCAAGCATATTTTTCTTGTTTCGGTAGTAGCATCACTAGTCATTAAAGTGTCAGTTTGGGATCCTTCTGAATAGCTACAAATAAAATCTTGAGGCGTTTGACTGGTTTCATTTACACCAATAGACATTTGAGTTATGTCTGTAGTACATAAACTTTTTTCCAAAGTTTGTTGCATTTCTAGCATCTTTTCGGTCATACTTGAATCTAAATCATATTCAACTGAATAAGGATATTTTGGCACTGGTAGATATCTTCTATCCTCGGACTGGTGCCCACATTGACCAGCCTGTTTGAATACAATATATTTTAAAGTAGATGCTTATTTATGTCATTAAGAAAAATATTTGGTCAGTTGCAGTACCCTAAGCTGACATATGTTATGGGATATTATTTGCGCCGCGGCTGAGTCAACTACAAGCTGGCAATACGCCAGTTGGCGATCTTTAAATGAGAGGTGATAACCCTATTGAATTTGTTGTTTTCTTGTGAAATTAACTGATTAGCGGGAAAAAATGCGTGACGATATTATTGTGTTAACAGCAGAAAGATCACGACGTGCTTTTTGCCTACCATTTAAACATAACACGTCGGTAACATAAAGTAAAAAGAAAAGAGTGACTAGAATGTATACTTCTATCTATTTTTATTTTATAGAAGACTCGTATCTTGCGTTATTGTTAGGACTATTTGTAAAGATTTTAAAAGTATAACCTCTTCCTCTGCATTTCGTAATTGTTCGCGTAAATCGGCTTCCCGTTCCAGAGAGTCTTGCAAATCACGCAGCAGTTGAGCGGCATCTTCTTGGCTGCCGCCACGAGTTAGTGAAGAACGGGATACTTTTACCTGGAAATTAATAAGGTCTTTGGTTTTCCATGATGGGACACAACATTAGGAATCCTACTTTGAATGAATGTTCATAATATAAATCAAGTCAGGTCACGTAAAACCATCAATATAATATGCTATTCGTATTCGGTGCATGAATTTTACAATTTGGATTTATTTTGTTATTAAAACTTAACAGCAAAATCATGAATTAATTAGATACCCCATCTGAATGTGGAAGTTTTTCAGATTGGCTGGAGGGGCACCCGATGCCGCTGCTAGTTTAGTATTAGCCTCAGTGAGTTCCCGTTGTAAGCGCAAAGCTACCTCAGTAGACCGAGCCACTTCTTGCTCCAACTCTTTGATGCGATTCTCGCGTTGTAAGCCATCGGGACCTCCAACTATCTGTAAAAACAACATTGATATAGCACCGATAAAATTTACTGCATCTTCAACTCTTTATCGACACATACCTCTAAAAGTTTTTTTTCGTGTTCGGCCTTTTCTTGTTCCAATTGTTCATTCTTCCTTTCAGTCTTTTTAAGCTTAAATGATAAAACTCTGCAGTTTTTGATTGTCTGCTCTAATTCTTTTCGGAGAGATGTGTACTCGTCCGCTTGGTCTTCTCTGGAATCAAGAACATATAGCTGTAAGCATAGACGAGCGTTTCTCAATCGTGAATGCATATCAAAACCACAAATATGACGTACCTGAAGTTGTCCTGCATTTCTTCAATTTCTTCTTCCAGGTCCCGTAATTCTTTTTTCATATCTTCATTCTCATCCATTAATTCTTCACAGAGAGTTTCCGCAGCCAAGAGTTTTGCTCGGAGCTGTTCTATTTGTCGTGCTTGTGCTTCTATGGATGGTCGCCCCTAGAGCATAATAAACGCAAATATTAATATTGATTACAAGTACTCGTAACATACACGTGGAGTGTACACATAAGTATAGACTATAAGCAAATATTACGCCGAAGATGGCCAAACATACTTATTTTCTAACTGTGATAAAGATGTGGTTAATGATTAAAGAATGCTTACTTCAAGTTCACATTCAATCTCTTTGACTCTTAATGTGAGATGTTTCTTTTCATCTCTGAGATCTTCGTTCTGTGATGTGAGTTCGTTGACTTTCTGTTGCAACTTCAGCACTTCCGAAGATCGTCCAATTGTGTATTTGTTTGCTGTATCAATGTTTGCTAATCTTCGTAGTAAAATATCACTTTTTTCTTTTTCAACACGTTCACAGCGTTTCCGTAGTGTATCTACTTCTTGCTTCAAGCTCTCTACTTGTTCCTGTAATAATTTAAACAAGAGCTAATATTTTTAAGGTCAACATATAAAATTATTCAATTTAAAAAGTATTTTCCACATTTTTTTTTTCCACGCTTTTCTTACGTATTGAAATTATTTTTATAGCACACTATTTGACCCGGAGCATATTCGCATATGTTCAGCATTGGCGGATATAAATCATTGCCTATGTAAAGCTCTAAATAATGGAACTACGCACTTGATATTCCTTGACATTTGCATCCACCAATGTGGTGTCTGTTGTAACAGTACCGATGGTACTGGTGTCGTCATCTGATTCCTCTTTGTCTCTCGTAGGTCCTCCTCTCACCGGAGGCTTCGAATTGGAATTTGTTGTTCGAGAACTTTTCACCTGAAAACCACGTACGCATAAATCGTCTGTTATGGGCTTTATGGCAAATTAAAAGGAAATACGAAAGTTTTCTATTGTTAATACAATCAATATATTTTCATCCTTAACGAACGAGAAGGAGTTAATTCAATTGGTGTTTTAATACGAATTTTAAAAGTCGTTATTAATACCAATTTGGGAACATAAATGTGCATAGATAATAGCAGTTCTTTAAGGTTAGTATGATTTCGATATTTGGGGGCATACGATCCTTCTATGTTTGGGGTTAATTCGTTCAAACCAGTTCCGTATTATTAGGTATGCAAGTTATACGAAATATACATTTTATTCACCTGCATCATAAAATTTACATCATCCTTAGTAGAAGTACGTTCTTCTTTAAGTTTAACAGTCTTTTCTTCCTCTTTGCTTCTAAATAAACTTCTTTTCTCCCTTTCTTTCTCTAAACTTGATTCCTTTTCAAAACTGTTTTGACTCTTCAGCAAATTCATCTGTGAATAATGGCGCGCGCAAACTCGTCTTTATTTAGAACGATTTAGGATCCAACTCGTGCGTCTAAATATAAAGTTAATACCTAATAGTGTATAATGTAATCCTACGCAGCTCAGAGCTGCGTACATAATTTTAAAAGGATTATAATTATGTAGCTACTCTAACAAGTTTATCTTTGGCTAATACGGGAACTATGTTTATATCGTGAATTGTTTCCATTCAACAGGGTTTTTTAACAAAAATTAAAACTGTACACGAAATCCATCTTATTAAACAAGGGGATCTCTTAAATGATCATAACTGGAAGAATATAATAGTGATAGATAATTAAATGTATAACTGGGATTTTAAAGTCTTTGTGTGATCTTAAGAATAGAGACATCAAATTAAGCTAAAAACCGGCTATAAAATCTGGAGTAACTAATTACAGAAGTATATTTATTACAAAATCCATCTTTATAATAAATTTCGAAACACAGGTAACAAACAAGACGGATACGAGTAAAATAAATACAAGATATAAAAATAAAACCACCTTGCATGTCACTCGGCTACACGAAATTAGACGCTGTTTTGTGGGTCAATGTATAAGTTTTTCAGAACACGCTTCTTAATTATACTGGTATTTTATATTTAAGCAATTGGACTGTGGAAACGTTGCAACTCGTACATTTTTACAAAGAGTTGTAGTTTTATTTATACCCATTTAAAATGAAAAATAATACTTTTTCAAAGAGCGTAAATTGTCATCAAGCCTTATGGCTTTACATTAAAAGTTGTCTTATTTCAAAGCTTTACGAGTAGTCACTTTTATTTCATTTACACTAGCTTTATTCGAAAGCCTTATTGCCTACTTCATATGAAATTGCTCATTTGTATTATTTAGTTATCCAACAACATAGATAAAGTAAATTCATTATTAGTGAAAATGTATGCATTTCCAAAGTTTAACTAATAGACAGAGACGTAGTAAACAGATTCTCAACGCCAGCAACATCAATATTTACTTAATATATGTTTCTGTCCATATATTCTAAATGATGTCAAGATGAGATAATAAATCAGTGGTTTTAATTAATTACAATGTTCCGGCTGCTGCCAATCATTAAATACAACGCTACGACCTTTCATGTTTATTTTAAGCGGCGGAATACAAACAAACCTGGATGAAAGCGCCACCAGACAGCTCTATAGGTTTGACCTACTTTATTTGATCATACTCCCTTTAGCAATGAGATATAAATTCGTTTTGGTCATGATTACAAGTACAAGAAAATTTTATACCTAACCGTTTTTGCTGAGATTATCGTCATAATCGGAACTTCTAGCCCTATCGTAAGAAAAACTGAAAATAAGATAGGTAGGAGAAAATCAGAATGACAATGTTCTCAAATTTTCGATACTAATTCAGAACATGAGGGAAACAGAAGAAAGTCAGGAATGTGCTCGTAACTGTACCTTCCGTACTCGTTCAGCAAGCGAATCATTTTTTGTTATGGTAACTTGTGATTGGCTAGGTGTTGATGGTGGTGGAGAGGGCGACGGTCGACGTAGCGTTACCGACTCTAAAACAATACATAGCATGTCAGAATCGTCAATTAGGCAAGTAATTATAACAGTCGTTCTTGCGGCATTCAGTTTCACTCGCACGTTTTCTTCGGCCTACCTCGCCGCCTTTTGATAATCAGAGCCACTCAGCAGTTGCCGGAGCCCAGATATCACTTGGCATACGGTAGGCATGTCCATTTCAATCGCACTTGAGTTTGGCGGCCTTTCGAGCTACGTCTGCAATTTGCCTGTAAGAGCCCAGACTTGTGTTCTCGACCTGAGTGCAATCTTATCCCAAGTACATTATTAAATATCCCCACACCATTGAACTTGAATTTGGTTTTCCCAGCTTCGATCACACATAGTAGGCTATAACAATAACATGTAAAAATTTGTAACGTTCTGTTTATCTATTTCTTAATAACTATTCCTTTTCAATTTTGTTGAGAAATACTTATTAAGAGAAAAGATGAATGTGAGTAATTTGTTATCCACAAAGAGTAGTATGTTTCAAAAACGACTGTTATCTACTTAGTAGGATGATCTAGGTTTAAGTGGGTACAAATAGGTGTGTTCTGCAAACGAATGAATGATTCAACAGACGTCTATTTACGATCTAAGTTGTACACACCTTGACCGGTGTCTATAGAGGGTAGTGGACCAGTGAGTCGCCTTTTGGGCAGTTTAAGATTTACGGTAACAGCGTTCGTGGATTCGGTCGCGTCGGCCCCCAAATCTGGCGTCGACGTCCACGATGCACTGGTTCTACTGAACCCTGCATCATAGATAAGTATTGTGTGAACAATTGAACTTATGCGTACGATGACATAAACAGGTAGGATGTGATGTTCTAACAAGTTGTGTATTATGCAGTTCTTATTTTCTAAATTTCTAATAATTTCAACATGTTGTTGGTAAATCCCTTCAACCCAAGTTTATATAGTCTACATAATTTGCGCAAAGTTAATTCATACCCTTGCGTTTGTTCCGCGATTTCAGAATCAGGAATTATAGTAACCTGGGTTCTAAAAAAAAAAGGAATATAAAGGATTCAATTTTATAATGAATGATTTGTTCCTTACCCGTGGAGAAGTCGTCCTTCTTTGGAGGGTCATAGGAGCTAAGATTAGTGATCGATGCCCATCCGCGGCCACCCTTCCCACCGTCTGCACCGTTATCTTCATCACGTCCTCTGTATTCAAATTATAGTAATTATCCCTTTACACATTACGCATAATACATTCAAAATTATGTGAAAAGTGTAAAGTGTTCATGCCATATTTATTTGCTGGCTTATTTTAAGTTTATATGTTTGACTATGTATAGGTACACAGAATATTTATTACATTTGCAGTTGTTCGTTTGTTATATTATCGCTCCTTTGATTTTGACCATTAATATAGCAAAACATTTCAAATATTCACTCACTGATTGTGTTATAGTTACTACCCAGTGAAATAAATTTATTATTTACGGATTTTAGCGCGGATTTGGTTTAATTTTTACATGTTTAAACTTCTCGACGATTCGATTACATTACACATTTCGTGGTTATGGGGCGGACTGAGTATTACGAGTACTATCCTTTAGCTAAGTTTCCATTTTCTTTTGAAATACTATCCCTTGTTCTATTTCTGACATCCGTTAACTAAGTTCGACAATAATGTCTGTGATTCCATTCGCATTGAGATCGGCGCATAGTCACTGTTTATTTTTGGAAATAAAATGGATGAGCGAAATATAAAGGGATTTCGCAGGCATTAATGCTATTTTTATAAAAGCATATTGTTATAAAAAACACGCTGTATCCAAAGCCACAACGGAAAATATGTACATGGGATTCATATGCTATTATAATTTTCAATGTTTTTTTTATACGTATAATCTTTCAAACATCTAGTAATGCATAATAGGTACTGAGTTATTGTATATCCATGGTTGTGACAATACACAGGATGTAAGTAACGAGATGTTTGTAGTGTAATTTCCGTGCTCACCTACTCGTGAAATGTTTACATATTGTAGTATGAAATATTATTTATATCTCTTCTCTCCTACGAAGCTGTAATGACTATGTTCAAACAGTAGGAATTGTTGCCTATTATGTGATTAAAAAATAGTGGAAACTTTTTATCGGTTTGTCATTGATTTAAAAATTAAGGACATACGCATTAGTACATTTGAGTAACAATGAGACGACCTGAAAATCGCACCATGTTTTAATCCTGTTTATAACTAACTCGAAATAAAAATGCTAATATAAATAATCTTTACTAATTAATATTAGTAATTAAAGGTGAAAGTTTGTGGGTATATGTAGATGGATGATGATGGATGTGATGTTTGTTACAAATTCACTCAAAAACGGCTCAAAAAATTTGATGAAATTTGGTCTAGTGATGGCTGAGAACCTGGATTAAAACATAGGCTACTTTTTATCCCAAGAAGATGTAGTGTTCACCTGGGATGACTCAGTAATAAACATATACATATATGCTAATCCTTAAAAAAATAATCGAAGGCACGGGACAGCTGAGGACAGGATTGCATATAAACATTTAGAACACGAAATAATGTGTGGCTTATGTGGACTGGACTCAAAAACTATCTGAACCCGGGTAAAACCGGGCCTGACCTACTTACTTACTTAATTACTTAGTCTTAACGTTGATAAGAATTAGCCTCGTTTTTCACCAATATTTCTGTAATTATACATAGTAAGCGTTTTCAAAATCGTTGCAAGTGACTAAAATACAACCTAAATTCAGTAACTCTTCACTGGAGATACACTGGAGCGCTGCCGCACAATGGTTCGGGCATTTACGTCGGAACACTTTACGCGTTCTTCGCCCTGTCCATATTTGTATTTATGGTGTTCGTATATGTTTACATGGGCGTAGCCACGGTGGGGCAGGGTGGGGCACTTGCCCCACCCTGGCTCTGGTTTCTAAGGTACCTACCAAACCAAATCCAAAAAAATAAATTACTAACAGCCGCTGCCAATAAACAAAACCCAATCCAAAATTTGCCGTTTTAGATTGACAGCTCAATCGTTTTTCTGATACTATATTGCCAATAATCAACCTCAGTAGTGAATATACTATGGCAACATGACAGGAGACCAATCGAAAAGTAGAAAACAATTGACAAAAAAACAGATTGACTTCAATCTAATTTTTTTCGATTGATTATTGGCATCGGCCGTAAGTAAGGTACTATCTATAGATAGATAGAAACCTCTAAATTGACTGATTAATAAATTAGCATATTTTTAGATGGATAATTTCGTGGTGTAGAAAGGTGAGCAATAAGACAATATTTTGGTCAATTCGAATTATACTCAACATATTATATCAACTGACTTTACATTACATAGAAATGTAAACTCTGACTGCGACCGAAAACGAAGCCGGGTGAAAGTTTAAGTGATTTTTAACACATCATCTACCAGCCAAAGGAAGTCCACTGCTGAACATAGGCCTCCTCCAATGATTTCCAGTGACCTGTTGTAGGCAGCCTGCATCCAGCGACGTCCCGTGACCTTTACCAGGTGTTCTGACCACCTTATAAGTGGACGTCCTACGCTGCGCTTTCCGCTACGTGGCCCCGTTTCGAGAACTTTTTGTCCCCATCGGCCATCAGTTTCTTCGCACTATGTGCCCCGCCACTGGGCTACTCCGGTCTCCTCATTTCAGATTCGATCTCGTAGGGAAACCTCAAGAATAGCCCTCTCCATAGCTCGTTGAGTGACTTTGAGCTTCCTAATAAGGCCCATAGTGAGAGACCGCGTCTCGGTGCCGTATGTCATCACTGGTGACACACAACTATCGGAGACTTTCGATTTAAGGCACTGAGGTATTTTGGACGACAAGACGTCGCGTAGTTTTCCCAACTCTATCCAACCGAGTTGGATCGGACGTTTGACCTCTCCCTAGAAGTTGTACCTGCCTAACTGGACCATTTGTCCTAAATTGACATATTCGTCTACAAATTCAAGAGTCGAGCCCCCAACTCCGATGGGGCTGGGCACAACATTCGACATGATCTTCGTTTTGTCTAAATTCATTTTAGCACCCTCCTGTTGGGAGACTCGGTTGAGGTCTTCGAGCATAGTGGTAAGGTATTCCAGCGATTCTGCTGAGACTACAATATCTTCGGCAAATCGAAGGTGTGTGATATACTCACCGTTGATGTTAATGCTAAATCCTTGCCACTGCAAGAGCTTGGAGGTGTTTTCCAGCGCGACAGTGAACAGTTTCGAAGATATGACATCTGGCTGTCGCTGTGGTGGAATAGCCATCGTGCTCTGATCTTGTACTCTAACCGACATGGTAGCGTTGTTGTATACATATACACATCGATGTACCGATAGTCGATGTGGGACCGCTGGAGAGACCGTAGCAAAGCCCAGGTTTCGATCGAATCAAAGGCTTTCTCATAGTTCACAAACGCTAAACAAAGTGGCAACTTATATTCCTCGATTTTTATTATAATTTGCCGAAGCTTATGGATGTGGTCTATGGGTACTAAAGCCTTTTCGGAAACTGGCTTGTTCGGGAGGCAGGAATTCATCAAACCTGCGTTCGAGACGATTTGTGATAACCCTCGAAAACAACTTATAGACATGACTCAGAAGCAAAATGGGTCTGTAGTTACTTAGCAAAGTGTTATCACCTTTTTTGAAAAACAGTACCACTATGCTCCTGTTCCATGCCTCTGGCGTTGAGCTCTCGAAGAGAACAGAACTGAAGGACTTTTAGTATCGCCGTTCCGCCCATTTTCAGAAGCCCTAAAGTGAATGCGTCCTCACCCGGTGCCTTGTTGTTCTTAAGTTGCTTGAGGACCATCTCAATCTCACACAGGCTAATGTCTGGTATATTATCGCTGTAGTGTCGGATCAACTGAGCTTTCGAGTCTTTGGCCGAGCTAACAGTAGGTTCGGCAACCGAGGTGTAAAGCTGTGCGTCGAACCTCTCGATCTCCCTTAATACCTCTGCCCTCGTTGACACTGCGCGGCCGCCTAATAGACAAGTCTCTTGCAAACACTTTGGAGCCTCCGTTCCACTCAGTTGTCTCTTTAATGCTCCCAGTATTGTGAGCATGGACATCGTGTCGCAAGGATTTCCAGATCAGTCTATTGAGCCGCCGGTATGCTCTACTTTCGGCCATAAGGTCAAGTGTACGGATCGAGAATTTTTGTGATCCATCTCTACAGCGAGGTCTAAATTACTTAAATCCCACCGAATGAATGCTTCTACGAAACCACTTTTTAACACGTTCACTGCTAGGTTTTCACTTAGACAATTAAAGCGATTTGCTAGTTGGAAGCTCTCGGGGTTTTGGATATGGGCGCGAGTAGGTTGGAGCGTAGACTTCATCTAGCGACCCCTTTCTAATCGGTCATTGATATTCAATGAAATATAGCGAAATCTCGGATGCCAGTCTACAAGGTGGACGGACGACCTGGTTAAAGTTGCAGAAAGCCGCTGGATGCAGGTCGCTTCCAACAGGTCCATGTGGAGATCCTTGCGGGAGGCCTTTGTTCAGCAGTGGACTTCCTGTGGCTGAGATGATGATGATGACGATTCAATGTGCCTCTAACCATTCGGTGATCACTACTAGTTTTTACCCTGTTGATCACAGAGACATCACTGAACATCCGTCTATTCGCCGTTAAGATGAAATCTATCTCGTTTCTCTTAGAACCGTCAGGACTCAACCAGGACATTTACTGTGAGGCCGCTTCTGGAAAAAAGGTATGAAAAATGGTTATAACCATAATATAATGGTAAGTTATTTCTGTTTGAAAAAAAAATGAAAATGGAAATCTTTAATAAAAAAAAACAAATTCTGTGGGAGGCAATTATCATTGCAGAAATATAGTGCATGCTAAGGCTTCAAAAATAACAAGGTGGTGATGTTAATTTGAAATAGGAATAATACCCATTTTTAGATAGGAGCATATAGATTTTTAGTTGTATTGAGTCTGAAGTCACTTAAAATGCCACCCGACTTCGATTTCGATAGCACACTTGATACATGGTGCTATAGTGTGTAACCTTTTTGTATGAAAAAATAACCGGGATGAGACAACAGGTATAGTTTGCTATTTAAATATTATTTTCCTATCTGCGGTAGCTCGTAATTGGCTATCTTTTGTATACATTTTGTTTAATATATGTTTGTTTGCTATTGATAGCTGTGAGCCACCCAAATAAAATAAAATAAAATAAAATAAAATAAAAATAAAATTTTAGATTTCTGCCCCACCCTGAGACCATGGCTGGCTACGCCCATGTATGTTTATATGTCATATCACATGTGTATCTATTTCATTTCAATTTGCAGTTCAGCTAAACAATTATTACCCAGTGTTTACTTCTTAAATATTTAACTTGGATTAAAAAATTAGGTACCACTTCAATTTTAGTATATTAGATGACTAGCGGCCCAGTCTGGGTTCACCCAGGTGCTTTACACTACACTTTTCGAGTCCAGTCCACATCAGACTCATATTATTTCGCGTAATGCTTTATGTTTAAACTCAATGATACTGTCGTCCATTATACTGTTTTTCTCGTTCCTGTTGGACCTCATACTGTCTCGTATCAATCCGTTCGATGACTCAAGGCATACAATCCCGTACTCTTATGTCCCATTTTATTAGTTCTATATTCTATCCCAAAACATCCCTTTGAGTATGAGAGAGTACCATATAGACGTATTAGTAATCCTTGCTTATCCCACAGGAATTACATTTACGGGATAAAAAGTCGTCTATGCGTTAATCCAGGTTGTCAACTACCTCCATATTACATTTCATCAAAATTAATCCAACCGTTTC
The DNA here is from genome assembly GCA_023078785.2 of Hyles euphorbiae. Classification (NCBI taxonomy): domain Eukaryota; kingdom Metazoa; phylum Arthropoda; class Insecta; order Lepidoptera; family Sphingidae; genus Hyles; species Hyles euphorbiae. The sequence goes on along the minus strand of CM041033.1, from coordinate 12,705,374 downwards.
AGCGTGAAGAAGTAACAAGCACACAGACTTTCACCTTTATTATATTAGGTAATCATTATAATATATTAATATTAGGTACATATTAATATTAGGTATAATATTATGGTAGGAGTAGAAAGTAGTATAGCAGGCTCAAGGGCGGTTGTGGGCATGGCAACCCGAAACCCAACGAAGTGGGAGTCTGTGCATGATCTTGTGCTGTGAAAATTTTAACTCTGCGATTTTATTATATTGATGATATTATGGCATTTGATATAATATTATCAGTCTATCGATCTCAATATAGATATATATTCGTCATAAGTACGTTTTGGGTTGTGGGCATGCCCATCGTGCCCACTATGGTGGATCCGTGCTTGAGTAGGCTTGACTAAAAAATTAAACTTCGTTGGTGCACTAAGATAATTACTTTTCTTTTTAAAGAAATATCCATCTTGCATGCTTATGTGTGTATATTCACGTTTATACAAATAAAAAATCTTTATCTTTAATTATACATTTCAAATTCACTAAACTTTTGTTTCCATGTTTAAGATTACTGCTGATACCTAGTCCCTTGTTATGATAGGGGTTTCCATGTCTTTAAAATAAATGAGGTGTACTCTTCTCCGTTAAACTGGTGAGTTTGAAGATCGTATAATATTTTAGGGACGGTTTATAGACTACTATTATTGACACAAAATAATGCCATGAACATTAGTTCAAGGCGGGAGTCAAATTTTCTGCTACCAAATGTGATTTCATGCGAAAATGCCATTCCATCAAAATATTATCATGAAAATGTGTTATACCAACTGATGTTCAAGTCTGATCCCCAATACAATATCGGCCGACGCGACGTGTTGAAAGTTGAAACTATTCAGATGTATTAAAGTTTATGGCGGATATAATCTGGAGATCTGTTTTTTATCCGAGATATTTGTATTGTGTTCATCGTGTAGACAGGTACGTACAACGAACACATGGAGGCGAGCATTACGTCAAACGTCAGTTCTACCGGGCGCAATACAAACAGTTCGCAAAAACGTACAAGAATTTGGAATTGTGCCATATATTTCTTTTTGTTCATAGATTGTGAATATGTAGTGTATTAAGATAATTTTCTAATTGTATAGTATCACCTGTGGCCGCAATGAGTTATGTTCTCTATCCTTGCGAATTGTGATGTTAGTAAACACGGAAATATTTCATTGCAATTTAATAGAGCCGTTCTATGCTATTTGGCATGATTATTAAGACCTGATTGTCGCTACAATACAGCTTAGTAATTGTATGTGATATATTGAGAATCAATATTTTTAAAGTAGTAGAAACTAATATTGCTTATAACTCTGTACTTCCGTAATAATATTTTAACATAATCGTTATGGTAGAGTCATTTAGCTCTTACAATTTCCGGGAACAAATTAGTTGGTCTATTTCAAAAATGTCATAAGTGATTACGGAATACGTTTTAACTCTATCACTGGATCGCTGTATCGGTTTAAAAAAGTAATTTGGTACTATACGGTATATATACTAAATAATATAACCAATCGTCCTATAACATCTAACTACATATTCTGATTAAATATGAGTATTACGACCTGTGCTCAATTATTGCTTTCATGATTTCGGTATAGATTCCTATTGTTATAATTTTAAAGATAATGTCCTTCCACATATTTCATATTATTGAAAATTGTGTAGACTCTTAGATCGGCAGAAACTGACCGTGACGATGGCGAGTTCCAAGTGGCAAGACTAGGCGTGGAGGCTGTGAAATCGTCTTCTTTCTTGCGGGCGCCGCCGTGCTCCTTGTAGTCGCGGAAGCAGCGCTTGCACCGCGTCGGCCATCGCACCTGCGGGTGGAAGCCCAGCGGGCACATCGGGTCGCCTTTCGCCAGGGGATACAAGTGATGCATTCTTACAACACTACACTCAAATGCACTTTTAAAATGTCAAAGTTTCACCTAAATGCCACAATACCAGTCAAGTACTACGATCACATTCCTCCTCTTTCACTCAATTTCATGTTGGCGTTTGGCAACGATTCCACCCGACGGCAAGAAAAACTAAAAACAACTACTCATACGCAAATGTTTATGGAATGAACTTTACGATTCTACTCTATAAATAATAATTTATTTAACCGGCAACGTGCTCCGCTCGTACGTCTGCACCCAACGCCAACAGTGGCAATAAAAATATCTCGCTGCTAGCACTGAACCGGGCGACCTAAATCGGCAGCTCTCGAGTCGTCGCTATCGCTCAGGCTTTCTAGGTGCGTAAATACTGGTCGGTCTGCATCCGTCTGTGGGGTTTAGTATTGCAGCGGCGGCGCGGTGCAGCGGAGCCGAACGCGGGTCAGTGGTGGGCGCAGAGGCCGCAGCGCGCGCGACCTGCACTAGGGATCTGAGCAAGAATGGGTTGCGATGGGAGAGGAGGGCGACGCAGGCGGCGCAGGCGGCGGAGGAGCCGGTGCTCCGGAGACTGGCGGCGGCGCGGGCAGCGAGCCAACACTCGATGCGCGCCTGCTGCGCCACTTATGCCCTATTACACCACACGCCGCAGAGCCGCTGCTCGCTGCTGGCCGCCCGTGCCCGCGTCTCACCGTCAATAAATATAAAACCGACTCGCTAATAAATTGCGTCAGGGAATATCCCACCGCGGTTTAGTTACAGCCGTGCATTAGCTTTTGGCTTAAGCTTTGTGTTCCGATTTCGCTGTTGTTGAATCGTCTCAGAATGTAACTATTAATGGTTTCAAAAAATTGATCAAAAAGTTATGAATTTATTAAAATATCTAAATGACATGTTGGTTAAAAACTGCACCGCCCATATTAAACTTGGCACGTAATCTTTATGAATGAGCGTTGACGTCAACGATTTTATTTTTAAAATTAATTCTGAATAATTTTATTTTTTCCTGCGATTATAAATAACAAACACATGTGTACTAAATTTCTTTAATTTCATAAACTAAATAGTATAAAAAAATATTTGTCTTAGAAAATATAAGTATAGTACAATAAAATATCTTAAACCTTTCATTTACTTATAATGTTTCAATTAAAATTATGTATAAAATAAATTCGATTTATTGTGGTGTCATAAACATGCGATTATACTCCTCATTATATACTTCTCTTAAGATTATTATTATTCGTATTTATGACGCAATAACATTGGATAATATTTTTCGTTGATTGTGCTAAAATAATATTTTTTGGCGATTGATTTCTGACATTGGAAATAATATTGTGTTAATATGATAATTTGAATGATGATGTTATTTGATCATGCTGATTCAACAGAAATCTCCTTGATTGAGTGGTTCATCTTCCTTCTTGTCGTAAACGAGAGTCTTGTAGATAACCTCTTCGAGGTGTAGCGCGTTCAGACCCTTGGGCTCAGCAACTTTAATCTTCACGTCTCCGGGATATAATATTTCTCCTTTATTTTTAGTACACCCCATCACTAGGGATTTTTGTAATTTATCGATGCATGGGATTTCTGAAACAATATCGCAAGTCACAATGTGTAAATTATATAATACGAGGAAAACTACAAAAGAAACTATGAATGAATTTCGATCTAACGACACCTAAAATAGAACCTAATCTTTGACGTAGTGCGAGTGATATATGGGAATGGTATTTCAGAGTATTTCAAAGCGCATTGCATTTTCTGATTCTGTGGAAATTGTTCGGAAAAATCTGTACGAGTTGGGCAATAATGCGGGCCACAAACAACTGTTAATTATAACATACAACGTCTGCTACTCAACAACGAAGTACTGCATACAAAGTACTTGTATGCATTTCAAATCACCGCATTTGAATAGGCGACCGCATAGCAACACAGCTGTAGAGACAGAATGGCTTGTTAATATTCACTCATATACTAGAGTCCTAGTTATAGATCATAGATGAAATACTCTATAGATATCCCAGTCTAATGAAAAATAAATTATGCAGAAGGCAGTTTACGCTTAAAATTAATAGTAAAGTACACTTAATAGAGCGAAATAAAAATATGAGGCTTGCGTAGTAAGTCATTAAGCAATGAATGATTAATAAGTGCAATGTGCAGACGATAAGATGCTACTCTTTTCAAACAAGATTTCGTTTCAATACGACGGTCTAATGTCTACTATACATATTCCCAATATTAGAAGAATTAGACATTCCCTGCCTACATCAACTGGAACTTCGCCAGAAGTTCGTCATTTTGTTGCTTTTCGCAGACGTGGGAGAGCCATTTACACCTTGTGTGATAAAAAAATGTGTATTTTTGTAAATAGAATTTCATTTTGATATAGAAATGTGTCACAATTCACTACACTAAACACCGGACTAAATAGTATTGAATAATGTATTTACATAATAACGAAGTATTTGCATGAGCCCTGGTTATTCGCTTCGTAATCGAATAGTTTCTATAAAACATGTGGAAAACGTATGCGTGCGACAACTGTACTGTGTAGGTCAGCTAATGATCGGGGTTACAACTGAATAACAATACAACGTGATAAATAATGACTCACTAAACATTAGCTAGTGGTATTGTAATTACTATATTTCTAGAACTTCGTGTGATTTTATAATTTAATAACACAGTTTTAATCTTATGTCTTTATGTGTCAGAAATTGTGAGGGATTTCTTATAAGCTTGGATTGAAAGATCTCTTTATAGCGAGAGTCTATCACGATGCTCTATGTATATTGCTAAGAGCGTATTTGTACATATAAATACAAAATTCAACCAAATGGCAAACTGACAAAACTTTATTCTTAAATTATCTACTTTTTTCTATATCAAATTAGAGAAACTATGTCGATTGGAAATATTTACTACCACGTATGTATACTCAAAGTTATTGTTATTTAAACAAACACATGATTTTCTAGAGATTACTATTTGCTAGAAGAGTTATTATGTTTCTTTCCCAAATACAATAAGTAAACAGACATCGCTTATCACCTTTAAATGACGGTGGCTTCATAACAAAGCGAGATAAGCAGAAAGTTAGTGATGTTCCCCAAAAAAAATAACCAAACATTGGTCTATTAATTAAAAAATAAGGTCAACTTTAATGTTTGTTTACTAGCTATTTCGCTTGATAACTGTTTTAATTATTTAATTTTATCGTTAATGCTGTACTTAGTACTTTCCAACCCTTTCCTTTGAGTTAGAAAGATTATCAAATATATTTCAATTCCGTGCATATCATACGTGAATAAGATATGTTGTCGGGAAAAAATAGCCTATGTGATAATCCAGAGTGCCAGCTACCTCCATACCAAATTTCATCGAAATTGGTCCAGTTGTTTGAGCGTGAAGAGGTAACAAACGCACAAACTTTCGCATTTACAATATCAGTAGGAAGTAGGATATATGTTGGAATGTATATATATATATATATATATATGTATATACAAAAACAATAAAGGATTGTTACATTATTTGTACACCTGAAGCTGCCTTAGCTTTCGTTCTTTCTCATATATCCATTCCAGATTGTCTGGCAGAAACTGCTTTGAACAGTAAGACCGTCACTTGTACATTTTTTCTGTTATATTCTCTAATTATAATTTAACTGATATGCAATAAAGTGTTAAACAAATAAATAAATGCCAGTGTATGATATGTACCTACAAAGTCACTTCTCAATAATTCTTTGTCTAAGTTTGTTGCACTTTATTGTTATCGTAGCATGAATTGTTTTCACCTGTGGTAATCAAGATTGACTGTGCCGTGCGAACAATGAATTTTGAAACTACTTTGTATCACACTTTCTGAAGTCTGACTGATAAAAATGGCTGTTCGCGAAAACATGTCAATTTGATCATCATCTCAACAACAAGAAGTCCACTGCTAAACACAGGCCTCCAACAAGGATCTCCACATCGATCTATTGGAAGCGGACTGCATCCTGCGACATCCTGCAACCTTCGCCAGGTCGTACGTCAATTTATTTCCTCGTAAAGAAACGCCAAGCAATTAAAAAATACTTGTGGAAGCAGGGATAGAAATTGATTTGAATTAATCATTACCTGACGTCACTACTCTCTTGATCGGTGTACCCATGGAAGCTTCGATGACTCGCACGTCACGAACCAGTTGTTGGAACTCGGCAGGAGTTAAAGAACAAACATGATCTGTCCCTTTCAATGATTTGTCCAAAGTTATGTGTTTCTCCAAAACCTGAAACGATTGTAATCGTATAAATATACCAAATAGTCATTTAAAAAGTAATATTTGTAAAAAAAACACCCAAGCTTAGTAACTATTTGTCAAAATTATCCTTCTATGAGGCACATTAACATAATCGTATTGAATAAGCTGATTCCATGTTGAATACTTATTAGGGGTTCATAGAAATTAACTTTATGACAATAATATTTTCATGCTAAAGTTTCATTCCTTTTCTTAGTTTTAATAATAAATTGGTTAATTTTCTAATGACTCAATTATGTAATCATCAGCTTAATTTGTTTGGATTCGTGGTTTTAAAGGCAAAGAAATTAGAAGATTTAATACGAAATTAATATGCCAATTAAAATAAGAGTCTTCTTACTTGTAATATTATCAATTATGATTCTATATGTTGCTATGCACACAAAATATGGACCTAGATAACACTCTTGAACCTGCGTTATCAATTGTATGACGAAACAATCAACGACACTTCAAATTTTATTTTGTTCAGTTATCTTTATTACTTCTATATATTTTTGTTCTGACAGAAAAACACTTAAAGCCATATCTTGTGGGGTGTGACTGGATATTTATGTTGTTATTCTATACTTTATCTAAACGACACACCCAAAACAAAGACATTCGCTCTTTGTATACAATCATGAATCAAACATGTTCGCTTATATGTATATATTGATTTGATACCGACATGTAGAAAAAAATAATTTGAGAAGAAAATTAAATTTAAATAAATATGGGATTTTTTAACGAAACACAATGATGATCAGGACATTAGAAAGAATTGAAACTAAAAATGAAATGCTCTTATTATTGTGGAATTTATAAAAAATCGAGGCTAATATATCCTAGTAAGGTCAGAATACATGAGTACATTTTAAAAGTATCGACCGTGTTTTTAAAGTAATTCGTACCTTTGCTCCTAAAGCGACAGCAGCCAAAGCAACAGCAGTGCCCAACTCTTGTCCAGAGTATCCCACAGGAACATCAAACGTGTTGTTGTAATCTTGTAGAACCGTTAAATTGCAGTCTTCGAAAGGTACAGGGTATGCTGATATACAATGCAGCAAACAAAATTGTTTATGTTCAGCAGAAATTATATCGTAAATAGTCTTCACAGCGCTCTTATCCACCATTCCAGTAGATATTATAAGCGGTATCTTTTTAGAAGCGGCATATTTCAAGAATAGCAAATTATTAGAGTCTCCAGAGCCAATTTTTATAAATGGAACTTTCAAGTTGACTAGAAAATCAAAAGATACCTGGAAACAAACAACAAGGTCATGTAGTACGATCCGCTGCCAAATTCAGTATTGGTATATTAACGTTATTTATAGCCAATTGAAATCTTGTTGAAACGATGTCCATGACTATCGTTTTAAATAAAATATCATGAAGACAACCAACGGTTTCAGTGTCACTCGTTCTTTATCAAACATCAGGTCATGACTCGGAATTAATGATTTGAATCATTATTTTTAACGATCTCATGTGTCCCAATTGGACATCCTATGTCACCTAATTTAACATTTACTAGTAACACATTTTGAACTTACCATATCCATAGCCGAAGCCGTAAAGGGGATACCAATTTCGTGCGCATATCTGAACAATTCCCGATACTGTGTGTCAGAAAATTCCAAATGTTTTTTATGGTCGCCATAGGTGTCGCCCCAAGAATTTGGGTTGTGGTATGGTTTCTCTAAATATTTCTTTGTGAATTTCTCTTTGAGACATGTTTTTTGAAACTTAACGCAACTGGCGCCGGCTTCCTGGAACATTAAGGTCATTACTATCAGTGAACATATGATCTCAGGGCAAAGACAATGTTATAATCCAGTTTTAATACAAAATTAACTTTGTTGACGTTCTACAAATACAATAACAAAGCCATCTGGCATGACTAAAAGTTGCATGACTGCATTTAATGTGGAGACCGTTGAAAACAGACACAGACCATCATAAGATATTGCAACACAAGGTCATATAGTGTGATAACAAGTTGTTTTCTTTGTGTTCAATTTGGACACAATTTCATAATCAAATATATTGAAAAGTATCACTTACCTTTGCAGCTTTTATTAACTTTTTGGCGATTTCGATATCACCCTGATGATTTTGTCCAACTTCCGCTATTATAAAACAGGGATTGTTGCCGCCAATTTTAATATCCTCGGTGATTTTGACTTCAACCATTTTTACGGTCGCTACATACGATCCATAAACACAAACAAACCGACTCTACGTAGAGACTGGGTGACTTGGAAATACACTGGCACTATGCAATAAAAGTTTATCGACCTCCCGTTCAAGATCAAATCGGATAAATAAGGTCAATACTCAATTGAACATTAAACGAGCAGCTCGTTGCGCGTCCGCCGCACTAGTGCGAGGTGACTCCGGCATCGCGCGCCGCCGCTTACCCACTCCGCATGATAATTGATAAAAACCGGTAGGTACAGTGAGCGGCTATGACCACACGACTGACGCCACACTCGCACCGATACACTCGCCACTCGCGAGCCGATGCTATGCAAGAACAACTAACAAAGAGATATTAAACACGTTTATTACACGTTCCAACGTTCCATCACAAAGGGCAACTTTAGTATACAAAATAAACACTCATCGTAAATTACCAAGTCTTTGTTTACAAAACATTATAAACTTTATTATTAATCTTATCGTTGTTAAATATTAAACATTACAAGCTGCCATTGAAACAATGTCTTTGGAGTCCTTAAATCTGTCGCTAATGGCTCTGTTGACTTTTGATTCGGTGGGTTTGCCGAGGAAGTTGGAGATGTATCGGCCCGCGTCTATGAGTTTGACTAGATCTACGTTGGTGTTGACGCCAAGCCCGTACAGGAAATAGACGAGGTCCTCGGTGGCGAGGTTGCCGCTCGCGCCGCGCGCATACGGACACCCGCCCAGCCCAGATATCGATGAGTCCACTGTTTTTATTCCAAACTGAAAAACAACTTGAGTTAAATATATCCTAATGACGTACATGATCGCAACTATTATTATTCACATGTGTGTTTATAATCTAGCTTATAACTTTTGGAATCGCTATGTTTATTTAAAAACCGAGTGAGCTATTTCAGATAAGAAAGCAGATAATATTTTATTGTTACCATGTAAATTATATATTTTATCAGCAATGCAATAACAACTGTTTACCTTCATAAGACTGTTCAATTCGTTAATAATAAAAACATTGCAGAATAACAGCACTAATTTCGGGACTTTTTTCATAAAATACAATTTACCATATAGAAATTGAGGAGGCATTTCTTTGTAAAGTAATAATCGTTCTTTTATCGGTTTACTGGAGTTGTTAATATTGTTGGTGTGTTGTGCTAAGTTATAGATTATGTTATTGAATTGTCGAAAATATTATTAGAGTAACCCGAGTAATCATATGGATTTAAAAAAAAAATATTCAGTGAAATATCTACTATCAAAATCTAATTAGAAAGCGAATCAAACAAACATTCCATTAAATGTTATTCTGTTTCAGTAGCTCTGTGCTCTATTTCTTATAACTTAAAAATCAATTGCGCTTTATTAAGCCTAAAGTCACTTGTACTAATAGACACATACCTCCAAGCCAGCTAATAGATTGGACAATCCCTGACCATAAGTGTCGTGGAAATGTAGGGCAAGTTGATCAGGTTTGGCCACAGAGAGGACTTCGGTCAAGAGGCGGCGCACTGACCCAGCCGTGCCCACGCCGATTGTATCGCCCAGAGAAACTTCGTAACAACCCATGGCGAACAGCTGCTCTGTTATCTAGTTTGAAAAATGATTTTATTATAACACGGACACATATTTTTTATATTGCTAGTATACAGTATGTATCGACCACGTATATAGGACGGAATAAAATAAATAATTGAAAAGACTGTTGGTAATGGACTTCATTAGGTTCTAATACCTATATCTTTTTAACTGGTGATGTAATAATTATGGTGTGGTTCGGTTTTTGGCACATTAAATAAATTATGACTTAGGGTTTCCTTACAATCTATATTTTTTTTAGTAATGGACACTGGGGCCCTTTGTCGTATGAGATGACTTCCAAATATTCAAATCGGATTTTTTACACATTTCTGCTACATATTTTTATATGATTAATGCCACCTTAGTTATAGGAACTCAATTGCTATATATAGACCCAGGGCCGGTTTTAGCAGTACCAGCGCCCTGGGCGAGATTTATACGGCGCCCCCTGGCTCCCATTGAAATGCATCAAAAAAAAAAAACAACGTTATTTTTTTTTAATAGATTGAACAATTATAGATTGTATCATATTGTTTAGTAATTTCTGAATTTTATTTTCGGAAAATGTTCATCTTTCATAGTATGGGACTTTTATGCCACGAAAATTAACGCATTCCTGAACATAGCCTTTACCCTTGTATACGAAAGTTATAGCACTGAACCGCGAAGGATCTGGTTGTTAGTATCCAGGATGAGGTTAAACAGCGCAGTAAAAAGGTCCACACCATTAAGTACCAGCGACTTTCACGCCTTGATGGAGATAAGGCCCTTCCATCGTGCTCCAGTTCTTGCCACATAACCCTGATTCGGGGGCAATTCTGGACAGGACATTCTCAAATAAAAGTATATTGCTAAATAAATCGTGGAAGTACGAGCGCCACCAGTCACCATTCCTTCACCGCGCCAACCTCAAATACCACACAAGGCGCCTCGGGAATCCTTGACAGTTGCGACATTTGGTAATATTGAATGTCACCTTTTCGATTTCACGATAGACTGCGGTGACTTCCGCGGTCACCAACTTCTCATACAGAGGAATAAGACACTTTTTGTCCTCTTCCTGAGAAATGCGTAAGGATGAGACCGCATTTAGTGGTTCAGAGCTTAGACTTCGTAAGGTTGTAGATTGCTGACTGAATCCCACCCCACATTCCCCACTTCTTTGGTCTCCATACTGTTTTCCAGTAGGGGGACCAAAGTATCGCGGAAACCCCGCCGAGTAGGTCCATCCAGCAACCGCCACTTTGTCCTTAGTGCTCGGTGCTCGGCCACTTTGGGTTACGGTGCTACCTTGATGAGATGTTCGGGAATCTTTTTGAAGAACGTATTCACAACAGCTAGATCTGACACGAATCAGGCTCTGAGCACATATCCTCCTATGCATTACGAATGCCAAACCTCGAAAGTCCCGGCATCTCTTGCCGAAGCTTGTACGTGGGAGTCGTCCGATCTATGACTCTTTACGGTTTCCCCGTTTGGGCCACCGTTTAGTTTTGTGTTTTCCTCCTGAGTTCGCCGCAGCGAGCGATAGCGCAGCGAATAATCAGTGTATTGGCCGGTTTCCTTCCCTGGGACATTGACGCCGAAGGTCTCTCGCCTCAGCCTAAAACTGGCGGGAGGAGACGTCTCGACGCGGGGAGCGACCGGCCTTTAGAGAGGTCGAGCCTGTATGGCACTTACTCCGCGCGGCCGCCATGGAGGCGTGGCGTATGTGGCTGGACAATCCCAGTACTGGTGCTTGGACCATCGCGGCGGTGCGTCCTGTCCTCGACCAATGGCTGAACAGGCATACGGTGTGATGACGTTCCGCCTGATGCAGGAACTATCGCGGCATGGTTGTTTCGGCAGATACCTGTGGAGAGTGGCGAAAAGGGAAGAATCCGCTATGTGTTACCATCGGGATAACTGTTCAGAGGACACAGCCCAGCACACTTACTTGGAGTGTCCAGCCTTGGAAGAGGAGTGTACAGCTCTTCACGCAGCCGCCGGAGTGGACCACTCGCTCTCAGCCGTAATTCCTTCCATGGTCGAGAGTACGAGGTCATGACAGGCCATGATTGCCGCAGAAGGAGAGCAGGGACCGGGATCATGAGCGGAACGATCCCGTCTGCTGCTAACAACCGAGAAGGCGGCGCCGGGTAAATGACAACGGCTTACTTGGCGTCCCCGCTCAGTGTTTAAGGGGTGTCAGCATTCTACCACAATATCTCCTGCTTGTTGTAAGAGGCGACTAATAGGAGACATCGGAGTCACTGGGCACACAAAGGAGTGCGTACGTCCGTGCGCTCATGTTAGGAGCAACTTTGAGATGGGCAGCAGAATGCGTGGTCTCGTATCTGTCGCGGATCACCGACCATGTACGTCAGAAGTAGGGAAAGTGGAGACATCTGCGCTCTTCCAAGTTGTGAGGAGCCAATGCGCCGGATGGCACGGCGAATCAACTAGGCGCTACTCGACCATCCACATCGCCTGCCGTCCGTAATGCGCGCGATAGCCACCGAGAGAATTTTAGGCGGTATGCCGGCAAAAGATCTTTTTAGATCTCGATGGAGACCCGGCCTGGCTGCAACATCCACGTATTCCAGGCTAAAACGCCGGAGACTCCGACACTCCTGTTCCGATTGTCGCCGGGGGTACCGGAAGAAAGGCTTAAGGAACTATAATCTCGTTAAAAAAATAGAGCAGATTGCACATAGTGTCATCAACAAGGGTCGAAAAGGCTTCCTCTCCGTCTCCGAGCAACTCACCTGCGGGGCGTAAGCGCTGATCAACTTGGCAACAATCCTCTCAATAATTACTATAACCCGCACAAGCCGGTCGCCCCGTTTGTCGACTTAAGAATATTCTCCCGGACGCTAGAAGACAACACTATGGCAATCCCGTTCCGGCCAGTAGAAGATCCATTGTAAATCAGCTTGTAGCCTTGCCTGATATTCCGAGACTTGCCATTATTCCAGCGCGATTCATAGAGAAACGCGACATGCAAATGTTCCGACGTAAGTGGTGCGGACGGCGCTGCAGTGTATATCCACTGGAGTGTTACTGAAATTAGTAGTCGCTCACAACGAATTTGAAAATGGTTGATTGTAGTATGACAAAAAAATTAGTTTCATCAACATTTTTTATTCTTACCATCGCTCGTTACGAAAAAAATCTATAATATTAATTTCAGCATATTTATTTTGAAGTGGTTCTTACAGTATTTAATAGATGGCGCGATTTTCACGGCCATCTTATTTATACTCAAAAATATGTAACTTGATTTGTAGTATTTGCTATTATTTAGGATTCCTGGTGAAATTAACAGCAGTGCTCCAACCGAAAAGTGGATTTCATTCTGACAGATTATGTATCTAGATTTAGGGATTTCAAATAAGTGAGACTTGCCCAACAAACAAGCAAATATAAGGGGCGCCTGCGGCGCCCCTCTTGGTCTGGCGCCCCTGGGCGGTCGCCCGTGCGCGCCCTACCCTAACGCCGGCCCTGTATAGACCACTTCCAAAGATTTCCAAGCAACGTGCTAGAAGCGGACAGCATCATAGGATTTCGTTTGTCCTTAATCATAGCGGACACTAACGCAAGCTGGCCTTCCAGCACTAAACTTGTTATTATGTGGTCTCGTAACTAAGTGATTTGGTATTTTATGCTTTCCACAAAGGAGGCTTAGAATTGAGGATAGGTACGCTAGACCAGATATCTATATTTTTAATACTACAGGCTCGGTGAACGAGTAAACAAATTGCATGTTGGTAAGCGATTACTGCCGCCTATGGACGTCTACAAAACTTAGATTTCATGATGATTTGCCAGCCATTATTAAAGGAGGAAAAAGGAAAAGAAAGTTTTTCTGTGAGATGGTGATAATGTATCCGTCAAGCTTCGCCATTTCTACTGTGTATGGTTAAAGAAAATTTCTTTAATTTTTGTTTTCACTGGCAGAAATTAGATATATGTATATCGCTGCAACTGCTTGGGGGGAAGCGGTTATGTCGGTCTGACAGATTGGTCGAATCAACGTTGAAAGATGATTCCGGAAAAGATGTTACCATCCAGGCAACCGTTGATTCGAGTCCGTGCTAAATTCCTACACCGGTAGGTATACCAAGCAAGAATCCCACGTAAGTCCCCTTCAGCGCATTGGATAAGCCCCGGGGTCCTAAGATAAAACGGAACTCGCCGGAATATAACCTGCGCAGTGCCGCGCATTTATTGACTCCTTCAGTGTCCACTGTCATCATGAAAACAAGGACATAAACTGTCGCCCATCTTGGTAGTCGCATTCATAGGCCTCGCGACTACCACTTCACTCACAGCATCACTTGCGCGCTTTGACCAACTTTCGCGATTTTTTTCGTTACTAGTCAGTACCCGAATTGCTTGTAACGACATCTTCGTATTCTGTTAATTTATGGGTCAAAAAATTCGTAGCACCTTAAAGCCAGTTAAAAACTACGCCACTGTTTGTAATTACTTACCTATTATGAATCGTAATTGCATTTCATGACGTCTTTCTTGGTAATAGTATTAAATAAGTATTACAAAATAGAATATGATTACAAATATGAAACTGACTTTATTTGTTACGCTTTTGCGCTTAAACTACTCAACTGATCGTCAATAAATTTCGCTTACCTTTGCTATGTTCTTCGGACTTATGGGACCATCATAAGGACAGCCTACAACACAAGAAACATATCCCCTGACCCTTAATCCATCTTTTATAGCCTGGTCAGCAACCTCTTTGAACCTTTTTATACCCTCTTCCACAGAGCAGTTTAAATTCTTTTGCGAAAATCCCTCTGACCCTGCTGGGAATATTGCTACTTCCTCTACATTGCATTGTTTCTGAAAATTAATTTAATATGAATAAGTGAGACTAACTCATATTTTAGGTGATTTTTTTTCTATGCTATGAGTCATAATTCTCAAGCAAAAATATTTACACTTTTTTATCTACAGCCTTTACAAACAAAAAGAAACAGTGCAACTCCAACAGAGACAATAAGATAACAATGATTATATCAGTTTAGTAAATTTTTCACACTAAGTAAATATTATTATAACAGATGAACTTGTAGTTTAAGATGTCACATTAAAAACTCTAATGAAATATTTATCATTAAATCTTAATAATATTTAAAATTATATATTATAGAAACTAATATTCTTACTGCTATTCCATAGCCCTTCAGGTTTGGAACCAATACAGGATAGTTCACTCCAGGCACTCTTGGTACCCCTTTCATCACATCAACTCCATCACTCATTTGTTTCACCCATTTAGGACTAACAAAGCTGTCAATATAAAAAATACAGTGAGGTAACTGCTCATTTTATTGTATTAAATAGTGATTTAATAGTAAAGTGTTACTACTTCACTTCTGGAAAGTACTTGATTTTTAAACATCCTTAAATTATGAACAATCATTGTTTCCAGCAATTAAATATGTATAAGAATAAATTATAAAATCAATGCACATCAAATACAGCAAATAGTTCTTTTAAATAAATTCTTCAAAAATGTATGACGAGAATATGAAATTTATTATGTTGTTTTAATATATTGTTATAACATTTTGTAAAAGTGGTTTATTAGGTACCTCGCAGATTCAACATTCTTAATACCAGCTGCCACAAGTTTGTTAATTAGTTCTATTTTAACATCAGTTGGCACAAATTTGGCCTCATTTTGTAAACCATCTCTTGGTCCCACTTCATAAATTCTTATTTCTGAGATACTTGAGCTCTGAAATACAAAGTGAAGTTATTAACATAATATGAATATTTATATCTAGCATAAACATAACTGATATAGGTAATAAATAATATTAGAATTGGTTTATATAGTGAGCAGTTATAAATCTTTGTATTCCGATAAGATACAATTAAGTAGGTATTTAGTATCTTTAAAATTAGAATTCTGTTGGTTTACTTTACTTACGAGATGTCGATATTTACAACTAAACCCTTTAACAATATTAGAAGTCAAAGTTTTCCTAAGAGAATTCATTATTAAAGCTTTATTATATAAGACACAGACAATTAATTAGCAGACTAATACGAATAAATAAAAGATTAAAGTATATCTACATTCTCTTATCAAATTTGAGTAAAGTGCTGAGGCAATTGTTTTGGTCGTGATAAGAAATGTCAAATCCACAAAAACCCATGCATTCGTTCAGAAATGTGCCATCTTGTAAGTAGAAATATGTTGTTCCTGGTAAATATTTAAGGTAAATTAAGCAGATGTCTTGATCTTACCAGAAACCTTCGAAATAATATTATCTTAACATAAATTAAAATTGCTTAAGTAATATATTTTATGACTGTAGTTAGTAATATGCTTAGTTACGTTTAGAATGTCATCCTTAACGTTTATGAACGAAGTTGAAATTGACATTAAAAGTTGATGTGTTAGATTAGTGATCTAAGTAATCTGTGGTTAGATTTCTACCGGTGGGAATAATATTTAGCGTGCAAAATAATACATTTTTCTACAAAAATGGGTTGAGTATATAAATAAATAGTAATGCAATATTATTTTTTTTACTCTATTTATTAATAAAACAAAACATTTCTTTTCAGCGGTTAACAGTGCCACGTCTTTCGTGTTATCATCAATTTTAACCCTGCTGATATTTTCTGGAATGCAAATGTACAAGCCCCTGTTGGTGAAATCGCCAATAACTATCATATTCGGAGGCTATCTCGGATCTGTGATGTTCATGTTCTTCGTTACTGTATCCTTTTAAAAGAGTAAATACGAAACGAAGTGTACTCAAATTAATTTAAAATTTTAGCATTCATAGCTACTTCACAGAGAGGCATGTAAATGCCTCATAAATTTTCCTCTTAATGGATTATATAGAAATATTGTTACTTCTCTATTAAGAGTTAGATTAAACCTAGTATTTGTATTTTAAGATTTAATATGAATCCAATAAGAATTTACAGATTCCTATGAAATAATAAACTCTCTCAAATTGTTTAGTGGTATGTTGATGAATGTCAATTTGGGTCTTTGTTCATTAGTTTAGGCTGCATGTTTACCTAATACCACAATATGCTGAAGTAAAATCCTGTGGAACATAAATTATACAAATTATTCTAGTACAGTTACAATTGAAATTCTAAAAGATAGATATATTTTATATATAATTCAATCATGATAATTATAGGAAAGTTTTATTAAAATTGGAGAAGTTCTCCAAAATTATAGTTAGGAGGAATATCTTTTACTAAAGAATATGATTTAACATTTTCACTGCAGATCTTATGTATTAAGGTTACTTTCTGACTACATGGTTAAGCTACACACACTACACATATATGATGTATTTCCTTGTATTTATGAAGCTCCAATACAGTGCTGCACCAGTATAGATTCATATTTTTGTGCTTTATACAATGTCTTAGGGATAGGCCTGCATACTCCTTCATTTGAAATTCAACAACTTATTTTTATATAATATGATTTAATGTACCTCTGCAATTTCTATTTCTCATGTGATATGTAATAACACTGCTTAAATGCACTGTTGTGTTTTGGATTGAAGGACATTGTGGCCAGAGCAACTACTGGGCTTGCTCATCTCGCCATTCACTGCAATAAAAAAAAAAAAAAATATAATCAATAAATGCCCCAACAGACACATAAATAGTCCTGATCCTATACTAAGATTGAGTTTAATGTCATGGGTCTCTTTATCTACAAAAGATTTTGAGCTCCACAATCACCCAGACCCAAACAAATACTAATGGTTCACACAAATATTTGTTTCACTATGAGAATCGAAACCCCGCCTCTCTTTTCACAGTCTCCACCAAATTATAAACTTATGTAGTATTATTTGTCATCAAGTTTTTCAATATTAATTTCTTTAACAGTATTTGACAGGCTGTTGGTAATCTAGAAGCAACACTGTTTGGAAAGAACTTCCAGTTGAAGCTGCCAGAAATAGTGCTGTCCATGGCCGTGTCCTTGATCGCTGCCGGCATGGTGCACAGAATCTGCTTCACTACATGGTAATAAATTTGACTCATTACTTTTTTTTCAAACTGATTATACGATAGCATACTGCATAGAATGGAACTTATTTCACATAGAATAATAAAGTGAAAAAATTACCTTACTGGTAGGTCTCTCATATGTGAGAGGCGGTCTGGGTGGGTACCACTGCATTGTTTATTTCTCCCGTCAAGCACCAGTGTAGAGACACTGTTGTGTTTCGGATTGAAGGACATTGTAGCCAGAGTAACTACTGGACATATTGAGACTTAACATCTTACGTCCGAGGACGGCTAGTGCATTGGAATGCCAAGCATTGCTTTGTGATTCGGTGTTGTTTGGTTCTGATACTGTTTATGAGCTGTCGTATCGCATACCGGTGAACGGCATGCTCGTCTCGCTATTCATTGGAATAAAATAAAATAAAAACCTTTTTTAGTCGAAAATTCTAGTAAAATTAAGTGTTGGCCCAAGACCTTTCAAATTGTTATATTGCTCATTGAAAAATCAAAATGCATAATTCTGACCTTATCTGAATAACATACAAGTACTGTGTTGTGGGTTTTAGAAACTTTGAAGGAATTTCGTATTCGAACACGAAACATACTTGTCGGATCACACAAACATTTGCCTCAGTTCCTGCTTCTAATCAACTGCGCCTTGGAGGCTGTTATGCAGATATCACAAGTACCGTACCTAAAAGGCAAAATCGTAACTCTGCTACCGAGTGACTGCCTCGGGGGTGTAGTTGGGCTATGGTGCGCTTGCAAAGCTGGGGTCTCGGGTGCGAATCCCAAGTCGGGGAAAGCGATATTGGATTTTTCTATTCATTCCCAGCTTGGAATCAGGAATTTGTGCCCAGTATGGTGATAGGCTCACCTCTTACCACATCGAGGGACGGAACATACTAGGCGAAATGTGGGTGTCCAGGTTCTTCTACCTACTCCTTCTGGGAAGAAGGCGTGAGTTTATGTATGTGTGTATGTATGTTGCTGAGCCTCCATTGTCTGTCTGTCACCAGGCTGCATCTCAAAAACCATGATACATAGTTAGAAAGCTGCTCAAGGGGGTATACAATGAACTTATTCTTTCGTATTTTTAGCTCAATATCAATAACGTTAATAGGTAGGCGCTTAAATTTTTCACAGAATATTAAGTTGTAAATCATATTTTTGTTTACTGTTAAAGTAACAGTCCATTTACATAAAATAATTTTCGTATAACAGTGGCATATGCCCTGGGTTTGAAGCAATGATTATAGAATAATTTATTCTTTAATAATAATTGGTTTGAAGTTTTGGACTCGCGACTTCCGGTTTGGCCGCCCGAACCTTCCGCAACTTGGACGTTGTAGGTTGCTCACTCATAATACTTATATCTTTTTATGACACTATCATTTTCAGCCTGTATCGACCAACTTTTAGGTATTATTATGCCTTATTTAATTTTGTCAAGTTCGTACTATCTTGGATAAATCACATGTAAGTATTTAACGACTGGCGTTGTACTAAGGTACGGTTACAAAGCTGAGGGCTCGGGTTCGAATCCCGGGTTGGGCAAAGTAATATTGGATTTTTCTATTGATTATCAGTCCAGAGTCAGGAATTTGTGCCCGATATGGCCATTGCCATCGCCACCTATCACATTGTGGGACGGAACATACAAGGCGAAATGTGGGTGTCCTGGCACTTCTGCCTACCCCTTCTGGGATATAGGCGTGAGTTTATGTATGTATTTAACGTCCGTATATTCTAACGCCATTCAAATAATAAGTTGCTCTTAACCGCGCAAGGCCCGCTCAGCCAGTACATTTAAGCGGCATTAACGTAGTTAAGCGTAACTTATATTTAAGTTGCGTTCCAGTATTCGGGCGTAAGTCTTACTCTGTGTATGTATATTATAATTGTATGTATTTTTTCTAATTTCAGTTTAATATTCTCCATCATAACAATCTACTACATGAACAAACTGTCGCAGAAGACTTACGCGGTGTTAGCGCCGCCGCCCGCGCCGGTGAAGACTCGCCGTCATAAATGAGTGAATCTATACAAAGTATACTTTTTTTACTTTATAATAAATTAGTTCTCTTTTTATTGTGTTTTTTTCTCAACATCTTATAATAGTATTTAAGGAAGCGTATTTTCTGAATGGATGTAAAAACAATAAATTGTCGTTTTGTGGAAACAATGCGGCTTTCTTGGGAGTCAAGGTCACGAGCAAGTGTTTTTAGATAATTCAATTAACAGGAACTAGATTTGCATTATTAGTGATAAAATTCGTTTCATTTACTTACATTACAATAAAATGAACTATCAAATAACTGATATTATTACCAAGAGTGCTTTAAAAGTTGATATAAACTAATAAAATAATACTTACATACCCAATCAAAAAATCTATCTGCCATAGGAAATAATAAATACTAACTAAATAATATAGGTACTTAAGTAATGTTCTATGATTCAACCTTAGATTCAACAATGTTTTGTTAGATTTAATTTCCATTAATGCTTAATCACAACCACCAACCTTTTTATGTTATAGGATGGTATGACCTAGAATTAATAAATAAATAGTAATTTATAAAAATCAAAATCGTTTATTGACATGTTATAATCGAAGACAATATAAACATACTTTTCTCTTAATATTTAAATAAAATTAACTTAAGAGTAAGTAGTTTACATTTTAATAAACAATCCATATTTACCGAACAATTAAATAAATAATCATCTGGTTATTAACAAAACAAACAATACTTTCCGTAACTATTTTTAAACTCAGAAAATAAAGATTTTTCATTTATTTTCCTAATGTTATATAGCACTAAATTTAAAAATACAACCTATAAGTAAAATTAATTTGTTCGGTTCTGTCTTTTGAACAAATATCACATTGTGTATAAAATAAATTCAATTTCCTGGACGTTTTGTCCTGTAGGACAAATCTTTTTTAATGTGAGTTTATGACACTTTTAATATCTTACAAAATCAGATCACGCCCTGTATCTTCGGTTAAATGTAAACCATTTTTCAATGTTAATTTTATAGTCTGAGTTTCTGCTCTTAAGTTATCAATGGAATGGACTTTGTTGAATTAACATATATTATACACTGAAACATAAAAAATAAAAGTAAGTATATGAAATCTATGTACTAAAGTACCATTTACCATCAAGTAATTAACAATGACAAATATGTCTACAAATAATAGATGGACATTCCAATTTCACTGCTAGGGTTTTCTAATGCTCTAAATTGCACAATGAACGAAAAATATATTTTCTTAGCTTATACATATTTAATAAATATTACACAAATTAACTATATGAAATAAAATGAAATTATAATGCCATTAAAGTTCTGGTAAGCAGAAAGTTATTGCAGTGTAAACTTTCTAATTACCTACCTACATCTACATAATTAATTAATGAATCTCATCTACACTTCACTCTCACCTTTGGATAAAATACTTTTAAAGTTGGTTCGAGAACATAATGACAGATCTAGAAGTTATATTGAAAGTATAATCTTCCCCTTGTTCATTCATTGTTATCATGAGTCAGACATATGATGTCATCATTGATATATTA
This sequence comes from Hyles euphorbiae, assembly GCA_023078785.2. Taxonomy (NCBI): domain Eukaryota; kingdom Metazoa; phylum Arthropoda; class Insecta; order Lepidoptera; family Sphingidae; genus Hyles; species Hyles euphorbiae. The sequence continues at coordinate 12,683,788 of CM041033.1, read as the reverse complement.
ACATGTGTATTGTCTCAAAGATATTATGTTCATTTCATCCAGCAGTTAATAAGAACCACCTACATGGAATGACTAAGTGTTTCTATAATTACATACTATGTATGCTACATTTAATCATTAGAAATTATACAATAACTCTTAAGTATAAAAAGTATTAAAACCATTTTAAAATTTAACAGTAAACTAAACACATTTTGTTTTACATTGCTATGAATTCAACATGTATTTAAAAGTTTATAATATAAAGTTATAAACTTTGGCACATAAATGTAAGAGTAAATAGTTTAACCAATTTGAGTATAAACTGAGTATGAAATAGGTATAGGATACAAAAGTGTAAACATCATTATAAATCTGAGGCAGTGGATGTTTGCATGCTAAAGGGAATTAGTATTCTCAAAATATTAAAATTTACAAGATTAAGGCTTTTAAAATCATTACATATATTTATATAATAGTCAAAAAGTGGATAGTAGACTACTGGATGAAAATGGTGTGTTTTTTCATAATTACACATCTAAGAAATGTTGCTACTGTAATTCATAAAAAATAATTTATGTTTTTCAACACTATCAAAGTATTCATACTGATTTATATCTGACCCTACGGTTTCATGTTTTTCCATATCTAAAATAAGATTGATTTAGCATCTGATATGATATGAGTTAATACCTAAATAAACCAATCTTATTTGAGCCAATAGCTAAAACTCAATTGATTTTCCATATCACAGATACATTCTAAAATGTAAGGCACAATTTTCACACATCAACACAGCTAGACCATTAGTTAAATGAGGGGAAAGTTGAAAATTTGTTATGAACATGACACTATTTGTTTACAAGTATGACTTGCAACTTTCTAATACAAGCTAGTGACGCTACAAATAAAGGCATATGAGCTAATTGTTAGTATGATTACATTGCACTTCATTTGAACTTGTTGAATTCAAATAGAATTGCAATAATAGAATATATCTAACAAATAATTTGTTAATAAATAATAATAATGAAAATACAGAAGTTAATTAAGACAGACTTCAAACAATAATCAGTATTACACCAGTGTTGCAAAGTATGAGGCTTGCCACATCAATCACATGCAATCATGTAATAGATAAAGTACTGGATCATAAATTTTTTACTCAAGTAATAAGCTACTTGTTTCGAATGTGCATGCTGTTATTTCTGACATAAGGATTTTGCAAGATTCTAGGTGTTGTTTCCATGACTCTAAGCAGTAACTCATCCAAATAATTTTCTAAATCTTTGTTTTTCTTTTTCTCCGATTCAACATCTTTTTGTAAACTACAAATCAGAACGATAAGATCTTCCCGTGATTTTCCATCAAATTGTTGCAAGATTGTCTTCGGTAAGTTATTGTATGCTGGATTTATTGTATCTTCCTCAACTATATTCTCCTCTCCTACAATAATGCGCTCTTCAAGTAACTTTTTAGGCTTGTTGCTGTTGCCAAACTTTTTGAAGAACTTCGGACTGGGCTTTTCTTTAAGTGAACTAGGACTGTCAAGCTTTTTGTTTCTCTCTAGGCTAGATGATTTTTCTCTATCAATAGCTAATTGACTGGTCGATTTTCTAGGCAGCAGCTTTTGAGACCATTCATCATTTGAATCCATCACTTGAGCAGGTACTTGCTGTGGTGAAAATGTATCAAGGCTAAGTCGGACTGGTTTCTGTGGTGCTGTTTTCTCAGGAATTGCTAAAGTGCTGCTGGTGGACCTTCTCAGGAATTCACCACCTCCTAAATTTTCAAGGGATGCATTTACTGGGGATGGAGTATATTTAAAGCTTCGAGGGGCATAGCTTGTTTGAACATTTAGTGAACTACCTGAGCTCTTGTGGGACAGATCATCAAAAGCAAACTCATCATCATCTTCACTAATGACTCCCGGATCTGCTTCACCTGGCAGTCTCTTGGGAGTTGAATGATCTGGTGTTGACAAAGCAGAACTTTTCAGATTGCCAACACTACCACTTAGGGACGATGAGTCACTTTTCTTATCTTTCTTGTTATTCAAATTAATCTTTGATCCAAGATTTTTAGCAAACTTTTTGATGCTTTTGCGTTTTTCGATACTGCCAATGCTCATGAGACTGCCGCCGACGTTTTGGGCGAGGCTTGACAGTGATGCCCTGTGTTTATCTTTCTTACTTAAGTCAGTAAGGCTTCCTTCCTTGACTGTGAATCCGATTTTTACTTCTAGCTCACCCCTGTCTTTGTCATTTTCTTTGCCTGCTTTTCCTTGCAGCTTGAACAATCTGTTCCTCGGCCGTTCATATACATCGAGGTCTTTTAACGGAATCGATACTTGACCTAGTAAATGATCTTTTACGAAATCTTCGTCGTATACTTTCAGCACGATCTCTGCAGTGTTTCCTTGTGAAGGTATACGTAGCTCGCACTCCTCCAGCCATTCTACATTTTGAGTAGCTTTGTGTTTGACGGAAGTTTGGAATTTTTCTTTGCCGAGGGCGATGGTAACAAAACAGTTATTTGTACCATTTTTACCTTTTATAAGAAGTCCACGAGCCCTTTGGACAGTAACTTGTACGTGAGTGGGATCCCACATCTTGAGGATAATAAATCACTGACACCTTTGTCGTTTTAAACAAATCATTTAATTTCTATCGAAAATAACGTAACAATGAGATGTCGGTCCTGACGATATCCGTCATTCGATGTTTTATAGAGACGTGCAAGCGCAAACGAAGGCATTATTGTAAATATCGATATTTTCTTAAATGAATTGAAGCTGGTTAAGTTATAAAATATACTAATCTCGTTTATTTTCACGCTCAATCTGAAATATTTATGCAATTCTGCCTTAACAATCAAGAGCATGTCTTGTCTGTTTTCAGTTAGGTAATTATCTTAAATCTGTTATCCTTACTTTATATGTTAATGTATTGATATCGATTTCTATTAAATAGAAATCATAGATGAATTATATATAGATTGTGACAGAAAGCCAAGCCAGGTGATAGTAGTGGTAATGTTAGTAAAAAGAATAATTGCGTCGTGTCTATGTGAGTATGATCGATTTTTTGTTTTATTGTGCGTATAGTTACAAATAACACAAAAGGGTATAAAAATAGTTTGAACATGAGGCAAATATTATTATTCTAAATTAAAATACTTATGGGAGCGAAGCGGAGACGTCTTACCGTTTTTTTCACACGTGTATACTGTAATGCATGTTAAGCCTTGTAACGTCCCTGGTTTAGTTTTGCATTACTTTTCTTTTACTTCCTCTTTGAGATTTAAAATGTTTCTAACATTTAAATTCTGATTAGATTTACAAACATCCTCATTTGTGAGGCTTCTTTTTTTGGTATGGATGTCTTTTGATAAATACAAGAAAATATGGAGTCAAATACCCTATTACTGTTAACACATATATTAATATGCTATTAAAGCAACATAAGATTTGCAATAGATAATAAAATATCGTCAATTTGCAGTATTTTTGACATATCGATAGCAAAATTATCGTATCGCCCACCACTAAATTTTTTGCTCATAGACAACACCGCATTCCACTACAGAGTATAGACTATGTGGAAAGGTCATAGACAGGCTGTTTACCTCAGTATAGGTATGATACCAATATGATACAGTACGATAAATGTATGTTTGGAATGTGGCGTCGTGATTCCAATAACTTTTGACTTGAGAAGAATTTGAATGGGACAAATAGCTTGACATATAAATTCAGAGAAAGGGATTTCAATTGATTTCAATGAAATAAGATACGCAGCAGTGGCGCAGCATGTGAAAAAAAAATATTACCAGCTTTATTTCTTGAAATTACCCAAATTCAAAAAATATTGCGAATACAGTACTTCATCATTAACTATAATTACCCATCGCCATAGCGTAACCTTTTCGGAGACAAACTATAAAAATATTTCCTTTCCAAATCATCATTACTATATTTTTTTTGTCTGTGTTAATAACACAACGGGCATTCTTGGCGCATTTACTTCTTGGTCTGTGGTGGCGTAGTCGGTTAAGCGCCACATGTAAAACGAAGGTGGAAACCATGGAAACGAATGGCCACGGGTTCGATCTCCGCACCGAGAGGAATGATTATTTCAACATGAACATTGCTTTCAGGTCTATGTTTGGGTTTGTTCTGGTTTTGTTTGTGAGACCAAAAGATCTCTCACAGTTCCTGATACCAACGACACAAGACTCGATCTTAGTGTGCGGTCAGGACTACGTATGTGACTGTTGGGTGTTATTTATTTATTTTATTTTGTGCTTCCTGTGGATTATTTGTATATTATTATACAATATTTGTTTAATATTGTTCTTATTTTTCTTAACTTCTTGTTCTAATAGTAGTTTTGTATCTTTATGAATTACGCACACACTATTTTGTATATAATTTATTTTAAACATTTTTTTCATTCTTCAATAGTGTTGTGTGCATGTGTTTGTATATTTATCCCATCCCGTCCCGTCTCATTTTTACTTAAGGCATGTTATCCAGCCCCATCACATCCTGTTGAGTATAAAACGTGGTAAATTTATCAGAACTCCTTCCTCATACCATGGGAACACTACATTTCTCGGGATAAAAAGTAGCCTAAGTGTTAATCCAGAGTGTCAGCTAGCTCCACACCAAACTTCGAAATTCTTTTAGCTGTTTCTGAGTTCATCGACTACAACCAGGGCCCCCGCTACCATATGTGCAAAGTGTGCAATGCACACGGGCGCCATCCTTAAGGGGCGCCTAAATTAAGGGCACAAAAAAAAGTTTTTCGAAGAAAAAAAAAACAAAAATAATCAATTCATATAATAAAATCGTAACCGGTCAATGTCGGTACATAGAAGATATATGGTACAGGTTCCCCAGAACAAATTTCATAATTGATTACTAACAAGTTGATTTTTCGTGAGTAGCTTCCTTTCGACTAGACGCCCAACTTTTTCCTTACAGTAACGTTGGGAAATGGTAGCTTAGTAGGGTAGCAAGGATTAAACATGTCGATTTGACGAATTTTTAAAATTTATTAATAACCGAATTTTTCTTTGTTAATTATCGAGATAATTATCTAAATAACGTGAAAAACTATTTGTCCTACAAAATATAAGGTTTTATCACAACAGTCCCCCCTCTCCAACATGTATCATAAACAAGGTCATGGAAAATAATTACTAACCAGCTGATTTTTTTTTTATTGGTTAACTAATATTTGTATAGTTTACTACCCACAATGTCCTACAAATTGTGTGGTATGTCATCTTGGTCCTACGCTCAAAAGTTGTCAATACCGCAAGACTTTTTTTTTATTAGTAACTGTAGGACAAATATATCACGTGATAGGTTAATATATTTTTCATCCAAATAAAACAATGTCCTACAAAAATAAAGGTATGTTATATTAGTCCTACAAAATTTGTAATTTTTGAGTATACAAAATAAAATGAAATATTCATTTATACTTACACTAGTACTCGTACACAACGACTTCGCTTATAATGACTAATCGGTTTTAACGACGATAATGTTTACTCAAGTTAGGTTTCATAGTATGGTACTGAGAAAATATCACCGTTTAGTGCGACCCCGGTTTAAGCGACCAACTGCTTATAGGCTTATAGCGACCAATAATTACGTCTAGTTAAACCACAGAATACTAACAGAAGTCAACCTTGTGTATGTACTTCACTTTTGTTGCCATACTACGCTCGGCGTCCGCGCAAAAGTTAAAACTCGCTCTCGCAGTGGTCTCGACTGGTTTGGAATATCATGTCGGTGAACGCTGTCTATGTGGGCGTTGATTAAGCGCGCTTTGTATGAAGCTTGACTTCTGTTAGTTTAGTATTCTGTGGTTAAAACGACGCGCAATGTTTTGTTTGCACAACCTATGCACCAATACCTCGGTGCCCCAAAGTTACCCCGCCCCGCGCGCTTCACCTCTCCTTATTAGTGCGTGAATCCATGCTTAGTGTTTGTCACTTAAGACAAGTTCTAAAAGGTCGACAAAATAGTTATTTCTGTAAAATACCTATTTCCAGCTCCGGTGCGAAACGCATCTAAATATATACCGGGTATATCAAGGATGCTACTGAATACGAAGCCGGATGGTAGTTTAAGTGACTACAAAAACAATGTAACTGTGTGTTGGCCGTCTGTATTTTTAGTCGTCTGTGGTCCACAGTAAACCATGCTGTGCGGATGCGTTTGTGAGCAAGGAAAGCAGTGTGCCTTAGCTACAATAGCAAAATATACAAAATATTTTTTTTAATTTCATGAATTTCAACTTTGTAACTGGAGGACTGGAATAACGTACCACGCAATTTGTAGGACAGTGTGGGTGGTAAACTATGCAAATGTTAGCTAAACAATAAAAAAAAATCAGCTGGTTAGTAATTATTTTTCATGACCTGATTTATCATACATGTTGGAGAGGGGGGACTGTTGTGATAAAACCTTATATTTTGTAGGACAAATATTTTTTTACGTTAATTAGATTATTACCTCGATAATTAACAAAAAAATAATCGGTTAGTAATAAATTTTTTTAATTCGTCAAGTCAACACATTTCATCCCTATTATCTTAGTTATAAACCACAATCGAGAATTTTCGTACAAGAATTACTTGGGCGTCTCATTGAGATGAAGCTATTCTCGAAAATTCAGCTTGATAGTAATTATTTTTACATTATGTATTAGTACTACATCTTTTGAGTGTAGGACCAAGATGACATACCACACAATTTGTAGGACATTGTGGGTAGTAAACTATACAAATATTAGTTAACCAATAAAAAAAAATCAGCTGGTTAGTAATTATTTTCCATGACCTTGTTTATGATACATGTTGGAGAGGGGGGACTGTTGTGATAAAACCTTATATTTTGTAGGACAAATAGTTTTTCACGTTATTTAGATAATTATCTCGATAATTAACAAAGAAAAATTCGGTTACTAATAAATTTTAAAAATTCGTCAAATCGACATGTTTTATCCTTGCTACCCTACTAAGCTACCATTTCCCAATGTTACTGTAAGGAAAAAGTTGGGCGTCTAGTCGAAAGGAAGCTACTCACGAGAAATCAACTTGTTAGTAATCAATTATGAAATTTGTTCTGGGGAACCTGTACTAATATGAGAATAACCTTAAGAGCTCCACTTAACATCCATCATCATCCACCCATCAGCCAAAGGAAGTCCACTGCTGAACTTAGGCCTCCCCCAATGATTTCCACAGAGACCTGTTGGAGGCAGCCTGCATCCAGCGATGTAACGCGACCTTTACCAGGTCGTCTGACCACCTTGTGGGTGGACGTCCCACGCTGCGCTTTCCGCTACGTGGCCTCCATTCGAGTACTTTCCGACCCCATCGCTCATCAGATCTCCGCGCTATGTGCCCTGCCCATTTCCACTTCAACTTGCTAATCCGCTGGGCTATGTCTGTTATTTTAGTTCTCCTACGGAGCTCCTCATTTCTGATTCGATCTCGTAGGGAAACCCCTAGCATAGCCCTCTCCATAGCTCGTTGAGTGACTTTGAGCTTCCTTATAAGACCCATAGTTAGAGGCCATGTCTCGGTGCCGTAAGTCATCACTGGCAACACACAACTATCGAAGACTTTCGATTTAAGGCACTGAGGTATTTTGGACGAGAGACGTCGCGTAGTTTCCCGGACGCTGCCCAACCGAGTTGGATTCGACGATTGACCTCTCTCTCGAAGTTGGACCTGCCTAACCGGACCACTTGTCCTAAATAGACATATTCGTCAATAACTTCAAGAGTCGAGCCACCAACACCGATGGGGGTGGGCACAACATGGACATTCGACATGATCTTCGTTCATTTTAAGACCCACCTGTTGGGAGACTCGATTGAGGTCTTCGAGCATAGTACTAAGGTCTTCCAGCGATTCTGCCAAGACTACAATATCGTCGGCAAACCGAAGGTGAGTGATATACTCGCCGTTGATGTTGATGCCGAATCCTTTCCACTGCAAGAGCTTGAAGGCATTTTCCAGCGCGGCAGTGAACAGTTTCGGAGATATGACATCTCTTGAATAGCCTTCGCACTTTGATCTTGTACTCGGACCAACATGGTGGCGTTATTGAATATACACTTCAACACTTCGATGTACCGATATTCGATATGGTACCCCTGGAGAGACTATAGCACAGCCCAAGTCTCGATCGAATCAAAGGTTTTCTCATAGTCCACAAATGCTAAACAAAGCGGCAAGTTATATTCCTAGGTTTTTTGTATAACTTGCCGAAGCGTATGGATATGGTCTATGGTACTAAAGCCTTTTCGGAAACCGGCTTGTTCGGGAGGCTGATAGTCATCAAACCTGCGTTCGAGACGATTTGTGATGATTCTCGAAAACAACTTATAGACATGGCTCAGGAGCGAGATGGGCCTGTAGTTCTTCAGAAAAGTGTTATCACCTTTTTTGAAGAACAAGACCACCACGCTCCTGCTCCATGCCTCCGGCGTTGAGCCCTCGAGAAGGACAGAATTGAAGAGCCTCTGAAGGACCTTCAGTATTGGCGTTCCGCCCGCTTTCAGAAGCTCTGGAGTTATTCCGTCCTCGCCCGGCGCCTTGTTGTTTCTAAGTTTCTTCAGGGCCATCTCAATCTTACACAGGCTGATGTCTGGGATATTCATCGCTAAAGTGTTGGATCAACTCGGCTCTCGGGTCTTCGCCCGAGCTAACAGCAGGTTGGGCAAACGAGGTGTAAAGCTGTCTATAGAACCTCTCGATCTCCCTTAAAACCTCTGCCTTCGTCGATACCACGCGGCCGTCGTCCGTCTTCAACCTAGACAACTGGCTTTGCCCAATAGACAAGTCTCTTGCAAACACTTTGGTGCCCCCGTTCCGCTCAATTGTCTCCTTAATGCTCACAGTACTGTGAGCACGGACATCGTATCGCAAGGACTTCCAGACCAGTCTATTGAGCCGCCATATGCTTCGGCGTCATCGGAAGACTGCAGCGCTAAAGATCAACGTTCGGCCATCAGGTCAAGAGTGTGGATCGAGAGTTTTTGTGGTCTTTCTCTACGGCGAGGTCTAAAATACTTAGATCCCACCGTATGGACAGCTTCTACCAAACCGCTGTTTAGCTCGTCCACTGCAAGGTTTTCTTCTAGACAATCAAAGCGATTTGTCAGCTCGAGTTGAGAGCTTTCGGGGGTTTGGATATGGGCCCGAGTAGGTGGGAGCGTAGATTTCATCAAGCGACGCCTTTCCGATTGGACATTGATATTCAGTGTGCCCCTAACCATTCGGTGATCAATGCCGGTTTTAACCCTGTTGATCACAGAGATATGAATTGAAATGAAAATATTTATTGAATCCATAAAATGTCATACACTATTTAGATTCAGTCATATTTTTTTTTCCACTACCACCCAGTTCACAAGGCTGTTTTCGCCAGAGAAGAACGGGCAAGAAACTCTAGTTGCTCTTTTCAAAAATATCTCTGAATATCCGTCTATTTGTCGTCAAATGAAATCTATCTCGTTTCTTGTAGAACCTTCAGGACTCAGCCAGGTCCATTTCCTGTGAGACAGCTTCTGGAAGAAAGAGTTCATCGCAGAGAGTCCCTCCTTCTCCAGAAAGTCGGCCAGCCTCTGACCCCTGGGGTTCCGTTGCCCATGTCCAAATTGCCCCACTTTCAACTCTGCATCGCTTCTTTTGCCCAACTTTGCGTTGAAGTCCCCCATAACAACATTGAAGTAGGTTTTGGAAGTATGTATGGCCCGACTTATGTCCTCATACATCTCCTCTACTTCTTCATCTGGGTGTGTCGAGTTCAGCGCGTATACCTGTATGACCTTCAACGAATATATTTTTGATATTCTGAGTATAAGGTATACTACCCTGCTCGACACACTTTCGATGGATACGATGTTGTTGATGAGAGACCTGTGGACGAGAATTCCAACACCTCCTCGGGTCTGTTGCTCGTCCCCCCGGTAGAAGAGCAGGTTACCAGACTTCAGAGTTATCGTATCCTCCCCGATTCATTGGACTTCCGATAACCCCAGAAGGTCCCAGTGTAACCTGCTCAATTCTTCTTCCAGTTCGACAATCTTCTCGTCTGTCCTCAATGTGTGTATGTTGTGTGTTACCAGGGCCAGTCGTCGTCGGGGGTGGTAGCCGGGGCCAACCCGGGAATTCTTAGCACCCCCTGCCCCACCGTAACCATGACGGCTACCATAGCCAGGAATAGTGAGGCTGGGACTGGGGGCCTGATCTCTATTTGTGTCGCCATTGTGGGGGTATTTGCCAATACTCGCCACGCTTGGCAGGCGGGTTGGCAAGCGCAGTTGGGGACTGGCGTTAATGAGGCTGCTAACCGTCATTAACCGGGGAAAGGAAATAGGATTTGTGGGTAGAGGATGTTATAGGAAAGGAAAGTATGGTCTGAGGGAGACTCCGCTTAACATCTTTACTTTATTTCAAGCACCTACCTACCATAAAAAAGAGAATTCAAAATGCCTTAAGGGGCGCCAAAATATTTTTTCGCACACAGGCGCCAGTAGCCCTTACGGGGGCCCTGACTACAACCGCATTGTTAAATAGATAAAAATTCTAAAAATTATTGTTGAGGGAGCAGACATCGATCGGATACAAATAAGAATGCCTATTTTACTATGAAACTTAGTATCGTTGCGAAGATTTTTGTGCCTCGATGAAACCTACAGTACAAAACAGCGTTGTTGATAAACAAAAGTTAATTATTTGTTGAGTGACGTATCATTTTATGGTAAATTGCGGCTGGCATTTTCATATATCTGCACCCATAAATTTAAAAAGGAATTTTATGGGCCGATCGAATAAAAAAATTATAATTTTTTAAATAGTTTTTTGTTGCTTTAGGAACAACTTAAAACACTTTTCAAAAAAGGGTGGATTGCCTCATTAATTACTTATGATAAAAATAGGTGTACCAGAATCTCATGGCATTTTGGGAAATTTAAATTTACGCATTGCAACACTGGGGTAATTGGATGAACATATTTTGATCCTTTTAATAATTGTAATTAATTATTATTTCAAATTGAGATGTTTTTTTAGTCCAACTTTGTAAATAAAGCACATAATGTAGTAAGTATTATATGAATATATATAGGTTATTTAAACATTAAAACGACTTCAAAATTATACTTTTAGATTAATAGCCAATTAAAATAGATAAAAATATATTTTTTCAATTTTAAACTATAGAAATAGGGTATATTTAAAAAATTTGAAATTTGGCATTGTCATTGGACGTGCAGGTAGATAATATACATACGTGTTACAGGATTTATAATAAAGAGGGAGCACTGGTACTTCCAAAACGTAGATAAAAATGGTGGTACCGAGCCACCAGTTTCGTTTTAATTGTTTCTTCTTATTAGTTCTCACTTAATCAAACAACTTTCAATTTATAAATTGTAAGTAGTTTGATTATGAGTCGGTTTAATTTAAATAATTATTAGATTCCAAAAATGTTATACGAAGGATGCAAGATTGTAAAATAAAAAAAGGATAATTTTATTTTCAGTCTTCTTTATATTATTAACACTTTAGTCAGAGCTTACTTCTAAATACTCTTCTTGTACATCTTCTGATAATGAATTTTAAGCAGTGTTGGTATCGGGATCAACGAAATATCGTTTTTACGGATAACCGATGCTATGAATGGGCATTCTCCTTTATTACATGTATGGATATTCTAATTTACGATTTATTGTCAGTAACTAACTTTATGTTTAGCTAAACAGCGGTTTAGTAGAAGCTGTCCATACGGTGGGATCTAAGTATTTTAGACCTCGCCGTAGAGATAGACCACAAAAACTCTCGATCCACACTCTTGACCTCATGGCCGAACGTCGATCTTTAGCGCTGCAGTCTTCCGTTGAAGCCGAAGCATATCGGCGGCTCAATAGACAGATCTGGAAGTTCTTGCGAAACGATGTTCGTGCTCACAATACTGTGAGCTTTAAGGAGACAATTGAGCGGAACGGAGCCTCCAAAGTGTTTGCAAGAGATTTGTCTATTGGGCAAAGCCAGTTGTCTAGGCTGAAGACGGAAGTCGGTCGCGTGGTATCGACGAGGGCAGAGGTATTAAGGGAGATCGAGAGGTTCTACGGACAGCTTTACACCTCGGTTGCCAAAAATGCTGTTAGCTCGGCCGAAGACCCGAGAGCCGAGTTGATCCGACACTTTAGCGATGATATCCCGGACATCAGCCTATGTGAGATTGAGATGGCCCTGAAGCAACTTAAAAACAACAAGGCGCCGGGCGAGGACGGAATAACTTCAGAGCTTCTGAAAGCGGGCGGAACGCCGATACTGAAAGTCCTTCAGAGGCTCTTCAATTCCGTTCTCCTTGAGGGCTCAACGCCAGAGGCATGGAGCAGGAGCGTGGTGGTACTGTTCTTCAAAAAAGGTGATAACACTTTGCTGAAGAATTACAGGCCAACTCGCTCCTGAGCCATGTCTATAAGTTGTTTTCGAGGGTCATCACAAATCGTCTCGAACGCAGGTTTGATGACTTCCAGCCTCCCGAACAAGCCGGTTTCCGAAAAGGCTTTAGTACCATAGACCACATCCATACGCTTCGGCAAGTTGTACAAAAAACCGAGGAATATAACTTGCCGCTTTGTTTAGTGTTTGTGGACTATGAGAAAGCCTTTGATTCGATCGAGACTTGGGCTACAGTCTCTCCAGCGGTGCCATATCGACTATCGGTACATCGAAGTGTTGAAGTGTATATACAACAACGCCACCATGTCGGTCCGAGTACAAGATCAGAGTACGAAGGCTATTCCACTACAGAGAGGCATGAGACAGGGAGATGCTCGAAGACCTCAATCGAGCCTCCCAACAGGTGGGTCTTAAAATGAACATGGACAAAACGAAGATCATGTCGAATGTCCATGTTATGCCCACCCCCATCGGTGTTGGGGGCTTGACTCTTGAAATTTTTGACGAATATGTCTATTTAGGACAAGTGGTCCGGTTAGGAAGGTCCAACTTCGAGAGAGAGGTCAATCGTCGAATCCAACTCGGTTGGGCAGCGTTCGGGAAACTACGCGACGTCTTCTCGTCCAAATACCTCAGTGCCTTAAACCGAAAGTCTTCGATAGTTGTGTGTTACCAGTGATGACTTACGGCACCGAGACGTGGCCTCTCACTATGGGCCTTATTAGGAAGCTCAAAGTCACTTAACGAGCTATGGAGAGGGCTATACTCAGGGTTTCTCTACGAGATCGAATCAGAAATGAGGAGATCCGTAGGAGAACTAAAATAACCGACATAGCCCACCGGATTAGCAAGTTGAAGTGGCAATGGGCAAGGTACATAGCGCGGAGATCTGATGACCGATGGGGTCGGAAAGTGCTCGAATGGAGGCCACGTAGCGGAAAGCGCAGCGTAGGACGTCCACCCACAAGATGGTCCGACGACCTGGTAAAGGTCGCGGGACGTCAATGGATGCAGGCTGCCTCCAACAGGTCTCTGTGGAAATCATTGGGGGAGGCCTATGTTCAGCAGTGGACTTCCTTTGGCTGATGGATGGATGGATGGAACTAACTTTATGTAAAAAACCTGAATTTATGCTACGGATTTAAGCCTGTTTTAATCGCCAACTGGTAGATATTGTGAATGATAACATAGCATGTTGTTTGACTGACACGAAATAGGAGTCGTTATCATGTTTTATTTTGAATTCCACTTAACCTACGATATCATGGCAGAAAATAATTATTAATGTTTGTAAAGTATAGATAGATGTCGAACGCCCACAAGGTAAACAAACAACCTGGCTAAGGCTGCAGGAAGTTAGGAACAGGTCCATGTAAAGATCCTTGGTGAAGACTTATATTCAGCAGTGAACTTCCTGCGGCTGAATTTATGATGATAACGGGTGGATAAGTGTATATTTTTATGAATTTTCAAAATAAATTAATATCAAATGTACGATTTTTTACCCTAATACTAGGGTAAATATTCTAAACGGGTATCAATGGTAATATTTTTTAATGCCTTGCGAATGTCCTAATATTTTGTCATTCATGGCGGTTCCTATCTGGAAATACGATTGGTAAATTACCTTTCGTATTATTATTTTGTATGTTCTGGCACTGTAATAAAGCTAATTTCTACTGTGCGTGTTGGTTATCCCGACCTATTCTTCTATACTTACGGCCTTATTCATAGATAGTTTATAAACGTGTTTTAGTTGTCCAATGTCCATTTAGGGATCCCTTTAAGGACGTAAATAATTACCGCCATGAAGGTTTTTTTTACATCATTTATGTTTTAATTAGTACGAAAAGTAATCCAGAGGAATTGACTTTTTCCTTTTTTTTTTCTTTTTTTTTTATAATAGCCTGGCATAGTGGCGGCATTGCACCTGATGGTAAGTGCCAATGCCGCCCAGGCAGAGTATCCATTGGCATCGGACGGTAGTCCCATGCCAATGGAAACAATTATGCCGGCCTGCTAAGGTGCCTCTTCACACTACGGCGGCTACGGCTTTTACTAAAAACGGATTTTAGATTTAGATCAATTTAAATTTACAAAGTATGTAAGCAAAAAATTATTTACGGGCCTTCAAATTTTATAAAGTGCATGAAAAATTTCCCAGAAAATGTAAAATAAAATATCGAATGTCGCCTCTTGGGAGTACAATCGGTGCTCGTGGGGTAGTGTTGTTTTATTTCGTTGGAACTCTATTGTGTATGATAATAAATATAATTGATGTATTGCCTTAATCCGCACCTACGACATAGCACGGACGAAAATCTTTTTTTGTTAATGAATTTTGCAAAAATCTGCATGTGTTTTTGGGAACCATCGTTTGTCTGATCACACACAGTCAATGAGAAAATTATTATACTATTTTTTACATCGTAGCCCGTAGGCGTTGTTGACTGGCTACTGACTACTATTTTAGCTTCATGTCAACCCGAACCGTAGTGCTTATTGCGCCTAGAAATATGTATTAGCATTAGCAATTGAGTATATTATAGTTTACTATTATAACAATACTAGCTGTCGGGCCCGGCTTCGCCCGGGTGCAGATAGTTTTTGAGTCCAATCCACATCAAGAACATATTATTTCGCGTGTCTACTAACTATATTTCCCGCGTGCCGTCGACTATATTTCCCTTCCGTAGGAGAGGACATCCCGTGCCAACAATTTGAATTTGAAAGAGTAGAAAATATGTATGACGGGGAATCAGACTGATTGCCTAAATCATCCGCCATCAGTTTATGTGAGTCGTCCATACATATGTATTGCCGGCGGTCTCCAGTAGTCTTTAGCAGCATAATAAACTCGTTGTTCTATTGCCATGATTAGTTTTAATGTTCCAACATAATTTAGAATTCAAAGTTACAGAGATTTTCCAGGATGAAAACAGATTTAAAGTCAACGGGTTCACACGAGTGCGATTCCGCCTTGCTTTCAAAATGGGATAACGTTTTCCTCTACTCTGTCAAAGTCATCCTTTCATTTTGAGACAAGTAAGCAGTGTTGCCGCGTGCGACTCCATTCGGGTGTTGCCCACTTTAAATCTTATTTTCCAAACACAAATCTATTTCCATCTACAAAGATCCAACAAGTCAACACTATTGCCATGTATCCAAACTAAATAAACCATCTCGCCCCGTCACGGCCATCCTGCATCTTCATACGTCCTCGTGTGAATCTTCTTGTTCTGTTGACACAGGAAAAACACACGCTTTAGCTACCAACTACACAAGTTGTAACTAAAGAGGGTCATTTTCTACTTTGTTCTCCGTATACTCATTAACCCGCATACTTTCACCAAGTCCATTTGTGCAACTCCTAATATCATAAACGAACACCCACTGCAATATTCGGGGTATCTTTCATTCCATTTTACGTGAAATAGCAAGCTTTTACAAATTTGCCACGTAGGCTGGATATTTAAAATTACACAGACAGATTATCAGAACAAATAATGACGCTATAATAATAAACACTTTTTCGCACATTAACACAAAATTCCAACAAATATTTATCACACAAACTTTGCCATACGGGTTATCACGCAGATTTGCTACACAGGTTTATCACACAAGTATACCACACAAGCTTACCACACAGGTTTCCCACAAAGTTTTGCCACACAAGTTTCCCACACAGTTTTACCACACAGTTTTGCCACACAGGTTCGCCACAAAGGCAGCACACAGCTTTTCCACACAGTTTTGCCACACAGGTTTGCCACAAAGGCTTCCACACAGGTTTGCCACAAAGGCTTGCCACATAGGCTTACCACACCAGTTTGACACACATGTTTGCCACTCCGATTTGCCACATAGGCTTGCCACACAGGCTTGCCACACAGGCTGGCCACACAGGCTTGTTACACGGAGGTGACACACAGGTTTGTCTCATGGAGTGGACACATTTTACTCAATATGTTTCTTTCACAAACGCATCACACAGATTTTAAATACAATGAGAAGCAGCCACGCACATCACGCAGCCACGCACATCTTACACACATTCAAACGAGAGCATCACACAGGTACATATTGCAAACTGGGAATTATGCACACGCCAATCACTAAGTATTACTTATTGCCAATTACTTATCACATATAATATTAGCGTCGAGTAGATCCCGTATTTTACGGCGCACAACCTTACGTTCATCCGTACTTAGTTTACATGGTCAACGTTGTACAACTAGGTTTGGGTCTGCGAACTTAAACTCAAACTGAATCGTCGTAACTCTACTGGTTGATGTACCGTCTACATTGAAAACCCTGTTCGTAACAAATCGCGTCCAATCATAAGATCGTGCGATAATCGTATAATATCACCAGCCACGACGTGAAATAATAATGACAATTGCTGAAGTTTAGTCAACATTAGAACCACCGATTCCTACAAGTGTCATCCCGCTGTTTTGTTGTTTATCGTGAAATCTCTTTACGTTACTTTCTTTTATTAGAAAACGCTCTAAATCAGAATCGAAACAAAATGAAAACTGCTCACCGGATGCAATATGTCCAGCCTCTCTGCAGTAATAGCATGTGGGTGGCACTTTCGGATTAGGCTGTTACTGACGAACCTCGCTTTTTAATCGTTGCGCTGCCCCCGCCGATAAAACTGTAAACTAACAAGACATGTTAGGGACTACGTCTCAATTTGAGCTTGATCTGAAATCCGCTGCAAAGTGGCCCAGCTTCCCGCAGTTGTTACATTCTCTAGGGCTGTTCAATCTTGGCCTCTTAGCTTCGGAGGTGCTGATTTTCTTGGTTGACTAAATCCCTCTTTCAATAACTATGAGCCGTTACTTCTTGTTGCAGCTTCACGCGAGTACTTAAATCATTTGTAAAAGCACGTGCTTGTAGTCGAGGTTTAATCTTTGCGACTTGAGATAGCGTTACAGCAATAGCAATTCGTTAAATAGACATAGTGCTGCACTGATTCATGAACGCGTTCATTATACGGCTTGAATATGCTGCCTGACATTCTCCGTCTTTTGTTTTTCCAGTCAAAATTCTATACGTTATAGCTGCAGGAGTCTCAACTATATAAACCGAGCCAAAACTAGCTCTATCAGATGAAGCCATGTGATTCCGCAAAACTATGTTGTGAGAGCCATGTTGCAAGTTGTACCTTTTAAGGCTTTGCTTATCTCTAAAATCAGTTCATTTCCGATTACGATTTTTCTTCCATACACTAGCATCTCTCAACAGGCCCGTGCATCGCAGTCCGTTAAGTCTGAATTGTACTCAATCAATGTTATTAGTTTGTCTTTACACATAGTAGGTTTCTTTTTGAAGCCGTAATCTCCGTATATGGTACCTACGTTGTTGTAAATCCAAGTGCATCTGCCACCGGTCTTAGTCGACAAATATTTGTAAAATTGTCATTCTGACCTGTACCATGCTGCTGTGGGCGTTGTTGTGATCCCACTTCTGATGACGGGGAATCAGACTGATTGCCTAAATCATCCGCCATCAGTTTATGTGAGTCGTCCATACATATGTATTGCCGGCGGTCTCCAGTAGTCTTTAGCAGCATAATAAACTCGTTGTTCTATTGCCATGATTAGTTTTAATGTTCCAACATAATTTAGAATTCAAAGTTACAGAGATTTTCCAGGATGAAAACAGATTTAAAGTCAACGGGTTCACACGAGTGCGATTCCGCCTTGCTTTCAAAATGGGATAACGTTTTCCTCTACTCTGTCAAAGTCATCCTTTCATTTTGAGACAAGTAAGCAGTGTTGCCGCGTGCGACTCCATTCGGGTGTTGCCCACTTTAAATCTTATTTTCCAAACACAAATCTATTTCCATCTACAAAGATCCAACAAGTCAACACTATTGCCATGTATCCAAACTAAATAAACCATCTCGCCCCGTCATGTATATTTGGTTTCCTGACTCATCCCACGGGAACACTACATTTTTCGGGATAAAAAGTAGCCTATGTGTTAATCCAGGGTGTCAGCTATCACTATACCAAATTTCATCAAAATCTGTTGAGCCGTTTTTTCATGAAAGAGTAACAAACATCCATACATACATACATACAAACTTTCACCTTTATAATATTAGTAAGGATTTAATGTCATGCCGGAACGCTTTTTCTATTTCCTTTTAGCTAGCCTTTTAGTGTTGTCGTTCTTTTGAAAGAGTCAAAGCTATTCCGCAGGCAGTGCCTGTTTCATTTTTTTTATCATTCATAAAATTATCGCCCTGTTTTCAGAAGCAAATAATATGTGGGAATAGTATAAATCATGAGTAAAAAATACTACAAGTCAAGTTAACAATAAAACTAAGGAAGCACTATTTCATGTTCTTGCGAAATACTTAAATATTTGCTGAAAAAAAACCACCATTCCACATAATTAATTGGTGGTTTGTTTTTTTTCTACTAATTGAGGCTGTGTAGCAAAAAATATAACTAGTCTGGTTACTGATTTTATTAATGAAATGTTTTCAACAACTCTGTTAACATGTCGCACGTTTTACCGTTTGAAACTAGGGCGATGGGATTAAAATCCTCGTGGAAACAACGAGAATTTTACATTGGTTATTACGATTAACTTTGCGGGAGAATTAAGCAATGTAAATTTATAAATAGCTACGCACGATAAAATTAAAATTTACATCCTCTATTTTGGAATTATACAACAATATTAAAAGTATTATAAATTGAACCAGTATCGCATTCATATCGAATAATTAGAGATTGCTGGAAGTCGTTTCACAGCTTCTGGCCTTCAGGCTTTGGACTTATAATATGATGTAAGAAGATTACTTTTAGTTAATGTAAAATATAGTAATAAAAATAATCACCATTTAGGCCGTTTTAGCCAGTACTTCTGTAGGGAATGTGTTATCCCAACTAAGCATTACAACTATCCCTAATTATATAGCTACAGTAACTATGAATAATCGGTAAACAATGCAAACTTTTATTATATAGTTCCAGTGTTTCTTTTTAATTAAAATGTTTGTAAAATTCAGATAAACAAGTGCACTTCGTAATGAGCGATGGCATTATTCAAATTTCTAATGCTCTTTTCGTCTAGACGTGCAGCAGAAATAAAACATGAAGCGACAGATTTCACAAACACTTTATTTTACAATGTCAAATAAAAGTACTGAAGAAAACTGTTTTTGTTTGCCTCTTTGGGGCATAGTCTTTCATCAGTAATCAGAATGCTATAAATTAAATTAGTACTTTGAAAAATTAATACCTAGTCACACTTGGTAGATTAGTTAGATATTGAACATACATTAATTGAACACGTCTTTATATTTAGACGTATTAAACATCGGTGATCTGCCTTTATTCTTTAGAAAGGATTTTTATGAATTTCATGTGATCAAAATCATCGCACAGTATTAAGGCAAATCGGGACCTTGTCACTAAAATTAGCTATTAAGATATTTCAAATGCTATCAGACTCATACCACGAGGCAAGTCTCCCGGTCACAAAAGCCTCGGTATTGAGCTCCTTCGTTATGCAGGACTTAATTTACCGAGAGTACTGGCAATATTTTACTCTTTTTGCCCCAGTCACGCTTATATGCCTATGCCTACATAGAGATGAGGACAAAATGTATGGTTACATAAAATGGTAGTAAAAATAACAATAGACCTATATCATTAACAGCTGTTATTTCAAGTGTTTGATAGTTTGTTTAACACACAGTTAAATAAATAAATAATACTTCACGACAGTTAATTTGATTTTGGAGCAGGTTTATCAACCGATAGTTGTGTGTGTTAAGCAAGCACCTGTCCTGGCACATTTGATTACCTCTTTTGGGAAAAAGGTGTGAGTTCATGTATGTACATATGTAGCTTTACTAACATTATATCATAAGTTTGTGTTATATGAACATAAATGAGTTTCTGTAACTTTAGTAATCAATAATTGAAACGTATGATTTTTTTACTTTAAATAAAATTAA
The DNA here is from genome assembly GCA_023078785.2 of Hyles euphorbiae. Lineage (NCBI taxonomy): Eukaryota > Metazoa > Arthropoda > Insecta > Lepidoptera > Sphingidae > Hyles > Hyles euphorbiae. The sequence continues at coordinate 12,663,312 of CM041033.1, read as the reverse complement.
AAAGAAAGAGATAAGTGCCTTGTTTTTTCAGAAAATAGTTTTAAGCACACATCTATTGATACAATATTCTGTATCAGCCCATATACGTCCCACTGCAGGGCACGGGCCTCCTCTACAATCGAGAGTACGATTGAGAGTGGTTAGGCCATATAGTCCACCACGCTGGCCTAGTGCGGGTTGGCGGACTTACATACCATAGAAATTTTTATAAATCGCTATGGTATGCTGGTTTCCTCACGATGTTTTCCTTCACCGTTTTAGTGCGTGGTGAATGACTATCAATACACACATGACTCCGAAAAGTCAGAGGTGTGCCCTGGTATTCGAACCCGCGACCACCGTGAACATGTTGGTAGTCGCGTCTAGTCCGTTTACCAACAGGCCACCACGCACTTTTTATACAATATGAGTGTGTGAAATTTTGTGATTACAATACATTTATTAAAACTCGCTCCGCGTTTTATTTTGTCATCAGGTACATTAGTTACGGTTCTACGGGTCACCACTTACTGAATATTTTAACAGATCATTCGAGCGCGATTTTGTGTTGGTTCACTGTACATTTACACGGATGGAGTACCGGCAGCAATTTGTTTTGAGTGTAAACACCGCTTCAAACTTTTGGGTTTCGTTTATTATAACTTATGTTGCTCGGCAGTAAACGTTTTAAAGTAAAGATTGTCAAAGGATTTAAGTGAAGCTAAATGAAAGAGGTGTTTTAATGTTTTGATTTAACATGAGACTACATTTTATTTTAATTTATTCATATTTATATTACCATAATACTTGTATCTTATGCTGTTGTCCGGATTGAGGACTTATTACAAATAAGTGTTTCACATTCGTTGAGACAAGGTTGTGAATGACGTTTTAAATACGAGTCGTGTTATTGTGTGTAAACACAGGTGCATACTACGACTATATATTATAATTAAATGTCACTTGTAATTTATAAAGCATAGTCGTTTATTGCTGATATATATCGGTCTCAATGGTAAAATAATATTTAGAATGATATACACATGTACACAGTAACAAAAGTTATAGTTCACTTGTTCAACAAAGTTTTTACAAATAATAACTATCATAATGGCAAAACGTTTTTTAAAATATTTCAGTTCAGTTCAGTTTTTGTAAGATGGCAAACAGTGCCGATGACGACAATTCTGCCAATGTCAAATGTGCGATGACAACTCGTGTGTTTTGATAGAGTGAATTTAGCTGTAAATTCCAGTGTTCGTTTGTCTTAACTGTTGTTATTGTATCGACACTAAACTAAATGTATTAGTTAGCACCAATGTAATTAGAACATTTAATTACAAGTAAACTGAAACAAAGGACACACACATATATATTATACGGTAAAGTAAGTAAATAAAAATCTGAATTTGCAATAAAATAAAGAGAAATATAAATATTAAATATATTATTAAAATCTTTGGATAAAATGTTTCTAAAATAATTAAAATCAATATCGCATAAAGTACCTAATTTGTATTCCACCCTAAACATTTCTGACGTTACAGGCTAACATTTCACAGTCTGATGGCATTAATCCGTATAAAGAATAACATTGCTTCGAGAAGTTCAGGAGAAAATTGGGTCAACAGAAAGGGAACATTAAAGGGAGCGGGAATATTTAGAGCTACCATATTTGTGTATAGATCGTGTGCTGGATTGTTCCTAGGGCACATGAAGAATATGTGCTCTAGGGTACCCTCATCTAACCCACATTCACATAAAGATGAATCCCGAACCCGAATTTTATTCAGAAACACAGGAGATGAGCAGTGACCAATACGAATTCGGCAAATAGTTGATATAATTGCCTTTGATACTTTTTTACATTTAAAGAACCAGGGCTTAGGTGGAATATTTGATTGAATAGCATAATAGTGTTTACCTACCCGTTTCGAGGAGTTGTTCCACTGAGTCTGCCATGAACTCATCAGAGACCTATGGGAAATGTTCGCTAAATCGTAAGAGTGATTTTTAAAATGTTTTAAGTCAGCCAATTCTGAAGAAATCGCATTTTTGGCCAATCTATCTGCACACTCATTTCCAAGTATACCACAGTGACTTGGGATCCAGGCTAACTGTACTATTTTGCCTATCTGAGCACAAGAAAATAAACACTCCTTGATTCGAAGCAGAATGGAACTATGCAATTTAGTTTTGAATGGGTTCTGAATTAAAGCTTTAAGAGAACTCAATGAGTCTGTGAATATTATGGCCTGAAATATGTTATGAGTTTTAATGTAGAGGCAAGCTTCCAAAATGGCAATGCATTCTCCAGTAAACACTGAGGTCTCTTTAGGACATTTAAATTGTAGTATGATTTTAGAGTTTTGGTAGTATACCGCAACACCGGTATAATCTGTGTAGGAAAATTTTGATGCATCTGTATAAAATTTATGGTAATTAGACCAATGTTCTCCAACTAGGGCATTAAAAGTAGAATCTGCAGAAACTGATTCTTTATGGATCCCAATGTCGAAGAGGATAGCGGGTCTGAAACATAGAATTTCGAATTCGCAATTGAAAATTGGAAGTATATGCGATATCATTACTGGACTCTCTAAATTTTTGAAAGACTGGTAAGCCTGAAGATATAGTGGTTTTTCTTTATGTGTCCAGTAACTAGATGTACTGCAAGCAAGGTCTAATTTGGCAATTTTTCTGAACAGGGGATGGAGACTTTTGCTGCAGATTTTGCTCCAGAACCGAGTGGCAAGATATTGTCGGCGTAAAGACAGAGGTGGTTCGCAACATTCCACCTGCAGCGCGTTCAGAGGGGAAGACCGCATACAGCCAGAAATTATTCGAAGGCATTTAGCCTGTATTTTGTCTAGTCCTGCTAAAGCCAGTTTGTTACACGGAAACAATAGGAATATGCCATAGTCCATAATACTTCGAACCAAAGCATTGTAAACTAACTTCATAGTGAATGGATGTGCGCCCCACCAAACACCAGCCAAAACCTTTAGCATAGGGACTACTTGTTCACATCTTTTAACCAAATAGTTAATGTGGTGTACACCTGTTAATTTTGAATCCAAGTAGACGCCTAAAAATTTTGCTTTCGGGACAATTGGAATATTGTGACCAGCAATGTCAATTTCAATTGGAGGAATTTGTGTTTTACGCGTGAATATCACCACGGAGCTCTTCTGAGGTGACAGACTTAGACCATGTCTCAAGAGCCAATGGTTCAATGAGTTTAACGAAAGGCAAAGGGACGTGCCTGCATCACATATTGAGAGATTTGATACATACAAAGCCAGATCGTCGGCGTATTGTAAGATATTACAGTTATAGTTTAGGCATGTATCAATATCTGATGTGTAAAGGTTGTACAGTAATGGGCTTAGTACAGAACCTTGTGGCAACCCTTTCCATGAGAGCCTTCGTTCAAACTCCTCACCTTGGACTCTTAATGTCAGGGATCTCGACATAAACATTAGGCATATGCACTGTATCATCCTTACCGGGAATCTCAGCTGTTGCATTTTCTGCCTGAGAAGGGGAAGGAGGACGTTATCATATGCAGAAGATATGTCTAGGAAAGTAGCGACTACCGACTTATTTTTGGATAGGGACAGTCGAATGTCTGTCACCAATGTACCTACGCTATCCGCCGTACCGAGTCCCTTCCGGAAGCCAAATTGGGAGTTGGGCAATATGTTTCTGGATTCAGTTATCCATTCTAGCCGGTTTTTGATTAGATGTTCAAAGATTTTAGCCAAAGTTGATGATAAGGCAATCGGTCTGAAATTATTTGGGTCATCTGCATTTTTACCGGGTTTCAGGATGGGTATAATTATTTGAGTTTTCCAAAGTTTAGGTATCAGCCCATACACGTAACAAAAATTTATTAACTCCAAAAAATATTTTTTAGTTTTGGGACCAGAGTGCACTAGAAAGGAATAAGGTAGTCCGTCAACACCAGGAGCAGAATCTCTCACACTGCCAAGAACCAAGTCTAGTTCCTCTGCAGTGAATAGTGGGGTATCATGTGGGGCATCTGATGTGTCTACCGGGGGAATGTATGTTTCAGAGAGCGTGGGCACATAAGGAGGGGCAATTTTACCGAAGAAAAGCTCAGCAACATCGCGGGAGATAGGACAGGAGACAGATGGGGAGCATCCAGATCTAAATCTATTTATAGATTTCCACACTACAGACGATGGAGTTGAAGGCTTTAAAGAACTGCAGAAGTTAGTCCAACCCGTGCGTTTCTTCCGCCTTAAAGTTCTTTGGGTCTTTGCGAATACCTGTTTGTAGTTCAATAAATTTTGTGTGCTCATATCCTGGTTGTATCTCTTCTCTGCCGATTTTCTGTCCCTGATGGCCATGGTGCATTCACGGTCCCACCATGGCGGGGAAGGTATTTTATGTCGACTACTGTTCCTAACAGGGAAACAAGAGTCTGCGCAGGAGGTTAAAGCTTCCACAAATTGTTCACAACACAAGTTCACATGGGAGTGACTAATATCAAGTTGGTTTGGGTCATTGACTTTAGGAAGGGATATGATTTTAATGTCTACTAATCGAGCGAATTTCGACCAATCCGGGTCTGATAAATTATATTTCAGGAGAGGGGGAGGGGATTTTTCCAAATAGGTCCTTTGAGTTATGGAGATTACAATAGGATAATGATCACTCCCATGTGACAGGTCTGTGCACTGCCAGCAGGCAGATGCTGCAATATCAGGAGAACAGAAGGTGATGTCAACACAGCTTTTTTGTTGACCTGGTAAAATTCGGCGAGTGGAACAGCCATTGTTAAGCACACAAAGATTGACTTCATCCAGGATATCCACCAAGCCTGACCCGAACAGATCGCAGCGATCAGAACCCCATCTGTAATGATGGCAATTAAAATCGCCCATCACTAGCAGAGGTCTGTGAGCATTCTGTAGTGTAGACTTAATAAAGGGAAGGAAAGTTGGATTGGTGTGGGCGATATATATTGTTATTATATTTATACCTGCCACTCTGCCAGTAACAATATTTATATCATCAAACGAAGGATTTATGGGGGACATAATAAAAGGGCTTCGATGGTTAACAAGCAGTGCGGAACCACCGTAGCCATCAGGCCTGTCACATCTAAAAATGTTGTAGTGTGGTATACGAAAGCTGAGATTTGGGAGCAACCAAGTCTCAGCCAAGGCACAGGCCAAAGGCTTGTATTTATTTAAGAGGAAGGTGAGGTCGTGTTTCTTATGAGACACGCTCCTCACATTCCACTGAAGGAACACTAATGGGGAAGCCATTTTTAAAATTTATTAACGCGTTTATAAGCTGTTGGGCAACGTTGGACGGTTGTTGTGTATTCGGGGATATAGGATTTTGAGAGGAATTTAAAGTTAAAAGAGATGTTAAAAGTTGTATGATAATGTCAATAGTGTTAGTATCGGAGTGAGGATTATTAAGAGCACAACCATTGGGCTGTGTAGGTGGGGGCGGGTTAGTTATAGAGCGGTGAGTAGATTTATCGTAGGAAGGGGAAAGTGGGATATGAGATTTAGGTTGTCGGGAAACTGTCTTGCGATAGGAAAGGGGAGTTTGGGGAGTTTTAAGGGAGTCTGCATAGCTACGGGAAGCAGCTGGGATGGATTTGCTAGCTTCCGCGTAGGATATAGTTTTCTCCGCCATGGCGGTTTTAATAGCTCTTTGTCTGCTATACTCCGGGCACGCCTTGCTGTTCGCAAAGTGTTGTCCGGAACAGAGCACACAAAAAGCTTCGGTCTCTGAGACACTGCAACCATTCCCTGGATGGTCATGTCCACATTTGTTGCAACGGGGCTTTGATCTACAGACATTTTCGATATGACCAAATCTACAGCATTTCCTACACTGTATTGTTGGGTAGATATACTGTTCCACTGTTAGAGCAGTGTAGCAGCAAAACACCCGCTTAGGTAGGGTTTGACCATCGAAGGTGAGGACACAGGTCTCTGTGGGTTTCCACTCAGAAACTCCGTCTCTATTAACTCTCCTATTCATGCGCCTGGCTTTGAGGATTTGTCCGCAACCTGGTGGAACTGTTATATATTGCTTAATAGATTCTTCAGACATATCCACAGGGACTCCAGACACCACGCCCATTCTGGTGACGTTAAATGTAGGGATGGTGGCAGTGAATTTGTGTTTGGCTAAAAGGTTGTTGGTCAGGAAAGCGTTTGCATCCTGATGAGTGCAGAACTCAACGGAAACTCGGTTTCGTCCAACTCTTTTTACTCCATCTTTAACTACATTGTGGATATTGTTGTTGAAAAGGAAGAGGCCAAAAGTTACTGGGTGTAAGGTGGTGCCAGAATTAGGTTGGGTTTCAATTCTTGAGACGTGTACAACATAGGGACCCCTATCTATTAAATTGTATTTGGAACGCCCAACCTGATTCCTGGAATGCTTAGATGGTCGAATATCGGAAAGTCTGTGATCTTGTGCCGGTCGTTTATTAGTGCTGCTTGTTTGTGGGACAGCATCTGTTTCCATTAAACTGCATGCTACTTCCGCGAACTGGGTAAGAGGATTGGGGTTCTCATGTGTAAGGGGAGAGGAATTAAAGGCTGGGGAAAACGGTGGGGTTACATCGGGAGGGTCAGGAGGGTCAGGAGGTTTGTTGTTGTTCATATTTAACTACCTTACTTGTTAATATAAAAAATTAAAAAACACGTAAATAAACAAAGACAATTATAGAACTAGTATATACAAACAAAGACACTTCACATAAACAATCACAAAAGTTACAGTATCTAATACAATACAATATCAAAATAACCAAAAATAAGGAAAAAAAATAGGAAAAATTCTAGACACACGTGCTGCTCAAAGACACACCGTGGCGAGAATCTTAAAATATTTAGTTAATGATATTTCGTTGTATGCTTGCAGAAAAATATTAGATAAGTACCTACAATGCATTTAATTCAAAGAAAATATATTAAAATTGCCTCTTATTAAACGAAAAAGCGTGAATAAAACTGTTCCTTGCCTGAAACTATTCCTTTGAAAACTCAAGCCGCAGACGACGTCTCGTTAATAATTTATTATAATGAGTATAAATTATAAAAATGGTCGTTATGAAGATCGGAGGAGTCGGTGATTCCGGTGGAGATTTACTGAAATATACGACGGCGAAAATATTGAGGGGTTAATGGCTAAGATCTCACTTCAAAGTGATCGAGCGGTTGTTCACTCTGGCAATATAAATTATTGATGGGCAAACTTTGACCACGCTGGATCAAGTGTTATTCACTAAACAAAAGATTGCGCGTACAAGTTAAGAATATTATTAGTTAGATTTATATCTTATTAAAATTATAACTTGTACAATATGCTGTTTCAATGTTAGTTATATAATTTATGTCATACATTTAAAAAATCTCTCATATATAAGATGCCTTCTGGGTAGGTACCACCGCAAAATCTTTTTCTCCCGCCAAACAGCAGTGTAAATGCACTATTGTGATTCGGTGTGAAGGAAATTGTAGCCAGAGTAACTACTGGACATATTGAGACTTAACATCTTATGTCTGAGGTTGTCGAACGCAGTGGAATGCCAAGCATTGCTTGCGTTGTTTGGTCTTGCTGCTGTTTATGAGAATAGCTTACCATTAGGCAAGCGGCAGGCTCGACGAAAAGTTGTCTATTTGACGCTATAAAGTGAAATGCGTGCAATTTAGTCCAAACTGTGATAAAACTTTGGTGGAAGAAGTCTCGGCAAGCACTAGCATTTATTATTGTGTAGTGGTTTATAACGTTTGTTTATGACGCTCGACTTATTGCCAATTTAGTTTTACCTCTATATCACCAGGATGTTGCGTGTAAGAACTTGATATTTTGATATGGCATTAAGTATTGCAAATACAACACATAAGAGATGTTCTAAACAAAAAACTTGTGAATACTTGATTGATGGACCTTTACTAGGTATATGTGCGTTTGTCAAAAGTCAATGAAATAGCATATTATTATTAGTATTATTTAAATGTTTATTGTACACATAAAAAAATACAACATACAGAAACAAAAAAATATAAAAAGTACAAATGGCGGTCTTATCGCTTGAAGCAATGTCTTACAGACAACCATGGGATGGATTTAAAAAAGGAAAAAGATAGGGCAGTGTAAAATAAATAATTAAAAGTGAGGAAACTAGATAATACTCGTACTATCTCAACATAAAATACACCAAAATAACATACATACATACATAATAAAAAGCATAAATACATAGATACATATATAATATCACAAACATATACATATACAGGGTATATCAAGACTGCTACCGGAAACGAAGCTGGGTGGTAGTTTAAGCGACTTCAGACACAATGCAACAGAAAAAGTTGCAAAAAAAGCGACAATTTATGTATGTACGTGTATATATTAGGCTTTTATATATATATATATATATATATATATATATATATATATATATATATATATACAAATATAAAGAAAAAATAACCAATAAAAAAATAATAATTAAATAGCATATAATAATTTAATTTATATTCCTACCAGCCATCTGGCCCGCAAGAAATAATTAAATTACAGGTAAATCACGCTTCTGGAATCAACGTTCTATGAAGTCTGAATCTGCTTGATTTGGGAAGTTCTCATCCTAAAGCCTTCTCCATTTTCAGGGTCAATAGGTATGATCAATAGGTCAATACGATTGACAGACCGGTGTGTAATAAATTACCTTTACAGTATAATTAAACTGTAATTAAATTTTAAAATATTAAATACAATAATGAATGCCTACAGTAGATACACACTGGGGCATAATTCAATTTCCGAGAATTGCATAATTCCATATAACTGGTTAGAACCGTCATTTTCATTTAACTGCTGCATAAAAATATTACGCGTTATTTTTATGAGTTCCATCAGTTTATATTCTATTCTGCCTGTGGCTGGGAACGAAAATATTGACTTTATTCTTGAATGAAAGGAGCAATGTATAACGTGACTGCTGTTTCCACTTTTAATTTCCACATATAGATACTGTACAGTACTATATCATGTACGTCCCACTGCAGGACACGAGCCTCCTCTACAGTCGAGGGTACATTTGAGAGGGGTTAGCCCATATAGTTAACCACACTGGCCTAGTGCGGGTTACTGTGATTTAGTAAATTCTGTATCAGCCCATATACGTCCCACTGCAGGGCACGGCCCTCCTCTACAATCGAGGGTATATTTGAGAGGTGTTAGGCCATAATTATGGTTAACCACGCTAGCCTAGTGTGGATTACTGTGCTTTAGAAAATAATGGATTGTATGTCATGGTCACTAAAGTTTTTGAGGTGATGAAGTCCAGCTGCCCATCGTCAGTCTTTCAATTAAATACATCAGTTTTGTGATAGTTGCCCTGCCGTCTATTGGTTAGCAGTGTGCACCACGAGCAGGTGAAGTCGGCGTGCGCTCCGCAAGGTATTGACGGACATACACTCTTATTTTTATATCTTATATCATGTACAATTTGTATTTGTAATCATTAAGAAGATACAAAATTAAGTAGAAAATTAATTAACGAAATAATTCAAGCTCCTTCAAATTAAATACGCTACTAAATAAATGATTACTATTTTGGATCAGTCAATTGCTCCTAATGACTTTATGGAAAATAAGATTGGTTTTTATTTTCAATAGTTTATTAAATTATCCACTTATATATGTACTTAGCTTGCCTTTTTAACTCATCTGTGCCTAAACTAAAGCAATTATCATACGCGAATATTCCAGTGCTTCGGAGATTTGTCAAAGTTTTTTTTACAACCTAATATAAAATCTACTAAGCACTAAAATAAACATAAGATTTATTATACTGCCTCGGTGGCGTAGTTGTACTACGGTACGGTTACAAAGCTGAGGTCTCGGGTTCGAATCCCGGGTTGGGCAAAGTGATATTGGATTTTCTATTCAGTATCAGCCCAGAGTCAGGAATTTGTGCCCGATATGGCGATAGGCTCGCCACCAATCACATTTGTGGGACGGAACATGCAAGGCGAAATGTGGGTGCCCTGGCACCTCTGCCTACCCCTTCTGGGAACAAGGCGTGAGTTTATGTATGTATGTATGTATGTATGTATGATTTATTATAAATTTCAATGTTATTTTATGAAAGACCTAAGCCACTATACACAACATTATCCGCTCTCTATAATCTAGAGAGAGCTCAAAAGTGGTAGAGTCGAGTGGTAGAGCCGCACTGCAATTAGGACTGCGGCATGAAAGTACTGGTTGGACCGGGATACTAGTTGGTACTACAGTTTCACAGAAAACTGACTTCATGCGGTGTTATTGTGTTTTGTTTGGAGATTGAGATTAATAGAGTCTCAATATACTGGTGAGATATTCGTCGAGTAATCGACTGCTGTACATTCTACATAGGGAGTAATGCTAGCCACAATCTTACAATTTATTTATATTTTTTTTTAACCTCATTGTCCCACTGCTGGGCTAAGGTCTCCCTTAACCCTTTCCATTTGTCTCTATTTTCTTCCGTCGTCGTCCCCGTCCATACGCCACTGAATGATTTATATGAAGTACATATATATAGTATAATTACGCCAGCATTCCAGAGGGTAGGCAGGGATGCTTGTGATAAGATGTTCAGCTGCTTATTGTCATGACAGGTACAAATCCATCTCTATGCACCTCATATAGAATATATCAACTCAAAAACACATTTTTTAATACCCGATCTGCGACTGTTCACGGTTCAAAAGTTTACAGTAATGCGCAAAGCTGTAATACATATATATGTGTACACTAAGTAGCAGGAAACTACAGCCACTGCATTAGGTAGGCAGTGAAGCGAAGCAATCCGAACGCTCGGATTTACTGATAACTACAGCGCTGTAGCAATTGGAACCCAAGATAATCTCACTTCTACATGTAACAGTCACTAACGGCAATAAATCCCGTACATCGTTGTTTCTCTTGATGTCCGAAGACGTTAAATGTTTTACAACTGCCGTAAAAGAAATATCTGTAGTTATGATCACCGTACAATGTTATATGACTCGTTCTTAGATTTAATTATCAATTTTATGACCCGTGTTTATTGATTGATTAGCTGACGAATCGGGTTTTGTAACTGCGGACATAAAACTAATAAACAGAAAAAATATCTGGTTGAATAAATTCTAAATAATAAGTATATAATGACCTTATTCATAGTTAGTTTATACCTGATTTTGGGTATCGAATATTTTGTTTGCTTCGCTTAAATTGAATTCAAAAATCGTTCGTAAGAACATTCGATGACTAAATAGCTTTATAAACACACTACGAATACGGCGATAAGGGTCTAATTTTTGTTAATAGGCTTTATGTAAGTAAACATTCACAAATAGGTAATTAGAGCCGTTTGAAATTCGATACAAAATGAAACAGTATTCGATGAAATATAAATAATCTGCGTAAATAGAGGTATATTTTCATGCCAATACATTAGTATTTCACGCTATATTAGTTGAAATTTCGCGGACTCGCGTGATTTTAAATAAATGTAATGTGTATTTATTTATTTACATACTTTATTTTACACCACAATACAAGAAACTGGTGGCTTTACTGATGTTAGGTCTCTCATAATTATGTGAGTAGCCTAATTCTTCCGCCAAACAGCAATGTAAATGCACTTGTTTCGGATTGAAGGACATTGTAGCCAGAATAACTACTGGACATATTGAGACTTACCATCTTATGTCTCAGGGTGGCGAGCGCAGTGAAATGCCAAGCATTGCTTTATATTCAAGGTTTTGCTACTGTTCATGAGCAGTCGTATCGCTTACCATCAGGCGACGGGCATGCTCGCCTCACCATTGACTGCAATAAAAAAAACTTATTACCTAATAGATAATTCACATAAAACTAATGGTTAAAATTGACGGACTTATCGCTACCTGCGATCTCTTCCAAGCAACCTTTGGAAGGATTTTTTAATACAGAATTATGGGGTTTACTTTGAACATATGAAATAATAATATTAAATTAAATAAATTCACATTGAAGTATTAGATTGTTTAAAATAGGTTTACATTTGTTTTATAATAACTAAGGTCCATCTGCACTTACTGTAAACTTGAAATATTTTTGTTTCTGCCTTGAGAAAAAAAAAAGCGCAAGGAGTCCTTGTAAGTTCTAGGGTTTGCAATCTGTTATTTCTCGCTGTACCACTGTAGACGCCAGGCGGTATCTAGTTGTGCAAGATATGTTTATATTACGTGTATACAGGATATATATAGACTGCTACCGAAAACAAAGATGGGTGGTAGCCTTAGTGACTTCAGACACAATGCAACTAAACATTTTGTAAAAAAATGCGACGAATATACCTATATTGTGTTTTTTTTCCTCGTGTTTGGATAGTAAATAGATAGTTATGTCTAAAATAATAGTGGACACCCGCCTGTTTTTAAAGACGCTATGGCACGCAAGGGTATACATTATTATTTTAGCAAAAACTATGGATTTAGCACCCAAACACGATGGTATTTAAAATCCATAAAAAAGAATTGTTGCGTTTCTTTGCGAAATGTTTAGTAACATTGTGTTTCTAGTCACTAAAACTACCCCCCAGCTTCGTTTTCGGTAGCAGTCTTGATACACCCTGTATACCGGATTTAGTCTTTTTTGCAACATGAATTCGTTTCCTTCATACAGATTACATAATAAAAAGCAAACTGCACCGTTTAAGGTGCCTTAAATGAAGAGAGAGAGAGAGAGGAGACGAGTTTACGGATAGTGGAATTGATATGTTGTTTTCTATGCGCATAGTACGCTTGACTCTGTAAAATAAAGGGTTTTATAGCCCCTTGTCTCCCATATAACAAAAATTCATATGTACGACACTGGTTTATGTCAAGGAAAATGGCTGTTTTACGCGTCGACGCAGTACGAAGTAGGTATACGCGATAACAGACTAACTGAAAATTAAACATTAATTCTAAAGAAAAACTAATCATTTCCAAGCAAGCAAGTAAATCAAATGTAGAATAACAGGAATACTTTGAAATGCTTCTTTAATTACACTATTTCCAAGTAAAAACATGAAACATTGATGTTGCAGAATTTAATTTAACTTCAGCATTCAATATTTTGCGAAACGTAAAAGCTTAATTAAACAGTGAAAGTTTATTAGGCCAGGGTCGGATGAGTGTTTCATAAACAATTCAAAGGTCACTCTCAAATGTTATTATACAATTTGACATAAATTATTGCTAATTCGAATCAATCACTTTCGTCGGTTACACTGGATTGCAGCGGAGTACTAACGGAAATAACCTCAAGTATTTCAAAATTTATAAAATATATATTTCCCTTAAAGGGTTTTACTTACTAAAGTGAACAAGTAAAACATCGTTCACACTGTCTTTAGTTATAAGAGATTTGTAAATTAAATTAAAATAATGTTTAAAAATAATGTCGCATCGCGCTATATCCTAAATATTCACTTGAAAATTATTTATAAATTGATTAAATAAAAAACATGCCTTAATCATTATGGCATTTAGTTGCTTTACCTTTAACCCAGTTTCATATTTTATATTAAAAAAAAGGATATTATACAAGCGTGTTAGTAATTCAAACAATTTTAACCTCAATATCGAGCAAACCTCTTTACATTTAAAAGCACAACCAAAGCGTACTCCTTGAGATTTCCAGTAGGCACTTACCTTAAGTCATTATAATTTGTTTAAGATATTTCTTTTGTAAGAGAGATCTACGTTTTGTCAGTCCATAACTGTAAATACACATTAAAAAACTTAGTTTAAAAAAATTGGATGATATCATACCATTGTGCCGTACCTAAACGTTTTTCTTTCCTGAAAGAGTTTTATCTAATTGCCTAGATTTTTCTCCTATCAGTACTTTTTTTGAGTATTTAGATTGAATTATAGGAAGAAATGGTCGTGTGCCATAAGTAATATAAATTGATATCCTTTAAAGACCAATATGTACAATGAACATGTATGTTATATAATATTTTTTATACCATATCGTGGCTGGTAAATGCTGTATCTGTATCTGTATCAGCCCATATACGTCCCACTGCAGGGCACGGGCCTCCTCTACAATCGAGAGTACGATTGAAAGTGGTTAGGCCATATAGTCCACCACGCTGGCCTAGTGTGGGTTGGCGGACTTACATACCATAGAAATTTTTATAAATCGCTATTGTATGGAGGTTTCCTCACGATGTTTTCCTTTACCGTTTTAGTGCGTGGTGATTGACTATCAATACACACATGACTCCGAAAAGTTAGAGGTGTGCCCTGGGATTCGAACCCGCGACCACCGTGAACATGTTGGCAGTCGCGTCTAGTCCGTTTACCAACAGGCCACCACGCACTTCCTGGCTGGTAAATTACAGTGTGATTAATCGTTAATCAATCTATATCCCTAGAGGGGTACATAAATCTCCGAAACACGTGGCTTCTATAGTTATATCGTTCCATCTACAGACTAAGATTGTAGGGGACGTTGGAGGCGGCACGCCAAAGTACTTTGATTGATGAGTTTGTAGCTTCCCAGAATAATAATTACACTTGCTTTCTGCTCCCTATCTGGAAATCTCAATCTTAGAACAATCATGAGATTAATTGATGAAAGATGGCCATCGCATCTTTTGAATCTTTTGACACTATTTTTTACTGTTTTTGTCCTCTATTCCAGCGCCTTATCGTAACAATAAAAATCTTTAGTAGTGTTGTTACTTAACAATGTAATGCTCGTTTTCAACGAATATGTTTCATGATTAAGTGTAGTTACAATAGCCGATTTTATACGGGCTCATATAAGATAATTAAATACTTCGTTATTAATTAGACGTAGTACAATTTTTATTTGAAAAGTGGTTTTAGAAGGTTTTATTATTTGTAATTTAACAACAAATTCCACTTAAAAATGATATAAAGCTGCTAATTTAAGATTGTTATTTCTGCTCAATAAACTACGTGCTTCCACCAACAACTAAAAATATGTGTTTTATGATTCTCATTTACTGATTACACGTACACTAAAATTTATTAAAACTGTTAAAAAAATGACATACAACAAACCTCTACAGTCTAGAGAATGCAATCTATCAGTAGAGGTTGGCAAGTTTGAGAGAAAATTCATTAGCTTATCGATGTATCGGTGTTGCGGTAGACTGGAGGCTAGTGTCAATATTTTACCAAGGCGCCGCCGTGGCAAACTTCGAGAACAAACTATTTTGGACTCTCTTGATTGCTTGTTCGGTTACGTTACGGGTTAATGTCGCGTTTAAATATATCCTGAGAGTAAGTAAATAGGAGGGTTTTAGGAGGATTAGATACATCAATAATTATGCAATTTTATAATGAGTTAAAATATTCTTAAGTTATTAAATACATCACAAATATATATGTATATAGTCAGTTTATGTGTTCGCCTATATTATAAAGTGGCATATGCCTCACTGCAGTGAGCATATAATTGGCAAATGATACAAAAAATATTACGCGCGGCTCGGTTTCTGCAGGCGGGGAAAAAGCTGGATAATTTTGGGATAGACAGTATAGAGAGATGAAATACCGAACAGGATAAGTATTTTAATTGCCGGCTTTATCCGGATTACCGAGGGAGCTGGCGTAATGCCGCCGCTTTGTGGTTCAAATCCGTCTTTGTGATTCGTCCTCTGCAAATTTAACATTAACAATTTCGTTTCGATTTAATCACATTTAAATTTTTTATGATCGGATTTGTGCTGCTACCGCGAACCTTGAATTAACTTTACGTTACTGTTAAAATGTCGATGACCAGCGCGGAAGTTGTTTCCTTACTACGCCCGTTATTTCGTGGTATCATTTTGTTTGGTGTTTATAGAACGTTAAAATTTACGCGTGAGAAAGCCAAGTTAAACATACTCAAAATAAAGTCGAAGCGAAGGAAGTTATGAGGAATGTATTAACGGTGAATACACAAAAATAACAAATCCCTTTAAATTGAAGTTTGTAGTTTAAATGCAAACAGTAACCGACTATAAATAACGAATACCTAAACGCCATTAAAATATATCTTTGTTAAAAGTAGCCTCCTGGCGTTTTATGCCATCTCACTTTTGAAACTGTAATATATTACATGATAAAAATCTGTAACTTCTTTATTTAATATATTTTTGGCAATTCTTATTTCACCACAGGCCAAATAAAGTTTTAAGTTTTGTGAGGACATAAGAGCTTGGCCGCATTCTACAAAGAAAGTTTGTGCAAGAAGACTTTACACCGCGAATCGCTCTCAAGTGGCGTTGGTTGTCTGAATACATGCATAAACTTTGTTCCAACAATTATATCACAAATATTAGAGAGAGCCAAATCTACTAATCTCATTATACGTTTCTATGAATGTGTGCATGTAATCATACAAGTTGTCTAGCTCTCAATGAGGTTTCATTGTTCTAGTTCAAAATGTTTGCGCATTTAATTAAATGCTTTTTGGTTACAATCGATTTAAATTTGTAATTGCTTAGTTTCGTGATAAGGTTAACGTTTCAATAGCCCATTAATAGGGTTCAAGCCGCAGTTGAATGCCGGCTACTATATGTAGGGATACAAAATTAGACTAGTGGTGTAGGGCTAGAATTTTTAAATCAGCCGCAAAGGTTTTTGACGTGGCTTAAGGATTTTCGCTCGGCTATAACAAGGATCAGCGGATTGACCTGGTTTTTGAGCGCGGTTGGATCTTATTCTTCTTTATACCATCACATTTACAATGGCTGTAAAACAGAGTTTTATAACAATAAGGTCTTTCATTAGATAACTGATTTGCTGTTAGTATCTTGTATTGCCTGTATTGTATCAGCCCACTGCAAGGCATGGATTTTTCCTACAATTAAGAGTATGATTGAGAGGGACTAGGCTATATAGTCCACCACACTGGCCTAATGCGGGTTGGCCGACTTACATTCTTTCATACAATCTTACAATTTACTTTGGTATACAGGTTTCTTTACGATATCTTCCTTTGCTGTTATAGTGCGTGATGATTGTCTATCAATACACACATGCCTACGAAAGTTGTGCTCTGGGATTTGAACCCGCGACCGCCGTGAATATGTCAATAGGCCATCATGTATTTGTATATATTACGTCAAAAATAACTAGAAGGCAAATACGGACCGTAGAATTGCAGCATTCGCCCGTATTGCGATTACTGCACACGATGGTGGAATGCCCACGCATGTTTCGTTTCGGTTTGTGCCCGTAAATTTTTAAATCACAAATCTTATATTTACATTGTGGCATACGCTAGGAGACATTTGCCCCTCATCTATAGATCTAGTCTACATTAATTGCATTATTTTTTTATTTCTTTGAACGGCGAGACGAGCATGCCGTTCGCCTGATGGTAAATGATACAACCGCTCATGAACAGTAGCAAAACCAAACAACACCTTGACTTACATAGCAATGCTTGGCATCACTGCGCTCGTTATCCTGAGACATAAGATATTAAGCCTCAATATGACCAGTAATTACTACGGCTACGATGTCCGTCAATTCGAAACACAACAGTGCATAATAGCCATTGCGGTGGAACCCACACAGGTAGCCTCTCACATATGAGATACCTACCATCAGTAAAAGTATTTACCATCATGTATACTATAGTCACCTCATGTTAGATTAAAAAAGGGTTTTATCAATGTGGAAATAAAAAATAAATAACCGGAATGAATATGTAGAATTGGGGTGTGGATGCGTGATCCCAGTTTTTACCCGTTTATGGCATACGAAGACACGTATATGCCCTGTATTTCACGTCGACGTGAAAAAAGCAAGGAATTTGGCGGCAATATTTCATTGCGTTCACCCGTTAAGGTATTTTACATGTTCACACATATAATTGTTATATACGTATATTGAATGGCGCAGTTGTACTGCGGAATGATTTCATAGCCGAGATGTCGGTTTCGAATCCTGGGTCAGGCAATGTGATATTGGATTTTTCTATTAACTATCCGTCCAGAGTCAGGATTTATGCCCAATATGGCGATAGGCTCGCCCCCTATCACATCGTGGGTCGGAACACACAAGGCGAAATGTGGTAGCACCTCTGCTTACCCCTTCAAAAAAAAGGCGTGAGATTACGTATAAAAAATAGGCACGCTTTTCTAAACTTATTTGTAATTGTCTGCAGGTAAGTGAGTTTGACGTGTGGTTCTTTATTTTGTAAGATAATATTTAACTACACTACAAGTGTATGAAATATTAACTTACTGGTGGTAGGTCTCTCATATGTGAGCGGCCCCCTGGGTAGGTACCACCGCTTTGTCTATATCTCCCGTCAAACAGCAGTGTAAATGCACTGTTGTGTTTCGGATTGAAGGACATTGTAGCCAGAGTAACTACTGGACATATTGAGACTTAACATCTTACGTCTCAGGATGGCGAGCGCAGTGGAATGCCAAGCTTTGCTTTGTAATTCAAGGTGTTGTTTGGTTCTGCTACTGTTTATGAGCGACCTCGTATCGCTTACCATCAGGCGAACGGCATGCTCGTCTCGCTATTCATAAAAAAAAAGAAATATTTGGGGATGATAGTTAGTGTGAATTTTGCACCCCACATTTTATGTTTTTGGAAAGAGTAGACAAGTAATTTATACGGATAAAACTAGACAATAGGTTGTAGTTGTAGGTATTATCTTGCAGAAAATCTTGCTTAATTAAGCTAGCTTAACTAACGAGTAGATTATAAAATTACATTACATGCTGAAAAGACTTGTTATAATTTTTACAATTCTATGAACGTTTATGGCAATAAGTCTTTGAACCGGCTCATATTTGATGAAAAGGATTTAAAACAATACACGAGCACACGTTTTATTCAAGGCTACACCTTTATTGTAAAAAAAAACTATTCAAAAACAAATATAATATTTTTAAACCGCTTAAGTAAACAATGGACGCTTTATTTTCGGATTAACTTTTATTACCTACGTACCCGGAACGTAATTAGTTAATGAGGGATACTTACAAGAAATATAGGATTACATGGACCACTATTCATAACAGATGTTGTTGTTAGTAAATTTCGCATAATAAACTAATCACCGATAAGTATTGTGCACAAGTATAAATACCAGACTGGGCGAGTTTTTGAGGTCATTACCACTTTGGATAGACATGGTGAATCTTCCATTAGAAAGTGTCCAAGGAAGAGAAGGCGGGGAGGGAAGTGGTCGAATATACCGAAGCAATTGGCGTTTAAGGCATGGACGACGTGGACAAACCCTGGCAGAACTTACTGAACCCACAAGTCTACACCAGCTGGAAGCAATGGCATTGAAAACAGTCAAATTAATGGAGAAATACGCACCCGAATCTGAACACAACTTTGCCAAAGCTATGGACCTACTCAGACAGCAATACAATATGGTGAGCTATTATACAATTTATTCGTTGATTCACATCGATAAAGTTTTCATTGCATATTAACATGACACTTTATTTTACAGAATTTCATAATTATATGCGAAAAATGCAAGGGAACACATGGTAACGATGAAATTTTAGCGCCTGAAAGGTGATTAACTACTTCGTGCGGTTATTACTGGAAATAAAATCTGCATGTGGAATAATTAATCATGTACGTAGTTTTAAGCAATGTAATTTATTTACGAGTACATAGATATGTAAAGTGTTTCGTAACCTCGTAATTTTTTATGGTTTTTTTTGAGTCGTACAAGCCTGTAACGTAATTGTGTAATTTTTAAGACCAATAAATGTTTATGGCCAATATTTTCTTTTATTTCATTAGTACTAGTTTCTATCTGCATGTTTTATAAGACCAGAAATATTATAGATGTCTGTTGGGTTGGAAGTCTATTACAAAATAATAATTATACTTCGATATGGCATTAATAATTTAACGTGATATAGGTTTGATATAATCATTTGTAATGTGACAAGAATCTTCATATATCACATTGTGGGAAAAAAATCGGATAAAAGTACCACTTTGCCACACTGTTGATGCGTGTAATGGCAGACATGTTCTTCTTCAAGTTAATTATCTATGGTTTTCGAAAGCTAGTTAATAAATTAAGAATTTAAGATTAAACTTGTTAAGAAATTAAGTTAAAAATACGTAAATTTGTTGCATGTGCGAAATGATTACGAAATTATTCGTGTTTAGAATATTCAAAGTTTGGTGTTTGATTTATGCACGATGCACAGTCATGGATACGGTGGCAAAGCAAAGTTTTGAATAAATTAAAACTAATTTAGTCTAAACTTTGCTAATCACTTGACTGCATCAATTAATCTGACGTGTGCCAGTAATTACTATATCTAACTACTTAACTGATAGCTGATCCTTTATTATTTGGCAGAATCGTGTTCAACCGATAACCACTGAAAACAACATCATCATTTTGTATGTGATTTTAAAATAAAAAAAAAATACGTGTACTTGTCGAGTCGAGAGTGAGCAATTTGTGGCCGATATGGCAATAGGTTCGCCCCCTATCACATGGCGCGACGGAACATACTTACAAGGCAAAATGTGGGTGACTTGGTAAAAGTTACCCCTTTTGGAAAAAAGGCGTGAGTTTATTATAATTTTTTATTAATTGTATTGTAATTTATGATATGATGGTGATATGGCGGAGCGACGTCCACAAGAGGGCCGGCAGCGACTGGGCGCATAAAGCAGCAGACTGGGCTCTGTGGCGTACCTTCGGAGAGGCCTATGTCCGGCAGTGAACTGCAACGGGCTGATGATGATTATAAATTTATATGACACGAAGCTTCCAAAGATTCTTCTTATGGCATTATACGTTTACTGAAACATACCTTGGTGTAAACTTGCCATAGCATTCTTTCATTCATTCAATAGTCCGCACTAGACTATTAATAAAACATTCCTGCGTTTCTCAGATGTGTTTCGTATAATTGAACCGTAGGGCTCGTCGTAATTAGACAATCAGAGTTAAAGCTGCATTGCGTCTTGGTTATTAACTGTGACACGGGACAGATGTCAGCTGTGGTTACGCAATATGGGCTCTAAAAATAATGAGATAATAATAGCCGAGTGAAATTGAGTTATCCGTATATTGTACCTACACTTATAGTGAAGGTATGTATATTGCTATAGAAACTCTTTGGCCATATGTTCAGCAGTCCTGTCTGAAGATGATAATTTAAATAAATAAATAAATACATCAATATACATACATAGTCCTCACCCCGCATTAAGAACGAGTCTTGTGTCGTGGGTATAAGAAACTGCGGGAGACTTTTCGGTCTCACTAACACCCAGAGCCAAACCAATTATCTGTGGATCACACAAACATTTGTCTCTATGCGGGGATCGAGCCCGCGGCCTCTCGTTTCACAGCTGACGTCTAACCAACCGCGCCACGAATGCCGTCATAATTATCACAACATAATTGTTCATATAATCTTTTTATATACAAGATCATAAATTAGTAGATTTCTAATAAGCGATATCATTTATGGTAAGGAAGTTGAAGTGAAAGTGGGCGGAGTAACTAGCGCAGAGGATTGATGGCCGATGGTGTGGCAAAATCCTTAAGTGGATATCATCTACCAGTAAGCAGAGCGTCGGACGTTCGACCACGAGGCAAACAGACGACGACGTGATAACTGTTATAGAATGTCGCTAAACGTAGACGGTATTTAAGAGACCACTATGGAAATCGGAGGTCCTATGTTCTGAGATTTTGTCGGTAATGACGATTTTTAGGACTTATCGTTAATGAAAAATTAAAGACTAATGTTTGGTTATTAACTAATTGATGTACTTATATTGCTTCAGATACACGTCTAGATATACTCGTAGTACGAAAACGTATTACCACGTATGAAGGTAATTAAGTTTGACATTGTCAGTGTTATAATGCGTCATTTCGCATTATACTCGTATCAGCTTACAAATAGACGATATTAATATTAATTTATCTTGTATGATGAGGTATTAAGGGAATATTGATTTATTTTGTATAGAAATTTGGTTGGCGTGTTATATTGAATTAATACCTCTACTACTTGTAATGAGGCAATTAATAGGTATACTCGTTAACTATCTTATGCTTATAATATTTTGTGTAAGTTATTCTATACTATGTTTTGTTATAGACGAAGCAATGCTTGGCATTCCACTGCCTTGGTTCGACATCCAGAGACATAAAATGATAAGTCTCAATATGTCTATTAGATACGCTGGCTACAATGTTCTTCAAACTAAAACACAATAGTAGATTTACACTGTTATATCCGGTCGAAATAGATATTTCGGTGGTACCTTTCACATATGAGAGGCCTACCGCCTGTAATTAATAAACTGTTGTATAATAAAAATAATTAATGAATCATTAACATGATTGAGTGTGATTGCAACACGGCTAATTTTGCTTCTTCAGGGTGCCGGAACAGGAGATAAAATTTTTGCTATAGCCTAAATTTTATTTGTTTTTATTATGCAAATTAAATTGATTATTACCACTAACTTACGTCTTCATAATATATGATCTATTCTTTCATTATTGCTTTCGTATTTTTTCTTTTGTTCATCACGCCGCGCCGCACCACCGCGCCGCGTCTTCTACATTCATACTCTATACTGTCCATACAAAGGTTTTTATTCAAGAGCTTCGTTAAAAGAATATCTCTCATTATCTATAATCTTAACTGCCCATTCTAACCATTTAACATTGTTTTGTTTCTGCAATATATTGTTTCCGGTGGGTTGAATTGTAGAATGGTATGAGGGATACTTGAATTATTCCAAATTACATGTCGCTTTAATTTTTCAATAGCATTATATAAATTTCAACACTATTTTATTTCGGCACTGGTAAAACAAGCAATGATTTATTCATAAAATTAACATTATTAATTGAAACAGAACAGCGAGGGTAGTATTATGCATTTAACGACAATTTTAATATTAAATGCTAGTCTTGTTAATAGGTTAATTTGGACGTATAGCATTCTATTTTTTTTTCAGAACTAAATTATTGGATACATAAGTATTTGTGTTAGGTTCTGCCAGTTCCAAAATTTAAAATCATCTTGACTCTGATTATGAAGGTGATAGAAAATTAATTTAAATATGTCATGGTATTTATAATGCTGATTAAACACCAAAACCATTTATAATTGAAAACAATTAAATTCGACAAATGAATAAGTACTCCAAAGCATAACTATGCTTATAATAATTTCTAGCAAACGTAATCACACCCAGAACATGAATCCATCTGCACTGGTATCACAAAATGCCTTTTGCCATACCCAGCCAAACCATCACAACGAAGGCAAAAATAGCCGTACAAATATATTTGTTTGCGGAAAAAGCTCTGGCGAGAAATAACGTATTTGAGGAGAGCGTTGTGATATTAAAACGTTGTTGGCTTCGGTTTCATTTGAACATGTGTGCTGAGGCGGCGTGACCCGAGTCAACTTGCCCATGGCGTTCCCAAACTTGAATGCGATCAAGGTAATAAATTATGAGACAGGAATACATAGCATGCGTGATTGTGTCCCGGCTTTATTTTGGGTGTTTTGTTGGTTTGTTCGATTAAATGTATTTTTATATTATGAAGGGAAATATGTTTTTTTTTTAATTATAAATGGACTTACCTTCCTCAATACTATTCGGCTACATACTTGTATATCATAAAGTATGCAAAGTTTCTCAAGGCACATGGATTCATAACTACATCGAAAAACAAAGGGTGACACTTATTGTTTCAAGTTTTATCAGCATACTTTCGGTACTAAATGAATGCCAAATTTATAAATAATTTATCTCTCTCTCTCTCCTTCACTTCAACCACAGGAAATTCACTGCTGAACATTTCTTCCTTTTTTTTCTTCCAAGCATTTCTTAAAATAACTCTACAAGGATCAGTTAGAAATTACCTGCTTACAGCGAGTTCTTGCAACCTTAGCTAGGTTGTCCGTCCACCTCGAATAGTATAAAAAATATTATTACAATATGTATTGTCCTATACTTGGATTTATGGCCTACTATATTTCTCCTTCTTTCTTTCAATGGGACAAATGAAAAAAAAGTGCTAGCGTCAACGGATGGTAAATTAATTTGAATCGTATTTAGCAATATCCAAACCTCTCGATTGAATAACCATTTGAAGCCGTGGCAGATTTTAACATTATATCAATGAGCCTATTATATAACCAATACATCAATTTTATATAACCGCTCATAATAACGCAATTAGCGAAATGGTTCAGTAATAAATAATTGAATTGAGCGTTTCAATGGGAGTCTCATCACTGATCGATGAATATGTAATGTGGATCATTACGCACGGGAATGGCATTGTACTACCAACGGTACGCGATTTTGGTATCTGACTTCGCCAATTAGAAATAACAGTGCTTTGTTTCATCCCAACGTTCATTATTGAACAAAGGATTGGATGAATGAACAGCGAAAGCGCCAATATCCGCGGTGTTTTTTCCCGATGTGCTGTGGAAGGAAAATTAAATGCTGAATAAAATAACACAATGGAATAAAGGCACGGGAATATTTCAGCGCACATGGCGGAGTCATTAGGTCAAGGTTATTAAGGTGAAGTCTTCTTATCCTGACCTTATTCCAAATTTATCTGGAGTCAGAGAAACAGTGTTCTTACGAATGGTGCAGAATGTCTATTTCTGCCACCAAACAGTTGTGTAAATGTACTGATGACCTGCGGTTTGAAGAACATTGTAGCCAGAGTCACTACTGGACATATGGAGATTTAATATCTTATGTTTCAGGATGGCGACTGCAGTGGAATGCCAAGCATAGCTACTGTCCATGGGGGGTCCTATCGCTTACTATCAGGCGAATGGCATTATCGTCTCGTCATTCATAGCAATAAAAACAATCTGCTCCAGTATGAAAATGACTACTAGCCACCTGATGGTAGTGCAATGGAATCAAAACATAATATTCAGCCGTGAGATATTGTGATCTCTTACTGGTCTTATTGTTATTCCTGCGTTCTTTGGTCAGGCTATTTCAATCTGCAACGCATCACGTCTGCGGCAGTCATTATGCTGGGTTTTATATCATAATTTACTGTAGCCAGTCTGAAGTCAATCCTACTGAGATTATTATACAACTAAGTATTAATTAATTATCCAGATATCCTATCTAATGTCCGCTATTGCAATCTGTTTTCGATGGACATTAAGTTACAACAAACCGCTTCCCACGATCCCCCAATCTCAATTAAAGCGCAATTTCATACAATTGCCTCAATTCCTTTCACTTAGAAATTACACAAAATCGATCAAAGGTATCAAAAGATGTTTCGAAGCGAGGTGGAACGGCCGACGTCATTAAGATGTTATTAACAACTCTACGTCTTCAGCAGAATTTCGTCGCAGCGGGAGGCTTGTGTCCTATAATTTGAGTAATTTAAATGTCTATTGCATGGAGCAAATACGTTTGTACCCGAATCCAATTATATCAATTAAAGACAAAAGAGACGCGGACAATAGCTTATGATTAAAAGACGGTTAGTTCTTCCTTGAGTGCACTTTCCGTCGCCAAAGAAGTTCCGTCTCTTTCGGGGAATAAATTCCCGACTACGTTTTACATGCGAATTCGTTTGCAAAAGATTAACCAAGTTTTAATAATTGTCCTCAAACAATCTGAAAAGATAGATATGCTTCTACAACAGATCAGCACACTACTTAACCTCCTTACCTCTATAATTCCAAAGCTTACTAAAAGTAAATAAGAAATGGCGTCACTTAGGATTGCAACGTGGAATATAAATGGCCTGTAGTCTAGTATAAATGAACTTGAAGCCCTAATAGTTGCCAACAAACTGGATGTGGTTCTCATATCCGAGTCACACACTACCAGTAGGAGCAGTCTTCGTCTTAAAGGCTTCCAAATTTACCATTCACCACACCCAGATGGTGGTGCACATGCTGGGTCTGCGCTGGTGATCAAATCAAGCCTTAAACATTACCTTCTTGAAGCCTACTCAACTGACCACCTACAGGCTACCAGCGTACGACTGGAAGAAAGTGCAGGACCAATTACTCTCTCAGCAATATACTGTCCGCCTAAACACAGCGTAACAGAGAGAATGTTTTTCGATTACTTCAAAACTCTAGGTAATAGATTTATTTCTGGTGGCGACTGGAATGCTAAACATACTTTCTGGGGCTCCAGGTTGACTGTCACAAGGGGTAGATATCTAAAGAATTGCATTGACCAACATTATTTCCATCCTCTGTCAACTGGAGAGCCTACATACTGGCCAACCGACCCAAAGAAAATGCCTGACCTGCTGGATTTCTTCGTGACTAAAGGCATAAACTCTCTATTCACAACTGTGGAATCTTGCTTAGATGGGTCATCAGACCATACTCCAGTGATATTAACTTTGTCCTCAACTATGGTGGAATGCGAGCAAACTCCTTTATCTTTACACAACAGAAAGACTGACTGAGAGTGCTTCCGTTCATACCTGGTTGACCACATTAACCTGAAAATTCCACTGAAAACATGTGAAGACGTCGAAGATGCTTGCAAAGATATCACAAATATTATTCAGGTCGCAGCTTGGGAAAATACGCCATCGCTAAACATAAATTTGACTTCTACTCACCCACTGGAAGTCAAAAAGAAAATAGCCGAAAAACGGCGTCTCCGACGGAAATGGCAGACATCGCGTAATCGAT
The DNA here is from genome assembly GCA_023078785.2 of Hyles euphorbiae. NCBI lineage: Eukaryota > Metazoa > Arthropoda > Insecta > Lepidoptera > Sphingidae > Hyles > Hyles euphorbiae. The sequence continues at coordinate 12,636,581 of CM041033.1, read as the reverse complement.
CAGACAAAAGCCAACTAAATAGAGCTATAAAAGACTTAAAAGTAATTCTAGAAGAAAACAAAAATACTAGCATAAAGAGAACTCTACGAGTCGTTATCACCAACTGCGCGCGGAGAGTATTCTTTATGGAAGGCTTCTAAATACCTAAATAGGCCGCAGTTATCATTTTATCCTATAAATTGGCAGTCAACCTGGGCACGCACAGACCTTGAGAAATCGGAGGCTTTTGCTGCACATTTAAGTGAGGTATTTAAACCAAATGAAGGAAGAGACGAAGATGACTTGGATGACATACTCAAACAAGATATCCAATTGTGTTTACCTATCAAACCAACATCACCAAAAGAAGTTGCGAGAGAAATTAGATTTTTAAATCCTAATAAGGCGCCAGGCTTCGACCTAATCACCCCAAGAATCCTCAAGGAGCTTCCAAAGAAATGTATCACATACTTGACTTGCTTGTTTAACGCCACTTTTAGGCTGTCCTATTTTCCTAAGTTATGGAAGGTCTCAGAGATAGTCATGATCCATAAAGACGGTAAGCCACCACAAGACTGTTCCTCATATCGACCCATAAGTCTTACTCCAGTCTTGTCAAAACTATGGGAAAGGATTTTCCTCAAAAGACTGGTTGAAGTAATGAATGAAAATAAAACTACACCAGAGCATCAGTTTGGGTTCCGTAAAGCGCACTCCACCATCGAGCAGGTACATCGTGTATACCATTGCGTCAGGCAATGCTTCGAGACCAAGAAATATTGCTCTGCTGCATTTCTAGATGTACAGCAAGCATTTGACCGAGTCTGGCACAAAGGATTGCTATCTAAGATCAAGAAAAAACTGCCACACTCCGTACTTTTTATCCTTCAGTCATATCTCTCCGATAGAGTTTTTCAAGTTAAGCACAGGGATGCTAGATCCTCTCTGATTCCCATTAGAGCTGGTGTACCTCAGGGGTCAGTGCTTGGTCCGGTCTTGTATAATATTTTCACGTCAGATCTACCAATCTCAGATGATGTTACTGTCGCGACCTATGCTGATGATATTGCGTTTCTTGCTGTGGATAGTAACCCTGTAAAAGCTAGTGAAAAGCTTCAAAAACTTCTAGACGACACATCGAAATGGCTTCAGAGGTGGCGCATCCAAGCAAGCGCGCAGAAGTCCATCCACATTTGCTTCACACTAAGAAAAGGAGAATGTCCCCCAGTGCGTCTAAAAAACAACGTTTTACCTCGTACTAACTGTGTGAAGTATCTGGGCTTCCACCTGGATAAACGCTTAACGTGGAAATATCATATCAAAGCCAAGAGAGATCATGTAAATCACAAATTTCGAAGCTTATATTGGATGTTGGGCAGAAACTCGGTGCTTTCCTTGGATAACAAACTCATGATTTATAACGCTATATTGAAACCCATTTGGACATATGGGATTCAAATATGGGGAGTGGCCAGCAAGAGTAACATCATGTGTCTACAAAGGGTGCAAAACAACATTTTAAAAAATATAGTGAAAGCTCCGTGGTTTATAAGGAATGACGAAATACACGAATATTTAAACATACCAACAGTGGCATCAGAAATAGAGCGTCATAAGAAACAGCACATTGAACGCCTCAAAAATCATCCCAACCCACTTGCTTCAGGCTTACTCGACAATGTCAATGTGGTTAAAAGGTTAAAAAGGAACCACATACTTTGAAGTGTCAGCAAAGCAATGGCTTGCTGCTCTTAAAATCATATTTCCCTTAACTCAGTTGATAAAAGTCTGGCGACTGATTGCAGCTCAAAAGCAAAACAGAAAAAAAAAAAAAAAAAATGGTTGCCTGTAAAGTCGGTTTTACGGGCGAAGATTTTACGTGACAACGTCTTTTTCTCGGTAGAATATTTATTGATATGAATATAATTAAATTGCACAATAGGAACAAGGAATTGAATGAAAATAAGAATTGCACAAATTTTAACTATAGAAATATATTTTGTTTACTAAAACATTGTACATGTAATGACGAATCTAAGCACTCCATATTTTCACTACAGACACAGCTGACGATACTTTAACCACACGTGTGAACTTGTATTGTGACGCTTTCTTGTTTTTCCAACGCCAAGAACGTCCGAGAAAGACAAAGACAGAGACACAAGCATGCGCCGATTCAATGCGCCTAATTCTCTAGTGCTGCGCGCGCGGCAGACCGATCATAGTTGAGTGGGAGAGAGACGCAAGGCTTTCGGCGGGCCTCTCTCTCGTTCGGTGACTCATCGTAACGTTACCGGGCGTTACACTTTTTCATAAGTGACTCCCAGCCGCAACCTAATTTAAGACGTTGTCACGTCAATAAATTTTTTGGAGGTAAAATATTTTTTTTTGGGGGGGTAATTTTTTGCGTAATTTGGGATTTCTGGCGGGGTCAATTTGTAGCCCTCACCAAGACGGTTCCGAGGATACCAAACTCGGTGGGTCTACGATCTATATTGGCCGAGATAGGATTGGGGGGGTGAGGTAAATTTTCGGGGTGGAGGTAAGGGAGGGGGGGGGGGGAGGAAGGTTTCGTGGGGAGGCTAACTTAAATTAATTGTTTTGGAGGTAAAATATTTTTTTTTGTGGGGGGTAATTTTTTTGCGTAATTTGGGATTTCTGGCGGGGTCAATTTGTAGCCCTCACCAAGACGGTTCCGAGGATACCAAACTCGGTGGGTCTACGACATATGTTGGCCGAGATAGGATTGCGGGGGGTGAGGTAAATTTTCGGGGTGGGGTAGGGGAGGGGGGGGGGGGTTAGGTTTCGTGGGGAGGCTAATAGGCACTATTTCGGAATAAGGGTGGGGGAAGGCAGGGGCTATGGGACAATTTTGGAAAAAGTGGGTGAAACTGAAAAAAAATATAATTAAATTGAGTGGGAGAGAGACGCAAGGCATTCGGCGGGCCTCTCTCTCGTTCGGTGACTCATCGTAACGTTACCGGGCGTTACACTTTTTCATAAGTGACTCCCAGCCGCAACCTAATTTAAGACGTTATCACGTCAAAAAGTTTTAATAATTGTGCTTATTACTTAGCTGTTGGTTATAAAATCCCATGACCCATTCAAGCCATCTTAAATTAACTATTTTTAGACGGAATTTGTACCTAGCTTGGTGATAGATTTCTCAATATAACTTTCAATATAAAATGAATTGTGGGTGTCTCTAAAGTCATCTCTGTCAGCCTCTTCGGGGATGTAAATGTAAGCTCGTGGACTTGTGTATGAAAAAAGGAAGAATATAATTCGCACCTGCAGTTCAATAATGTGTGACATATAACTATTGATGTATATAAATGAAGACAAATCAACAAACACATTTACGCATTTACAATATCGAGAGGGATTATCGCTGTGGCACAGATTAATAGTTAACTGAAAACCGAACATTTGCGGCTTTTATATCTAAATATGCCTAGTCGGATAAATAATATTAGCAAGCGCGCATTTAATAGGTTTAGGTTATAAATGATAGGGGTACTTCCAGGTATTCGAAACATGCAATATTTTGTGTGTAATCATAACACATATGTATTTATACTATTATCGGTAACATACTCACATAATATCATGTTATGATATTCAAAGGTCTTTTTTTATTATTAAATGTAAAGATGTTTGTTAAAATGAGTACGTCATGTTATTGAATAGGGCACCCAACCTTTTGCACACGATTTTGCAATAAATTCTTTTTCATATGTACAATGTACATTTCAGTATTTTGCAATAACGAAATCGCACCTGTTCTGTGACACGTTTGAGCATTTCTGTATATAATATTAGAACAGTAAATGGACAAATGCGTCATGTGTTGGTGTGACTTTGGTGATTGATCATCACCGAACAGATATGGTGGTCTTTTAATCAGTTTATATAGGATAAATCCAGACTGCGGCCAAAAACGAAGTTTTTTTATTGCCATGAGTGGCGAGAAGATCAAGCCGTTCGCCTGATGGTAAGCGATACGACCGCTCACAAAGCAATGTTTGGCATTCCACTGCGCTCGCCATCCAGAAACATAAGATGTTAAGTTTCAATATGTCCAGTAGTTACTCTGGTTATGCCCTACAAACCGAAACACAATAGTGAAACCGAAACACAAACAATAGTGCATTTACCCTGCTGTTTGACGGTAGAAATTTATATTGCGGTGGTACCTAACCAGCGGTGGTGCCTCTCACATATGAGAGATCTAACACCCGTAGTTTAGGGTAAAAGTTTTGAAAAAATATGCCATTATCGTAATATTGTCTAATGGGTTGTGGGGGGGGGGGGGGGGAATACGAAGCTTTTCCTAAAATAATAACTCATACAAGGGAACGCAATGGTACACAAGGGCTTAAATTGTTATTTCAGCAAAAACTATATATTTAGCATTCAACAACGATGATATTCAATATTATAACAATATAATTCAATAAATAGTCGCTTTTCTTTTTTAGGAAATTTGATTTTTTTTTACATTGTGCCTGTAATCACTGTATCTACCATCTGGCTTCGTTGTCGGTCACACGGTTTTTTTTTATTTAGGGACTTTTAACCAACCAATGTACGTTAGTCCCATTGTACCCTAAAAAAACAGACATTAAGATAATATTTACGTAATAACAATACTGGTAAAGATATGTCCATCAAAATTCACCGAGGCAACGCCCACATCGGCTAGCCCGCTGGTAAGAAAAGTCTACATAAGTGACGCACAAACATTTCAAACAACGCACCAGGCAGAAGAAAGCCTAAGTAAAATGTTGGTGAAGACTCCCATAACAAGCATATTGATTGCAAGGTAGATCTATCTACAAGAATTGGTTTCAGGTGCTTATGAGGCGGCAGTCTCTTGTAGCTTCTGACGTCACAACACAGGACTAACTAGATCTTAATGTGGGGTCCGGGCTGTTTACTATTGCTGTTTTGTGAAATAAAGTGGGAATGGGCTGACGCGATTGAGGTGATTACCAGAACTCTCATTTACTATATTAAACAGTACATTTTTTTGCCTTGTATTTCTCATAGTATTTAACATATCTTTAATTTACAGGGCAAAGAGTCGAATATAAAAATATTAGTAATAAAAAATTAGTAATAGAAAATTAATGCCCACTTCACTCGGAGTTCGCACTGAACGAGAAACAAAATGAAGAACTAAAGACATAAAAATTGTCACCTCTACAGTTCTAGTTCTATACAGCCTCTCCAAGTATAAAGTGTTCCAATACTTAGAGAGACTAGCTGTAAAGAACTACGGATTAAATAAAGTAGGAGTAATTAAGAAAGATTAGCCAATTGACACTATTTCCATCTAAATGTTATGTTATGAATTTGCGATAAGGATCACTAATATCCAATTATCTTCTTCTCAGCCAACCCAACTAAATAAGAGGCCATGTATTGCAAATTGGATTTGTTTATCGTCCAAAATCTTCAGGTTAACGTTCGGTAAATTATAATTCGCTCTTATTTTATTATTATATTAATATTGCATGCACTTTAAAGCAAATTATTATATCTTAATTTAATTTTTAAACATAACCTATTTGTAGCTGTTCAGATATTATATAGATATGTAGATCAATCATGAAACAGATAAGTGATTGAAGGTTACTGCGGGTTAGGTATTCGATATGGAGTTTCGTCGAGGCCGGCCTGGAATCAAACGAAGGAAATTAACTGGAAGCTAGGCATTAATCCGAGGAAGCAATGTACGGTTGAGGCCCGATGGCGCCTTCTTTAATTACTGCCAACCCAACGCAACGCTTGATTAAACTATTTCCGAACTAATTAAGTAATCTATGTGCCTTCGTTACACAAAATTGGGGTAGGCAAAATGCTCTCAAATCTACCTTTATCTACACCTGCGGCAAGCCAATTACAATGTATACCTGTACACATTTTCATTACTTTGCAAGATATCCCTTATAAAAATTTGGTCTGTATTAATGACTCTGTAGAAAAGCGTAATAATTAAATCAGAGGGTTCGATTTCTACAAAGACGTACTGATTTTCCAAATATCAAATAATGCACTTTTAATTTTCATCAAAATCTGGCTCGAGACTCCTTTCGGAATGTTTCTCTATTTCTCACAGTTCGATTTATCGGTTTAATCGGATTATATTTTGTTACTTCACGTTGGTATTCTATGGTAAAACTTACCGACTCATTTTTCTAATTAGAAAATATTCTTCATTGGATTATCGCTTACTTTTCTGATAGTTAGACTGTATTAGCGACCACTACTAGAAATTATTTTACAATCCAAGTGTTTTATTTTATCTATCGAATAAAAATATTAAAATAATTATTATTACATGCAGTATTTTACATAATTTAATTGTTAGATTAAAGGCAATTTTACTCCTTTTTTATTTATCTAGTAATGTATTCACAATGCCTATAATAATGCAGCTACGAATTAAAAGTTACTTTTAGGAATAGAAATATGATGGTGTAATGTGGGGCGCGCTGTGATTAACACTAAGGCAAGTCGTAATGGCAGGCACTTTACACATATTACCTGCACACCGCTATCATTTCTATACTGGAAGTGAGAGTCAAACTAGAGGGGGTTTTTATTTATGCCACGACAAAATCACTACAAAGAATACGTTGTTGGTTCGTTTTTACTGAACTGAACTCAAATTGCAGGGTCGTGGACTGGCTGATGATGATGATGATGAACTCAAAACGCAACGCGCATGAAGATTTTTTATGTGGATATCAATACATTTTCAGCAGATATAGGCTCCTCGATAATTTTAGTCATCGAATGAAACTCATTTAAAATCTTTTATTCTTCATGTCTGATTTCGAACTGATACTGAGATGGCATTTGGGTCTAGCCGACTTATCAATATTGAATTCTCAACGACCTTGTACAAGCCGAAACAAAAAAAAAACATTAATGGATCAAATATCCAAAGCGTTCAAAATGAGAGTTCGAAAACTGTTGCTTAACAGATAGCCGAACTACAATAATATTAAGTATTTAATATATTACTCGTATTATTAGTATTATATATACTATTTTATGTATTTATGTGTATTTTATTGTGTATTTATGTTTCAACTAGAATAGATATTTTCTTTTGGTTTAAAACTGCACTTCTAACTTCTTAATTTATCTCTGCACACATTAAGGTTGGCTGTTGGAAAATGCCTTTAAAATTAAGACCTGTGGTTTATTTAACCATATATAAGTACTATTGTATAAATAAAAGCAACACGCATCGTGTAGTGTTGTAGGTTTATAAATATAGTTTTCAACCTGTCAATATGGACATGTTAACCTTTTCTGAAAATAAAATTCGTGAAAAATGTGTCGTCGCAGAGATAACCCCGAGCAACTAACGACAGTCTGTCTCGAGACGCAAACCGAGATTCAACTTTCAGGGACTTCACGTTTTATCCATATAATTTTCTAGACCAAAAGCGACGTTCATGTTATACGATATTTATGTTTAACTTTACTAGATAACTCAAATACGATCGCTTTTAGTTGAGACATGGCTCTGCTCGTAAAGGAGAATGATTGGTTAGCCGCTTCCCGCGGAGGTGCAACTTGAGACCGATAAAAGCGTAATTCGAAAATATGTTTGAGATGATTAAGTGCCACTCAAGTGGGAATTTGTTATCCATTACTAGCTATATTCACCTTAAAAGCGGCAAAAGATTTTCTCTAAATATTTTAGTATTAAAAATGGTTAGACTAATCGGCAGTAGATTGTAAAGCTAAACTGAGGCCTCATATAGGATAACTATTATGTACAACTCTTGGAATTTAGTTTGTATTTGTGGTTAATTACATTTTATTGGTAATAGAAAAAACATATATTGACCTAAGATTGCTGTATAATAATTTCAAAGGCATATAAACTTCACGAATTTTCGATAGCTTAGCATGGTGAAATAATGCCTAATTCACAGATATATGAAATAAAATTCGTTTATTAATCGATTATCCATATAAGACAGTAAAAATTATTAAAAAAAAATGAAAAAAAGATGTCCGATGTTGATACGAAACCTAATCCGCCTAACGTGAGGATTATTTTGTTTCGGTTAATAAATCAAAAACTTCACCGCGAACGGAAAAGAGAAACTTTAAATATCGGGTCCCAAAATCTATAAAGTTTTGGGTTAAATACGATAGTTTGTAGTAAAATCGGGACGGTATAAAAACAGACTTTCTGTGGGGGTTGCAATTTTGTGTTTCGTTCCTGAATATTCAAACACTGATGATTTATTAAAATCTGTTTGGACGAACTTTGTTCTGTAGTAAAGCTCATTATACATCGTCTATTGGTTGTCGCAACCTATTTTTATATAATATCGGCCTTATTCATAGATATAGTTTATAAATCTATTTTAGTTATTGAGTATACTTTCGAATGAATTTTGAATTCAGTTCGAGCGAAGAAGATAAAACCATTCGATATCTAAAATAGGTTTTAAAGCAGTCTACGTATAGGGCCGAATATATTTTTAGCACAACACATGTTTATAAAAATGTTCCAGTGTTATTATTGGTATGTACAAAGTGGACCCTGTTGGGCGAGGCAATAATTTAGGAAAGTGGACCAAACCATACTATTAATAATAGTAAAAGAATATTTAAAGAATCTTTCTCTGTCTTTTCTTTTATATCCATCCAGAGGTTGTCTGGGACAGTTTGTCTTGTGCAATAAGGCCGCCGATGGTTTTGTTTCCTGGTGTTAAATAAAATCAATAAATATAAATAAATATTGAATCTTCATAATTTATCGTTTGTATACTGCTTTTGTTAAAACAAATGGGAAAGTGATCAATATCTCCTGAGTACCAAACTATGTCACACTGCTATTGTGGTTATTTGGTGTATGATTAACTATGTAGTCCGGCACTTGTAGTTGGCGCATACAATATTAGAGTAATAACTGTGGGTATAGTTGCATCTCGGGTCAAATCAAACAAAGATTGTTTGGATAATCTTCAATACATTATCGTCTTTACTTCAGTCGTCCGTTATATGGTCCATCGTCTTTCAGACTGTTGTTTTTTATTCCATCCTTCCGTACTTCCACATCTCCATAATTCATCGTCTAACTCTTTTCATCTTAAGTTCTTTTATTAGTCATCACTTTCACAAAAACTATGTTCCATATTAGTCATTCGTCTTACGTTTCATTCTACTCATCTTTCTACATAACATATTACCTGACTAAAACTTTATAATTTCGCATTTAAAAAATTTGTATAATTATATTCGACGTGGTAAAGTCTGCTTCAACATTTTCGACTAGAATAAATGTGACCACAAGTTAGTGACTTAAAATATTGCAACCAAATTCTTACTTCAAGCCAGCTTGCGCGATATTGCATTATAAAGTTTTAGAACTGGTTACAGACTGTGCATTCCTACATAGTAGCAGCGTAAAAAAATGGTGTGCAACTGCGAAAGAGATAAATGGAAAGTACAGCCAGAATGTGTATTGTGCTATTGACAGCAGAATTGCTTTGTGTATTTGTACAGTCAATTTGCTGTGTCTATTGCAGTCCAAGCTCTACCAAATAACGTATTACTAACTGAGCAACGAGCTTGGTCAGTGCTCACACTCAGCGAAATACCGTTAGACGAAACTTTATTAATATGCGTAATTTAGAACTAAACCTCTTTTGCGCGCTGAACATGCATTTTAAATTTACTTAGACCATTATTCAGTTGAAGTGTTTGCATTAAATGTTCATGCTATTTACATACGAAATGCCTGTATCGTCTAAATGAGTTTGGCATAGTTTATTAGCATTTATTCTTTGGAAAGGCTTTGAAATAAGAGCGGCTTTTACAATTAAATTATTTAATGAAATACTCATTTAGAAACGCAAATATTTTTTATTAGGGTGAATTGTTTGCTTTAAGAATAATTAAAAATATTTATAGTGTTTGATGCTAGATGTCGCTACATTGTATTTGACCGGGGAAACATAAATATATTTATGATTAAATTTTTTGTTCTGACAAAATTGTTATACTGGTATAGGATCCCGCCATACATCGACCTTCACCGAGATGTTTATTTGATGAAACGTATTTTATATGCAATTTAATATGTCAATAAATATATTGTATATGGGTTGCCTTGCAAATTTCAGTCCAGAATACGATTAATTAATTATTTAAAAAAAATTTTTTTTTACGCATTTCACCTGTTTGGTTATTAAACAAATTCTATACCAATCGAAAGTATGGAACCCATAGAATATGTAAACGTTAGGTTGCCTATTTTTTTCCGGTCACAACCCTCAGGTTGCCAGGTATAAACAGGTAAACCGCTTCTAGCATTTTGCACCGGTCTGATTATTGAATTAAAATTAAATGAAAATAAAGATCATTTTATTACGAACACGGTAGTATAGGGTTGCCTGCGAAAAATCAGTCCCGAATTGCGGTTGTCGAATTTAGAAAAGTGAAATATTGCTCCGAGTGACCATCCCATGCGATAGAAGTGGACACAGCATAGCAGCTGTTCGAAGTCCGCCCATTTAAAGAAAGAGGGTGCGCATGCTATTTATTGTTGAGAATGAAAAGGACAGCGATAGACTCGTATATGCTGTGCATCATTTTGGAGTAGATTGTGGTTATAGTTGCAATTGAAACAACGTGCTACTATTTGTTGTTAAAAAAATGGCGAAAGTGTTTTTTGTGTGATTCGGATGATGATTTAATTAATTTTAATGTTGACATTTTTAAAAACTGTTGGCTCTGGTGCGGTTTCTGATTGATTATTGGGAAAACGACCATTTGGTAACAATAATCCAAAAGAAAAAAATCTTTTAAACGTCGACCATCAGTGCTACTCTTATCAAGTTCAGGGAAATTCCGTAAAAAAAAACTGAAGAAACTGATTATGAATGTCATCACGAAGAGGCAGATACAAGGATTATTTTCCATGCTTCTAAAGCGGAACCAGGCTCAAGAATTTTAATTACAGCCTCTGATACTGACGTTTTGATTATTTTGTTAGGAAATATGCACAAACTTATCGAATCAGAATTTTGGCTTGCTACTTCTGCAACTAGAAAGACTAATAATCAAACTGTTGATTGCATTAATTGCACCGATTTAGCGTTGAAGTTAGGAATCAAATTATGTCAAAGTCTTCCAGCCTTCCATGCGTTTACAGGTTCCGATTACACGGCAGCATTTTATAATAAACGAAAAGTAAAATCTTTTCAGCTATTTTCGAAAAATGAAAAATATCAAACAGTTTTTGCATCTTAGATTCTGCTGATATTTTCATTGTTGAAAAAATGAAGACCGTTCAAGAATTTACTTTAATTTACTGATGGTCGACGGTTAAAAGATTTTTTTCTTTTGGATTATTGTTACCAAATGGTCGTTTTCCCAATAATCAACCAGAAACCGCACCAGAGCCAACAGTTTTTAAAAATGTCATCATTAAAATTAATTAAATCATCATCCAAATCACACAAAAAATACTTTCGCCATTTTTTTAACAACAAATAGTAGCACATTGTTTCAATTGCAACTATAACCACAATCTACTCCAAAATGATGCACAGCATATACGAGTCTATCGCTGTCCTTTTCATTCTCAACAATAAATAGCATGCGCACCCTCTTTCTTTAAATGGGCGGACTTCGAACAGCTGCTATGCTGTGTCCACTTCTATCGCATGGGATGGTCACTCGGAGCAATATTTCACTTTTCTAAATTCGACAACCGCAATTCGGGACTGATTTTTCGCAGGCAACCCTATACCACCGTGTTCGTAATAAAATGATCTTTATTTTCATTTAATTTTCATTCAATAATCAGACCGGTGCAAAATGCTAGAAGCGATTTACCTGTTTATACCTGGCAACCTGAGGGTTGTGACCGGAAAAAAATAGGCAACCTAACGTTTACATATTCTATGGGTTTCATACTTTCGATTGGTATAGAATTTGTTTAATAACCAAACAGGTGAAAGGTGTAAAAAAATTTTTTTTTTTAAATAATTAATTAATCGTATTCTGGACTGAAATTTGCAAGGCAACCCATATACAATATATTTATTGACATATTAAATTGCATATAAAATACGTTTCATCAAATAAACATCTCGGTGAAGGTCGATGTATGGCGGGATCTTAGACTATACTGATAAAATGAAATTACCAATACAACATGGTACGTTGTAGATTAAATCCTACATTTTAATATCATGAACGAATATGCCGAAATTAAATCTAGCGGTGCGACGAAAACGGGAATGTATAATTAATTGCAGCTAAGTTTTCCATGATAAAGGTCTGTTATGCTAGCTCAAATTACTAAAATCCATTAAACACACACGCAAGGTGCCATGTACCTACACTCTTTGCATTGTATATCTGCCGGATAGTTATGGGGCATTCACTGCTTTGATTTCGTTTCCAAACATTATTTAATTGATATTCTATGTTATTGTGGCATCATTACATAGTATAAAACAAAGTCGCTTTCTCTGTCCCTATGTCCCTTTGTATGCTTAAATCTTTAAAACTACGCAACGGATTTTGAAGCGGTTTTTTTTATTAGATAGAGTGATTCAAGGGGAAGGTTATATGTATAATACGTACATATTATTGTACAGAAATTTATTTGTACCCGGGCGAAGCTGGTCTGGGCCACTAGTTATAAAATATATCAAGTATTAAGTATTGCGATGGATTATCAACAAATTCACCTCATAACCTTTCAAATTTAAGAAAGACTCAATTTCCTGAGGCATCTCAGATCTAGCGACTATTTGTAAAAAAGCATGCATTAATTTGGTTCCCCCGTGGGACTAATACAAACCTGTAACAATTAGCTGGTACAAGATAGTTGCTGCAGTATGCTGGCCTTGATAGATTTCTGCCGTCTTTCCATATTTTCTTCAAGTATGGGTGTGCCGTTGATATTTTGTCGAAAAAACTTTCTTATTCGAAGCAGGCGGCATTGTGGTTTATTTGATATTTTTTGTGAACTTATTTCCATATCGGTGATTGAAATCTTGTTATCATTTTAAGGTATCTAATGGATTGGACCGCGAATGATTTCTTACTCTCATAATATTTTCATATAATTTAATATTCGGCAACAATGCGTCAGGTATTGTACTATTTATAGTTGCTTTTTGCCTTTTGTGGTTATTAATACTAAGAGCACATTGTACCATTTCTTACATTTTTGGGCCTGTTCTAAGTGAACCTCGGAGTTTTCCTTATTTAATGTAAAATCTCTGCAATGCAGAGTTCGGCGATCGAGAGAATAGAATATATTTTTTTACTGGTGGTAAGTCTCTCATATGTGGGAGGCTACCTGGGTAGGTACCACTGCAATGTCTCTTTCTCCCGCCGAACGTAGTGTAAATGCACTGTTCTGTTTCGGTTTGAAGGACATTGTAGCCAGAGTAACTATTGGACATATTGAGAAACTAACATCTTATGTCTCAGGATGGCGAGCGCAGCGGGATGCCAAGCATTGCTTTGTAATTCAAGGTGTTGTTTGGTTTTGCTACTGTTAATGAGCGGTCATATTGTTTACTATCAGGCGAAAGGAATGCTCGCCTCGCCATTGCAATAAAAAAATGATTTAAGTGAACAAAAACATTTTGCACAACAAGCCAATTTACAAGTAGTATCTTCATAGGCAGGTCCAACTTCGAGAGAGAGGTCAATCGTCGAATCCAACTCGGTTGGGCAGCGTTCGGGAAACTTCGCGACGTCTTCTCGTCCAAAATACCTCAGTGAAAGTCTTCGATAGTTGTGTGTTACCACCAATGATGACATACGGCACCGAGACGTGGCCTCTCACTGTGGGCCTCATTAAAAGGCTCAGAGTCACTCAACGAGCCATTGAGCGGGCTATGCTCGGAGTTTCCCTACGAGATCGAATCAGAAATGAGGAGATCCGTAGGAGAACCAAGGTTACCGACATAGCCCATAGGATTGGCAAGTTGAAGTGGCAGTGGGCCGGGCACATAGCTCGTAGAACTGATGGCCGTTGGGGCCGAAAGGTTTTCGAGTGGAGGCCACGTACAGGCAAGTGAAATGTCGGACGCCCGCCTACAAGGTGGACGGACGATCTGACTAAGGTCGCAGGAAGTCGCTGGATGCAGGCCGCTTCCAACAGGTCATTGTGGAGATCCTTGGGGGAGGCCTATGTTCAGCAGTGGACTTCCTGTGGCTGATATGATGATGATGATGATCTTCATTGGATTGAATGATTTGATATTTAAAAGTGATCTAAAATTCCAAACAACGTAATAAAAAACTCTTTCGTTGGTTTAAAAAATATTTTGCGGATTCAATGTTGCATGAAATCCACAAACTGCTAAAAGAGATTTGTCGAAGCATATTTCATCGACAAGTTTGAGTTAAGGTGCGTAAAAAACGCCATGAACAGTCTTCAAATACGGCAATAAATTCGATAAAATGAAATGAAAATTGAAAATTACCGTGTAAATCTATACGGTTCACTTACATCGATAAGATTCTCAATGTATTTTTCCACGGAGTATTTCAAGTGAGCGATGCTCATAATGTGGAACTTCGTGATATTATTTATAGGTACGTTGCGTGCCCACGCACGGTTACATTTGTTGTGTTAACACATATCTTATGTTTTCATTGAGTTATCGATTTTACACCTATTTCATGATAGGCTAACCTTCATCAAAGTGTTATTACGATTGGATACGAGTATAAGAAGTAGATTTTTATTAACAAACGTAACATTGTTTTCAGCTTCAGTTGCAAATGTTGTTTCACTTCGAGTCGAACGACCGACGAATTTACACGGTAGTTTAGATGTTGACACTTTTATTGATGTCTTAAATCACCAAGAAAATGACAACAAAGAATATCCTAGTCATTATCAACAGCATAGTTCAGATAGTAAATCGTTCGAAGAATCGGAAAATGATGAAGATAATAGCATCTATGGATCCCTAAAAAGTCAGGAAATTATTAATCTTATTGAACAAGCTTCTCATAGTAAATATGTGGACGATGTGGTGAAGCAGAAGAAAAATCGTTTGAAACATAACTTTAATGAAAAGACATCGGGAGAAAACTTAGCACACGACGACCATTTGATGAAACAAATATTATACGATCTCAAAGCGCAATTGAGACCTACAAGAAAGCCCAGAAGACAAATGATAAAGAAAAACGAACTTATTAATAACATAGTCAAATCAGTGAATTTGCGTGGCGACGAACTAGACGGAGCAAGTTTAGAAGGTTATTCAAAAATTTATATCATATTAAATCCTCAGGCTGGACAAAAAAGCAACAGTAAAGCTAGTATTGCTGATATGTAAGTATATTAGCTTTTTAATTCTCTTCTTATTTCAAAAGATGTAAGTATCCACCATGCACGTTTGATTAAAGCATATCGAAGCTATCATCCCTATCATCTGCATCGTTTCCGAAAGAACGTGCTGCGGCAAAGAAGGATCAGCGGTACAAAGGCTTTGCTGTGAAGGAAGGCGTGTTCTCAAGGCGAGCCCGACGGGATTCAAAAGAAAGTAAGTCACTATGAGTAACAATGTAAATCGCGGTTGAAGTATTTAATACAGTTTTAGTAGGCAAGGTTTTACATTAATTTATTGTATAAAAGTTTGCTCAACCAACAGTTAGGAAAATACCGTAGATTGTCGCAATATTTTCACTGAACAAAGCCTTGGTGTTGATATTGTGCTTAGGTAAAATGACCCTTTACATACAATTAATCTTTTAGGGATGAGCGTTACAGTTTCATGATTTATATAAGTATTAAATTAAATGAATTTGGTATTTCAATAAAATTTACATGTGTGTTATATAACACATTGCGTGCGATGATTTCCACTGAGGATGCACTGGAGCTTCACACCACTTATACGTACATACGTCGGAACACTTTTCGCGCTCTCCGTCTTGTCCATATACAAGATATATCAAAACTGCGTCCGAAATTGAAGCCGGATGGTAGTTTTAGTGACTACAACACAATGCAATAAAAAAATTAAATATTATTGTTTTATTGGAGGTAAATCCATAGTTTTTGACAAAGTAATAATTTAAACAATTGAGTACTATAGCGTCTTTAAAAATAAAAGGGTGTAATCCATTTTTTTTTAAATAAAATTTATGTATTTACCACCCAAATATGACGACAGAAAAAAAGTCACAGTGGTCACTAAAACTTTCATTTTTATTTCAAAAGGCTTTCATTTTCGGTAGCACTTTTGATACACCCTGTATAATGTGTATGCTAAAAAACAGACAGCAATAAAACATTCCATCTCAAATTAAAAATAACCACAGTAAATATAATTGTGAGAGTAGTTTTAAAATGCTCGGTGTTTGTGAGTTGTTGTGGCTGATGAGAGCGGTGCTACTGGACTCCGGCCAGCGACTGTCCGAGAGCACGCCACTTGGCGTTGACCCAAACAAATTGCACGGCTACATACCTACTGGAACACTGATAAATGTATAATTGTACATTTTTGTATGTTTTTTTTAGGAATTAATGGTCAACGTGCCATTGTTGGTAAGCGTTACGACCGCTCAGGGACAGTAGCAACAGCATGAATTACAAAGCAATGCTTGGCATTTAGACATAATATGTTAAGTCTAGTAGGTACTTTGGCTTTAATGTTAGGATGATGAATGATAACTACAAGCAGGAGAAATATATATTACCATATGTTTCAAGTTTCATTAGATTATAATGTTCTGCAGCAAGTTTGCAGGTTTTGTCTTTTACTTTTTGTGAGTCTCCGTGTCAACGTTAATAAAGAAATTAAAGTTTAATTTGGTCCCTGCACCGAGTTAAATATTTATATTGGGTCTGTGAGTTGCGGCACGGAATGGTGTCTCGTTGGTAGTTTTTTTATAACCACGGTATATCTGTCGTTCCATTACGTATGTTATTGTGGCATTCGTGTATTTATTTATTACTGTCTTAGCTGTTTATTTACTACTTTTTAATATCCTATAGCTATTTTATTTATCCATGGTTTTATGATGATAATACTTAAAAATACGGCATAATACTTATGTAAATTACGATCGAAATTTACTTAATATTACTGTAGCGCTACAAAAGAATATTAGGGAACGCATTAAGGGAAAAAATGCTAAAAGCCCTACCGCAGGTGTTTAACAATATAATGCCGTTGTTATTTGCAGAGTACGATCTTAAAGATTCCTTGGAGGATAACTACAAGCAGAAGAGGGCGCGAAATGATTACGGAGGCGGCCGTACAGCCATCCCGTACATACGACACCGAGGCGATATATACGAGAGGGATGTTTAATATTCAGAAATATTATACTATAAGTTTGTATTTTTGTTTTATTAACACGTACAATTTCATGGTTTAATATTCGATTACTTGTGTATCATTATGGTCATATGTCAGGTTGTTTTTCCCCTTAGAGTAATAAATAATAATGAAAATATTTCGGCGTTACAAAAGTGTATAATAAAACAAAATAAATTTTATCTGTGTCTGTATCGTCCCACTGCAAGGCACGGGCTTCGTCTACAATCGAGAATACGATTGAGAGGGGTTAGGTCATTTCTACCAATTGGCCTAGTGCAGGTTGATGAACAGCATCCCAATTTTTTTTATTAACATTTAATTTTCTTCCGTTTCAATGAAACGTCGCAGACCGAAACACAGTTTAAAGAACGTCATTAATGTTTGGTCTAGAGGTTGTTTATTTTTTCGGGGCACGACAAAATTGGTACTACGACTGTGCCAGTTTCATTGTACGTGACATTGCAAATTAGCGCGATAATAGGTCAGTCATGCTCTTGAAAAAACTACAGCCAGTGCAGCTAAGAGAGTCATTGTTCTGGAGGACCTAATTTAGGTTACAGGGATGTAGATAGATTGCTAATTATGGTATCGCCAGTACAATTACGTATTTGCTGAACAGACAGACAGTTATGAATGTTATAAATAGACAAATTCGACTAGGGTATCATTGAAAAATAAAAAATGTACGATATTGCAGTCTTTTTTGTATTTCAATGAATAGCGAGACGAGCATGCCGTTCGTTTGATGGCAAGCGATACGACCGCTTATGGACGATAGCAAAACCAAACACTTTGAATTACACGTAAATGCATTCCATTGCAGTCGCCATCCTGAGATATAAAATGTTAAGTTTCAATATGTCCAGTAGTTACTCTGGCTACAATGTCCTTCGAACCGAACATTGCGTGGTACCCAGGAGGCCTCACACATGAGAGTTACCACCAGTATAGTTTTGCTTAGAGTTTGGCGCTGGGGGTTCTGAAGATCCTGGAAGCTCATTTACTGTCGGTTTTATCTTTTTTAAATGCAAAAAATTATCTTTACGAACTCTTTAGTAAAATGCTGGCCACCTCAGGTTTTCTTATGTATTAGTATCAATCCTGAGGTTTCAATTGCTATATTATGTCTATGCTCGTTTGTTCTATCCCTTCCAAGAATTTATCATAAAAAAGAGAAATATTTAATTTGTAAGTGCGTTTTTCGTGTATTTTCACGGGAAGTTTTTCGCCTCTATCGTAAGTAGCGTTTATCGCAAGGATATGAAAAAGTTTCATCGTGAAAAAATTCACGATAATCTATAGCGGTTAGGTCATGCAATAATGGCATACGATCCTCGCCGCGAGAAACTCAACCCCGAGTAAAACGCATTTAACCCCTATCATCTCTCCTCACTCTCTTTTCAAAGAAAGGCATAGGTAAGTAATAAATTTTGAACGTTTATGAGTTTTAGTGGTTTTTGTCATTAATTTAGCTTTTACATCGTGGGACGGAACATAAAGGAGGAATGTGGGTATCCTGGCACCTCTGCCTACCCCTTATAGGAAAAAGACGTGAGTTTCTGTATTATGGAGCCTTTAAATTTCTATGAAATTTATACCATATTAAAGACTCTCGCTCCATACAATTATTTGTAAGAACGTTTAGGTTCATTAGCTACAGACGATCGCGAGATTTCTATCAGAGAAAGTATTACAAGGCAATATTGATATCGAAACTGGTTTTAGGAAATACTAAGCAAAGAAATCCTAATAGTACTCTATATTTTAGAAGAGGCCTAAGCTTATAAACGGTACGTATGATAAAGATGGTTTATTAATATGAAAATGAGTATACATACACAAGTATGCAAGGAGTTAACATAACAAAATATTTAGTCATGTCCGGCCATAGAGTCTACTCTTGCTATTATTATAAAAATAATATGGGTTATATTATTTTTGAAATAATCAAAGTTAGAAAAATAATCCATCTAGAAAATAGTCCTTGAAACTCGAAGTAGAACATCGAACGAAATAATATCAAACAGGAAACCTTCAGCCCCAGTAGTGGTTGCGTCGAAGTTTATAGAAAAAAACTATCTCGATATAGGACAGTTCTTTTAGATAAAAAATAAAACTTTTCAGACACAATGGTTCGCACGAATCGAATTGCGAGTAAAAGTTTATTTTCAATATGTCCAACATGGCTGCCAGTTTCGGTTGAGCTCTGTTTGTGCCTTATAATATTGTATTCTCAATATTAGATCATTTCCTTTGTATATAAGGGGGACTCATTCATTCATGAAAAGTAAGAGTAAATGGATATATTTATAAATTACAGCGTGAAGTTTATTTTCCTCGCAATTTATTTTCCTTCTGTGTTGAACGTGTATACATAGATGATAATAACAACTGTATTCCTATAAATATTATTAAGTATACATTTAAATTTACTGCCTTGATTCCATTATTTTAGATGTTCCTTCCTCTAAAACAGTGAATAGTAGATAAAGTTTCAATTTATGCTCTTTTGTTTTACTGTGGGTGAAAGACATATGATAAGGCTAGCGTTTTTTCATAAAATACAAATAGTGAATACCAAAAGACATGCCTTGTAGCAAAGAATTTGTCTCTGCCTTCAACATAAGATGCAAGTTTCAGTAGCTTTGTAAAATATCTACAATACTAAACCACTACACGACAGCAACATGATAAAGTACGTACCTATAGTGTTGAAGGTAATTAAGATTAGATCAAGACTGCCACGTTTCTGTAATTATTGAGTAATGTAACATAAGCCGCCTTGAATTGATATATTTCTATGAGAAATGTTTTTACTGAAATGGAAACGGATACTTTGAAATAAGATAAAGTTATGCTTCTTATGTGAATTTTATATTAGATGTCGATGTAGTTGGAAAGAATAGATTCATAAAAGTATCTCTAATATTTTTTTACTGCCATGATATAAGCCACAGCAAATCAATATACCCTACATGCAGTTATATATTACGATTTGAAGCCTTGATCCTTGTCATTAGAGTAATGACGCGATTTCAAGCAGTCTTCGCCACAAAAGATAATCAAGGCATTTTTTAAATTAGAGAATTTTCTGTGGAATAATTGAAAAGTATTTTTTTTTTCAGAAATGCGTGGGAAACGGGTGAAGCATAGAATAAGACTATTTATTGAAACTGCTATTTATTTTTAAATATGTTTTACTAATGCATAAATTATTTTTCTATTATATTTATTACGAGTATATCACAGTCATCACTTTAGTAAGTGGATTAATATAGTGTATGACAAACGCCAGACATCTAAATACAAAACAAATTGACTAGGACATTACACATTCAAACAAATGAACATTCTTAAGTGAAACTGTGCACATCTATTAAATTATACGCATTATGTGACTAAACACGTGAGCACTATAAAATATTGTATTTCTGCAAAAATTACTTCTTAATCGTAAGTACATAGAAATTAAATGATTTATACACGTGCCGTGTTTAAATTAGGTACTTAATGCGTTAATCTACGCAATAATTACTCGATAATAACAGATACATTTGAGTTAGTAAACAAGCGGGAACTTACAAATATAAATACGTGTACAGGTACTTGAAAACATAATAACTCGCGACACTGACTCAAGTTACAAACTTCATTTGTAACTTTGACTAAAGAAGCTTAATTTGTGTCACTGAAAATGATATTCCGAGTTGAATATAAATACAAACCCGTATTATTTGCTACAATATCAATATTATTATAACTGTAAATTATCATTTACATAATCTTAAATACTTAATGTCTTTATATTGTGTAATTTCCTATATATTATTTTAGGGTGTTACAATAATTGACTAGATTAATTATTACAAACAAATCACACATGTCTAAGTCCTACTAGGCCATGATGTAAACTAATTGTCGTGAGATGTATCAAGGCTTGTTTTACACATCACAGAGCGTGTTTTGATGTTACATAGTGAAAACACCGCTCATTAGCAACGCAGTACGTTTTAATTGAAAATAAATAAGCAAAATTATGTTTGAAGTCTACGTAGAAATATACGTATATTTTACATATAATGTTTGTCTCATTTAATGTGATCGCGGGATATATTTGTAGGAGTTCCTTCTACTTCTCTAAACTAAATCAGAGTCAAAGTGGGGCTAGGTTGTTAGTTACAACAAACGTTTGCCGTGTCGTTTTGCAGCAGATTGCGTTCATTTCTTAGGTTGTGGAGCGAGTTAACGCTGTCTCACTTTATCCTCTTTATATTTACACTTTACCTTGAATAACAAGTTTAACTTTCGCATCACTTAACTAACTGAAAACACAGTACAAATCAGTATCTTAAATACAGTTCTTTAAAACAATTACAGTGTTGTAAGAAATACTTTAATGGAAGACAATAATGAAGCAAATTGTATTCATTAATTCCCTTAAAATAATGATGATGTTACATTACAGTTTTATTACATTATTGTATATACAAGTTCTAAATCCCGAGTGTTAGTGGATTGAGCCGTATTTCATTGGAATTCACTATATTTAGTAAAATATGAGTGTCATTTATTATTGATAAAGATTGTCGTAACGTGCAAAGTTTGGCGTAAGTGGATGGAATAAAAAATATGTACACAAGTTTCTTGCTGGTATAAAGTACATGAAAGAGAATTTCTTACGTGACAGATTAAGGGATATGGAAAAAACACTTCAAATAAAATGTTGGTCGCACGAAACAAGTATAAAGTAACTGGGGTCTGTGACGAAAACGACTTAAATGTTCTTTTATAACAAAGTATTGTGCAAAAAATATGATTATAGTAACTACAATATTATACTCTACTTAAACGCAATTGATCCCGTTCCAGGCAATTCATAATGATAAAAATGCATGAATGAATGCATCGTCATATATCTAATTTCACGATACTTATAATTGGGTACATACATGATCTACTTAAGTAATTGTGACATTCACAGCTACTCGAGCGTCTCCACCGTTCAATTCTCTAGTTACATTTAACAATTTAATGGACCCATTCATTTGTTCTGTACATTTAACGTAACACGTATCATTCACTATAAGAATTGATTGTTTATATTCACCGCTGAACACTTCAAAGTTTATTGCGCTTTAGTGGACACGCGTTCACGCTTAGCTTATCGTCGGCGTCATTGGCGTTTGTTCCAAGCTAAGCCGCCTTGTGGGCGAGACCCGTCACCCTCAGAGGTAGTTAGGCCGTGACACACAACACAGTACGCCCATGCCTTTGTACAGGGAGCCTCTTCGCTTATCCCGCCACAGTCCGTTAACGTCGTCACCTTTCAGCGCGACAGTACTCTCTGAAACAAGATACGTAAGCCGACATGTGTCCCTGCAATTTTTATTATTACCTAAAGTATTATTTTCACTCTCGTTAATAAAACAGAATATTATTTTCGTCTTTAGTTTAAGGAACGGTATTATCACCGGCGAGATTAATCGCAAAAGGTGAGGATGAATAACACTCGTCTTTATTTTCTCATCGTATTTAGGACGACGGCATTATTTCGTAAATATGTCACAGAGCGGTAGAATACTGAATAGAGGAGCATTTTTGCCGCATTCGCTCGTGGAGTGTTCTTAATGTCAATGAAAGACGTAAAAGTGGCACGTAAGTCTCAATTGTCTTGTGTAAACGAGACCTTTTGTATTCTCAAACGTATTGAGGGACGGGAAACTGCAAAATACGGTATTTCATACCTAAGTGATTAAGATTTTCGTGTTGTGGCAAGTACTCTTGAATGTCGTTCACTATTCTTGTAATTTCCTGCGTGTCCTTGGCGATGCTGCAAAGCTCTTCTTGGTTGAAATCTGGCGTGATCTGTTTGCATAGTAGTATTTGACTGATTACGTTGCCGAAATTGGACGGACCGGCGCGGTTTTCTGTTAACAAAATAGAATCTTATGAATATTTTCAGTTCAGTTTTGGCTTTTATTGCGATGCTTGGATTTGGAGAGTATTGCAGTTGAGTCGTGACTAAAGCTCTTGGCTTATTTCGTAAAATATATTGTTATGAGAACACTGCGGCCCAATGATGTACAGAGATCTTCTTTAATGAATCCAAGCCAGAGGTCGAATAAGTTTGTTGGTTAAAACCTAAGGTCTTAAAATATTGCAAGAAATAAGATAAGCAGTTAGTCTAGCAGATCCATATTGAGCCACCATGAACCATAGGAATGTAAATATAAAATATAGTTCTACACTACATTATCATTGTGTTTTAAGTATGTAGTGTATATTCGTTATATTCATGTATTATAAGAGTATCGTATAAATTCTCACCGTAATAAGAGGTCATATCCATGGGCACGAGCTGGACGAGTCGGTGGCACTTGGCGAGCTCCCTCAGCAGCAGCTGTGACATGAAGTACAGCAGCACCAGCTGCGACTGTTCCGTGCAGCCTTCGCTTGTTGACCTGTATGAAAAGACTACATTCAAATTTCGAACTACTGGCACTAGACATAGATACTTAATTGTAATTGACGGTCACCGCAAGCTTCTTGGTCACCGCCTTATTCATTGACAGTTTTTTAAATATCGAATGTTTTGTCTTCTTCGCTCAAATTAAAATCAAATGTCAGTCGAAAGGGACAAAATATTCGATAGCTAAAATAAGTTTTAATACTGTCGATAAAAAAGACCGATAAAATTCAAAGAAATGTATTGACGGTTGAGATAACTGGCCACTGACAAAATAAAAGCACCACAATAAAAATAAATTTTGAATTTCGAATGTCTTTGGTTTTATTCCTCTTCTGGTAATTTGGTCTCATATAGGTACAGGAGTCTCAATAACATAATCATTATCTAAATAAGCGGAATTGAAGATTGACCTGACAATAACAACTTAAGACAATATGAGGTAAAGTGTTGAAATCTCTAAGAGAAGATGGAAAAGTAGATTCTGGTTGCGTGATAAAAAGCAAAATATACATAAAGAGATATTCACTATTCCTAGAAAAGTAGCAAAAATCATATGCTATCAGTTTAAAAGCGTACATGAGCAAAATGTTTTCTCCCATGGAAACTGGAAACGCGTAAGCCAGCTATTCCGTCGTAATTAGTTCTCTTTCGATTCTGATTTCACAGAGACGGTTGAAACGTAAACTGAATCCTTTTGATATGCAAATAAATATGCAGATGACGCCTACTCACATTTACATCAACTGTTTCGGCAAAATGTTACACAATTTAACTTGTTATCTCAATGTGGGGGATTTATTTTATATAAATTTATCTATGTTGCGCATTGCAGTAGGCATTATTTTATAGTACTGTGTGCCATAAATCGTGATTGTTAAACTATTTCACCATCACAAACGTTATTTGAATATAATAGCAATAAAAATAATCGGTCATAGTTTCACGAAAGCCACTTGTTTTGCAAATGTTTTACACGAAAATAAATATTCAGTGAAAATGTAATCAATTTCTTTCTTGGCTTTTTTTTTATAAATGTTTTTCAAATATTATATACTATTTTTACACAATAACCTTGAACAATTATTCCTTATACATTATTAATCAATTTTATATTGCATTTAACTTATAAATTACACAAAAAAAAACATTTAAAAACGGTTATATTAAATAACATTGCGTTAAAATTAACGTTTGCCAAAAAATAACCTTTGACAGAGCTAATAAATGGAATGATAATTGGCTTTCCATTTTAATTTTGACCGAAATGGGTTGCGATTGTTAAACTTTTCGCAACTCACAGACGTGTTTTAATTCCCAACCAACCCTCATGGTCTATAAGATTCAATTTAACCGCAGCATCAAACAAAAACGCAACTTAATTTTCAAATAATTAACAAGAGTATTTACAGAGACTCGTTTAAATTAATAATAAATGTTTGATATCGTATTCACAGGTCAGCCATATATCAACTTGTTCGAGCATTTATCTAACCTCAGACGCGTTGGCTCATGGGAGGGTAAATTTACATCTCTTTTACCCCGGCTGCTTAAAAGGTGTATAATTATTTCTCCTTTGCATTATTGAATTAATGTCTTCAACATTGCGGGTGAAAATATTTTTATCGAGCGTACTTTTATTCGTAGAATTATGAATATTTGATGTGGCTGTCTAGTACTTACGTTGTTTATCTCTTATGAATTGAGGTAACGTTGGGAGTTGGCGCTTTTATGGATAAATATTACCATTACAAAGTGCGTGTAAGTCTAAGAATAAAGGCCTTAGGTATTTCCTGAGAGCTATAACCAGTCTTTTTTGAAACGAGATCTGAAAAAAGTGTTCTTTTTATATTAACATAGTCTGCAGTTTAACTATGGTTCTGACCAATCTTAGACTAAACATGAGGGGGCGGTAACTGATTATAATCGTCTGCCAGTCTAGGTTTTAAAACAAAGTCCAGATCACTAATTGGCAACGACATTTTAATTTCTGAAATGTATTCATCGACAAAAACGTAACAAAAGCTAATAATGATTAAGATTGTCATACTTCTTAACATGCAGATCAAATGACTGGTTTATGACTATTATGTGCCTATTCATTCTTACTTCTTACTGTTAGGTTAGGCGTAACAAAAGCCAATTAAGATTTTATACATACGGATTATCTTACTTATAGTATTAGAATAACTGACTTTTCTAGTATTTATTAGTATTCAGTATACGCTCTTAAGTGCGTGGTGGCTTGTTGATTAAAGGACTATATGAGATTGCCAATATATTCGTGGTTTCGAATCCCAAGGCACACCACTGACGTCACAGTCATGTGTGTATTGATAGTCAGTCACCACGCGCTATAACCGTGAAGGAAAACATCGTGAGGAAACCTGCATACTATAGGGATTTCTATGGTATGTAAAGTCCGCCAGCCTGCACTAGGCCAGCGTGGTGGACTATACAGCCTAATCAGTCTCAATCGTACTCTCGATTGTAGAGGAGGCCCGTGTCAGTGGGACGTATAAGGGCTGATACCGAATACGTACTTCTTAGTATTAGGCAGGACGAGCTGGCTGGTCTGCTTGGTGGCCTCGACGCAGGCTCGGCGGAGTCTTCGCACGCGCTCCCTCAGCTCTGGACAGTCGTGCGGCTGCCCGAAGTGGATGAGCAGGTCACGGAACAGCGCCAGTTGCACGTTTATCTCTGTTATCAACTGCACCAATATGGGTTAGATAGTTGTATATAATACGTGGGCGAAGTTAGGTATAGTTGGATCGAGCAGAGCCGATCTATAGTCTTTGCCTACCTTATGATATATAGGCGTGACGAGAAAGAAACGAGAAAAAAGGTTACAGACTTAACTCAGCCGAAATCAGTTGACCAATATTACCAATAAATTAATTATTATCATAAATTATTCAATGAATTGCTCTCAATTGAACGAAACTGCGATTCCTGTATAATCACTGTATTGTAAACTTGTTTTGAAAAGAGCATCGCTAGAGTTTCTTGCACGTTATAGTCTGGCGAAAACATTCTTGTGAACCGGGTGGTTGTAAAAAAAAAGAGTGACTGAATCTTAATAATATATGACATTTTATGGGTTCAATAAATATTTTCATTTTCAACAGAACAGCTGAATATTTGCTTGTGGTTAGGACTTTATGTCAAGCATAATCGATAGCTTTAAGCCCCATTTCACGGATAGATTTTTTCGCGGCAAGAATTGTATTATCGCAAGATATAACCGCTATAGGTTTTCGTGTTCTAACCTTTTTATATCCTTACAATGGTCGTATGTTTGAGGCGAAAAACTCTCCCCGTGTAAATGTGGCTTTATCGTAATTGGTGATTTATCAGACTGAGTATAGATTGGATCAGCAGAAACCCGATTAGAAAATGTAGTGTAAAATCATCGTCACCATCACTTTATAGCACTTCGGTGCTGGATATAGGTTTCCTCCAGTATGTATAATTTTAACCTGTCTTTGGCTTTCCGCATTTACACAGATTACACAGAAGTTTTATATTTACGGCGTATAATTTGTTTAACAAATTTATTTGCTAGCATAAAGATTCCAATTACGTGGGATAAAATAATAACAGCTTATAGGAAGTAAAAAATGTCAAATGCGTACTTAGGTGAGAACGAATGATTACGGCTGAACATAATTATATACTAAACTATTTAGAAAATATATCCAATTGGATGTAATGGCCATATTTCATAACAGTTATATAACTCCAATAACAACGTGTTTTATGTACGTAGAGTATTTGTGTTAATTTTCAATTCTAAATACAATACGGAGCTATTCTGATATTACTACTGGCAGGGGACGCTGGGCGCTCATCCAAACAGCTGTCGGTAGGCTATATAATACCGCAAAGAGCACAACACTACGCCCATTGTTAGATAGCGCAAAATGTAGACTTTAATAAGTGGTAAGAGCACCTTCAAACTGAGGGCCTAGTAAACTCTTCATTCAATTTAG
The DNA here is from genome assembly GCA_023078785.2 of Hyles euphorbiae. Lineage (NCBI taxonomy): Eukaryota > Metazoa > Arthropoda > Insecta > Lepidoptera > Sphingidae > Hyles > Hyles euphorbiae. The sequence goes on along the minus strand of CM041033.1, from coordinate 12,608,784 downwards.
TTCAACCAAAGATAATACTTTCAAGTAAAACTAAGGCTTTGTCGAAAACTTTAACATTCACAATATCTACTCTGTATATTGTGCTTCTCAAATGAGTTAATTGAGTCTGAATGAAAACGGTGCGTTCAATAGTACCACAATGAAAAGATTAGGATTCTAATTCGAACATTGAAATCAAATGATAGTAGGCCTACTGTTCACAATAATGTTTACTTTGACGACATTTACTTCTTTGTTTACTATTTTCATTTAATCTAGAGCTTTTCCTTGTTTATTTATACTAGACGTTTCTATAAACGGATAGTTGGGGTCGACGTCTGCTGGAGACAAAAAGTAAATATGGGGATCCAATCAGTCGGTTCACACTCCACTAGTTGCAGGAATCGTAATCAATTACGTGTGGGGTTAGGGGGAAAGGGGGATGTATTCAATGGGAAAAACTATAATGTCGCACGCAACACGGCGTGTTCGCAGGAAATGAGGTTTTATTAATAAATTAAGGCATTCTTTACAGCAAATTAATGTTCTCCGTGATTTGTGATGAGTCAAAGAGCGGTAACCTTGTTGTGTTGAGTTTTCTTTAACATAAAGTTGTTATTCAGTTTATATTAAATATGGTAAATAGTTCATACAAAATCATGGCTATTTCTGAGTATTTTATAACAGTTTAGTGTGTAGCTCCAAAGCGCAACAGTAAATACGTTTATTTAATAAACGTTGAAACATATTTACTGTATTAATTAATTAAATTAGTCTGGAAGATGGATGGTATAATCAAAATAATATTTTTCAAGAAAATTAGCCCAAACAAATGTAAGCAGATTAAAAACTTACAAGAATCAAATTACTCGTAGTTAGTACCTTATAGAAATCTTAAATCATTTTGTAATAACACTGAAATCGATTAAGTTAATAATAGATTATCTATGTAGGTTATCTTATTGTGAAAAAAGCAAAAATAAAGTAAGGATATTAAATATACTTGTAGAAAATTTACGAGATCTTAAATTTTCAATGCTTGTAAATAATTTGTGAGGCATCTTGTCAGAGATATAAAACCCTGACTATGTTAGTGAAATAAAAAAAGGGGACAGTGGCTGCCTATCGTGAATAAAAGATTTCAGTTTGCAGCTTGCTGTCTCAGAGTTTTCCAGACGATTCAAGTATTATTGAATCAATATATAGTTTTTCTACAGTCCGTATCATGCTTGTATCTGACATGAAAGCCGACGGAAACACATGTCCATCGTTTATAACGCGACGTAACTAGACAAAACCTACGCACACTACGACGGCACGAAAACAATCGAAAATGTAATTTATCATCACGTATGTGTGTCTCTTCCAGCGATACCGTGAGTAGTGAAACCGCCGCGAATATGATATTAAAAAAACAACTGGTGAAGTGTGAAATAATTTTACTGTATGAAACTGGGAGAGTTTTATAAAATCATAACATCTGATATCACACGATGGTGAGTGTAGTGGAATGCCACGCATTACTTTGTTTTTTTAATGGCATGATGTTTAGTTTTGCTGCTGTCCATGAGCGGTTGTATCACTTATCATCAGGCGAATGGCAGCCTCGTCACGACATTCATTGCATTAAAAAAAACAATTTTTGTATTCAAACATAGAAATGTGCTTTGTATTGACACACCATTGTGAGTTGCGGTTTGAAATCATTGTTAAATATTAAAGTTACACACAATATTCACTACACTAATATTGAAAGTAGAAAATGAATTATAAATATAATTTGAATCAACATTTTAAAGCTTACATTTTTAATAAATTCCATTGGATTGTTTATTTTCCATTACTGAAAATAATTACATTTTGAAATCGTTTATATATTAATTAAACAAAATGAGCGAGTTTTCAAGAAACATATACATACGGTCCTATGTCTTATGGCTATAGACATAAGGTCTTAATTTATTCAATAGGAATTTGCAGAGAGCGCGGCCGTGGACGAAAGCTAGTAATATCCGGCTTGTCGCAGGGTGAAATATTACATTATTATAGCATCTTTAAGGGGAGAGAGCTCGCACTGTGTAAAAAGCATGTCCTTTTTAATAACATTGCCGCGGCCTACATCGACCCGCTTTATGTAACTTCACATAACCTCATGTCTGTAAAGAAGTTTTAAGAAGTGCAACGAGTATATTTAGATAGCCAAGCGGTTACATTTTCATAATGTTTGGGGTAAGTAGAAGTTTTACCAACCCGAATTAGGCAAGTGTGGTGGACTATATGGCCTAACCACTCTCAATCGTATTCTCGACTAGCGGTCGGGCCCGGCTTCGCCCGGGTGCATACACGTTTTAAAATGGCGGTCAAAATGTTTAATTCTGACTATCAGTTTAGAATATCGACCAATCGGACCACGAAAAACAAACAAAATTTCCTCGTATTTGCTAGAAATATCACTACTGCTTTCCTCCTATGGGTCATAGCTTGATGATGTATAACCTATAGCCTTCCTCGATAAATGGACTACCCAGCACTGAAAGAATCATTCAAATCGGACCAGTAGTTCCAGAGATTAGCGCGTTCAAACAAACAAACTCTGCAGCTTTATAATATTAGTATAGATTGTAGAGGAGGCCCGTGCCTTGCCTCGATTGTATACGGGCTGATAAAGAAGTAGAAGTTTTAGCCTTAAAGGCGTATTGACAGCTGAGAAATGTTTTTTATCGACTTATTATTTCCAAGATTTATTCTATTATTATTTATTATAAGATATTAAGAAGGAGATTATTTCCAATGCCTCCTCTACTCGTCAACAATTACATCTGCAAACGTCGTCTTCGGATAGGTGTTGCGATCGTCAAGTGGAACTCCGGGCCTGGGTCGCGATTATGTTGTTTTTTTCTCTACACAAAAAAGGAAGGTTTTCCGAGGCAAAAAAATCTTCGCACCGCTACTAAGTTTCATAGTAAAATGGCATTTCGTTTCATAATAAAAAAGGTAATCATTTAACAGGCGGATAAAAATTAGTTCCACACGTAATTGAAACTTTAAAAAACTTGCTTATAAAAGTTACTATACGTCTTCCATTCGTTTATTTTATTTTTGACAGTTCACGCCTATAAAGTACGACATTACAGTAGAACAATATTTTGAAATAAAAGTAGATACTTTCTTGACGGGTAACGCCCACTTAGAGTTGTGCCATTCGTAACGAATGACCACAGATAACAAAAACGATTTTGAATAGAATCAATCAATCGGAATCATTTGAAATAAAATTACATTAAAATGCTAATGAAAACAGTTAAACGTAATATAGTACCCAATATTAGGATCGAATGTATTTGCTGCAAATTAATTAATATGAATAAAGGTATACGTATTGAAGTGACTTTTAATAAGAGTTTAATTTAAAATAATTACAATGATTACAACGAAAATAAATGTTTAGTACCTACTTGTAATAAACAGTTAAACCATGTTGGAATTCATAGTACTTTAAGGATTAAATAATTAAAACAACTAAAAGGTAATTTGTTAATATTTTTATTTATAAACAATCGTCTGTTTCGTCGGAATCGGCGTCGTCGTCACTCGTATCCCCAGTAACACTAATTATTAATGAGTGCATGGGTAAGTTGTCAAATGCGACATCGCGATCCCAATCAGACATTATTTCTTTCTTCGTCTTATCTACGACACTCGGCCAGTTATGAGGCGTCACATTTTCACACGCATTTTTAAGCAACTCCAGCATTTTGTTTGCGGTGAAAGGAGGAGTTGTATTTATTCTCGCAGCATATCCTTTCACTTGCGCCCATATTAGCTCTATGGCATTATACTGGCAATGATATGGAGGAATTCTAAGGACGGTGTGCCCATGTTCTGCAGCCATTTCATCTATAACGTATCGTTTAGGCTGCTTCCTCATTTTTAATATTTTAAGTAACTCTACTTTTAATATGGACTCGTCCACCTCCTCGCCATTGTTACGGAGCCAGTTTATTATTTCATTTTTTTTACTGGCTTGCGTTGGCATTTTGTTAATTTGCCGAGAGTGATAGGACGCATTATCTATAAATATTGTTGATGGCTGTTCGAGTGACAATAACATTTCCCGAAACCATTTTTCATATACTTCGGAATTCATTTCTTCGTGGTAATCCCCTGTTTTCTTTGATTTAAAAGCTAACATAGCATCTTGCACAAATCCTTTTGCGGTTCCTGCATGACAAATTATAATTCTTTCACCTTTTCCCATTGGCACTGCGGTCGATGAGCTAGCAGTGTTGTCAGTCCAAGTTTTTGATACCGTGTGATTCGCATTGAGCCAAGTTTCATCGGTGAAAACAACATTCGACCAGTCTTCTATTTTTTTAGCTTGTCTTAAAAATTCGCATCGATACAAAGCAACATCATTGCGTTCCATCAATATTTTTCTTTTGTCACATTTTTTGTATTGGAATCCAATCCTATTCAATACCTTCGCCAAAGAAGACTTTTGACCACGGAACAAGCCACTAGTTTTCAGAGATTGTACTAGGTTATGTAAAGTAGGAATCTCTTTTCTTTGGTAATAATCGTATATATGACGACGAATAGCATCACCATCAAAACTGTCAATTGCTGTCACTTTAAAGGGCTGACGTTTTTTCTTAGGTGTAGATGGCTTGTTTTGTTCCATGCCACTACTGCCGTAGCCTTCTTTAATTATTTTTGAAACTGTTGGAGCAGTAATACCTAATGCTGCTGAAACACGGTCTCTGATTTGAGTCACTGGTATAAGAGGTCCACCATTACGGCTTTCCCTTTCAAAGTACTCATGAAGTCGCAACACAAACTCCCTTGTTTGTCCTTTAAGCACCTTTCCTTTAGGCATTTTGAAAGTGATGAAGGCAGGTACGATGTTCTCAATTCAACCAAATGTAGGAATTCACGGGTAAAACAATACGGAGGAATATAAATACTCAACTCGACGTATGAAAAATGTGAATTAAAATTCAGCGAACGGAAAACACTAGCACGGGCGCGGGCGTCTCGTTGTGAATGACCACAAAATGGCGGCGCGCGTCACCTGTCTGCCCAGTGTTGCCGTTTCACAATTTGTTTTTAACAACATTACTATTGCCGACGGAAGTGATGAGAATATTAACTTAACATGAGTAAATGGTTTATTTTAATATAATTATTAAATCAAGTAACTTAAATATCCCTGAAGTTTTATAAAACAATGCATGGAGCAAAAAATAAAATATGTATTAAATCGATTAAAACTTGTTCAAAAATAAAATCGTTTGTTATAAAAAATTGATTCGATAACGCATCAGGCCATCACTATTTGATTCAGTACTCGATGTGTCAAAAATAAAATAAACGAATGGAAGACGTATACCACATGTAATGTTTTGCAACATATTGCTTGATTCCCCATTCTGTTAATATCGTGGCGTGAAGGAATTTGGCAGGAACCAATGATGTTTAATGTGTTAATGCAATATTTAAGCAACAGCTACCGTGTCAACAAAGTAATGATTGCGTGACGCTCGCCTGTCGTGCCGGCATTATTTCTGCGTTTAGTGATACGAGGCTTGGCAAGACAGTGTCAATAAACAAAACTATTTTCCTTTGCGCCTTGTTTGTGTTGCGTACAATGTTTTAGCAGTAATAGAGTATTATGAACACAGCATTTTTGATAACAGAAAGCAAACAGCATATTTCAATACCACAGGTTAACCAGGCTTACCTTATCTAATTTAAGATAGTATTCCAATAAGCAATGAAATTTTAAGATTCTGTTTTTATTTTATATGATTTTGCGCTTTGAAATAATATATTGTGGATATTTTCTGAAATATGTGTTACGCAACTGATCGGTCTTCATAGACTAAATCTGTTTGGAACAGGCATAGTGCATACAGTTAGTAAAATGGAGATGTTATAAATGTACTTAATTTTAGGACCTAGCGTGTAGTAATCGATTATGATTGTCCACGAATCCCTACCACACGTGGGAGCTAACTTCCTACAGGAAGAAGATATAAAGTCGTCAAATAAAAAGTTTGGTCGGATAAAATCATCAGCCTTTTGTTATCCACTGCTGGACATAGGCCTCCTCCAATGTGCGCCATTAGACCCTGTATTCGGCTTGTCGCATCCAGCATCAGATAAAATCACTATTCGCTAATAACTATTAATTCATTAAAGTATAAAGTTTTACTTTCCCTGGGGGATCTGGAAACTGTTTGTTTCGTATAGCAAACCCATAGCTAGAAAGATCCCCAGCGCGATTTATTTTAATTATCCGCGTGACAGGTGGTATGCCGGCCGCCTTGTTGGATAAACATCTATATTAGAAGTAAGAGCTTCGTTCTAATTAGACCAGTATTTCTTGGTTTGTTATTTTTATTTAGCGCGGTTTAAGTTCAAAAACCTCGTTACACGGCAGGAGTTGAACACGCTCTCGCGCACGTAATGCAATTACCATGCCCATTAGGCTATGACAGCTCATAAATTTAAACGCGACAAGAATTTAACCGATAAATGTTCGACTATTTAATGCATTTAACGTTAAATTAGCGGTTAAACGAGATTCAATATTCTGCCACGTTTGCTCCGCGCAGAGAATAAAAAATCTTCACGGAAAGTTCTTTAGTGATTTAAAGAAAAATGCTTGTGTAGCCTTGGGCTGTAATTGTTCCTTTCCAGTTGAAACAAAGGAAGAGCGTTATAAATTGTTTGCATCACAAGTAGGCTTTATGCGTGGCTCCTGCGAAGACTTGTATATATGACATCCTTTAGCAGAACATAAGAATGGCGATTGCGTTACATTTATCTTTCTCCCCGGGCGAATACCTAAGCCTCGAGAGACCTAGCGTTTATCAGCACAATAAAACGACAAAAGTATGTTAACATTTGTTATGATAATTTTATTTTCCTACGTAAGTCTTTTATGTGGGTTTAATGGGATAGAGGCGTTTTTATGTCAACGGGGCAAATTGGCACAGTAGGTAGGTCTCTTGGATTATTATCATGATACAATCTTTAGCTTGTAGCATATGGCAAGTTATTTATTCTTTCATGTCACGCTTTTTTTTTTAACGAAGTCAAAAAGCGTGTCAGATAGTCACCATGCCAATGAACCTTTGCTATGAAATTTTAAAATGCAAATGGGTATACTAGGAACCGAAACAGAATGCATTGGAATTCGTGGAAAGCCCCAGTGTTGTGTTTTTAATCAGATTGAAACGAAATTTGGCATGAGCACGCCGGATTGATTTCGGTGCAGCCCAATACGCTATATTAACTTTGTTGTTGAAAACTGTATGTAACAAAATATTTTAAAAGTTTCATAAAATACTGTCATGCTATTTTCATTATAATACAAAAAAAAGAATTATGTGCTGGCTCGCACTGCTTAAGCAATAATTACTTGTATTAAGAGATTTATTTAATTGGATAGAAGGCAATGTAAATAACTATTAATTTAGGTAATATACAATCCTAATGGTTTGATTTTTAGTGAATTTTACTCATGTATGAAATTCTATTTATTACTGTAATGAAATTATAAGTAAAATCTAGTTAATTATATGTATAATATGGAAGTAAAAAGAGTAATAAATTAATTTTAAAACTAAAACTTACAAGAGCGTTGCACGTGCCACTATGACAAGAGCTTACGCAACATTAATATTGGAAGCCTCTTGATACTCCACGAGATATATAATCCGTTGAAAAAATCTACGAGAACACGAGTAGGACGATCTAATTAAAATCATGCGCCGTATTACTGACAAAAGGGAATTGCAGAGTTATACACGCCGACATTTGTTCCCGAGAAAGCTTACTAATTTAACTATTACAATACAACATTATTAATACATCGTTGGTTAGTGAATATTCATGTTACACAAAGATGCCTGCCGGTCGGCAAACAGAAAACTTACACAGTTACAATACAAAACTATTGTTTCGCGTTAATTTGCCGGCGAGTATAATTTTCCGAAGTTGTTCCTCAGTTGTTCACGGTATTTCAGCTTTAATATCACATAACAAACACAATGTTTGGCAACACATACCGCAATTTGAAATCCACGCTTAGTACGTATCTTATATTTAAAATGAAATTAGTTTAAGCACGCGATAAATTAATAGAGAGAATTCACGCATTCATTAGCGAAGGGGTAATTATGCGGTTAAAACATCTATAGCGCTATTAATTAGCGCCAAGTAATCGAGACTGAGGAAAGTAGGAATGAATTCTAGGAGTTTATATCGTGTCCACGCCTACCTCTATAATTCCTTTGACTCATAAACTACGATAAATATGCCTTAGAGGGCTATTTATAATTTATAGTCTCCTTTCAATAAATTATAGAATAAGGAAACAAATAAAATAAAAAAATGTAGATGGTAAAATCAAGATATTAAATTAATTTAAAGATGTGTTACGGTTGTAAGGTGAAATATTACATAAACATGGTTAATGATTATAGCTTCCTATATATGCTATATGAAGACTGAAAAATATATTCCTGTTATGTTAGTAAATTCATTTCAAGTAATATCCGTATTAAACAAAATAGTTTCATACAAATAGAAAACTATCCCTAATTTCCAAGAAATCCTTATACAACTCCAGATGTTATTTGCACATTGTTTAACGCATATTGTATTCAAAACTGACAATTAGCCAGAAAAGCATTATCCGGAATACATTGTACTTTTGAAAAAATCCGAACATTTTATTGAAAATTCTCATCGAATTCAGTAGGTTATAAACGATGTAGGTCACGTAAAAACATTTATAACAAACATTGAATTAACATTTGAAGTTTTGAGTATAAATACAATTCATTTCGTACAAAATATATAGGTTATACACAGTAAATAATTCACAGGTAAGCTGCGTATTCGTTCTCCTGAGTAACTTGTCAAAACTTTCATGTTCAGCAATACAAGCGTGACGAAGTAAATTCGTTCTATTTATATTAATGGTGTTTTTGTTTTGCTAAATAAGTAGAAGAGTCAAATTGATTCGATAAACCAATAAGATTTTTTTTACCAAAGAGACTTTTTATTTTGTTTCTCCTGGTGTACACTAAGTTTTTAAATAGATAAATACTTTTTGATACTTCTTTATTTTTATTTTATTAAACTTCACACAAAAAAAACAAGCGGACTTAATGCCGTTGGCATTTTCTACCAGTCAACCATTATACCTTTTTCTTTACACCGGATGTCTAATACCTCTATCATCTGCCCATCCTTTTTCCTTTCCGCTCTCCTCCTGATTAGATAGTCCGGTAACACATTGTTGATCCAAGCGTTGTAGATGTTCATAGGTGGCAGTGATCACTTACTATTAGGTGATCTGTTTGCTCATAGACCTAAGCAATAACAAAAAATACGGGCATGACAATTGGAAATACAATGCGCCTGGTGTTAACGTAGTGTAGTCCAGAGGAAGATATTGATATTCATATTTTGATATTATCTCTTGTCGATCGATACAATATTTTTTTTCTATGATTGGCGAGATGAGTATGCCACTCGGTTGATGATATGCGGTACGACCGCTCATGGATCGTAGCAAAACCATATAACACCGTAAATTACAAAACAATGCTTGGCATTCCACTGTAGTCTCTGTCATGAGACATAATACGTTTAGTCTCATTATGTCCAGTAGTTACTCTTGCTAGAATGTTCTTCAAACCGCAACACAACAGTGCATTTACACTGGTATTTGGCGTTAGAAATAGACATTGCGGTAGTACTTACCCAGGCGGCCTCTTGCGTATGAGAGACCCACCACCAGTGATATTGCCCTGATAGTATTCGAATATACATATGATGAAGCCGAAACGCGACCCTTACGTGGGTTACTATGGGTTACTATGACGAGTCCTTAATCATTATGTACTGCGGTCCCTGGCCAGATGATTACGAAAAGCCTACCACAAGTAATATACTGTCCTGTTCTTTATTATTCTAATTGCGAGCATTCTGTCATTTGCAGCTATTTGTCACATGTCCCTGCGCCAGCTGCGCTTAGAATAATTTATTAGCGTAAACTCGATAAAATTATCGTAATTTCTAGAGTGTTTCATTGCAAGTCATGTGAATAACTTGTTTATGCGCGTATTGCCCGTGAGACGACAAGGTCCCGAGTTTAAATGTAGGGTATGATAATATTCCAGGAGATTAAAAAAATTGTCTCAAATTAGAACTTGAATAAAAGAATTGTAGAATCTTGGAATGGCAATGCGGTCGCCCTTTATCAGACCTATTATTATTTGTACCTATCATCATCAGCCTATACTGTTGTCCACTGCTGGACACATGCCTCCACCAAATTGCGCCATTTCACCCAATCTTTTTGTATCCAGCATCTACCAGCGACCTTCCGCAAAGAGTCACTCCATCTAGCTGGAGAGCTTCCTACACTACGCTTATTATCTATACCTCCCAGAATTCATATGTGAGGTTACGATTGTGTGCATGTTCTAAAACACAAGACTGCGACTATCTGCAAATGCTTTTAAAAGGCAATTTCTTAGTAAGTTTAAAGCCGCAGACATCCACAGCTCAAAAATGTGATTTGCTGATAAAATAAGATTTAAATAGAATCCATTACTCAGTGCCAGATCATGTTCTTTTAAAATGAAATCTTCGGGGATACAAGTCGGAGTTTATATCGGCGGCGGCGGAAACGAAAGCCTTTATGAGTGACTAAGCTTCGATTTCATTTCATACTAGTGCGCCGATTTAGCGGCTCTTTTGCCCTGATATGTTCCATTTATTTTGTTGTTTAGCTGAGGAGTAATTTATTATCAATATTTGGTATATTTTTACACTTAAAATTATTTATTTACAATGAATTATTATTGCGTGTAAAACCTAAAATTAATGAAGAGTATTAGAAATAAAACATCGTGAGGAAACCTGCATACCATAGCGATTTATATTTCTATGGTATGTAAATCGGCCAACCCGCACTAGGCCAGCGTGTTGGACTATATAGCCTAACCACTTTACAATCGACAGAACGATTGAGAGGAGGCCCGTGCTCTGCAGTGGGACGTACGTATATGGGCTGATAAAGATACAGAGAGATTACAAATAGAAAATATTCAGTTTTATGTTAATAAATGTAATATGCCTTAAGATTGTAATGTCATACTAAATCACGAACTCAATTATAATTGTATCTAAAAACCATTACTCCATCTAAATTGCTGTTATATTCTAGTACTAAATTCAAGCGTAAATAGTTTTATAAAATAATTTCAGTTAAATGAAACTGTTGCGAGTACTCGCTTCTGCATTCAACTTCTACGAGCTAAAAGTATTTTAATATTTGAATAGTTTTATATTTATTAAAGTTTTATAAGAATATATAAATTAAAGTGTTTTAAAAGAGTTTTTTATCCTCTTAATGACTCACAAAGAACAAACATATATACAATGGGTAACAGCTTACTGAGCGCAAAGCTGGTCGGTATTCGCGCTATGCCAGCTCGTCTGCTCACCATACGTAACGTTAATGACATTCCTCTCCAAACGCTCTTTGTCCACTCTACTGAGATAATGCGAGAACCTTAACAGCCGGTTTCTATAATCTATCTATCTTTAACAAAATATTTCATGGTTTCGGTGCGTTTTACGTTTCTGTCAACAAAGCTAGAGCTGTACAAATTTATTTATAGATAGGTAAGATAATTACATATCGCACCCCCGGTGCAACAATGTCACTTATACAAAAATTGCAATAGTTGGAAGGTTAAAAATAATCTTATAGTATATTTTTTACAATATATTTTTTTAACAGCAAGTTAAAAGTTGATATTTTAATAAAAGCTTTCCATCTCGTCTATTTCTTAAAAAATAATATTTTTAAACGATGTCAAACTTTAAACGATTCTCCTAAAAAGTTGCGTTTTTGCATAAGTGACAGTGTCGCACCGCGCGGGGGTGCGATATGTATATGTTTGTTGCGTAGAATTTTACCGACATAGTGATAGTAGCTAATTTAACCTATTGTTAAGATAGATAGGATATAGAGAACGGTCGAAACCAAACTTACCGCGTTAGCTGAAGGTTCCGGCTCGTGGTTGTATGTGGACAGATGTCGAATCGGACCCGCCATGACGACTTATTAGTTCAAACATCCACACTAGTTATCGACGTCACTTTACAACACATATTTGGTGTATCACACGAACACTTTCACATTCTGCAGATGAAATATAAGAACATTGCAGATAATATCTATGGAGAGGGCTTGTGAGCGTATTGTGCCCGGATTAGCACCACTTATGCGGTCGTCCGGTCTTTGTGGGATCCTTAAGTGTGTGTTTAATGTCTGTATTTATATGTCAGGGAGTACCAACCTTTATAGACTAAGCTAAGTGAAACATTTATATGAAAGTTTTGTTATTTTAGAAATAAACTTAAAGATATCTCACCGCGGTGAAACTTCTCGTGAATTTTTAGCAGTGATAAAATAATATTTATAATTTCTTCATTCGAATGTAAAGATATTTCAGAAGTTACAGAAAAAGTAATATTTTTTTTTCTAGTTTCGTTCTAATTTCGATAAAAAATGGTCTTGGTCATAAACTGTGTGGGTAGTAATATGTCGAGGCATGTGATATGATTGACCTGATACTTTCAGGGGATAATATAGAATTAAACATGGATAAAACTCATTGGTGGCAAATACAGAAGGTGAAATACATGTAATACAATAACCAATGATGAACTGACTTAAATATTGCCATCAAGTATTTAAAAAAGTAGGATTTCATTATTTATTTCAACTTTATGATTGAACAAGTTTAAGTAGTGGAAATTAGATGTTTGATTAGAGAAGATTAGAGGTCGAATCAAGAGAATAGACGAATGCAGAATGAACATAATGGTGGAGAGATACTACGAGAAACTACCTTAACCCTCAATTATACAACGAAGAAAACTCAACTTAGACTTAACTTAGAAAAAATTATGAGCTTTAATCCAGATAATGGAAGGGGCCATTGTGTAGCTTAAAATTGCCATTTCATTAAGCGTAAAATACGAGCATTATTATATTTACAAAATATTCAAAATGCATGCATTAAGTTGACATATGAAAAACGCTAAAAATAGCATGACGTGTGGCCTGAAATTGTTTGGAACCTCGACTTATGGAAAAATAAGGATTGAGACCTATAAGACCTATATGCCCAGCAGTGAAATCATACATGTCAAAAAATAAAAAACTTTAATTTAATTATATCGAGACGAATTACAATTTTATATGCCAGATGGCTGTCTGGAATTCTAGTGTCTCATATCTTGTTATTTTTAAAAAATCGTTGCATCTGAAATTGGGTTAATAAAAATTAAAACTTGTAATTCACACATTATACTTGTGGGGAATGTAATATGTGTGACATGTGAATCGAGTTGAAGTCTTCAAATATAAATATATTAAAAAAATATTTTATATTAACAAATACAAATAGTACCTTTTATTAACTTATAAAAATACTGCTTGATGTAAAGACTAATTTATTGAAATCTATATATATATTCTGTTTCGTGCCAATATTATTATATTAATTTTGACCTACTCGAACATGTGAGATATAGAAAATAAAAAATATATAAATCAAAATCAAAAATATTATAAATACTATAACAACAATACTTCAATCAATATCTTCATCATACCATATATTATCGAAAGAACAGAATAATAAAACTATTTTTTTATAATACATAAAGGAATTTAGAAACTTGAAAAGGCCAACCTTCATTAGGAGCATCACTGGGCAGGGTTGAAGAGTTGGATATTACGTTTTTGTTGATAATACCTTCATATGTCATTGTTAGGATTTGTCTCTTTACAAGGACTTGCCTAAATGGCCTCAGCGTTGAATAACGAAACCTTTTTTCAGGTGTCAAGGACCTTAAGCGCTATTTAAATACCTTCTATAGATATGAATATCGAATGTTAGATTCTTATTTATTATCTCAAATAATAGTTCGTTTTGTTTCGGTATAGGATCTACTACGTATATAATTTACTAACTAATATAAATTAATGTCAGATATTAAGCATTTTTTTATGTTTCATACCTTAATAATTGAAGGTTCACTAAATAGTAATATATATGCCATTGCCAATTAGATGTTACACAAATATAATAAAGCCTACTATATTCCCTTAAGTTATAACTTTATAGAGCATTAATTATTCCATTTATGATTACTTGTGGTCATGTAAAATTTCGTTTTAAAGCTTCCACACATGTACGCCTTCAACTTTTATATTAAAAGAGTAAAGAACAATAGAAATTATGTACATCCAAACAAAAACATATATGTGTTTCGAGATTAGCGACGTTTTTACTTTTTAAAGGATTTAAAAAGATAAATTTACATTAGGTTAAAACACAGTTAATCCTTTATTTCTCTGTTAATGCTCCAAACCTTAATTCTCTAATTTGTTTAAAGCCTGAAAGACCGGACCGGGGTCAATCAAATTAAAATTCTGGTCGCGACTTTATCAAGCTAATTAGTCCTGCTTTGACCCTTTTTAACATCTCAATTATGACACGGTAATCTGAATCATAAAATGCTTTAGTGACAGCGTTTACACATGAATATTGATGTTATTTCATTGTTAAATATGAATATGATTATAAAAATTTTGGATACATTTAAATCAAGATCAAATGTCTCAAAATACCTTACGGAACTACTTTTCTCGGTGATTGATTTAACCATTTCATGAGAGCGTTACCTTCGATAACTTTAGTTAAGTTTCATGAGCTACGGAGGTCAAGTCACAGAATGCAAAATAATTTCCACTAGCGTACAAGTTGCGCTCGCGCTCACGCTACGCTGACGTTCGTAGCATACACGCGATACGTGGCGTAGACTGCGTGGCGTGGTGTAGCGGCGTAGCGGTGTAGCGGGCCCGCGTAGCGGCCGCCAGCGCTCGACTGCCGCAGAGCGTGGCCGCTCGGCCGTGCCGCGCTCGACCCGCGCACTCCCGCACCGTAATGATTGACAAAATACTTCACGTGTGTTTTCTTAGGGTGCAGAAGCAGTATTAATAAATTATGTTCACGTATCATTGCTTATATTTATTTAAACAACTTCGTTTCGAGAAAGTTTTATTTTTAGAATAATTAATTTGTCCAGTCGCAAGTCATTGTACATAATTATAAAGTTTGTGAAACTGCATACACATATTAAAGTTGGAAAGTAAATCCATTAATCACATTAGTAATTTCAGAAACATTTAATATATGAGAGTGCGCCGGCGAGACGCCTGATAGAGATGATTTTTAAAATATAATTTTGTGGCACGCGACGCCACGAAATAAGTTTCGGAGCAGTTTGTCAACATAACTTGTGCCGCAAAGTTAGTAATATCAGGCAAAGGCTACTCGAGGGTTAAGTTGCATGTCGAACAAACTGAGGGCAATATTTATGTCATGTGTTTCTATATAATTAGACAGTTTGTGGCAAAAGTTTTGACGTTCTACCAAGTACTACATAGTTTTTTTTATTGCAATGAATGACGAGACGAGCATGCCGTTCGCCTGATGGTAAGCGATGCGGCCGCTCATAAACAGTATCAAAACTAAACAACACCTTGAATTACAATGCAATGCTTGGTATTCCACTGCACTCGCCGTCCTGAGACAGAAGATGTTAAGTCTCAATATGTCCAGTAGTTACTCTGGCTACAATGTCCTTCAATCCGAAACACGACAGTGCATTAACACTGCTGTTTGACGGGAGAAATAGACATTGCGGTGGTACTTACCCAGGCGGCCTCTCACATAAAAGAGACCTACCACCAGTAAAAGTTACTTAGGATTTGCTCCGCCATTTTTTTATAGTCAAGTTCTATATCCTATATTTATGCGACTTGGATAAGATGATTTAGTCTCAATTGTACACCTATATCAAAATTGGCACGCAATTTCATGTAAGATAATACAGGCTTGTATTATTCAATCACATTTACCGAAAGTCTTATTTGTGTTATATGAAGTTCTATAAAAAAACTACATCCATTATTTCAATAATTAACGAAACCTAGTATATTTTGTTACAAAGAAACCCGTAGTCGTTGTAAGTAAACGCTTTCACTATTTATTTAACTAGATTTATTCACGCGAAAAGGAAAGTTAATTACATTTTTGTTGGTTTATTAAAGGTTGATAAGAGTAACATTAGGGGTCTACAGATATTTTTTTATTATTCCAATAAATGGATAGACGAACATACCAATTGCCTGACGGCAAGCGATACAATCGCTCATGGATAGTATCAAAAACAAACAACACAATGAATTACCAAGCAATGCTTGGTATTCCACTGAGCTCGCTACCCTGAGATGAATAATTTTACATGTGGTAAATAGCTTACACTTATAGTTTGGTTTAAAGAACTTTATTATCTTAAAATAATTTATATGATTATTTCACCTCAAGATTATTATGAACTTATGAATTTTTAGTGAGCATGCATTATATCTGATACAGATGCAGATGCATTATATAGTTGGAATAAAGTTTAAGGTATGTTATTATGGCAATTACAAACAATACTAGAGTACTTAGTGGATAAGATTTAAAACCAGAATACAATTACCCATTACTGTTGCATAAAAGTTTAGAATAACAAACCAATACTGTTACATTTACGTGTATACCTAATCCTGTTACATTTAGTGCCAGAATATTAGACGTGTGACTTGAGCCATTTACATAACGTAACTGGGACATGTTATATGCTGCGAACTGGCATAGTCCAGTGCACACATGTGAATAGGCCATCTGAACATAATGCTTTGTAGATGTGAGTCCGTTTTAAAAATGGGCTACAAGTCAACGATATTTTTAGTGACTTGTTTATTTATGTGGTTTTGTTTTTAGATTACAGGGTTTGGAATTTTGTTTGCTTGTATGCGTGACGCTTTTTATAAACAGAGCAACACTTGTCGTAGTTTCTTGTTATTAAGCACTTTATGGAACTGCATTGCGTTCGTCCCGTCGTGCCCTCGTACCCTCGTCGTACCCTGTGACATTAGAAGCAATAAAAAAAAGGAAATTTCCTACTCTCTAGGAATAATTAGATTCATTTATTAATAATGAGTCGATTTGTTTAAAACATATGGTGCAAGATATAGGCTTAAAAAATATTTTCTTGTACATGTGTGTATTACGTGAATATTATTTAAGTTATGGGTCCGTGGTTACCCGAAATAAATAAAAAAAAGCATACCGTACATCTGTATATTCGTAGTCATCTTTTGTCTATGGATCATTCATTCAGATTAAAATGACTTACTATTGGTTTCATTGTAGTCACTTTATTGCCGCATTGTATTGTTTACAGAAAAATCACGTAACGAATAAAAATAATTAACAAATGACTTTATAAAAAGTTCGTGAAACAACTTCGGAACAAATAACAGAACTACGAGTATATTGTTACTTGCGAAAAATATTGCCATTTACGAAATACGCGGTTTTAACGATCCATTTTATATGCACGTATTTCAGCCGGCTGTTGACTTATATATATTCCATTGCACTGATTCGCTGTAGGTGCGAATTAATTATTCTGTCTCTGTGGTTCGGTGACTGTGCTACTGATATCTATGTTCAACATTGTGTTTTCGTGCATTAGAGAAGCACTAGCTAAATCTACTGAACTAACCTTCGGGAAATTAAAATATAACAGTGCTTTAACTGACATAAATTAAGTGAGGCTTAGGTTCAACAGATAGTGTCTTGGGTGTCTTTTGACAATCTCCGTGGCGCAGATGGTTAGGCGCCGCCTGTGAAACGAGAGGCCGCGGGTTCAATCCCCGCACCGAGAGAAATGTTTGTGCGGCCCACAAATATTCCTTTCGGTTCTGGGTGTTTGTGGGATTGAAAAGTCCCCCGTAGTTCTTGATACCCACGACACAAGACTCGAGCTTAGTGTGGGGTCAGGACTATGTATGTGCCTGTTGGGTGTTATTTATTTATTTATTATATGGCTGTGTGTCCTAATCATCATCATGATGAGGTGGATATGAAAAAAACAGGTCGAGAAATAAGCAGTACTCCTTTTGGCACTAGCGCCTTCGCTGAGATTGCTATTTTATTTTATACTGGCTCGGCATAATGACTGCACTGCATCTGGTGGTAAGCACAAATAACAGCGGTAACATGCCCTTCGATACGATTATACCGGCCTGTTAAGATGCTTTTTCACACTACGGCGGAAGGACCCAGGATTATAAGAAGGAGGGAGCACGTGTGACGCCAAACAATTCCACAGCTGGATTGCTACAGCACGGCTCTTTAGATTAGTCATCCAAACCCATGCGAAAGCATAAAACTTATCCTATAGCGCCCCTCCATTTCTGATGTCCGAAACGATACCCAAACAAAATGAAACATCTTCCGGATATGAAGATTTTAGTAAAATGGCCAAGTTTTGAAAAGAGATAAACAAAAACAATGAGATAATGAAAATGAAAGAAAATTTTGCTACAGTAATAATTCTGGACGAACACTGACAGTAAAGCTGTCAAATTACATCGATTTTCATTAAAACAAAGATTCTTCAGCCATTTCTAGTTTAAAATATCAACATCGACGTTGCGTTGCATCAGAACGCATTATTAAAGTTAACCTTTGCTTAATGAAAATAGCATCTAAGTTTATAAATACACCTGACCTTAATATCGTATCGTATCGTATCAGCCCATATACGTCCCACTGCAGGGCACGGGCCTACTCTACAATCGAGAATACGATTGAGAGTGGTTAGGCCATATAGTCCACCACGCTGGCCTAGTGCGGGTTGGCGGACTTACATACCATAGAAATTCTTATGAATCGCTATGGTATGCAGGTTTCCTCACGATGTTTTCCTTCACCGTTTTAGTGCGTGGTGACCTTAATATGTATGTATTAATAAATGTAGAGTAACAGTTTTGTATTAGCTTAGCTTAGTGCTCTGTTTTCATCAAGCTGGGCTTAATCCACGCCCACACTGGGTCAGAGCATATCAGTTGCAGAAATATTCACGTTAAGAAAACAGTAAATACGTAAGTAGTTCTAACTAATACTTGAAAAATGAACTCTCATTATAATGGTGTATTTTTGCCTCCTTATTCATAAGGACTTAACGCAAAAACGTTCATTCAATTCATAGACGTTAAAAATCACTAAGCAGCTATATAAGAGCTAATTAACTTTAAAATGACCGAGACCCTTGTTTACGCCAACTTTAAGCAAATAATGGCAGATGTCTGTCAGCTGGATGTTTAATATTACTGACAAGTGAATAAAAAAATTTTTAAGAGTCAAGTGGCAATATTAGTTAAAATATACATGTTACATAATGTAAAGGAAAAACCATTATGAATAGCAAAGTTTAATGAATGTTATAGCTTCTCTTAAAGTGATTTAACTAATTTACGATTATACGGTAGATTGGCAATTTATTATTAATAAGGGGAAAGACTGATACTTCTCGTAGTTGATTGCGTTGATACGGAAAAAATAATTAAACAAACATTTGGTACGGGAGCTAGCAACGTTTGAAAAGTAAGAATTTTAGGTCAGCTGATTTTGTGAAATGTCGTCCTTCTTGCACTTTCGGTTAGAGTCTGGGCGATCTGGCTGGCGGTAGTGGTTGCGTTCATTAGTGCGCATCCTACCTGTCCAGGTAATAATCTTGGATTTTAAAAGCATTTTAGAAGGCGTAATTTTTGATTTTTTTTTTTAAATAAGTTTACCTGACATACTTTTTTTATTACCAGACATTTTTGACAATGCTAACTATGTGCCATACGCGAATCTTATTTTTTTTTTATCAAAATTTCAAAGTATTTTATAATGTCTGTAATTTTAATATTATGTTATTTAAAGATAAGAAAAACTTAAAATAAATTTGCCAGACATTAATTCGATTGTTAAGTCTGGAATTAAAATGAAAAAGTCACGAAAAGTATTGCAGTATAATGCTAGTATTCGGAGAGAGACAGTTGCAGAATAAGTCGAGAATGATACAGAGAACCATTACAAAAGTAAATTACTTGTCACTGTACATGTAATAAAAAATAATAATAATATTCAAACACTACGATTATTTTTCCATTCCAAATCCCATGAGTCAGAACTACATAGAGCTGTAGTACGAGCTGATCATAAATATACACCACTTAACCTGTTAGATTCCATGATGGACTTAAACCCGACCACTAACACACAAAAGCTGAATGCCTGGACACAAAAATCTCTCCACGGGAGACACCGCCTCGACTTAACTAATCCTATCGTTGACAAAATAGCGTCAAACGCGTGGCTTAAGCGAGGCGAAATGTTTCCCGAAACGGAGGGATTCATGGTTGCCATCCAGGACCAGACAATCGACACAAAAAATTATAGGAAACACATAATCAAAGATCCTACAGTCCAAAATGATCTCTGTCGGCACTGTCATAGTAGTCCTGAAACAATTCAACATATAACCGGAGCCTGTAAATCTATAACCCAGACGGATTACAAACATCGACATGACCAAGTAGTTGCAATAGTACACCAATATCTTGCATACAAATACGAGTTAATAACAAATAAAACGTCATATTATAAATATTCACCCAAAATAATACTAGAATCGGACAACTACAAGCTTTGCTGGGACAGGACTATTATGACAGACAAGACAATTCATCACAATAGACCGGATATTACACTACACGATAAAAGAAACACAGCAGTTTTTTCTAATTGATATAGCTATACCAAATACCCATAACCTACAAACAACATATATAGAAAAAATAGCAAAATATAACCTTTCTATAGAATTAAAAAGACAGTGGCGAGTTGACTCCGTGCGGACCGTACCAATTGTGGTGTCAACTATGGGTGTAATTCCTAAGTATCTTCATAAAAGTTTGAAGACACTCCAAATACATCCCCTAACATATACCCTCATGCAAAAAGCTGTCATTTTAAATACCTGCCGAATAGTTCGTAAATTCCTGTCAATAGAAACATTTTAATAAGCTCATCCATTATTTTTCTATTTCTTACGTGTTTTAACTATCATTTATTCATTATCAGTTTCGTTTTGGCCGCAAGCCTGCGTAGCTGATTATTTCGCCAGAAATAGTAGAAATTATTTTAAATACCATATAAATAATAATAATAATAATCATTTTAGTCAGAGCAAGTTTCCAAAAAAAATTAAGCATAAAAAGGAATATAAAATTAGATTAAAATTTAAAAAACAACACTTTTTATTTAAATTGTTCTGATTACTAAATGTAAATTATAAATAATTAATATTAAGTTTTTCAAGTTGTTTCAGCCCATAGTGACGTCACAAAAAAAAGAGGCATCTTCATAATCATCATCATCATCGTCGCTGTCTTTGTCAGTGTCATTCATATCATCTTCTTGGGAACTTTCGTTATCTTCTAAAACTCTATCATCTGCAACAGAAAAAAAATAAACAGTGTAATTCTTCTTGTTCGTTATAAAACATTTTAGTTATTATTGATAAATATTCCATTTTACACTTACTTTGAACAATAATATCTGCAACTGAGGATAGTAATTGATCTCCCAAAAACCAGACAAAATCATATTTGTCACCGTTAATGGTCCAACCGAAAGCCATTGGAGATAAAGATGTTGGATGTTTTGAGTGAGCATTTCTCCAATTTTTCGTGACGTAACGAACCCTCAATAAATGCTGTTGCAATTCCACTTTACAGGGTGGCAAACTGGATGACTTCAGCTGTCTCTGTCGGACTACTAGCATCATACTGCAATACTTTTCATGACTTTTTAATTTTAATTTAAGGCTTAACAATCGAATTAATGTCTGGCAAATTTATTTTAAGTTTTTCTTATCTTTAAATAACATAATTTTAAAATTACAGACATTATAACATACTTTGAAATTTTTATAAAAAAAAATATATAAAATCGCGTATGGCACATAGTTAGCATTGTCAATGATGTCTGGCAATAAAAAAAGTATGTCAGAGAGACTTATTTAAAAACAAAAAATCAAAAATTACGCCTTCTAAAATACTTTTAAAATCCAGGATTATTACCTGGACAGGTAGGATGCGCACTAATGAACGCAACCACTACCGCCAGCCAGATAGCCCAGACTCTAACCGAAAGTGCAAGAAGGACGACATATCACAAAATCAACTGACCTAAAATTCTTTCTCGAAAACGTTGCTAGCTCCTATACTAATTTTAATCTAATGTGACGAAGTGGTTGAAAAGCCGGCTGTGAAAAGAGGCTGTGGTTCGATTTCCACAAGTTATTTCTACATCTTTGTTCTATTCACAAAAAAACACGAACAAAAATCTTTAAAGCTTCAAGTAATTTTAAAACTTAATTAATACTTTTACTCATTAAAAGAATGAAGCAGTTTTAAAGTTCTGTAGAGAGTCTAATTGTTGCATTTTTTCCAACTAAAGTGGCTATTACGATTTCCGTTGTTAATGTAAATTTAATAAATGAATATAATTTCCATGCTACTAGTTATCCAAAGAAATTAGTAAAATATTATAGCAAAACTTTCAAATTGCAAATGTCAAAAATATTATAATACATCTATTGTTGTTGAAGTGATTCATTTCAAGTTAGTTCGAGTTTTCAGATTTTAATTATTACGTTCTCTAAATACATGTACAGTCAGCAACATAAGTCGCTGAACACTTCACATTTTTTGATAACCTTTTTATGAATTAAAATCTGTACGTACTACTCTGTAGTCGTAAAATATAACCAAGTAAAGTCATTTATGCCGAGAAGTGCCATACGATATTGAAAATAATTATTATTTTGGATGATAAGACAATTCCAAATCTCGTGAATGTGTAGCGACTTATGTTGCTGACTGTACACCTCAAGAGTGTGATGACCTGTTGGACGGGATGCGGCTGCCAAGTCTGTGGTTGTGGGTTTGAATCCCAGATAATCATTTACCACGGGCTCAAACGAACAAGGAAAAAATGTGTGAAATCTGCTTTCCATAGATAGAAATGTTTTGTCCCAACTTACTTACATACATAAGAAATCGCTTAATGCGTAATAAATTATATAGTCACCCATTGTACTATTTCATTTTTTGCTGGATATATTTATTTACAATATACTTTGAAATGTACAATAACGAGTTTGGATAAATAAATAAATTAACATACGCCTTTTCTCCAGAAGGGGTAAGCAGAGGTACAATCAGGACACCCACGTTTCACTTCTTACTTTCCGTCCGATTATGTAATAGAGGGCGAGCCGATCGCCATATCGGAAACAAATATCTGATGCCGGGCTGATATGAGTAGAAAAATCCAATATCACTATGCCTGACCAAGGGATTCGAACGCGAGACTAGCGTTGCAATCATACCGTACACAACTGCACTATCGAGGCATCTTCTTACAAAATTAGCATTATATTAGTTCGTTGTTTAGTTTGTGTGATGAAAACCGAATACTCTAGCAACTGAGCGTGATACCGGCGGAAAGCACTCCAACTGCTAACATAACCAGTTTCAGACAACTTTGTTGTGGTTTAATACATTATTGAGCAACAACTATCAACATATCTCGAGATAACGTGGGTAAGATTTCTAGTAAATGTTTGTTTATTTACTGCATCAGAAAGTATCGCTATGTTGTTGAACCATTGTATTATATCAGCCCATATACCTCCCACTACAGGGCACGGGCCTCCTCCACAACTGAGAGTGCGATTGAGAGCGGTTAGGCCATATAATCCAGATTCATTATTAGTAATGTCGAACCATAAATAATCAATATTTGTACATAATCTTCTATGGATAATATTTAGATTACTGAAATTATTTGTTCATTAGTTGTAAACAAAGCAAACCTAAAATAAATAGCGCGGAACACTACATTATATACCAAATTTAAACGGGTAGAATAATAATGTACTTCATAATTTGATTATAAAAATGTGATATGTGTAATAAGGTAGTTATTTTGTATTAATAAATTGTCATTTCTACAAATATAAAATTAATATTGCATACAATTTTGATATCATAACTAACTACAAATTGTTAAAATTTGATCGCTGATGGCCAGTTGTGCAGAAAGAGAATTAAATGAAATACAAATATTAAACAAAAATAAGTTAAAATTTTGTTGCTTGGCTGCGGGGTATGTTACTGACAATATTATTATGTGAAAATTGCGTTTTAATAAAAAGTTACATGATAATACCATGCCGTTGGATAAATTTGTTGCGAGACGATAATAGTGAATATATTTTATAATTAAGTTGATCTTTCCCGTCTTTCCCTGTTCGGTCTAGTTGCTTCATGAGGTAATTGCAATAAGAGAAATAAAATGAGCTGATCTTATGTAACCGCATGGAAGTTATACCCGGGAGCTTCTCGGTTTTTCCAATTATAATTGACAGGGTTTTTTAATTGCGATGAATGCTGGCTGGCTCATGGATAGTAGAAAAACCCAGCAACAACATGAATTACTAAGCAATGCTTGGAACTCCACTGCGCTCGCTATCCTGAGACATAGATGTTACGCCTTAATATGACTTGTAGTACTTTTTTACAATGTCCTTCAACCCGGTACACAACAGGGTATTTACACCGATGTTTGGCGGAAAAAGAGGTTAAGCCTTAGGCCTAGTACAAGTAGGTAGACGTCACAAATCATAGACATTCTTGTAAAGAATATACCTACACATATATGATATGCAGATTTCTCACGACATTTTCCTTCGCCATCATCCACCAAAAGAGATCATAAAACAATACAATGTTCCAGCCTTGAGTTAGCCAGTCTCTGCACGCGCAATACGTTATAGACATTCTATTGGTATTACATAAAGTTACCACCGATACGTAACTCAACGGAACTGCTGTTTGGCGAGAGCTCCGCACTGAGTTTGCAGTTTGTGCCACGTGTGCGCCGCCCGTGCTCCGTGCACCTCGGATTGGCTTTGATCCGACAATCTTCTACTTTACTTGTGACGTCAATTATTAAACTTAGGGTTGCCACTTTATTAATAATGGATATGTGCGAGTGATATGGAGTTGCCGAAAGTTTGCTAGAACGCTGTCGTTTTGATCCCTGCACTGAGAGAAATGTTGATAATCACAACTATTTGTTTACCAAACCATAACCTGGTTTGGTCTGGGTCTTGTGGGCTTGAAATCTTTGCCGGCATGTCTTATATCTACAATGTAATCAACAAATAGCCTGTCAGATATTCCTGTTAGCAGTTTCCATTCCATTCCAATATAGTCATTGCTTATTAATTTATTTAAAAAATGCATTATCTAATTAACGTTTTGTTTGGTTTGGCTTACAGCAGAATATTCAACCACTATCATCTGCGGCTTGCCGGCTATTTTAAAATTACAATACGAATGTAACTAAGAAGTTAATTAAAGAAAGAGTACCGCATAAAACATCACCAATTCCGGCAGAATAAACTTTTATTCCATCATAAAAACGGTAGAAATGTGTTAAAGATTTTGGCTTGGAAATAAAACCCGAGGTTGTACGAAAATTATTTTTTCATGCGATGCGACTGTTTCAAAGCTTTGATAGCTGACAGCGGAAGAGCAGATTTCTTTGGTACATCTCTGGTACCTTTGGTTGCGTAACTATTCAACTGAGGCTTTAAAACGTTCAAACCGAGTGCCAAAAATAATATGGCGCCTTGGCGTGTGAAGATTAATTAGAATTTGCGTATATGTGTCTCGTATTGAAAATAGCTCATGAGTTACGGCCATCTATAATTTATCGTGGTAATTATTGGATTTATTGGTGGCAATCTCTCATATGTGAGAAGCCGTCTGGGTAGATACCACCGCAATTTATTTTTCGCCCGCCAAGTAACACAGTAAATGCACTGTGGTTTTCTGGTTTGAAGGAGATTATAGTCAGAACAACTACTGCAACCATTCACTGCAATAAAAATAGAATTTGTGCAAATATACAAATATATATAATTTACCGGTGGTAGGTCTCTCATATGTGAGAGGCCATCTGGGTAGGTACCACCGCAATGTCTATTTCTCCCGTGAAACAACACTGCAAAAATGCACTGCTGTGTTTCGGATTGAAGGACATTGTAGCCAGAGTAACTACTGGACATATTGAGACTTAACATCTTATGTCTCAGGATTGCGAGCGCAGTGGAATTTTGCTACTGTTTATGAGCGGTCGTATCGCTTACCATCAGGCGAACGGCTTGCTCGTCTCGCCATTGATAGCAATAAAAAAAAAAAAAAAATATGGGTTCCCAAATGTCTACATTCCTAATAAACGTCAATGATCGAAATATTACGTTGCTGCAATCACTAGTTGCATTCGTTGGAAAATGAACTCGTTGACACATATAATTATTGTATTTTTGTGATATTAGGCAAGTAGTATGTGATAGGGACTATGTGTGAAATTCTTATGAACATTTATTTGTTTAGTTTAGTTTAAGAAAAAAACGTTGTAATATGAAGTAATGATTTACGGGATAGCTATTTAGTTTTTTTGGCAGATGTCCCATCGGATAGTCGGACCAAATCAGCTCGACCCTTAACATCAAACTTCACGCTGCGCTCCACTATGCCAAAGATAGGAATTGTGGCGCAGCATAGTCGGATTAAAGATTACTCTATATCCAAGAGATCACGACCCTCAGCAATTAGGAAAACGATGCGAGGAGGAGGAGGATTAAATTTTTAAGCAAGTAATTACTTTTTGGCTCATGGAGCTTCGCTAAGCCAGGGAACCAGCACAACCTTGTCACTGCCTACCGTATGGAGAGTACTCTTTCCAAACCTCATTTTAAGGACATATCATAGCGCTCCGGCAAGCCCAGTTTATTCGCAGAAATCATTTTTATATAATAATTTATTTAATTTTTATTTGTATCTCTCATAAAGTCAACAATCGTCATGATCTTCGCCAAATATGTTATACAATGAAAATTAAATTGTCTGTTTATTGGAAGCTCAATTAGTAATACTGAGAATTTCCTTTTGAATATTTCGCGAGTATGAGTGAGTAATTCCATTCAAGGTAACCGGTACAATTCGAAAGGCGGATTACGTAACGACAGTCGGCAGCGGCACATTGTTACATCGAAAATGTATTGGAATGTAAGAAGTGATGTGGAAGAAAGCTTCGTTTAAATTAATTATAGCTGTAGCAAAAAATATATACACCTGAATATGGAATGAACATTTTAATATAATTAATGTGCGTTTAGTTTTTTATACTGTTTTGATATTCCACATTGTATTCATAATCCTGGAGATATATTAAGAATGTGTTACAAATGTGATTATATTAAGTAAGTGGTGTAATCAGTCATGACTTAGCATGAATGGAAAGGGTAGCCGGGGAGATACTGTCTCACGGAAAACCGACGTGAAGCGACAGCTTAGTTGTCGCGTTACGTTCAATACCCTTTTCCTCTTTCCAACCTTTTTCCTTCAAGCTACCTACCCCCATCCACCCCTACCGATTCGATGATATATATCAAGCATATATATATATGCTTGATATATATACCACCAAGCGTAGTGGATGTTCATGGGCGACAGTGATAACTTCCCATCATCAACTTGCAAAGCAATAGTTGTAATTTATGTTGGTGAACATAACCTCAAAATAAATAATATTCACTTCTTAATCATTTATTATTTCCAAGCTTACACATTTATAATTATAATATATTTGAACATTCATTTTTTTTTACATTTACTTCAAGTGGCATTTAGAAACATGTTTTATGTTTTTAGTTAATTTAGAAATGAGAAATGGTAATGTTAAATAACCTTTTTTATGGTTTGTTTACATTCAGTTAAATACCTAAACCTATCGAGTATAGTAGCTCTAAGGTCTTAGATGTAGGAGTTACTATATCCACGAGCCCTTGTCCATATTATGGTAAATAAGTTCGACTTTAAACGAGCTTTATCTTCATGGGGAAATAGAAATAAGAAATATTTTTAAAGTTTAATTAAAATAAGATGTAACCAGCATTAAAATAAATAATAAATACACGCAACAGTTACATACATATATAGTCCTGACCCCACATTTAGATCGAGTCTTATGTCGTGGCTATCAGAAACTACGAGAGACTTTTCCGTCTCACAAACACCCAGACCCGAAATACATAACTTTGAATATCACATTTGTTTCGGTGCGGGGATCGAACCCGCAGCCTCACATTTCACAGGCGGTCTTTATCACATCTGCGCCACGGAGGCTGTCATATGAAATATTCTTAACGTTTGATTAAAATAATATGCCACTGCGGTTCGCGTCGGTTTGCGGCACCTTTGACGTTTCTTTGAAGAACCGGAGCACGGTTCGTCCGACGGTTTAGGGGTTAAAATAAACAACAATTCAATAATACCTTAGCCCTATCTAAATTAAATCACAAGAAATTTTCTTTAAAAAATAATTTATATTCTCGGACGGAGTTCAGAATTATTTAACGATAGTGAACAATTTAGTTCACAAGTTTACGAGCACAAATAATATTTAGAGGCATGTGTGCGCCCAAGTTTATCTCCGAAACTATTGGACGGTTTTGCATAAAATACTGCCATAACTCACGATCCCACTTATCCCCGTTAAATCTGAGGTTTTGTGTAAATAGATTTACAATTTGTAATCCTTACTTGTAAATGATTTTTTCTTGAAAAAGTACATATCACAACAGTCTTCGGATAATTAATAGTCGATCAATATTTTTTATTATATATCTTGTATTCGCCTGTTTGTAAGCGATACGACCGCTGATCGACAGTAGATACGAGTATATTTGTCAATCTGGATTTCCGTATTACCCTATAATCCTTCATTTCATCTAAACATTAATAGAAGAATGGAGTAGCTTAAACCGAGAAGAAATAATTGTTGCATTACTTTTGTGGTAGCATTGCAATGTAGGATAAGTACCGGTGACAAAGAAAATAACGAGCTGCAGGAAACATAAAAATTACACAGTGTTTTGTTACCATTTACAATTGTTTCATGTACAACAATTGTTTCTGTTAGGTTCCTAAAGCGATCAAATATTTACAGTGAGCATTGACGCTCATGGCGACCCGGGGGAAATCTAAACTTGTCACGCGCGGAAAATGTGCTAAACATAAAATGCAACCTACATACCTTACTATCGCATTGTAATATAACTTGCTAATGAAAAATAAAATAAAACTCAGTTAAATACCAATGACTATGTATATTAAATGACGCAACACAGGGAATGAAAAACATGGTGATCGGCGGAACTTTGTCTGCGAAAAAATGTTTAGCACGTCACTTTTTACGTATTCGACTAATACAGCTCCAACACCGAGCTCGTAGCACGTCAAATCAATTTCCTGTATCTAAGGCGAAAGATAAATAGTTGTGTAGACGCAGAGACGCCAGTACTTCGCAAGTTTTTAACTAACCTGTTAAAACCTTTTCAAATGCTGTATAATACCTACTGGTCTAATACCGAATTAAAATAGCAGTAAAATACAACATTCCATAATATTGTGAAAAGTGGATAATGCAAAACCGGATTTACCCGTGTTCACTGTCTTGCGAGATAAAAGGAGTGAGCAAACATTGGACCAAAACCTTCGTCATCGGTTTTGGTGCATTTCTACCTTTATTGCAAAGGGAGAGGATTCGAAATTGCTTGATAAGATTTTCTTAGGTGCATAAGTGTTGGCAGCGTGGCGCCGGGCGGCGTGCGTCCTCGTAATACTTTCCACTGAGATCGGATGCTGATACCGGCTACTAATACCGTTGGCTCACCTGTATAACTAACAGACCACGAGGTTTACACATCAAGGTTGGATTGCATTGACCAAACGAGTTTTCTTACGTTGGACGTCTTGTTGAAGTGGCTGCATGAATTCTGCAGTGTGGACGAAATTTTACACTCGGGAATTTAGTTGAAGTGTATGTTTTGGTATAACAAATATGTAAAGTTGTAAGACTGCTTCAGTGACGTAGTTGTACTATGGAATAATAAGCAAAGCTGAGGTCTCGGGTTCGAGCATCGGGTCGGGCAAAGTGATATTGGATTTTTTCATTCATTATCAGTCTTGAATCAGGAATTTGTGCCCGGTATGTCGATAGGCTCGCCCTCCTTCACATCGTAGGACGAAAAATACATAGGAATCGTGGGTTGGATTGTTTATGTATGTATATAAATATGTAAAGTCTATAAGCCTAGACTTATTTAGAGCGTTGTCGTCTGCGTTAAGGACTTTAAAGAGATTTCATTTTCAAAGTAGGGTTATTGGTGAAGAACTTCAAAGAAAACCAATCTTCTCGGATTTATGCAGGTTGCTATTATAAACGAGGTATTAAGTCCTTTTCATTATAGATACTATCTGGGATAAGTTATTAAGTTTTAATATAAAAAAAGAAACATATCGAAATAAAAATAACTAAAGATTTTTCTAAATTATTTGCAGTAAAGATAACACAAATATATAATTAACGAATAAAAAGATTCTTTAATTAGAAATGTTTCTTGACAAGTATTCTAAACGATGTCCGCTTTTAACACAAATGACAATCACATAAATGAACACAATGTAATTTCATCTCGGCATATAACACTAAATATAAATGATTGAAATAAACACTATCTCAAATCTTAGCAGAGATTATGTGTAGAAAGTAGAAAAAGAATCTAAAAACTCAACATGAAAACTGGGTTTTCTATCACGTTTGCGGGCAAAAACTTTTTCTCTGCGCATTGTGTTATACTGAAAAAATAGATAAATCCTCCTAGTTAGATACGAATTTTCAATATAATCCTTGAGTTGGGCTGAAATTGTAAAACATCTTAATTTTGAGTCATTATATGGCTACAGCTAATTCAGGACTTTATTATTTTGAGTAAGAATTTGCAGTTTGGAGCTTTGTATACATATAAGGTACATACATATATATATATATATATATATATTGATACATAAACAAGCTTACAGATAATGCATGTGTACGTTAACAACTACATTAGTTCGGGAGAAATGTGTCGCAGTCATTAGCGCCCACCTCCAGGAGGGAAGACAATCGTATCTCAAAATTATTCAAAACTATATCTTAATAAACAATTATTTATAAAACTGGACAGAAATGTTAACATAATTTTTGCCTATTATATGTATGTTTTAATTTTAATATTTTAATTTTAATATTTAAAGTTAGTAGTATATATGTACTAGGCTTTTATATTATGGGCCATTTGAATTATAATGGGTGTATTATTAAATACTTATGTATGTATTGTTACATTTAGTTTAACATGAGTATACCGAAAAATAATCGAAATCCTTATCAAATAAGCCATATTTTATCCTTTTGTGAAAGTTAGTTCCAAGAATAACAGTAAAATTAAAAACACATTCATCCCATGGTTGTCTATAAGAAATTACCTTGTATGATAAGGCTGCCACTTGTACTATTATTTTTATTGTTTATTATCTTGATAGCATCTCTGTATAGTGCAAAAAAGGATTAAATAAATAATACTATATTATAATTATAACAAAAATATATTATTATCAATATACGGTCAAACCGAAGCCCGGTTTCGTGGGACTAATATGCATTTTGATTTTTATCTTTGTGATTTAAAAAATATATTAAAACATATATATTATAATAATTTGATGAATAAAATATATATTATAATTACTTGGTGGTAATCTACAAAGGATTTAACAGTTTAGAACATTGTAGGTTGTTGCAGTCGTGTTGTCGCGGCTATCGGTACATTTCCGCACTTCGATACCGCGCTGTGCCGTGCGCTTTCGATGTTATCGCGAAATAACACTATTTATATAATTTTATACTATGAAAGGTAATAATTTATTAGGGGTGGACACGCAAGACAGCTCTGATTGCAGGGAATTATTTATGAGCGCTTGCAATGAGCTACATTGTAAAGTACAGCAATGTACATTGCACGACTGTAGATTAAATATCTGATTTTTATTTCTTGTTTTGAACCACGGCAGCTAAGCATAGGGCACCTAAATGAAAAATATTTATAGCTGACTATAACCACATAATATGCAGTAATATTTTTCATGTTTTCACCATTTTGTATTTTTTGTTGTTGGTTTGTTTTATTTTTGTATATGTCTATTTTTTTTTTTGTTTTTATAGTATGATGTAACTGTAAGCGTATACTTTATTTATTATAATAATAATTATTTTAGTATAGTTTGTGTGATAGTAGTCGTTCAGAGTCGTCATGCATCAATTATTTTTTTCCTTTCTATATAATACTAGAATCAATTTCTTTCTTCTTCAACCTATCTGTCAGAAATATAAATAAATGAGCAATTCTAGAATTCAAGATACAGTAAAAAAATTATAAGAGAAAAATTAAATTTTTCGAAGTTTATGAGAGGCACGATTGATACTCGAACTGTCTTTTGTAACAATGCCAAGTTTAAAACCTTTGTCTGAAAAATACTATCCGAGTCTAACTTAAAAAAAACTAAAAGATTGAAAGTGATTTAAAATTCATACTACAATTTGTTATGTCCGGAGTTACGTACACGAATTGGTTTTTCATATATGTATATTCAAAGAATATAACCCCAAACGACACATTTAGGCCGGTCACCAAGATAGTTTTTTCACAGTCATGGACGATAGTCAATTTCTGGTGGAATACGAATACTCTTCTATTAACGATGGTTTGTGAATAGCCCAGTCACCCAACGAAACAAAACAGTAAATCTTCACGTTCGTTTTCTCTGAGAGACTGACACTGTAGCTAAAATCTGTGACATTCTCACTACCTATTTAATGAAATTCACTATAATATCGCTCTACAAATACATTTGAAGTTCGAACAAACAATGAAAGATCCATTAGATATTGTTGCACACACGAAACATGTTCCAAAATGATAAAAGAAACAACATTCAATATATCGTTGGATGGGAGCAGCCTTTGGAACGGTTTAGAGGGAGAATGCAAGCGGGTGCAAATCGGTTAGCCGTCTGTTCGTATTGCCAATACGTCCCGAGCTAATTAAGATTGCAGCGGCGCGTGGCCATTACTGCTGGATCACGTCGAGTGCGCCTCCGTCATTATAAACATAATTAACACTGCGATTTAAAAAGCCTCCGAGCGACACTAAGGGGTGTATGAAAGGTTTTAACTACATTAAGTAGCTGGAGTAGCTGGTTGGTTCTTACATTCGAGTTAATTATGATTAAAAAGATAAAATTGTTTAAATTTGAATATGGAACGTTGATTTTTTTTCTCTTAAAATCAATGTGGTGGCCAGGCTCAATATAAAGCAAGGCTTTTATACAAAAAAAATGTGAGTAAATTTTTAATCCTTGTTTTAATCTTCGGTCAAGCATTTTAAAATGTCGTACTCGCTTAGAACTTAATTCAAAATAAAACGTTTTTCAGTCAAGTGTATATTAAACGCTCCATTCGTGTCGTGAATATGTAAGTGAGTTCACATTGTGTGGGTAAATGAACATTACAGGGCCGAGAAAACAAACCTGCCAGAGAACATTTGCCTTTGAAACACAATGAAACAGTTCAAACTAACATTATAAAGCAATACAAATAAGGAGAGAAGGGAACAGCAAGGCAGCGATGCGGAATGAGTTGCTAGCAACCAGGTCGAGTAAATCAAACAACAAGGGCCAATCATTGTACATGTGCCACCGATCGCGAACTAACCCCCCCCCCCCCCCTCTCACGCCCTCTCGCGCCCCCCTCTCACGACTAGTGATCCGAAAATATAACTCGGACTAATAACAGGTTGCGACTGTCGAGTTAGGTACACGGGTCGCAGCATACACTGCACAGCACAGCTTCACTGATGCAAAGCTTTTTAATAATGCTATATTCATGTCAATGTCGTATATAACATTACAGTGTGTATTGAATTTATTAAAACTTGCTAGAGGGAGTGAGTTGAGAGGATTTTCTTGCACTTTGCCGTGAGAGATAACAGTTTTCTATACATTTCTTTGAGATATATAACTTCATTCAAAGATTAAAAATAACGGATAAATAAAAAGCTATATTATAGAACAATGTTTTATTTTAACATGCCACCAAACTTATATGGCAAAATAATATTATTTTTCTATTTACGAAATACAGAACCGGTTGCCTAAGTTTAAGCATGTTACATATATCAGAAAAGTATGTTTCAATATGCATTTGAGATACTATTTGGAACCCAACTATAGATTAAATCTTTTGTATTTCAGAGTGTACAATACTCGTATTTCAACCAGGCGTCGGCGTAGCGCGGCCAGTCACACGTTGCGATACAATTGTCTGAGAATTACATTGATTAAGGCCTCACTGCAAATTGCGGTGGAATAACAATTACCGGATTCTATACTTAATCGTCGGTGGAACTAGATTTTCAGCCTTCGATTTTTGAAATGAAATCAGATTCATTTCTGGAATAAGATGAAATTCGTTTATTGGTCATGTAGGAAAATTAATTGCTCTTATGAAAAGTTAAAAAAACATTGTACTTAATCTCTGTTTACAACATATTTTTTTATATTCTTCTTCTTCTAATATTATTTAAATTCATTTCTTATTAGTCTTTATTATTTTGTGCCCGATATGGCGATGGGCTCACCCCCTATCACATCGTGACACGGAACATACATATATGGCGAAATGGGGTGTCCTGGCACCTCTGCCTACCCCTTCTTGGAAAAAGAAAAGTAAATTATTTGTTCATGGAAATACATAACAACGTTAATCAGCGTCGAAGTGGCCCATAAGTATTAAAACTAAATTTAAATTAAACTAATACGGTGCCATCGGACCAAAAGAAAAAAATACATCAACTTTCATTTCATTAAATCAGCTAATTCTAACATGGCTTACAATCCTTTACATTATTGAATAGAATGCAACCTGATGTAACCATAAAAATTACAATTTAAAAAGTCCGCCCAAACAACAATTAAGCTCATGTAAATATATATAAGTAAATATTACTATTCGTACACAAAAAGAAGCTAGAGCGAGCATACAAAAACTGATGTTCCGAAATATGAAGAGGTTTTGAGTATGGAGCAACAACACCAACAATGTGGTACGAATTTAATTTTCAAGTTGTTAAAAGTGCACAAAACCTCGCATACAGCGAACAAAAGTCGACGCAGACACGCCGGGCAATAACTTCTTTCACTGACCATTTCTCATTATTTCATACACAACGCCATAAAACCGATGAAAATATGAGACAAATGCAATTACAAACGTTATGGCCAGTAAGTTTCACGATATTTGTCTTAAGTTCAAATTTATTGTTCCCCGTGATACCGTTTGGTGCGTAACTAGACCATTTCTGACAGCAAAGGTGTAAACTATTTTATTGTTAAGATTAATTGATGTAAAAAAAATATCCATCATCATATTAGCCACAGGAAGTATCCTCCAAGAACTGCCACTTCAACTTACCAATCCTATGGACTATATCGGTAACCTTTGTTCTCTTACGGATTTCCTTATTTCTGATTCGATCTCGTAGGGAAATACCGAGCATAGCCCTCCCCATGGCTCGTCGAGTAATTTTGAGCCTTTAAATGAGGCTCACAGTGAGAGGCCACGTCTCGGTACCGTATGTCATCACCGGTAACACACAACTATCAAAGACTTTCGATTTTAGGCACAGAGATATTTTTTACGAGACGACGTCGCGAAGTTTTCCGAACGCTGCCTAACCGAGTTGGATTCGACGATTGATCTCACGAAAAATATTGAAATAAGTAAATTAATAAACATTATATTTTCAAGAGAGAACTCAATTTTATTATTAAAATTAAATTGATTTAAAACGAAATGAAATATTGTTATTTTTATTTAATGTGGCCGGTAAACGAACGCAAAGTTCATCTCATAGTGAATAATCGCCGTCGCTCATGAGCATCCTTAACCATATAAAATCAAACTCAAAATATTCTTTATTCAAATAGTCTTTCATAAGATCTTTTGAATCGTTCTTTTCTGCTACCACCGCTTCGGAACGTGTTGTAGCTGTGAAGAAGCGGCGCAAGAAACTCCTAACCTAACTCCTATAACCATCATAGATGCGTTACCGATCCATCGAATCGGGTAAAATGATAGCAAGATTGGGCATCCGGAAATTTCACTCACTACATTTCACAGCGATACAATGCACACACCTACATAACTAAACACAGGCAGAAAAAAAAACCCATAGAAGAAATTGATTTTGTTACGGGCTAAAGATAAGTAAGACATTCCCGGAGACTCGCCGATATTTAATGATCGGTGTCATTACATTGTGAGCCACTGTTGATCCTGACTTACAGGAGTTGCAATGGTGGGTGGAGGGCGAGACAGTCACCAGATGAGACGAGACAGCAAAACTCACGCGTCACATCGAGCCTGCCCATTCATGTTGAGTCATGACTCATGGCTGACAACAATGTGGCCCTGCCCCTTCCAATAATAAGAGAATTAATGCTGATGTTAGTGAATTCTCCCGCTGCATTAATGTTTTCAGTAGAAGAATTTATTACTGAGACATTAGAATTACAACTGAGCTTACTGAATTACTTATTGTGTGTACTAACGAAATTCCAAGGAATTATTTAACGAGCACTTTTCTTGCAAATTTAACATGCAAGTAAAGCAGTAGAATTATTAATTAAAAAAAACGATCTAACTTAAGCTTATTTAATTAAACGCACATGCTAATTTTCGCACACATTTCAAATGCAATTTTATTATTACAGACATCCATCCCGGTAGAGTTGTTGAAGAAGACACTAATGAAACAAGAGGCAGCAAGTTAGGCCCCCTACCGAGTATTTTTTTCAAGCATTTTTATTAGATTTTATAGTTCCTCTATCCACGATACAAGACTTGTAACACAATGTAAAGTCAGGATTATGTGATTGTTGTCCTTTTCTTGTTCTATTATAGACCAAGAGATCGTGGCCGCCAGACTCGTCATTTTGTAATAGCCTAGGAAACACCTTTTGATGTTTGCCTTACTGACATATATAAAATTCACCTTTCATACTACCCGAGGACTGGCCTGACAACTTTAGATTAGGTTATTTTCGGACCCAAGTTATAAAAAGTACTTTGAATGTCAAATACTCTGCTGTATACGTAAAATATTTACGTAAGTGGCAAGGGAAATAAGGTTGTGTTATGTAAAGCTTCGACAAGTAAATGACGTCCGCAAGAGAAATCTGATACGGTTCTTATTTAAATCGAATAATGGAACGTAACACCCTCTGTAACAAAAGTACATTGCTTTCTCAAAGTAATCTAATATTTCGTTGACTATAAAGGTGTAAAATGTATACGTTTTATGAGTTTATTAATGTATTAAAAAATGCAGCGCAATTCGTTACAAATAAATTGTTTTCAGCGTCAAATAAACTAGGTTCGCGTGCGCCCCGCATTTTCTTGAAATTATCAAAACTTTAGTGTTTTAAACAACTTGGCAAACGTAATAGAATTGACAAAGAAACCTTAGGTATTTTGCAAATTAAATTAGTTCATTTCATTCAATATTTTCCAAGTAATTTCTTTGAAAGCTGCACACTTCGC
Organism: Hyles euphorbiae; assembly: GCA_023078785.2. Taxonomy (NCBI): domain Eukaryota; kingdom Metazoa; phylum Arthropoda; class Insecta; order Lepidoptera; family Sphingidae; genus Hyles; species Hyles euphorbiae. The sequence continues at coordinate 12,571,120 of CM041033.1, read as the reverse complement.
TCGCAAAATCTTATGAAAATGTAAATATTATTAGGTTATTCAATTTATAAGACTACTATTGTTGATCTCTCTTCGCCTTGGACAAGATAAACAAGTAATCCATGCTCAACCCTTTGCCAGGGTCTGAAACCTTGGTTCGTATAACATTCGCCTTGTATTTTGCGAAGCGAGTGACGTCAAACTTTTGTGAGCAACTTTTTGTTTCTACATACCTTTGTACGTCGTTTTCGTGAGATTACCCATAGTCCAAACACCGAGCCGTTGGAGCCCAAAAAGCCCTCACCGAGCCTATTGTATATAAAAAGAAATAATATTTTAATTTAACAAGGATTTATGTCGTCGACTTTGGTTCTAGTGGCAGCGCAAAGGTAGCCTATTGTTAGCTTGACTTCAATTTCGAGCCATTGGATCTGATGGTAGTTTATCCGTCCCGCGTCTGTATTTACTATTGAGGACGGCGACTTCAAAGTGGTATTCAATTATTTACAGATTTATTTCATATTTGGCTGATATATGTTTTATCATAGCAGTTAGTTGCCTTGGTGTGGGGTGTCCTTAAAATCATGATGTACAGTTTCCAGCAAAATGTAAAAATAACATTAGGCGCCAATGCTCAATAACATATTATATTTTAACCAATACTTATAATAATAAATAAGAATTGTTGTGGCATATATCAAAGGCACAGTAAGTGGCTGTAAGTATTTTAATTAAGGATCCTTTTTTCTTGATTTTTCGTTCTAACTTTGTGATAGATCGGTATCTCACTCAAAACATTTGTTTGTGAAATTCTCAAGGGGTGCCTTTTTATATTCAAACGGTTTGACAAGGATACAGTGGATGTTTTCTTTGACATTTACTTTCTTGGCGGCATTTTGATTTGTAGAAATAATCGAAGAAAAATATTGAGCATGTGGTTTTTAAGTAATGCTGTAGTATCTCAACTATATTTATAGATACGTATGTTCATTACAGAGGTTTTAATTAACAGATTTCAAAAAATACGATATTATCCATTTGACATTTATGTATTTTGATACCAATATTTAATCGTATAACATAATTTAAAAATCATTTTTGCTTTATATCACACATTACAAGAGACCATTTCCAGTTAAAAAGTCAGTCACAAAAAACTTAGATAGTCATAGTACATATATCTACGGATCGTACATTATTTTTATGCATGAGTTATCATAACAAGCACATATTTTAAATTTTCAAACAAATGTCAATTCTCGCGTGTCTTTTTGCTACTGTACCAATTATACTTTTAAAGTTTTTTAACATTTGAAATTCACACTTTTGAACTTAGTTTACGTTTGAAATTTTAGCATGCGAATGTAAAAATGCAAGTATATTTTTTCGTTTTGCGACCGACTGCACAAGACGAATAAATTAAAGTCCATTAAACCATTGTTAAAATAAAGTGTGGTGCTTCTACGAATAAATTGTGTGTGTTTAGAATTATAACGTTTGTTATTTATCATAGAGCAAGCGTGTCCCCACCACGACTTTGTAAGCATAAAAATAAAACAAAAAATCTGTGAACTGTATGTACTAATGTACTAACTGCATCAGTTTTTTTTCCAATATTCGCTTCAGTCACTCTAGATACTGTCTCAGTGGCGCAGTTGTGGTGATACAGCATAAGTGCAAAGTCTCGGGTTCGAATCGGGTAAAGTGATATTAGATTTGGGTACAAGAATTTGTGCCCGATATGGCGATAGGCTCAATGGATAAGGCGAAACGTGTGTCCTGGTTGCGGTTATACCGACCGTCAATAGGAAAAAAGCGTGAGTTTAATATAAAATACATACGGTATTTATAATGTGGTATATTTGTCACTTCTGATATTGTCATCTAGTTGTTCGCAAACATATAGTATATCATCAGCCGTTTCAAATCATAACCGATTTCAAGAATTCTAGCATAAAAATATCAAGAACCACAGAGCAAAAAAACGGCTAGGGTACACAAACAGAAAAAACAAGCTAGGGACGATATAGACAGACAGCAGTTATCTATTTTAAATTGTAATATCGTTTGCTCAAAGCACAACTTTCCTCTTGTTTTCCTAGTTAGTCATCGATTGTGAGCCAGCCATTCTGTGGCCTCATTTTTAAACGAATTGTTCATTAAAAAGTTAAAATGTTGACGTTTATGCCCCACATAAGCATTTCGCAGAAAACTGAGTCAACGTCAATGCAATTTAAATGCTAAATAGCCTTTATGAAGAATTTAGTAGCATGTGCTACTTTTAAATGTTTATTGAATGTCATGACTCATGACTAACAAGAAAACATAATGTTTACTTTTGATTAATAATCTTCTCTAATAATGTATGATATAAACTTTAAATTTTTTTCTTAGTATTTTATTTGTTGTTTTTATAGTGGCTGAAGTACAATTGATCGGTCTCGAAAATAGGAAAAATTCGCAGTCTTGAGGTCAGCAAGGAAGATATGAAATCTATTAAAGTGTCTTATGACTGCGAACTACAAACCTTGGGTGGAATATTATAAAGAAAGGTAAGTCCTATAATGGTATTTGTATTTGTTATCGTTTTTTTTGTTCTATTTTATTGCAATGAATGAAGAGACGAGGATGCCGTTCGCCTACGATACATCTGCTCATAAACAGTAAGTAGTAATGTAGCAAAAGCAATGTTTGACATTCAGCATACAATGTTAAGTATCAATATGTCCATAAGTTACTCTGGCTACAATGTCCTTCCGAAACACAACAGCGCATTTACACTGCTGTTTGGTGGGAAAAATAGACATTGCGGTGGTACCTAACCAGGCGGTCTCTCACATATGAGAGACCTTCCACCAGTAAATTATTATAGATAGTTGGTAGCACATAGGGATTTATTGATTTATTAATGTTTATTTTCATATATCCATCCTACGATTATTTGTAAACAATGCATGGAGTGGTAAAAAAATATTTTGTTTTGATAATTAATTTATTATTTTTGCCATAAACTTGCCTTTAGGATTTAAATTTTACATTAAATCAATTAATTAAACATATCATTCAACAGTAATGTATGTCGTCGTTTCTCTTACTCATGAAATCTCAAAGTGAAAAAAGGTTCTTAACTTAACGTTAACGTTACTGAAACGACAAAAGTACGAAAAGAAATATGTGAGTGAAACGAGCCAAAATTTTCTGTGTAATAAGTAACATAATTAATATTATAAGAAGTTCGTAAGTGAATTACAGCTCAAGGTCAGCGTCACACAAGCTATAGAGGCTTAACCACAGCCAAAGGTCTTATGTTAATTAGCTCCATACTAATTTTAAGGTCGATATAGTAGGAACATTACAACCTACGCAGTAATGTATACCAAGACTGCTGCCCGGAACGAAGGCGGTTGGTAGTTTTAATGACTTGAAATAGAATTCAATAAAAAAAATTCAAAAAAAAAGGGAAAGGAAGAATTTAGTTTCTTTGCGCAATTTTTAGTTGTACTGAGTTTGTAGTCACTAAAACTACAACCTTGCTTCGTTGTATCAGCCCATATACGTCCCACTGCAGGACACGGGTATATTTTGCAATAGAGAGTACTGAGTGAGAGTGCTGAGACACTCTGATACATAGTATCTACGCCACGCAGGCCTCGTGCGGGTTGACGGACTTTCTGTATCTGTATTAGCTCATATACGTCTCACTGCAGGGCACGGGCCTCCTCTACAATTGAGAGCGGTTAGGCCATATATTCCACACACACCATTTTAATTCTTACAAATTCACTATAGTATGCAAGGTTTCCTCACGATGTTTTCCTCTGCCGTCAAAAAGTATGGTGATTGACTATAAAAACGGACATATTCCGGAAAGTCAGAGGTGTCCGCTGGGATTTGAACTGGCGATACTGTGAGCATTTTGGCAGCCATGTATGGTCCGCGTGCCAACAGGCAACCAAGCACTAATGTATACAAAAAAGTCAGCATTATCATTATAATTTGTAGTTTCCCACGCAAAATTGGGAAGTGATTACATTTTGTACCAAATTTCAATGCATATGGTAAGTTTGTATTTACTCCATTCGCTCTAAAAATTCTAAGCTATATACGTTGATAAATTCACGCCTTTTTCCCAAAAGGGGTAAAACACCCATGTTTCGCCTGTGTTCTGCCCCGCGATGTAAGAGCGTGCGAGCCTGTCAAAAAAATGGGCACTAAATCCTGATTCCAGGCTGATAATGATTAGAAAACTCCAATATATGTATGCCCGGGCCAGGATTTGAATCCGAGATCATCGCTTTCCAATCATACCGTAGTACAAGTGCGCCGCCGTTGCATTCAGTTTTTCAGCTACGTAGAAATTTATTCCAATCATCATCATCATCATCCTAACGAGGAGATCCTTGCCCATGAGTTATAGGGACCTATACCGAGATAGTTCGTTTATGTTTCTATTAAAATTTATACAATTTCACAAAAGCCATATATCTTCTAAGCGCAGAATGCGGTCCAGCGAAAAAGTTGAACATGTGCCTCGTAAAGCATTTTAAGTATTCCTTGAGATTTTGTTGGTGGCATTTTGTGCACTCCAAACTGAATTGAAATCGAGTCAGTTCCGTGGCGACTAGACTTAAGAATGCTCCGTTTACTCAAAAAGGAATCTTGAGCAGCGCGGTCACGCCCGCATGGATTTTACATTTCCTACTACCTATTCTAGTTATTTTGTATTAGCTAAGACTCGTGGTTTTGCCTAGGTATATTATTTAATTTTGAAAATATATAAATAGACTTATAATACAAACGTATTTTGTAGCGTGGGTTTTAGAAAATATTCTAGAATTTACGGTCTAATATCCAAACTTTGCAAAAAATGCTACTTGTCTAGAGGTAAGGATCAAGCCCACGGCGCGGCGTTTCGTTTCACAACTGGCATTTCAAGCTGCATACCGTAGACGTTGTCGAAATAAATATATTTGAAAGATCCTTTACCTATTTATATTTTCATTTACCAAGTATGACAACACTTCTCGGGAACGGCATAGACTGAAAAAAATTGAAAAAAAAAATATATTTGGTAACTTTTTAATAAATCTAAACATGACATTATTGTTTTCTTAATCAACGTTTTAAGGACTAAAACAATTTATTGAAATTAATTATTTAGGCTTTTTCTAACCTGCGCACATACGGACATGAAATAATTTCGTTTATATAAACATATCCTGTTCTAGTTATTCTATAAGCATGTAAACGATGTACATTTGTCCCCGTCTTCTGTCCACGATGGCCGTCTTTTATTGCGACCATTAGTTACATACTAAGGAGTGTATTGTCTTCATTTGTTCTCATTATTCTCACATTATCATAACACATGAGTGGAGGATTATTACGTTCTACATTTGTCGAACGACTGCTCGCTAATTACTAATAAATTAGGTTATTAGGGAATGTTATATTGTTATTTGTTTTGTGAATCATTAACTTTTTTTATATTAGTACAATTAAACAACTTTATTAAACCTGATAGTAGCCCGAACATTAAAACATTTTCTTTAGTTATTGTGATGGATTTCGGTCGGTACCCGGTCATTTGACCTACCAGCATGCTACCATTTCTTGATAATACCAAGACGTTAGCAATTATACTAACCATTTCGGTTAGTTAGCTTGCGCTACCCGATCGGCTACTTACCAGTATGCTACCGTTACTTCTAAGCCTTTGTGCAAACTTACCAACCGAACAACATGCTGTTATTTGAAGTCTTTTAATAAATGATAGATTGTGTTACCAAATATAAATTATTTTTAAACGGAATAATTTTATTTGGTTTCCAATAAAGAGTTATTGGATTGTATTGTGTTTTCTATGAGACGTTATAAGCACCAATTGAATGAATTGAATTTGTAGTGTAGCTTTGATGAGCTAAAACAAGGCTCTACTACTGATAAATGAAGATTAATTACACTCATTTCGATGTGCGATATGTAAAAGTATTATCATGGCTGGAATTTTGTAAGACTTATTCGAAATAATTGTAACAAATACAATAGAGCTTAAGCAGATGAAATAAATAGCCAGCTATAAAAATACCGTCTTCGAATATAATTACTTATATCTAAAAAACCGTATAAAAAAAAAATAACCAACACACCCATAGTCCTGACCCCACATTAAGATCGTGTCTTGTGTCGTGGGTATCAGGAATTACGGGAGACTTTTCCGTCTCACAAACACTTAATCCGAAACATACGAAATTGTGGTTTACATTTGTATCGGTCCAGAGATCGAACCCGCATCCTCTCATTTCACAGCCGGCGTCTTACCAAATGCAACATGAAGGCTGTCCGTTTTCATGAAAAGCGCCACCTGGCGGCGTAACCAAACTCGCGCAGGCTGCTTAACTTCAGTCAACTTCAGCTATCGATTTCAGTCGAAAGGCTCACGTTTACTAAAGCCCTCTGCAGGCCTCAAAGTATTTTATGTCGTAACTGATAGATGGCGATAGAGGTATCAATATGCTTGAGTGAACGTACTGTTCAATGTTATTAATATAATTATTAACATGAATTAATAAAGCTGTAGGGGATTATTTTATTTGATATTATTCCAATTTATCCTCACTTATTTATGTTGTGTTCCATTAAGGGCAAGATTGACTCTTAAATAAATATGTATAATAAAAACATACAGGAAGAGACTTTGAATTTAAAGTTTGTTTGCGGCATTGCAGCTATTAAAGAGTAATCGGTGTACATACATTAAAAAAACCCGACGAATTGAAATCGTTATCTTTTTTTTGAGGTCGGTTAATAATAAAACCACTTCAGAGGAGCTACCTACGCCCCGAACTTGACTCTCGAAGTGCTAACCCGCTCAAGAATATGTCGCGTCTGGTTTGGCTAATCAAACCTAATTGGAATGACATTTATCTAAATTATTTGATAAGAAATCTCTACCTGATTGTGTTAGGTTGGATATAATAGTTCAAATATCAATTATATTATGTTCTAACAAACTAGCAAAGTAAAATTCACAATAATGTGTACCAAGTACGTACAAAATATCAGGCGAAAATGCACAAAATTGATACTTTCAAACGTCACTGAGGAAACTACTGTTCCAAATAAAATAGCATCAATTTCTCTATATTTGGAGTAGATATTCATTTTCAAGTTAACAGAGCTGTGTCAACTTTAGTCCCTAACGCGGATAACTGTTAAACTAAGTTATAGACCACACGTCGCCATATGATGTTTCAGCGGTTGGCCAATTTGGCGCGAAAAGCAGCGGTGTATTATTCCGTTTGGTATGGGTAGTATATTGCCTTCTCGTGCTTCCCTGGTAGCGCATCGTGAGCATGCAATACATTGGTCAATGTTTTAGGAAGTTATTTTCTAAAACAATGATTATTTATGAATTTTATTGCAACAATTTTATACAAATATTTAGCCACAAATCAACTACTTGAAATTACGATAAATAATAAATGATATTGTTTTAAATAGAAAATGATGCGATTGTTTTAAACATATTTTTTCCTCATTAATTACGATACACAAATGCTAATTAATTGTATTGTAATCACTGTATTGTATCAGCCCATATACGCCTCACTGCAGGCCACGGGCATTCTCTATAATCGAGAGTACGATTGATAGTGGTTAGGCCATATAGTCCACCACGCTGGCCTAGTGCGAGTTGGCAGACTTTACATATCATAGAAACAAATCGTTGTGGAATGCACTATGCAGGTTTCCTCACGATGTTTTCTTTCACGGTTACGGTACGTGGTGATTGACTAACAATACACTCATGACTGCAAAGTCAGAGGTGCCCTGGGATTCGAACCTGCGACCACCGTGAACATATTGACAACCGCGAAAGTTCTGTTTAACAGGCCACCAAGCACTTATGATCATTACCTTAACTAAATAATTATTATAATTATTGTTGCGGAGGAAACTGCGTATTCCATCGAATATTGTGTGGGATAACTTTAATTAAGTACCGATCGCAACATCGGAATGCCTTCAATTCCTTCAAATTACTCTAGAATTTATCTTAACCATGTCAAGGCAAAAATATTTGCAAAACCATGCTTTCATCAAAATATATTTTTTTAATAAAATGTCAACGTTGATAGCCGAAGGAATTTAATATCTCAACAAATATGCGGGTGTAGGTCGATGGTACGAATTAATATGACCTCCGTTCGACCTCACAAATAAAGAGGGTAGTTGATTAAAACGCCTCTTAACGGCACATATCCGTTTCAAAGCTTTGTAGTGAAACTTTGACAATATGTTTTTAGGCGTCACGTATCAGTTACTTGTGATTATTATCATGTAGTGAATATGAAAATATATTTTAGGTTGTTTGATTCGTATTGAAGCCAAGTATAATTTTGATGCTGTAAATTATTTATATTAAATACCTTTTTTATAGCTTCAGTTTGGCACATGATTCCACATTTTGAGTGATATGAATATTGAATGCCATGAATTAAGGCCACATAAATGTTTAATATTACTTTAATTCGATGAACTGTTATTTTTTGGAACACGGAAACGTAATTACAAACAAAATCCGCTCTATTTTTTCAAACGGTTTTATTTTGGTTGACCTGTCTCTTTTTTATTTTCATGTCAATATCATTACCATCAGCATTAACATCCCCAGTCACTAAAAGCCCACTGTTAAAAATAGGCATCCTACAAATTTCCTTTACATGATCCCTATTCACTAGCAAAAGTCGATACCTATTCCTTAAAGAAAAACTTTGGTTAGCAGTTTAATAAATCGTGTAAAACAGCGTTTGTTGGTTGGTGTTGCCACATTTTTCCGGTTCGGCTGGTATGAGCACAATCTGTCCGACACAAGGAGGCTGTATATCAGTCAGCGTCCAAGAAGTATTTTAATTATGCCTTAATTTATTGTTGCCCCATATACCAAGATTACGGCGTAAGCGAAATAAAATGCTCGTGAAAATTCTTCGTGCTCAGTGGAAGCGAAACAAGGCTTTTTTTTAGTAATTAATCTCTGTTTATTGATTTGTTTTCGCTGTTTGTTTGATTCTTAACTCTTGTAATTAGAATAAAATTACGTCTTAAATATTAACTCAAATCAATTAAAATATTTACCAAATTGGCATGCTTTTGTTCGTAAATAAAATGGCTACCTAATTGAGTCATATTCCTGGAATTTCCCCCTAATAAAATAAGCCTACTAATTTCGTCTTCCCCCATGCGGATTTATTTTAATATTACAGAGGGGAAGGTTTTGAAAAAATGTTTTAACGTACGTTAATGGACTTCTCGTATTAATAAAATTCATGTGAAATACTTTTTCTATGATACCTTCCTAACCTTGCAATATTTAAATACCAACTTCAATGTATGTATGTTTAACAGTGAAATTCCTTTGTTATAATATTACAATGACACAATTTATGTAAAAATACCTATAGTTTGTCTGTCATCTCTTTCGTCAACTGGCTTGCGGTTTAGTGAATACGTATTCACATGCATTATGTAAAAGTGTAAATATCATGCGTCATGTATTCATTAGTGTGGATATAGGACATACATAAACTCACGCTTTTCTCCTAGAAAGGATAGGTAGATGTGCAACCAATGCTCCCGCTTTCGCCTTGGTATCTATTTCACGGTGTGATAGGGGGCGAGCATGTTACCATATTGGGCTTAAAATCCTGATTCCGGGGTAATTAATACAAAAGTCCAATATCACTTTACCCGAACCGAGATTCGAGCCGGAGACCTCATCTTTGCAATCATTCCTTATTACAACTGCGCCACAGAGATAGTGGATATTTCAGCTTTTATAAATTGCACAGACCAGGAGCATCCTACAAAATTTAAGGTTTTTTTGATTAGCTAGAAAGACGAGATGAGCATGTCGTACCTTTCATTATCGGCGTCACACCTGCCTATAAACTGGATCAATACGAATCGTAAATTAATATAATAAAGGATGGCATAACAATGAAAATGGCTCATCATTTCAAAAAATTTTGTCTCCGAATTCCCAATAAATACTGTCTACATCATTCCAACTCCAACACCAAACTTCACAGTACACCCACGCTGCTGGGCGGCAGAAATACACAAACTGACAGTTTCTTTATTCAAAATGCAATAAAGTGTAAATTAAAGAAAGGTTTTATTTATTCGTGATAAAATAGCGATAAGGTAAGGCATGCGTGAAAAAATAAAACCCAAACAATTTACACACTCATGTGCAGCCGGCACAATAAAACGTGAACCGGTATAATAACTACAATTTATGGCGGGACCAGGCAACATCCATCTGGATTAGTTCCTGGCACACATCAGCACTCCCGAGTTACCACATCATTAAACACAGCGCTTTGTTTACCCATCCTTTCATCTTCTTGTTATGAATATTTGCCGCGAATAATTTCCTTTTAAAAACGGTAAAAATAGATTCGCGCATCTGGGCACGGCAGACAGTTCTGCGAATTTCCGTTTGATATTGTTGATGGTATATAAAAAGAATTATGTTCTTTATGTTAGAGGTAAATTTCCAGCTCACAGTTATATTTAGTACTATCCCAAATATTATAAATGGTATGTACTTTTTTGAAACAACAACCCAGTGTCACACCATAGTTCTCTCTTACCAAAAATCAATAAGAGATATTTTAGGAAAATAGTATAGTTTAAATGAGCTACTGTAAGCCTGAGATTAACAAATCATACAGGTTATATCCAGATTGTGACCGAAAACTAATTCAGATCATCAAATGGTTGGTTTAGTAACTTTTTGATACAACTAAAATAGTTGTAAAAAAACTAAAAATGTTGTTTTACCTATCGTCGTGTTTGGTTGGAAAATACCTAAGTAGTTTTTCCTTATACAATAATGTACGCCCTTTTATCATTAAAGACGCAATGGTACGCAAGCATTTAAATTATTATGTATGTACTACTTACCACCCAAACATGAAGACACTGAAACATTGTAAAAAGAAAATCTCTTCTATTTTCGAAATTTTTGTCTTTATTCTCTAAAACTACCTACTGGCTTCAGTCGCAGTCGGGATGCATCTGGTCTAATTTAATTACTTATTGCGAAATGTATCTTGTAGATTAAATAAGTTAGACTAGTGAGTTAAACAGTTTAGAACTACTTAATGCGTTGGCAAAACGGAGTGCCATGATACTTCGTTCTGGACTGGAGCTGTGTTCAATTACGTAAATATTTTTGGATTTAAAAATATATTATGACATATTATTGATGATCGCGTATTTCCTTCAACAAGTAACTTTTGTAATAATCACTGTATTGTAAACTAGTTTTGAAAAGAGCAACACTACAGTTTTCTTGCCCGTTTTTCTCTATTAAAAGCAGGAATCGGGTGGCAGAATAACAAAACGGCATCTAATTTTTATGGATTCAATGACTTATTTTCATTTTCATTGTAGAACGAGGATTTTAATATATACACATAAATATACACGAGAGTGAAGCTATTACTTAAAGTTAATTATGTTTTATAATTACTGTCCTAGTGTGTAAACTGCCTGAAGTAATGTGGCCACTCAGCGAAGCTGTTCACACAAAACTTAAAGATAGGCGGGCATACTTTGTCAGAGGAAAAATAAGTCTGCGTGCAGACTAAGATTTATAACCAAAGTCCTGTTAAGAGCATTCCTTCACATTACGCCTTAAAAAATATGAAGAGTTTCAAAGTAAAAAAAGGTATGTTTATGACAGATCTTATTTTCGTGTAAAATGTAGCGCGCTGATGTATAACTTGATTACGTTTCGCAGTTCCCGCTGTAAACATGAAACCAACAAAGTTTTTACTCAAGAAAAGCTACACAAAGAAAGAAAACAAAATCTCCAGTACATCTGCGTTTGGCAGCCAGTTAATGCAGCTCACTCGGTTGCTCGCACAAATTAAAGTTTCTAAAGTCAACAAATCAAGAAACACGTCACCGACTGTCTCTGAAAGTTAAGTGGTCTTTTAACCGGGAATTGGGGGCGAATATTTTTATTTATTTATTTATTTAAACACTTTGTACACATTAATAGTACAGGCGGACTTAATGCCTAAGGGCATTTTCTACCAGCCAATCTTAAGGTAGTGCAGAGAGATGGAAGCAGGTGCTTATTAATTTGTAACGAAATAAATGAGAAGAGAATATATATATATAAAACATAAATAATAATATTTATACGAATATATATCAATTTAATTATTAATATTTACCAATATTATTAGATATATACCTACACATACACATACATTTTACGCTTTGTTTCACGGATAATGTTAACAAGTTTTAAAAATGTTTTAAATCTCTTTGGCGACTCGCCGCAGCAACGCAAAAATATGCTAGGTATTTAAAAATATATTTCATTTCCTAGAAATAAAAATTAGTCAATCCAATCGCTGCCCATCGTTTGTCTTTCAGAGTGTATTAGATAAATATATGAAAACTTTTAACTTAGTTTTATTTACCACATGTATAAAAGTCATTACAGACTACATGTATATTGTATACGGCAAGAAGAAAGTCAATTGAATACTTGGAATTTATTCGTAAGTTCTTTCAATTGCTCTGGTATATATATTTTAGTATTCTTCTATATCAGCTTATATACATACGTCCCACTGCAGGGCACGGACCCTCCTTTACAATCAAGAGTACTATTGAGAGTGGTTAGGCCATATAGTCTGCCACGCTGGCCTAGTGCGGGTTGGCGGAATTTGGCCTTTGGATTTGGAATTCGGCGGAATTATTTCAGTATTATCACTCGTAAATTTTCCATTCAAAGTTAAATCACATAATACATAATAATCTAACATCTGTTTTATATTCAGTGATGTACTACAGATTTACTTTAACAAATAATACAGTGCGTGACTACGTCGGGCTAAATAAGAGTGCGAATATCAACAAAATCCAACACAGTGTGTAAATATTGACCCGTGGAAAATTTACTCCTCCCTATTACTCCGGACTGAGATTTGTAGGACAATCTACTTCAAATAAAGTCTAAAAGGGTTTGAGAATACACTATACTTCGATGCCTATAAAACATGTTGTTAATAACAAAAACACGACTTTATTTAACGCTTGGATCTAGAGATGACATAAACCGTTGGTGATATATGAACCGTATCGTTCGATATTAAAGCGTACTATGCTTCATATGAAGAACGTCGAGGTCATAAAAGCAAAGGAGGAGTCGCCAAGGGTCGTCTGATCATTTACGACATAGGACGGTAGATAAAGGACATGAACAAAAAGTGATGGAGCACGGACAATTTATCGAGATCACATCGAGAAATTATGGACATTGCAAAGATCTATAACGTAATTCGTTCTATATCAATAATAGTTCAATATGGAGTTTGTGAAATATGGAAAGAATGAAGTGATAAATGATGATGCTTTTACCCTTAACGGCGTGCTTTTTTAAAGATTATGATCCCGGTGGAATTATAAAAGCTTCTCTGTTATTCCTTCTCTTTGTTGATTCACGAGAAACATCGGAATAATTGGAATTTAGTTGAGTGTTTTAGATAATATCAAATTATAAAATGAAATATTAACTGAATCTCTATCATCCCATATACTTCCTACTGCAAGGCACGGACCTCCTCAACAATTGAGAGTACGATTGAGAGTGGTTAGGCCATATAGTCCACCACGCTAGCCCAGTGCGGATTGGCAAACTTTACATAGCATATAAATCGCTATGGTATTTATTTGTTCAAAGTAAAAATCAAGTTAACAGTACATAGACCAAAACATTTACGATTTAAGTAATAGACATTGAAAACATAATAAAATAATATTCTAAAATCTATATAATAAAAACATTCACATATTTATTAGTTATAAAAAAAAGTTTTTTTTTTATTAAAATGAATGGCGAGACGAGCAAGCCGCTTCACCTGATGGTAAGCGATACGACCGCTCATAAACAGTAGCAAAATTCCACTGCGCTCGCCATCCTGAGACATAAGATGTTAAGTCTAAATATGTCCACTAGTTACTCTGGCTACAATGTCCTTCTATCCGAAACACAACAGTGCATTTACACTGCTGTTTCACGGGAGAAATAGACATTTCGGTGGTACCTACCCAGATGATCTCTCACATATGAGAGACCTACCACCAGTAATATAGGTATGCAAGGTTTTCTCAGGATGTTTTCCTTAACCGTTACAGTTATTAACTAATAATGATCCATCAATTTGCGAATGTTAAACGTTAAGCGCTGGAACACATGACAATATACATGGAGACTATATTATGACAGAGAATTGAAAGTAGGTAAATAGTTCGTTGAGAAAACTTTTATTATTTTTCGAGTGGCACAATAAAGCATCAGTGAATGCTCAATTGTTTGTTTGCTTGTAAGTTTGACAGGGTAATTTTTTAAGTGAGATAATGTATCTAGGAATGGCGCAGCGGCGTCTGCGACATGACCGCACAAGTTTTGAATGCTTTCATTCAAACTTGTGGTTCTGTTCGGCCGCGCAATGAATGGCGGATGGCACAGTTTGACTGGATAACTTTGTCGATTTAACTCCGCTCCGTCCCTCTGTTCCAGCCTTATTCACGGTTACAAAACACAAAAAAAATCACATTTCTCTTTCATGATTAACTTCTTTTGATTTATATTATCGCAGTCAAGGAGTTCCAGATGCCGCCATGATGACTTAAATTATAGTCTGCAAATAAATTAACAACACTGTTGCGAAAATATGTTACGATACATTTTACGAGGACACCGAGTCGGGAATAATTTAACTCTGGTTTTAATATCAAAATGGATAAGTTTGAAAATTATGTTACATGGATTAAAATTAAAATATGATACTAAAAAAAATTTAAGTTCGACACTATTTATAGAATCTATCTTAAACCAGAACACATTTTAAATAAGTTAGCCTTAACTTCGGTATATTTTACCGACAGCCAAGATAAGTACAAAAAACACGTGTTCTTAAAATCACGCTTCGGCTGCCTTCTCATACTGTGGAAAATGTCCTTATCGTAAAATATATCTTTTAAAACATGGTTACATACCGTTAAACATCGTCGTCGAGAACCCGCGCCGGTAAAACCTTTTTCCTTCAAATATTCTATAAAATTTATAATGAAATGCGATGTGCAGATTTTTGTACTTTTTTTAGCTTTAACGTAAGCGTTTTGCCTCACGCTTAAGGCTATTGGTTAGTAGGTACGTTACATACATTGGCTTCTGTTGGACTGCAAAGTGTTAGCGAATATAAAAGTTGCCATAACACGAATGTCATCTCGGTCATATTATGTTTAATAGATCTGTCAATTTTGCCCAAATAAATTACTTTACTATGCATCGGAATTTAATAAATTGTTTCAGGTCCTGACATGTATACTTAAATTAGTTTTTAATTATCACATCCTTTCACCGCAGAAGAATTTTGTACAGAGCAAAAATTATAGAAAAATTTAAATGGTGTTTATTTAAGTCATGTTTGTGCCTCTATAGTTATTTATATTTTACAGTTTAATTCATACCGATTCATAATTCATTACAGTTTCGCCAGTATGTTATTTTATGAACAAAACTCTGCACCAAATAATATATCATTAATAATATCTGTTGTAAAACGACAGTAAATTAAAAGTAGAATTCACGATTATCTCAATTGAAGTTTTAATAATATTAATTCGCTTTTAAACTGAACAAAAAAGTTTTGGCCAAATCCAGTGAAGTTTGCGAAGCTGGCCATTACCGACGTAATGACATGGAGTTCCCAACGACAAAGGCATAATGGATGGATTACAAAAAAGCTCAAAGATCTATTTCATCCTAATGCCGGAAAATATCTCGGAACCCTTGCCTGAGTTAAAACGTCCAGAAAGGTCTTGAGATATGAGTTTAGCGGTAGCCATAAAGACGAGGGTATTCGAAACTTTGCCTGACGATATTAAAGTAATATGAGCACGTACGTCGTATGCTGACAATTCACAACATATTGTTCTTGAAGAATATTTGTTGTATGTTTTAAAATATTTGTAGAATAAAATCAAACTCGAACTTAATGAATATAATGTCTTGTTTAGCAAGTACTGCGGTATGAAACTTGGAGATATTTATTGTATCAAATGCTAAAGGCCGTGCTCTTTCCAAATATAGCCTTTTTTTGCAGCGTATCGATGCTGTGTTGAAAATGTTGTTAATCGAGAATAGTAGACGTTTTTTCAATCTAGGTAGATTCCCAACTTGGCGAATTAGATATCTGAGTATTTCGCGACAGATTTTTTAAATTTGATCGATATGTTTTGAAAAACATAATCCCAGAATGGGTGACGTCAAATGAAGCATCAAAGCACCTAAATATTTTTGCGAAATTCATAAATGTGTAATGAAGATGTGAAGTAAGAGTAGGAAGATGGTAAGGAGAAGGAATTATGCAAAAGTCTATCTCAATTCCTAAACCGAGAATAGAACGAACAGTACCTTTTCTACGGCTTTGAAAGTTTTATGTTTATCTACGAGCCAACGACACTCGCACAAAAACTATTTAATGAATTTCAGGGCATTGTTAGTCTATGCCCTAGATTTACATTTAAACTAAATGTTATCTCGGTTTATTGTAAAGTTTTAGTACAGGTTATCGCAATGTCTGTCTATTTTGTAGCTATAAGTTTGTGTTTATTAAAATAGTTTTAATCTAGTTTGAAACATTTTATATGTTTATTATCTAATTGCAGTTCTTTTATGTAATTACTAAGTTAAAAATATTGAAGTTAATTTATAGCAAGATACAATGCATTCTAAATTTAAAGGATTAAAGTATTGAAAATATTTAGTTTTTTAATATTCTCCGATTCTAATTAATTTGAATTCTAAATCTATTGAAAAGATTGATCATAAAAAGCCCTTAACAGTAAATATATGGAAAGCGGGGAAAGAAGCCTTTGCCCTACAAAGGGACGTTATGGCCTTATAGTGATAATGCGGTTTGCGGATCTTTGGGTTTTAATTACAAATCTATTTGCATTCCGACATCAAGCATTATACGAAGCATTTCAATACTGCATAAGAAAATACACATATGATAACGTGAACTGAAACCTAATTCAAGATCATAGTTAAAGCAAGTTTTAGAACTAGGTTACCTATTCTACAACTAAGACAGCTAAATACTTAAACTTAGATACAAATATTTGTAGATTGAGAAGATATTTGATCGGAAGCACCAAATCGAATTCACGGAGTGCCGAAATTTCACGAAGAGCATTGAAATTATTTAGAACTAAAGATGTACTTTATAGTATTTGGTTTTGATTGAGTTTGCAATATTAACTATGCAGATAATACGACTATTGTAATTGAAGATACTAGTACACTACTTGATGTTTATAATATTAGTGTTGAAGTTATCCTAAACCTTTTATTTCAGTATATTAACAATGCCTAAGGAGTACAAATATTTTACGACTGGTGAGGTGGCCTTGGTGCCACGTTGCTAATGAATGTTAAAAACTTTTACCCCTCTGTTTTTAATTGCTCATCATTAGATGTGGTATTTCCTCATTAACCATCAGTTGTTAAATTTACGTTACAGCAAAATCTTAAGTTAATATTTTCAATTTAGCAACACACTATTCACATAAGCTCCTTGGGAAATTTGCACCGACGTCCATACTGTGTACCATTAACTGGGTATTCCACTGTTCAGAGCCACATAACAGGATGTATAATAGTTATCACCAAGACACACTAATGGATATAAATTATATCCACTTATCCGCAACACGTATACACAATTACCAATTCCATTTTCTTAAGTGGTTCTGGATGCAAAGCGACGCACGCCGAGGCGCAATATCTATAACTGACATGTCATATTCAGACAATGTGTTGTTTGCCCCACATCGATAAGCGTTGTTACTGCTACTGGGAAGGCTACATATGTAGCTATTTTTTAATTCGAACTGACTTTATTCTTTATTTTATCCGTATTGGTTGATATAAGTCTGAAATAATATTGTTTGGTAATTATATTATGTTTTTTTGATGTTACCAGGTGGTATGTCAATACACAATAGATCAGAACTGCCCAGTGGGATACAAGTATTTCAAATAGTTAGAGGGACAAATAACATGAGTTATATAAATTATATTTGAGCTATTACGATTAACAGGGAGGGCAAGAACACACCTGATGGCAAGAGCTGTCAGAAAAAAGACAATAGGAAAAAATCCGTACTAGGTCAACGTTGTGGATTAGGGCCTTAAGTACCTTTTAAATTTTAGCAAATGTTTATCCCTAGTAGTTAAATATTTTAATGATAATGCTTTTTTTTAA
Source organism: Hyles euphorbiae (assembly GCA_023078785.2). NCBI lineage: Eukaryota > Metazoa > Arthropoda > Insecta > Lepidoptera > Sphingidae > Hyles > Hyles euphorbiae. The sequence continues at coordinate 12,552,776 of CM041033.1, read as the reverse complement.
AACTAACAAATAACCAGATCAAGTGACAAAATCATTAAAAGACCAAAACTAAAGGCACAGGTTAGACAGAAATACGGAGTTTATTCTCTAGTTAATATGTTTGTATTTATTCGGTAGCAAGTCTCGTCCTTTTTCTGGTCTCCTTGCGGATTCGAGATTGGTCTACGTGATAGTTAGCTGTGAGCTATCTCGTGGGAGCAATGTCTAAATAAATATCAACCGAAAATATTTTCCTCCGCATCGGTAAAGGAATATAAGATTTTTCTGATAAGGACGTGTTGCTATTTTATATAGGTAACGAAAAGTGATGTGAATACGTAATTTACTCCGAATGATAAACTTTATACTAAGTATATATTATCAGAAAAAAAATAACAGGTACACTAGTTCCTGTCTTGTGTCATAGTCCCTATGGGTTTTACTGGGAATCAGCGCCAATTTTCTGATTATTGAATTTTAAGTTCTGATGATTCCAAAAATTTATTTGATTCTCTGATTCTGCTACGTCGCTTAAGCCAATATTTAAAAAAATATACCCAAACCTTAACATTCTTTTCACTTCACAATCCTCCAAAAATTGCTGGTCTCACCAATTATTCCTCAAAGTATTTGTAACTCATTAATTAGTAATTAATGATTCCGCACAGAAAATTAGGACAGAGGTCCTTACAAGGCCCTAACACTTTTCCAAACTTACATCCCGGGGAAACCCGTGAGTCATTGGTGGTTTCCAATTTGGTGTGTAATAGGGGCGGGATATAACGTCACCTCCCTCTATCTATAACATTTATCACCCATACACGTCCCATGCGGGCAAATACAATACAGGCTTAATGAAAAAAAGGTCAGAGGCTTATTATTTTTGTTTAGATTTGGATAGAAAGTCAATCAGATTTTGGCCGAGTGACAAGATAGTGTATTGTTAAATATTAATATTTTTGACAGTGGTAGACCTACGCTGTTGTCAGTCGTGACTCAGCATGAATAGATTCGTGCGAGGCTGTACCGCTATCTCTTAGGATATCGATGTAGAATGACAGCTTGGCTGTCGCGTTTTGTTCGGTGATTAAGATTACCAAATGCCCAGTACCCCGCGCAATTTGATGGGCCTGCAACACATCCATGATCTGGCGTTGTGTGACTTGTATTGTGTTTGTAGTTACTAAAACTACCACCCAGCTTCGTTTCTGTAGCAGTCTTGATATGCCCTGTATTCTTTTATTGCAATCAACGACGAGACGAACATACCATTCGCGTGATGGCAAGTGATACGACCGCTCATGAACAGTAGCAAAAGTCGCCATCCTCAGACATAGTATGAAAGTTTTAATAAATATAATATGTCCAGTAGTTACTCTGGTAATATTTTAAAATACCTCCTTTAGTAATGATACTTACTATTTGAATGATTTTTACCATTGAGGATGCCGAGGATCTGGCGAAATGGAGACGAATTTGCCGAAAGGTGGACATAGGCACTGGCCAGGTAGAACGCCAGGTAGAAGAAGAAGACCTCCTTTAGTAATGATAAAAAATCATTACATAAAAGAGCAAGTTTCATTTCACTTATTTCATTTTAGCATGTTCATACATAACACCACAAGAGTACAATGATGTAGACAGTAGATAGACTATTAAAAATTCCCAGACCGTTTTTGACTAAAATATAATATACGTTTAATGAGGTTTCAGCCGATCTTTCGTTGAAACCTAATAAATTATCGGCTAAAATGTTATTTAAGTAAACGCCGCTACAAATGAAGTGCGTAAATAAGGTTTCTGTAACAAAAGTACTTACTTGTAATAAAAATATAAATTGTGGGATCAAATATTTACTAAACAATACATTTTGAGAGTGTTCTGGTAAATATTATGGAGTAAAAATTCGAGGGAATTAGCTCTTTCCTGCAAAATGTATAGCTTTAACAGCTATATAAATTGTGTTTACGAGTTGTTAGTAGCACGGAGAGTATTAATTTACAGCATATTACCGTTTTTCTTGAAGATATATTTTACGATATATTCTGTGTATACAGGATGTATTTCAAAGTATTAATTTTAAATGATTCGTTAAACAAGTTTTATTCACCAGCACAAATACCTACAAGGCACCTAATTGTAAGTACGCACAATGCAATTTAAACAAGATTTACCAACAGCAAGAAATATATATCTATCACGGATTGCCATAGTTATGGCCTCATCAAATCCTTATATATTCAGTAGCTTTAAATCCAAAATACAACATGCTACAATTCGATAAGGATTTCCCAGTATCGTGTAAGGTAGCAGATACACGAACTATTTTTAATGTGTTTGAATGGACCAATATGCTATTCGCTTGATGGTAAGCTACACGACCGCTCATGGACAGTAGCAACATCAAACAACACCATGAATTATCAAGCAATGCTTGGCATTCCACTAGGCTGGTCATCCTGAGACAAAAGGTGTTAAATATTATGATGTACAGTACTTATTCTGGGTACAATATTTTTCAATCCGGGACACAACGGTGCGTTAATACTGCTATTTGGCGGAAGTGATCGACATAGCAGTAGAACCTACCCAGGTGGCCTCTTATATGAGAGACCTAACACATTTACATAAAAATCCTACTAGGAAATGAGACGTAATACTCATAAATGTATATATAATAATTAGCATGACTGCCTCGGTGGGGAGTTAAACTGCGGTACATTTACAAAACTGAGGTCTACGGTTCGAATCCTGGGTTGGATAAAGTGATATTGGATTTTTATATTCATTACATATCAGCCCGGAGTCACGATATAAGTTCGCTCTCTATCCCATCGTGGAACGGAACATACAAGGTGAAATATGGGTGTTCTTATCACACCTATGCTTACCCTTTCTGGGAAAAAGGCGTGAGTTTATGTGTACATAACTTCCTATATAAGTGAATTATTAACTGATGTGAGCCAATTCTGTGTGTTTAATAATGTAGAAAGCAGTGTCAAGTGACTCCGAGGGACTCGTTGAATTATTTAATGAGCTCATTCCCCTAGTTTGGTTCACATCTTGAACAGCTCGCCGGAATGCCACCTGCATTTTGTGCAAAGTGAAAGGGATTTTTAACAGATATTTTAAATATTTACCTAGCACTCCTGTGGTCTGCGTTTTTGTGAATTAAAGGAATGTTATATAAGTGCGTTATTAAACCATTGACGATTCTCTTTATAAGGAATACTGTGGTGATGTTTGTTATTTTTTTAAACTACGAATTTTTTAGGTTATATTTTATATTATGTAATAATGATACTTGTAATAAGTTCAAACGGTTATGAGTGAATAGTGTTTGGTAGCATGTTAGTGACGGACCTGACGCGGCTGCTCATATGTCACAGTGATCGCGGGTTCAAATCTCAGGGCGCAAATCTGAGGTTTCAAACTCATGTGTGTATTGATATTCAATCACTACAAACTACAATTCTGAAGGAAAACCTCTGGAGGAAACGTGCATGCTATAGCGATTCGCAAGAATTTCCGTGGTATTTAAAGTACGCTAACCCAACTCCCAATCGTATACTCGATTGTAGAGGATTCTCGCTGCAGTGGGACGTATATGGGCTGATACAGCTATTATTTTGATATAGGTGTCTATACCTTTTATATAACGTACTTATTCAATAAACTTTTCTAAATTATACGAGTAGTCTGATTCTAAGTCCAGAAGTAAGGAAATGTCGGAATTAGGAAAACATTTTACAATTAATTTACATGAGAATTTTAATCACATATCGACTAGTCAATTTGAGACATCCAATTTTTAAATGATCAATGTTACATTTTTTTTTATTTTTTTTTTTAAATGTTGTGTTATGGCGAATGCCGTAATACATCATTTCAATAACGATCTAGCCTTATGACTAATAAGTTATTTAAATTTAACCTAAACTTCTAAAGAGACTATGACTAAGAATATGTCCAATAACACGTTTCTTATTGTCTCTATTAAGGGGAAGACACAACGTTCGCGTGTTCTTTTTCACTAGCACTCACTGCACTATGTTTCACTAACTGTTCATCACTAACTCGAAAGGTTTTGTCCTTTTCAGTCTTCTCACTAAGTCCGTGTTATCAAGGAGCTGGATAGCCTCGACGTTCACGTGATGGTGAAGCCTATGTTCATGAGCTTCAGCATACTTTTTTACAATATTTCTAACGAAGTCTACCTTGAGGTCCCGATGAAGATCTTCATTTCTTACGTACCATGGGGCGTTTGCTATGTTCCGCAGTACTTTGTTTTGAAAACGCTGTATAATTTGCATATTGCTTGGTTTGGTACATCCCCACAACTGTATACCATAAGTCCATACTGGCATAAGGACTTGTTTGTATAAAAGTATTTTGTTGTGTACTGACAACGAAGAGTGTTTACCAAGTAGCCAATACATATTCCTGTAGCGAATTTCTAGCTCGTCGCGTTTCTTTTTGACGTGTGCCTTCCAGCGTAGCTTTGCGTCCAGAGTCATGCCAAGGTATTTAGCCGTATTTTCATATGGTATAGTTTTACCGTTAATAAACACAGGCTCATACTTTGGCTTTTTGTTGGTGAAGTCAATATGAACTGATTTTGATTCATTTATTTTCATACGCCATTTTTCAGTCCAATTGGAGATGGTATTGACAGCTGTTTGCACTTTATCCACTGCTTCTTCGTGAGTCGATCCTGTGGCTAAAATTGCCGTATCGTCTGCGAAAGTTGCAATGCTATTGTTTTCTATTTTAGGAATATCACAGGTGTATAATAAGTACAGGACCGGACCTAGTACACTTCCCTGTGGTACTCCAGCTTCTATATGCTTAATTTCTGAATAAGAATCTTCATGTTTGATACGAAACATTCTATCAGAAATGTAAGATTCCAGTATGTCTGAGAACTGCTTGGGAAGCATTTTCCTAAGTTTGTAAATGAGGCCGTGGTGCCAAACCTTGTCAAATGCTTGTGCCACGTCTAGGAATACCGTTGAGCAAACTTGTTTCTCTTCTAAAGCCTTTTCTATTAAATTAGTTATCCGGTGGACTTGGTCTATTGTTGAATGTTTTTCTCTAAATCCGAATTGATAGTCTGGAATTAATTTCCGCTCTTCTATAACAGGCGTAAGCCTTTTCAAAAGTATTTTTTCGTATAACTTAGCCATTACTGGCAACAAGGATATCGGCCTATAGGATTTCACGTCATGAGGAGGCTTACCAGGCTTGGGTATCATAATTACTTCAGCAAATTTCCAAATGTCAGGTACATATTTCAGTCTGAACGAGGCATTTATCAAATTAGTCAGTTTGACAACTGCTTTGCGCGGTAGATTGATCAGTACTTCTCCTGTAATCAGATCGTATCCCGGAGATTTCTTTTGATTTATTTTTTTAATTTCATTTGTTACCTCCCTAGGTGTAACGAATTTTATTGGATGGTTATCTTGTGAAACGTAGTCTAGGGTGAGGTCCAGTACAGTACCTTCATTTGGTTTAAATATGTGCTCTAGATGTTCAGCAAATATATTTGCTTTTTGTTCATTGTTTATGGCCCAGTTTCCATTTGTTGTTTTGATAGGAGGGACTTGCATAATTGGTTTTTTAATATTTCTGGTAGCTTTCCACAGAGAATAATCTGACATACGGTCGCTAGATAACCCACGAAGATAGGTATTCATCGATTCGTCTTTGAAGCGTTTTATTTCTCTTGTGAGCCTTTTTGCGAGTGTGTTATAAATTTGTTTGTCCTTAGGAAATCTGTTTGTTTGCCATTGTTTTCTTTGTTTCCTTTTTTCAGCTATAAGGTCCCTGATTTCTACTGGGTAAGAGTTGCCTCTAGCTCTTAACCTAGCCACAGGTGTGTTACGCCAGGCACATTGTTGTATATTCACTATAAACTGTCTCAAGTCTTGTTCGAGTTGCTCATAATTTTTAAGCGGAACTTTTAGATCAATTATAGATTCTAGATCTAACTTGAAGCTTGTCCAGTCAGTGTATCTATTTGATAACGAGGGATGGCTTTCCTTTTGAATTTTTCCAGCGGATAGAGTTAAGATGATCGGCGAATGATCTGAACTCATGTCGTAACCCTCCTCAATATGTAGAGTATCGAGGGGGAGATTTTTTAAGATGAAAAAGTCTATTAGGTCTGGGATCTTTGAGGTATCCGTAGGCCAGTAAGTAGGCTTTCCTGTAGATATCACATCACATTTGAGTTCTCTAGCAGCTGACAATAATTCTCTACCTTTGGTTGTCGTGAGTCTAGATCCCCAGAAGGTATTTTTTGCATTGAAGTCACCACCGAGTATAAACCTGGAGCCAAGTTGTTTAAACATATGTATATACCGCTCAGCCTTTAGTGAATACCTAGGTGGGGAGTATATAGCAGATATAGTAACAGGATAGCGTTTTGTCTGTACACAAACCGCCACAGCTTGTATGTCTTCATCCTCTATCTTGGATTGTTCGTAGTGACAAATGTTGTCTTTTATTATGAGAGAACTGCCACCCCTTGGTGTGTTGTAAGGATGCAAGGCATGGTAAACTTTGTATCCTTTTATTTTTATTATTGTTTCTTTCGTACAGTGTGATTCTGATATGAGACAGACATCGAAGTTTTCAGTGGTTAGGACGAATTCTATTTCATTTAGGTGTTGAAGTAGCCCATTGGCATTCCAAGCTATGATTTTAAGCGTCATTGTTTGGTATATGGTAAGATAGCAGTTTTGGTGCTATGCTCCAGCTTTTTCAGGCGATTATCGAACGAAGTCATAAAGTTAAGAATTTTGTTGATTTTATCTTCAATGTTATATTCTTGTGATTGTGGTTTCTGTTGTGACTGTGACAGGATCTGTGGCTGTATTTGCATCTGTCCAGCTTTTGCCATTTGTGAATAAGTCACATCTTTTTTAATACTTTGAGTGTTTATTATTTTTTTAGGTCTATTGCTGTCTAGAGTTTTAATTGTATTTTTACTACTCTTCATCACCTTATTTTTCATATTTTGAAGTTCTTTGGCTACTATGCATCCTCTATAATTAGCAGGATGTGGTTCACCACAGTGTATGCATTTTGGTTTAGCATCCGCTGGTTTTGGGCAGTCACGAGTAAGATGCTTACCCGTACATTTAACGCATCTAGGCTCCTTACTACAGTATTTTTGAGTATGGCCGTATGCTTGACATTTCTTGCATTGTGGAATCAGTTTCGATGTTTTGATTGGCTGTATTTCCACTTTGCAGCCGAGAATTGAGCTGATATTATAGATATTGTTTATGTCTTCTTCTTTTTGGAATGAGAGCATAAACATATTGAGAGGTTCTTTAGTCCTCCAGCTTAGTTTATTCACCGCTTCTGTTATTTTAAAGCCTTTAGCTTTAAGGTCTTCAATAATTCTTCCCGGTACATATGTGTGGTGAAGATTTTTTGCCATTACTCTGATCGGTCTGTCTTGTTTATTCTCATAGGAGTGCCAGTGATTTTTATTGTCTAATAGTAGTTTAGTGGTGGCCTTGTATGAGTTCTCGCTTTTGGTATTAATTTTGGCCATATCGCCTTTCATCATTTTAATAGTGAATGATTCACTAGGAATACTGTCACTGAGGAAATCATAAAATTTCTGGAAGTTCTTAATTCCTTCCACAACGATAGGAGGCGGTAGAAGTGCCTTCTTTTCCTTTGGCTTTTCCGGGACTTTTTTGTTGGGCTCGACTTGTTGTGACGGGGAAGGTGTTAAGTTCCGTTTTCTTTTCTTCCTACTCTCTTGTCGTATCCACTCAGTTTCTCTCGCAAGTTCCTCATCGTCTGTTTCGTATTGAACTTCAGAGGGGACTTCTTTACTGACTCCTGGTTTGACGCAGGCTTCTTTTTTATTGCCTTCTTCAGCTTTACGCAGTTGTTGCTGGAGATTTTCTACTTTTATTTGGAGCTCATTAACTAAGCATTCCAATTTTTCACGGAGATGTTTTTCTTCGTTGTACAGCTGGTACAACACTTGTTCCGTTTCAGTCTTAATGGTGATAGTGTTTTTCGATTTGGCCATATTAATTGATCTAATTAATATAGCTTGGCCTTAACAGTTGTTAGTTGTTTTTGTCGATGTTTCGCAGGCGTTGCAGAAATGATTTCTGGGTCATCGCGGCGATCGCGGTCCGCAGCCCGTCGCGACGGCGTGGTTGCTGCGTCAGCACTTTACCCGAGTGATGTTACATAATAGTTTCTTCTTTTTCTTAGATAAAGCAAATTTGAAACATTGGAAGCAAACTTGTTGTCATTTAAATGATTAATTATGAATAACAAGTTAGCTAAAATCCACACACGACGCATGTAGTGTTTAGTATGACCGATATTATTTTCAATATCCTGATACAATTTTTCAACCAAAATCAAAACATGAAAAGTGTTTTATCAATGCTGTAAGATAATAATGTTCAGCCGCAATACGCAATTGATGAACTAGTGTTATAAGTCACGCCTCATTATCTATGGTTGTTATCGGCAGATACCTACTGATTATGACCAATACTGTTACATGTTAGATAATGGTGAACTAACATTTGTGCAGTACGGAAGTGAAGTTCAAATAACTTTGTCAGAGCAACTACTGGACATATTGAGACTTAACATTTTATGTCTCAGGATGACGAGCGCGTGGATTACCAAGTATTGCTTTCTTATTTAAGGTGTTGTTTGGTTATGCTACTGTTCATGAGCGGCTGTATCACTTACCACCCGGCAAACGGCATTCTCGTCTCGCCATTCATTGTAACAATTGTAAAAAATATGTACCCAACTGCAGATAAAAAGGATAAAACACTTAAAGAAATTTACAAATTAACAAAAATGTACAAATGGCGGTCTTATTGCTCTAAGCGATTTTCTACAGACAAACTTTGGATGGATATAAGAAAAGAAAAAGAAGAGAGAGCAGTCTAGAAAATAAAGAATACTAGTTCCAATAACATAATAATAGATGGGTAAATTATATAATATATTTATAGCACCAGACATAGGAAAAGATTCTGTTATTATTCCTTTCGGCCGGCCAACTAGTCTGGCAGTTCGGATAATATTATTTTGCCCGGGGTTAAAGGCTGGTCGTAAAATTATAACTCTATCTATCTGCAACGTGCATAAAATTTATGATGCGCTGAACCCGTATGAGTTAAGGTAAAATAGAAGAAAACGGTATTAAATAGGTCAATTTTGATATTATAGTACAAGCTACGTTCCATCTAAAATTGACGTCTGATATACAACGTAAAACGTTTCAAACCTTTGAACAAGAATACGGGTGAATAAATACATTTTTACGATGGAAAAATTACTTAATAAAATTTTAACATTGATCGTCTGACGTATAACACACAAAGTGAAACTGATCTACATAGATGCATTGTATTAGATATAGTTCCTTACAACTCACTTCAAATGCAAGCAGTATTGAAAATTTTAATGTTTGAAAACAGAATGAAAGATGGAGTGAAATTACATATTTAATCATTTATATGCAAATTAATGTTTAATTTAATTTTAATTTTAATTAATTTAGGTTTCCGCGATGTTGCGTTGGGACATCCCATAGGGCAAGGGCGCTAAGACTATAAATAACTTAAATTACGAGTGTACAGCCATAAAAACGTAATTATTATTCTATTTACGAATATAAAGAAATGCCTATACTTCCACCAACCCAAAATGACTGCCGTCAAGTACCATTTCAATTTGTACTATGAATTTAGGTTATTCGAACAAAGAGTGCCTCAGATATCGATTTCGGAACCAATCGGATCAATAGCAGGAATGTTTCTAAATGGCGGCCACAAATTTCGATTCTGCCTCCGAATTTAGGTAATTCGAACAAAGGGTGCCTCAGATATCCATATTGAGACTAATTGGATCAAGAACTAAAAAGTTCAAAATGGCTACAAAATTCGATTCTGACTCCAAATTTAGGTTATCCGAACAAAGGTGGCTCATATGTCGATTTTGAGACCAATTGGATCAATAACTAAAAAGTTCAAAATGGCGGCGAAACATTTCCAGTTTTGACTATAAACTTGCATTTTTGCAGTATATAACAATTTTAAAACTCATGTATTTTTCGAATTTATTTAAATGTTTTTTTCCTATCCTAATGATTTCTATCAATCTACTTCTACTCCAAACGGCATTAAGAAATATCCTTTAAAAAATCAACCCCTTTTCGCCCCTTCAGAGCCAATAAAGAAAACTGACCGTGACCTTATTTTTCGATAGTGGTATTTAACCAAATTCTGATTTATTTACATTCATAGTTTCAGCGGTTTTCATTTTCCACAGAATATTTCATCCCTTATTTTACCCCCATTATTTATTTGTTATTAAAAATATTTAAATCGACCCGTTTGAACGTATTCCCATGCAGATGTTACCGGGAATCGAATAATTCCGCATTACTATTTGTCTATTGCAATAAAGCATTGGCGCCAATGTTTAGGAAAGGTTTAATTTTCATTCATTATTGATTTATTGAACATTGCACTTAAAAATACTGAACAACACGAATAATTATGTTTGTGGCGTAGTAATCCATTACATAACTTGGTATTTTAATTACGTTGAAAGCAACAAAAGGCTGTATGCAACTGTCATCATTTTAAAAAGTCGATCAAAATATACCTGTTTCGTATAAATTACGACTATTTTAAAAATAATAAAGCCTATCGCTTTAAGTTTGGAACAATTTGTATTTTTTACATAATGTAGAAAAAATAATAGATTTAATTAATACTACTACTCTATATCTCAATATTGCTGTTTTAATATACACTGAAAGATAACTCTAAAAGAAACGCACTCATTTTAAATTAATCGATATTCGACATAATTTAGATATTAAATTTTATACTGAAGTGTTAAACAATAAATCTAGTACAGTCAACGAAGCATTTTTTCCTGCATAATTTGCCAGGAGTTTTTTGTTTTCATGAAGAGGTGGCATATGACCCCACTAAGTTAAAAACCCAAAATACTTACAAAAATGGCGTCCGCTAGAGCCGCCATTTTGGAAAACGCGTTTGAAGCCATATCTCCGGAACCGTCCACTTTAGGCCCATCATGCTAAGGACCTTTTTTGTAGATAATTAAATTTCTAATCTTTTTTGTTCAATAATTTTTTTTGTACCATTTACCGTTCGCGATTTACAAGGTTATTAATATATTCTTGCCTTTTTGCCCATATCTCTGTTCATAATTGTTTAAACAAAAAACTGTTAATAACTAAACTTTTAAATCAATAAATTCTTAACAACTTTTCACCCATACTTTTTTTCTCTAAAATCAATATTTTAGAAGTTATCGCGCGTTGAATGGTGTACTACCGAATCAAGGTCAATGGAAACGAAGGATGCATAGCGTAATTATGAAATCCAATGATTTCTCCATGATTATCACGTAATTAATTAAATACTGATGGCATAAGGGAACAAAGCAATGAGGAAATAGTAAATTTTGTTAAAAATCCATGTAAAATTTATTGTAAAAAAGGTATAAAATGAAAATTAATAACATTGTAAATCGCGAACGGTTAATGGTACAAAAAAAATTATTGAACAAAAAAGATGGGAAATTTAATTATCTACAAGAAAGGTCCTTAGCATGATGGGCCTAAAGTGGACGGTTCCGGAGATATGGCTTCAAACGCGTTTTCCAAAACGGCGGCTCTAGCGGACGCCATTTTTGTAAGTATTTTGGGTTTTTAACTTAGTGGGGTCATATGCCACCTCTTCATGAAAACAAAAAACTCCTGGCAAATTATGCATTGCGGACAAGAGTAAACCGTTGCTTCGTTGCCTGTACTAATCAGAGCATATTCACGAAATGTCATTGATCTCAATATCTACATTTTAATAGGAATAAATTGTATGTATAATGTATAATACAACTAAGCAACTAACGTTATGCTGCGTAAGGGTCTATAGAGATTAAATTCAAAGTTAGGGCGCTTTTAATTCGGTTCCTTTCGTACCCTTTTCAGGGGTTGGTCTCTGCTGTCAGTCTGACGGTCTTGTATGCGGTATGGGGGTAATTGTACTGCTTGGATGTAATTCCGACTATATTTTGTAGTCTATATTTTGCATGTAGTCTTGACCGGGGTATACTCGACTCGGGATATACTCGGCGTGGGCTCTTCGCGTAATGTGGAAGTTTTTGTTTGTTTGTTTTTTTTTTTTTTTTTACAGTCTGAAAACTAACAGCCAATTTAAGTATTAAAATACACAAATATGTAACAGAAAGTCAATCACAAGTTTTCACTAATAAAAATGACTGGAGTCGGGTATTTAAATTTTTGGGTATTTATAATTGTATTTTATAGTGCGTATGCGTTTTAATTTTTTTTATTTCATATAACGTATTATGTATCGGCTGTGAATCAAGCAAACTAGTTTCTTTGAGGATTTTGACATGAAAAACTAAATGGAACAAGTCATATTTATGATATGTTTTTCACATTTATGATAATTTCTCAACAGGGTTGAAATCGAGCCGATAATAGTTACTAACAGAAATGTTAGTTCAGCCAAGTCATACTTTTAATATAAATTTAAAAAATCATGCAAAAAACATCTTACGCCGAACGATGTTATTTTATAAGGGCAGATGAAGAAGATTTTATTTCATACCTCAAATAAGAAAGTATCGCCGAGTAATAAAACTTACTTAATAAAATTTCTTTAAATTATACTCTCGTTGGAAAAAGTTATAAATACGGAAAGTTACGTCCAATTTCAACATAACATACAGTCGTATAAAACCGCCATGCAGCCGATGAAACGTAGAATAAGGTTGGAGTTATTTGTCAAACAATATAGACATTAAAGCTGTGTGCTTTTTAATTTACGTAACACGAAATAAGACATTGTTCGCTGCGTGAATGGAAGAATGAATTGTGGAAGAGCGCAATGAAGCGAGCCTGCCTCTGCTTTTATTACGACAAATACTATACAGGGTGGTGACAAAATAAAATTGAAATCACGTACAGAATCGCAACTCAGCAGATCGTATAGCAAAAAATAAATTTATAAATACGGTGGTATACATATGTAGCTACTAACTATTAGGTTCATAAAAATATTCATTTATTCATTTTGATTTAACACAACAATTTAAAGCACTTCAAGTTGCAGCAAGCTCGTAGTAATTTAACAGTGTCATGTAGCACCCTGTATACAAGCGAACTATGGGCCGCAATGTTAGCGTATTAAACGTAGCCTTATTTACACATTACACCGATACTTATGCCTCAATTCACGTTGATTCGTGGTTATGCCCCAGGCGGTGTTGTTCGGTTAAACAAAGCAGGTTTAATTCATGAAAATTCATAATGTTTGCAATAACTTTACTAGAAATCATAAATCAATTATGCGTGTTTAGCTAAAATAACTTGTGTGTTAGGAGTTTAATGTGAATATTGTATCGTCACAAGCTGTGTTATTGTTATGTGATGTTCACGCCGTGTGTTAGTTTTTGCAAGGGTGGACAGAGGTAGCAATTTTGTCATGGAATATTTGTCAGTCTAGTTTCCGTCTCAAGATATCCTAGCAGGGGACAAGGATAGCGCCTCGTAGGTTTCAAATTCTTGCCTCAGTCATCTTATATATAGTACCTGACAATTGGGAGCCTACTCAAGCTGCTATCATGCCAATGTACATTACTTATATAATCACAATGAAATTAATATTTTCTTATGTATACGCGAATGTTACTCATTGAAATAAAATTATTACGGATTTTATCGCAAATTTGGTTTAATTTTTAAATTGTTGACTTCCCGACGTTTCGATTGCTTTACAGCTTTCATGGAGTTTCATGAGTCCGCCCCGTGACCATGAAAGCTTTTACGATTTACGATAAAATCCTTAAATAATAGTTTTATTTCACAATTAAATTACCTAAAATTGCCGACGTATTAGCGTAGGTATAAAATTGTTTTCCCGCAAGTTATTGTAGGAAAGTTCTGGAAAGAAAGACACATGAGCCTTCGTGTTGATACTTATTAATAATTCTTCGGAGCTATAAAACTGCTGACCTTAGTGGAGATTACATCGTCACCGCCAGACAGCCTAGCGATTTAGCCTCGCAGAATGTTCGTAATCATGATATATAAATAATATCGAGGGCCTGAAAGTACTACGTGGTGTGGATGAAACATTACGTTATTAAACTACCACACGAAAATCGGAAGACGATAAAAACACCTCAAAATTAAAAACCAACATTTTCATTGTAAATGAACGGGAAAACGTATCTTATAAAAATGTATTCTGTATCAGCCCATATACGTCCCACTGCAGGGCACGGGCCTCCTCTACAATCAACAGTACGATTGAGAGTGGTTAGGCCATATAGTCCACCACGCTGGCTTAGTGCGGGTTGGCGGACTTACATACCATAGAAATTTTTATAAATCGCTATGGTATGCAGGTTTCCTCACGATGTTTTCCTTCACCGTTTTAGTGCGTGGTGATTGACTATCAATACACACATGACTCCGAAAAGTCAGAGGTGTGCCCTGGGATTCGAACCCGCGACCACCGTGAACATGTCGGCAGTCGCGTCTAATCCGTTTACCAACAGGCCACCACGCACTGTAAAAATGTATGTGATACAAAAATACTGCCTCGTAGCTGTAGTATGGTATGGTTACAAAGTTGAGGTCTTGGGTTCAAATCTCGGGTCGGGCAAAGTGATATTGGATTTTTTGTTCTTTATCAATTCGGAGTTAAATATTTGTGCCCGGTATGGTGATAAGTTCGCCTCCTATCACATCGTGGGACGGAACATAATCTTGATATATAATATTTTTGATGTACGACCTATAAATGCTGTAATTTGCGTTATAATTATAATATTTCCCTCAACCTACATAAAATGTATAGCCTAATTGAGAAAAAACCATTCGTGATTGATTACCTAACACGCGATAGAATAATACGATTTCGTATTTCTAACCCCCGTTATTTCTTTCAGCTTCAATTTCGTTTAAGCGACATCCATTTCGAAAAGACAATAGATTATCGGCTCGAAGCAGATATTCCAACGTTAAGAGACATTCGTAATCCAGATTGATAAGCGCTTCTCGCTAATTGAGTCGTTCGCGTATTAACCTATTTGGCGGGTGTTACCGACAATACCGACGATTTATATTACAAATTTCGCTCAGCTGTTACCTCAGATTCGCGTCACGGACCGATCGTTGCGAAAACTCTAAGCCATTGATCTAATAAATAATGTTTAACGGGTTCCGAGCTAACTGCTCCCGCCCGGCTTGAATTATGCGGGCCGGCATTGTTTCATACCAATGATCGTGGCCCGATTAATGACAATGCCAAGTAATCAGCGACTAAGATACGCTGCGGACCGAAAATTCAATGAGATATTGTGTTTCGAATTAGTATTTCGAAGGTACAATTGCGAACGTTTCCGTGGTTCGTACAAAAGAAACAATGTGTGTAATTAATTAATTTAGAAGCGAACCTATTCTTTCTAAAAAGAATGACTTCGAAGGAAATTTTTATGTAACCCTTTTCCCGTTTCTTTTCGAACACGTGACCATATTTTCATATCAATGGAGCATGATAAGACAATATTAGTATGACCTTGACCCAGTACTGACCTTTGCGGGGTCCTGTTGGTTACCAGTCACGTACACGGAGGCTCGACGTCCGAGCAGGGTCCGGCTTACTATGGAGCTGCTGCGGCGCCCTGACAAACGATCTTGCGGCACGGGCAACATGGTTAATATGTTATACGGGCAACACTGTTTAATCACTATATTAATAATATTTTTTATATTATACTTATTAAATTTGTCACTTAAAAACACTTCACATCTCTTATCATTTAATTATTATTAAAGTTACTTTAATATTTGTAGGCACTATGATTAATTTTGGTGTTATTTATTTTATTACTTAAAGTAGAGCGCACTATGTACAGGCATTGTGTTCGGATCTGAAACAAACAAAAAAATATTGTAACATTGTGTTTTGTTAGTGCCGGTATCTATACTTTTCATAATGTGATGACGAGGGTCGCAATATGCGAACGCCTTTTTCTCGCCCGCCACTCACACGCGAAAATGATATGGGTCCTCTTGTGAGATTATAGAAACATTCGGATGCTGTGTTTGTTGCAACGTTTGTTTCCGAAGGCCTATCGATATTACCATTCTTTTTTGTATCAAGATATGCATTGCAAATCCACCGACGCGTTCGACTCTGAAAGGCGTTTAATACACATTTTGTCTTACGAAGTTGAATAAAACATGTGCTTTTTTTCCTCTGTCAGTCGGTACATAAATCTTTAGTGAGGTCAGGACATCATTTTAAAAAATATTGGTGTATTTTGATTATTACTTTATGACAAGACGCTTAACGTATTATTATGTTACTCTATACAAGTAAAAGCATTTTCTAAAATAGATTGATACCGAAGCTCAATCTAATGATTGCATTCAAACTTCACTATTTTAAATTCGAACACTATACGTCTTCCATTCGTTTATTTTATTTTTGACAGTTCACGCCTATAAAGTACGACATTACAGTAGAACAATATTTTGAAATAAAAGTAGATATTTTCTTGACGGGTAACGCCCACTTAGAGTTGTGCCATTCGTAACGAATGACCACAGATAACAAAAACGATTTTGAATAGAATCAATCAATCGGAATCATTTGAAATAAAATTACATTAAAATGCTAATGAAAACAGTTAAACGTAATATAGTACCCAATATTAGGATCGAATGTATTTGCTGCAAATTAATTAATATGAATAAAGGTATACGTATTGAAGTGACTTTTAATAAGAGTTTAATTTAAAATAATTACAATGATTACAACGAAAATAAATGTTTAGTACCTACTTGTAATAAACAGTTAAACCATGTTGGAATTCATAGTACTTTAAGGATTAAATAATTAAAACAACTAAAAGGTAATTTGTTAATATTTTTATTTATAAACAATCGTCTGTTTCGTCGGAATCGGCGTCGTCGTCACTCGTATCCCCAGTAACACTAATTATTAATGAGTGCATGGGTAAGTTGTCAAATGCGACATCGCGATCCCAATCAGACATTATTTCTTTCTTCGTCTTATCTACGACAATCGCCCAGTTATGAGGCGTCACATTTTCACACGCATTTTTAAGCAACTCCAGCATTTTGTTTGCGGTGAAAGGAGGAGTTGTATTTATTCTCGCAGCATATCCTTTCACTTGCGCCCATATTAGCTCTATGGCATTATACTGGCAATGATATGGAGGAATTCTAAGGACGGTGTGCCCATGTTCTGCAGCCATTTCATCTATAACGTATCGTTTAGGCTGCTTCCTCATTTTTAATATTTTAAGTAACTCTACTTTTAATAGGGACTCGTCCACCTCCTCGCCATTGTTACGGAGCCAATTTATTATTTCATTTTTTTTACTGGCTTGCGTTGGCATTTTGTTAATTTGCCGAGAGTGATAGGACGCATTATCTATAAATATTGTTGATGGCTGTTCGAGTGACAATAACATTTCCCGAAACCATTTTTCATATACTTCGGAATTCATTTCTTCGTGGTAATCCCCTGTTTTCTTTGATTTAAAAGCTAACATAGCATCTTGCACAAATCCTTTTGCGGTTCCTGCATGACAAATTATAATTCTTTCACCTTTTCCCATTGGCACTGCGGTCGAGGAGCTAGCAGTGTTGTCAGTCCAAGTTTTTGATACCGTGTGATTCGCATTGAGCCAAGTTTCATCGGTGAAAACAACATTCGACCAGTCTTCTATTTTTTTAGCTTGTCTTAAAAATTCGCATCGATACAAAGCAACATCATTGCGTTCCATCAATATTTTTCTTTTGTCACATTTTTTGTATTGGAATCCAATCCTATTCAATACCTTCGCCAAAGAAGACTTTTGACCACGGAACAAGCCACTAGTTTTCAGAGATTGTACTAGGTTATGTAAAGTAGGAATCTCTTTTCTTTGGTAATAATCGTATATATGACGACGAATAGCATCACCATCAAAACTGTCAATTGCTGTCACTTTAAAGGGCTGACGTTTTTTCTTAGGTGTAGATGGCTTGTTTTGTTCCATGCCACTACTGCCGTAGCCTTCTTTAATTATTTTTGAAACTGTTGGAGCAGTAATACCTAATGCTGCTGAAACACGGTCTCTGATTTGAGTCACTGGTATAAGAGGTCCACCATTACGGCTTTCCCTTTCAAAGTACTCATGAAGTCGCAACACAAACTCCCTTGTTTGTCCTTTAAGCACCTTTCCTTTAGGCATTTTGAAAGTGATGAAGGCAGGTACGATGTTCTCAATTCAACCAAATGTAGGAATTCACGGGTAAAACAATACGGAGGAATATAAATACTCAACTCGACGTATGAAAAATGTGAATTAAAATTCAGCGAACGGAAAACACTAGCACGGGCGCGGGCGTCTCGTTGTGAGTGACCACAAAATGGCGGCGCGCGTCACCTGTCTGCCCAGTGTTGCCGTTTCACAATTTGTTTTTAACAACATTACTATTGCCGACGGAAGTGATAAGAATATTAACTTAACATGAGTAAATGGTTTATTTTAATATAATTATTAAATCAAGTAACTTAAATATCCCTGAAGTTTTATAAAACAATGCATGGAGCAAAAAATAAAATATGTATTAAATCGATTAAAACTTGTTCAAAAATAAAATCGTTTGTTATAAAAAATTGATTCGATAACGCATCAGGCCATCACTATTTGATTCAGTACTCGATGTGTCAAAAATAAAATAAACGAATGGAAGACGTATAGTATTAGAATTATTCGTTATATAGAGTGGTAGTTCAAGCAACTTCAGACACAATGCAACAGAAAATTTTGCAAAAAAAGCGACGATTTTTTTTACACGCTTTATATTAGCTTCACTTGTATGTTTGTATATTTGTATGTTTGTTTGTAACCGACTTCTTTGGGCGCGATTTTGACCCACTTTAAACGGCCAGATTTCGTTCAAATTTTGCACACCTGTCAAAGACCGATGACAATACAATAATTCTATTAAAATATATAATTATCCTGATTAGATTCGCCAGGATTAATTATTCTTATAATTGATGACCATTGCTACATTCATCGCTAGATGGCGTTAACATTGTATTCTTCCAAGAAGCTTATACCCAAATGGAGATTGCATTCCGTATAAAACACTAAAGCACAAAAATTTGACCTTGAATGCAATCGCTGTTGCCTGCTATCCTTTTCTTTAGAGTGACAATGAATGAAGTTCACGTGAAGTTCATTCATTGTTACGCTAAAAAAAGGATAGCAGGCATCAGCGACGTCATTCAAGGTAAAATTTTTGTGCTTCACTTTTATATACGGAATGCAATCTCCATTTGGGTATAAGCTTCTTGTATTCTTCAAGTGTCAAATGTTACTACTGACCAACAGATGGCGTTATTGATTGGAAATACAGCCGTAGATGGATGTTTTTAGTCAAAACAATTATATAATAGTTAAAAAAAACTAAAATACACGCTTTAATAAGATATACAACTAAAAAAGTAAAAATAATTGATACTGAATTTAAGATAAGAAAATGGAGTAAAATACATATATTTTATTGTTACAAAGCGTGGGGTGCAGGAGGATAAGTAATTGTTGTAAACACCCCACGCTTTGTAACAATAAAATATATGTATTTTACTCCATTTTCTTATCTTAAATTCAGTATCAATTATTTTTACTTTTTTAGTTGTATATCTTATTAAAGCGTGTATTTTAGTTTTTTTTAACTATTATATTTAATTGGTATTTTTTTTATATGTTCGTGTGTGGGTGGTAGATACACTTTTTTCCCTAAAAAAGTAGTGTATACCCTTTTATTTATAAAGACTCTAAGGTATAATAAAGTTTAAATTAGTATTTTAGCAAAAACTATGGGTTAACCACTCCAAAATTGTGATATTTAAAAATGATAAAAAAAATATCGCGTTTCTTTGCGAAATTTCTAGTTGCATTGTGTTTGTAGTCAATAAAACTACCCCTCGGCTTCGTTTTCGGTAGCAGTCTTGGAATACCCGGCATATGGGTTTCTTGCAAAGTTAAAAATTTAAAAGTAGACACATAAACAGTTTTTTTAATGCAACCAATACTTTAAAACTGTGCTACATCAGACGACAATAATTGCAGTCCAGAAATTATACGAAGGAGAAAGATTTATCTCTATCCGTTCAATTAAATCATGCTGATCTGTGTGAAACCTGTCATGTCTGTACCAGTCATATACGTCCCATTGCAGGGCACAGACCACCTCTACAATTGAGATTGGTTAGGCCATATAGTCCACCTAGCTGGCCTAATGTGAGTTGGCGCATTTCCAATCGCTCTGGTATGCAGGTTTTCTTATGATGTTTTCACCGTTTCAGTGCCTAAAATCTAGCATAACTCACAAAAAAAAAACTATTACAATCCATAACCCATTTCATTAAAAAACAACCTCAATATACATTTATTTACCGTTCGACATAGTTAAGTAAACTTTCGAGATTGTTTAAGTATATCAGAAACTTGTATTAAGGCCGATAGCTCGAAGTTGGCAGCGCTGTGCTCTGTTTGTGCTTACTCAACGCATTAATTGTTAAAACCCCTGTCTTATTCAACAGCATGCGCGCGTGCAGGTGAATGACTTGAATTTAACAAGTTACTGCCATATTTATAAACAGGCACGTGCATCTTAATACTAAGCATTTGATACATTGCAGTCTAGTATAGGATTTATTTATGTTCTTTGTTTTGTACGGGGTAGATTCCAGATAGGATTACATTATGAAGATTTCTATTTTAAAACTGTGGGCTGAAAACAGGTCGCTTTCAATGGGTGACTGTGGAATTATCGAACATAAACCCTGTTCGAAGATGGATTTTACCGAAGTCAACAATGTAATCAATGGTAAAAACAGTTTCCAGTCTGTTTTAATAACATACCGACATATTTAAACTCACTCCTTTCTCTCTGAAAAGGAAGGCGGAGGCGGACACCCACGTTTCACCTTGGGTATTTCCTCCCACGATGTAATAGGGACCTAACCTATCACCATGTGCCATACCGGGCAAATTTCTGACTAATAATTAATTCTGGGCTAATAATTAAGAGAAAAATGAAATATCACTTTGCTTCACCCAGAATTCGAGCCCGAGATATCAGCTTTGCAATCATACTGTAGTACAACTGCCATGTCGAAGCAGTCGGGTATTTTAATAACATTTTGTGTATATATATATGTATTTTTTCTTTGATACCATTACGCCACATTTTTATTATAAAGTAATCTTAAAATCTCAAAATTATTAACTACATTGCTGGCTTACGTACGTGGTATTTCATTTCAGCTCTCGTATTGATTTACGTACTTATGCGTGTTGTGAAAAATTTGAATAACAATCAACAGCTCTGTTTTACTGACCGAGAAAAAAGAACGATAACCTCATACTGGGGTGAATATTATGAATTATTTTGTTGGGTAATACACATATATTTCCTTCTTTAAACGACGTGTAATGAAATGCTTCTTGATGGCTAAGCTATACCACCAGAATTGCTAACTTCATTGTATATTCAATTCCCTTATACCATGACTGTCATCATGAAAACCTCATATTCATGTAAGGTAATTTTGTTTGACTACTTATTTCAATAATCTTATTCGGTGTATTTGAGAGAGACTTTCCCGCCCGTGAAGTGGGTGTGAACCCACCACTGCAACTCCTGTCAGCCAGGATCAACAGTGGCGCACAAAGATTTGACACCGAGCTCCGGAGGTCGGCGAGTCTCTCAGGGACACTAGCTTGTCTTTAACCCGCATCGAAATTAATCAGAAAGAAAAACAAAAGGAGGAGTTGGAAACAAATAGTTGTCCACTTCCCTCCGCAGCAAAGCGGGTGACAAAAAATATTGAGTCGAGAGGTATGTATCCTCTTATATAAAGATATACAACTGGAGAAGCCAGATGTATTAAGAACCACGGGATAAACAAATTACATGGGTCCTATAGTTTGAGCTGCTAAAAGACCTGGACAGTTTCTGCCTAGTTACTTTTTATCATGTACAAAAACAAAGCAATAATTGAATGAATATAAAAAATCAACTATTAATTTAAGAATATGTCATATTTCTGTAGAAGTTTAGGGAGTAATATAAAGTAGGTATAATAAGATTTTGTATTGATTGATGACCCATTTCCGCCATTGTTGGCCCCGCATAAACGTTTCGTTCGCAGTAAAGCAAGTGTAGGAAAAAAATAATAACTTTGTCTAAAATATTCCTAAAAATAATTTATAAGTAGGTAATAGGTCATAATAACTAACAATACTAAATATATATAAAGCAATGTTTGTAGTATATACTTACACATATATTCTTCCCATTTTTACACACTTTCATTGCAACAACTAAACGTTGCAGTAAAATACTTGACACTTGACAGTTGCTTGACAGGAACCATGCTTTGTTTATTTGTTTACATTGTGACACAATTAAAATATGTCTCGGCGTATATTTTGTGTAACTTATAAAATATTAATTCCTTTAAATTCCAAATTCGATGATAAAGCATTTATGTAAACGTATTCTTATTAGATTCAATAAATTGACGGATAACCTACAAAACCTAACCTGAAAATAAGATATGTTTTTGTAAATATCTAAAAACCCTGAACTTCTTAGGCTTTGTAACTTTTCTGTATTAATCTTGGAACAAACCATACCCCAACAATGCAAAACTAATTGATGTAGACGCGATTCGAAGTACTAGGCACAGTGCCATACAAAAACTGGCCATGTCCTTTGGGTCCAATAATAGGTATGGCAAAAGCGCCGGAAAGCACGGAAGTTCCTCCTAGATTCCACGAGGTCCGTATAGTATGCAACACCAGAAGTTATTTGCATATTGTTCAACATTATTCCGCGTTCATCGGACCAGCGATCACACTCCCAAAGTATATGATGTGCAGTTTGTTCGTACTCACAGTCAGGTGTAGAGCATTGACACGCAGGCGATTCAACCAGCTTAAAAGTGAATAGTTTGCTCTTAAAGTTGCCTTATTATATATCTTATTCGGTGTATATCAATCTTTATTTGTAGAGGAAATTATCTTTCCATATCTATAAAACCCATTAAATTGACTTTCAATAAGAGTCTAGACTAAGACAATTTTCTCTCGCCATTGGATATGATTATAATGGCGAGTTCAATAGCTTTAATAAAACCGTGGCTAGAACGAAAATACACTATGATTAGAATCTAACAAACTTATCCTTACATCACATTATTTGTCATTGCCTTATCTTATACGAATATAACCCCCAATGGCCTTTTAAATCTGTTTGTTTCGTGTACTTTTTTCGCTGGTGTCTGTCCTGTGTGGACATTTTTTCCCTTTCACACTGGCCTCTATCGTAAATGCGCTGAAAGCTTCCGAACAACTCATTTGGCGCAGTTTCCGGGGCACTACCGATTTCGACTCACTCGGCCTCTACGCACGCCATTAGGTTCCCACGGTGCGGATTAGTGGTAATCCTGTATGCCATATTCAACGGATTTGTATGTAATGAAAAAGATTATAGATATAGGTGTGATTGGATATAATGTATCGTTTCCCGTAGGATTTCTGTCATGTATCCTGTTAGAAAAAAAGTTGTAAAGTTTTCTTTTGGCAGTGGATAAAAATATCTAGAGGTCTTCCAAACGGTTTCTTAGATTTACGCCATTGTTACACATTGAAATAATACGTATTGTTTACGGATTTTATCGCGGATTCGGTTTAATTTTTTTTTTTTTTTTTTAATTTCACGACGAGACGTTTCGATTACTTTACAGTTTTCGTGGTCACTAGGCGTACTACTGTACGGGACGGGTCCAAATTAAACCAAATCCGCGATAAAATCCGTAAATCATAGTTTTAGTATCGATAATAATCAATCACCACGCACTATAACAGTCATCTTGAGAAAACCTGTATATAGGTTTGACCTGACCATATTTAAGAATTTTAATAAGTCCGCCAACTCGCATTAGGCAGCTTGGTGGACTACATATAACCTTATCCTCGCAATTGTAATCTGATGGTATATGAGCTGATACAATAACTGTTAAAGTGGGAGAGAATTCCAGTCCCTGGTTGACCAATACCATTCATTAGAATAGAAAAATATAGTTGGAATGGAATTGTGATTGGCACGTAGCCAATGATATATTTGACTGACATAAGTTTGCACATTGAATAGCCACCTCTGTCTAGCCCATAGAGGATATAGGTACAGAAGTATATACAGGTTTTTAAAAATGTTTATTTACTTTGTACACTTGCTTTGTTTACGTATAACTTAATTGTGAAAAGTTCACTCGGTCATTTACTACTAGCTGTATCTTGCTCAAATGTTTTATTATTCGTGTGTTTCCCAAATACATAGAAAATAAATAAATTTTTCTTCTTGTATCCCCAAAGAGGCAGCAAACCATATTCCTCCAGAATTTCAGTGACGTGTGAGGGTAAGCTTACTGCTACAATGGGCGCAAATCTAATTCCGAATAATTCTCCTGCACAACATGTTTACCAAATCAATCGTTTTTTTTTCCATTTATTTATTATATTAAGACAAAATAACAAAAAAAAATACAATTAGTCCCACAAAACCAATTACTTGGTTTGTCTGGTTCGACCAGGGAATTAGCACGGGGACAGACTATATAAACTATGAAACCAATTTATATGCATTTGGTGATTATTGGATTTGAACTTATATAATTATTACTCCTAAAGGTTGACTGGTAGAAAATGCCGACGGCATTAACTCCGCCTGTACATATTGTATAAAGTTTAATTAAATCAATTAATAATTTAAAGGATCAAAGATGCGAGTGAAAAAGAAGTCATAAATGGTATATACCTTATGCTATACCCAGCAGTGGGACCCCATAGGTTATCAATGATGTATAATAAATATGTGTATAAACATTATTAATATTTTCATCCACTACTACTTGACGTAAGCCCCACAAGTATTTCTAACCTGGCCTTTGTCAAAAGATCGTTATCTATAGCTAGGCAATGCAAGTATGCCGGTCTGTTTAAGACCAAATATATACAGGGTGAACCCAAATCACGACACCGGCATGAATCACCATGACGGATTTACCACTTGCGTGTAAACCTAAATAATTTGTAGAGTAAGTTATAATTAGAATTTAAAATGATTGTTATATTATAATAGACGAATAATTTATTAAACAAAATTTCATCACATATTCATTTAATCATTTACGCCTTTATTCATATAAAGTTTATCAACCTGTTTTAGTTATGGAATGTTTTGTCTTTTTCGCTCAAACTGAATCCAAATGTCGTTCAAAAGAGACAAAATATCCGGTGTTTAAAAGAGGTTTATATAATGTCTATAAATAAGGCATTAATTACGAATTAATAAATTTGGAATTTAAATAAAACACCAAGACCGAATTCAAGCAAACACGATATCAACCCAAATAAAATTAAAACTACATCTGGTGTAACCGAAGTTTGACGCCGCTGAATTTTGATTCGTGAATTATATTTGCATTATTGGATACCCAATAACGTTGGTACGCTCGCACCAAAATGGGAGTAGTATTAGGCACAAGTTATACATATGTAAATTACGCATCGCTCATGTATCTACATAAATCTTGTAGCTCATGTTACAACCGAATTTGATGAATGGCATAACATTTCGTCCCACCAACGTACAGCCGACGTGTCTTCTTTATACATTATTTATGGGATGTATGATTACGTATTACGATATAAAGATGAGATAGTTGAGACTATTCCGCCTCACACTCGTTTCTGTAACTTTTGTAAACCAAGATCGACTGAACTCGATCGACTAGTTACCTAAAAATGTGTGTCAGACTTTGAAACAAGAGCTGAAGTCCCACGAAACTATAGGAATGAAATAGCACGGTAAAAGCCTGGACTGTAATAAAAGACATTCCCAATAATAATAGTGTCGTCGTCACCTTTTTTTGTTTTGACAATTATTAGGAAACCAATTTCAACCAACCATATTGTTCATGCAATCCTCCACCTTTAAGACTATAAAAGTAGTGTTGATTATTTTCCATCACGCTTGGAGCATTCACGTAAATCTCACACTCGTGTGGAGAAATTTGGCTTTAAAAAGATCATTTTAAGGTATAATAAAAATGTAAACAAATAGTAACTAAAGTCTAGCTGCGTTCTATAAATCCTGTGTGTATTTTGTGGTTGCGCTCTGGTTGGGTAGCACATTTTCACCAACTAAAATGGAGTTCCTAGGATCAGCCGGTCTGTATCCAATTGTGTGTTGTCATATAAAATTCAGGGAAGTTCTTTTGTTTTACCAAAGAACTGTACAATGCACTTCGGCTACTAAAATTAGCTATATATATGTGGACGAGGTAACCCTGTGAAAGAAATAAAAAGGATGAACTTACTTTTTCTTTATTGCAAAGTTGCGATACAAGGATGCCTTTCGCTTAGTGGTAAGCGAAACGTAGCTCATTAACATTAGCAAAACCAAACATCTTGAATTACAAAGCAATGCCTGGCATTCTACTGCGCTCGCCATCCTGAGACATAAGATATTAAGTCTAAAAATGTCTAGTAGTTATTCTGGCTACAATATCCTTTAGACCAAAACTACAGTGCAATTACACTGCTGTTTGGCGGGAATATATATAAAGAAATATTATTTGTGTGAATGAAAAAGTATTAAAATATACTCAAAGTTCGCATTAAATATTATAATTTAAAATGCCACTTCAAGTCCAGACGTTTGACGGCGCCCGTCTGATATTAAAGCTTCAGGGCCTGTTTAATGCTCGGCAAACGTTTTTTCCGCGAAAAATACACAAAAAGTGTTGAACTGCCAGCGGCAGTGTAGTACGGAGCCCGCCCTCGGCTCGTTAACCTCGCCCGGCCTGGACAGTCGTGAATTAAACACGTGCAAATACATGACGACTCTTTACATCGCACTATTGCTACGACGCCCCACACGCCGGCTCTTCGTGAACTATTCCCACTACTACACAAAAAGAAAAAAAAACCTTTTTGGAACTCAAATGTGAGACTTGTTAGCCTACTCGTTCAAATATTAAATATAAAATTGCCTGGACGGCCAGCTGAATTTCGTTTGTAGGTTTTTATATGTAAATGGTTATAAACGCTAATTAGCCGCTTTAGTGGTTGAATTGTTACAAATGGGCTGAAAATTATTCGGTGCTGAGCCGAATTGTTTTGTAAATGTTTTAATAAATGAAGTAATTTATGCCGTTAACTACTGTACTAGGCATATTGTTGAAAATTTAACGTATAAAAAATTTGAAGTATGCTTTTCTGACCTATTAAAAAGCAAATGTGTGGTTGTATGCCGCAATTCCCAAGAATCTCGCAATGAAATTAAAAGTTGTGGGTGGCGTTCCTCCACTGTGAAATGTTTGTGTGATCAACAAATATTTATTTTTAATTTCTCCCGCCAAAAAGGAGTTTAAATGCACTGTTGTGAGCCGGTTTGAAAGACAATGCAGCCACTGGACATATTGAGACTTAAAATCGTATGTCTCAGGATGCCGAGCGCAGTGAAATGCCAAGCAGAGCTTTGTTATCATGATGTTCGTTTAACTACTGTTCATAAGCGGTAATATTGCTTACCATCAGGCAAATGACATGTATGTCTCGCCATTTGTTGAAATAAAAATAAATATTTAGCAAGAAGCAAGTCACAGTAATGGTCCTGAAAATGATTTATTCTTAAAATATAAGAAGAGATGTCTATTTTTGTCAGAGTTTTAATTTAGAGTAGCAAGACAGGCGGTTTTGATCGGTTGTCAAGTACATGTTATGGCTACGGAAGCCTAACAAATGAAGACAGACACAATGATTATATCTTTATTTTTATGATGAAAAAATATACAATTTCATTTAAAGTGTTATATAAAAAGGAAGTCGAAGTTTCTTTACTTTTATTTTTAGTTTTGTACTTCTAGCATTAAAGTTTATGTTTTGTATAATATCCAAAGTCTTGTTTTGGGGTCTCCAAAAATCTCACTTAACAAACCGTTTCAGCAATAAAACCAATAATTACACAAGATAATTACCAAACGTAATTAACAATAAAAAAGTTGTTATCAATGTGACATTTAATGACAAAAATGAAAACTTCACGTAAACTTTTTCGAAAACAAGTGAACTATCGTATCACCCAAGAAGCTTATACCCAAATGGAGATTGCATTCCGTATGTAAAAGTGAAGCACAAAAATTTGACCTTTATTGACGTCGCTGTTGCCTTCTATCCCTTTCTTTCGAGTGACAATGAATGAACAAAATGTCATTTTCATTCATTGTCACTCTAAAGAAAAGGATAGCAGGCAACAACTATTGCATTCAAGGTCAATTTTTTGTGCTTCAGTGTTTTATACGGAATGCAATCTCCATTTGGGTATAAGCTTCTTGGTATCACCACAATCGAATGACGCACAGGATAACAGCACTAATAAGTCGAGAACTAGTTAGCGCAGAATCTCGTATAATAACAAGGAAGTTTGAGGAGCCTCATTGCCACTATTATTCGTGAATGTGAGCTCCTTAGCATATTTAACCTATTATAAGGTTAATGGGTAATGACGTCGCCCTGCGCAACGCAACTCGATTCGGGCTTTAATTTTCCGCCAGTTCTCAGTTAACAAGACGAAGTACCATCACTCATACACCGGCTTTTCATATAAAACTGCTTTTATAGATAAATTTCAGCTAAATGGCGAATGCTTTATAGACGCTCGTAAAAGTGCGTTTATTCGACTTATATATCCGCAGTACATTTGATTTTTAAGGGGTGTAAAACTGCGCTCCGTCATTATTGCTATGTTTGTTCAAATAAAGGTCTTTTTTTGATCAATAGCTTAAATATATTTGTAGATGTGGGTTATAGGAAAGAACTTACCACCGCAATGTCTATTTCTCACGACAAACAGTAGTATAAATCTACTATTGGGTTTCGGATAGAAGGACATTGTAGCCAAAGTAACTACTGGCCATATTGAGAATTAACATCTTATGTCTCAGGATGGCGAGCGCAGTGGAATGCTAAGCATTGCTTTGTTTTTTTATTAATTAATTCAAGATGTTGTTTGGTTTTGATACTGTTCATGAGCGGTCGTATCGCTTACCATCAGGCGAACGGCATACTCGTCTCGCCATTCATTGCAATTAAATTGAAAAAATGACACCACATTCCATAACTAAAATATGTTTCAAAATTGTATATTAATAAGCCATATAGGTAATAAGGAAAATAAGTAAAATAAAACAAAATTAATCTTAAAAATACATAAACAATGCAGGGTTTAACATGTTTTATCCTTATAAAACCACAAGCGAAAGCTTATACGTACCTAAAAATAACAAGTTAATACAGTTGGTAAGTAAATATTGGTGTAATTGTTTCGCCGAAATTCGTATTCACAATAGATCCATTGAATACAGTGTGTAACAACTCGAAGCAAGAAGTTTCTTATCCCGACATTAGTAGATTAACGCGTCTAACAAACTTTAGCATTGATTAAAACCGCGAGCATTGCGACGAGAATTTTGAACAGCCGCAGCGATTCATTGTGCGTGAAGCTAAGATTTATTATGATTGGATAAGAATTAACTGCATCCTGCTATTCGGGACTTATAACAGTCTGAATAAATTAATTATTTAACCTATTTACATAATATGCCTATCGAAGAACTATATTATTATTAACTATATAAAACAGAACTGTTTGATCAAGCTCAGTTACACATAACACATGTGTTTTAATATGGTGCAATGTGGTCATTATGCCGGCACAGATAAAAAAATAAATAAAAAAAATACTACTAACATCATTCAATCAAATATACAATTTAATACGTGACATACAAATATTCTCTTCGTCATAAGAATCAACTAGAATTGATTAACGCAAGGACAAATTATGGAAAGCTACTGAAAGTTGTAAAAATTTGAAAGTGTCAATAGTTTTAGACAAAGGCTTAAGCTATATACTACAGTATATAGATTCGATTTAGAAGTTCCGGAGACTAAATTAAGTTTAACATTTATTTATTTATTTTTATTTTCTCTCATTTAAGCGAATTTCTTCTTTAAACCTTAACATATGTATAGGTTTGTGGAAAAGACTGAAGGGTTTTTACCCGATTCCTAAGTGTGAAACGAAGAAACTCAATATTTTAATATTTCGTATTCAATGTTTTAAAATCCGCAAAATGAATTTGCCAAAATAACATGGTTTATAACCATTTACTAATATGACCAAAGAATGCAATGGTTTCTTGCATACAGTATATTTTTGAAAGAACCGGTCCTGGATTTGATTTTGATTTGATACAAAGCAATATTTATGAATTTTTTGATGTGGGTATGGTGTTCATACATCTCATGATAAGAAATAACGAAAGTTCATCGAGCAAGCGTATCTTATTTTTCGCGCAAAATTCCCTATTCATTAATGTGAGTGAAAAATGACAGTGATAACATTTTGCTTTTAATTTTGCCCCATAAATGTTTCCCCTCCGAGAGCACGTGAGAACGGCCGTAATTTTAAAGTGTCGTATAATTAAATTCCGATGTTACTATAACTGAAAGTGCTTCACTTTATATCTTCCAAATTAGGTAACATTTTAAATTGATCACTCGAGAAAAGGTGAGAGTTAATTTAAAATTTATAAACAGTCCACGCTGAATATTGAAATAGTGTTTTGAAATTGTGTGCCGCATAACACAACTAATAATTCAATATGCTAAGTCAAATAATTTTATTTAAAGTTTAATTTAGCATGAAGTGTTTCATTTAGTTCAAAGCTACATTTTTAAATTCCGGTTCAACATTTTATGTGACTAAAAGACTCTTGATATTTTCAAAACCTCTTCCAACGTCGGCAATCGGCGCCGATATCTCCGGCATGTAAGCTCCTCAGATTTCCGTCTCATAATGTTCTTCTTTATGGCAATTTCGGACCAACGTTATTCGAATCCGAAGGCCGAAGCCTCGCGTGTTATTAACGATGTTACGCGACATCTAATATTTACCGCACTTTATTTCCGTGACAATCTCTAAATATCAGTATTCCTAAATGTTTCTCGTGCCCATCACCGCCCATCCCCTTCTCGTAATCAAATGAACATTTACTTAGAATTAATCCTGCCAATGACGTTGAATCCGGAATTCAGATCCCACTTTATATTTTTCCAATGCCTATACATTATGCTGATAGCCATAATCCCGACATTTGGCTTAGTAAATTGATACTGCATATAAATAATTGAAAATAGACTTCATTCCACTCTGTGTTTTGATGTTCGTGTCGCCAAAATGATAAGTTGCCGTAATTGCTCAAATACGTCACTTTTGTAGGAGGCTCTGACATTTTCCTTATCCACGTAATAGATACTAGCAAAGCAACGTTATCGTCCGGGTGTGACGAAACGGTGTCCTATAACACGGCCTTATCGCGTGTACAAATAGCTATAGCACGGGATAATGCCCATCCAAATGTCAGGTTAGGCATATTCTGAATCTGTTATCAATTGGAAATAAGCTCCGTCCTGCTTATAATGGATTCGGGCTGTTTATCGCTGCTGCGCGCAAAATCAATACCACATTAGATTTTGTTCACACAGCTAATGCAATCTGCAATCACAATAGCTTAGAATATCACTGCTCCCGCTTCGAATACGCTTTAGAAAACATTTTAACTAAATTATTCTCTATTTAAGCACTGAGCTGAAGCAATTTGCATGTTCATATTAATTTAATAAGAAAACTTCGTTGGCAGTGCAAAAAATATGTTAATTTTATGGATTTAGCACCTAAGTTCAGTTCTAAAATCAGCTGTTTTAGGGGAAGTTATATCGTTTGATTACTTCGGATGAAGAGAGAGTGTTCGAATTATAATTTACTTATTGACTGTTTTGAAATATTTAAATATTCACCAAATATCGTTTTTCGATATAAAAGCAAAACTGAACAAGTAAATGTTCGTAATTGTTCTGCAATATGAGGTCGTTTGAAATTGAATAAGTAAGAAACGGATATAGGAGGAATACAAAGTATATATAGTATATACCTCTGACAATATTTCTCGGGAGTTACTAGGTTTCTTCTTCAGTCTATATCTATTATAACTCATCAAAACATTCAACTCGCTTTTACTTCAGACATACTTTGTAATTTGTATGTATTTCCTTATGCATTTCAGCGGCCATAAATAATACGAAACGAAGTATCATTTGGGTGCTGACAAAGTAAAGTGAGATTATACGGGCCGCTTCACACATTGCAGACACATAAAATTTTGCAGCGCATAAACTGACTTGAATATCGATAGTAACTCTGGAATAGCACGCCAATACTTCACTCGATGTGACATTGTACTTTATATTAATATTTAAACTCGGGAAGCTAGCATTTGTATCCGAGGATGGGAACACATGAAAAAATAGACGTAAAATGAATTCTCGATACTTTACTGCAATAAAACTAATTTTTACGAATTTTCTCGGGGAACTAGTTCAATTTTTACTTTTCATAATTTCCCGACGATAAAATTAGTTTTATTTCAATGTGTGTAACATTCGCACAATTAATTTAAGAAACCAATATACCCATAATATTTTATTGACTGCGATTTTATTGATACCACAGTAACGATGGTTATTTCGCAAATAAGCTTATTCAATTCATCCATCAGTCATTTATTTGTTTGATTTTAGATCCAAAAGTTATTACAAATCGTAAAGTCACAAAAGTCAATCACCAATCGGTGTACATAATTTAGTCAGTAACTTATATAATTGAAACATTGTAATAATTGTTAAATGACTATTAAAGATAATTCTTTTTGTTATAGTCTATGAGAACAGCTTGTATAATTGAGGAAGAAGGCTGGTAGTTGCTCATGTCGTGTGATTTGCTTTTTTTTAAATATAAAATAATGATGTCGAATTCTGACAAATAAAGCATGTTAGCTGTATTTCCTCTCATGAATAAAGTACTAAAGGTCTAAAATATAAATTCGATTATGATGATGCTATTGTTGTCATTCCAGGACCTCGACGGGGGGTAGACCGAAGAAGCGCTGGCTTGATGTCGTCAAGGAAGACATGAGAGCCAAATACCTTACTATTGAGGATGCCGAAGACCGGGCGAAATAGAGGAGACTCAGCCGGAAGGTGAACCCTGGCACTGGCCGGTATAACGTCTAAGCAGAATGAATGGATGATATGACGATGTTATTGTTAATTTGTTGGCCATGAGATAAACCTTAACTGATAGTATAGATTAGTTGATAGTCGATTAACTTTAATCGAATATGGTTTTGGAACTAAAAAAATATATAGATTTAATTGGAAATCAAACCAAGTAATTCGTGATATACGTTAAGTATTAGCCACTAAACAGATGAGGCTTTGTAAGATTCACTTTTGTTAATACCTCACTTATCAAAGTGTTCGTGATCGCTAAAGCGTGAATTTAAAAAGAACGAGAGTAAAGTTGGCTAATATTTATACTCTATCAATTTAGAACCAATATTAATTATAAACTAGAATAAACTGTTTGTTTCTATGGCTATTTTTATTCTATTTTTAAAACTTACATCTGTTGTGTTCCAGTTAGAAGTAACTACTGCACATATTGAGACTTAATAATATAAAAATATCTTATGTCTCAGGATGGCGAGCGAAGTGGAATGCCAAGCAAGTTCGTCATTCATGGTGTTTGGTTTTGCTACTGTCCATGAGCGATCGTATCGCTTACCATAAGGTGAATAGAATGCTCGTTTCGCTATTCAACGCAATAAGAAAAACATCACTCACATTTGTGGATCATTTTGATGGGTCCACTGTTCTGCACGGTGGATATTATCGAAGCGAATACGAATATTCTCCCACAGGAAAATTACCAACTAAAAATACATATTTGAATTCTCGCGCTTTTGCATTACCCCTATATTCCTAACTTCGCGTTCCATTATGCTTCCATAGTAGAACACGGCAGTAAACCTAATAAGGTGAGAGCCTATGCATATATACCGATCTCATCTACGCTCGATCCGCTTCTTTAAGAATAATACAGTGCCAATTCGAATACAAAATATCTAGGTGTGAATATAAGGGAATTACGAATCATAATTCCACGACGCTAGACATTTTTCTCATTATTTTATTTAAATATTTGTAAAGATCGTATGTAAGCCGTAAGTTCGAGACCGGACAAACCACTTTGTGTCAGCTCTTTAGCTCTAAAAACCTCATGAATTATCTTGTACTTGAATTATTCCGAGGTTTTAAGAGCTTTATTTGTAGGACTTATAAGGTAAAAATACCCTTTTCACTGTCGAAGTGCCCTTTAAAACAGTCTCATAAAATTGATGGCATTCTTTATATAATTGAAATAAACTATATTGTTTATTATTCTATTCTTTATAACCCTACCTACGTAATATGGCACGTGGTTAATGAAATCGATTAAAATTCCCAGTTTAACTACAATAGATATTATCATACAATTATATGGTATGACGCGACTGTCAGGGGTACAATCAATGTCCATTAAGCTATGACGATCACGATCAACACACTGTTGCAAAAACATTGTATACAAACTAACCATGCGGTAATCCATGCCCATACATTATAAGTGTATTGGCAAAATATATACAAATATGTGCAAATCTGACAATAGGTTTTTATACTAGTAATTACTTTTTAATTTCGTAGCCTAATATTATACATTGTTTCATTATTAAAAGGTAATAAAGATTTATTTATATACAACAAATATTTAAATAGATTAGCTGTAAATTTCACAGGGATTTCGGCGAGTAAGATACTGCATCCGGGATGCTTTAGCTAAGGCTATGTTGCACTTGACGTGACCTATAACTTAGACAGATCTCGTGTCTAGACTAAGGCGCTGTGAGCGAGCTAAGTCCATCACAGATCTCTAAGGCAGATAAGTGAAGCATTACTAAAGCAGATAAGTACAGCATTAACAGACATTTATTGATCACATAAGTAGGTATGCTGGTGTAGGCAATAGACTGATATTTTAACATATGTTTGGAAGCAAAAAGGACGGCACTGTGGATGGAATTGCGATAGCGATGGCACCGCAATGTCTATTTCTTCTATTATTTGGCAGGCAAATTATATGTGGAATGCTCTGCCTATCTTTTATACTATAGGTAAAATATACATACATACATACATACATAATCGTCACGCCTGTATCCCATAGGGGTAGGCAGAGACTATAGACCGCCACTTTGCTCGATCCTGGCATACTACTTTCGCTTCATCCACTTTCATCAACGTCTTCATGCATTCTCGTCGGTTCAGGGTACTTTTAACCTGACCCTTGTTGAGGGTATCACCGATTTGGATGGTGTATGTTCGGTGAGGTCGACCCCTACCGACTCTTCCATCCACACTCGCATTATGTATTTCTTTCGTAATTCTCCTTTCATCCATCCTCTCTACATGACCAAACCATCGTAACATTCCTTTCTCAATTCTCGTCACTACATCCTCTTTCACTCCACAAGTTTCCATCACCACGCTATTTCGCACTCTGTCACACAAACTTACACCACACATTCCCCTTAACGATCTCATCTCTACTGCCCTAATTTTACTTTCATGCTTCTTTTGCCATACCCATAGGTAAAATATAGACCATGATATACATGCATGAGCTTATCTATACAGGGTATATCCAGATGGCGACCGAAAATCAAAGTCAGATGGTAGATTTAGTGACTTCAGGCACAATGCAACTAAAATTTCACAAAATAAAAAGATTTTTTTTATTCTTTGTTGTATTTTGGTGATGAAATAATAATGCAAACACTTTTATTTTTATGATTTTAATTGATTTAAATTATTATTTTAGCAAAAATTATGTATAAACTCAATGATACCAAATGAAATAATTATAAAATAACAGATTTTTTTAGTTGCATTGTATGTGCGGTTATCAAAACTACCACCTGGCCTCATTTTCAGTCGCAGTCTGAATGTATCTCGTATGTAGTTGTATAATTATATAATGAGATACATAACTAGAGAAAGATTCGATTTACCCCATGTCACTCATCTAATGAGGTCTGTGAACACAGAACCGTTTCCTAACTTCGTTATTATTACGTTTACTACAAAATGAGGTCACTACGTCCACGGTCGGCCGGGAAGAGCCCAATTATCAGACAAAGTTAAATAGTAAAAAATAACATTTCAATTTGGGCTTTTAAAAGTTGAGCAACATAAACAACAATATCTCAATTTGTTCTCCAGTTTTCCAATACTTTGTGAGGGGTCGTGGAAAGCAGGGTCGTTAGAGATTTATGTCAATCCAGAATAAGATAAGTTTATAACTTGCCGGACTGCGAGTGCTCAGACTTGAAATTAAAACGAATATTTTAACAACTGACGTTGACTCTGTCACTACTATAATGGCCTATATGGGCGGGTATGATTGCAAAGTTGTGATCTCGGGTTCGAATCCCAGGTCGGGGAAAGTGATATTGGATTTTTCTATGAGTTATCAACCCGCAGTCAGCAATTAGTGTCCAATATGGGGATAGGCTCGCCCCCTATTACATCGTGTGACAGAAATACAAGGCGAAACGTGCGTTTCCTTGTTGCACCTCTGCCTACTCCTACTGGGAAAAAGTCATGAGTTTATGTGTGTACAGACTTTATGGCCTAACCACTTAATAGTACCCTCGACAGTAGAGGAAGCCTTGCATTGGGAAGTGTATGGGCTCATACAGTTACAGACATAAGGTGACGAACCTCTGTCACTTACATCGCTCGATTTTGTATGTGAAGAATGGTATTGGGAATTTTGAACACACGGTTTATCTTCATAAGATATATATGGCGTAATGTTAGCAAATTCTAAAGATAGCATATCTGCTATACGGCTCACATAACTTGCTTAAATATTTACTCGACTAAGGAATTTAATAATCCATTAACTGTGTATAAAGCCTGGTGATTCAAAATAAAGTATAGTATTTTTTCAATCTACTTATAATACTTTCCAAAGTGTACTTAAATCTTATTGCTCTTGGTTTTTTCACTTCTTTGTATAAATTCGTAGATAATGACGAAATACACAAACCACTTTATAAAACGAAAGTTCTTCTATAAATTAAAAAAATCACAAGCCTACTAATCTATCACTCGCATATGGTCTTAAATGAATGCATATCAATTAATAAACACACCCAATAGTCACATGAATTAGTCTTAACTACACTAAGACTGAGTCTTGTGTCGTGGATATCAGAAACTAGCAGACTTTTCGGTCTCACAAACACCCAGGCCCGAAACAAATATCAATAACATTTGTTTTGTTTCAGGGATCGAACCTTCCGTTTCACAGCCGGCGTGTAACTGCGCCAAGAAGGCCGTCACATTGTCATTAGTAATATGCATAGAAAGGTGTAAAAAAGTGCGTGGTGGCCTGTTGGTAAACGGACTAGACGCGGCTGCCTACATGTTCACGGTGGTCGCGGGTTCGAATCCCAGGGCACACCTATGACTTTTCGGAGTCATGTGTGTATTGATTATAATCAATCACCACGCACTAAAACGGTGAAGGAAAACATCGTGAGGAAACCTGCATACCATAGCGATTTATAAGAATTTCTATGGTATGTAAGTCCGCCAACCCGCACTAGGCCAGCGTGGTGGACTATATGGCCTAACCACTCTCAATCGTATTCTCGATTGTAGAGTAGGCCCGTGCCCTGCAGTGGGACGTATATGGGCTGATACAGATACAGATACAGATACAGATACAGATAGAAAGGTGGCGATGATTCAACTAGACTAGCTTATCTTCGAGTTTTGTGCTGTGGTTACCAGAAACAGAGGGTTTTCGGTATTACAAAAATCCAGGCCCGAATTATAAATATCACATAAATATTTGTGTCGTGCAGGGATCGAACCTTCCGTTTCACATCCGACGTCTAACGGCCGATGCCAATAATCAATCGAAAAAAATTAGATTGAAGTCAATCTGTTTTGTTGTCAATTGTTTTCTACTTTTCGATTGGTCTCCTGTCATGTTGCCATAGTTTATTCACTACTGAGGTTGATTATTGGCAATATAGTATCAGAAAAACGATTGAGCTGTCAATCTAAAACGGCAAATTTTGGATTGGGTTTGTTTATTGGCAGCGGCTGTAACTGTGCCATGGATACTGTCATATTGCTATTAGTAATATGCTTGCTTGAAGCTATGATTGAGCTAGACTAGTGTTTGCCTCCAAGGCTCACCGCACACCGTTAGCTTCTTACCAAGTCTACACAATTTATCATTCGGGCACATCAACTCGATGCGGTTCGTTTATATTTATTATGAGACTGGCTGAACGTTTTGTCGCCTTTATTCTCTTAGCAGTGTGTTTAAGATATATTTTATACTATATATGTATGCATTTACTGGTGGTAGGTCTCATATGTAAGAGACCGCCTGGGTAGGTATTAGGTACCACCGCAATGTCTATTTCTCCCGCCAAACAGTAGTGTAAATGCACTGTTGTGTTTCGGTATGAAGAATATTGTAGACAGAGTAAATACTGGACACATTGAGACTTAATATAATATGTCTGAGGATGGCGAGCGCAGTGGAATGCCAAACATTGCTTTGTAATTCAAGGTTTTGTTTGGTTTTGCAGTAGCAACGCTTATCAGGCGAACGACATGTTCGTCTCACCATTCATTGCAATAAAAAATAAAAAATACTATATATGTATGCCTCCGTGGTGCAATCGGTAATACGCCGCCTGAGAAACGAGAGGCCGCAGATTCGATCTCCGCACGGAGAAACAGGTTCGTGCGGCCTACAAAAAAAAATCTTTCGGTTTTTGGTGTTTGTGAGACCGAAACGTCTCTCGTATTTCCTGATACCCATGACACAAGACTCGGTCTTAGTGAAGGATCAGGAATATTGATGATTGTTGGGTGTTATATTATGTATAGAGCTATGTATCTAGCATGCAATAAATTACTAATCCTTTGGTAAGATGAGTGTTTCTGATGTGGTTATTAGTAGTAAGGGATTTTTTAAACCCATGAGTGCCGTGATATCCTGTACTCTTGTCGAAATATTGTCACATTTGCAAAGGTTATAAGCATGTTTATAAAATAAAATGGTAGAAAAATCGAATTTCACATGTAAACCATTTTTTAAATTGCAGCAATACACTTTATTTATAACAAAAGCTTCTGATGTTAAGATTTTTCAAAACAGAAACAAATAAACAGACACAATTGAGAGTACGTTTGCGAAGGATTAGGCCATGTCCACCTCGCTGGCTTAGTGCGGATTTTACTAAGTGTAGATATCTCACTAAGCAAGGAAAATATCAGGTTTTAATTAACTGGTGCTGTAAGTAGCTATTGGACAGATCATAACTGTTGAAACTTTGAAAGAAATGATGGATCTAGTATCTAGATAGTAGGTTTTCACAGACGAGAAATACGAAAGTATCGAGCTACTGCGATAAGAGACCCTATACAAAGCCACTGTAATATTAATAGCACCTTTATTAAACTTTGTAAAATGAAAAGTTATTTTGTTAATCTAATAATTAAAATTTCGAGCCCATGTGGACTAAAATTTCCTAGAGAGAGCCAATTGTGCCCCCGATCCTTTCCAGGGGGAGAACTTTGCCCAGCAGTGGGATGAAATAGGTTAACCAAAATATTAAATATCCAACTATGTAATCAATAGGTCCTGCAGCTAGGTATATTGATTAAAACTACAGTTTATAGGATTTTATTGTTTTAAGTAGGTATGTACTTGACATGTATGGCAAGGCGTCATGGAATCAACTCTTTGCTTTAACAAAAAAGCTATGTAGCTTGCAAAGCACCAAAAAATGTGTGAAATAATATAATTTACTATTGGATTACAAGCATTTCGCCATGGGCCAATGCTGCGTCATCCGGCAGTTTTTATCTAGACCTTTCGCAAATCCCTCTGAAGATCAGGCTACCATAATAACTTCAAATCCCTTTACACCCCTCACAATCCCTCAATATGAATTATATTCCACCAAAATACGAATTCTTAAATCGTCAACCGATTCAAATTAATGCATTGTCACGGCATAAAATGGAATTTATGTAAATCAGATTTGTATTGTCAAATTAACACGTCGCTGACGCTTTTATACATTTTTATCAATTTCACGTTTCGATGTTGACGCTGATGGAGCATCTATTCAATTTTCACATCGAATAAATATTCAATCAGGAATTTAGTACGAGATATCAGGTACGTGGTTGGCTATTTTGTTATCGACATTGAATTCTATTCACGCATTACCGCTCCAACAGTCGAGTCAAGCTATTACGTGTAATAAGTAACATGATATACGGCAGCCAGTCGGAATATCGAGCCATCTGTGTTTAATATAGGTTGTTTTAAACGTTTTAAAATGGTTATTGAATTGTGCAGTGCAGAAACGTTGGTATTCAATGTATTGGATATAATCGTGGTATTGTTTGTAGCTGGTGTTGTAAGGTTTTCAAAATAAAGCGTTTTCTCAGTTTAAGGTTACATCAGATGTATAAAATGTTGGCAACCTATTTGTCTTTAGTATTTGGCGATGCGCCCCGTTATTTTTCTATTGATGTTATCAAAAGGTAATCAATTGTTTTAGAAACGGTCGGAATTATGTCAGCGCTTCAGGTATTCTATTTAATTCATATGACAGAAATATAATAAATATTTTATTACATTTTATCATTGTCAGATCATTCATCACTGTACAGTCAGCAACATAAGTTGCTGAACACTTCACATTTTTTGATAACCTTTTTATGAATTAAAATTTGTTCGTACTACTCTGTAGTCGTAAAATATAACCGAGTAAAGTCATCTATGCCGAAAAGTGCCATACGATATTGAAAATAATTATTATTTTGGATGATAAGACAATTCCAAGTTATCTCAAATATAAATCTCGTGACTGTGTAGCGACTTATGTTGCTGACTGTACATACGAAAACATATTGTAAAATATTAATACTATGCACGTAGTAATTTTATTTAACACCACAGAAAATATAAAGTTTCATTCCTAAGTTTCAGCTGCAAATGCAAATATTTTAAGGGTACCTAATGCCTGCTATTTAATATCGATTGTCAAATAATATCATTAGCTTTATTAAAATAACTATAATACTTTAAATACATTTTCAATAAATGTTGCAGATCGCTCAACATTTTTACCAGTAATTTTATTCAAACTGAAAACTGAAATATGAACTAATTGGCTTCCAAAAATACTGTTGATTTCAGCCAACGATATTAGAATTTAAATTATGAGCAGAAATAATTATTGTATACATATCAAACGAAATACACGGGCGTAATGTAATTAGTTATAATTAATGTTAGACACACAGGCCTAGTGGTTGGCAACTAAATTGCTGGGTCAGTGGGCTTTAATAAAATGGGTTCATAATACAAAGTATTTGGTATTAAGTTAAACTTGGACGTAACGCGTTTGCTTATTTAATAGGTTGGGTAAGGATTCGAGTTGTGTTAAAAACAAAATCCGAATTGACAATATTTTTGTTGTTTTATGTTTATGTTGTAAGTTGTATTCAACAGTGATACCATTTTGTTTTATTATTATTGCACGAATTGGCAGATGGTAAACTATAGAACCGCTTATGTTCAGTGGCAAAATCAAACAGTACCATAAGTTACAAAGCAATGCTTGGAATTCTCTTGCGCTCACCATCCTGAGACAAACAAGTCTCTTTTATTTGTTTTCCTATCGTCATGTTTGGGTGGTAAATACGAAGTTTTGTCCTAAAATAATGTCCCATAGACCGCAAGGGTTTACATTATTACTTGAACAAAAGCAATGGATGACGCCGCTTTAACACAATGTATTTTTTTTTATAACAATGAATCTTGCCATTCGCCTGATGGTAAGCGGTACGACCGCGCAAGCATAGTAGGAACACCAAACAGCACCACGCATTACAAAGAAATGCATTACAAATTATAGTACTTCTTTTAAATATTTTTTAAATTCATAGAATAAGATAGAAAGATGATAGTGTACATTATCGACAGGCAGTGGGCTGCACATATGTCCATTCCAGATACTGATCGAGAATTGTTCACAGCTGCCCACTCGCATAGTATCTATATACATGGACAGAATATCATCTTCAGTTAATCCTATACAAACACGGGATGTCGCTTGTTTCCGCTAAAGGAGAGGAAATTTCAGACTATATACTCTCGTTAGTTGGTTAACTTAATACTGGCTGTATAACTATGGTACAGTTTATACCGGGTATCTCAAGACTGCTACCGAAAACGAAGCCGGGTGGTAGTTTTAGTGACTACAAAAACAAAGCAACTAAACATTTTGCGCGCTAAAAATAAAAAAAATAATTGTTTCTTTTTTTATTTTTTTCTGTTACCTTGTGTCTAAAGTCGCAGAAACTACCACCCGGCTTCTTTTTCGGTAGCAGTCTTGATATACCCTGTATAATGTGTTTGAATGCTTCAGGTTAGGAATATAAGAATCATTTACTACAATTTCAGCTTTTGATAAGCCAATAAATAAGTTATATTATATTATATTTACTAAGGTTTTCACATAATTACGATAGGTTCAACTCGTATCACATCGTATCGGAGCATATAAGGCGAAATTCGGGTCTTCTAGCACCTCTGCCTAGCCCTTTTGAGATAAAAGGCGTGAGGTTATGTATATATTCACATAAATACTGCACCAACACAAATATTTTTTTTAAACATACAATATTCTTTACAGATTATTATTATGGAAAATCTCGTGAAAATACGACGCAAAACCTATTTTTTACTTGTAAAAATGACAAGGCATTTTCCAAATTAATGTGCCGTACTCGTACTCTTCTTAATGCCTTTTTTGCTGATATTGTGTGTTTTCAAACAACCTACATCGTCTGAAATATCTCACGATCTAACTTCAAGAGATGACCTGATAAAGGTCGAAGCGAGTTGTGAGATCCACAGAGCCACAGTA
Organism: Hyles euphorbiae; assembly: GCA_023078785.2. Classification (NCBI taxonomy): domain Eukaryota; kingdom Metazoa; phylum Arthropoda; class Insecta; order Lepidoptera; family Sphingidae; genus Hyles; species Hyles euphorbiae. The sequence continues at coordinate 12,509,562 of CM041033.1, read as the reverse complement.
TCTAGATATGGAAGTGGTGAAAATACTTCCAATTTAAGAGAAATAGAAAGGCTAGAAATCAAATCAAACTGAAAAATAATATACTATACATGGAAATATATTTCTTTACTTACACGAAATTGCAAACAATTTTGAAATAATTATGCCATTCCTAGGCTTGAGAGAAATGACAGCCTCCGTGGCGCAGTTGGTTAGACGCTGCCTGTGAAACGAGAGGCCGCGGGTTCGATCCCCGCACCGAGAGAAATGTTTGTGCGGCCCACAAATATTTCTTCCGGGTCTGGGTGTTTGTGAGGCCGAAAAGTCTCTCGTAGTTCCTGATACCCACGACACAAGACTCGATCTTAGTGTGGGGTCAGGACTATGTATGTGACTGTTGGGTGTTATTTATTTATTATTTATTAAATATAGTTTGTGCCGATATTCGTTCCAAACAATATGTGTCAGGATGGCGAGCACAGTGGAATGCCAAACATTGTTTTGTAATTCAAGGTTTTGTTTGGTTTTGCAGTAGCAATGAACAGTAGTTCATGAGCAATCGTAACGCTTATCAGGCGAACGGCATGTACGTCTCATCATTCATTGTAATAAAAAACAAAAAATACCTAATATATGTATGCCTCCGTGGTGCAATCGGTAATACGCCGCCTGAGAAACGAGAGGCCGCAGATTCGATCCCCGCACGGAGAAATATATTCGTGCGGCCTACAAAAAAAACTTTCGGTTTTGGGTGTTTTGAGACCGAAACGTCTCTCGTATTTCCTGATACCCACAACACAAGACTCGATCGTAGGGAAGGGTCAGGAATATTTATGTGTTTGTTGGGTGTTATTATTATGTATAGAGGTATGTATCTAGCATGCAATAAATTACTAATCCTATAGTAAGATGAGTGTTTCTGATGTGGTTATTAGTAGTAAGGAATTTTTTAAACCCATGAGTGCCGTGATATCCTGTACTCTTGTCGAAATATTGTCACATTTGCAAAGGTTATAAGCATGTTTATAAAATAAAATGGTAGAAAAATCGAATTTCACATTTAAACCATTTTTTAAATTGCAGCAATACACTTTATTTATAACAAAAGCTTCTGATTTCAACATTTTTCAAAACGGAAACAAATAAACAGACACAATTGAGAGTACGTTTGCGAAGGGTTAGGCCATGTCCACCTCGCTGGCTTAGTGCGGATTTTACTAATTGTAGATATCTCACTAAGCAAGGAAAATATCAGGTTTTAATTAACTGGTGCTGTAAGTAGCTATTGGACAGATCATAACTGTTGAAACTTTGAAAGAAATGATGGATCTAGTATATCTAGATAGTAGGATTTCACAGACGAGAAATACGAAAGTATCGAGCTACTGCGATAGAGACCCTATACAAAGCCACTATAATATTAATAGCGCCTTTATTAAACTTTGTAAAATGAAAAGTTATTTTGTTATTCTAATAATTAAAATTCCGAGCCCATGTGAACTAAAATTTCCTTAGAGAGCCAATTGTGCCCCCTGTCCTTTCCAGGGGGAGAACTTTGCCCAGCAGTGGGATGAAATAGGTTAACCAAAATATTAAATATCCAACTATGTAATCAATAGGTCCTGCAGCTAGGTATATTGATTAAAACTACAGTTTATAGGATTTTATTGTTTTAAGTAGGTATGTACTTGACATGTATGGCAAGGCGTCATGGAATCAACTCTTTGCTTTAACAAAAAAGCTATGTAGCTTACAAAGCACCAAAAAATGTGTGAAATAATATAATTTACTATTCGATTATAAGAATTTCGCAATCGGCCAGTGCTGCGTCATCCGGCAGTTTTTATCTAGACCTTTCGCAAATCCCTCTGAAGATCAGGCTACCATAATAACTTCAAATCCCTTTACACCCCTCATAATCCCTCAATATGATTATATTCCACCAAAATATGAATTCTTAATTCGTCAACCGATTCAAATTAATGCATTGTTACGGCATAAAATGGAATTTATGTAAATCAGATTTGTATTGTCAAATTAACACGTCGCTGACGCTTTTATACATTTTTATCAATTTCACGTTTCGATGTTGACGCTGATGGAGCATCTATTCAATTTTCACATCGAATAAATATTCAATCAGGAATTTAGTACGAGATATCAGGTACGTGGTTTGCTATTTTGTTATCGACATTGAATTCTATTCACGCATTACCGCTCCAACAGTCGAGGCAGGCTATTACATATAATAAGTAACATGATATACGGCAGCCAGTCGGAATATCGAACCATCTGTGTTTAATATACGGTTGGTTTAAACGTTTTAAAATGGTTATTGAATTGTGTAGTGCAGAAACGTTGGAATTCAGTGTATTGGATATAATCGTAGTATTGTTTGTAGTTGGTGTTGTAAGGTTTTCAGAAAAAGCATTTTCTCAGTTTCATGTCACATCAGATGTATAAAATGTTGGCAACCTATTTGTCTTTAGTATTTGGCGATGCGCCCCGTTATTTTTCTACTGATGTTATAAAAAGGTAATCAATTGTTTTAGAAACGGTCGGAATTATGTCAGCGCTTCAGATATTCTATTTAATTCATATGACAGAAATATAATAAATATTTTATTACATTTTATCATTGTCAGATCATTCATCACTGTACAGTCAGCAACATAAGTTGCTGAACACTTCACATTTTTTGATAACCTTTTTATGAATTAAAATTTGTTCGTACTACTCTGTAGTCGTAAAATATAACCGAGTAAAGTCATCTATGCCGAAAAATGCCATACGATATTGAAAATAATTATTATTTTGGATGATAAGACAATTCCAAGTTCTCTCAAAAATAAATCTCGTGACTGTGTAGCGACTTATGTTGCTGACTATACATACGAAAACATATTGTAAAATATTAATACTATGCACGTAGTAATTTTATTTAACACCACAGAAAAATATAAAGTTTCATTCCTAAGTTTCAGCTGCAAATGCAAATATTTTAAGGGTACCTGATGCCTGCTATTTAATATCGATTGTCAAATAATATCATTCGCTTTATTAAAATAACTATAATACTTTAAATACATTTTTAATAAATGTTGCAGATCCCTCAACATTTTTACCAGTAATTTTATTCAAACTGAAAACTGAAATATGAACTAATTGGCTTCCAAAAATACTGTTGATTTCAGCCAACGATATTAGAATTTAAATTATGAGCAGAAATAATTATTGTATACATATCAAACGAAATACACGGGCGTAATGTAATTAGTTATAATTAATGTTAGACACACAGGCCTAGTGGTTGGCAACTAAGTTGCTGGGTCAGTGGGCTTTAATAAAATGGGTTCATAATACAAAGTATTTGGTATTAAGTTAAACTTAGACGTAACGCGTTTGCTTATTTAATAGGTTGGGTAAGGATTCGAGTTTTGTTAAAAACAAAATCCGAATTGACAATATTTTTGTTATTTTATGTTTATGTTGTAAGTTGTATTCAACAGTGATACCATTTTGTTTTATTATTATTGCACGAATTGGCAGATGGTAAACTATAGAACCGCTTATGTTCAGTGGCAAAATCAAACAGTACCATAAGTTACAAAGCAATGCTTGGAATTCTCTTGCGCTCACCATCCTGAGACAAACAAGTCTCTTTTATTTGTTTTCCTATCGTCATGTTTGGGTGGTAAATACGAAGTTTTGTCCTAAAATAATGTCCCATAGACCGCAAGGGTTTACATTATTACTTGAACAAAAGCAATGGATGACGCCGCTTTAACACAATGTATTTTTTTTTATAACAATGAATCTTGCCATTCACCTGATGGTAAGCGGTACGACCGCGCAAGCATAGTAGGAACACCAAACAACACCACGCATTACAAAGAAATGCATTACAAATTATAGTACTTCTTTTAAATATTTTTTAAATTCATATAAGATAGAAAGATGACAGTGTACATTATCGACAGGCAGTGGGCTGCATATATGTCCATTCCAGATACTGATCGAGAATTGTTCACAGCTGCCCACTCGCATAGTATCTATATACATGGACAGAATATCATCTTCAGTTAATCCTATACAAACACGGGATGTCGCTTGTTTCCGCTAAAGGAGAGGAAATTTCAGACTATATACTCTCGTTAGTTGGTTAACTTAATACTGGCTGTATAACTATGGTACAGTTTATACCGGGTATCTCAAGACTGCTACCGAAAACGAAGCCGGATGGTAGTTTTAGTGACTACAAAAACAAAGCAACTAAAAATTATGCGCGCTAAAAATAAAAAAAATAATTGTTTTTTTTTATTTTTTTCTGTTACCTTGTGTCTAAAGTCGCAGAAACTACCACCCGGCTTCTTTTTCGGTAGCAGTCTTGATATACCCTGTATAATGTGTTTGAATGCTTCAGGTTAGGAATATAAGAATCATTTACTACAATTTCAGCTTTTGATAAGCCAATAAATAAGTTATATTATATTATATTTACTAAGGTTTTCACATAATTACGATAGGTTCAACTCGTATCACATCGTATCGGAGCATATAAGGCGAAATTCAGGTCTTCTAGCACCTCTGCCTAGCCCTTTTGAGATAAAAGGCGTGAGGTTATGTATATATTCACATAAATACTGCACCAACACAAATATTTTTTTTAAACATACAATATTCTTTACAGATTATTATTATGGAAAATCTCGTGAAAATACGACGCAAAACCTATTTTTTACTTGTAAAAATGACAAGGCATTTTCCAAATTAATGTGCCGTACTCGTACTCTTCTTAATGCCTTTTTTGCTGATATTGTGTGTTTTCAAACAACCTACATCGTCTGAAATATCTCACGATCTAACTTCAAGAGATGACCTGATAAAGGTCGAAGCGAGTTGTGAGATCCACAGAGCCACAGTATCTAGATATGGAAGTGGTGAAAATACTTCCAATTTAAGAGAAATAGAAAGGCTAGAAATCAAATCAAACTCAAAAATAATATACTATACATGGAAATATATTTCTTTACTTACACGAAATTGCAAACAATTTTGAAATAATTATGCCATACCTAGGCTTTAGAGAAATATAGTTTGTGCCGATATTCGTTCCAAACAATGTGTATTGTTTGGAACGTATGTATAATGTAATCTAAATTATTTCATAATATATCTCCAAAAGGTGACCTGATAGAAAAAGATGACCAGATCGAGCCGACTTGCGTGATTCAAAACATATAAGAATAAAATGTCCATAAAATTCTTCCGCTGAAAACAGAACAGAAAAGCTGAAACTCAAATGAAGATAGGAGACTTAGAGATATTAAATATTACTTGATTTGTACAAAATACAGGCTGTTCCCAAAATAATACTATGTACATACTACGCTGATATGGTCTCTTTAAAACCACCTAAAGCGCATCCGATATCTCAAAATCTAACTCCAAGAGATGCCCTGATAAGTTCGAAGCTTGTTTGATCCACAGAGACTGTAGGTATGGAAGTGGTCCGTAAAATTCTTCCGGTGGAAAAGGAACAGAATGGCTAATCACAGTTAGAAGTGATTTCCAGCGTAATTACAGCCATTTCATAGCTAGAGAAGGTTTTGTCCATACAAACCGCGGCAAAGTGGCCATAAATTTTCTATTTCAGTGATCGCACAAGAACCGCAGAAATGAAAATTAATAACTATTTTACAATTGTGGATGTGTTCGTTGAAGAGACAAAATTGTTCTATTTAGCTTTAATCCTAAAATAAATTGTGAAAGTTTTACTCAAATATCGACAAATATTACGAGCCAAGAACATCACAGAATTTGCTACCTTCAATTTCAGCTAATATCTACGTCAATTGTAGATTCTACGACTATTTTCCAACTGACTAAATTCAATTTTTTTTTATTACCTGTATGAGTTACACTACCATTGTGTACGTCATGTATGTACAAGTCCAGAGGTGGTTTAAAGTTTAAAAAAGGAATGAAAGGAGCTATATTGGGTCAACAAGAGACAGCTATACTCGATAAATGAATGGAGAATGAAAAATAACTGGCGCATCGCTATGGCTTTACAGGCCGTTAGTTTTAGTTAAAAAAATCTCTACACAAAGTGAAAAAAGTGGCGTCCACGGTACGATGGCATTTAATATTTTTTTAATCGAGAGCCGTTCTCGACTCGTGTGACAATATATGAAACGCACGGGACCGTTAACTTAAACAAAAAAGATTTATTGTTCCTATTCTTATTGTGCAGCAGTGTAAGCTACCTGACCCAATTTCTCTAACTGTGCTGCCAGGATAAGAGATTTTTAACGGGACCCAGGTGCTATGTATTTTTCGTGTTGTTAATTTACAGTTTCCTTCCGTTCAGCCGGGACTCGCGCGGTGGCGGCGTGTTGACCTCGCGTCTATTCCACGAGGGCATGCATTTATCTCTACATCTACATGTGTGTACGAAATCTAATTAAACTTCGTTTTAATGACCACCAAAAATATTATGAAGTAAAGAAAAATTTGTATAAATACTTGCCTTTAGACAGTCACTGGGTAAGCGATTGAGGAAAGCGTTATCAATGATCACGTTAAAATAATCATTAATCGTACAGATATCGATAGTGAGAAGTTAAGAGGAAGACATTGGGACGCGAATGCCGGCGCGGCGTCGGCGGCCGACTCTTTCCAACCGCGCTCACTGACTGCCGGCTACGAGTGCGGCTACGAGCTACGAGCTACGCGCTACGTAATAAATGGTTACATGCTACTATCAACATTAGTGTCAAATTCTACTGACGTTGCTTCATTCAGAATATGAGCCATAGAATTGCGTGCTTCTCATAATCTCGCAAGCAAAACTAGCCGTTATTACTATTTCTATTTAAGTTCTGTGCTACCTTTTAAGTACGGAATTCACGCTTGAATTTGCAACGGGAATGCGAAATATTCTCATTAATTGTGTAGTAAAATGGGATTTGTATCTGATGGAATCAATTCGGATAAGTAAATGGAAAAGTTCTGGGTACAGAGAACCTTCAATCAAGTTATTTCCATTTATGCGGTGCGGATGAAACAAAGGTTTAGTTTTGTAAGACGAACTTCCTTTACAGCGGCTCGCCTAACTTTATTGTTCTACAAACGGTAAGAGAAAATGCAGGCGAGAATCGACATCAAGTATGCTCAGAACTAGTGGTGGTATTAACGCAATGCTTGGTGTTACCATTTAATTAATATCAAATTGGTAACAGTTTATGACTTTTCATCACACTCGTAATAATTCATATCAAATATAAAAATAATGAGTAAATTTATGTCCCAATTGAATATTCGTAGATAATATACATACATACAAAACTCTCGCCTTGTTCCCAGAAGGGGTAGGCAGTGGTGCAATCTGGACACCCACATTTCAGGCACAAATTCCTAATGAATAGAAAAATCCAAAATCACTATACCCGACCATGGATTCGAACCTAAGACCTCAGCTTTATAACCTTACTGTAGAATTACGGCACCAAGGCAGTCTAGATAATATTATGTCAGTTAACGTATTTTTCCATATAAATGATACTTCATACGAGTGAATTTATTCTCGACACAATGCGGGTTAAGTTAGGGTAAGATAGGGCTAGACGCAAGTCTGAAGTCTACATTTTTAGGGCTTTGAAGTGGTTTCTGAAACTATTAAGGTTTTTTTTAACTCTTTACACAACCATTAATTTTATACGTATGCATTTGACTTCGAGACATGTCACGTTCGATCAAATATATATTGTTATAAGTTTATTACAATCTGTAACAGCCCATATACGTCCCACTGCAGGGCAGTGACTTCCTCTACAATCGACAGTACAATTGAGTGTTTTTTTTTTAGTTAGAATTAAGTCATATAAATACATGAGAGCGGGTGTCACACTAGCAGCTTCCTGTCTTTCTAAAGCAAATTAAAAAACTACACCATTTTATAAATATGCAAAAATATATATATTTGTTTTCAATCTGTCTCGAAGTCAAATGCACACGTATAAAATGTTAATATTTTTTTTTATTCTTCATACTCGTATATAATAATTCAAATAATGTTAGAAATATCTTTACATATTTATCTATATGACCATGTCACCAGTATCGAGTATACTATGAAGTGATACTTACCCAGAGATATTCCTTACAAAGGGATTAAGAACACTGCATGACATCTTAACCCGTTCAGACAATACCAATTGTAGGCCATTAGTCGGCGCTTTTGAGCAGATACATCGCATCGAGCGGCGCCTTTGACTCAAACACACGACTTGACGGTATTGGATGCGTCTTCAAATCCTACATTCGATATGGCATACGTTTACGCTGGGTGCAGTAGATTCGGAGAGCAGCATTTGGTGTCTTGTTTGGGATTTATTTTCTGTAAAGAGGTTTAGATTGAATGCATTTTTTGTTTTTAATAATAAATAAATAAATAACACCCAACAGTCACATACATAGTCCTGACCCCACACTAAGATAGAGTCTTGTGTCGTGGGTATCAGGAACTACGAGAGACTCTTCGGTCTCACAAACACCCAGACCCGGAAGAAATATTTGTGGGCCGCACAAACATTTCTCTCGGTGCGGGGATCGAACCCGCGGTCTCTCGTTTCACATGCGGCGTCTAACCAACTGCGCCACGGAGGCTGTTAATGTTGGAATAAATGAGCTGTTACCCATATTTTCAGTAAATAAAGAAATCTATACTTAATGAAAATAATAATAAATTACCAGATGGGGTGAAAGCAGCCTGCATCCAGCTACTTCCTACATCTTTTATAACTATTAAAAGATATAGATATTTATTTAATTGTCTGTGTCTTGGTGACCTACTTGGATACTAAGGAGTGCTGTATTCTTTCCTGCTGTTTACTCAATCAACACAACAATTAATAAAGTTCTCAAAATTACGTAGCGATTTCTGCGAGAGTAAGGGAAATATTTTTATGACTCTTACTTAACCAATTCACCTTCATCAAGTAACGAAAAAGGATACTTTTTTTTTTAAATGTCACAATTCTTATCATAAATTCTATATTTAATACAGTTAACCACTCTATTCCTTACCAGACTCGAAACAGAAATAAATAACCTTTATGGACAGTACCAGGTGGGAAGAAACGCCTCCTTAAAATATCACTGCCATATTTTTTCCATGTCGGACGCCCGCCCACAAGGTGGACGGACGATCTGACTAAGGTTGCAGGAAGTCGCTGGATGCAGGCCGCTTCCAACAGGTCATTGTGGAGATCCTTGGGGGAGGCCTATGTTCAGCAGTGGACTTCCTGTGGCTGATATGATGATGATGATGATTTTTCCATAAACCTCGGAATATAATAAAATTGACTGTTTTAAGACAGAAATGATTGAAATACAACATTTTGGCATTCGAATCATTAGACACTTGGTTAATAAATCTAGCAATTTATTACATACATATAAGTTTTTAATACAATATTGTACAACACATGTTGGATGGGTAAAGAAATACTTGTCATAATAAATAATTTAAACATTTCTCATAACTAACATTCATTTAACTAAAAGGTATTGTGAGTACCATGCATGTTTTTATATGCCGACTATATTTACTGTAACTATCCTAATAACAATAATTAAATATATTATGATTCTACAAATATTATGAAGACAACATTTTAAGTGTTATTTACTTCTTCCCGCTCAAACGGCTGGACCAATTTGATGAACTTTTTATCACGAAAAATTTGGTATTCCCATGGGATGAGCAATGCATTCAAAAATGTATATTATTCTTCCAAACTGACAAGAATAAGATGAGATAGAATATAGGGCGGATGAAATGGGATATGAGAGGATAGAATTGCTTGCCTTAGAATGAGACATAATTAAATTTAACGGGTCGGGAAACGCAGTATAAAGGACGGCAGTTCCGTCGAGTTTAAATATAAAACTTTTATTACGCGAAATATAACGTGCATCATGTGATCTGGAATTAAAAATATCAGCACCTGGCTAAACTGAATCGGATCGCGAGTTTGTTTTTTTTTTTCTATTTAGAATCTGTAGTTTTTATCAGTGTAATATCTTTGACACATTTCCTCATATGCTTTATCCGTTATCAGCAAAACTTTATCACTTTAGATATGATATATTCCTAGTACACCTTGAATATTGTTGCTTGAAATCAGTTTCAAGTATGAATGATACATGATTTGACTTCGTTCCCCCACATTGAATCATACCATCGATGTCACTCAATGGAACTTTCTCTATGGGAATATTTACATTTTCCGTTTGATGTACGCATCGGCGACAAGAATAGCGTCGGTCTGAATACCAAACGTATTTCAACCCGCGACCCATATAAGCAGGAAATAGAATATTGCTTGTATTTACAAATCTCTGTTGACTGAGCCAAGCATCAAATTTTTACCGTAAATGAAGCTTGCAGCGTAGCGGGTCACAAGTGTTTTAAATGCGAGGAAAATCATCCTTCACTGGCCAGGGTGGTAGTTTAAAGTATCTACAACCAATTATTGACACCGATGGTAAAATTATACAACAAACCATTTCGCTACATTGCGCAACCGTAGCGCCGGCTTCATAAAGTGCAGGATAAAGAAAACGAAAAGTTGAAGAATTTTGTAATTCAGATATAGTTTTGTTCGTAACGTATGTTTATTTCACATACAAAAGAATAATTCATGATCCACTAAAAGGAGGTTACCAAGAATGGGAATGTAGTACGTAGAGTATTGTTAAAGTTTAACAGGATGCAAGTTTAACGCAGTTGTAAGCCGAGCCCAACTTAACGTGTATTTTAAGATCGCATAAATATTTTAAATTCAAAATATCATTCTGGTGTTTCAATGATAAAAGTACCATTCATTTATATATTTCATAACAAGTAGTTAACTCATGGACATCGACCTCCTCAAGGTTTTCCACAGCGACCTGACGGCTTGAATCTATTGATATCCTAAAACCTTTACTAGTGCGTCTGCCCATCTTCATTTTTATAAGATAGGTCCGGCAAACGCGCAAACGAGTCAGCTGATGGTAAAACTCATACCCAAAATATCCACAACTCTTCGATCATAGATAAGTTGCCGACCCATCAAATCGGGACGGGCGGAAAGTAAAACGGATGGGAATAGGAAGAGGATATTGTGCATCACTCCTCCTGTCCTCCCATTAGGGTTCCATCCATCCATCAGCCAAAGGAAGTCCACTGCTGAACATAGGACTCCCCAATGATTTCCACAGTGACCTGTTCGAGGCAGCCTGCATCCAGCGACGTCCCGCGACTTTTATGAGGTCGTCTGACCACCTTGTGGGTGGACGTCTTACGCTGCGCTTTCCGCTACGTGGCCTCCATCCAGGAACTTTTCGGCTCCATCCGCCATCAGTTCTCCGTGCGAAGTGCCCCGCCCATTGAGGTACACTTGGATACCATGCTGTTCAAAAATCTGGTATGTGTAAAAAAATACTCTGGGAATACGTTTGTCTTTTTTACAATAACAGTTCCGACTATGGACAATTCAGCTCAGACTAAATGAAAAACTTGAAAGTCGAACGTCACAAATCGCCTCCGAGCGTCAATCTTACAATTTTAATGCTAACATTCATGCAAGCGCGTTGTGAATGGAACTTTCTGTTATTCCTTTATGTTTTTACTTAAGACTGCGCGAAAGTTGTGTTCTTTGAATGTTTTCATGTAGGAAAAGGAATTGTATGCATAAGAAATAGCTTTTATTTGTATTGTAAGTTAAAGAGGGCACCGGTATTTGTATTGTGACAATATTATAATACCGGAAAGTAAGTTCACTACTCACGTAATGGTACACAGTTATTGTCACATATTAGAATATAGAATTGTGTATTTTAGAATTTGTTAAAACAACATTGTTCCCTATTTTTTAATTTACTGCATATTTACTATGTGGCATAAATGAACTACTACTATCAAGAATAATAACTTCGTAAGCTAGCAATCCTGTTGTACTTCGTGGAGTCATTAGGTATTGGATTGGATTTATTGGAATTATTGGATCAAAATTCCACACGAGTCTGGAAACATGCCTTATTAAGTTTCATAGCTCCAATACGTGTACTTATTATGGAAATTACGACAGTCATTCCAGCGTAACTGGCTGAGTAGCGTTGAGAAAAGCCGGGAATATATCACAGTAGGGTTTGCTGACGAGCCATATCCTACTGGATAATTGCTATTTATTATGCTATAAAGTTATTAAACGATCATAATGACTTCTGAACAACTATTCCACATGGTAATGATAGACAAGAATACAAGAAACTACTCGTAACAACCAACCTTCAATACTGAAAAGACCCTCAAAGACGAAGAATGCTTTTTTCATAACACAACCTACTGCTAAGTAGAAACAGTATATTTTTCACTGTCTAGAGAGTGGCATACGATGTAAAACTGATCACAGTAACGCATGCATGTGTGTCGTGGTTCGTTTTCAGCCTCTTTATATCCAGTTTGATCAGACGAGCATAATTTTGCCAGCTAGCGAACAATAACGTCAAGCGAGGCGCCATTTGGTTTTGACGACACTCATATCTCACAAGTATAAACCTCTCCATTCAAAGTTTTTTTATGTGAAAATTTAGTTTTTATTATTATCTAATCCTTATAAAACTCTCCAATTAATTCAAGACGTATTTACAAACAAGCATAACCTTTAATTAATCCTCATTTGCGGGCGGAAAAAACATCCAACTCAATGCCGTTTTGTTATTTGACAATACAAACGATGTCAACAGCGAACAAAAATATAGCTTGTAAAGCTTTTTGTTTACATGCAGCCAAATCAATTGATACTCCAGCTGTAACGATGCGTATGTTAATACATTCAAATCGAATGTTTGAGCTCTGTTAAATAGTAGTCCGCTGTGTAGTCCGCTTTGAACTTTGTTAATTTTACTATTTTATTATTATTTACTACTGAATCATTCGTACACCTGAATCCCCAACCTTCGTTCTTTTCGTTTATCCATCCCATGGTTGTCTGGTAGAAAAGCAATAAGCAGCATAATAAATTAAACAATAAGACTGCCACTTGTGCATTTTTTTTCATGTTGTTTTGTCATTTTTATGTATATGGTGTACAATAAAGTGTTAAATAAATAAATAAATATTTTATATTGATGTATAAAACAGGCAAGCGAAATGTCGGACGCCCACCAACAAGGTGGACGGACGACCTGGCTAAAGTTGCAGGAAGTCGTTGGATGCAGGCTTCCAACAGGTCAATGTGGAGATCCTTGGGGGAGGCCTATGTTCAGCAGTGGACTTCCTGTGGCTGAGATGATTATGATGATGAAATTGGTGTAGAGCAAGGTATTTGATGACAAATGCAGTCTAATTCAAATGAAGTAGCCATAGAAGAGTCATGAGACGGGTTATATCACGCATTTGCGTCTGAGCGAAATCGGAAATATGTACAGAAAATTAACCCGAAACGGAACCCACTTATGTACATCATTAAAGGTTTCCCCTATCAGATACAATGATTGGGGCCAAAGGAATGCCCAAGGTTACCAATACAATGCCACCTTTACATTTTGGCTCCACGGGAACGATTATAATGTGTCGTAGAAAATCAACAAAGTAACAGCATTTCATTCAGTTAATATACTTGATGAATGCTTATAAATTCTAGTTTTCTTTCGTTACTCCACTCTTTCTATTCTCTAAAACTCCCAACGCAAATATCATGTTTATTTTCAACATTTCCAGTTCTATTTTGCTAAGTTACAATAATATTTGTCACGAACGTGGTAAATCTAATACAACAGAACTACTGTCTGGTTTATATCGAGACAGAAACAGCAGCTTATATTATTTCTTCAGTCACTTGATTGTTCAAATAATAGGATTATTCCGCTTAAAATAAACCAATGTCTGGAGAGCTATTATTTTAGTCAACGAACACGGTCTATTTTGGGACTTCGACGTTACATTGTATCCGGGAAACTTCCTACAATGCTTTTAAAAAACAGAAATGAAACATTTTTTATTATTTCATCGGGCTTAGTAAACCGAATACAAAGAAGTTGATTCGAGTATTTCATTTGAGCAATTTTTCAGATAGAAAAATACCAAACGACTTATTAAACTTTTGAGTTCTGTAAATATGACTTGACCGGTCATTGATTTAATACCTTGATTGAAATGCAAAAGCCTCCAAATAGAAACGGAAGTGGATTTACCTTTCATTTTCTGTCAAGGATCGAGTTTAACATGAATAACTAATGGATATGTAACTTCCATTCCAAAAAATAATAGTTTACTTTCCGTAAGCCTCAATATAAAAAAAAAAAATATTTGCATAATGTTAGTGGATCTAGTAATATATTTTTCTTATTGCTCTATTTTTAGTACAAGGCGTTTTTCGTCTAAAAATATTTTACTCTATAATAGCAATAACATTCTAATAGTTGCAAGGTGGGAGGAAAGATGTCAGTATCGTGTGATGTATGAGCAACTACGAAGGTTAGCCGTCCCTACTGATCTTATATAGTATTATAAACCCCCTTTTGATCTTATATACACTGATCAACGAGATCAACTTCTTAGACAAAATTAAAAAGCGATGAAGTCATAGCGAGGTAAAACTGCAACAGGATCACTAGAAGTCTAATAAAATATACTTCCAATATAAATTAGTGGTCACATCAAAATCTAAGATTTTATTTTTAAGCAAAATCACAGCATTAACCCTAGTGGAAAGTGGAATATCGTCAAGACATAAAGAAGTATCTCCGTTTATTTAACAAGTATGGCTACATAAGTCATTTTTCGCACTAATGTCTTTTAACCTCAAAATTTGTAACAAATCTTTCTAGTCAAAAAAATATAATCTTATTCTCTTATATCTTATATCAAACATCACAAAAGCCATCACTGGATGAAAATCTACTAATTACCTAAATGAAAAATGATGATTCCAGAACAAGCTATCCATTAAAACAATCGTTGATAAATCCAAGTCAGCATTACCATCCCCTAATGATATTTAACATTAATTATGTAGAAAGATAACCTCGCTTATCTGTGCACCAAACTAATGGACGTGACGGACCACTGAGAACGATTAAGACCATCCAGATACCGCACGTACAAACTTTTAATGTAACTTTAAAAACTCCACTCAGTTGTACCAATTGCAGTGTTAAAGCTCACAAAAATGCACTTGAAACAAGTTACTAAGTTAATTATTATGAGTTTAATTACGTTTCCTCCCAACTGATAAGAATTTCAAGTAGTTTGTGTAATGGAGTTGGTCCTCGCTTTTTGTATGTACCCAAGGCATGTTTGCCAAATACGTTAGCACCAACATACGAAGATTACGCTCATGTCGTGGTGATTGATCTATTTTGGTACTCAGATGTGACATGCGGCGAACCTATCGCCGTGGAAGGCATAAATCATCACGTATTTTCCTTCGATGTCAGTGTAAATATGTCTATACTTAATTTTAGAGAGCCCTTGAGAACGACAGTTTATAAACACGCCATCATATGCGATATATATCGATATAGCTTTTCCTCCATTGAATAAATATGACATAACTAAGTTATGTCTTAATAAATGCTGTTTTATAAAGTCTTTGAATTTGGTTGTAGACAGTCGCCAAAAATAATACATAATCACGTCAGGAACCTTCCTGGAAAATAAAGTAGGAACATACACATATTTTTCCTTATAAATCACGCTTGGTAAGCGTACGATTTTCGGAGTCATGTGTGTATCGTTAGTCGATCACCACGCACTAAAACGGTGAAGGAAAGCATCGTGAGGAAACCTGTATGCCATAGCGATTTATAAAAAAAATCTATGGTATGAAAGTCCACCAACCCGCACTAGGCCAGGCTGGTGGACTATATGGCCTAAACACTCAATCATACTCTCGATTGTAGAAGTCCGTGCCCTGCAGTGGGACGTATATGGGCTGATATAGACAGGCTTACGATGCCGTATCGATGTACGGTGGCGTGTGATGCGAAGTAGTACATGAAGTGAGAACTGATTCATCACGCAACTATTCCTACTTAAGATCACAACCTTCACATAATCTGGAACTATTACTAAGAATCATATTTAACTATCTATAAATCTAGAGATCCTTGGAGGAGACTTGTGTTGCTCAACTTATTCCCAGAAGGGGTAAGCAGAGGTGCTAGGACACCAACAATTCGCCTTGTATGTTCCGTTCCACTATGTCCTTTTGCTCAACCCGGGATTCGAAATCGAGATCTCAGCTTTGTAACCGTACCCTAGTTCAACAACGCCACCTAGGCAGTCAATAAATATACATTTTACATAATAACATTTTTTTCTCTATTTAAAAATACACAAACCTGCAAATCAATTACTGAAACTACTAACATAGGCTTAGATGGCACTCAACTGTTTGTTTTGTTTAACTACGGATGCCTACAGAACAGACGCGCTAATTCCTTGTTTGGCCTAGTTTTGCCCGAGTTTAATACATGTATCAATGCTATTGAGTTATCCACCATGTAGGTTGTTACTTGTTAAGCGGCTGAGATAACTTTACAATGACCGGAGACAACAGATGTGTGGGTACTTTTTATTATTCGGTAAACGATGTTCTCATTGATAATTCATAATACTACTAGTAACATAATTATTAAGCAACTAATGAAATTGATATAGCCAATTATTAAATTTTCTATGTTTAGATTAGACAAATCCACGTAACTTTATTTTTTTGTAAATTACTGTTAATGTTATCTTCTCTTACGTTTTTTTCTGTATTGTATCAAGGAGTCGGTTTGATTCATGTCATGTATTGCATTACCTATAATGTTTTATTAATTACATCACATATGCCAAATAGGTATATCACAGAGCGCTTTCTAATATAACCATTTTATCAAGTAAATAATATGTAACATAGACGTCAAGCAAATAAATGAATTGTTTTTTTTTTGTGATATAGTCTGCACTCAGATGATCGATGATCCAAATGGGCTGAATAAATCAGGCGTATCTCGAGGAAGAAGTTAGACGAGATTAGTCCAAAAGAGATAAAAGAGGATAACTGTCCAGCAGTGGGTGGATAGGTCCTAGCAATGATAACGATTATGAGAGTTGTGAAGTCATCGAGAAAGATGTACACAAAATAATTTTCTTAATGTTCTTAGTGTAGAGTCTGACTTTTTATGTAACTGTTCGGTGTATTTATTTATTTGATTTTTGGATATGTCCAGTTTAGTGAACCATATACAAAAAAAAACAAACGTATTTTAAGGACCTGTTTTGCAACAACAAAAATAAGCGGTAATCCTTAACGAGCAGAATTTTCTACATGTTGTAATTCTATCTATCCCTTAAAAGCCTGTTTGTAAACCTTGATATCTAATGAAAATGTTTACACGGGCCGTTTTAATAACATTTCAAGTGACTCCACCCTTGTTGTGCGTGGAGTACCAAACGAGCGCCATTCATAATTATCACGATTGTAATTACGCAAAGCTACTTCGAAAGAAGTAAAATAATTAAACCTCAGTATACATTTGCATTATATTTCTATTTTCCAAGTGCCTACTTAGTTGTACTATTAAATTAATATTGCGTAGAAAATGCTGGCTGGATATTTGGATTAGACAATTATCTTATTACTATGTTCGTGGCTTCGCCTGTGTTAAGCAATTCTTTTTACATAAATGTCTTACGTTATATAAAAGTAAAATAAAGTATCCTATAGCCTTCTTCAATAAATGAACTATCGAACACAAACAATTTCTCAGCGCCTTCAAACAAACTCGTTAGCTGCTTAATATAGTATAGATAAATGATGAATAAATTAAGCTGTAAACATAATTAATTTAATTTACAATGATTACGATTGTCCATCGCCCAAAATAAAATAATAAATCACTTACCCCATGACTGGTGAAAGCTACGTTGTCGATCATCAAATGCCGTTGCAGATAGTCCGGCTGAAGAACACTTATAGTGCAATTCACAAACTTATTGACATTGAAACCAAATTTCACACAACACAAAACACATGATTCACAATTATTAACACTATTACATATTTTGTCGAAAAATATTGCTAGAGCACGTTTTTTTTATTTATATTATTACTGTTTACTGCAAAGAACACCGCGGATTACCGACACATTGAGAGCCTCAACGACGACCGACCTCGTCGGAGTCTCAGTAACGACTAAACGAAATTACGCAACTGGAGGGTTTATATACCCTTAACCGGTCATAACATTGCAGATACCCTCAACTCATAGTTGTTAAAGTAGGTACCCCAAAATTATTTTTCGTCGACCAGTATTGCTTTTCGCTTGACTCCCAATCTCTATGGGTCTAAGCGTGATGTAATATAGCCTATAGACATTCACCATAAGCGGACTATCCAAAACAATAATATTTTTAACATTCTGTATCAATGGTTCTTGAAATTTCCGCTTCACGAAAACAAATTATACAGCTTTGAAACAATTAGTGAAACATTATGTCTTATAATTTTAAAGAAATGATTACTTGATATTTGTAATAAAATATAACATTAAGTGATTTCTTAACATCACAGTGATTTCCATGGTAGTAGTTATTGTTATTTCATATTTAATTGAGGCAACTACAATAAAACCAAGATCGAAAACGAATATTTCACAATTCCATTCATATATTTAGAACCAACCGTTCTAAATTCAATTTAAAGTTTAGATAAATCTAAATTGATCCCGTTGCCATTATTCAAGTTAGCATTATGTGTATTCAATTGCAGTAAAAACTACAATCCATTACGAAACATTTGCAATAAGAGTATCAGATGGCGCAAAGACATTTATCATTGATACTTTCGGCTTTCTAAAATCAGATCCTTTATTTTTTACTACACAACGCGATTGCATGACTTTCTTATACGATAAACAGCTGTCGTTAGCTGCAAACAGTTTTAACTCACTAAATAATGATGCAGAAAATATTATTCATGTTTCTTAGTTTGTAAATTATTGTGCATTTAATTTTTTTAATATTCACCGTCTGTTTTTGGTGAAATTTATAAAACATAGGTACGATTTATATTATTGTTAGAATACCGCGATTCGGAGATAAATTATAAAAAAGGATTTGAAAAGTGCACGTCGTACAATTAATACTACATTGCATACATTGATCTTCTTTGATATTATAAAATAAAGGCACAAAGGCTAAGTAAACTGCATATATTCAATACCATTTCAATATTAATTAATACCGCGCGTCTTCACAATTAGTATTTGACACTTTGATAACTTGATAACGAGTCTGATAGATTCTCAACTGTCAACTCTAGGGGAACAAGACGAAAGCAACTGTCAACTGCATACACCAACTTTGGTAACTAAATTACTGGCCTTGATTGTATAAATTAAGAAGTTTATTACAGGTTTCATGTGAAGTGTTATACAAAAATCTATACGGCATATTATACAATACTTTATCGGGCAATTGAAATCTAAAATAAAACATTGATTTGAATCGAACGGCAATACACGGGAAGAACAATTATACAATTTGAGGACAACGGAAAAATATTACTATTTGTTTGTATATTTCGATAATTAGTTTTTATGACACCAATATTTTCATAAACACCATGTATATCTCATGTTTTCTACTTTTCATAAAATGTTAAGCAGCTACAGCATAATAAACATAAAATGCAACCAAACGACACGGCTACAACGCGTGTCGTAAGCTGCAGTGTGCAACAAGCCACGTAATTATCCGCCTCACATCCTGTCGCCTGCTCACTGCTCTAAAGGTTTCTGTACAAACCCTTTTCTCTGTTTAAGTAAGACCTCGGCAATAATCGACTTTATTGCTTTGGAGGAAAACGTGCCTCAATTCTTAACGCTCTAACTCTTAACACTCGCCGCCCATAGATTTTCTTTATCACTTTACCCCTCGACCCTTTCCGCTGTTCACTTCGACTTTGTTTACCGCCTTCAAAAATAGTGTTACTACCTTTCCTGAACGTAAATACTCGCAGCAAACAGTATTATTGTTGGACGCGTAAAATCGATTACTTTAAACGGTGGATTTCTTGTAAAAAATCACACAGATTTAGGATTTGTGCTTAGATACTTCGTTAGGGATTTAAGTCTCGCAATCTTGCGTTTCAATAAATAACAGCTTAAATCACTGTTTATCCCTTGATATTAATGATCGAGCGAAACCGAAAGAATACATTTCATTAATATTTACTGGTCCATACATAAATATATTACGTGATAAGTGTGAAATAAGAAGAAATTATGTGAAGAAAACTATTCATCATATTGGTTGCAATAAGCACAGTATTTTGTTTTACTTATAAAAGAAAAACAAACCAAATGAAGACAATTAAAAATTATACTACTAAATTATAATATTGATAATATTTTTATTTATGCAGTATTTTATTTAACCCGTATGTATATATGAAAACATCAATAGAAATGTAGGCAATTAAAATTGATGTATAATACAACTTTTCTTATAAAAGATTCAAAATGCAGTGCCTAGTTTTAAAGTGTTAAAAGTGATATAAGATTTTCCCATTCATTAATTATAAGCCCGGAGTCAAGAATTTGTGCCCGATGTGGCGACAGGCTCACCCCAGTCACATCGTGGGACGGATCATAAGACGAAGCGTGGGTGTCCTGGTACTACCTATGCCTACCCATTCTGGGAGAATAACGTAAAACTGTGTATGTATGTATAAAATTACTAAAACCTTTTTCCATTCCTTAAGGGTATAATTGTTTAAATAAATTACTACAACAACACACGCTTATAAAAATAACATTAAAAACTTCATAACAAAATAATAACACGCAAAAATTAACACGCCGAAATACGGCCTGCAAAGGCGCCTCGTTTCATTTTAGTTTAATACGTTGGATTTTGCTGAAACCCGTGGCTCAGTGGTATTATGTATGTAGTGTCAGTCGCGCCAGTGCCAACCTCTCCCGCAGTTTTCCATCCGAACGATCTGACGGTTGTAGACAAGTACTTTGCCAATCCGATCGCATTCGAATTATGCATGAATGGGTATAAATTAATGGATACGATATGTGCTTTATTGATGTACTGTTGCAGTGAACTATGTAAGTGTACGTTTCTTGCTCCTGTGTGCAGGTTTTTATTGCAATAAATGGCTTACCATCATGCTATTGGCTGATGGTAAGCGATACGACTTGTCTTGGACAGTAGCAAAACCAGACAACGCCATAATGTACAAGGCAATGTTTGACAATCCACTGCGCTCGCCTTCATAAAACATAAGATGCTAGGTCTCAATATGTCCAGTAGTTGTACTGAAAACAATGTCCTTCAAACCGTAACACAGCAATGCATTAACACTACTCTTTAAGGGAGAAACAGAAACTGCTGTGACACCCGTCCAGGTAGTGCGGCCCCTCAAATATGAGAGACACACTACCAGTATTTTCGGTTCTGTGAAGCCGAGTATAGGTATGTTGACCTGTATTTAAAGTCCTTCCATCAGAACATTTTAGTTCTAAGCTGGTTGTCATGTCAGAATAAATGACTAAATTAAAAAGAAATTATTCTGTTTTCGAAATCTGTAAGACAAAAAGTGGTTATATTTAAAGATTTTTTTCTACATAATAGGAAATGGGATATTCATTTATACCTGATGTGAGTGTGTGTTGAGTATTGACACTGTCTATTTCTATTATCCTTACTGTCCATTCTAATGTTGTCCATTAGAGATCGATCTAACCGATAAGGTGCCTATTATAATACCTTACGCATAGACATCATTGGATACATTTAATATTATATCTTAATACACAATTGCTTTAAATTTAATTTATCAGATAATTGCTGGTATTTTGCCATTTGTTTCACGAAACGTTAGAGCACTAAGTATCCACGTTGAAACATAACACTAAAACGTAGTCTGTACCGGACGTATAGAGCTCTCCGAAGCGTGACTAGACAAGGGATAGTTTTGTTGTTATAACACTTATCGCGTGCACTTACTTTTGAAGAACATTGTCGCCGACTTTTAAAAACAGCGCAAAATGTAAAGCTTTCGCGCAATATCGGCGGGATTTTTATAGTGAATGTCGACATCTCACCTTTCGTTACCCGCGAGATATTCGATAATAGAATTTATCTTCGTATAAATATTCTTTGGTGATATTTCATAAGGTATTTCTAGGTTGACGTGTTCAATATATTGTATTAGTGACGGGTCGCGGCACACGCTGGTATCACCTACTGACAGCTCGCTGCGATTGTTTCCAACGACTCCTCTGTATTCCCTATATTATTTCTAGCGGGCGATGAACGGCGCGCATTTATTACTTTGTATTGTCTCCTTTATATCAATGCTCAGTTTTATGTGAATTATGAGGTGAATTAATTTTAGTCTGTTATTTCTTCGCTGTAAAAGTAAACAGTAATATAGTGTTCCAAATGAAAACTATCTTTGAAATTAAAAGTTTCAGCACTAAATTAATTGATTAAAAAATGAGAACGCCCATAGTATCGGTAAGAGATACAGCTTAAAATTCATCACAGCATTATTATGGTACGTCCTAAAACGGTTTTCCAGTTTTATCCCGGGCGATAGGTTTTTATAAAATAAACTAATTATCTCACATGTTACAATTTGTTAAAAGATACGAAAACAAAATAAGAACTTTTACTGGACTTCAAGGTATTTTCTCCGATAACACCAGCCCTGGGTCGCGATAATCTTTCATCATGTCATGTATCATCCCATATACGTCCCACTGCAGGGCACGGGCCTACTCTACAATCGAGAGAACGATTGAGAGTGGTTAGGCCATATAGTCCACCACGTTAGCCTAGTGCGGGTTGGCGGACTTACATACCATAGAAATTCTTATAAATCGCTATGGTATGCAGGTTTCTTCACGATGTTTTCCTTCACCGTTTTAGTGCGTGGTGATTGACTTTCAATACATACATGACTCCGAAAAGTCAGAGGTGTGCCCTGGGATTCGAACCCGCGACCACCGTAAACATGTTGGCAGCCGCGTCTAGTCCGTTTACCAACAGGCCACCACGCACTCATATCTTTATATTTATTTTTATGATAATCTTTATATTTATAGAAAATATACTTTTTTCCTTACACAAAAAAGTAGGTTTCATCGAGGCACAAAAATCTTCCCACCGATACTAAGTTTCAAAGTAAAATGGGTATTCTCCCTTTAACAAAACAAAGAGGAACAATTAAGAAATCATTTATAAAAGAGAACAATGCTATGGCCCCCAATACACCAATAAAAACATCCAAATTTTGCGTTACACCAAATATATTCATAAAGTGGTATACACCCAATAATCGATATCCAATCGTCGAGTTAAGCATTCAAAGCCCATAATTATAAGAACCTAACAGGTGCCTAACGGACTGACGTTTCCAATCAACCTTTTTTCAACCCAATTATCGTCGATCGTTTTCCTTCGCAGAATTTTTCTTCCCAGCCACCGATGAATAAAAGTGACTTAATGAAATAATGGCGGGCACCGTCGCCACCAGCCGTAATAAACTCGCCCATTCAGTTTCAGCCATGCACATGAGAATATTCAATAATTGAAGGTTTATCAAACCGAGCACGCACCAGGGCGTTCATTTGAAACAACTTTTTAATTTGAAACCATTTGCTGAGCTTTAACTTTTGTGACAATCAGTGTTATATTTGATTTGAAAATTTATACAGCCCGTCATATTTAGTATGTTGTGCTGTAGCTATAACATACTTTTGATAAAAGAAGTAGTTTTCAGAAGAAGTTGTGCATAGAAAGGATGAGGAATATGCCATATCTTTATAATTAAATTATTCTTCTTATTGATTCTTTCCTGATTCTCGTATTTTTCCTTCGTAAAATGAAAAAACATAAATCTACGCCATTTTTCCATATTGCACTACAAAAATACATCCAATCAGATTTATAACACCAGAACACTCGGTTTTCAGCAGCTCGCAAGCCTCAAACCGAAACATAATTTATTTACACGATCACGTGCAAAAACCTCGGCTCCTTTAAAATTCCACGAGTGGCGCCGCCAGTATGTAAAATCAAATCTTGCAGTGAAAACATCATCGAGATTTCCCAAAGGATGTCCATTTTTATTACGTTAACGTAGGGCCACGTCTATCCAATTTGATCCCTAGTGCTCCCGGCGGCCGAAGCTGCAATAACTCTATGTAGGCCAGTCAATAAAGCCTCAAACCCCTAAGTAATTCGTAACTCGTTCAAATTTTGAGGGTTTGTTAAGGAAGGTAAAATAACTTACTGTGTGATTTTGCAGCGTTCTGGGGTGTACGGAAAGGGTTGAAAAGGGGTGAAAAGTGTTTTTTGTTAATAACATTGCCAAAAAAATTACTAACACGCTGCAAATTTGTAACTATGTTGGTCTCACCATTTTGTAACATGTATTAAATTTGCAGCGTTTTGCAACATACGGAACATTGTTTATTATCAAAAAACAATAAAATTTGTTAATAACATATCCAAAAAAATTACTAACACGCTGCAAACTTGAAACTATGTTGTTCTTACCATTTTGTAACATGTATTAAATTTGCAGCGTTTTGCAACATACGGAACATTGTTTATTATTAAATAACAATAAAATTTGTTAATAACATATCCAAAAAAATTACTAACACGCTGCAAATTTGAAACTATGTTGTTCTTACCATTTTGTAACATGTATCGAATAAATTATTCTTAAATTATTCTTAAATTTCAACCAAATAAATTATTCTTAAATTTCAACCAAAGGAGATGGGCCAGAAATGTATGAACCTTGGGCCGTTTCTAGTACATACACCAAATTTACTTAGTGAAATTGGCATTCGATTTCTGTATGAAATACTACTATACGTTGCATATTAGCTTTATACAAAAATAAATACCAAGCCAAGAACAGCAACACTACAACGGGACAATATGGCGTCTGATACGGCATGTTTGGCAACCGATGTCAAAACTTGACATTTATGAAATATGAAGTCGTAATTCGTTTTCCTATAAATCAAATATTATTTTTAGTCGTCTGTGCTATAAATTACTGTACTCTATATAACTCGTAAATGTGTTTACGTCAACGGAATTAGTATCATACTTTATTGATCATCTAATATAATATAACATAATGTCTATACAATAAATTGCAACAAGTCTGTCAGAATCTCGTCATGTTTATAGTTATTTAATATTAAGAAAGTGTACCTATATCTGGCCGTAAGTGCGGTGCATAATACCTGCTAAACAACCTATTTAAATAATCCACAATAAAAATCTGCTAGGCATGAGATACAGCACGGCACAGACTGATCACTTGTCGCGACTGCTAGCATCTGTATCAGCCCATATACGTCCCACTGCAGGGCACGGGCCTACTCTATAATCAAGAATACGATTGAGAGTGATTAGGCCATATAGTCCACCACGCTGGCCTAGTGCGGGTTGGCGGACTTACATACCATAGAAATTATTATGAATCGCTATGGTATGCAGGTTTCCTCACGATGTTTTCCTTCACCGTTTTAGTGCATGGTGATTGACTATCAATACATACATGACTCCGAAAAGTCAGCAGTGTGCCCTATGTGCATATGAATAAATAATCATTTTATTATTAGGCATCTTAGTTATTATAGTCCATACAAATGAATATGCTATAAAAATGGAATCGAATCTGATAGCAGCCATGTTTATTTCTATACCTTAATGTCTAGTAAAAGAACTTACTAGCAATCATTTCTGTACAAGCTAACATTTTAAACATTATATTTGGACTACCCCTAGAAGTCTAGTATACTTTGGTATATTAGACTTCTGCATACTTAAAAATAATATTATCCTAAGGTCTAAGATATTATTTTTCAAATAATGTATTTGACATTAATTCTAACTGGTTATTTCTGAGCACACATAAGGAAAAAGTAGGATTAATTGATGAAAGAAAACTAAAATCAAACAAAACTTAAGTACAATAAAGTACAACCAGATCTTGCTTTATATTTTTTATTTATATTCGCCTAAAAATCATCTCCAGTCAAAACATCTAGGAACAATGCCGGTGCTCCCATATTGTACTATTGCCTAGCCCAACCTAAAGGCTAAATACCACAGTATGATCATGGTATGAGTACAGCAACCCACTGTTCAGTGTCCAGCTATGTTCCTTTCAACATAAAGCACTTGTGGGTGTTATACATGTCCAAAAGAATCGAGATTGATACAATCTTCTTACGGCGGAGTGTGAATAAAATCTTGCTCATTGTCTACAGCTTGATTTAATTGCAGCCAGCAGTTTGTACAGATAATTGCTTGTTCTAATAACTAAAACAAAATAAAAAAGATTTAATATTGAAGATATCGAAGAATTATGTTAATTATTAATATATTAAATAACTCTTTGCAGTCACATGTGTTCCCTCCTTCCTATGATCCCGCTATTGTTTAAAGAGGCATCTTAGCAGGCCGGCTGGATAATTGTATGAAATGTCTTGGGACAGTCGTCTGATGCCATTAGATATTCCGCCTGGACGACATTTGTGCTTACCATCACACATAGTGTTGTTATTATGGAAATAATAATAATATAATATATTATACATAACACAAGATCATCTCAGTGTCCAGAGGGAAATAAAAGAAAATGTAATTCATTTAACCATTTAAACAACAATATATAAAATATCATATTTATGTACTAGTATCCTGTGGACACAATGCAATTCAGCTCTAATATGAATACTTTTGTAATACTCCATACTTTGTATTGACCTTGATTAATTGGCATAAAACATACATTTCCCAAGTTAATGAAGAAAATAGAATACTTACTTCTTGTTCTGCCATTTCAATAAAACGTTTTGAAATACTCTACACGAGAGTGAATTGGCATCCCATGTAGTTACTAAGATTCTGTTGAATGATAGAATCCATTTCAATTTTTGATTGCAGAAGTGCAATTAAACCATTTCACAACAATTGCAGAAGTGCAATTCAAGCAAAGCGCCACTTTTGATGTGCTGAAAAGCAGAATTGTGGGTTAGAAGAGAAATATGAACATGTGGCATTCTAAATAATATACATGTTTACTCACCAAAATACGAACTAGTAATTGCGTTTAAACGTCAAGATATATCATCTGCGAGAATTAGAATTCATAAAACAAAGCCAGGTCAACAGAAGCAAATACACATTTGCGAAATGTATGCGAATAATAAAAAATAATACGAATTACGGCCACAGACGTAGACAGATAACACAGAATTTTGCAATTGCTGTCAAGTTAAACATTTTCGTTCTTAAATTAAAATCATGTAATATAAATAAAACAATAAAAGTGACTTCTTTAACAACATATATCGTCTTTTAAAAAGCGAAGAATATAGAAAAATAAATATAGACAATAATTATAATTTGTAGGGGGTTTTTAAAAATAAGACATATTCAAGTTAAAGATAATGTGTTCGCGCATTTTTGAACGAAATGACAATTAGGCATCATGGAGGACAGATTATCGAAGAAAATATTGCTTCTGTACTAAAACAATCACATTTTTGTATAAAACCCTCTGTTGTCCAAGAAATCTAAATGTATTTTATTTGAATTCCATATTTTTTTTTAGAATTTGTATTAGACGTACACTAAACGGCCCAAGATAAAACATCTCCAAAAATTTTTGATAAGTTCTGTTGTATAACTATAATTTCACTGCTATATTTACATTACTATTATTATAAGATTTATTACTTATTAAAATGATTATTCTTATTTCAAAATTATGAAAAATTATTAATGTACTATAACAACAATGAAAATTTCTTATTATAAACCTTGATTAAATAATAATGAAACATTCTATTGACGTTATCAATTTTCTTTCAGAAAAGTATTATTGAAATATTTTATTTATTGTTCGATACTATTATTAATATAAAACAGTAATTTTGCAAAGTTAAAAAATGTTTTGAAAAGGTGTAAACAAGGTAATAACAGATTTACAACGAGTTACTAATTTTTTTTACCCCCTCTTAGTAACAAATTTTATTGTTATTTAATAATAAACAATGTTCCGTATGTTGCAAAACGCTGCAAATTTGATACATGTTACAAAGTGGTAAGAACAACATAGTTCCAAATTTACAACGAGTTACTAATTTTTTTTACCCCCTCTTATTAACAAATTTTATTGTTTTTTAATAATAAACAATGTTCCGTATGTTGCAAAACGCTGCAAATTTGATACATGTTACAAAATGGTAAGAACAACATAATTTCAAATTTGCAGCGTGTTAGTAATTTTTTTGGATATGTTATTAACAAATTTTATTGTTTTTTGATAATAAACAATGTTCCGTATGTTGCAAAACGCTGCAAATTTAATACATGTTACAAAATGGTGAGACCAACATAGTTACAAATTTGCAGCGTGTTAGTAATTTTTTTGGCAATGTTATTAACAAAAAACACTTTTCACCCCTTTTCAACCCTTTCCGTACACCCCAGAACGCTGCAAAATCACACGGTAAGTTATTTTACCTTCCTTAACAAACCCTCAAAATTTGAACGAGTTACGAATTACTTAGGGGTTTGAGGCTTTATTGACTGGCCTAATGTCTCTATGGAGATACGCACCTCAGCGTTGCATACGCTCTTGCTAATTATGTCACTCGTTGTCTGTATGAGCTTGTTGGTTTTAGGCTGAATTTTTAAAAGGATTACTGTGAGTCATTGTCTGAGTTTGTGTTTACAGTTGGTCTTTATCGCCAGAAAATACAAGAAAAACAGTTGTTTTGCTAGTTGCTTTTAATGGCATAGGTCCAGCAAACGAACAAGCAGGTCACCTGATGGTAATTGATCACTGCCGCATCAACCTTCAATCAACAATACAACTGAAATGAAATGAAAAATGAAAATGAAAATAATTTATTGAATCCATTAAAATGTTTAACATAATCAAGATTTAGTCATTTTTTGATCTACCACCCGGTTCGGACAGCGTCTGTTGATCGAAGCTATGTACATACATAACGCTTGGATCGTGGATGTATTGCCGGCCCATCAAATCGGGAGATGAGCGGGAAGGAAAAAGGATGGGAATAGGGAAGGGTTATTCGGCATCCACCAAATATAACTATGCCTGATTAATCAACATTGTTATTTTAATACTTATTAATCTAGTTTGTTTAATTCATCAGTTATTTTCCATACTTTATTATCTTCCGATTAATTTGTCATTAATTTAAAATACCCTAAGGATCGGCTGAGCCCTGCACAAACTATTCTATGGCACTACAATTGTTACCTATATAAAAGTCTGTAAATTAAGATGTATATGACTTATTACTAAACACGCTAGATCAATGAAATTGTACACATTAATGCATTACTAAAACCTTACAGCATTTGAAATGTACAGCGTGTTAAGATTAAGTTTAAGATTTTTTGGAAAATGGAATTGAGATTTACTCTGCCATTTATCTGTTATTATTTTTTTGGGCAAATATTTAATTGTTACATGCAAGCATGTCCTGCCATTTGTTTAAATAGGTAATTCGACTAAAAACAGACGCTGTATAAAACAAGGAATGTAAAATGAATATCTTTCAAACTGAAATTCAAAGATGGCAAAAAGGCGAATCTCTTCAGACTGCGAATCGTAACGGGACGGCGGGCAAATTGTACAATGATGGTACAAATTGTGAGGGCGGAAGAAACTGCAACTCCAAGTCCCAGCGATTATTACGTACTGTTAACTTTCCTATTTCGTGATCGTAAGGAATTGATCGTAAGGATTATAAGGAATACTTGTATTTGATATTCAGAATATTTGGTATTATGTTAGTAATTTGGTAATTTTATATTTCATTGGGATCTATCTTAGTTAGTATTATTGATACTTATTTAATATCAGGATTGTATTGAGTTAGAATTCAAAGTTATTATTTAAGAAGAACACTGCAATACCTTATCATTATAGTCTTCAATCTACTCGAATCTTGCCGAATACTAGAAGCCTTGATTTCAATCTAGTCTTGAACCCACTGTAGTGTTGCCGAATACTAGAAGCCTTGATTTCAGGTTTAAACATCATAGTCAACCCGTAGCTGACAACTGTTGGACATAGGCCTTCAAGATACGCCACAAAGCCCGGTCTGCTGCTTTATTCACACTACTTTTTGATTTAAACATATTTTAAAAAACGGGCATACCTACAATACCTATATGATTTTTTTTGTCTAAGTTTCATTCTTTAGTAATATGTACAATCCACATTTAACAAATTTTATTTATCTAGGATACCATGCTGGGCATATATTGATACATATTATAATTTCATTTGAAATTGTTGCGTTGTTTTAGATTTATTGTTAACTAGCGGCCCGGCCCAGCTTCGCCCGGGTGCATATAGATTTCTCTACAATAATATGCACGTATTATATACATAAACCTTCCTCTTTAATTACTCTATCTATTAAAAAAAACTGCATCAAAATCCGTTCCGTATCCGACATAGGGACAGAGAAAGTGACTTTGTTTTATACTATGTAGTGATCTCTAAAGACTCACTAACCTGTTTTGTTATGAAATGTCAAAGTGTTATAAACTCATCGCCTGCATTTCCACTACGTATGTTTCCGTGTACGCCTTTGTAATCTTAGTAAGTGTCCATCAAGCTTTATCGAACTTGTGCGTTTGTTCTCGCCCAGACAACAAAATAACAATCAGCAAATAAGATACAACAAAATAAAATACAATTTCATAACAAGATTTGTTGCTTTCGCAACGATTTATAAGATAAAAACTGATGGAGATAATTGAGACCAATTGAAGAAGACCTCCACTTTAATAGAATATACAAATACTGGTAGTTACATTTCTTTATCCATTAGTTTTAGGGAATGTTTGATTAGTTTATACTTATATACCAACATAATTTATGCATTAGGTAGAAGTGTGAAATTACACAAATGTAATAATCTCCTTAAAACTTCCGTTTTCAAATGATAATTTTCTTCGTTTAAATAAACGATAAGTAAACGAGAGAGGATTTTGAATGAGAGCATTTCCTTGTTTTTGAACGCGAGACCCTTTTATAAAAGGAATATTGTCAGCTTTGAACCGCGGTTGAGTAAGTACTGGTTGAACAGATTGTCCGAGTAACAAATGAGCCAATTCCGTACGATGGCCAATCCTTTTTAAAACTTTTGTGGTGTTTTTTAACAAAAAATCTTCGGATTTACTAGCCCGAGGCGCGCTCGTGCTGCCGTTACGAAAAGTGAAAAAGCCAGTTGAGAATAATTTTGTACATGAAGAACGAGATTATTTTTACCAACATACTAACTTGCATTATTAATTTTGTTTTTATTCATTAACTATTCAAGTAATTTACAAAGGTAACTCCAATGTTTGGGATTACATTTCAATTCCATTGACTTGCAAAACAGCTCTCATCTAACTTTGCATAGCGGTTGAAAACAACAATTCCGTCAAATCTTTTCACCTCATTTTGAATTTTGGTTGCCATTGTCTAACACAATTTAGGTTATATTACCTTACCCTGAAATTAATTCAGTATTCTTAATAAAAAAAGCGAAAGGTTTTTTTGCAACAATAAACTGAAATTGTATATTGTCAACTATTTTTATTCACATAATATTATGTATTTGACTAATAGTAATAAGGCAAAGAAATATTTTAAAAGGAAACGCGTACTTTGTAAAAATTAAATTTTTTTTAAACTATTTTATTTATATTAAATCCGTAGAGGCACTCCACTGTTGTTAAGTCTGTAGTTTTAAATACATCTATTATGAACCACCACCCCTTATATTCTATTCATTTGGAGTGTAAAAAGATTCGTTAACAATGATTTCTCCCGGGGATAAACAAGTAAACAACATTAAAACAAAAAACAAAACTGGACCACTGTAGTTTTGTTAAACAGCTGGAGATTTGTGAAATATCCAGAATTTACTATTCAGACTACAAGATTTATTTTTTATTTTTATTATACATTAATTTTTATCGCCATCGTTTTAATAATTCTTTTCTCATAGAGAATGTGTAATGGTGTTTCGGAGATGAATATTAAGTTATTTATATATAAGCAAATGGACAGAGCCGTCACTTGATACCAAGTCATTAGTCAAACGCAGGTCATTTAAATCCAGAACCTAAGAGGGATCATAAATGTATTGGCTTGTATATGTCACTGTAAAATTGTAAATATCGTTAGATTATAATATACCTCGCGAGATTGTGAACTATCCAAAGATTGTGAACCGTAACATACTGCTTGCAATTTAACGTATTATTTTTTCGGTAGATTATAATCTATCGAAGTGAAACTGTTAAACCTAACCTAACCTAACCTACGGTTCACAATCTTTGGATAGTTCACAATCTCGCGAGATAGATTATAATCTAACGGTATTCACAATTTAACGGTGATATATACATTTTTTCATTGCAATGAATGGCGAGGCGAGCGTGCCATTCGCCTGATGGTAAGCGATACGACCGGTCATGGACAGGAAGACAGTAGAAGCAATACTATAAATTACCAAGAAATGCTTGGCATTATATTGAGCTCGAGTCTTAGTACTTATGTACAGTAATTACTCTGGCCTGGCTACAATGTCATTCAAACCGGAACACAACAATGCATTTACAGTAATGTTTGGCGGAAGAAATAGAAAATGCGGTGATACCTTACACTACCTACCCAGGCGGCCTCTCACATATGAGGGACCTACCAGTATTGTTATGTTCTGCGTAGGCCAATGATGTATCGGCCGGCTTAATCGGCTCATGGACCTCATCAATGTCAAGAGGACAATTGAGTGGCTGCCCTAACACGACGATTTATATTAGCCACTTTATCCTATTTAATCACTATATGAAAATCCAATGATTTTTACGTAAAAACAAATCTATTAGTTTTGTTTAAAAAGAATGTTCCACAAATCCGTGCAGTCAACCACGAAATTTAAGCAAAAACGCATAACACAACGTGAATGCAATGTCGGGTGAAATTGACTTGCAAAACAGCCTCCCCTTCAAGCAGTGAGCGTCACACGCCGCTGTCAAATTTGGGAGGAAACAATGGAGATATTACTACCGTATCACATCCGTTTGTATTCATACCAGTGACATTGCTCTGTATTTATGCCGCAAATATGGCGAATCTTTGTTTAATTTTTGTTGAAAAGCGAATTGTTTGGGCAC
Source organism: Hyles euphorbiae (assembly GCA_023078785.2). Classification (NCBI taxonomy): domain Eukaryota; kingdom Metazoa; phylum Arthropoda; class Insecta; order Lepidoptera; family Sphingidae; genus Hyles; species Hyles euphorbiae. The sequence goes on along the minus strand of CM041033.1, from coordinate 12,476,264 downwards.
TTTCAGATGATGAATGAGGATTATAGGTTGTTTTTTTATTGTGGTGTCGAAAATAAAGGCGCATAAATAAGGATAAAAATGACTTAATGAATTGACATTGAACAAGCAAATTAAGAAAAATGTGAACTATGTTATGCCACTGGACTACTCACTACCTCGAGAACTCTCACTACTCAACACCTCGAGAATTGCGAAACATTGTGCTTAATAGCACACTTGTAGACTTTAGAACCTATCTCCGCTCCAAGACGAATGTTCTAATAAAAACGGGTGTTCTCTCACCTTAAACAGCTTAAAAATACTTTGTAAGACACCTGAAAACGAACAGGAGGCGCAAAATAAAATAAAAAAATGTACCCACATATGCAGATTTAGGAACATCTTATCCAATAAAGAACAAATAAAATAAACAATAAAGAAAATAATAAAAAGAGGTACAAAAATAAAACGAGACGACTTAATCGTATTACCTCTTGGCATTGGGCGAACAAATACCACAGTTGGAAAGTACCACTCAAGGGAAAACTGTAATCCAAGTAACTCCGTCACAATATTTATATTGCCCGCAATATTATCTCTCTCTTAAAATAACAATCATAGGGGAATAATCAGGTTTGTGGGTGTATTGGCAGATATTCAAGTGGCTGTGTAGTATATCGGGTATGACATGTGTTGAAGGAAGAGAATGTATACCTGTTTTCGATCATGTTTGTGGAAATCTGAGTGTTAACGATTGTTTTGTTCAAAGTTGAGTATAGTTAAATGATGTAAGAATTTCATCTGAATAGTTTAATTAAGTTTATTAAAACTATACTTATACATAAAATTGTTGAGTTGTTTGTCTGTGTCTACTAATCTCAGGGACTACTGGTATGAATTGTTTTTTTTTTTAATATTGGATGCATATTTATTGAGGAATACTATAGGCTACGATAGTTTTATAAAGTTGAAAAGTTTGTTATTTGCACGCAGTAATCTTTGGAACTATTGATTCGAATTGAAAAGTTGTTTTAGTATTGGATAGTCTATTTATTGAGAAATGCTATAAACTAGGGTACTGTTATAAAGCGGCTATAATTATACAATATAGCGATAGGAGCGGAGTAGTTATGAAAAATGTTGCAAAAACGGAGATCTTTTATTCCTTTTGAGAGCTTCGGTTTTGTGCGCTGTGTAAACGGTTAAAGTTTTCAACAATCATTTATGACGGGAATGTTCCTCATTAAATGGGCAAAAAATTATATGATGGCGCGTGTTACTTTCTAGAGTAATGGTATCGAATGAGATTTGCATTAAAATAAAAAATGTTTATCGTTTTTAGGATGTGAATTAGCTTGCATATTTATTGCTTTTGTGGTATAAATAATATGAAGATTAATCAGCATTGAGTTATTATACTAAAGGGGACATTACAAACAAAATATCAAGATTCCCGTGTGCACGCGAACGGAAATTCTGTACGTACACAATGTCCAGAAATTTCGTTCCCGACGTCGGTTCAAGCATAATACCTCAATGTTTATGGCGATGAGGTCTATCATACCGTGTTTAGAGGTATTTAGGATTCTTGAAAATGAAACCAAACGAATATAATATATATTTGTATAAGCCCATATACGTCCCACTGCAGGGCACGGGCCTCCTCTACAATCGACAGTACAATAATTGAGAGTGGTTAGGGCATATAGTCCACCACGCTGGCCTAGTGTGGGTTGGTAAAATATATATGCAACCAGAAAAGTAATAGCCTTTGAGTAATCTGATAAAAAATCGAACTACAACGTGCAATATCTCTCTGTACACTGGTGAAATAACATCGTTTTGCGAACGTTTTTACACTCCACAACACTGAAATTGGACGCGGTGATTTTGAGTGATATGGGCGTTCCATCCCTGTCACGATGACCCACACACTGGTACACATTCTGCCTCATATTGCGATCTATACAATACTCATTTGTTTTAAAGTAATTGGGTCGGGATAAAACTGTAGAGTGAGCTTCATTGGATTCTTTACGATAGGTGCAATTAAAATAATATTTAAATACACGGCTGGCTTGTAAGATAATTGGCAGTATAAAAATTATTCTAAGTTATTCGGTCACCTGATGCGGAGAGCGCTCGTTATTACCTCTCGCTCACCTTATTTGAGAACGGGTTCCCGTCTTTACAAATACTTTGGAAGAAAGATGGTGAGGGAAATAGCGATGCGTATAAAAATGAGTTAATTCTGTTCGTTTTATTTAAACAAATAATATTGTATTATTTGACAGCTTCCGTAGCGCAGTCTGTAATACACCGTATGTGAAACGAGAGGCCGCGGGTTCGATAGCCGCACCGAGAGAAATGTTTGTGCGGCCCACAAATATTTCTTTCGGTTCTGAGTGTTAATCAGACCGAAAAAGCTCTCGTAGTTACTGATACGACTACGACACAAAATCTCAGACTAAGATTGTGTCAGGACTATGTATGTATATGACTGTCGGGTGTTATTTATATCATCATCATCATCATCATATCAGCCACAGGAAGTCCACTGCTGAACATAGGCCTCCCCCAATGATCTCCACAATGACCTGTTGGAAGCGGCCTGCATCCAGCGACTTCCTGCGACCTTAGTCAGATCGTCCGTCCACCTTGTAGGCGGGCGTCCAACACTTCGCTTGCCTGTACGTGGCCTCCAGTCGAGAACCTTTCGGCCCCAACGGCCATCGGTTCTACGAGCTATGTGCCCGGCCCACTGCCACTTCAACTTGCTAATCCTAGATTATTATTTATTTATTATGAATAAATGCAAGATATAAATCAAGTGAAAAATCTTATTTCATAGGTAGGTACGTAATTTAATTGTAACTGTTACTTACTTTTAATGTTTTTAAAATAATTAAATCATTTTATGACAAAGATTTGCAAATTAAATATTTTGAAACTACTACAATCCGTGATTGTACTTTATCGCCTCTTCCCACCAGACAGGCCATTAAGCCGACTAGTATAAACCAATTTATCCAAAACTTATGCACTTAATTGTTTAACTTTACATTCAAATGCTCATTATATAAATATTTCTGCCTGCTGCGTATTTCAAATTATATTAAATAAATAAATACAACCAATAGTCGCATACTTAGTCCTAACCCTACACTTGGATCGAATCTTGTGTCGTGGGTATCAAGAAATACGACAGACTTTGCGGTCTCACAAACACCCAGACCCGAAACAAATACATAAGGTTCACAAAAATATTTGTTTCGGTACAGGGATCGAACCCGCGGCCTCTTGTTTCACAGCTAGCGTCTGACCAACTGTGCCATGGAGGCATTAATTAATTAATTTTAATTATTATTAAATCATAAGAAACATCTCGTGCTGAATTCATAAAATAAAGACATTATTAAAATAGTTTGCACTAAAATAACCCAGCGATAAAGAATGTTTTACTGCGAAGTAAAAATAAAATACTTCCAGCGCTCCATCTTTAAAACTATTGCACATTAACATTTAAGGTATCTGGAAAATGTGGAAAGTTTAAAAGTTCAAACTGTAAATAACGCCCTCCAAGCGGATTCAATGAATAATCTCTTCAATGCATACAAAAAAGTCCGAGTAAACGGGAACACCTTTTGGAAATAAACGAGTGTCGGCTGGCGCATGGACACGCTTACGAATAGCCCCTAATATTCGGCAAATTCAGACCACGTCGTGGTAGGCTCACTCGGCCTCGATTCCACTCAATTTAAGTGTCTAACACGGTTTTATTTCCTCTTAAATGTATCATCGGACATGATGCCGAAATGCTTCGGAAACTAACACATAAATCAACGGTTAGGACTCGGCAGCCAGACGTTTGAGACTTACCCTGTAATGTTTGGATTCTTTTTCCCAAAGTGCATTTTAACCGTTGCGACGTCTCGACCTTAATAAGTGTGCAGCAATTAGCGCGGAGGGGAGACAACAGCGCACTATCGTGAGGTTCATTACTGAACGCTTTCGCCATCCGACAGCTTTAATGATCGTCGCTTGGGAATCATGCATAATGCCATCCCTAACATGTAACAATTACTTTGCAGTGGAAGGATTAAGATAAATTCCAAAGAGATAATCCGAACTGAGATAATTTAGGCGGAAAAACGCTGGTATAGACTGCCGGCTTAATCCATCGCGCCCATGGGACGAGGCATCAATGTCGCGTCGCTTAAATGTTCCGTAGAAAAAACTTCAATAAAACCAGGGCAAAATGTCTCTGCGTGCTTTATTGCTTGAAAGCCGTTCACTTGCTCAGACAAACGTGCCGATGCGAATAAGATGTTCGTTAAAATAGAATTTACGATTCTACTGTTATGAAATTGCTTGGCTTTGCTATTCAAATAAACGGTAAGCGACCATACTGTTTCGCCTTGTTACTAGAAAATAAATAATTGCTTCGATCATTTTCTATCTATACCGTTTTATTTTGAATTCTGCTATTATAAAGATTTTTCTGGTAAAATAACGAGTGGCAGTGATTTGTTATTTCCACTGTGTGTTAAAACTTACACGACAATTAAACCTAGAGCCAAAGATGCGGGACGGTTTTTCTAAAATGAAAAAAGTGAAAAGGTCATACGATTTTTAGATCTACAATCTGTTGTACAAAAAGCATCTCTCCAACCTCTTGGTTAAAATTGTCATTTGCACACACTGACAAAATCCCATGGAATTGACGAAGAATTATAAGTTACGGTAACTATAGAGTTACGATTATGAACACCGATGAAAAATAAAGAAACATTTAGAAATAAAGACGTATTCTAATAATTTCATACATAGCTAAATAAATACTGGTAGTAAAAGATTCAGCAGTATATGACTTGATCATAGGAAAACATCCTTTTCGGCGCAAGCTATAGTAATGGGCTCACAATCCCTTATGTCTTGAACAAAAATTGCGCCAGTAAATGGGTCAATCCAGGCCTACCTTCAACGTCCTTATTACTACGTGCACGTGCGCAGTAAACAAGTGTATCGAATCTTTGTGTTTTCTAAATTATTATTTATTACTTATAGGATATGAAATTTAGTTACAGAAAACTCGGAGAGTAGCTAGCTGATAACATCGTGGTTTTTAATAATAAGTAAGGTCACATATGTACATACAGTGAGTGTACATTGTATATTGTACAATGGCGTTCAGCTTTAAAAGAGATTGCAGCCAGAGTAACTAGTGCATTTATTGAGACTAAACATCGTGTGTCTCAGTATGGCAAGCCCAGTGGAATGCCAAGCTTCGCTTTGTTATTGACATTTGGTTCGGTGACATTTGGTTTTGCTACTGTCTATGAGCGGTCGTATCGATGACCATCAGGCGAATGGCGTGCTCGTCTCGCCATTCATCTATACTAATATTATAAAGCTGCAGAGTTTGTTTTTTTTGTTTGTTTGAACGCGCTAATCTCTGGAACTACTGGTCCGATTTGAATGATTCTTTCAGTGTTGGGTAGTCCATTTATCTAGGAAGGCTATAGGCTATATATCATCACGCTACGACCTATAAGAGGAAAGCGGTAGTGATATTTCTAGCAAATACGAGGAAATTTTGTTCGTTTTTCGTGGTCCGATTGCTCGATATTCTAAACTGATAGTCAGAATTAAACATTTTGACCCCCATTTTAAAACGTGTATGCACCCGGGCGGATCCGGGCCCGACCGCTAGTTGTAATAATAAAAACAATATTCTTGACTGCACTCACGTAAGCTATAAAAGATGTAAATCAATATGCAAGGGATTACAAGTTTTGATCCCGCAAATCTCGAACCAAATACAAATATTCAAAAGTCAAAACGTATTGTGTCTCTACGCGAGTCAGATCCCGTATGTTTAAATAAAAAGGCGAATTCCACACAACCACAATCCTATCTAATATTTCTTAAAGATGCCTTGTTTATATATTCACAGTGTAACCCTTTTAATGTTTATGAAGCGTTTAAACATCTTGAACAAGTTTATCTAAAGCAAAATGTCTTGCTAATAGTTGTCTAGGTAATTGATCCTTGCGCTGAGATCACTGTTAACTGAACATAAACAGATTAGCGCACCCTTTAAGTCTTACATTACCGTGCAATTTCTGCCGTCTAGCTTCAGCATTAGCCTTATATCGGATATATACGCTTCCAACGGTTATTGGATAGAATATTAAAGGATATAATAGCGATAATATGCAAGATTGTTTTGTAAATAAAAACTTTTAGTAATCAGACAAACGACCTTATCCATAGACAGTTTTAAAACCTATTTTATCTCTCGAACATTTTGCCTTTTTGCCTCAAACTGAATTTTCGTTCGATAGGGACAAAAAAATCGATAGCTAAAATTGGTTTTAAATTTAATAATAATTCCAATGGAGTTTCAAAAGTGTATATAATATACATATGTGGTTATTTGAAATTACTCAAAAACTGGCGCTGTTTCTGGACATAGGAATATCTAACTCGAAATCGGCGCATCCATATGAGCGTAGAAATATGATATTATAAAAACAATTAAGAAAAATCAATTATTTTGTTAACCAGTGCAATCTAGATATGTTTAATAGAGCTTTGTAACATATAAAACTGACATTTATTCAACTTATTGATACTTTCAACTGTATTTTTCCGAGTTAGAAACTGGAAATTTAATATTACATTTAAGAAACCAAAATCTGGTATTTGATTTTCGTTTTGGAGACTTTGCATTTACATTCAAGCATTTGGGTAGAGCGAAGCGAAATGCTACGGTGCTGCAACACGCTATCTCGGTTCCTGCCACTTGGGATTGTTCTAGACGAGGGACAAAAAGGCATTAAACTTAAATTCCTTTTCGCTTTGACGTACGAAAAAATTTACGGTAGTTAAAGGTACTTATTCCGCTTCATTAAAAACTTTCAAACTGAACTGTAGAAAATGTACCGTTCAAACGTGATAGTTTATTTTTTCATACTTCAGATAGTTATTATACAAATGACATAGGTCATAATTATAAGGAACACGATTATAACCTTAAAATTAATAATTATTTATAACAACAAAATACTTGTCAATAATATAATTAACGGTATTAAATTTCACAACTCTGCAGTCGAAAACAATCAAATATTTCCATAAAAATAATTATTTTCTTCAAGACGAGCATGTAATTAATCTGGTAAATGATACGACCGCTTATGGACATTGAACCATAACAAAACCAAACAACGCCATGAGTTACAAACCAATGCTTATATTCCACACCCGCCATCCTGAGACATAAATGTTGTTTCGCATTATGTCCAGTAATTACTTTATGTCCAGTAATTAGTAATTACTTTAGCTAACTACAAACTGGAACACAACAGTGTATTTACACTTTTGTTTGGCTAGAGAAATAGATATTGCGATGCCAATCAGCCAGCCACATTTGCTACCAGCCCTGGAATTTCCGATAAAACATACAATATATAAGATATTAATTTTCACAAGGACATCAATAGGTCTTTTCTGGATAAATCTTGCCATGAAGTAACATCAGAATAATATTATCGTTTCAGTCCGTTAGCACAAAAGAAACACGTTAAAATTAGGTTAATATATAATTACACGAATCAGCTATGACTGCTATATGCGTCATTCACAGGCGTCATTTATAAACATGACTCTCCGCAGCGAACCTGTGTTTTGTGCTCTCAATATTGTTACATTTGTCACGTTCGGGCGTCTTATGCAATTTGCTTTGTTTCATCTTCTTGAGCAGGATGTGTCCTTCGACGAGACATAATTTGAGTTTCAGCTGGTGAAGACATAACAACTAGATAGAGTGTGTCGAGTTCAAAGTTCACACATTACTGATCCTAATAAAATATATTCAACGGTATACTGCTTATTAGGTTACTATGGGATAGCCTCTTTTTGAAACCTTTTTATGAGGAAATTTAATTTATCTCCCTTTCTCTCTCTCACATACTCTTTTCGTTCACATGAAGTCCACGTCTGAATAAAGACCTCCCCCAAGGATCTTCACATTGACCTGTTGGAAGAGGCCTGCAACTTGCGACTTCATGCAACCTTAACCTAAACTTAATTTAATATCTAACAATTAATTTCAATTATTATATTTTTACATACCTACTTTATGACTGCGAAAAACAATTAAGACATCCATACATAAATTATTTTACAAAATACACTTAAGCTTTTCAGCCAACTGCTACGGACTTTGCATAAAAAACATTTTCACTAAAAACACTTATATTAAGGCACTCTAAAAAAGGCTTCCAGACAAATTACTATTCGGTCAACGTGAGTTTTGTACGTGACAACGGTCTCTATGCATTTTATTCAAAGCTTGCACAAAGTGGAAGGTCGGATTTATTATTGTATTGGTGGATTAGTGCTACTCCCTAAGCTACACTCGCCCTCGCTTGATTTCAATTGAGCTCTTCGTTTTTATTGCTTTTTCGTTTTGAAAATCCCTTTATCACGAAATTGAGAATCCTCGGAATGTGTTCTGAATAAGAGCTGTCTGAGCGCTGATTGTATCCACCATTTTATCCACATTAATTCATTGTTTATCTTGAGAGATTTAGAAAATAAATCACTCTAGTATTTTTATTTCGTCGTCCATCTTTGGATAATTCTCAAGACCCATCCATTATGATAAGGTTAGTTGAGTGATGTGTGTACGAATGTATCGATTGAACATCAACTTTCTGCCATTCTGATTATTTTTTTAATTTGTATCGCATAGCACTACACTCAACGCTCGAAAGAATTAATGTCGATCCTTCTTTGTAAGATCCAATTTTACGTAATTGAATTGGGAGAAACGCATTTATTTGAATAGAGTTTCTATAGAAGTTTACGTATAAATAAGAATTAGCCTGAAAACGAAATTAGTAAATACAATTTCGTAACCTAAACTCAATTTTGTTAAATTGTAGGTTAAACGCTACGTTAAAACTGTTAAATTAAAGCTTCTGATAAACACATTTGTATAATTCAGAATGTGTAGTTAAATGCTTGACAGACCAGCAATGCGAGAATATAAAATTTAAATGTAGTTATAAAAAGCCGCGAGCAATTTAGTAACAAGGTATTCACCTATCATTTCCGCTGAATACCTCGTGTATTCGCGTCACATCGCGTTTCGTCGAGAACATAATATAACTTAATGCAAATGGGGGAGCTCTCGGCAAGTTTGTGAAAGCACGATAAGTTGAATCCTGAGAAATGAGCTCCACTGGGAGAGACCATAAGAAAATTACACCATTTGTTACATGCAGACAGATATCACTTTAACAACGCACTGTCGCCCTCAATTAGTATTCTGCTCGCTACACAAATGTAATCGAACTGCAGCTGTTAACAGAAGGCGGTACACGGCACAAATACTCTTCCTGATTTACGCGACTCGGAACACTCCTAAATGAAAACCGGAGACGAATGACCGTATTTTTAGAGTAACTTTGTTTACTTCCAAGTAGTATTAGACACTATTATTAAATTCAATCCGAATAAGATTGCAAGGTATGTATTATAGAGATAGACCAATAGTAGATAATAGTTTGACAATAATTTTGAGGAATAATTAGCTCGAGTAGGGTAAACTACTGTGTCATAGATAACCAACGTGAGTTTGCCATTGTATTTAATTCAAGCAACATCATCAGAGTTCATCATACCCTTGGTAGGATATTTAAATTCGCCCGGACAGTAACCACACGATCATATAAAATCAAAATTATCTTTACACCAATAAGCAAATAACTGCTTGACTTATATCTCTATAATTAACTATCTATGTTATCTATAAAAACGGTGCTGCAATATCACTCGATTAATGTATGTCTTGGATTTTGTTACAACTAAAACCTGCAGGTAAACTATAAACAATTGCTTCATCACCTTTCATAATAGTTTATCGAAGGAGGACGTGAGATAAGGAACGCTGTACAGGCGCACATAGTCGAACTCCCTCAGGAATGGATGAATTGCGCCGCGTTGTCCCTGTTTCATTAGCCTAGATACGCCAATCTAGTGTAGACGGTGTTCGCAATTATGTGAGATATTTTTTTTTATTAAAGCAATATCTGTCGGCGCATGAGGTCTTGATCAATTACTATTCTATGATAGGAAAGTTCTATCAGTGGAATATTGTGTGTAGTGGAATACTTATTTTGTTATTAGTGGTAAATATTTATACAGGATTTTGATCTCAATGTAAACTTATATTGAAATTTTGTATATTTAGACATATTAGTTATTGACTTCGAGTATCATTATGAGTAGATATAAATAAAATAAATAAAATATATCGGACTTTGTATAAGAATAGTAGATCAGGGTAAGTTATTATTATAAAGCATTGACTAGATCAGGATTTGTAATACATATAATAAACTTAACTCTTACTTTAAGAACAAATATACATAAGTATACTTTAAGTGACTTATAATTTAAAAGTAAAAAAAAAGATTTGACTCCAACTCGATAACTGAATGCAAACAAAGTTTCAACAATGTCGTAATTTAATTGTCCATGAAACAAAAATAAACAAAAGCCTTGAAAAAGCTTTCTGTTATAGCAACAAGAATAAGTACGGTGAGAAAAAATGAAAGAGATTGGAGTGTAGATGTGAGATTAAAAGTTGTCAGCGCACGAATTGTTGGCCGTTCAAGGGTGTTGGAAAATATTTGTCAGCTTTCTTCTCGGATATTAGATATTTTTGAGATTATATTGCCAGAACGTTTAGATATTGCAGATATAAAGGTACAAAAGACTTTTTTATTCCTTTGTAACAATTGTCATGTGATCAAATCACCGTTGCACTTGAATCTGTTTATTTCCGTGTTTTATTTACTGCAGAACACAAATTTTAACTTTATCGTGATCATTTTTATCATTCGTTTATATACTCTTATGTAGATCTATGTAATGTAAAGTGCCTAAAAATTGCATCAGTTTAATATCACATTTAATCTATAAACTAAATGTTAACATAAAGACTTGGAATGAAAAAGAATTCCTAATATCTATAAAGTAAATCACACGAGTAGAGATGACAATAGACAGAAAATAACAATAACGCTTTTATCGCGACTATATACCGCAGCCAAGTGTTGGATCGCAAGACGCTTGTGTCAAATTACAGTTTTTATTTCTGAAGATATTATGGTTGTTACGCGAGGGCCATGAATAATGTTTCAAATTCATTCATGATATTATGTTCTTGTACGTAAAATGGTTCTTACATCTGACATACTTCGTGTAACTTAATAAAAAGGTTTTTGCTTATGAGGCGTAGAATTGAATTCTCACTCGCACTTATTTGTACGCTAGAAGTAGTCGATTTGTCTGCCTTGAATTTACAATGGGTATACCTACCACCACTTGGTGCCTACCACTGGGTCTTTCAGGTGCTGTCCATTTCCCCAAGTCCTGTCTGTAGCCTGTGTTTGCGAAATGTCCAGGCGGTATGAGTCTTTATTTGTATCACCGGGATTGGAACCGTGAGAATCAAGTCAGCCAATATGTACCTAGTACATAGGTACTAGGTATTCATATAGGTATTCATTCAATAAATATAGAATTATTGAATGAATGACTATAGGTACTACATATGTATTGATTACAATTACATTCAAACCAACACCGCTTAAAAAAGATGAGAGGGCGCAAAGTAAATAAGCAGGTAGCAATAGGTATTTCATATAAACATTAAATGAAGTGTACATAATGTCTACAAACTTTATCATTTTTTAATGTAAAAAAATAATATCTGAAAGAATTTGACTCCCCTATTATTTGTTGTAATAAAATTTTGGTAAGTTAAAAAAACACATTATGTCTGATTCAAATCATGAAAATAGGCCGGTCGTTAGCTGGGGCGACAAAATCGTCGTCATTCTACACAATACAGTTAGAATCTTTCGTTTCCATTGTCAAAATTATAATTAGCATATTATTTATCTTCTTTAATCATTTTAGTTAAACTTGGTTGATGTTTTAAGCATAGATAAACTGACTTATTAATTATTATTTCGCATAATAACTATTTTATCTATATTTAAACTTGTATGTTTATATGATCTTCATATTATTTAAATAAACATCAAGCGTTTTTTCCAGGAAATTCAAGCAAAGGTGCTACCAGAACACCCACGTTTTGCCTTGTGCGTCCCTTCCCACGATGTGATTGGAGGCGAGCCTATCGCCATATCAGGCATCATACACGGTAGTTCCTATTAGAAGGTACAGCCAGAACATATAGAAAATATTTATATAAATGAATGAAAGTCGAAATATTGCACTAATTTAATTTAGTATAAAATTACTACACTCTGCAATGTTTATGACGATATTTTATTAAAATATACTTCCTCTACGTTGAACTAGAAAATAAACCTTAATCATGACACAATCCCTCCATAGATTTCCGGGCAAGAATAACATTGTATAGAGCTGTTTACGAAACTTAAAAAACTTCCAAATGAAGGAGTATTTTGTATGAGTCAGCGGAAAGTTCACAATCTACAACCCAAAAAGAGCAGTGTAGGCTCGTGACTGGGCATTTCATTTCTCTTTTGTGGTGTAACATCGTTAGTCATTTCTTTTGAATAGAATTTTGGCCAGTGGTCAGGTACTCAATATTTAGAAATCATATTTGCATAATCACCAGGGGGTTTCGTTTTTTTATACGGATTTTATAATAATAGACTTAAAACATTATGTTTGAGGGAAGGAATACGGGAGTAAAAATACTTCTTAAAGAAGTAATTACTAAGTAAGTATCTTATTTGCTTGGTAATCGTAATGAATAAATAAAATTAATAAATAAAAATAATAAATAGAAAATAAAGAAGAAGAAGAGAGAAAATAAACTTGTAACATAGTACGAGAAATACATTGCAATGAACTTTCATTGTTTCGGTGAAATGATTTTCACACTTGTATTTATTATGCTAAGCAGTAAGTATGTGACTTCATATGTTTCGTAACTTTCTATTATTTTTTCGCTGTTTAATATAATGATTTATTAATATAAGCAGTACCTACCTGCAATAACATGTGACCTAATTTTATCACCCGCCGCAAAAGTCCATACAATCATTTCCATTTCATTTCATTCAGCATATGACTTTGTGCCTTATAAATAACATTTTCTTGGTAAGAATTGTAAAATATCATCACAATGTTATCCAAGGAAGCGGCGAACGATCTTCCTGCATTCATGCATGATTTATCATTATCACGTTTTTCGGTTCAGTTCTCATAAGCATCAAATACGGCACTAAATCAAAGATTTCAGACAAGGGATGAATAACTGGAATGCCTCTGCCATCTTTTGAGACGTAAAAAAGTGTTTTATTACCCAGTCTTAATTTTCTAGACCTACGTCACAGCTGTGAAACCGCTGTCATTTAAGCTAGGGCGGGGATGGTTTAGTCTGTATGATTATAATTTATTTTCTTTTATACCAAGTAATCATCTGAAAATGTTCCGTTATGTATGCTAAACTTTGTTTCTTAATTTAAATATAATATTTGTTTCTTAACTTAATTTAAATATAGCTGCTAATCAGGGTTTCCTTCGATTTATCAAGTGCTCCAATTCTTTAAAAGTTCTTTAATTTGGGATATTGATTTCTAAAGTAGTTAAAATAAAATACTATAATTTAATGTAATACAATGTAATAAACTTAAACGAACACCATACCTACATTTTGGCTCTAACCATATCTGGGCACCTTCATCCATCAGTTTTGATTTATACGCTATCGCGAACGAGGTAAAGAGTGATGATACTAGTGCCACACTTTGCTATTTAGATCTTAATCTAGGGCAGCTTATATCATATTTTTTGAACTCAAAACAAACCGAAATGTTCAACCAGGAAATGAAACCCAAGACCGCCCTCTTCACAGCCTTGACTCAAATTTCAGTAATGGGTTGCTTGAGATATTTCAAACAGATCAACTCACAAAGCTACTACGCTACACTTCTCATCATGGTCATACTTATACGCTGTATTTGTTGACGATGACGTGTATACATATACGGCCGATGCCAATAATCAATCGAAAAAATTAGATTGAAGTCAATCTGGATTGTTTTCTACTTTTCGATTGGTCTCCTATCATGTTGCCATAGTTTTTTCACTACTGAGATTGATTATTGGCAATATAGTATAAGAAAAAAGATTGAGCTGTCAATCTAAAACGGCAAATTATGGGTTGGGATTGTTTATTGGCAGCGGTTGATAATCTTAAATAGGACAGCAAGTTTCCCACCGCACAAGAAGCTATCAATTTCATTTACTTAATAAATGTTTTAATCACGTTCAAGATGTTACACTTCCACAGTAGGTATTTTCGAGAGTATTTGCAATCCATTAGCTACATTGTCGCTTTACGAGTTTTGCTTTATTAATATTCAGTAGGTATGTATATACTGTATAGCTGTTTCGTGAATTGACTCGGCCTACTCTTAACGGTTTGTAAATAGTCATTAAGTTTTTATTACTCTTCCTTACTGCCGCTGCGGTAATAAAAATGTACGGACTCCGAATGCATCTACTTATACTTACTATGACCTATACTTACTGTAACTCATTTTTTTATTAGGATCTTTACAGAATGAAACAGGAATAATAATGAATTAATTAGGACATAAATAAATTGATAGTTATGAGGTATAAGTTACCTCCTTGTTGGGTCTTTTCATTTAAAAATAAATAGGATGTCTTTTTTATGAATCAAATTAACTAACTTTTAATGTAAATAATTATTATGGAACCATTTTGGCTAAAAAAAAGCAACATACAGTCGAATTGAGAACCTCCTCCTTTTTTTGAAGTCGGTTAAAAAAGCAGCCATTACATGTGATCCCTATCGTAAATTTGACTTTACAGTACGAATGTTTATTTCATTGGCAAATTAATCTATATGTTATGGGCCAAGTGATTAATCGGGCATTATGAATAATGCCCAATAAGAGCGGGCAATGTGATTATAACCAATCAATTTATCACATTGCCCGGGCATTATGAATAATGCTAAGTGCCTATTAGGCAGAGTGATGTAAAGCGAATCAAAATCAAAACAATGAGCCGAAGTGGGAGAATTTAGAATAGGGCAGCACGAGGGGGTGGGTTGGGAGGAGTGGAGGGGGAGGGGGAGTGTCGCACCTCCCCTGGTACCACTCCCATGAAAAGGTAACGTACTATTCCTGAGAAATATCTATTATAGCAACCTAACCCTTAAAACTAATTTGTATTGACAACAGGTCAATACAAATTAGCTTCTGCATCGTCTCCGGCGCTACGGGAAGTTCAGCCCCTTCGTCCTTGCGTAACAAAAGATAGGCACCCATACTCACCTCCGCAGCTTCGGCTTGCTGGTTGCCTCCGGCGACCAGCCTCAGCCGCTACGGCTCGCACGGTTGCCTATCCTTCGTTACAGCGGGCGTGGGCTGCTCTCCCTCCGCGCCTCCGGCTTTTTATATACACTCTAGGGTCGGTAGCCAAGAGAACATGAAGTCGGGGTGTTCCGAGCCGGTTTTGGGGCACAGTCGACCTAACTGATTCATAAAGTGGATACACTAATTTTCTTCTGAAGATAATGTTTCGGACGTTAAAAATCAACTAAACATAAGCAGATCAATTCAACCTTTCTAATTTATGGGTCTATCGCAGATACAACAATGCGGCAGCGCACCACGTAAAAAATCACCTATTAATCACATTGCCCGATCATCATGTAGCCATATTCATAATGCCCGGGCAATGTGATAAATAGGTGAGTTTAGATTGTAATTAATCACTTGGCCCGATATGGCTCGGCAATATTCATACTGCCCGGGCATTATGAATACCTACTGCCCGCATTAATCACTTGGCTCATAACATATATGTTATGGGTCAAGTGATTAATGCGGGTGTCTATCTTTTGTTACGCAAGGGCGAAGGGGCTGAACTTCCCGTAGCGCCGGAGACGATGCAGAAGCTAATTTGTATTGACAACAAGTTAAAAAGTTTGAAGGCTAGGTTGCTATAATAGATATTTCTCAAGAATAGTGCGTTACTTTTTCATGGGAGTGGTACCAGGGGAGGTGCGACACTCCCCCTTCCCCTCCACTCCTCCCAACCCACCCTATCGTGCTGCCTTATTTTAAATTCTACCACTTCGGCTCATTGTTTTGATTTTGATTCGCTTTATATCACTCTGCCCATTAGGCACTTAGCATTATTCATAATGCCCGGGCAATGTGATATATTGATTGGTTATAATCACATTGCCCGCTTTTATTGGGCATTATTCATACTGCCCGGGCACTATGAATAATGCCGGATTAATCACTTGGCCCATAACATATACATAATATTATCTTGTAATCGATCGATATCCGTACATGATATATATAAATGAGAAAGAACTAATATACTGGACTATATTATCGTAATAGAACTCGAAACAAAGATTTTTAGAATTTTCCTGTTTGTCTGTACGGTTGTGCGCGACGAGCTAGAAACGGATTTGAAAGGTGAAAGTAGCTGACACCCTGAATTAACATTTAAGATACATTTATCCCGAAAAATGTAGAATTCCCGTGGGATGAGGAAGGAATTCCGATATTTTAATTACTTTTTTTATGGTCAAAGGCATGTAATGGAACTAGATTACATGCCTTAAGTGGGAACGAGTCTGGACTGGGCGGGATATAACGGGCCTGGACGGAAAAATTACAAATAAATAATATCATTCGTGGTTTTGGGTTTTTCTTCATTTGAGGGGAGAAATGGGGCGGAATAAGGTGTAGGGTAGTATCTATGGATTTTGAAGAATTTAAAACTTATTGTAAAGTTAATCACGCAGACGAAGTTGTGACAAAAGCTAGTGAAGAATATAACGTGACAAAATCAATTACACGATTTGCTCCAATAAAACTCATTATTTTCAAGTATGATTTTTTTCAGAAAAATATAATTTTGCGGAAAATTGCATGAAACATAAGACCTACATTTTATATTATATAAATCATGAGGAAATATAAAAAAACGCTCATCAAAAAAATAAAACGGGTAAATGAGCGCGTAAAAATGTATTTCAATAAAGGTACAATGATTTTAATAAATTAACTTACAGTTGTATGTACTACAATGAATATATTATTAACAATAATGCAATTGGCATACCAATTTTTGATTTGGTATAGTTCTAACACTAACATTCATCTTTGTAATCATTATGAGTGTGACTGGCAGGAGATACAATAGTTGCGAATTCGATGCCCGATTTCTGTAACTTAGCTTTCAGTATCTTGTTAAGAATCACTCGCACATCGATACAGATATATCTATAATCGTAGAAATACTTGTGATATTTCTCCAAAATGAACAATATTATTACCTCTTAACCCAGTGGTGGATAATGAACCATGTCTAATTAAATGAAGTAGTTTGACTCGGTTGTATGTGGCCGACTGTCACCTTACCGAGTGAAGTCAAAGGTTCAAAAAGAAAGAAACCTTATACTATCTGAGTAACCACAACAGTATAGTGACTTGAGTATGTTTAGTTATGTATGTATCAGCCCATATACGTCCCACTGTAGGGCACGGGCCTCCTCTACAATCGAGAGTACGATTGAGAGTGGTTAGGTCATATAGTCCACCACGCTGACCTAGTGCGGGTTTGCGAAAATGTTTAGTTAACTATCGCTATTTTAACAGTGAAGGAAATCATCATAAGATATCGGAACATATCTACTACGAGTTCTTCTGAAATCATGTGTAATACCAAGCTCTTTAGAAATAGTCCGCTGATACAAATACAAATTCTCCAGAAATAGTACGTATCGAGCAAGCAGCAGATACAAGAAGTCGTGTGGTGCTAATCCCAAGAAAGTTTGCTTTAAGACAGGAGAAAATAAAGATATTATAAAATTGATGCATAATATGTATACTTCCAAAAATTGTTAAATCGTACACTCCTTATTCACAATTATAGAAAATCAACAATTTATTATTGTAACACATAGTACATAGTGACATCACTAGAGCATACGATACTTTTTAAATATCGTCAATAAATTAGTTTACAACTAAATAATTTTAAATACAATTAAAATATTCCGTGAGATATCAGAAGATGGATTTATTTTTTACAAACTGTTTTTTTTGGATAATAATGTAAATTTATTCTTCGTTTTTACATGTTTAACCTCGTCTACAGCTTTAACCTAAATTAGTAACCTTATTAAGAATATTAAGGAACAATGATAAGTCGCTGATACAAAATCACATATTTATAATATTTCATACATAATTTTAGTATTTAATACATAAAATAAATCACAGCTAGGGTGGCTGCAAAATTTTTTTTAGCCATTACTTTTTGTCCAAAAAAATCTTTGAAAATGTACTCATTTCAATACTTTATTTAAGGAAGGACTTAATAAATTTATAACTTTTGATAATTATATTTGTGAGTAATTACTTCCGAACCTTTTGGTGAATAAAAAAAGATTAATAAATATTTTTGCGTACATATTTTTGCAACAATATTTACATAGTACAAAAAGTCAAAATCCTACCGTATTATACTGATAGTTGACAACCTCAATCGAAGCAATTTTAGCTTTATATAATTTTAAGAAATAATTATATACCATACCAATTATAAGGCCAGAAAACATACTGTCCATCACAAGGACACACAGACAACCTAATAAAAATTGTAAGAAATCGATGGATGCAGGTCGCTTCAAAAAGGCAGTGAGAAAATGAGGACGTCCAGATTGAGCATTTAACTTCCTATGCCTGAAGACAATGATATGAAAATATTCTATTATAAATAAATTCTTACAGATGTAATAGGAGGAACATAATGGTTCAGATACATGTAAACGTCTGTGATATACGATATTTTTTTAATTTCTCGTACATATGCTAAATTTCTGCGTCCATTCTTTCACTGGCTCCGGTTTTAGTCGTTTCAATTATTGTTTTCAGATCCACCAACGCATCCAATCTCCATCTGTGAAAGAAGGAAAAAACTGTACTCAATCCATAACTATAATCAATAATCGATTATTAAGTTATTGGGTTGCAAAGTCAGAGGTCGTATTTTAGATCTCAAGGCAAATATTGACCTTTCGAAACTCGGCGTCTTTATTACAAGTTTAAATATTTTTACAGATTGGCTAGGACCAAAATAATGTAATCACCCAGAAAAATTAACTTTCCCCGTTTCTCAAGTGCCAATACTCCAAAAACCAACAACTAGACAACAGAAGGTTGTCTTCCAACCTTTAACACACCATTTAACAAATTCTGTAAATTGTAATATAGGCGGTTTTACCAATAACGCAATAACCAGGACCAGTGGCGTAACAATAGGGTGGCATTGTGGGCAAAATGCACGGGCCCCCGACCTTAGGGGCCCCGGCGGCCTGGGCCTCTCAGGCCCGAGAGGCCGTAAGAAGAGAAGAACCTAGCCAATTTTATTACCAACAAAATTGATAATCGAAAATTATTTCTTAGTTTCCATTAAAGATACCAAGGTTTATTTATGATACATAAAAATAATAATAAAATAGTTTTTCAAGATTTACACGAATTTACTAACTTTTTTTAAACTATTATGTACAGACTAAAGTGCGGATTTGGTTTAAAAAAGAACGAAACTTCAATATTACTGGTGGTAGGTCTCTCATATGTGCGAGGCCATCTGGGTAGGTACCACCGCAATGTCTATTTCACCCGTGAAACAACACTGCTTAAATGCACTGTTGTGTTTCGGATTGAAGGACATTGTAGCCAGAGCAACTACTGGACATATTGAGACTTAACATCTTATGTCTCAGGATGGCGAGCGCAGTGGAATATTTCTACTGTTTATGAGCGGTCGTATCGCTTACCATCAGGCGAACGGCTTGCTCGTCTCGCCATTCATTGCAATAAAAAAAAAAAAATTAGGCTTCTGAGGGGGCCCCATCACCATTGCTGCGTTCGGGCTTCGCCCACGTAGTAAAGATATTACGACGACTAATTGGTCTCGTTGTGGAGTTCTTTTTATGCCTGCAGGTAACGAGCATATAGCCCGCCTCACGGTCAGCGGTCACCGCCGCTCTTAGACTTTTGCAGATCCAGGGATCAACCCAAAATGAAGTCGCTTCCTACCGTAAGGAGAGCACTTTCTTAAAGCCTAGTTTAAAGAAGGATAGGTTATAGTGATCAGGGGAATATCGAAGCAGGGAGTTCATTCCAGAACTTGCACATGCGTGGTAGAAAAGAACACTGGAAACGTACTTCCCGGGAAGGGATAGTTTCCAGGTAGAAAGAATGAATTCTACTGCGGGTGACGGAAAGTGTGATGGGAGAATAGCGATAGTGGCACCGTCTTCCTTAGAACACTTTCCGTGGAACAATTGATAGATTATACAGAGAGACCCAAAGTCTCACTGCAATCCCAACGGCTCCACATTCTGCGTGAGATAGGGATTATCGATGATTCGAAGAGCTCGGCGCTGTAATGAGTCAAGTGGGTCAAGCTGGTATTTTGGGGCTTCTACGCAGGGGTGAGAGCAGAACTCCACGTCGTGCCGGATCGTCGCATTTATAGAGCAATAACCGATGATCCGGCGAAAAGCACTGCTTGTCTCTGTTAAGAATCCTTAACTTTTTGCTGGCCAATTTGCCCCTTGCCTTCCAAATGACACCTAAACTGCAATTTTATCAATAATTCAGGTCAATGAATACTCTCGGATGCTTAGAGAGAGTGTCTCCATGACAAAAGGGGTCTTCTTGTTTGTAAACGAGCATAATTATATCTTCGTGGGGTTAAATTGTGCTATGTTCAATTTACCCCATTGAGAGGCCTGCCCTAGAGAGATCACAATTTCTGATAAAATTTGAGACCATCTTTCCTTAACGGATCCCTGATAGAGATTCTGTAGTCAGATGTATCTTGCCTAACTTGCACTAGCATCGGCATAGCAATGCCAGCTGGTGATAGACAACATATCATTGATATGGAGGATAAATAGGGTCGGTGAAAGCACCGAGCCTTATGGAACACCAGAATTAATGGTCATGGTTTCGATGCAAAAGCGTCCAATATGACTTTTATGCTGCGATCATCCAGAAAGCTAGCGATTTACTTTCAGAGTTCCTCAGGTTGAAATACCAGGCAAAAACAGACCAAAACGACGGCATGCCACACTAGATGACAATTTCAAGGCCAAAATCGCCTCACCCCCACTATCCAATGCCTCCACCTGATGGTGGGTGAGATTAACGAGAAGATCACCATCCGAACGACCCTCAGTTGGTGATCTTCAAGATACGTCAAGAGCTGCATATTTATAACTCGCTCCAAGAACTTGAAGAGTCAGCATGTGACAGCATTGGTCTGCGATTCGAAGGATCCGACCGGTGCACCCTTCTTGAGGATTGGATGGACATGGGCGATATCCCATGAAGCCGGGCCTAGGTTGTTTTAATAGAAAAGACGCGTGAGTACGGGTGTTAATCTCCGGGCGAACATCTTAAGAAGCCACTGTAGGGACACATTCCGACCCACTCGACTAGTAGATGTGTAGTACCGATCGAATGCGGAGGTTAGGGTTTTATTCGGTATGCTAGCGTAGAGTTTTGTTAGGGACCCGCTTCGGCCTCAATTTTACTAGCAGGCCAGTGACACATATATTCCTTTCGGTCTTCTCCAGGGTATCGGAAAAGTAGCTTAACAGTTTTCCTCTCCATACAAAAAGGGGGGCCCCCATCCGATGATTTTGCCACGGGCCCCGATGGTGTTAGTTACGCCACCTGACCAGGACCCTCACTATATCGTCCGGAACGAAGTTCGAAACTTCGGATGATCGAAGTTTATATACGATACGAATGTATGTCGTATGTCGTTACAAACCTATAGTTGTGACCATAGACTTATGGTTTCGATGTAGTTACATCAAATTCTAATTTTTCAGAGTAGATTACATTCGTATCGTATAAAAAACTTCGTTCGTCCAAAGTTTCCAACTTCGTTCAGATGAATTATAGTAGAGCCCCATGGCCTTATCATAGATAGTTTAAAAACATACATTCCGTTTTCAAATGTTGGTCCTTTTCGAATGAATTTGAATTCAGTTTTCAGCAAAGTAGGACCAAACATTCTAAAACTTTCAACTCGAGCGCGGATCACCGTAGTGGGCACGATGGGCAAGCCCACAACCCAACACTTCCCACTATTTATTGAGATTGTTTTTTTTTTATTTCAATTAATGGCGAGACGGAGCGAGCCGTTCGCCTGATGGTAAGCGATACGACGCTCATAAACAGTAGCAACATACCACTACTCTCAGCCATCCTGAGACATAAGATGTTAAGTATCAATATGTCCAGTCTGGCTACAAATGTCCTTCAATCCGAAACATAACAGTGCATTTACACTACTATTTCACGGGAGAAATAGAAGCATTGCGGTGGTACCTACCCAGATGACTTTCACATATGACAGACCTACCACCACGACTTTGATCGGACTGACATTATTATATCAAACAACCTTTATTTAAGGCTGGATCCGCCTTTGGTTTCACTTGTCATCTCACATTCACTGTGGTAGGTCTCTCTTGTGTGAGGGCGTCTGGGTAAGTCACCACAATGTATTTTCTCCCGCCAAACAACAGTGTAAATGCACTGTTGTGTTTCGGGTTGACGACATTTCAACTATTGTAACTATTGGACATATTGATACTTAACATCAGGATGGCGAGCGCAGTGAAATCCCAGCCTGCTTGTAATTCAAGGCATTGTTTGGTTTTGCTACTGTTCCATGAGCGTTCGTCTTTCACTTACCATCATTGCATGCTCGTCTCGCCCTTCACAGCAATAAAAAAATGTCGTTCGAAAGGAACAAAACATTTGGTATCATTGTTGCAATGTTGCCATTAAAAAAACATGCTATTACTGGCTTTATCGCAGTTACCTTTCTCGATAATTTAAAAAAAAATAAAATTGAACTGAGAACAGCAAAATAATCACTGAATTAAATAGAGGAATAACAATTTACTTCTGTCGCCCGAAAATGCTATTGTGCAAAGCAATAATATAGTAATATAGTTATCCTCTCTTCACTTTTTATATATTGACATGATAGTACTATTATATTGGTAATATAATAAGTAATATAATAAGTTTTCGATGTTTAAATGTCTGAAAAATAATATTTTTTTACTTTTATTTATGGGTCATGACTCATAACTTTTCCCCACGCCAGTATATGGAACAAAATACATTAACTGTTACAGAGTTTGATAAGACATAGATAACCTGTAAAACTTGAAAGTGGAATATCTATGTTCCTAGGCTCGCTACAATAGTAAACCTTAAAAAAGAATTGTTAATGGAATTCGAAATCTATATATTAGGAGTATTTTTCATCTCAATATAGCTTCAATCAAAAATTCAATAGATTATAAGTAACAACAACTAAACAACGGCACGAGAAATTAATCACAAAAAGGGTGTGGTCTTATTTTGATTTTAGTATGGTGCAAAACATAATAAATCTTAATTCAAAACAACAAGGTTTATTATACTTTTAGTTAGTATTAAGTTGATTATAATTTAAGTTTTTTTGCTACATCTCGTAGTTCGAAATTTAAATTCTTAATATTATAAGCAACCTTGGCAACTTTTGGGGTGTGATTTGTTCCCTGAATCTAGTAATATATTTGATCAAAGCCATACACGCACAAAAAAAGTACACACAAAAGTATGTAGGGAGGATTATAATTATTCTTTCTCTCTTACCTCACCGGGTTTCTTCATCACAATTGGCCTTGTTACTGTTCTTCCGTCCACGTCTTTTGAATTTGTTCTTTTTGTCATATTTCTCTTGGAACTTTTCTATGTAGTCAGCTTGATCAATGTAGTCTTCAGGTTTGTTCAATAAGTATAACATATTTACTTTGTATTCTGAAATTTTAAAAAATATTTATATTATTTATTTTCATTACTTAATTTTAAACATTGTAGCAGGAATAGTGTTATGTGGCCAATCCTTTAGGTCACACATATGCTCACCACTTGGGCGTATTTAAGTATTTAATTTTGAGGTATTATGCTTGGTATGAATGAAACCTATAAATGTTGATATGGTATTAAAGTATTTTATTTTCTATACAATATGATTATTTGAAGTCATTTTATTGTATTATTGCATTATAAATGAATTTTATATAGATGTCGTTGGTATACCTATTTTAATTAATTTATATAAGTATGGGTGTAATATGATATGACATAGTGATGTGAGAAATGATATTACTTTTAATCGCAGACATAAGTGTTGTAATATTTAGACAGCCTCCGTGGCGCAGTTGGTTGGACGCCGCCTGTGAAACGAGAGGCCGCGGGTTCGATCCCCGCACCGAGAGAAATGTTTGTGCGGCCCACAAATATTTCTTCCGGGTCTGGGTGTTTGTGAGACCGAAAAGTCTCTCGTAGTTCCTGATACCCACGACACAAGACTCGATCTTAGTGTGAGGTCAGGACTATGTATGTGACTGTTGGGTGTTATTTTATTTATTTATAATATTTCCTAAACAAACAAAGTTGGTTGTCTGGGAGAGATTGCTTCGAGCGATAAGACCGCCATTGTATTCTTTCCTTTTTGTACATTTTGTTTTTATGTTATGTCTTTATCACTCGTGTTTATTTAATAAAGCTTTTGAATAAATAAAAATAAATAAATACAATAAACACCACATACCACTCCCAAGTACTTCTGGCACCATGAACGGATATAGCCATCCAACTAGTGGCGTTTCTCCGGAGAAATAATGTGCCTTTTTGTGATTAAAACAGTAAACCGTCTGAGAGCGGGTTGATTCTCCGGAAAGACAGACACATGGCCATAAATCTGAAGAAGGCATTTTAATTTATTATTATTACTTTAGGCAGCAAATGATTCCAATTGAATTATCATACACACACTTATATTGTAGGCTTCAAAATAAGGCAACAAAAATAACTCATTATTTCAATATGCAAAATGGGTGTAACATAAACTAACTAGAGACATATTGAGACACCACTTCTTATGTCTCAGAATGGCGTGCACAGTGTAATGCCTAGCATTCATTAATTGCTACTGTTTATGAGCGGTCGTATCTCTTACCATCAGGCGAATGGAATGCCGCTCTCGTCTCATTCATTGCAATAATTTAAAAATACTATTTAATGCAGCCACAATTTATTTAGTTGGCCTTGTCCAGTTTCAATAACATTTCGTGCATTAAAGACACGCACTAATCATTCCAGATATAAACAAATCAATTTTATAAATAAATCAACGTAATAAGAATAACTCAATTAAAAGTTACGAGAGCTATATCACGGTTATGATATCTTATTACCGTGGCTATATGGACCATATGAGCCTTCTTGCGCCGCGTTAAATACCCTCTCAACTAGAATATGTACTTATTTTCCACGTATTGCCCGATGCAATATAATCTTCAATGTAGCAGTTTATACCTAGCCACCAATACTTATCGGATATACCACATGAAATAGTATATTTTAAAAAAACTTACTCGTTAAAAGATTCTGTTGTACATTCAATTTTTGGCAGCAATGAGAAAATATTTTATTTTGATCATTAATACTTTTTAAATTCGTTATTACTCCCAACTGAGTTTTCAACCAGAATTTCGGAATTCAGTCTGAAAAAGATACCTTCATTACAAAGACAATACTTACAATATACCACAACACACTAAATAAGACATAAAATGTACAAATATTCGCGTATTATATTTTCACAGATACGTAGAGCATGATAATATAATGTTAGCCACAGCATACCAATTATTTATACATATGTTTATTTTTTTAAACTTCGTACTTAAGAAAGCATCCCACAATCATTCAATTCGATTGCGGAGCATTTTAATTCAGATTTATTTCAAAGTCTAGACATTACAATCAAGATGAAAATAGTTAACATATTAACCGCCTTATTCATAGACAGTTTTAAAACCTATTTCAGTTATCAAATGCTTTGTCTCATCAGCCAAGCTTAATTCAAAAGTCGTCAAAAGGGACAAATAATTCTATACCTAAAATAGGCTTAAAACGTGCTTATAAATAAGGCCCCAAAATATTTAAAACACATACTCTCACCATCAGTCATAGGCTGACTGTTCCACGCTAAGATATCTAGGACATACATAGTATTGTCCTTGTCGTTATAAAAAGCAGTCTAATACACAACATTTGTCCCTGTATTTTGGTTACATGGATTGCCGCCTGGTAGCGCCGTGCGCTCCTCAAACCGAAAAGCGGCCGAATTTTTGTGTAAACATTTAGTTGTGCCCTGAAATAAAATGAATATTATATAAAAATAAACAACATTTTGATCCAACAATAAGATACAAAACTGGTTTGGTAAATTAAAAAATAAATAAATATGTATTTATTATATTATTATTTAATGGCGTACAACATCCATATTTACTTATTTCTATATCAGACCGTATATACGTCCCACTGCAGGGCACGGGCCTACTCTACAATCAAGAATACGATTGAGAGTGGTTAGGCCATATAGTCCACCACGCTGGCCTAGTGCGGGTTGGGCGGACTTACTTACATAGAAATATTTTATAAATCGCTATGGTATGCAGGTTTCCTCACGATGTTTCCTTCACCGTTTTAGTGCGTGGTGATTGACTATCAATACACACATGACTCCGAAAAAGTCAGAGGTGTGCCCTGGGATTCGAACCCGCGACCACCGTGAACATGTAGGCAGCGCGTCTAGTCCGTTAACCAACAGGCCACCATGCCACTTACTTATTTATTTAAACTAAAATTAACTGCAATACACTTACCATAGCATTTATGTATTTGCTTTTACATATTTATAGTGGAAAGAAATGATAAAAACTAATAAATACAAATACTATATAAATACCGTGGAAATCAATCGGGGGGGGGGGGGGCTATGTTCAGCAGTGGACTTCCTTTGGCTGATGGATGGATGGATATAAATACAAACATAAACTCACATCGTTTTTTCTAGAAGCGGTATACTCCATCGGTTTAGGTACTTAAGTAAATGTAAACAAACCAGAACACCGTGACACATGGTTGTTCAACATTTTATTGCAATGTCCAATTTACGAATATTTAATTAGTCAACCAAGTAACAAGTATTAACACAATTAACCAGCAGCTTATAACAAATATAACTAAAACAGAGTAAAGAACAACGATGAAACACTTCCAAACACTTCACCACTTCACAAAAACAGTATGTACATTAACGCAATGAATAATAATTTGCTGCCATAGAAAACATTATGATGATGCTTAGTTATCCGACCCAAACGATTATCTTTTATTTAAATTGTCGCATTACGATAAAGTTCCTGCGCTTCTAGATTTTGTAGCATAATATTCTTGTAACTTTTATAAAAATGTTTTGGATGCCTGACTGTTTGGGTCTTTTTTATAGACAGATTGCATGATGTAAAATAAATAGTTTAATTTAGATAATTTTATTATGATCTTACATAATTTAATGGTTTCCAATTTCACACATTAATAATTATAATCGTTATAATAAATTTGAACATGCAATGTAGTTTAACATTTACGTAAACATTTTTTTTGTCTTTAATTAGTTTAGAAATGAGAAATGGCAATGTTAATAACCTTTTTTATGGTTTGTTTACATTTAGTAAGTTACCTAAACCGATGGTCACCCATGTTTCGCCTTGTATGTTCCGTCCCTTCCATGTGATGGGGGATGAGCTTATCGTTATATTTATAGGAATTCCTGGCCTCTGGGTTGATGATGAATAAAAATTCAACATCATTGCCTAGCCCAGGATTCGAACCCGGGATCTTAGCTTCGTAATCATCCCATAGTATAAAGATACCGTGGATGTATAACAATAATTATGATAATTCCATTACCTGGCTGGCAACAACAAGCATCCTCGTACCTTTTGGGCAAGGCACAACATACCAGTTCTCATGAAAGTCTTCTGGTTTCTCAACCATCCACTCTGATAACATTAACACATGACTGTAAGAGGTTGGTGCTTTATGGAAACCTGGCACATATACACTGGGCTTGTAATAAATCTGTGAAACAAATTATAACATTACAGATACATATTGATGCAGGAAAGCGATTTTGTCATATCTCAAAAAATGTATATGTGCGTTTTGTATATTATTTTATTCATTAAAAAAAATACAGCCATGAATTTCCATGTAAAAATGTAAGGTTTTATTTTAAATTGTTATTATAAATGAAATGGTATTCCTAGGTTTTCTAGTTTAGAGGTTATTCATTTATCGAGATACGACAAAATCACTTTCCTGCTCGATATATACCTGGAATTCACATATGACACAGTATTAGGCTATACCTAAATCACATGAAAAGAAATAAACTGTATTACACAATATTGAAAACCCCACCATAGAATTCAGCATGTGTTCATTTTTGAGCAAGTTTCCATAATGGTGTCTACTTTGTAATTCCAAAATAAAAAAAGGAGGTTTAATGTCAGTTAAGAACAGTGTAAATGGCACCATGGGTGACTCCACCATCATTAAGGGTTACAAGTATTAAATTACATATTAATGTTCATGAAATTTTGATCAAGTTTACTATTTACACTAATACCCTTTCAAAAAGATGATAACATATATTAACAGTAACCTTGTATAAATAGGGCTCAGCTGATTAAATCTTAGTTTTGCTATATACCATCACAGCAGTATATCTGCAAAAAAATTGTAGACTATTCTAATGAATGTTCAAATTTATGTCCCATAAAATCCCATTTTAAAAAATTATATGAACAATAAGAAATAGGACTAAATATAACATTTACTTGTGATTATAAATTAATTGAATGTTACCTACATCATTGTCCCAAAAACTTTCTGGTTTTATTTCCTCTACCTCCTTAACTAAGTCCAAGATGCCTCTCTGTTGGTCAAGTCGCTCAGTTCGGTTTCTGTAAAAGTAAAATATTTACATTCAATTCTAATGTTTAATTGCGATAATCAAAATCATTGACAGGCACAAATTAAAGTTCTCATCCCTTCTTTATTACAGACTTAATGATATTAATGTTATAGTTTGATAGAAAATTTCACAAAAACTCATTTATTTAAATTTATATGTCTAGATTCTCCATGAATGTTTCACACCTGGCATAAGAAATTTATTGTTAAAAGAGATTGACCTCAATATTAGCATTCACATCCAGGTAATCAATGTAGCTACATGGTCCATATGTTAAGGATTCACTGTTAAACAACATGGTAATTGGCTATTAATACACACAAATCTGAAGTCATGATTGTGCCCTTGGATCTGACACCACAATTATCGTTTCAGTACCAACTTGCTACATCCAGTCTTTACCATAACCATGCATTTAAAAAAATTAAATACTTGTATTTTTCTATATTTTACTTACTACTTTACGCATACAACCATACTAAAAATTTAGTATTTAAAAAATTTGCTTTCACTGAACCATCAAATGTTACGAAATACTCAAATGCTATTTCAATACATTTCACCGAATTTTGTAACTTCAATGTCCTAAGTTATTTTATAACACTTTATTTGCCAATTTCTAAAGTATAGCTTATTTAGCTTATCACAAAAAAGTATTAAAGCAGTTGTTTACTAGTGTTCTTATTAAAAATCTTGTTATTAAAAAAATACTTACTTTTTCTGTATTTCAAGCATTTCTTTACGCCTTTCTTCTTGGTAGCCAAATTTTCCCCAATTTTTATATAAACATTCATAGTTTGATTTAGTGTCATCATCTAATATTGGCGTAATCACAGTAGCCACCAATTGTTCCAGGACATCATCCATATTTAGTAATTACTGAAAATTACAAATACTCCAAAAACCGCTTCTACAACAGAACAAAACAGATTTAATTGACACTTGACAGATTTTAGATTTCTGCTCAAAATGACAGTTCATAATGACATATGTGGCTAGAGATGAGAATGAAAAGGTAGTTACGAAAAAGATAACTGCTAGATGCTAATCTGCTAGATAATTTCTTGTATTTTTTTTTGTTTCAACGAAACTCTTATTTTTATTTTAGACTACGGAAGTAATACGAATCAAATTAATACTTTTTACATAACTTCCATGTTTTTGACTCAATACCGCCCTAATAAGCTTTTTCATTTTTATTAATTGTATCTAGTTAGGGTTTTAAAAAAAAGCTTTCGTGTGCAGTGTTATAAAATACTAGCGTTCCAGCCCGGCTTCACCCGGGTGAAGATACACTTTTCAAAATGGCGCCTAAAATGTCCAATTCCGATTATCAGTTTAGAATATTGACCAATCGGACAACGAAAAACGAATATTTTTTCCTCATATTTTTATATTTTTACTACGGTTTCCCTCGTTTAGGTTATAGCGTGGTCATATATAGCCTATAGCATTCCGCGACAAATGAAATATCCAACACAAAAATCCAGTGGTTCCTGAGAGTAGAGGTAACTAACAAACTTACTCTTTAGCTTTATTCGTAGT
Source organism: Hyles euphorbiae (assembly GCA_023078785.2). Classification (NCBI taxonomy): domain Eukaryota; kingdom Metazoa; phylum Arthropoda; class Insecta; order Lepidoptera; family Sphingidae; genus Hyles; species Hyles euphorbiae. The sequence goes on along the minus strand of CM041033.1, from coordinate 12,445,667 downwards.
CAAATTCACCCTATTACTATTTCTATTTGGGGGTAGTAAGATGTTTATTTTATATAATGCTTTCTCTTAAATTGAATTGGTACATTCTACAATATTATTTTATCATTCATCGTGAGGTATAATAACTATTGGGACCTGAAAATTTTCCGAAATAGTGAAAATACTCTATTTGGAAATTTGAAATAACAATATTCGGATATTATTTCGATACAGTTACATAATATATTTTTTATACGAGATTATTAGGCACATAAAGTAGGTGGCGCTAAGTTAACATGATTTCCAAATAGATTTGGCTCGATCAAACATCTGCAGTAAGTACAGGTCGTATTCCACCATTAGCAAAACATGAATGAAAATACCTTGCTAGCTTAAAATTCTGTCAAGTTAATACTTAGTCCTATGTAATTTCTGATAAGTCTTAAATAATAAGACAGAAGATATTATTTTACGTATCAAAATTATAATTATGTGTTAATAACTGGATGAAAGTTACCCCAGTGTATCAATCATATTTTGTTGAATATCACGAAGTCAATTTGAAGCTAAGTTCATAATATATTTTATTATAAATATCTACAAGCCACTTATTTTCATAACTCATTTAAGATAATTTTGATACATAGATATCTAATTACGGTAAAGCGCACTCTTTGGAGCTTATGTAGAACTAATTATTATAGGTGCGTTGCGCCGCGCCGCGCCACGCTTAGCAACGTTGAGCAGTCTGTTTTATTTGAGATCACTGCAGTGTCCCTGTGGGAGAGATTTTTCTGTGCTTTTTGTTGAGCATTTGAAATGTTGGCTCAGAAAAAAGTATGCACATGAAAAGCAAAGTTATGTCCACAGATATTTATTTGAAATTATAATATTTAAAGTAATATTATAATAATACTTTAAGCATTTTTAAGGTCAATTAAATTTAGTTATTTATTTTATTATTTATACTGATCATAACTATTTCTGTTATTTTATGATACATAGAATATAAAATAGGTAAGTATTTATTTAGTAAACATACAGTTTAAACGTTTTAAATAAACTTGGAAGCAGTTATAAGGAGAAATATGTTTCTTTTGTATGCAGTTTGCTTTAAAAGAATTAACTATTTTAAACCATCCTAAATTAAAACAGGTGTTCATTTTATTTTTGGTCCATAGCAAACATCAAAAGTAAGGTTGAATATTTTTGACAATTAGTTATAATCACAATAATTCAAATTGTATACTTTGAATTAAAAAGGAACCAAATAATCATTTTTACATGTAATTTACATATCTATTTTTTTAAATTTGAAGCATTTTATGGCATAGTATTCAACTATTTATGTGGCAGCTAACAATGCAATTAAAGCTTAATAACAAAATTATGTAAAAGGCCACTGATGTACCCCTATTAAGTAGCCAATATTAGATATAAAAACTTACTCTATAGACATATTAAAGAAATCATTTTTTTATGAATGCTTACGTAAAGATTTAAAATCAAATAAGCAAGGACACTACATACACCCTTTTTGTTTATATTTAGCACTTATAAAAAATACATTAAAATTTGTAGCATTAATTGGTTTTAAAAGTATTTTACATTTTATGTTCAAATGACCGAGCTTACGTATTATTCACTTATTATATATTACGTATTCAAATTAATTGGCTTTTTTAAATATTCAAACGAAAAAGTAAAACGCCTTTTGTCATGTGCGTCTCTATATTTAAATTTGCCGCTAATTATCACGGAAGTACTTTATTAAACATTGTTTAAACGGCTACATTGACCCTATTTATTTGTAATTGTTTCAGTTTAAGAGATAAAATATTGTTATTATTTTTAGAGTAAATTTATTTTATGTATTGTCCTGATTTTAATAAATACTTTCGTTTTAATACTTTTATTTATTTACATCCATTAAACGGTGTTGCTAGACATAAGTTAAGTTCTCTCGTAAATGGGAATTAAATATATAATCAATGATAATTTTCTCAAATAATTTGAAAATGAAATATAGATCGAGTATGCCCTGAAATATAAAATATTGTTTGTGGATATTAACTGTGCTCTAAAAGCGTGGTTGCAATGTCAACAAATTATTTAAAATAATAACTTGTGAGTAAATGTTATGATAATTTTGTTTTTTTTATTTCATTGTAATTTTATTTGAAAGACTATATTATGTATTTTTAATTCTTTTTTTTTTTCGTTTCCAGACATCACTTTTTGACGTGACAACGTCTTAAATTAGGTTGCGGCTGGGAGTCACTTATGAAAAAGTGTAACGCCCGGTAACGTTACGATGAGTCACCGAACGAGAGAGAGGCCCGCCGAATGCCTTGCGTCTCTCTCCCACTCAACTATGATCGGTCTGCCGCGCGCGCAGCACTAGAGAATTAGGCGCATTGAATCGGCGCATGCTTGTGTCTCTGTCTTTGTCTTTCTCGAACGTTCTTGGCGTTGGAAAAACAAGAAAGCGTCACAATACAAGTTCACACGTGTGGTTAAAGTATCGTCAGCTGTGTCTGTAGTGAAAATATGGAGTGCTTAGATTCGTCATTTATCATTTACAACAACTACAACAATAAAGGTAAATAATTGTACACTGATATTTCATTATCGTAAACTATGATTGATTGATTAATTGTTAGATTGACACAAAAGTTGAGAAACTGAGTTTATAGGTTATGTCATACTATTGATAAATGTTGATAGTGTTTTAGTAAACAAAATATATTTCTATAGTTAAAATTTGTGCAATTCTTATTTTCATTCAATTCCTTGTTCCTATTGTGCAATTTAATTATATTCATATCAATAAATATTCTACCGAGAAAAAGACGTTGTCACGTAAAATCTTCGCCCGTAAAACCGACTTTACAGGCAACCATTTTTTTTTATTAATTAGTTTTTGCCCACAAGTTTGTCTGCGTGATTGACTGTATTTATAATATGTTTTATATACTTAAAAATCGATACACATACCCGTAACTATATGACGTATATTACGTCCCCATTTCTTGCCTTAGAATGAGAAAATCTTAAAATTCCGAATTATGTCACTATTTATTTGTGATGGCCGATGGCCAACTTAGGTGACCTATTACTTACTTTATCAACAACGATTTCCTGCCTTACCTCCACTTAAAACATAAAAATCCATAACCACCATTATTAATCCATAATAAGTAGATACAATAAAACATAATATAAATATATAAATTTCTACCTCTAAAATAATAATAATAATAAAAGCTATCTCAGGAGATGCAATTCAAATTTAGAAGTTCCTATTTTAAAAACACAATATTCCAACAGAAACTTTAGTGCCCTCCCGTAAATGTGAAATTCTAAAACCTATGAGCAACTTTTTAAGGGATTTTTTTTACTTATGGAACTCTTAATATGTTTTATATCAACATAAAACGAATAAAGATAATGGACTGCACTAACCGCGTGCCATAAAACATGTTTAAAAAAATAATCTCCAATTTGATTTTTTTTTCTTAGAGTTTTTGACGTGACAACGTCTTAAATTAGGTTGCGGCTGGGAGTCACTTATGAAAAAGTGTAACGCCCGGTAACGTTACGATGAGTCACCGAACGAGAGAGAGGCCCGCCGAATGCCTTGCGTCTCTCTCCCACTCAACTATGATCGGTCTGCCGCGCGCGCAGCACTAGAGAATTAGGCGCATTGAATCGGCGCATGCTTGTGTCTCTGTCTTTGTCTTTGAATGTGTTTGTTCATTCTTTAAACAACTGTTTTATAAATATTCTACCGAGAAAAAGACGTTGTCACGTAAAATCTTCGCCCGTAAAACCGACTTTACAGGCAACCATTTTTTTTACACCCGGAACCCTAATTGTTTTTGCAGTTCAACAAATCAAAGAAACACATTGAATCCATGTTTTATTATACTATATTTAAAAAAAATAACTTCCTTAGTAAGGGTTTTTGTTTTTTTCTGCGGATCCCTAATTTTTACTCGTAGCTTGCATTGTTTTACCCATAGTAAAATTCTAAAATAAATCGCTCTACTTATCAGTCCCATCTTATTTATTTTTTATGTTAATAAATCCTTACTAATATTATAAAGGTGAAAGTTTGTAAGTATGGATGTATGGATGTATGGATGTATGGATGTATGGATGTTTGTTACTCTTTCACGTAAAAACGGCTCATCAGATTTTGATGAAATTTGGTATAGTGATAGCTGACACCCTGGATTAACACATAGGCTACTTTTTATCCCGAAAAATGTAGTGTTCCCGTGGGATGAGTCAGGAAACCAAATATACATATTTTCTACTCTTTCAAATTCAAATTGTTGGCACGGGATGTCCTCTCCTACGGAAGGGAAATATAGTCGACGGCACGCGGGAAATATAGTTAGTAGACACGCGAAATAATATGTTCTTGATGTGGATTGGACTCAAAAACTATCTGCACCCGGGCGAAGCCGGGCCCGACAGCTAGTAGGTCATATTTTCATATTATAATTTTCAAGATAAGTTGTAACTAGCAAATGGTGAAATTATTTAACAGTTACTTGTTATGGAGTGATTATTTTAAAAACTTAAGTTTATACCTACATGAAAATGGCTCCAATTTATTTTGAAATATTAACATAATTTTGTTAAATACGTATTTTTGGTTCATATTAAGGATTACTTAATTTGCGTGGGACAAGTTATTCCATGATGTGGCAACATCGTTGCTAGGAGACGAAAGTTGCCGAACGTTTTTCTATTGGATGCCGAGAACACCCGAACGCATGATTAGGTCACGTGGTACTTTTAGAGTCTTCGTGGCGTAGCTTGTTCAGCTGCTCGTCGAAGCGGCTGTCGGACGGTCGCTTCTCAGCGAATCTGCGTACGATGTAGCGGCCATTTTTGTTCTTAGTTCATAATAGCGTGCATATATTTTAATGTATATCGAAGGACATTTAGGCAATTTTCACGATGACTATCATAGTCTTTTTAATAGATACCTCAGCTTCTATGAACCAAAGAGCTTATTTGGGCGGACGCCCGACGTTGCTCGATGTAGCCAAGGGCGCTGTGGAAACGTTCGTAAAGGTACGTGCAGTGTCATCGACTCGTCAACCGCCTCGTTTTTGTGATCGATTTGTTTATCGCGTGCTAGTGTGTTGGACTGACCAAATTTATTTCCTAGGTACGTCAACGTTCCCCCGAAAGCAGAGGCGACAGGTATATGCTTCTAACTTTCGAAGAGCCACCCGCGAACATCAAGGTTAGTATAGCAAAGTGAACACGTTAACGAGGAATTCCTTGTATTTTGTGCATTAATAAAATACGGCGCCGGTCCATTGTCGTTTGTATGTGAAGCACTGTAATCTGTAAGCCAGAACATTTACATACTTTGAAAGTGCGAATTTACTGAAATAGACAGCACGACGTAAACAGGACGAACCACCGCCGTTGCTGCCTCCGCGATAGCGCTCGTTTGCTACTGCGCTCTCGTCGCAACATCTCATTGGCCGAGGCCGTACTCAACGAAATGGCGTTTTGGGAGGGAAATTTGAATTGTCATACTAACAATAAGTGGGGGACTTAGAATTTGTACGATTCTAACGTGATTCTTCTAATATTTTATCATTTCCTTTAAGTCTTGTTGACAACATCAGTTACAATAGATTATGATTCATGCTATAACTATTTGTTTTAAACTTGACCTGAAAATCATCATCATCATAGATTATGTTAGTAATTTATCTCAGTTATGTAGTTTTATTAGTGCTTGTTTAATTGATTTGTATATTTTAGGCTGGTTGGAAGGAAAATCTAGCTACATTTATTAATGAATTGAAGAATTTACAATGTTTGGGGTTGACTACTATGGGTGCTGCTCTGAAGCATGCATTTGATGTTTTGAACATAAACCGTATGCAAACTGGAATTGACACCTATGGTCAAGGAAGGTGCCCATTTTACCTTGAACCATCTGTTATTGTTGTGATTACTGACGGAGGGAAACTGTCGAGCAATGCAGGCATTCAGGAAGAGGTGAGAATTACCTTTTATTATTGTTATTATGGTTTTTTCTCTTGAAATGCACCAAATACAGTTCAAGTCTGTGGAATTTTGTAGTATTTAAATTATATTTTAAGACTTATGAATCAAATTAAATTTATTTGATATAAATACAAACATTCATGTACATTATTGAATTATGAAGAGATAATTGTTCTTTATAGATTATTTGACATAGGAATTCAATCTTACTTAATTATTCACTGAGATCTAGTTTATTTAATAATGATTATAGATATTTTTTCTTTAAGTTTAGTTCATTTTTATATATCATGTTTATTGATCGCAACTTGCAATTGAATCCTATTGACTTGTAAACATTATTCAGATGAAGTTTATTTGAATTTCAACAGTTCAAACTTATTTATTTACATGTTTTGCCAATTACATCATTTTGTTTTTAAACTTCTTGGTAAAGTGCTAAAATTACACATTTGAGCTCTCATGTGGACATTCTTATTGAAAAAAACAATAAAGAATAAATATAATATTCATATTGGTATGGTTATTTTAAAAAGTTAATTATGATTTTATGGCTCACAATATTAATGTTACATTTTTTTATGTAATTAATAAAAGCTCTTTATCCCTGGCAAATTTAATGATCAAATTATTTTTTTATTTAAATTATCTGAATAGAAGTGTTTCATTATAGGAAAATTATATTTAAATACTCTTTATGTTTGATATAATAGTCATGGTGTTTAAAAATACAATTAAATCATAAACATTATCAGTTAAAATATTTAATTTGCATATTTTATCTTCTAACATCTTTTTGTACGTATATTTTAAAATGTAACAAAATTTCACTCTCGCGTTAAGAATAAATCAAATTTAAACAACCAAGTATCCCATAGGTTGGTATAATATCAGTTAACTGCGCGCCCCATATCTTATCGCGGCGCGGGTCTGTGGTGAAATGAATTTTTAAACTCATTGTAGGTTACGTACATTGAAAATATATAAGCCAACTTTAAAATTCAGCCACATATTAATTTGGAGTTAAACTATACGATTTCGATGGTAATAATCGTGTTTTGGGCTATGTTTGAATTTAAATATAATTGGCCTTGTCGTATTTGATACGATTGTTTTAATTTTGTCAATATAATTACTTGACATATACTACTTAAAACATCTCGTCTTAGAATGGCAAGCACCATGGAATGCCAAGCATTGCTATGTAATTCATGGTGTTGTTCGGTTTTGGTACTGTCCATTAGCAGTCGTATCGCTTATCATCAGGCGAAGGGCACGCTTTGCTTGCTATCCATTCCAATAAAAACACTTTCTTTTTTTGTATTTGACCCATTGATAAATTGAGTTATTCACAAAAATATTAAAGAATCGATTATAATAAGTATATATTTTTCAACTAGTAAAAATCATAAAGTAGGTGCATATATTCGATTTTGAAAAAAATATTAGTTGAACATTCAGGCTAACTAAGTTATTCTCGATAAAGAAAATTGAACATGTATTATGTATAAAAAAGGTGTATGACCATACATACGTTTAATCAAAACTAATGACACCAAGTATTTCCAATAATTAGTAAGAACCGCTATTAAATACGATGAATAATTGTAGAGATATTTGGGAAACATACATTTTTTCAGCCCAGGCCATTTTACCCGACTGCAGCAAAAAAAAAAGCAAAAGAAAGAAAAAATATTTTAGCAAACAATGTATCTTAGTCATAATCTATACCACCGTAGCGGTTGGTAGAACAGGGTGTCAAAGATTTGTGTGGAATGGTATGTCCAATAAAAGGAAACAGTTCCAATTTCGCGAACTAAAAAAGTCTAAAATCTCTAAAACGTGAAATAGTTATATGCAATTTTTTTATCGTAGTCATTATTGTATAATATATTATTGTTTATTATATTTTCTTTATTTATCATAATGGAAGTCTTCGAGCAGTTTAGAATTAATAACGTTTAAATTCAATTGAAATGCCCATAGTCGTGCTATGTTAATTTGAGTATTCTAATTTAATTGACAGTAAATCAACTACCAAGATGCCTCGTGGTACTAACAATCAAGGACAATTATACACATGGCATGTGAAATTTCAATTTTATTATAAATTTATTCATGTGAAATTGCCAGAGGGCCTCAACAAAACTAAATAAACAGGAATATTTAAAAAATAAAAAACAATATAATAACACGATATGTCAACGTAAGCAATGAGCATCTAACATATTTTTACATTTTATCCCATTTTCCCAATATTACGAGTTATTATTTCCATTGTACGCTTCCGCCTTAACAGTTTATTTTTTCATTTAATTCATTAAAGTTGATTAAAATCAAATAGAATTAATGTTTATATGTTCTGATTCTGTTTTGAAAGGATAATAGAAGAAAAACAGAATTATGTATGTAAACAATTCTTAAAAATTCAAGTTATTCCATGACCATGTCATATACCGTATCTGTCTTACATGTATTCGGTAATCAAGGAAAATGAAATTACCGAATAAGTCCACGTATTCGAAAGATACATTCAGACCATGTGGCGTACATATGTAGGGCTATTTGTAATGCGTCGAGCAAATAAACGTTGAAATCAAACAATTCCTTATAATATGATTACTCACGCAACCCGCACTAGGCCAGCGTGGTGGACTATATGGCCTAACCACTCTCAATCGTATTCTCGATTGTAGAGTAGGCCCGTGCCCTGCAGTGGGACGTATATGGGCTGATACAGATACAGATGATTACTCACGAATTTATTGAACAGCTTAGAGCACCCAATAATTATTCAGAAATAATTATATATTTCTGTTTTTTTTTTTAGATTTATTCGCTATTAGACATTATGATTTAGAGATTTTTTTCATACTGCCACGGCTAAGTGTCTACACTGCATCTAGTATTTGCACGCTGCAGTACTACCCAGATAGATTATCGACCCGCGAGAGTTCATTTTATTATTTCGCCAGTCGACACAATTATGCCGGCCTAGTCAGAACCGGATTGTTCACCTCGTGGCTCCAACGTTCCAACTGTACGGTGGTCGCTACCCGGGCGAAACTAATGCCCTTCTACTGACATAATTAGTCTGGGCGCTACTACCCGTTTCTTCAAACTTGGCTTGGCACTCTTTGTATGTAGAATTTCTTTGTCTGTAAACCAATACTTGTTTATTTAGCATCAGTTTTGTACTACACTCGACAGCAATGTCCGATATAGTTAAGCACCGTCTCTTATCATACATGGGATAACAAATTCATTGCGAAATGTATGTGGAATTTACATAAATATTAAATTATGTAGTCGTGTCTTGAACATAATAAGGAATTTAAGTGGGTGTCTCCTTTGGGAACGTGAATATCTAAAGACCTTCTTTACTTAAATTGAACAGGTTTTTTAGATACTCTGCAGGACTTGATTATACTAACCCTCGAATCTCAGAATATAGACTGTTTGAGACCATGAGTATTAAAAACGCATTTGATACATAAACAATATAATATTTACTTCGACGCCCGCATTCTTTGGTACTTAGGAAGTAGCATTGTTTTAAATAATTAATTAAGTTATTATGACTTTTATCAACACACAACCGAGTTCATGTATTTTATTATATAATTATTTGTTTTGATTACTTATCGCCTTAGTTGACCGTATTAAATATTACCTAAATAGATTGAGAAATGAAAACAATTTATAGTCTATTATTCTATAAATAACATTTGTCAATCTTTAACTAAGGATCTCTTGTAGTTATTATAATCTGAAATACTTATGTAAAGCTATCGAATCTATCAGCACTTATATGCTAGTTTTGGTACGAAAAGGAGGTGATAGAGCCACAGTATTGTCAGTCATGTCCACGGTGGTTTATCTTGAAACGATAGTGAATTTTTATCATTAGTTTGACTAACTTAACACCAGAGGGCAAAAATTCGATTGATTTTACGAGTTTTTCCATTTAACAAACACTATATTTTACTAAGATATTATTGGCCCTAAATTACATCCAAGAGCATTGATTAGCGATTTATTCAAAAGTTTTATTCATGAAAATGCATACACACGCGGTAATGAGAATTAGTATAGTTGCATTTCCTTACAGAATAATCTGTAACTAGATAAATATTTCACATAGAGAAAATTCAAATTCATTCTGTTAGATCTAATTGAGACCCAAGACTCCTTTAATTTTTTCCCTATATAAATGTAATGAACGTAAGTATAGGCATATTTCTGGATTGATTTTCTTACTAAATGCCAGAGGCTGCACTCAATGGATTGAGTGACGTCACTATCTCAGTATTTAAAATATACTCTGTGGTCATGGCTCAGCATGAATGTGCAGGCTCGTCTGGGGCGGTAACGTCTCACAGGAAATCGAATTGAGGCGATAGCAAAAGATTGCCGGATGCCGAATACCCTTTTCCTGTTCCCTTCATTTTTCCTTCCCGCTCCCCTTCCGATTTGATGCGCGCTGGCAACTCATCCATAATCCAAGTGTGGATGTTGATGAGCAGCAGTGATAGCTTATGTGTTTGCGTTTGCTGGACCTAGGGAATAAAAAAAAGTTTCTGTACATATTCAGGTTCTTCTTGTTGTCCTCTCGATATTTCTTTTAGGTGTAGAGTTCATAGGTATGTCGGTATATTATAAAGCCATTTCAGTAAAAAGTTTTATCAAATTCAGTTTAGTTATTTTGCCTGACCAACCAAAAATTTAAACATCCTTATAATCATTCACACTTTAATCATCACTAAGGAATAGCGGTTTTGTCCCGCTTCGATCGCTTGCTACTAGTAGTTCCGGACATTACATCCTACGTGCAATTGAAGGATGAAACTATTTTTGTACGATGTTTATTATTGACATTTTAAAATAGTCGTATAGTTTTCTCGTTTCGAACAGTTTCTCACATAACCAATCCATTAAACTAGTCAACGAGTGAAGTGGAGGCAAAAAGATGAAATATCCACATATGGTGATTACACTTGCATCTCTTTAAGGCAATACATTGGTTTTAAGCTGTTTTTACTTTGACGTTTAGGTTACACGTTAAATGTCATTATTTATCTTATTCAAATTAGTCGCCTTTATACTGTTTAAGAGACATTAATTAACATTATTTACCGACTGCGCTTTATATAAAGTTCACTTTCTTGACAAATAACCGTGTAAAAGAGATGGATTGCATTAGGTTAAGTTTCAGTTTTTTACCAACTTGGGTAATATTTCAATCTATCTATATTTAATTGAAAAAAAAAACAATGACCAAATACGAAATTCTGTGTTTTTATGTGATTGATTTATATATACAAAAATATTTGATTCTCCTGATTTTAAACATTAATATTTATTTTCAGTTCAATCTGCCCATGAATTGCCCAATACCCGGATCGGAGTTGACTCGAGAGCCATTTCGGTGGGACCAAAGACTATTTTCCTTAGTGCTTCGGCTGGCTGGGACCCCAGCGGTAGAGCGCGACACTGGGCTAGTACCATCCGACTCTTCGCCCATCGATGCAATGTGTGAAGTTACTGGAGGTAAAATTATTTTTCTATATTTTTTTTGGCAACTCAAGACTATATTGTGCTATAGTAATCGTAGAACTTATTGAGTAGAGTTCAGTACATAATTATTTATTTTACAATTTCCATAGTTTGGGATAATCCGCCTGGGTATGCAGTGAGTGCAACAGTTTTGTCAATTTTTGTGGTCAAGCGGTAGTGTATACGTATCGTTGTGTTCCGGCTATAAAGGACATTTCAGGCAATCATTACTAGGCTTTAAAAGATAAATAATGTCTTGAAGTGGCAAAACAGAGTAGGATACATGCAGTGCCTGACTATTATCATCAGTCGAACGACCTGAAAGTCTCATCCCGTTAATCAAAAATGATGGGAAAAGATAACGCTTAGTCGGATTTTTTGGTATTTGGCTGAATGTTGCTGTTTTTTCTCGTACTTAAGCTATCAACTCAAAACTTGGCACAGTTGCTTGCCCAAGTCTATCTTAGTGAAGTAATATCGGAAATTTAAAAAATGCGGCACTGGCTAGTGAAATATATCGTGTAAAACGATTTTACTTTCGATATTTTTTGTTCCTACTTTTGGGATATGATATGTAGTATTTCTTATCAATGAAGTTATAAGAATAAAATAAATTACACATACTTTTCGAAATATTACTAAGCTGTCGTCTTTACCTTCTTAAGTTTTTGTATTCTGTTATAAAATCCAATTCCTATTGAAAACAGACAGGGTATATCGTTGTAGTGCGACCGATGAAGCCAACTGGTAATTTTAGAGATGTAATAATTTTGTTTAATAAAAGTCGTTGAGTTTTTTTTCAAAAAATATTTTTCTTTAAGTCTGTACTCTGCTGTCACTATAATAATCACCTGGCTCCGTTTTCGGTCGCAATATGGATACAATAGGTAAAAAAATTGTATCTTACGAGTTTATTCAATTCCGAATGCGAGTTCTGTTCACACTTGGCCAGGTTTGCTAAATTCCATAGCATCATAAAAATATCTTAAATAAAGTCTAATACGTATTCAGGTCATACGATCGTGCAGATTCACTTGGATGTTTGTAGAACTTGGACTTTAAAAAATGATAGTGGCAGACTTTAAGATAATAATTACATTGATAGTCGGAAAAGTTTTACATCCACTTTTTATATTGTATTCAATACAAGAGGAGCAATTATCATTCAAGTAGCAAACATTGTTAAATGGTTATAGAAATTTCATACAACCAGGTGATAGTACAAAACCCTTTAGGGAACCAGTTTGGCGAGTTTTTGTGTAGTTCACTTAGTGTCAAGGCATACGCTGTCATATAAATATAATCATTTTATAAAACGAAACTAATGTAAATGTGTGTTGGGAACGTCAGTCTTGCAGTGCACGCTGCATCGTAAACATAACAACGTAATTTGATTCTTACGATGATAACGTTGCACCTTTGGATTAGAATTTTTCACTACAAACTTTGAATTTCTGCATTTGGTTAGCATTATCGCTGATGAATTATTCAATCCAGATTTTTACGTTTACATATATGTATGTTACATATATACGCCTTAGTGGAAATCATGTCTAATGCTAATGCTATCTGCAGTACGATCAAATGTTGCCATAGTACAACACGATAGTTTTATGAAAAAAGCCGGATTTTTACATTTACGGTTTTAATTGGCGACACTGAGCGTTGTCATGGAAGAGAGCGTATTTCGGACTTAATATTATTTAAATCACCCTCGACCAGCGACATTGTTCTCCGTGAAGTGTTACGTTCATGAATATGCCAGACTTTTCTGGAAATTTATTGTTAAATTATGTTGTCGTAATTGTAGGATAAGTTGCAATTATCTCGGTAGATTATTACATGTTTTCGCCGTGTTTAAGTAGCTAATTATACTTCTTTTAACCCAGTTGTAGTTTATTTGCAATATCTTTAGTGTTCTCAGTTTAAATACAAGTTATTTTTTTTGTATTTAGATACTTTAATATATGTATAATTATAATACTACTATAGTAGTTCATATGTCGTCTAATCAAGAACTGAATTGAGAGGATTTAGGCTGTAGTAGACGTCTCTGGCTTATTTGGGCATGGCACACTTTTCCTATAGAAAATCTTGAATAGACCTCTATGGTATGTAGGATTCCTCGCTATGTTTTCCTTCACTAAACACTTGTGCTGTTAATAAATGCATGAGACGACACGAAGGTCGGGGTCAGTGCTAAGACAAGAAGAGGCCAGTAGGCTCTAGTCGATTGGAAATAATGAAATAATAGTTAGGAAATAATTTGTTAGGTAATACGCAGTCGGAATACACCGACAGGTCCTGTGTAACGTGGTGTAACAATCAGACGCCAACTTTGCTTGAAAGTTGTTTAAACTTTGCAAAACTTGAGATCTCAGCAAATAAAGTTGTTAGTTTTATCAATTTGCCATGTAACTTAATTTATTGTGTAAGCAAATACTTTTAAATTGTTACGTAATTTTTAAGTATAATATTATTGGCATTTGAATCAAATATGCAGGATATGTCCATAATGATGCGACAGATATTTACAGATGCAATATTCCTTATAAGATATTATTTCATATTAAAATATTTACTTTAAAATTGTCATCTACATTTGAAAAAAAAATTATAATATAGTAAAATAATTCTTGCCATTATTTAATGTTTTTTAATACAAAATACAAAGAAAAAAGAATACAAAGTGCTGACACTATAACATGCATGTGTCTCAACGTCATATCTCCACCCGTCCATTATAATATAGCAAAATACAGTAAAGAAGATGATCTCAATATAACGTCAACGCACGTTTTTAATGATTGGTCGTAATGTTTCAGGTCGCTCCTACTGCATCACTTCACACCGTATGCTGATGCAATGCATCGACAGTCTCGTTCAGAAAGTTCAGAGTGGTGTGGTGATCAACTTTGAGAAGATCGGGCCAGATCCACCGCCCATCGATGGAGGGAGCAATAGGGAGGGGGAGGGAGAAGATATCAACCACGAGGGCGAAAAGGATATCGAAAATGACAGCGAGAGGAATGGCGTAAGTTGTTTTTAGTATTGACATTTATAGAAAAGGGTCAGAAATGATGATATACATCAATGTTGTATTTTCTAGGAATACTAATATGCTAAGATGTATCTGGGAAATTATTTAATTCAAATACTGTTATTAAAACAGTATTTGGCTTAAATGTCATGATGAATAATATTTTCTTTGTATATTTTTTGTAAATTGAGATGATCAATTAGGAAAAAATAGACTTTTTAACTTAAAAACCTTGAAAATAATAATAAACAATAGTTTGTAAATGTAATACGCTGAGTTTCAAATATAAATTAAAGATATATTTAATATCCGGGTAAACAATAAGAGATTACATGTTACGACGAATTTGGAGATTTCATATAATTTATCTATGAAAAATAAAATTTTAGCGCATTAGGTATATTAAAGTCATATCTCATGCCCAGCTTTAATGAATTCAAATATGCAAAGTCGCTTGCCTAATCCCTCAATTATTTCTCGGTTATAATTCCCTCTTCGTTACAATAAAAAACTTATATTAACCTGCATACCACAGCGATTTTTTTAAATTTATATGGTATGTAAAGTCCACCAAACCGCACTAGGCCTGCGTGGTGGACTATATTATGGCCTAACCACTCTGAATCGTACTCTCGATTGTAGAGGAGGCCCTTCCTCTGCAATAGGACGTATATGGACTGATATAGTACAGTACTTATATTAAATGTCGACATTTCACAAATATTTATCAAAGTCATTATTGCAATATTCCTAGTTGCTTAAGAGTTAAGATAGTTTGCTTATGCTTGAATGTTGGTGTTGATCGAACAGTTAACACGTCCACAGGGATTTTCAATACATTGTGTAAGATTCCAATAAGAAAGTTTCTAATTCTTCTGAAATGCAAGTTCTTCTATATCGCTTCGTGGCGAGTTAATGTAATTTTACGTTATTTTAGGAAGAACACACTAAATACAGAAGTATCTCCGTAAATAATTAATTATCATATAAAGCTTTTGTAATTGTAGAAGTGTATGGCACTCTTCTATTTCGAATCACCTAGGCCTTACAATTAATTTACCCTTTTTTAAATTAATTTTGTGACATGCACTGTTGCACTTTGTTTTTGGCGAAGCTTATTATAAATGTCTGAATATTCACTAACACTTTTTTATAAAATTTTAATTATAACTGGTGGAAGGTCTCTCACAATTATGTGAGAGGCCATCTGGGTAGCAGTGGCGGTACTTCCATACAAGCCCAAAAGCCCGGCTTGCCTTACTTAATACGCATATACTCAATCTTAAAGACAAATCAGTACTTTAAATAAAATATATTCGTTTAATGCAAAACGTCTATCATTTTTAAATTTACCGCGCCATAATGGACCCCGCGCCTGCGACGGAGCACCCGCGCCGCACCCGGCAACTCGCCTAAGCGAGCGCCGCGGTCTAAAACTAATATAAAATTATTTCATTCAAAATCAACGCGTGACGCAATATCTTAAAAAGATGGAACACACCAAAGTATTATCTATCTTTTTCTCTCTCGTGTGCTTTTACCTGGCTTCTGGCGTATATTGCCCTTTCAGTCGCACCTCTGCGTGAAATGCTATTACCATGACACTACGTACCTATACATATAGTTATTTTTTTATGCAATTTGTACCAAGCAAAATGCCCGGCTTCGCGGAGTGAAGTTGTGCACTTGACATGTCATATTAAGATCCAAATTTCTCGAAAAATATTTATGTTTTGCTACAAGTTATATTGGATAACATATAAAATAAAAAGATATTTTTTGAAACCGTATTATGATGTTTTAAATATTTTTATTAATATATTAGAATTAGAATACTTAATTTGGAATTGTCCATAATTTAGGACCTGTGACCTTCACGCTTATTATGTGTTTCGAGCGGACGATTAACCAGTAACAACTGAACATATACGTTTAGTTTTTGTTTCATTATAGTATTTTACGTTTATTATGTATAATAATGGGTGAAAATGTGCCTTGTGATGGTTTGAAGTGTGTGCAAGTGTTGATCGGCGAGGAAAAGGTAAATTCATTACATTTCGTAGACAACCAACTACTCGTATTTGGTCGAAAACCTACGCCTGATTTGTTGTGTATTTCTCGAAAGTAGTGAAAACTATAGAATACAATTTTATAGATCAGTGCACATAACTACATAGATTGCTGGATGTCCTCATACTAATAAGTTATACTGTCGGTGTTGTATATTTTTTTCCAACGACGTACTTAAATTTTTGGAATTGTTCCGGCTATAGTGATTTAAATAATTTAACTGGTACTTTTATAGTAATTGACAAAAACATGTGAATGCATTAATATATTTTCATAATTCCGGTAAACAGCGTATAGAAACCTCTATAAGCGTCATATACATAATATGTGATGAGATTTCAAAACATTATGCTCGCGTAGACACTCAGTAATCGTAGTGTTTTTCAGATATTCCTTAGCTTCCTTTCAGAGCTCATGATGAATCAAAAAATCACATGCATACACAAAAACATTTATGTTAATATATTCATGTTATAACATGAATATATTAACAATAATTTGTGGCCGCGAAGTTAAACACGACGCCGTACTTGTGCTATTGTAGTGCCGTTTATTAATTTACAAAATAATTACAATATAAAGTTACGTATGCATGCCCAAAAGTAATTTAACTTACACATTTGTTTTATTCATCTATTTAAAACTAATGATGAATGATGGGCCCTTCAGTATTTTGGCAATATTAAATAGATGGCCGTGGAAATCGCGCCATCTATTAGATTTTCGATCGAAACAACTTGTAATAGATTTTTTCATAACGGTGATAAAGATAGTTATTATTTTATTGTTTTTTTTATCCTAATCTTATATAGATCGTGTGGTAGGTCTGGGACTGCCTCGATGGCGCAAAGTTGATGTCTCGGATTCGAATCTGGGGTCTATTTTTATTTAATTACATCGCATAGGCTCGCCCTCTATCGCATGATGAACACGTTCTTCTTTCTTAATACCATTTTGCTCTTGAACCAATACATATTGTTACTAAAAAAATATTGGGCTTGCCCTAGTCCACAACCCTAGGCACGCCACTGCTGGGTAGGTACCACCGCAATGTCTATTTCTCACGTGAAACAGCAGTGTAACTGCATTGTTGTGTTTCGGATTGAAGGGCATTGTAGCCAGAGTAACTACTGGACATATTGAGACTTAACATCTTATGTCTCAGGATGGTGAGCGCAGTGGAATTTTGCTACTGTTTATGAGCGGTCGTATCGCTTACCATCAGGCGAACAGCTTGCCTAGTCTCGCCATTCATTGCAATAAAAAAAAAACATTGGAAAGATAACTTTTTTACTACTACAAAATAAACATTAAATATGTATAAATATATAAAACTTATGGATCTTATGGTGATTAGTACAAAAGCGTGGTGGCCTGTTGGTAAACGGACTAGACGCGGCTGCCCACATGTTCACGGTGGTCGCGGGTTCGAATCCCAGGGCGCACCTCTGACTTTTCGGAGTCATGTGTGTATTGATAATCAATCACCACGCACTAAAACGGTGAAGGAAAACATCGTGAGGAAACCTGCATACCATAGCGATTTATAAGAATTCCTATGGTATGTAAGTCCGCCAACCCGCACTAGGCCAGCGTGGTGGACTATATAGCCTAACCACTCTCAATCGTATTCTCGATTGTAGAGTAGGCCCGTGCCCTGCAGTGGGACGTATATGGGCTGATACAGTTACAGTTACTTTACATACACCATGGTTAACTTTAATATATAATTTAAATTTGTGAAGCAAAAGCGTATTCAATAAATAAATATCTATAAACCTTATAAATTGTCATAGTTTATATTATGTTATAATATGTACATAGTACTTATCACACTCAGGGTTTTTAGTTAAACCGATAAAAGTCGAGTCTTATGTGGTTTCAAATGGCATAAGTTTGTAGCAGATCCGATAAATTTGAAAAAACATCGGTTGACTTATTGTTAATTTGTCGTACTTATGTATATTTTTGATTATCCGATACGATAAAAAAAAATTGTAGGAAGATAAAACTCACAGAATTTGACGCAAATTATTGTCTGTTGGAATTAAGTTGTAATTGATATCTTTTAATAAAAATATTCGTATACTAAAATGTTATATTTGTCTCCTAAGAAAACCTGGTATTCGTATATATTTCAAATTGAATTGTTAAATGTTATATTATTATTGAAATTGATGTGTCTTTCTAAAATTAATTTTAAAGCCAAGTTACACAAATGACTTACGTTTAAATTGGTGGGTTGTCTCAGATCTGTTTATTTATTCATTTACTATTTCACAAGTATGTTCTAGTTTTAAGTGTTTTTCGCCGAACGAAGGACAACGCCTTTCAATGTTAACAACTTTACAATGTGTTTCCTGCATATATTTTTGTGAACATCTTAATTTCGAAACTCGATATTTTCGACCTTCGATAATGTAATGTCTTATATATCTTATGCCTTAAAATTAAGTGCTGCAAAATATTGAGCACAAAATGTTAACAAATCAATAGGATTACTTATTTGTGCTCGGCATTGCTTTTCTTCTGTCTCCTCTGGGGATGAAAAAAAGATGCGCAATCTACGGGTTCTCAATATACCAGTGGTATCTTTGCCTACTCATATGGGGGCCCAGGTGTGAACAGTATATAGCAATATTTTTAAATTCCATAGCCACCAAATAAGGTGTACGTATATAAAAAAAAATATTTCAAATTATAAGCAATATTTCTAAATTTCATTGCCATTCATAGGCACAAAATAATGTGAATATTAATAACACATTTTAAACTATAATACTATATGGTTATTTTGTTAAAAATTAATATTAACTCATTGGAATCCAATAGGCATTACATTCTTTTTGTACGTACAGCTTTGTAATTGTTTTTGCCCATAAACAAGTAAATTCATCATTTCTTGATAACCAGTTAACTGCATTTATTTATTTAATAACTTGTTAGGAATCTAATGCAAATGTATGCTAAATTTGTTCTAATGGTTAGCAAACAACTTGGCTAAATTGAACCTAGTTATTCTAAAATGTACCAACTCACAAGTATTTAAAATATGAGTTATTGACACCCAAGAGTTGGGAATTTTATAAATTATTTTTCAGCAAAACAGCCATAAATATATTTATCACACATACATTATCCCTCCTGAGACATACTATGTTAAGTCTCAACACGTCTGGTTACGATGTCCTTCAAACCGAAATACAACGATGCATTGACACTGCTGTTTGGTGGAAAAAATACACACATATGAGAGACCTCCTGCCACTGGCATTCGAATATTTAGCCTTTAATTTTATAATATGTGAAGTTGCCTCAAGATGGGTATAGGTGTCAAGTCTGAGCTCGAAAACAATAGAGGGATAGACATTTAGGACAAGGGTACATTTCATAGAACAAAGATGGAAAAAAATATTGGAAGATCTTTGCCAAGAAGTACGATTTTGGAGACTTTCATAATAATTTCGATATTACCGAATACCGAAACAAATATTTGTGTGATCCGCAGGTATTTGTTTCGCGTCTGGGTGTTTGTGAAACCGAAGTCTCTAGTAGTTTCTGATACGCACGACACAAGACTCGATCTTATTGTGGGGTCAGGACTATGTATGTGACTGTTAGATGTATTTATTTATTATTATTTAAAATTCACTCACTGGTGGTATTCAACTCAAATCACTGGTGGTAGGTCTCTCATAGTTAGGAGGCCGCCTGGGTATTCAAACAGCAGTTTAAATGCTCTGTTATATTTCGGATTGAGGGACATTGTAGCCAGACTACTGGACATATTGACAACTTTGCATCTTATGTCTCAGGATAGCGAGCGCAGTGGAATGCCAAGCATTGCTTTGTAATTCAAGGTGTTGTTTGGTTTTGCTACCGTTCATGAGCGGCATGCTCGTCTCGCCTTTCATTGCAATAAAAAAAATATTCATAATATATTATTTTTGTTGGTAGCGTTGGAACGGCGGTGCGTATCAGAACGCGAACAGCGGCGCGCCTCAAGCCTGGCACTCGTGTCGGCGGCTCATCTACGTGCCGCGCACAGTCGCGCAGAAAGGTTTCGCCGTTGGCTTCTGGCCAATACCAGAGTCCTTCCGATCGGACCCAAATGCGCCCACATTGGTATGTATACACCGAAATTTTACTGTACATGATTGTCATACAAATTTAAAAAAAAAAATTAGTTTTAAGTAATAATTTCAATTCTTGCCCCTATGTGATTTTGGATGGTTCATTGTCTCCTGTTGGTATTTTTAAATATTTTTATGAAACAGTTTTATTTTTAACATAAGTATGGATATCTCCTTTTTCCTGAATATTACTCTGAATTATGAAGTAAAGTTTTCCTTGTTCATTATTAGATTTAGGTTTATCCTTATTTGTGAGTTGTTGTGTATTTATTTATTATATTTATGGGGCGCATTCAGGACTCGTGCTAACTATAAAATTTAAACACGAAAACCCCCATACAAATATTTTAATTTTTAAATGTTGCAATGCCAATTTTGAAATGCACTTTCCTAGGATTTTCACCATAGTTAATTTAATCAAAATAAAATATATCAGTTAGCTTTCGTGATATTCCTTTATATTTAAGAGAAAATAACAAAAAAGTACAATTAGTCTCACAAAACCAATTGCTTTTAATATCATGATTAATAAAATAAACCTTATTGTTTCCAGCCACCTCGTTCTGCCCATCCCGTAGTGAAGTTCACGTGTTCGAGTCAGGAGCCGATGGTGATCGACAACCTGCCGTTCGACAAGTATGAGTTGGAGCCGAGTCCTCTCACGCAGTTCATACTGGCGCGGAAACAACCCACTATTTGCTGGCAGGTCAGTACTATCGTATTATTATTTTTGTTAAATTTATTTGAGGTCCGTGCTAGCCTCTTTAGTAGACCAGTCTTGTAGACCATAAGTCGGAGATTGTAGTTCAAAACACACATTTGAATTTAATTATGTGCGTATTCGTAGTTCATTATTGCGATTTAACAGAGAAAGAAAATATCTTGCGGTTCCTTGCATATCTGTAAGATCTCCAAAAAAACTTAGTATCTGGGTGTCAAGTTGTATAAATATGGTTATATATTGGGATGCCTTCAATGACATTTCCGCCATTCTGCACTAAAGTAGCATGTCGACCATACCCTAAACATACAGGGTGCGATCAGATAATATCGACGCAGGAAAGCGATTTTGTCGTATCTCAAAAAATGCGTATGTGCGTTTTGTATATTATTTAATTCATTAAAAAAATCTGGATCTGGATCCGCAAAAACCGAAAATACCGCATTGAATTTCCTCGTGATAATGTAAGGTTTTATTCTAAAATGTTATTAGTAAAGAAATGGTATTCCTAAGTATTCTAGATTAGAGGTAATTCATTTTTTAATTTTTTTTTGATTCTTGTGCAAAATTGCTTGTTTCGAGATACGACAAAATCGCTTTCCTGCGTCGATATGTACATTATTACCAAAATTATAGTAATGAGTGAATAGCTAGCCCTAATCGGAAGTTTCCCTTTTATATGCTGCAATACAAAATTAAAAAAAACATTAGTGCTAAGCTTATCTTTACTAATAAACCCTTTATCAATTTCCAGGTGTTCATAGCGAACAGTAGTTGCAAGAACTCCGAGATGAACCAGCCTTTCGGCTATCTAAAAGCGTCGACGAATTTAACTTGCGTGAATCTGTTCGTGTTACCGTACAACTACCCTATGCTGCTGCCCTTATTGGACGACCTGTTCAAGGTGCATAGATGCAAGCCCACGCCAGAATGGAAACTGGCATTCCAACACTATCTGGAAAGGATGCCGGCTTATTATGTTACTGTGAGTATTTTTCTCTCTTTGATCGGCTCCAGTTTCTGTAATATTTAAATAAGGGTGCGTCGCGGTAACCTTAATACAAGTATAGTAGGGGTAAGAACGTACATTCCTATATTTTATAGACTTTACGTTTTTACCCCTTATACAGTGCTATTATGGTGTTACTGATATTCATATGCTTAAAAAATATTGGGTTAATATAATGGGCTCAAACCTAACTGTAATAAACTGCCACAACACCTTGTGGCAGTTTTGATCCCCACACCAGGACAAATTAAATTCCGAGATAATTTTAATTGTGCCCTATGGGTTAACGCGATTCATAAATATTTGTTTTGGGTCGAAGGGTCATGAGATGGAAAATATCTCGTTGTTATTGATACCCGCGACTGCTTCGGTGGCGCAGTTTTACTGCGGTGCGATTACAAAACCGAGGTCTTTTCATTTATTATTAGCAACGAGTAAGTAATTTGTGCCCGATATGGCTCGCCCCCTAACACGTTGTGGGGCGGTAGAAAATAAAGTGAAATATGGTGTCCTAGTTGCGCCTCCGCCTACCCTTCTAGAAAATAGGCATGAGTTTATGTCCTTGGGGCATGATACACTTATCGCAGCTATGTGTACTATTGTTTGTAATAATCAATTAATTTACATTTCCAGCCTCTACGCAGAGCGTTAACGAAGATGGGAGCGTCGGCGCCGCTGCTGCAAAGTTTGATTCCGGATACGCTGGACAACTCGCTCAGTTTTTCCGTGTTGAATTATTTGAAAAGACTGAAAAATCAAGCCAAGGTTGAGTTTGAGAAGTTGTGTGCTGATGTAATCAACAAGGCTTCTAGTAACAACACTCAAAAGGTTAGTAATTCTTTACTTATTATGTTGGCCTATATGAATCTAGAAATCTGTGTATAGGCGACAGTTTTTATAACAGAATAAGATGAAATTGCCTTCACGGCCTTGGCAAAGAAAGTAACTAAAGATTAACAGAGATATTCCAACACTACACTACACAGTTGGTACACATCATAACGAAAATAACTGGTTAACCTCCGTGGTGTAGTTGGTAAGACGCCGCTGTGAAACGAGAGGCCGCGGGTTCGATCCCTGCACCGAAACAAATATTTGTGTGATCCACAGGCATTTATTCCGGGTCTGGGTTCTTGTGAGACCGAAAAGTCTCGTAGTTTTTGATATCCATGACACCAGACTCGATTTTAGTGTGAGATCAGGACTATGTATGTACCTGTTGGATGGATGTATGTATTTTTGGATATGCCCTTAAAATAATTATATTAAATTTCACCTACGCTGTACCTTTTTAATCTACTGCTATGTGAATTTTATCTTAAGTTTCCATTTTATTTCATATACAGCGTAATAATAACGCGAAAGCAAAATGTAAACAAAAAAGTATAAATATGACAGTGCGAAGATAACAGGAACAAAAATACTACGAATGAGTCACGCAACCCACGTTTAGATGATTCAGACTTGGGATCGATCTGTGCGACTGTGATGGCTACGCTAAGTGCGTAGGTGCCTTTAATAAGAAAACTATATGACTCAATTACTCACGTTTATATATAGTTACACACTGTGTGAGTGATAAAGGATTCCTTATATCACCGATAATTACGAAATATGACATGAGTTTATTTTTTCATATAAGCTTATTTCTTATATTAAGCATTGTTTTACTTATAATAAAATATATTGATTATTATATAACCGATTTATTTAGGTTATAGCTTATCGTCTGTTGTTATGTATTTATTCACCTTTATAAATACACATCCTTAAATGTTTTTTCTTGGAATTTCATGTAATAATCTTCAGCCACACATATTGTTCCACATTATTGGAGATTAACCTTCCCTAAAAAAAACACAACAATTTGTCAGACATTCCTGTATCATCTGTCCATCTTGTTGTTGACTTGCGTGTAATCTTGGCCAACCACCAAGATGTGTCCAATTGCCGAATTATTATATAATTTATCAAGTTAATGTTTGGTTTATACATTCCAGGTGGCTGAGAGCGTCCGAGTGATGCCTCGATCGCCGTTGAAGAAAGATCTGACCACACACCCGTGCCTTCAAGACAAGTTCTCAGCTCTTCGTGACCAGCTAAATGAATTTGGCGGTTTTGTCATGGGCCTGTCCCGCGGGAGGCATAAGGCGCAGGCACACACATACAGAAACCCTTTTGATATACAGAGGAGGGATTTGTTGGACCAAGTGAGTTTTTATGTCCATCATCACTATTATGATTATTCGAAATTTTAATTGTGAATTGTGATTGTGAATGGCCAAACATTCAATTATAATAAATCGAAATTAAACTGATATTTTCCCATTGAGAAGAAAATTTACGTAGGTACATAATCTTTGTTATTACCAAACTTTGTGTTCATTCTTTAACATGAAATTTATAGGTGGTGCGTATGCGAGCAAACTTCCTGCAGCCGTCGCTGGCGCACACGCGGCTCGTGGACGAGGACAGCGTGCACTCCATGCCCGTCGCGCAGATGGGCAACTACCAGGAGTACCTCAAGCGCATGACGCCGCAGCTGCGGGAGATCGAGTCGCAGCCAGTGCGACAACACATGTTCGGCAACCCCTTCAAGATAGACAAGGTTGGTGCTGCCAATGTAAGTCATCATCTTGCAACTGCCATTTGGGTATACAGCGGTTTGTATTTAAATATGGCACAGTAAAAAACCATGCTAATAAATTAGTCTAGTTCAGTCTAGTAGTCAGTTTTTGCTACAAATGAATTGATCGGTAAGAGTTGAGATAATAAGTATAATAATTTGCAGCGCATGATGGTGGACGAGGCGGACATGGACCCGGTGGGCGGCGCGGTGCGCGCGGGCGCGGGCGGCGGCGCGGGCGGCAAGCGCGGCGCCGACACCCCGCGCGCCGCGCCGCCCAAGCGCAAGGCGGGCCCGCTGCCGCACCACATCGTGGCGCGCCGCCCCTCCTCGCCCTCCACGCCGCCGCCGCCGCCCGACCCCGCGCCCGCGCCGCCCTCGCCCCTCACGCCGCCCGCGCCGCTGTCGCCCATGTTCCCGCTGCCCGCGCCCGCGTCGCCCGCGCCCGCGCCGCTGGTGCCCCGGCGCCCGCACTCTCCGCCGCCCTCGCCCACGTCGCCGCCCCCGCCACTGGCCCCGCTGGCGGCGCCGGCCCCTTTGGCGCCGCTGTCTCCACTGTCGCCATTATCACCCGTGTCTTTGCGACGTCCCGCCTCGCCATTGGCGCCGGTACCGTCAGACTTGCCTTCGGGAAGACCTCCAGAGGTGAGTTCTATTTACAATTCATATTAAACAAATAACCGTTTTATAAATCAACTAGTGCAAAATAAAACTAGTGATCACTGTATTTACTAATTCACAATATGTGTATGACATTTTCAGGAACCTCCACACGTGGATACAGGCGGATCGGCAGTGGGGCCGGCTGCACCGCCGGCCTCTCCGCCAGCAGTCGCACCTGCCAACCTCCCTCCAGTTGTGAAGCCATTTCTTAACGGAGGTTAGTGAAAAAAATATCGTTATATTTAATACGTTATGCTCTTATACTCGCACACAACATGTTTGCGGTATTCTAAGACTTATAATATTGTTCATTATTGCCATATACCTATTATTCTACATCCTACTAGAAAATTTATTATACTGGCATCATAGTGAATTTGTTAAACAAACACAATATAAAACGTTTTTACCTAAACATTTACACGTGCATTATAGACGCGTACACGACGATGGGCAGCAAGATGTGTCGCTCACCGTCGCCGCCGCGCGAGTGCGCGCCGCCCGCCGCTGCCGCGCCGCCGCACGACTCGCAGGAGCTGCAGATCAACGCCATCCTGCAGGGCATCGCCGCAGAGAATAACTCACACGCCAGGGCCAATAAGCGGAAACGAAAGGTAACTTTACTTTTACGTGCTTATAACAACGCTAGTTATTTTATATAATATCGATAATTCGATAAATATACATATAGACAGAAAAACGACTCTTGATAGATTTAGTATTATTTAAAGTCTGATAGTATAACAGTAAAAGTAGCATATCCAATTAAATTTTTCAATGGCGTGGCATAATTTTAATGTGGTTGTGAATGCTATGGTGTTAAATTGAATATCGACAATCAGTCGACAAAAGGTCAGATTTCGTAAAACCGAACGAACTATGAATTACACTTATTGTATGTGTGTGGTCATTTCTTAATTACAAATATAGTAATCCTACAACAAACTAAGTCCCTAAATAGTAGCTTCTTAACTAAATAGAATAAAATACATTATAACACAGTGCAGGATATTAGTTATAACTTGGCAAAAAAGAGTATGCGTGGCATTAAAGAAAAACTATTATGACAAAATTACTAAAATGTCATTGTGCTTGTTGAATAATTTTATACGTCGTTATTTCTATACAAGTTGTTCAGCTATGTTAGTTTTGTGATTTAAAATAAACAAAGAGAATAATTACAATAATTAATGAAAATAACAAGTATCTAAACATTCCGTCGTAGTATATCGGGTTGCTTAGCGCCCTCATTAAAAGCACTCTTTTTTTGCTAAGCTATATGTATAAATCCAATACTCTACTATATTAATATGTCGATTACTAGAAGTCACCACCGCCGGCGCCGGTGGTCCCCCCGGCACCCACGCGCAAGGAGCTGGCGGACGTGCGCCGACACAACCTCGAAGTGCGCGCGCAGGTCTACCGCGCCGTCAGGAGACCGGGCAGAGGTAACGCTCATATATTGATATGAAATACAGCTCGTCACCTGAAAAAAAAAACCATATGTCTTTATTGCAAATGACCAGACGAGCATGCCGTTCGCCTAATTGTAAGCGATACGATCCCTCATGAACAGGAGCAAAACCAAACAACAGCTTGAACATACATACATACATAAATAAACTCACGCCTATGTCCCTTTGGGGTAGGCAGAGATTATTGAGCGCCAAGTGTTACGGTTCATACATATCTCCTTCGCATCTTCAACTACCATTAATCTCTTCATACACGCTCGTCGGTTTCGAGGACTCCTCATTGGAGGTATCATGCTCCAAACCAATACTTAGAGAAATTGGCATCTCTGAGTATAATCTTGTATCTAAATACACAATGTTAAATGGCTTTGAAAAGCCCTTGACACTCGCGACGCAAAAAACGTATACCTATATGTACAAATGTGATCAAAATTGCATGTGCATTTACAGTTAATTTAAAATTATTAACAAAAATTAACACAGTAATTTTCTTTCAGATTTCACAAAACTGTTTGAACACTTAAAACAATTGAAAGGCAGTGTGGATATTAAAAAAGAGGTGATACGTGATGTGATTAATGAATCGCTAAGGTTTAAGAGGAAAGCCCTCGCCAAGTTGCTGGAAGACTTCTTAGTAGGTTTAGAGAAGAATGGGAGCAGTGCCTCAGTGAACATGAAGCGTTACAACAACGCTGTCCTGTACAGTAACTCTACACACAGCTAGTGACGGATGAAAATCGCGTGGTCGGTGCCACAGTGATTGACACTCTTATGTCTGACGCTCAAAAACTTTATGAGAAACGTGACACGGTTTTGTGAATAGATTCAAAGCAATTAAGTGTATTACAGTGAGATCTCCCGTTTTGCAGTTGTTTTATCTTAAGAAAGTTTCATGTTATGTTCTCTTTCATTCGTCTTGAAGTAGTGCTCTAGAATACTTACAAGAATTATTGTGCTCGAATTCATAAATTGAATTATATTCAATGTTACACCAAAATGAAAGCATTTATTTTTGTACGGTCCGTTACCAGTAAATATTTTCCAAATGAGAATTCGCGGAACTTCTAACTCTGGGGCCTTATTTTCGCTCTCGTTTGGTAACTATCAACTTTACAAGATTTTATACAAATAAAAATATTTTATGTAGAAAATAAGGCCCTCTCCATCACGGTATAATTTGATAGCTGTAGTCAATTTAAATCATAATATTGCTATTTAAAATCCTTAGGAAAATCATAGTTAAATTTACATATGGATTTTAGATAATTGTTATTTATTGCACTACATATTTGCACAGTGATCGACAATATATTAGTGTTATATAAATATTCTATGTATTTTAGTTTTTAATGCAATGTGTTGAAATTGTGCTTGTTGAAATGAAAATGATTTCCTTAGATGGCGTTTATAAATTGTAAGTATTATGTTTATGTCTAATGCGACCCACCCTTATACTATGAATTAATTTTGTTAAACGCAATTTGAAACGTTTCTCATAGCGAATGCACTCAAGTACGTTGAATGTTTCTTTATTGTAAAAGCTATGTAAGGAGATCACAACCTATAATTAGATTTGGACAATTCAAGTAGAATGTCGAGCTTGATAGCCATATTTTCATTGGAACTCTTGCTTGTCAGAACGAATGGGATATTCATTCTATTATAATACAATAACTAATAAAGGGTCTTCTAACTAAGACATTGTGTTCATTTTCACAGCTTTCAAGTTATACTAAGGAAGCACGCCTCACCCTTACAAGCGTTGATCAAACCGACCAGTTTTACTGTCATTTTGTGTGTAGGCTTATTACCTAAACAAAGCAATATTTAACAATTTTACGAGGTGTCTTATTTGTGCAAAATGATAGCGAAATTGTGTGTAATTTCGTACATTTGTAAATATTATTGTAAATATATTGTTAGAATTATTATAATTACCAATGGGAATGTATGAGTAGGATGCGGAGGGCATCGATGCGGTCGTTAGCGTGGTCGGATTGTATTGTTATGAATGTTGGGACTGCCTCGTCCAGTAAACGTGATTTTGTATAAAAGACATTGTTTGACAATTGCTGTATAAATATGTTGTTTGAATCCGACCGCGCTAATTAATGTATGGTCAATTGTAAAGTGTATTATATCATTTTTTAAATAAATTATAATCCTTATTGGATTTTTATCATGTGTTTTATTGAGACGAATGCCGTATAGGATGAGTGGAGTGGTGATTCATTGGTTGAGGGAGTACAGAACGAATACCTTTTCATTTATAGGTTTGGTCTTGCTACAGATCTTCTCGTTTCTGGTTTGACTTCTTGAAGGAAATATCACGTAAAGCCTTCCGTAAAGATTGTTGAGTGCATTTACCCCAGTGCACCATGTTTCGCCTTGTGTGTTTCGTCCCATGATGTGATAGGGGACGATCCTACAAAATCCTGATTATGTATGTATGAATGGATTTGAGCCTATATATATACGCCAACCTCAAGGTACAGGACAAGGTATAGGTAAAGTATTAGGACAAGGTACACAAACTATAGCGCCCGTACAAAGAATTTATACTTTAATTTCGACAGTGCGACTTGGTAGTGTCGCGTATGGAAATAAGACGTCACGCGTGTGTTAGCCATTATAATACGCGGGCAGCACAAAACCGCTTGCCTGTGTAGTATTCATAGTGTACGTTAATAAAGGCCGTAGGCAGTGGTTGTTCAATTATGGACTTCCTTCTACAAAATAGTATGATGTTGATTGAGATTGAATTTGCCCGTCGCTAGTTTTGATTGTCCAGTTATTGTTTTAGTAGATAAGGCTACATTATATTTATGTAGATATAATACATGCTTCCATAAAAAATATTTCTTAGTATTTTTTGATCGGCCTAAAATAATTTGGATCGTCTGGGTAGATAAAAACTGGGCGAAAAATAATTTGGATCGTCTGGGTAGATAAAAACTGGGCGAAAAATAATTTGGATCGTCTGGGTAGATAAAATCTGGAGCGTCCACTTTCGTACCACATTCGTGCTTGCAGCAACAAAACTAATGAGATGATTTATTACATTATAATTTCTACTCTTTGCGTCTAATAAAATACTTTGCCAAGCGATGGCTCATGTGATGGCGTGCAGTGCCGATTAACCACTTAGTCCATTGAAATGTTACATGAGCTTTGCATTTTTTAGAGGACGCAATTTTATTTTTGGGATATGTGTGGGCGGTCAATAGAAGCTTAACCTCAAGTTTGTGGGGTCACCACCCTTGTCCCCCGGCCGCCATCTTAGAAAAAGGGATGAAAACACTTTTCGCGTTATCTCGGAAACTATACGTCTTACGAAAAATTTGTAAAAAGATAATTTGTAGCTAATTGTATTGCCTACAAATATGTTTATACAACTTTTTGCCCTAAATTTAACGTTAAAGAAGTTATATGCAAAAAAGTGAAAAAGAAATTTCTTAAGGGAAATCTTCCCATTTCTCTTAAAAGTAGACTCTTCGACTTGTATCTTACCAATTGTCACATACAGCGGCCAAGCCTGGTGTTTGACCGGCATTTTAGGGCAAAAAGTTAAATAAACATATTTGTATGCAACACAATTTGCTACAAATTATGTCCTTACAATTTTTTTGTAAGATGCATAGTTTCCGAGTTATCGCGAAAAAAGTGTTATCACCACTTTTTCCAAGATGGAGGACGTGGGACAAGGGTAGCGACCCCACAAACTTAAGGTTAAGCTTCTATTGACCCCCCAAACATGTCCCAAAAATAAAATTGCGTTCTTTAAGAAATGCAATATTCGGTCCTTAAATTGTACCATTTCAATGGACTAACAACTACAAATAGCTGATACACAGGTATTGACGCATTTTTCGATTACTGATCTAATTGGATGATCAACCATTCTTTCGTCCTTAGGCAACCATACTGGTCCGAAGATAGTGAGTAGTTGTAGTTACCTATACTATATGCATTTATGCTATCGTATTATTACGTTTAGCTAAGTATATAAGTAGTTGAAAAACATAAATGAAACAGATACCTACCTACTTAGATAAAAAGAACATTGGTAAAATCATTGTTAATACAATTCTTAAGCGTCTATAAATTTCATGTATAAAAACATTAATCATTAATTTTCTAAGTAATTTTGGTGCCTAGCTCACGGCGAACCTAAGCCTGAATTACGAAAACACATTTTTCGTAAAACTCTATTGATATTTGCTTTAATTTTATTGGAGAAGCGTTATGTTGTTTCAATATTGCCATTTTTAAAATATATGCTTGACTGGCTTTCTTGCATTATCTTTCTCAGATAATAATTAATGTAAAAAATAGTGCAGAGAAATGAGAACAGCAACATAATCACTGATTAATTAATTAAGGAATAACAATTTGCTTCTGTCGCCCGAAAGCGCTATTGTGCAAATAATAATATAATATAGTTGTCCCCTTTTTCCTTTTTATTTCATTGCACATGATATTACTATTAGATTAATGAAATAAATAAGTACTCGATGTTTAAATTGCGTGTAAAATATATTTTTTTACTTTTATTTGTGGGTCATAACTTCGCCTCACGCCAATATAAATGGAACAAAATAACATTAACTACCCACAGAGTTTGACAAGATATAGAAAATCTGTGAAACTTTAAAGTGGAATATCTTTTTTCCTAGGCTTGCTACAATAGTAAACCTTAAGAAATTAGTGTTAAGGAATTCGAAATCTATATTTTAAAATATTTTTCATCTCAATACACACAAAAAAAATTACAACAAAAAAATGTATGGAGTATTATCATTGTTCTTTTGTAGGTGTGCACTGTATGGCTTTGAATTTCTATTCCTAGGTCGGGCAATACATTTCACTCTGCGAAAGAAGTAGACAAAGTAAGAGACCAACTTCAGTATTTCCTAAATTTTACTGCTATTCATTTTTCTATTTCAATATTTTCCTTGCTTGTTAATAGAAAGATTTTCTATCAAATATAATTAATTAAAACAGAATTTCCCAAAGACGCGTTGAGTTGCAGCGCTTTATGGATGCTTGCAGCTTTCGATCCTGGCTTATAGGAGAGGCAGTAGCGGGAGCGAGGCTATTATAGCCTTTATCGGTATTTTTTTATCTCATGAGGATAATGGCGCGAGTTTATTTACAAATGCTGGAACGTTATTTTTTAAGACATTGCGTAACTTTAGGAAGCACGTTCATAGTGTAGACACAAAATATATCACAGGGACCTAGGGTCCTATATAAGAAAAATGGCTTACGTTTTGACCATAAGAGGTTAAGAGGATTGGGCTAACATTTGCGAGTTTCAAATACGTAGCGATTATTTACTCACAACATTTCATGAGTGTTCTAGTTCACACTAATAAAACGCGTAAGGTTGATAGAAGGTTCACAGTAGTATGTAATGTACATAGTTACATAATTGTAAAAAAATCATAATTATCAATAAAAACATTAAGCATTATTTTTTGTTGACCTAATATTACGCGTGTTGTAGACGCCTACTTTCGAACATATTGTCATTCGTCGATGGAATACTTATACCAGCTACCTTTGGTTGTCCTATGAATAAATAAATTAATAAAATTACTTTTTTAATTTGTGGTTGGAATCCCAATTAAAAAAAAACTATAAATCGGAATCAGAAGAATTTAAAATATTTGTAACCACTGAGAAGGTGGGTGAAGAAACTAAGAAAGGCGGTCAGAGAAAACAGAATAATATGTAAAATATGTTTTTGAATTAATATTTAATGATACTTAGATTGCCTCGGTAGCGCAGTTGTTCTACGGTACTTACAATAATAATGGCGAGGTCTCGTGTTTGAATCTCGAGTCGGTCAAAGTAGATAATATTAGATTTTTCTATTAATTAATTAATTATCAATGGAGACAGGAATTTGTGCCCGATGTGGCATTGTCCTCGCCCCCTATCACATCGTGGCACGGAACAAGGCGAAACGTGAATGTCCTCGTACTGGTAGCACTTCTATCCCTTCCGATCCGTTTATCCCTTCTGAGAAAAAGGTGTAAGTTTATGTATTATGTATATATTTAATAATTATTTTAGTGTGCTACATCTATATCTTTAATACGTCTAAAACTACAGACACTTAGCAGCCAATTCTAGCAAACAACTTCTAATTCTTTGAAACAACAAAAAGCATTAAAATATATTATTCCTAATATGTACAGTGTACACGTTTTGATTCTTTTGCTTATCTACAATGTAATTTTAAACTAAGACGAAAACAATGGGTAACAATTTCACCCGACCCCACAGATAAGTTAGCCGGCGCATTAGGGTAAGATTACCCGCCGTTAAGAAGGTTAAAAGTCTAGGGATAAAGCTCTAACGAGGTCTTGGTGTCTTTTTACGAAAATGCTATGCTTATTTACGTTACTAAAATTTAACTCTAAAGTATCGTGTTTGTCTCGTGGGATTATTGATTTATCATTTGATGTATAAATGCAATGGATTAATCTGATTATTTGTTCTTTAAATGTCTTAATTTAAAAACCTATAGTTAGCTTATAACCGTTAGAGTTAAATTAAAGCTATTTATTTCCAGATTGTACTGTTAATACAATTTCTATTATATAAAGTCTACTTAATAATTTTTAAAACTCAAGACTGATTGTTATTCCTTTGAGAGTTTATAGTTGCTAAGTTTTATAATATAACTCAAAATCAATCAGACAAAGTAACATTCCGTCTGAATATTTAAAGCTTTGCGATTCGCGTCTTTAGTCACGTCTAATGACACTATTTGCTCAGATCGGTTGCCGTGTAGGTTCTAGTTTGTAAGGCAAATACGAACACATACATAACGGATCCCTCTTAGCTACGACACTGCGCAAGGCAGTTGGAACACACTGAATGCGGAAAAGTGAAGATTGGTTTCAAGCCCCTTGGGACGGCACTTGCAAGTCCAGTGTATTTTGAGTTTTAACCCTTAATTTCATAACGTATACTATATTATACGTATACTTTAAAAAATTACTGAGTCACTCCGTTTGAAAAAATAATAAATTTATTTCTACTATACAGTATGGCAACATTTTATCTGTCAAATAAAACTATTTTTTTAGTTTAAATGTTGGAACGACATTAACATTTGACACGTATAAGTTTTTGAAAATGAATCCTCAGCGCCTGTTCTCGGTAATTACCATATTTTTGTTGTTTTTTATGTAAAAACATATTGATTTTGCTTTCACATATGTTGCAAATTATTGATAAATGGAATCACTAACTAATAACTAACTTTCTTGCAATATTTTCAGTGATAATTGACGCTAAAGGTCAACGTATAGCAGGCTATACATTTCGCTATATTTTACAAAGTGAACTTATTAACATTAGTATAGTAGGCTATACATTTCACTATACTCAAGTAACAAATATCCCTAATATTCGTATATTATACTATACATTTATAACTAAAAGCATCTAGCATGATCTCTTAATACTTGTCCTTTTTTTTATTTTTCATTATTTTTAATAACTTAGAATGCAGATTTTTGCATGTTCTATGTCTTTTTTTATTTAACAGCGGAAATCCATAACCAGATCGCTCCGCATCCTTGCTTTGATCCCGCCTGAAGATGGTAGATCCGACGTTGGTGGTGATTCAGGAGAAGAAAAGGACGAAACTCATATTTTGAAAATAACGTGATATTACGTCTTCTGATACTCCTTCGATTGTCATTTTTTTTTTGCATTGGCCCCGCAAACGAGGATACAGGTCACTTGATGGTGAGTGATCACTGCCGCCCATGAACGTCCACAACCGTGGGATCATAGATGTGTTACCGGCCCAACAAATCGAAACGGGAAAACGGGGTGGGAAGAGGAAAGGGATGCCCAATACGGCAAACCGGCAATCTCACTCACCGACTGAAATGCGACGGCAAAGATGACATTTTCATGTCGATCTTTTGTGAGACAGCGGTACCACCCCGGACAGCCTGCTCATTCATGCTGAGTCATGACTGACAGCGGTTATTACATTGAACTATATTGACTCGTCTCTTGAAAGATTAAATTAGATTTCTGAAGAAAGTACTGCAATATTTTGACGTAAACAAACCTATCGTGGTCTGGAGTCAAATTCAGAGGAAGAATATCTATCACCGCATATACCCCAAGAATGCATAACCCCATATACTTCCCTACTACCCCATATAATACTAGTATTGTGTAGTTACTTCACCTCCGATTATTTCACAAAATGTTGAATCAGCCCCTACAAATTAGGCGACCTATTCACTAATTACATTAATGCCTTCGTGTTCTTCCAGGAGAGAATATTTACCGTCTATTCCACCAATATTTCTTCTCTTCCTTCTGATCTTTTTTCTACACCGTCCAACTTAATTGTAAATTAATCCCGTCACTCATTAAAACCCCCCACTAAAAGATTTAAACGAATATTTGCCACATCACTAAAGTCTATCCTGTCCATATTTAGGAAAACTATAGGATACCTTCAATGTGCTATTGTTTTCGAAGATAACGTTTAAGCAGAAATGTATCTAAATAAACCTTTTTTGAACTACGTTCTTGATTACTTCTCAGATTATATAATTAATGGCATTGTTCATAATTCTAATCAATATTCAGGACAAGAGACTGGTCATTCTATTAATGTTAATAACGCAAAAATACGTGCCGTCATATTAGATATCGTCATATTCTTCTACAACGAGATGTGGGTTTATTGCCGGAATAATAACTCTAAGAAGATACCAACAAGTTCATAGATTTCTACATTTTGCATAGATAATTCGCTCGTAGACACATAATCCATGTTTGAAAATCAGACCTTTTACCTTATTTTGCAATTAATATCAGTTAGGGCTTGGTATACCGAATAAGAGATATTTTTTTTACAATTATCATAATAAATAATGATTTTTTGCTGTGTTAATATTTCCTTCATAATGGTTTTAAGTTGCAAATGTATAGTATATTATACAAACAATCCGTTATGTACAATTCTAAGCATAAGATTATGTATAGTATATTATACTATGGGTATAAAAAAAAATAACGGATGAATAATTTTTTTCCTATTTTTTTCTGTCTCTAATGAAATATAATATAACGATTATTTAAGAAAAACGAATAATTTAAAGACAAATATATCTTGCCAAATTAAGGGTTAAATAGAAAATATTGCCTTCTTGTTGTATTAGTGTTCTTTGGTAACGGTTGATGAAAATTCCTAGGTGCTTCTAAATGAAAATCCAAAAGCACACGGGAAATAATACCTAATGCAAGGTGTTTAAAGTATAAATAAACTATAGGTTAAATTAAAAAGAAGCTATCAACAAACTATTGTAATTTAATTTTCCGCCAACACGCACCAGCCAGCATGGTGGACTACAAAATGGCTTAACCACTCGCAATCGTACTCTCGATTGTAGAAGACGCCCGTGCCCTTTAGTGGGACGTATATGGGTTGATACAGCTAGCTTTTGAAAGATCGATTAACGGCCGATGCCAATAATCAATCGAAAAAATTAGATTGAAGTCAATCTGGATTGTTTTCTACTTTTCGATTTGTCATTTACCATGTTGCCATAGTTTTTTCACTACTGAGATTGATTATTGGCAATATAGTATCAGAAAAACGATTGAGCTAACAATCTCAAACGGCAAATTTTGGATTGGGATTGTTTATTGGCAGCGGCTGTAAATAGATACGAAAATGTTGTATTGCTAGCTAAAAACATCTGTAAAAAAACCCTTAGCACATCGTTTTCTAGCAAGTAAGTAAGTATAATAGTACTGAGTTGGGTAAAACAAATCAAAGATCATCTATCTTTAAAACAGAGTACTATGAAGAATAATGAAAGAAGATTGAATAATATCCATAGAGCAGCTACACATTGTAATTAAACTTAGTTCATCAAACGACACAGATATTTCGAAAGCATTTTGCGGCAGAAACCGCCTTGGGAAATTGAAGGCGACTGAATGGGCTGCAACAACAGAGATAATGTAAACGCAAAATTGGATGCGCCGAGTCCACCCCCATACTAGATTCTATTCGGAATAACGCGCCAACGCTCGCTTCGCCGCCCCTTGTGGCACTCTGATGCCATTGAGTCGTAATTGATTCTATAACGTACTTCTATTATACAGTTTTCAAAAGTATTCAATCAGTGAAAGTGGTAAATTCGTATCTGTGATGAACAATTCACGAAAAGACGTTTTTGTAAATACTTCATAGTAATCCTAATTAAAAAAATATTGTTATAAAAATTGTCTGTAAAAATAGGTACGTACATAGACGTAAAGCGAACGCCTGTAACCTTTGAGGTGTTCAACAAACTTATTTCCGTCCCTAGATGTGAAAGAGGTCTGCCTATCTCCATGCTAGACAAAAATACGCGTGCCTTATTTATAAGATAATTTAAACCAAAATATTCATACAAAGTGGAATAGGTACTCGATTACGGAACTGAAACCTGGACTTTACGGTTCACAAGCCATATATACGTATTTGATCATAATAATTCTTAATCAATTTGCATGATTGAATTAGAAGCAGAAATAACTTTATGTGTATTTTACATCGGAGTATTTTTAAATAGGGGTTTCTGGTATAATTAGAAGAAATTGTGAAATAAAAAAAATCTAAAAATTATATCTAAAAATTTACAATGTCAAATAAATAAGTATTTTCCAAGTCTACCCGAATTCTGAATTAACATAACTGAACAAAAAATACAACTAAAAGTTTAGATGTCTCCGTTAGTTTCCTTGTTCCACACATGTTTACATTAGTGTGCATCATTAGGCCATCGACACCCGTCCCGCGGTTGCTACAGCCACCTTTCATATACAAGTATATAAGTAAGTATATTTCAAAAGTGACTGATCCTCAAAGATTCAATAACAACATTTTGCTTTCATTCCATTTAATATATCCATCACAAGTGATTGCTTTAACTCTCATAGTTCTCTTTAAATGTTATTTTATCGTTTTTATTCAAAATTCACTCGGAGCTCCTTGAGAAAATCACTTAATTTTAAATATTTGCTCGTCCCGCCCTTTCTATTGGATTACTTCAGGCGAATAGATATCATATTGGGTTAGGTCTAGCCTGCTTAGTGTAATGAAAAAGTTGGTACGCGACTGTTTTAAATCGATTGCACTTCTCAATAAGTAATGCAATGTCTTTAAATCTTTATACGATATACAGAATTTATAAAAAATACGGCAAATATTTGTCGAAATTTTGTTTTTCGGAGTTGATGTGTTCTGAGAAGTAATCGATTTATATTTCTACTGCGTCTAGTCAGAATATAAGCTTAGTACTGTATCAGCCCATATACGGCCCACTGCAGGTCACAGACCTTCTCTACCATTGATAGTAGGTACGATTGAGAGAGTTTGGACCATATAATCCACAACCGCTACGCCCACACCTATGCCCCACGCTGGCCTAAAGCGGGTTGGCAGAACTTACATACTATAGAAATTCTTATAAATCGCTATGGTACGCAGGTTACGTGTGAATGTTTTCTTTCAACGTTTTGATGCATGGTTGTTAACTATTGATAACAGCATGACTCCAAAGTCAGAGGTGTGCCCTGGGATTCAAATCCGCGACCACCGTGAACATGTTGAAAGGCACGTCTGTTCCATTTACCATCAGGCCACCACGCACTATATAAGCTTAGTATTCGGTCTATGTTTTGCAATTTCTATTAAATTTGTTTACACAACACAGTATCAGTGATACATAATATAGTTTCATATTTTTTACATAACAGGATCAATTCAAAAACTTAATAAACTAATAATAACTTAATTTTCTTAAAGTAATGAATACATTGTGTCTTAAGTATAATGGCTTTAAAAAGGATATTTTTTTAAGTAACCTTGTATTTTAATTAAGATTTCCTCGTTGATAAGCTAACAGCCGGACCCTACGACTAAAATGTTCTTTAGTTATTTAATATTAAAAGTAAGAAGATTTTTATGAAAGGGAAACCAAAAAGCTGCATGAAATCCCAATCTAATAATATTAAAAGATTAGATCCTTGTGCCGCAACGCTACGATGTCTTCCTCTATATTTTATATGGGAACTGAACACAGCAAATTCTTATCACGATTCTTCTTATATTTAGAATTCATTTGTATTGTATTGGACGGACAGATAATGGTTTTAAAAGTAATCAACTATCCCGTAATTTTTGGACGAATTAATGACTCCGATTATAGGTAAGATTAGATAATACGATACCCCACAATTATATTAAAGTAAATTTTGCATAAAGTAGTATATTATATGTGAACGTTTTGTTTAAGGACTAGCTATACGAGAAAAACATATTCAATTCCCCTTCCATTCTAAATAGTCTTTCTTCAACGGATGGCAAATATTTTTAACAGATTAAAACGGTTGCTTCTAAAAAATCTTTATTTTCAGCTCACATTCATCAACCGCTAAGCATAACTATGCCACTTCATGTTGGTCCCCTTCCTTATTATATCTTTGGTTAAATACATTCAAATGTTCTCTACTCGTCACCTGATATCATCAACTTATCAGCTGAAAAAATGAAATATTCTTTTTATGGTGTTTTATTTATTGCAGCCTTTCCCAATACATATCGGTAGCATTTAGTTACATACTAGTAAAGGGTGTGTTAAAAACGACGCATTCTGAGCATCGTCAGTTAGGGCTGCCTTGGCCGTTGTTATTTATTACGAGGGCGAGATTTATTTATATTTATATCCATTCTCCTATCTAAATTACGTGCTTTATCGCTATTTGTCCGGTTAATGCGATTTTTACTGCTGGCGATGATATAACATTTTTTTGGCGTGTGTGTGCATGGAATAGGTAATTTGTGGCCGTGTTACGGCAACATGTGGTTTAATTAATTAGTTTAACTACACTGTAAGTTGCGAATAATGGTAAATCTCAAGCTATTTTTTATTTTAAATGCAAAATATCATTTGAAAGTAGTGTTACACAGGGGAGTTTTAATTTTAGAAAATGATCATCTTAATAATCCCAGAATAAACTGCGGTTCATCTTCGGAGGTAATTAAAATTAGTTAAGAAGATATAAAAAAAATAATTAATGTCTATTAGCTTCAATAATACAACCTGTTGGTTTTAAGGAAATCCTTGTTACAAATAAAATAAACGTTTTCTGATTCCCCTAGACGCTGCATTTTAATTGACCTTAAGTCTCCGTATAAGGCTCATAGTAAGAATGAAGCTAGTCCTATTCGGTAGTACGAAGGTATACAAGAAATATGTCTTCCCAATTTGGAATATTAAACCTTTAAGGGCTTGAAACATGGCATTACTTTGGCAACCATCTTAGTTTGGTCTTGTGACCGCGATAATAAGAT
The DNA here is from genome assembly GCA_023078785.2 of Hyles euphorbiae. Taxonomy (NCBI): domain Eukaryota; kingdom Metazoa; phylum Arthropoda; class Insecta; order Lepidoptera; family Sphingidae; genus Hyles; species Hyles euphorbiae. The sequence continues at coordinate 12,404,948 of CM041033.1, read as the reverse complement.
AAACACAGCTAAGGTTAAACATAATATTTGTGATTTCGGCATTCAGTGTTCATGCAGAAGCTTTGTTAGCGATATTCACAGAATATACTTGTATGTACAAAGGTGGGAGAGGATTTCGTGCTAGAACGATTTGGACATAAAGCAAAGAAATTTAAGATTGAAGAAGAAATGCGTAACATAGTTATGGGCCTTTTAAATGATCTGGAGAAGGCGATAACTTTAGCGAGCTGTAGGTGCCTCTGCTTAGAGCTCAACTGTATCTGTATCAGCCTATATACGTTCAATTGCAGAGCACGAGCCTTGTTTAAAATAGAAAGTACAATTGAGAGGCGAAATTTCCATACCATAGAAATTCTTTAATACCGTTATTGTATCCAGGTCTTCTCACGATGTTTTCAGCCACTTTTATAGTGCATGATGACTTGACTATTAAAATACACATATTTGTTTCCCGCGAAAAAGCAATGGAGGTGCACTGTTATGTTCTGCATTGACATTGTAGGTAGTAACTATCGGGCATGTTGAGACTTAACATCTTGAGTTTAAGAATAGCAAGCTTATTGGAATGTTTTGTAATTAATGGTGTTGTTTGGTTTTGTTACTTTCCATGAGCCGTTGTAATGCTTATTATCAGGCGAATGGTATGCTCGTCTGACCATACTGCAATTTAAAAAAAATCACATGACTCCTAAAAGTCAGAAATGTGATGTTGGATTTCAACCCGCGACCACCGTGAACTTGGTGGCAGCCGGGTCTGGTCCGTTACCAACAGGCCATCAGGCACTTTCACACCTACTGATATTCATTAATTTTTTGAAATAGATATGTTCCTAATAAATTAATTAATAGCATAAAATCGGATCTTCCATAAGTCCTCGTGTGACTTATTGCCTAAACATATTCATAAGTTCTAAATGATATATTGTATTTTAAGTCTTCACGAATTTACTATTATAACAAATTTTGCCCTGAAATAGAGACTTTATTAAAGAAAATCGTGTATTAAATCGAAGTCTATCTATAATCTAGCCTAATTTCGGCAGTAACAAAATATTTTTTAATAAATCTTAAATGTATACTTAAATATAAACGTCTAGCGGTCGTCAAAGGTCATTGTTCGGAAAAAAAAAACTATAATCAAGTTACAGGTTGTTCGGAATAATCGGCTTGCAATACAAAAGGTGTTCTTTATCTCGACTCGCAGACTGATGAGCCGACGCCGTTTGACTACACTTTAATTAGTTTTTCTTCGAGCGTATATTTAACACTTCGACCTTTGATGTTGTGACGTCATAAAATAATAGACGTTTTAATTAACTGTATGGACTACGGGGTTAATCATATTATTATGTATAAGGCATATATATGAGGTTATTTTGGTTTGTGTTAACCACCTTTGATACATTAATAAAATATATGATAAAAAAATATAAACGCACCTCATTGGCCTAGTGGTGTAAAGGGTGTAAGCTGTAAATTTCTGGATTTGATTGCGAGAGATATTAAATTATAATATTTAAATCAGATATGAATAATGAAGAGGATATTCTATAAATAATTATCGGATCGTATTGATCTATATTTTTTTAATAACATTAATACATACTTACAACAAGAGAGGTTAAATTATAGAGCAAGGATAAAATATTCACCATCCATGCAATTGACACAAACTTTGCTCCCAACCAATATTCAATGAACTCGGTTTAACTAAATCCATATTTACAAAATTTGGAATGTAAAAGCTGCAGTTTGAAATTAGAAATGCACAACATATAGATAAACTTGCATGTACAGACCTGCTCATGTAGACGTGCATATTGTATTTTTGTAGCTAACCTTTATTCACATTTTCCATCTTTGTGCATAATCTTCTCCATTTTACGTGATCTTGCACAAGATCTGTGTCTTTAATTGTGGGTCTATTGAGAAGTGTATTTAGCCTTTATTATTTTAGTAAGTTGCCAGTATTTTATATATTTACTGCCGAAGTACTGCTATGGCCTTCTTATTAATTATTAGCCCCCTTGAGTGATATATTCGGAGCTCATTGCTTACATCACGGAAATAAAAGCGGTTTTGTAATTTCTTGCATTTCGTCCAAGTGTACAAAATTGCCCATCCATTGCTGTATTTTTTTGTTTCAAAATCTACATCGAATCTTAAAAAAAAACTAAAAATGAACCATGTACCTACAGAAAATATAAATAATTTACTGCGTATATAGACGACGCCTACTAAACGCCAAATTAAATTACTTTATCCAAGAGCAGACAGACATTTTATCACAACAAGACTAACAAAAAAAATTCAGACAAACATTTTTTAAAGCTGAAATTCGTAGGTGCTAGGCGTTCTTAATTCATAAAAGGGATCACACCAGATAAGCTTATACGGAGACGTCGTAAATCCAAAGTGCCGAATTTCACGTTTGACTTGGTACGTGGCTGGTAATGTCGGGTACAGTACAAGTAGCTTGCAAGTCGCTTAGTACGTCCATATAACTTGCCAACTCACTGACGTATCTGCTATAACTTTATGGCTTTCAACAGCTGTATAACTCGACTGTATTTAAAACCAAACTTGCGGTTGGTATTTTTGTCTCTAGGCAGTAAAAATAGCGAGATTTTCAAGATCCGCAAGAGTAATTTTGATATCCTTGCTTTTAAGGCCATTACACGGTGGTATAATCATCACTATATTTAGCCACAAAAAGATCCTTCTTGTAATAAAACCAGGGATTTCCGAATTTCATTAAAAGCCCAAGTTCTGGATTCAAATTTGGCGTTCAATTAATTATTAGAGGAATATCAGTAGCGTTTACCTTTAGTATCCATATTGATGGACGGTTGTTTATGATCTTAAGTGCTCAGAGCAATAACTTTACAGTTGACTTCAATTACAAAGTTTGCTGTAAATGGCAATAAATCTAATTACTAACAAATTAGCACAATATCTTGTACGACATGCGTTGGTTAAGCTCGTCATAGTGATGCCAGTGTCCCGTACCCGGATCAATCAGAGTGGTAAATTCAAGAGGACAGAATTCCGGGCTTTCGGTACAAACCCAACATTTCCAACCATACAGGTAGGGCTCGAAATGCTTTACAGCCAAGCATAGGTGAAAGCTTGTGCTAATGTGCTGTATCGTGCTTCAGTATTACAAAGCGTGTAGATTATCTGATCCTATGGGCACTGTGATCGCTAAAGGAGGTGAACTAATGGTTTAATCGAGACCAGGTATTTTTGTGGTGTTATATTTGCATGATATGCCTTTAAGCCCCCATTTCCTGACAGTTGCAGAACAAATCGTTGTTTGAACCGAACTTAATTAGTGGACTTCTTGTTGTTAAAGAAGATGATATTTTACTCAATAGTCGCAGCGCTATTATGTAACCATCCTCAACAATTAGATATACATGCAAATTGCAAAAAGATTATAAGCGAATACCTACTATACGTCCAAATGCCAGTTCCGGACATAACTATGTTAAAAAAAAACTGGATCTATTCTTTCTAATCTTTTATCTGTTCCTACATAAAACATAAAATTAAACAATCTTCCTGCTGAAGTATAATTAATTAAAATTCTCCGAACAACCGCAATATCTGTGTGGAACTTACGAACTCAATACCATTCATAGCGATTTCAAGAAGGGGAAGTTGTTAATCAACTACAGTCGGCTAACGTTTATTTCCTAGAGACAAAATAGCGAAATATCCTCATATAAATTCTTAAGCAGCGGCGGCAGTTGCCCGTGAAATCTGCGGGATATTTGATAGGCCACTGATAAATTTGGAGGTGGTCATATCTCTGTTTTATTGACCATTAGATTCGATACAGAATCTATAGAACGATGTTTAAGTACCTACTGTTTGAGTTGACTTGGCTCAATTTTCTTGCTATTTGGGAGATAAATATAGATAAATGCGGGTGTCCTGGTGGCATTTCTGCCTACTCTTTATGGAAAAAAGGCGTGAGTTTATATGTGTATGGATATGAATGTATGTATGTTTTTCCTTCATCATCATCATCATATCAGCCACAGGAAGTCCACTGCTGAACATAGGCCTCCCCCAAGGATATCCACAATGACCTGTTGGAAGCGGCCTGCATCCAGCGACTTCCTGCGACCTTAGTCAGATCGTCCGTCCACCTTGTAGGCGGGCGTCCGACATTTCGCTTGCCTGTACGTGGCCTCCACTCGAGAACCTTTCGGCCCCAATGGCCATCGGTTCTACGAGCTATGTGCCCGGCCCACTGCCACTTCAACTTGCCAATCCTATGGGCTATGTCGGTAACCTTGGTTCTCCTACGGATCTCCTCATTTCTGACTCGATCTCGTAGGGAAACTCCGAGCATAGCCCGCTCCATGGCTCGTTGAGTGACTTTGAGCCTTTTAATGAGGCCCACAGTGAGAGGCCACGTCTCGGTGCCGTATGTTTTTCCTTACTTGTATGGATGGATTTTTTAGCGAAGCATTTTATAAATATTTGCTCGATACTGCGTGCAAGCATTATCTGTTTTGGTAAAAAGATTGCAATGTTTTTTACTTTTCGCAGGCGATTTTTATAAAATTAATATGAAAAAAAAAAAAACAAAAATATAATATATCAACGACAGGTACTTTTTATTGAGTGTTGATATTAAAGAAAGAAAGAAAGAAAATTATTTATTTGTAAAAAGTAGCAGTAGCAAACCAAAATATTAAACAAAGATAGTGATACAAATAATGCTTGTTACAAAAACGGACCACACTCAGCATGTGCTGGTGTTACCAGCGCTGGTCTTCCGTGTGGCCGTGATGTGAAGTCACGGGCGTCAAACAAACAATATATGTTCATAACTAACTTAAGACAAATCATAATAAAAAAGAGAAAAAATAATAATAATACATTTTTTTTTTAAATTTGCTTATCCAATATCCATGTAATCCATTGAGACAACACAAGCGCAGTACAATACTTGCACCAAAATACCTCAAACTCGCGTACACGTTGGCGTTGCAATGGGTGGGCACTGGGCATCCAGACCATAGAGAGTAAAAAAAAGAAAAAAATATTAATAATTGTATAATAATTCAAAGTAAAAAATAAATTAATAACTAAATAAAATTAAGTAATTTTAAAAAATATGAAGTTAAGTGTTAATAAAAATAAATGAATATATTTTTTTTAATCAATTAGCACAGCAACCATATATGTGATATAGTTGATGTTTAATTGTGATATAGTTGATGTTTAATAATTTCCTCAGAGTATCGGCATCAAACTGATGGTCGGAGGCGAAATCAAATAGCTAAATGCTTATACTTTTGGATTATATCAACTATACAGAATAATATTTCATGCGTTGTGTGATCAATGTTCAAAAGGAAGTCTCTTTCCAAATGTTTCCAGCCGTAGTAATAAATACAAGAGTGAGACGTGTGGATTTTTCAATAAAAAGGCTTATTTTAATACCAATTTTACAAAATCCCTGTAAATTATATCTATTGACGTGTAAAGCACCTGCAAATATAAACACAAATCAAAATCCCTCCACTTTTTTACACCTCAATCAAATCCACGATTTCAACCCCACGTAGAAAACGTAATACGCGCCTAAATAAAGATATTCAGACATAACTACCTCGGGCCATGCAACACGGGCGTCAACCTCAGAGTAACTGGCAGCCCGGAGCGATGTAAATAAGGGTACATCACGTATTTATTCCCAGCGACACGTTTCAATTAGAGGAGACAGACTTAGAATTAACTTGCATGTCTTCGCATGGAATAAGATTTGGGTAAGGCGTGGACTTACAATTAGCCGGGTTTATTGTAAAATTCCCGGCGTGTATAGAGAGTTGATTTAATCTGCATATCTACGAGAAGATTGTTTCACTGTGTTTACATGACTTAATCTTGGATACGTAAGTACACTGATTTTACTCATGTACGAATGAAAGGATCGGCAGAAATACCCCTAGCGACATGTATGATTTGGCAGGATAATTCCCATTTCAAACTGTGATAAGATGTAGTTAAATGTCCATGTGTTTTTTTATTGCAAAGGTCTAGAAAATGAGCAAACGGGTCATCTGATTGTAAGCGGTCACTACCGAGTGCCGCCCATGAATATCCACAACATTTGGATCATTGATATGTTGGCTGTTGCAGGCCCATGAAATCGGGAGGAGAGCAGAAAGGAAAAAAGATAGCAAGGGGAAAGTGTTTTTTTTAATTTATTGCTATGAATGGCGAGACGCGCTTGTCGTTCGCCTGATGGTAAGCGATACGACCGCTCATAAACAGAAGCAGAACCATACACCTTGAAATACAAAGCAATAAATAAATAATAATAATAAATAACACCCAACAGTCACATACATAGTCCTGACCCCACACTAAGATCGAGTTTTGTGTCGTGGGTATCAGGAACTACGAGAGACTTTTCGGTCTCACAAACACCCAGACCCGGAAGAAATATTTGTGGGCCGCACAAACATTTCTCTCGGTGCGGGGATCGAACCCGCGGCCTCTCGTTTCACAGGCGGCGTCTAACCAACTGCGCCACAGAGGCTGTCAATGCTTGACATTCCACTGCGCTCGCCATCCTGAGATAAGATGTTAAGGCTCAATACGTCCAGTAGTTACTCAGGCTACAATTTCCTTAAAACCGGAACACAACAGTGCGTTCACACTGCCATTTGGCGTGAGAAATAGATATTGCGGTGATACCTATCCAAGCGGCCTCTTACATATGAGAGACCTACAACCAGTTAGTGTCTTTCATGTTTTATTTACACGGAACCCAATTTTTTTGCGTATTTTATGGAGGAAGCCTGTATGAATCAGTGTATTATATGTAGCGCGTAGGATAAGGTTGTTGCTTACCGCTTACAGTCATACAGCAAAAACCATAAACTGGCATCATGCGCTTTCCGCCACCGACTTGTGATACATATAAATGTGTGTCTGTAAGTTGATTTATTCACTCAGAAATGAATCGACGTGTTTTTAACACAGTCATAGTTTATACAGTTCAAAGTGTGGAGTGACTTTATATTTCGGGATAGAAATTAATTGTCTCAGGAGGATAGAAATTAATTTTATACAGGGTATATCAAGACTGCAACCGAAAACGAAGCCGGGTGGTAGTTTAAGCGACTTCAGAAACAAAGCAACAGAAGAAGTTGCAAAAAAAAGCGACAATTTTTTTTGAAATTTTTTTCCAATGACCATATTTGGGTGGTAAATGCATTTTTTCCTAAAATAATAGTGTATACCCTCTTATTTATAAATAATCTAAGGTATAAAAGAGTTTAAATTATTACTTTAGCAAAAACTATGGATTTACCACCCAAAAATGACGATATTTAAAAAATCATAAAAAATAACTGTCGCGTTTCTTTGCGAAATTTTGAGTTGCATTGTGTTTGTAGTCACTAAAACTACTACCCGGCTTCGTTTTCGGTAGCAGTCTTGAGATACCCGGTATTTAGTGTATTATATCTGTGTACGTAATTTGTTATTATCGTCTTCACTTTGATAAAGATGTAAAGGCATGCTGATTGTTAGTTTTTATTTATGTATTGTAAGTATCTTTTGTAATAATATATAAAATATCATTTATAGAACGCAAAGAAGGCCTGTAGCTTAGTTGATTGAAAAAATATCCTGTAAAAATAAAAGGTAGGTATAGGTAGGAGCGTTTCACATCCTCGTGTATGTAACTTAGACATTATATAGTACATGAGCACAGTAGCACAGCTCGCGTGATGTCTATTCAGTCGGGAGCCCTACAAAGAAAGAAACGGTTAAGTTATTCCAACTCGAAACGTAGCGTAGTTATCTATTGTAATAAAAGTTAAGCCGTAAGCAAGAAATAGTTTGTTTCCTTTCCGATAAGCACAATTATCACGCTGCGCATTTCTCCACCTCTTTGTCTGAAGGCGTTTATTATTAAATTAATTTATAACAGATTAATGTTCTATTTTTTAAATGAAACACATTTTTTGTGTAAATACTCTTTAAGTAATATGCGTAGAAACTTAGTTTTACATTAAAAAATATACTTCTTAGTATGATTAACTGATACAACTTTTGGTGGTTTTTACATCAAAAAAAATCCGCAAAAAAATAAATCTTAGCAATAAATATGTTCACAATTATATTGTGTGTCGAGCCACGAGCCTTTATTGCTCACAAGAAGACAGCGCGATATTATTTCGAATAAATGTAAATAAACTCGGGCACGGATAGTATTCATATTTCGCTGTGATGTATTTTCGCCCGAGGCACGATAAGTGGAAAACTTAGCGTCGCGAGCACAAGTCATATGCAAATTACGAAGTTATGTCACATGATAATTATACTTTTAGTTTCTGTCGACACTGTGAGACCCGAACCGGGTTTTTGTTGTTGTAAAGCCGTGCTTTATTTTTATATTTATTTTAATTGCTCGTGCGGTAGATTATTTTGAATACTTTGAAGTAATTAGCTTGTAGATTTTTTTAAAATATCTAGACGATGTGATGCAAACTACTAAACAATTACAGAATAACATAAGATTAAAAGACTGTGATAATTAAATTTTTCTCTCTTAGCAAATTGAGATTCTCATTAACAATCAATTTACCTAGAAAATATATTACTTAATATTTGATTGCTACCTTTTAATTACACGGCGATCAAATGACAAAGGCAGCGTACAAGAAATCAAACACTTTTTTGTAGATTTTTCTGAATTATTATTCTCAGAAGTATTAATTATTATCCACTTACTTGATCCATTTACACCGCCTTTGGTTATTTAGTCGACGTCAAAAATTAAGCAAATCATACCAAATTTCCTGATAAAATGAATACCGAATAAAAGCTGCTAATTTTAAATAAAGAAAGTTTAACTACTATTACAATCAAATCTACACCTTTGTGTACACCTACAAAGAGTATTCGCTTATTCTAAATTGTTATTTTTTATTTCAAAATTTTTACGTCTCAACACCGAAAATAAACTTATTGCCGCGACGCACATTTATCCTAAATGATAAACTAAATATTTTTCATTAATTCAACTTGGACAAAAATAATTTAATAATTTATTCATTTCAAAACTTGAGGTACAGCAGTAATAAAAAATGGTCTTAAGAATAGTGTGTTACAAATTACTTCGCCTTTGAATCTGAACTACTGGACGTAGTAAGACTTAAATCGTATATCTCAGGATGACGAGCGCAGTGGAATGCCAATTATTGCTTTGTAATTCAAGGTGTTGGTTTTGCCACTGTCCATGAGTGGTCGTATCGTTTACCATCAGGGGAATGCTCGTCTCGCCATCCATAGCAATAAAAAAAATAAAAAACAATATGAATACCTGTGTGCCTTTAACAGTCTTTAACTTACACAAGAAGCAATATGGGTGTCAATAGACTATACAAACATTTGTAAATTCCACGATATTAGTAACCCGGTTAAATTGCTGTAGCCATTAAGGAGTCGATAGTGTAACAAGAGTACATCTATTGATGCAATACTCTGTGTTTTTGCCAGTGCATACAAACACCTATCCCGGCACTGATCCCCTAACTGCTTTACCACAGTGAACTAAGCTAGGGTTGTTAGACAATAAACACACGGTTTTGTATTTATGCGGTAAATATATTCGGTATAACTTCATAGAAAATTAATAAAATTATCTATTTAAATATATATACATTTCGCTCTTATTTATTGATAGGAAAAGTGTTTTTGTTTACTGCTATGAATTCCAATACTGCAAAGCAATACATGGAATTCCATTGCGCTTGCCATCCTGAGACATACGATGTTAAGGCTCAATAGTCACCCTATATATTTTTCTAAATATCAATGTGGTTTTTTCGTTCCATAACTATGAATGATTACAAAAGTCAATACAATATTAATTACACTCGGACATTGCCAAAATAAAAACATTAAAGTAACATTCTTTTCGTGGCAACCCTAAAAGCAGCGGATGAGTGTATGCTACTATCTTAACAGATTGTCAAGGCCATCTGGTCTTTGTTTTGTGCTTTCTCGTTAATTTCGAACGTATTTGCAGTACGGCATGCTTTGCCGTAGGTACATATTAAATAGACAAACCGCATAATTTGCGCCTCGTGTGTGTTTTGTTAATCGAATTCTCAATTATGTATGTCATGGCAGGTGAGTATGGCCTAAGTATTTTGTTCGTAAAAAACATGTAAATATTGTACAAAAATTATAGGTAAATAATAATAATTTGTAAAATCTTTTGTGAGGTCGACAGGTTCAAATAATATTTAAATAACGCTATAGCTATTAATTAATATGAGGGATAAACATAATATGCAGTTAAGATGCATAGGGAAGTATATAATATATATATTATAGGTAAAAAAAGAAAGGATTTGAAATTACATTAAAACTATGATTTTTTCATGTCCTATAAATAACCTTTAAAAGTCAATTCTTATATGACACAAGAGCTTCAAGCATACAATTTCAAATTATGTCGTATGAATGTCGATGAATAACTAATGAACAACAAACATCAACAATGCATAACTTAGCACCAACGCTATTTTTGATGTTCAGATAACAAGAAATACGGCAAAATAGACGTACGTATTATTTTTGAAAAATAAAGACACAGGCTGAGCGACGGCGGAGGCGCGTCCGTCCACAATTTATGTTTCGCTCTTGCGTCTAGTGAAAGCCTCCGATGAAAGTTTCATCGTATCTGCAAGCTGCAGGCGTGAAAATAAAATTGGAGCGAGCTTTGGGCTTTCAAAAATACCGACTATCGGAACGATGTGCGAGAATTGTGGAGTATAGAGCAGGATCGGAGCCAATGACGCCTTGGGGCCCGACCCCCTGTTGTGAACGCCCGTGTTCACCTGTTCATTGCGTAGCCATCTAGAATGCACGGCAGGTAACCCTATACTGATAGTTCGCTCTATATGTTAAAATTTAAAATTACGCTTCGTGGCCTGTTAGTAATAACCCAGTTTTGAATACGAGGTTAGATTGAATTTATCAATTTTTGTATGTTGTTGGAGTTTAGAAGCTATTGTCAACGTATTAAATTATTAAAAGTATGCGTAAATATTTATGATTAGTGTACCACAATATCGATAAATTATATTATGAAAGAAATGTTGACAATATGTACCCAGGTAGAGAACAGATGACGGAATGAAATTTGCAGGAAGTCCCAAGATGCTGGACACACGTCCCTCATTATGGGTCAAAGAGGAGAATCTTAGGGTTTATTTATCTTAGAGTTTATGTTCAGTTTTAGACTTTCTGTGCCTAATGTTTCATATGAAGCGCTATAAAGTACCTACAGTAGTCGCAAAATCAATGATCATGAACTCGAATAATATTATAAATAGTTTAAAAAAATAATGTTGTAAATAAGCTTTTGGATAATGTGATAGACTCAATTTTTAACCGAGTGTACGATTTTTTTATGTTTGTTACTTCATTGTGTAAAATTGAACTCATTAATAATTATTTTTACTTTTTAGTTGGGTATTTATTGGGCCTTTTGCTTCCTTTTTAAACGTTAAAAAAATATTAAGTCAATATTATATTTATATGTGCATTAGATATAATTGCAAATCTTGGTTAGGATAATGTGTATAACTTTTAAATTATTGTATTGTCATTGGTCCTTGATAAGACGTGTGCTTTCAAATCAATCGGACGTTTCTAAGTGCTCTTAAATCGACCTCAAAGATCATTACATACATATACGCATACATACACACATGCATACGTACATACAAACATACATTCATACATACAGATTACAGGCGAAGCTGATATAAGTGTATTAAAATCCTTCATAGGTTGTTGAGGCAGATATAACACGCGAATGTTTTTTTTTGAGCACAGGCAGTTGGTAATCTCGACGCTGTTAAACCGCGATCCAGTACTCATTTAGCTATGAAAAGTAGAGGTTCCAGGATTGTTGAACAGTTCTTTGCCACGTTAACTGTGAAACAGATTTGTGTTTTGGGATTACGTTTGAATTCGCAACTATCCATTAGATTATTCATCATTTTTTCATTCACCAGTATCATTTGACTCAAAGTGCATTATGACAAGTACAAATTTAATGAATTGTTATTTTTGTTTTATTTTATGGCATCTAGTTGCATTGTTTCATGGAGTCCAATGATTTCTAATTTACAATAGTTATCTAGCGCCATCATTATCATCACTGTTATAATTTTCAGTTGACTTTGACCCTGTAGGAGGCATATATATTTTCTTTGTTCAAGGAGCTTAGTCAAACACTACTTTGTCGCTCCATTGGGCCTTAATCTACGATTACAATGTTTTAAATATTATTATTAACGTCGATGTGTATCTATTAAAACTATTTTTTTTAAATAATAACTTCGCTGAATCTAAAAGCCGATACATTCAAATCTTGTTACATCCACCAATGTCTCTAATATCTGGAGTTTTGCTCATTATATACCTTACGCACTCGTTACGTACATACTCCACCATCATATGGTACATATTTTTATTCACCTAAACTCTTGTCATTAATATCAATAGTGCAAGCAACATTTAAGTTTTGCTGTCTTGGAATTGGAATACAAGTCATTGGTTGACCGAGCTCTGAGAAACGAGTTCAGGCATCTGCGGCAACGTTTTACAATATATTAAGTTAAAACTATGATTAAAAATATTTTCATCGTGATATTTCAGAGACGGAACTTGGCTGGGTTGCATTGTTGTAAAATATCTTAGTTACAAAATACAATACTGTCAGGAATATAAAAAATCTCTAATTTATGCCCGATTATATAATCCACATGTCCCATTCAGAGTAAATATGATGTGAAGGTGCATGCAGTGGCAACTAAAGGTAATGCATTTAGTTTATTGTTGGTTTTTTTTTTAATTTAAATATTGTAATATAATGTAATTACCACTGTTTGTCCTTAAACAATAAAAATAAAATAAAATAAAAAATATTAGTAAATTAATTGATCAGTCACGTGTCAACAATTTGCGGCTATCCACATGCTTTTTGACACGGTGTAACTACAGCTGGCGGCATTTGATTTCAGCCACCAATATATGATTGTTCTCCGAAATATTGTGATGTTTCATAATGAACAACACAATAATCAGCTCCAGGAAGTCCATATGAATTTAGATCTACTTTAAATAGTTACTCGGACTATTATATCAGCCCATATACATCCCACTGCAGGATATGGGCCTCCTCTATAAACGAGAGGACGATTGAGAGTGGTTATGCCATATATACGTAATTTGCCACGCTGGCCTAATGCGGGTTTGCGGAATTTACATACTATAGAAATTCTTTAAATAGTTCTGAATAATCAATTTCTTTTAAAGTGCGTGGTGGCCTGTTGGTAAACGGACCAGACGCGGCTGCCAACATGTTCACGGTGGTCGCGGGTTCAAATCCCAGGGCACACCTCTGACTTTTCGGAGTCATGTGTGTATTGATAGTCAATCACCACGCACTAAAACGGTGAAGGAAAACATCGTGAGGAAACCTGCATACCATAGCGATTCATAAGAATTTATATGGTATGTAAGTCCGCCAACCCGCACTAGGCCAGCGTGGTGGACTATACGGACTAACCACTCTCAATCGTACTCTCGATTGTAGAGTAGGCCCGTGCCCTGCAGTGGGACGTATATGGGCTGATCCAGAATCAATTTCTTAAGAAAGCTACTCTATTAAATTCTACCGAGTATTTTTTCTATAATTTGTGAGGTAAAGTGAGGAAAGTGAGCAGAAACTCTGACTTAAACAACATCCATAGATATCAATCATAAGTGGAACTAACAGTCGTACAATTGCCTAAAATAATGTTCAATTGAGTAGAAAAATTTAGTGACGTGCCTGCCTATAGTTGCTTTTGATGCTTTTGATCAATGTTTCACGTTTCACACCACAACAGCGTGACAATTCACATCGTGATGAATGGCTCGTTTCATTGATATCAAGATAGTTCGCATCTATTGGAACATGTGTTTGCATAATGCAAACGGGAAACGTAATTATTGTATATCACAGCAATATGCAAAATTAACGCAACGATTAATGCCGTTGGTTTGATTGAGGTAAACATTCAGATAGTGATATCAGCGATGTGTTGTCGGTTCGACGATTTACTTGCAGATTGTATGGACTGTATTATCCCACGTAAACTCACAAATCTAATGTTATTAAATAAATAAATAGAACAGTCACATACATAGTTCTGACCACACACTAAGATCGAGTCTTGTGTCGTGGGTTTCAGAAACTACGAGAGACTTTGCGGTGTCACAAATACTCCGACCCGAAACAAATACTGGTGGATCACACAAATATTTGTCTCGGTGCGAGGATCGAACCCGTGGCCTCTCGTTTCACAGCCGGCGTCTAACCAACTTCACCACGGAGGCTGTTGAAAAATAATTATTTTTGTATTGAATTTGTAGAGTTTTAAAACAAGTTCTTCGGGTTGTATAATTTCTTGCACTAAAGCCTAAAGTCTATTAGCCAGGAGTTTGTTCGTAATATTTTGAACATGCTATACTTCTCATAAGTGTCAGAAGTTATGTTGTGGCAACCAAATGCAACGAAGAGAGAAGGGTTGCGCAAGTTCATCTCATAAGAAGCATATTGAAAAATATATACGACTCTTAAGAATGTTTGAGACGAGGACATTAAACTTTGAGTACCACAAACATGTGAAGCTTCCATCAAGCCTAATAAGAGTAACTCCATTCTGTTAGCATTGCTTTAAACACAGGAAAAAGGGATATTTTTTTATGCTACATATGCAGCCCAAGTGGGTGGAAAATGATAAGCCTGATACGTAATAACTCTAAGCGTGAGTGTTATTTTAGGAACAGAATTGTTTCGCTTGTAGGTAAAATATACAGAAAAATAGAGACCAGGAATGATTTTTTCTCAATTATTCCAACCTTTACATGAATTCGTGGAATAATATTACAAAATGGTCGTAGTTATTAGGGCTGTGCTAAAGCATAAAGAAGTAGATACTAGGTATCCGACTGGTCTACGGAGAATTTTACGGAAATTAAATTAGTAGTATTACACTGTCTTGTCGGCAATGATTCTGCATAGTGCATTCTATATTCTTTCACACTCACAAAATACTAGCAGTTCGGCCCGGCTACGCCCGGATGAAGATACGCTTTTCAAAATGGCGGCCAAAACGTTCAATTCCGACAAATAAACTATTTTTCTTTCGTAAAACAATAACATATCTTACTTTTTATATCTGCAAGAATATGTGTGCCAAGTTTCATGATGATCGGTTTAGTAGTTTACGCGTGAAAGCGTAACAAACAAACTGATATTCACATTTATAATATTAATAGGGTTTTTTATTTCATACCCGCAACGAGCATACACAGCATTTAATGGTAAGTGATCAATACATGATGAAATTATTGAATTGAGAATAAAATGATTAAAGCAAAAGACGTTTTATTCAAGAGAGATTTTTACATAGAATGACATTATTATCAAAAACAATTATTGGAATAGAACACCAGATTCAAAATCAGCTATTCTCTATTCCACAGTAGAAAACACAATGCAGGTCAAATTTAATTATTGCAACAATACCACCCATGAACATCTAAAACGCTGTATGTGTTGCTCGGCCATCAAATTGGGAAGACAGCGGGAAGGAAAAAGGATGGGACGAGGAAAGTGGTATTGGGGATCTGGCAATCTCACTCACTAAACGAAACGCAACAGCGGTGCTGTCGTTTCATATCAATTTACTGTGAGACAGTCGTGCTGCCCCGGACGAACCTACCCATTCATGCTGAGCCAACAGCGTGGGTCTGACACTCCAAAAATAAACATTCAGAATTACAATTGTTTTCATTCTATGTTTAGACCTAAAGGTACCTACGTCTGTAGGGTATAGTAAAAGTTTATGTATCTAAAATCATTACTGTAAGTTTTTTTCCATAAAAGCGTCGGTTTAAAACAAGTCGTGCTCTGATAAGGGTCAATCTCAATTTTGTAAGTACATTTTTAAATTGTTATGCTATAGTTTTTTATATATCACACAAATAATTACTAATTTATAACCTTTATTGTCCATCTTAGCTATAAAATATAACTAATTGAAATATGGTTTAAATGGCGGCCATATCGCATTGAGCGTTTATTGTTTTGATATAATAGTTCTTGTTTTCTGAAACACATATGTATTGTTAACAATAATACATCCCTACGTTCTAAATCAGTGCCGCAAACATAATTCCATAAAATTAAATATAATTCCAAGAAGTTGGACAAAGAGTAGGCACCAATCAATGTCTTGACGTCTTACTACCTCGGGGCCAAGAGCATTGTTTTCAAAGTAAAAAAATGTGTCAGGAGGCAAGTCATCTCATTTTTATCAGAGCTCTTTCGCATGGATGCTTCGTCTGAATGCCAAGAATTTATTGCGTTGTACAGTCTTCAGCGAAGCGCGAAGAATTAGCCGACAATCAGCCCGGCCGACTTGCGTGTAAAAATTAAAAACTGATTCTTGTTATGAAGGTTAGGGGGAAAAGTATTTTGTACAATGAGATCAAGGTGGATATAAAACGTTTTTAGACTTAAAATGAATTTATTTTTTATGTTAGGTTAGTATTTAGTAGGTTTATATATAAGAATTGATTTTAAACTTTTAACTTTTTTTAAAAAAGTTCTTTATTTTTTTCTAGAAAGGATTTCTACATTTAAATAAGTGCGACGAATGACAGCAATCGTTATCAATTAGCTCAATAATTTAGAAATAATATCAGCCTATGTAACAAATGGATTCATTTTTATGCCAGGTCTCCTTTATTATGTAAATATATACGACGTCTTACTCTGTTCTCCAACTGCATGAATCTAAATCCTAAATACCGCTTATTCAAACTCAAATTACTCGAAAGCAGATGTCCCTTGACACCTTTCCATGTTACGAAATGGTTACTTAAATATATTTCAAGTTTGAACGTACCACTTTTATTTGAGTTTAAAATAAAATGTATTATGATGTTTGAAAGTGAAGAAAAGGTCAAGTATATTATAATAAAAAATACACTATTTAGTTTACCTAATAAATAAAATTAATTAGCTTTAACTGCCTTTAATCACTTAAGAGGACATACTTTGAAGCCTGGTGACAAATAAAGTTTAATTAGTGGATTGTGTATACAATTAAATCTACAAATAACATCAAACGCTCTATAAGAAGCCTTACGGGAATAGATAATGAAAGCTTCCTATTTATAGTCAGAATTGAGGATCAATGATTCCCCGAAAACCATTTATTAAAAATTGTTAACCTTCCACTTTAGAATCCATATTTGTTCCATCATCCTCATGACAGCCTCCGTGGCGCAGTTGGTTAGACGCCACCTGTGAAACGAGAGGCCGCGGGTTCGATCCCCGCACCGAGAGAAATGTTTGTGCGGCCCACAAATATTTCTTCCGGGTCTGGGTGTTTGTGAGACCGAAAAGTCTCTCGTAGTTCCTGATACCCACGACACAAGACTCGATCTTAGTGTGGGGTCAGGACTATGTATGTGACTGTTGGGTGTTATCATGTTTAGTTAAATCAATATCATCAACTAAAAGGGAACCTCATTCTTTTTCGTCTTCAAATAAACATAATTAGGCATGATTCTCACTGTATGCCATCTTGGCCTATGTCGATACTGGCCTAGTGCGAGTTGGCAGATTTTTACATAGAAACCATATCATAGAAATTCTTCCGAATCGCTACGATAAGTGCTGATTGACTATCAATACAGACATAACTTGGGTTGGGTGTTATTTATAACTCCGAAAAACGAGAGGTGTGCTCTTGGATTTGTACCTGCGAGTGTATAAATTGATAAACATATTTTATGATATACTGACACGGAAAATTTACTACCAGTGAAATTCAAAAAGAGTAACCACCAGCAATATCAATCACTATATTTATCGATATCTACAGCGCCAGTCAAAACAATTATGCCAGTCCTAATATCTTTTAAATACAGGTATTTAACACTCGTTTGCGTTCATTTAGAAAAAGATTCCGTTTCCATTCCGCACCCAATCCTACGCAGATAGATTAATGATTACGGAATGAGTTCTCAGTAATTTGTATCTCGGTTCAACTTTGATGTCCGTGATACGCATCCGGTGCAAGAGATAAGCGGCTCGTATTTCCTCGCAGGCACTAAGTCGCCAGCGGAATCGCACTGAAAGGAAAACGAAAACAATTTCAAAGCGATCCCTCGCTGCAGATCATTACTAGGATCTTCAACGCCAGCGGTGCTTTAAATTTTTTATGTCTAGCTGTCAGATGCTTCGGGGAGTAATTTGTAGAAATGCGTTTCTATTTCTTGATTTTATGGAAATTAATATACACGGCTCCGTGCAATTCTAGGTTGTCCGCTTTAAGGATGCTTTTAATCTCTGATCTTTATAGTGACTTAACAGAAAATTTAAATGTTGATCTAGATTATTTTGCTGTAGCTTGGTTGTGATATTAGTTGGTATTAGGTGATTAATTTGTAGAGAATACTTGATTTTTTTTTTGCTATGAATGGCAAGACATTTGTGCCGTTCGCCTGATGGTAAACGACCGCCCATAAATAGTAGCTAAACCAAACAACACCTTGAATAACAAAGCAATGCTTAGCATTCCATTGCGCTCGTCATCCTGAGACATAAGATGTTAAGTCTCAATATGCCGAGTAGTAACTCTAGCTAAAATGTCTTCAAACCCAAATGCAACAGTGCATTGACACTGCTGTTTGGAGGAGAACTAAAATTTTTTGTGGTACGTACCCACGCGGTCTCTCACATATGATAAATCTAGAGGGATTTATATACTTTTAGTGTTATTGTGTAGTCATATTAATTTAGATTTAAGAATAACGTCCTTGATATATATAGTTTATCTCCTCCAGCGAAATTTTAATATCAAAAATCACAGAGTGATTTTCCGGTATTGAAATCGAACCTAAGACGCCATGGTTCTTTGTTATAGGGATCAGGGTATATCCCCAAGTAATTCATCCAGGATTGCCTGATCTAAGCCTTAATTCTAAGCCAAAGATTCTCCCGTATATCTACTACACATATGAGGTATTAACAACAAAACTTCAAGTAATTATCCGATGACATACACTTATCGCGAACATACAGAAATAAGACAAAAGATTCATCAAAATTGTATCCAACCGCTGATACACAAGAAACGTCTAAATCTTTATTTAGTTTAGCGAATCAATTATCCATCCTCAGTTTAGTGTAAGCCAAAAAAGTCGAAAACAGGGATTGGATTCCAAAGCTGACCTCGGCCAAGTGAGGTAATTAATTTCGCGTGACTGTTTTTGCAGTGCCCAGGCGGAAGAAAACGGCCAAGATTTATTGTTACCGTCACTTCACCCCAGACGGAATTACTAATCTTTTCTTTAATTCTGATCCCTTGTTTTCTTTCGACTGTAATAGAGCCGTAAGCCGGATTAAAGGAAATGCTCATTTCAGCCTCGTTCATATTGCATCGTCCGAGGAAATAACTCTACAATGTACATTATGAAAACGCTGGATCTGAAAGTTAATTATTACTATTTGCTTGATTGTAATTCTAACATTAGCATTGATAGATTTATTTGGACGTTTGTTTAGCAAAACTCATCTGTATCTGTATATCTATGTGTTTTAACTCAGAAATATTGCCTGCGAAACGAGAGGTCGCGGGTTCGATCCCCGCACCCAGAGAAATGTTTGTGCGGCCCACAAATATTTCTTCCGGGTTCCGGTGTTTGTGAGACCGAAAAGTCTCTTAGTTCCTGATACACACGACACAAGACTTAATTGATTGGGGGTCAGGGTGTGGGTTCAGGACTATGTGTGTGACTGTTGGCTGTATTTATTTATGTAACTTTGCAGAGTTCTCAGGAGTTAGGCCATATGATCCACCACGCAGGTCTAGTGCGGTTCGGCAGACTTAAGCCTTTGCATACCATATATTTTTTTACAGATAGCTATGATTTCATACGATGTTGCCATCACCATTATAGTGCATGCATCACTGATAAATATAACAATATAAATACTAAGGATAACTATGGAAACCACTATGAATAACTGCATTTTATACATTTGGCCTGATGTTGTCCACTAAATAACAAGGTGCAAGGCAAGAATACAAGTTCCAGACCTTTCACCACCGACAAAGCGAATAAAGCCAGGTAGGAAGACAACAATAACCAGTGACAAGTGAGTAATACAAGTGTAATTTTTATACTGCGTAAATTATTTTAAGGATGTAAGTAGAATTGTTTAGCAATATCTAGAATGTTTAAAATGATTATCTTTGTGCATTGATATATATCAATGTTTTTGTGCTTACTTTATTTATTATTTGTAGATATGTATATTGTTTTAGTGAAGTTAGTTAAGGACCTTATACAATTAAAAACCTTGTTATTATCTATGAAGAAATAATTATAAGAAAGAAATTATTCTTTGAACAAATACCATGATATTATTCTTACAAGTATTGGTGACTATCAGTGAAAATGTAATATTTAAATATATTGATAAGATATATTCAGTAGGTTATTTCAAAAATTATTTGTACAGAATCTACGCTCTATGTTCAGTAATGTAAATATAACCGATGACAGCTCTAGAAATTTTCGAATAAACATTCACAACACAACATCAAACATCGAGAGTAAATTTGGTGTAAACTGACTCTTTAGAGTAGATATGCAGACCGCATTTAAGCGAACATAGTTCGTGACGTCCCCCAGCTAGATGGAACGACAACTTCCGAAAAGCGGCTGCCGGTGACTACTTGCATTTCATTGCAATTGCTTAAATTGTACTGTTGGAATAGATTATTATATTTATCCATGATACCTTACACTTTTGTGGCTTAATATTGGAAAGCGTTAAGTAGATTTACATTTTTACTGTTAATCGTCCTTTCAGGACGTTTGTTTAGGTATGTTTTTTTTATTCCGCCAAGGCAAAGTGACTGCACTGCTTCTGATAACGTCCATTTTTAGCACACAGTGGTATCAGACAGTAGTCTCATAGCAAGCGACAACTACGCCGGTCCCAAATATAGGAAATTTGTAAATTAATGCGTTTTACCAACTTAACATACCTGCTATCATACGTTCCAATGCTAGGCACAGATTCACAAACGTTAACAACTAAGAACTTGACACTTAACACCAGCTATTTCATAACTATTACCTCTCCATTAATTGAAGTTTCCGTTTGAATAGCTTAGTGAAATTTCAATATATAAAGGAGAGGTCGCGAATTTGTCCTTCCATTTATTATAATGCCCTACGGACTGATACCCAAATAAACTTGTACACTACTAAATTGGGTTGTTCCCGTAAGGGCCGCCTCGTTATGTGATTGCTTATGTTGTGTTATTGGGAATCGCTTAAATAAATGAATTCAAGTGTTATTACATGTTTTATGATTTGTATCTTCGCTTTGAGTGTTCTTCTAGATTCTTTTGTTTTTAATGGCTAATTTAAGAGCTTTATTATGGCTCAAGTCCGATAAACGGACAAGTTGGTCATCTGGTAGTAGATTATCAATACCCAAGATTAGCATAGTTCTAGTAGCATCAGATCATCACAGATTATGAATTATGAGGCCCTGAATTCTATTCACGGGTTCTAAGGCAATTCAAGTGATTTTTTAAGATGGCATTAGGATGGGAATTTGAGTACAGTTGATAAAGGGGCTAGCGATGTCCACTACCACATCTTAGGAAATGTTCGGGGAACGTTGGGTGGTTTAAGTACACCTATAGTTACCCAGACGAGGATATATATGCCTACGACGATACAGCCCTATATATAAGTATATGTAATCATCTGTGTGCTGTGTTAAAATATTCTGTTAACAGTCACAAGATTACTTTCATCACCCAAAACTCATCTAAATCTGACGCTCTAATAAAGGTTGTAACGTTACGTTTATAGAACAAATAGACACTTGTTAAGCAAAATAAGGTCAGTGAGGCAGTTAAGTTCCTTAACTCGGCTAGATTTAGGGCATTTGAGATTGCCGCACAAAATAGCCAAGTTTAGCCGTGTTAGAGCCTGCGCGTGATGTAACAAATCAGTTCGCGTGAATAGATAATATTCCGTGTGAGCTGCCTTGCGGCTTTTGTATGGTTAATTTGGTGGATTAATTTAGATTATTGTAATAGGTAGTTGGAATGCAAGAGGCTTCAGCCAGCGCTGTCCAGGCCCAAGATATTTTCATTTGCTTGTTGTAAATTCTGATTGCCACCGAGAGAGGCTCTGTCTATCGACACATAGATTACAATTACAGAAAAGGTGCAGTAAAATAGCCTGATGAATGACAGAACTATGAGGTAGAGTAGCCACCCCAGTTGACGACACGTTTATATAGCAATAGGCAGCCACAGGGGCTGAAGAAAAAAATGATATTGGGCATTGAATAAAAAAGACAAATCGATATCAATTGGAGGAGAGTTTAAAAATCTCTTCTTCTTTATTTTCCAATCTCAAAGTCGTTGGATAAGCAATATGAAATCTGTGATGTAAAGTAAATGTTAATCAATTATTACAATGATTATTACCTTCTATTCTATTCTCTAAAAGTTGAATTTACACTAGATTCAAAACACAAAAGTCAGTTCCGGCAGATTCTCACAAGTATCACAAAGAACATAACACTCAAAGGACAGCATTCTCATTAGGAAAGCCCAGAACATTGCGTCAGAATTAATTTCAATTCACAAACATACTCGTATATCAGGGAACAACGGAAGCAGGCTTTGTATTTTCGTGAAATGTTCACTGCTTATACGCGTAACAATGTTTAGGCACCAATACTTTTAACGCGCAACAATTTCTAATGAGGCATGGCCTTAGGAAATGTTGTTCAAACTTTGGCCGTTAATTAGTGAGTCGAGGGCGTGTTGGGAACGGCGCGGATCCCAGGTGCTATCTGCCTCTACGTTACACCTTGTATTTGCATAAAAGTTAGTGCAGTTACAGAATATAGCCGCCGCCGGTGCGCCCAGAATGACTGTCCGCATTTCGTTTTGGTAATATATGTGTGTTGCTCCGAATAAATTCTTATTCTGATAATTTGTTGCTGTGATACGGCGATGGGATTTACTTTGTTTCGTTGTTGGTGTTTGGTTGTATAAAAGGTTTTGAAGATACTAGTGTTAGTATCTATATTTCGATAACCTCTACGTTGCGGTGAATGATTCCAAAATGTGAGGTCACGGGTTCATCCAGCTATAATTGTTGTAAGATCAATAAATTCTTGATTTGTTGGAGAGTTTAATAGTTTTTTCTAATCATTCGACTCAAAACACGTCTCTATACGTTAAGTATTTGTTAGAGTTAATTATGTGGTCGGAAACGAGGTCTAATATTTACTCGCGTGTTCTCTTGTAATTTGGCATATAATAATATATGATGGGATAACAAATTCGCGTGTATTATACTATTATTATTTCGATGAGGGGTAGGAATTGCGTTCTCGTGATAGAATATTCTTAAGTTATTACCATAATAGTAAAAATTCACCATTCGACTTGCCATCATGACGACTGCAGTCTCTTTAACGTATTCTTATAAAAGCAAGCACTGGGAGCGTTTTTGCGATGTCAAATCTCAGGAGTAGGTATAACTTAGGCCCAACGCCCGAATTGAGATTATTATAAACATAAATTTTAATAGTATTATAAACTTTATTTATATTTAGTACTGCGTAATTATTCCTGTGATCTTTACAACATTAAACACGAATAATTAAATTACACGGGAGCCTCATTAAGTTTGTGTTTTCATACAATTAAGCTATGAAAATGTAATAATATAAAATAGTGCTTGAGAGCATTACTAATTTACACGGCTCTAACTGAACATCCTTTAGTACTTAATGGGAGGGCTGGTCCTATTATTTCCCTCAAGTTTTGCCTACAGTTTGCGCAGATTCAGAGACTGACTTAGACACACAAATACAAAAGACACTCAGATTGCTGGCGACTAACATCTTTATAACTTTCATTACTTTATATTTCGTTGAATTGCAAGATGAGTATGTTTGCATGATGGAAAGCGATACGATGTTTCATGAACACAAGCAAACCAAAGAACACCTTGAATTACGAAGCAATGCTTGGTATTCTACTGCGCTCGCCTTCCTGAGACAAAAGATCTTAGGTCTCAAAATGTCCAATAGTTACTCTTCAATGTATTCTAAACCGTAATAAAAGAGTGCATCTACGCTGCTGTTTGGCGGGAGAAAAAGACATTGAGGTGGCGCCTAACCAGATGTCCTCTCACATATGAAAGACCAGTAAAGAATATATTATTGTTGAAAAAATATGTGTTACTCGTATACAGCGGATATTGGCATGCTCCTGATAAACATACAATTGAAAACATAAACATAATAAAAGTATACCTACGTAAATTCATGCCTTTTTCCCGGAAGAGGTAGGCAGATGTGCTATCAGTGTGTATCTTCGCACGATGTGGCAGAGGGATAGACACCATAACACACAAATTATTGACTCTCGGCTGATAATGAAAAGAAAAATCCAACATCACTTTGCACGACCCGGAATTCGAACTCGAGACCTCAGAGTTGTAATCTTACCGTAGGTAAGATAAACTGTGCCACCGAGGCAGTCCATCAAAATACGTCCTCAATTTATTGTGTTTATCGCCGTACCGAAAATATTATGCTTCTTCTAAATACATTTTTTGTCGAATAGATTTTGGAGTAATTTCTCCTCTCTTAGTTATAGTTTTATTCTACTGAATTATCCTGTTGCGTGGAAACAAAAAGATCTACAGCCAACTGTTTCTACGTACTTTAACTCACCAAAATCGCAACCACAAATGTACCCAAGAATACCAACAAATGAATCCTCCACGTATACCGTTCAAGATATTTCAATTAAATCTATTCTGAATGGTGACAATTAACGGATTTACAATTTTCAACATAGTGAGAGCAGGGGGGTTAGTTTATGATTCGATACGAAGTTCGAATATTCGAAATCGTGTGTAAAACTTCACTAAAGTGCCTATGCTCCACAAAATGCCGGGACTCTCTATCGTACGTCAGAGTTAGTTGGGTGAAAATGATAGGAATAACAGAGAATAGTATTGATTTTTAGAAGTGGAAGACTTATATCTTCCTTCAGGGGGGTTACTGTATAATCCGACACGAAGTTCGAATATTCGAACGTCATATGTAAAACTTCACTAATGTACCTAGATGCTCTACAAAATGATGGAATCCCCTATCGTAGGTTTTAAGCCTAAGTTCAGATAAAATTATAAGTACTACAGAGAATAGTATTGATTTTAAGAAGTGGAATACTTATATTTTACTTCATACGTTGAAGATTCTATTTATTTTAACGCAATCAATTGCAAGACAAGTATGCCGTTTGCTTGATGATAAGCGATACGAATTCTCATGAACAGTAGCAAAACCACACAACACCTTGCATTCTACTACGCTTGCCATCTTCAGACTTAAGGTGTAAAGTTTCAATATGTCCAGTAGTTACTCAGGCTACAATGTCCTTCAACCCGAAACACAACAGTGTATTTAAACTGCCGTTTGGCGGGAGAACTAGACATTGCACTCGTACCCACACAGGTGGCCTCTGGCCTCTCACATATGAAAGACCTACCACCAGTGAGTGAATATTCGAATTTCGTTTCGAAACATAAAGTAACTCCCCTAGATAGTTGTCTATAGGCCGCTGTATACCGTCTTGCAGATCCCGAGCGTCGAATGAAGGCTAATGGCCCGTTAATAATGCCCGCCAGTCGCTCTGTTAGCAGCCTTCGCCGCCACGAATTACGACTTGGGGCTTTCTGCTAAACTGCTGAGAATAGTACACTTGCCTGGTAATACGGGGTCTTAATGAGACGGGGATGGTGGAACGGTGCGGTCATGGAGGCGTGATTAGGCCGCGGCTTTGTGTGCATCGCCTTGTTCTAACTTAATTATTACGTGCAAATGTGTATGTTAATTTGTAGTGTGGCCTATGTGATTTGTATGTGTAAATAAAGCAAAGAATGTATTGATTTTAGTTCTATTAATTTTGAATTATTGTTACTCGGATTTTAATCGATGTGTTTTTAATTACTTCTTAATTGTATTATTTATATGTTATATTGTATATGGTTTAGGGATTTAATTCAATAAATAAATTTAAGAAAATAATGATACAGGACATAATACATTAGAGCACAAACCGGTCCCCGCATTGACGTTACCTATTTCTATTAAGTTCACATTTAAGAATGTCGAGTTCAGAAATAATGAATTATATAATAAAAATGATTTAATAAAAAGGTGGTACTGTAAATAATATTGTCATATAGATCGTCTACGGTTCTGAGGTCTACGGTGTATTGACGGCTGAATACGTTGTTGTCATGCTGTTGCCAAAATGTTAGGAGTAGTTTTTCTCTCATCACATTTTATATTATTAAATATAATACTATAAGATAACGAGCACAAATGCTTTTCGTATAAATTAGGAAAACATATTATCTCAAACAAACCTTTGAAAATATATTTTATATTTTTTTTTGTTCCAAATTCCGCCACACGCCGAAAGCAAATAGATGAACTATACAAATCTACGGCCTTATTTATAGACAGGTTTAAAACCTATTTTAGCTGCCGAATGTCTTCTAATAAAATGTAATCTTATTATACTTCGCTCAAACTGAATATATAAATCGTTCAAAAGGAACTAAGCATTGAAAAGATGAATGAATAAGCATTAAAATCTTTAGTTTTAAAACTGTTCGCACTATAACTTAGTTATACTTATTGATTTTTAAAATGGCGTATTGGGTAATACATTGAACGGAACTCAAAGGAATCAAATTCGTTCTTGAAGATCGTTTGATTATGCGGAGAGTGTCTTCAATTTAGCAATTTTGTCTTTGTGCGCTCTTTTCTGACCTTCTCTAAGCGCCACAGGTTTTCCCACGTTGCAATAATTTTCTTCACTCACAAGGCTCGTCCAAGTGAAAACAGAGAGATAAAAAACGATAGTTTCAGCTCTTTTTTGGTAACATTTGAAAGTATAGTTTAATATCGTTTCACTGCCAAGTGACTTCATTTAGTTAAGTAGTTGCCTAATGATCGCCACTTATCGCATTTTTGCAACGTTTTGTGGTACTATAGTAGTGAAATTGTCGGATTTAATGGAGAAACGTCGGCTTTGCAGATGCTCGGTGTCTTGGGCATTTAACTTCTATTCCAGACGGATAGTAGGGCGCTTATAGTGATATATATCGCCTCAGATAATAGCGCTGAGTCGTATAGAGCTGTCATCAATATGATGCCATTTCGTTTAGATATTAATTTTCACTGCATAAATCGAAATTTCTGTAATATATATTCACATAAATATAAAATGCTTACTTGAAATCTAATTAATAATAGGTTATTCAAACAAATTTGGATTTTGTGTTTCGGAAAATAGCAATGTTTTCATAGCCTTAACGCCAGTAAAAATATATGTTTTGTAATTGAAATTCTCTCCATTCCATTTCGCATATAATGTCTTCTAAAGACCAAGAATTCAAGTTTTGATTCTAGCGATGATATTATAACCTGAATCTCAATTGTATAAAGTTATTTTAGTGAATTTGCAGCAATTACGTTTGTAATCTCTCGACCACTTTAATAATTACTGATCGTATTGTTTAATCCGCACAAAATACGATGTTTCTTATTTACACCGAGATTACAATCTCTTTTGTAATGAACTTAATGGAGCGGCCGCCGGCTCCATGACGGAATATTCATCTTGTAAGAAAATATAAGGCGTTGATAGAAACAGTTTCCGAAATAAGATTTTTTATTGCTATGAATGGCAAGACGAGCACCCGTAATCGTAAGCGATACGACTGCTCATGAACAGTAAACAGCACCTTGAATTACAAAGCAATGCTTGGCATTCCAAACAGCACCTTGAATTACAAAGCAATGGTTGGCATTCCACTGCATTCGCCATCCTGAGACATAAGATGTTAAGTCTCAACATGTCCAGTATTTATTGTACGCCGCTCTAGTTTGCGAATAAATTAATTTGTATCCGGACGCTGGGGTTTGAGTATTCATTTGGCCTCTTTAAATATTAATAACTGGATATTTTGACCCGTGGAATAAATTAATTCTTTAGCGAAGTCCTTTGATCTGTATAGGCTTTTCACGCAGTAATGATTCGATTTTACAATATTCCACTTCTAGTATTGCTTTTCATGCATCGGTATTTAATAGAATAAACGATTTATCCGATGATAAGTGATTATTGGCACTTTTGAACATCTGCTATAAATAAGAGTATGTGCGTTGATGGCTTCTAAAATGCGAGAGAAAAGGAAAGGAAAAACGGTTCACGAGGAAAAGGTAGGACCCTCAATGGTCCCACTAAACTTTGTTTGGGGTGGTTTTCTATGAGACATTGGGCCATTCCTACAATAGTCCAAAATAAACAGTCTACACCCTCCAAACTAAGAAGTACTCATCAACCTAATTTAATTAAGCAGTCTCATGATCAAGACAAATACATCGGATTATATTGAGCCATAAAATTTATAGCGTCATTCATCGTTAAACAATCAAATAAGTTGATGTGCTGAAATCTTCGCTATGGAACGTTCCTTAATTTTATTGGACAAAACAGAGTCTTTGTCCCAGCGAACAAATCGCTTGGGATCGTATTATTTTGTGCGTAGATTTATCGACGCTGGCGGATCGAGGGCCCCTTTGTTGGGCTTTAACATAAATCTTGGTGCTATTTAAACGGTTATTAGGACAGTAGGGATTGATGTCCGGATAGCCTGCGTGTGGCGCTTGCATTTTTTCCTATATGTTTGGTAATTTTATATAATAAGCCATCCTTAGTAAACTCCTCGTTGAGAATGCGTTTAAAGTCTAAATGCCTACTCAAGAGGTTCGGTAATTCAGACGTAACAGAAAAAGGAAGATGGAAAAATATTAAATACACTTATATGTCGTGATTTAAATAATTTAATTCAACCACAGTTAATATTGTATTTTTTAATACTACTTTTTGTAGTGATGTTACGCTATCCGTATAGATAAAATAATATTAATATACAAGCCAGCAATGAGCTTGAATTGTTTTACATATTATGGCACTTATTACTGCTTAAACTAATGCGTCCAAAGCCTACTTATGTATTCCCATTGCCAAGTGAATTTATTAGTGCGTTAATTAATGCTGTAATTGTACTAAAAATGGAAATTGGTAATACATTAATTAAGTTTATATTAACATATGTTATGGGTTCAATTACAGTAATATACTGGATCAGTAAAGCCATAGATCTTTTGTGCATATGCTTAGAATTGAGGTGATACGCACATATTTTCAGTGAAGATCTGCATCCATGATGTATATATTCCTAGTAGTGATAAGTTTTTACTAATATATTCGCTTTAAAGAAAAATGTAATTTTGTAACATTGAAGGGTGACCTATGACTATATGAAATACTAAATTATATTTCTAACAATATCTTTTAGCAGCAGCATAACTCCGTAAAAAGTTTTTATTAAAAAGTATTAAGAAAACACGACAAAGTACAAGTACCTGAATGTTCTTTAAGAAAATCTGTCCTGCTGAGAGCACTCTTATGTAATAAATTTACTCTCAATTTATCTTTTTGTGGATTGCTTTGCTTGTAATAGCGGCCGGGGCGTGGGAATTTCGGCAAAAAGCCCACTGCGCTCTCTACTTTGCTGAGCAGAACCATTACAAAAAACATTATTCCAAATTACATTGGGCACGTTACGATAATGTTTTTGTTCATTTGATAAAACACGAGAATGTTGTTTTTCGATTATAATAAAACAAAATTGTACGAAGCCAACAAACTTGCAGTTTTTTGCAGAATATATTGTCTGGAAATTAGAAACGCGTCTCCGTATTAATTGATTTTATCCGATATATCCAACTTCATAAATCTTTTTAAAGAATCTTTCTTTGTTTTAAAACTAAAAAATACTTTATTATCTTTGAAATAAACAGACGTTCGTCCTAATTGGATATTGTAAAATCAAAGTACTCTATTACATCTTTATTTATTACATCGTTTTCGAGACAAATTTCAAAGCAAAAAACAAGAGTGGCTTACGTGCTTCGATTTTAGTTTCCAAAAATGTGAGTAACATTTTCCGTGTTTCACTTTGTTTCGTCGTAAGTAGTGTCTGCTAATAAATATTTTATATCCTTACAGCCTGTTACGGATGGTATACGACCCCTTCGGGCACCCGTTCGGCGCATTTTATGAACTGCATCTGTTTGGCTATGTTGTTTCTAGTTAAAATAGGTCTCATGAATTACAACGCAATTCTAGACGAAATATACTGCTTTATTATTTATTTAATTATTTATACTTTGTTGCATTTATAGGTTTTTTCGCTTAAAGACAATGTCTTATATACGACTATTAGATGGATTTATCAAAGGCATAAACAAAGGCCAGTCTAGAGTCTAAAGGAGAGAAGATAAAAAGGAAAGTATAAAAGGAGGAAAGTATATAAAGTAAAAATAATTTAATAACTATAATTTATTATTTTTACATAAAATATATTTCCACAAAAAGATTTCATATCAAAACCTCTGGAAAACTACGATACGATGTGAGATTGATTCGACTGAGTGTGCAATTTGTCTTAAAATTCGCAAATACGAGCTTGTCTTATAAATGTTAAGAGCGTTAAGTCTTTTATCGTTTCTGAGATGCAGCGGAAAAGGAAACCGGAATTGTAATGATTGGCTTGAAACCATAAAGAAGTTTATTTTATATTTTCTCAGAAACCTTTTTAACACATTTCTTTTGCAATGAAAACTAGAATAAACAGCAATGGCACCCACTACCAGAAATAATATCAATAAACGTGTAGTTACGTCATAATGAATACTTCATAGAAGAAAAATGTTATCAAATACCAATATTTACTATCAATTCACTCGAAACAAGTATAACAATGAAACTCAATGGCTATTCAGAAGGAAGGAAAAGGAACGGCGATTATCTGGCCAATGTTTGGATGTGTAATGGGCGAAATAATGTAATGTAACCTGAAACGATCCCGTATTGAATGCCCAGGATATTTATGATTATTGTATTATATTACAACTTTTGTTTGTAGAAGAGATCCTTGATAACCAGTGACCACCTTATACATCATCCATCAGCCAAACGAAGTCCACTGCTGAACACAGGCCCCTCCTAACGATTTCCCCAGTGACCTGTTGGAGACAGCCTGCATCCAGCGTGGGTGAACGTTCTCCTCTGCGCGTTCCGCTACGTGGCCTCCATTGGGATTCGAACCCAAGATCACAGCTTGGAATCATACTGTATTATAAATGCGACACTGAGACAGCCAGGCTTGAAATCATTCAGTTAGGTAATGTGAGTACGATAAGATATAGTACATAGAAAGTTGGCAATGTAAATCTGGGTCTCAATATTGCAAAGCCGACGCTCTGAGTTATACTAAAAAACGCCATCAAGCAAGGAGGTCTTAAGAGGAACGGTCTTACAATCGAAGGTGCTTAAGACCGGCTGAAATTATGAAGATTAGGTCGGAAAACGGATTTTGGCCCCGACTCGGATAACTTTACGTAGAAAACCCTGCCTAAGCCATTTTGAATATTATCATAGATATGTAAGGCCAAGACGGTGGAATACACAGTTGTAATTATATGTTCAAGCAGATACAGGAACAGTTCATACTAACGTAGGTCACAATTGTGGGTTTTACAGCATTGTACTGTATGCACTAAGATTGTTTAAATTTTGATACTTTTATAGGTAGTATAAATACGCCCAACAGTCACATACATAGTCTTGAGACACGCTAAGATCGAGTCTTGTGTCATGGGTATACTACAAGAGATTTTTCGGTCTCCAGACCCGAAACAAATATTTGTGGGCCAGGGGCTTCACCATCATTTATCTCGGTCCGGGGACCGAACCCACAGCCTCTGGTTTTACAGCCACCATCTAACCAACTGCGCCACGTAGACAATACTAATTAAAGAAAATTAATATCAGGATAATAAACAAAAGTATTAATAAAAAGATACTTTTTTACACTGAGATGCTCCTTTCAACAGCAATTATAACTTATGGAAGAACTTTAAAAACATCTTTAACGTAGGTTTTGAACGAAAACTGATCTTTTTTAAGTACAAATGTATTTCTATTTATGGATGATATTTATGTACATTGTCGTGATTGCTTTTAATGTAAGGTTATTGAATTCGTTTAATAAAAATGTTTTTACAGTTTTTTTGTATAGGTATTGGAAATAATATATTATGTGATGAAATTGTAGTGATGTTCAATAATGGATCTTATGGTCTTTTATTATACACTACTATTTATTATTTACTGGTGGAAGGTATGTCATATATGAGTGCCTGGATGGGTACTACTGAAATATGTATTTATGTCGCTAAACAGCAGTGTATATGCACTGTTGTGTTCGGGATTGAAGGACAGCGTAATCGGAGTAACTACTGGAAATAATGAGAATAAAATCTTATAACTCAGGATGACGAGTGCAGTTTTAATGCAGAGCATTGCTTTGTACTTCATTGTGTTGTTTGGTTTTGTTACTGTTCATAAATAATCCTATCGCTTACTATGAGGTGAATGGCATTCTCGTCTCGCCAATCACAGCAATAAAAAAACACTACATTCATTTGTATTTTATAACATTTAGAAATAAAAGTAAAATCAGTTATAAAAGAATTGCAATGAAAAACTAACATATTTTTTTTGTATTGGATCCGCCCATATACGTCGCACTGCAGAGCACGGGCCTCCTCTATAATCGAGAGTACGATTGAGAGTGGTTAGGCCATATAATCCACCACGCTGGCCTAGTGCACGGGTTGGCGGACTTGCATACCATAGAAATTCAGCAATTACACTCAGACAATAAATTAGCCGCTCCGTAATCAGACAATTTGAACAACAAACGATTGCAACAAGAAACTTGATTTATTCACGAGTAAAAGCAAAATGTTCGCCAATAAGCCATTTATAATTCCCCAAGTCAAAGATGGGCATTTCAATAAGATTCACTGTACAAATAAAGACGTTTGGCTGTGACTAATGGCGTGTTAATAATTCGCACAAGTCTCCATTCAATGGAAGCCTGTGGGATTTATCACTACAGAATCCTGGCACGATGCCTCCTGGCAAGGGCTGATTATGCACTTTTTAAACGTCTTACATCAAACACAATTAATAGAACAGCTGTGAAATACTGCGACGAAATTTTAAAACGTAATCCGGAATAGAGATAAAAATACATCGATTTACGCGAAGGTTACACATTGAAATAAAATTATTATTTACGGATTTTATCGCGGGTTTGGTTTATTTTTATATTTTTTAACTTTCCGACGTTTCGATTATTTTAAAGCTTTCGTGGTTAAGGGCGGACTTAAAATACAATCGGCAAATAATAGTTTTATTTCAATGTAAAAATACGTATATCAAAAAGGTTGTTTCGAATACGGATTTGTACGGTAGTTGAATATGAACAGAGCCTTAATAAATAAAATTCTGAACTAGAGTAGGTAGTCACATTTGTTATCTATTTTTATTTTAGTTTAATGATGTAGGTGTGTATTGTAAAAAAATAATGTAGGTTGAGTAAAAGTTTAGGCGTCCGTACGCTATAACGTGGGCTGCTTTGTGACTGAGTCAATAGACAGTTTATTTAATAAATTTTAATACCATTTAACATCTATTATTAAACATGACTATATTTGATAGCTACATTCGATTTGACAGTCTATGTGGCGTAGTTGGTTAGACGCCGGTTGTCAAACGTAAGGCCGCGGGTTCGATCCCGGACCGGGACAAATATTTGTGTGATCCACAGATATTTGTTTCGGGTCTGGGTGTTTGTGAGACCGAAAAGCCTCTCGTAGTTCATGATACCCAATATACAAAACTCGATCTTAGTGTGGGGTGGGAGTTAGTGTGGGGTCAGTACTGTGTATGTTGGGTATGTTTATTTATTTATATGAGGAATTATCATTCGAAAAAAAAAAGGATGGCATAAAAAGTAACACAACCATTGTACTAAACAAGGCATGTTCAATACTGTAAAAGATCTTTAAAAAATATATTTTGTAGAATAAACCCTAACAAAGACGATGTTTTCTTCAATACCAAGCGATTTTTAAATTCGAATCTAAATCGGTCTAGAATTAGTAAATAATTACGAAGTGTCAAAACAAAAAGCTCCTAAAAGCTTTCATCTTCTAATTTCCAATTTAATTAAGGTGGTGTTTCATAGTTCATATTTCAATTTAATTTTCTTTGGGTTGAAAGGGACTTGGAAACGAGTAATTAATGTTAAACATGTCAATTAATAAACAAAATGTGGGGGAAGCGAGTGGTGACGTCAGCATGATCTCTTTTGCTTAAACAGTGATTTGATTGTTTAAGCTATTAGTTAAATTTAATATCGGGTTCTACGCTGTAAGATAATTATTTTCATGTTATTACTCACAAATTATATTAAATATAATACGTTTATCAAGTTGATTTTTATGACTCTAAGATATTATAATGTTGGTGTTAGGTTTTTATGATATACTAGTGGCCCGGCCCAGCTTCGCCCGGGTAAAAATAGATTTCTATACAATAATATGTACGTATTATACATACAGGGTATATCAAGACGGCTACCGAAAACGAAGTCGGGTGGTAGTTTAAGCGACTTCAGTCACAATGCAACAGAAAAAGTTGCAAAAAAAAGCGACACTTTTTTTTTGTTATTTTTTTCCTATGACCATTTTTGGGTGGTAAATGCATTTTTTCTTAAAATAATAGTGTATACCCTGTTGTTTATAAATAATCTATGGTATAAAAGTGTTTAAATTATTATTTTAGCAAAAACTATGGATTTACCACCCAAAAATGACGATATTTAAAAAATCATAAAAAATAACTGTCGCGTTTCTTTGGGAAATTTTTAGTTGCATTGTGTTTTTAGTCACTAAAACTACCACCCGGCTTCGTTTTCGGTAGCAGTCTTGAGATATCCGGTATAAACCTTCCTCTTGAATCACTATCTATTAAAAAAACCGCATCAAAACCCGTTGCGTAGTTTTAAAGATTTAAGCATACAAAGGGACATAGGGATAGAGAAAGCGACTTTGTTTTATACTATGTAGTGAAAAGCAACTTTATTTGACACGTGGATTAGTTTCCAACACAGAAACCAGTGGAACAGCAAAAGTGGAGTTATGTTCGTCGCGAAACATGTATTTATTGCCATCTAATTTTATATTTTTTTGTTTGCATACATATTTTTATACGTATTTTTGTAAGGACATCCTCTAAAACACTTTTAACTTGAATGTTTATTTTAAAGAGCTGCATTTCGTTAATATATTGGCATAGTAAATTTTTAGTATTAGTGAGTTGAACAAGCTTTAGTAACATAATATTCTGGCGCGATGGAAACACAAGATATGTTCGCTTTAAAGTAGGTATGTTGTTATACGTATGTACCTGTGAAGAGGCATAAACTTGGCGGTATCGCCGTCACAAAAGTTTGGTTTAGCAGAACAGGGTCGTAACATAAAATTTTACAACAACTTTAGACGTTACGTTATTATGGCTTTTTGATATCTTTCCATATCTAATAATGGGTTTATTGCTTGTAATTTTAAGTTTTTACATCTTATTTTATTTACGTTACCGATAAGTAAGGCTTCGTGAATCTGGACTTATTACGTTGCCTTTAAGCCGTTTTGGGTGTGGTGAAAACATTGGAGCATTAAAGCAGCAGACCAGGCTCTGTGGTGTACCTTGGGAGAGGTCTATGTCTAGTAGTGGATTGCAACGGGCTGATGATGATGATGATGATGACGATGAAACCATTAGAATGAAAATTGGGTATTTTATTGGGTAGCTTATTTCTTTCTTATGACTGAAAAGGAGGTGTAAAGTAGTTTTCTCTTTGAACAAAAGGCTTAGGCCTGGATGTCAGCCAAGGGTGCGTTGGTCTGATGTCATTAGGATAGAATGAAAGGAAACAAGGTTCTAATAAACTAATAAATAATGACCAGGCGATTGGAAGAGACTATACGGAAGATGGAATCATTGGAATGTACAGCCAGTATGTAAATAGGTGGTGTTAGAAAACAGTTTAAACTTGCTAACATATTATTTGATGCATATAATAAGCAATTTGATAAATAATAATAGCATCTATGTGTGTCTTTACTAGCCCAATTATAACTCCTACTGCAGGGAACGGGCTTCTTCTATAATCAAGGGTACAATTGAGAGGGTTTAGACCATAGCGCTTACCTAGTGCGTGTTGACTGACTTTGTACACCATAGATTTTCAGAAAAATCGCTATGACATGAAGGTTTACTCACGATGTAATATCTATAAATATAGCTATCTATAGACACACTACTCCGAAGTTAGAGGTGTGCGCAGATATTTCTACTTGCGACCAATGTCAACATGCAACCGCGATTAGTTCGTTTATCAATAGGCCACCATGCACTTAATAGTAATAGTGAAAAAAAAAAAGAGTCTTGTTAGTTAGATGAGAAGAAACACTAATTATTATGATATTAGTAAAGTAG
Source organism: Hyles euphorbiae (assembly GCA_023078785.2). Classification (NCBI taxonomy): domain Eukaryota; kingdom Metazoa; phylum Arthropoda; class Insecta; order Lepidoptera; family Sphingidae; genus Hyles; species Hyles euphorbiae. The sequence continues at coordinate 12,368,196 of CM041033.1, read as the reverse complement.
AAATAGCGTCTTTTGAATCTACACCTGTACGATGTGACGTTTCACGACATAGTTTGATAATGCAGTCTTGCTTTATGTTCTAATCGGAGGAATATGACTCACGATTCCTAAATATTTAGATTTTCACCTGGCGCATCCTGAATTTCGATAGAAACTTTTAGATATTTATCAACATGTGGATTTAATGGCTTTCATCGAAGCTTTTAACTTTGCGACTTTTTTACGGGAAAATAGGAACATAGTTTCATTTTGGTTCTCGATAAGTTAGAATATTAAATTGGGCGATAGCATAATTTACATTAAGCCTTAAGGTCAATAAAGGACCTAATGAGATTGCAGGATTGCTGGCAGTTGGCAACAAATTACTATAAAATCCTCTGTGGTAAAGCCAAGTTTTGTTGTGAACTGACGGACTTATTGGCGTTGAGAGTCACAACGATGATAGCAATAGATTCGATCCCATATTAGATGCACAAAAAGCTCTGTACTGCATTGTATCAGCTCATATACGTTCCACTAAAGGACACAGACCTTCTCTACAATCGAGTGTACATTTGAGAGTGGCGAGAAAATATAGTCCACCACGCTGGCCTAGTTCGGGTTGGCGGATTTTACATGTCATAGAAATTCTGACAAATTAGCTATAGTATGCAAGGTTCCAATGTCACGATATTTTCCTTTACCGATAATGTGCGTGGTTATTGACTACCAATACACACATGACTCCGAAGTAAGAGGTGAGCCCTGCAGACACATATGACTCCGAAAAGTCAAAGATGTGCCCTGGGATTTGAACCTGCGACTATCGTGACCATGTTGGCAGCATTACTGGTCCATTTACCTACAAGCTATCACGCACTTTTGAGTACGAAAAGCTTCTTTTCAAATAGTTGAATAGTCACAAATAAAATCTATCTGCAACATACAATAAGAACATAATGTGCCTATAAGTATAAGAATTTATCAATCAAGAAAGAGGCGTTTGTATTTGTTGTAGTTAATATTATATTTTCCCAAAAAATATTACTACTTGTTAGTAAGTATAGCTCCGTTGAGTCGTCAATCAAAATACTTTGAAGAGTTTTGTCGAGAAAACTTCATTATCCTGTACTTGTTCGCACTATATTTAGACTATTAGTTTATACTTTATCAATTTTATTGACATTGGTACATACAAACACATCGTAGTCATTTGTTTTCTTCAGTACAATATCACGAATAGTAATATTTATGTAGGATTTGAATGTTAAGAAGAAAGATGAGTAGAATGGAACGTTGACGAATGACTGATATGGAACGTGGTTTGTGCGAAAGAGATGACTAATGAAAGTATTTAAGATGGAAAGAGTAAGAGGATGAATGATTAAGATGTTGAAGTATGCAAGGACGGAATATAGAAGAGAACAGTCTGGAGGACGACGAAAGACGTGAAAGACGGAAGACGTATGAAGTGAAGACGAGTTTTATTTAATATGAATTATATTGAAGACTACCAAGACGATCGTTATTTCATTTGACCCGATACAGAACTATTCCCACATATTTTTGGGGGCTCGTCCGGGATAGTTCCGTATTTCGGGTCAAAAGAAGAAGACAATACGACGAAGAAGATTATTATTTATCGTCCGGGATAGTTTCGTATTTCGGGTCAAAAAGAAGAAGAAGACGTAACTGGAAAACCGGCACCAACGACGTGAGCTGGCCCAGGATCTAGTATGTTACGACGCAAAGTAGAAAAGATGAAGATGTAAGATGAATAGACGAAAACGACAGTTTAGTTGGGATGCATGTCCTAAATTTGATGGGAGTGACTCATCATACTCGTCAGTCAAATGGGCGCAGGACATTGAAGACGTTTGTGAAAAGTTCAATTTCACACCAAGACAAACGCTGATTGTTGCAAAAAAGTGTCTGACGGATACCGCAGATTTGTGGTTGAAATCTGAAGATCCGTTCGAGACATACGAAGACTTCAAAGCAGCAATCTTAGAGGAGTTTCCAAGCGAAATTAATATCAAAGAGGTTTTGCGAACTAAGAGTGTCACCGAGAGCAAACCTAGCGCTCACGGTGTGAATACTGACAACTGCGATCTCCATGACAACGTATTTGTCAGATGTACACAATGCAACAGCGATGTTCAAATAAATTCAATTAAGACGAGTAATGACGAAAATATTGAAGACGTTTACGAGGAAACATCAGCAAAAATACTGTTTGAGGTTGAGATCGAAGAATTGCAGAACCAGCAACAGGAAATTTTCTGCATGGAAGCTGACAATCCTATGGACACAGAAGATGTGTCTATTAAGTTGCAGCTATTTCCAATAAGAAGTAATAGAGGAACCATGTACTCGAAAGCAAAAAAGATGAGAAAAGAGGTTGTATCACGAGCAAAGCCTTTGGACGACTTTCTAAGATGGCTATTATTGATGAACCAATACGATGATCTTACTGAACACCGACCTGGAAGATTTAAAGATACTTGGACCATTTACAAGAGGAAAAGAAAGAAAAATCAAAATTGTTTTGTATGTGGATGTTTTGTATTTATTGTAAGAGGTGTAATTTGTTATTTGTTTTTTTTTAGGATAAGATGTTTTTGTAAGATGTGCTGTAAATTTATTGATGAAGTTGTATTTAGTTGTTGTATATTTTGTGATGTAAATAAGACCTGACTGAGGGCAGTCAGATGTCAGTATGGCCGAGTTGTAGGATTTGAATGTTAAGAAGAAAGATGAGTAGAATGGAACGTTGACGAATGACTGATATGGAACGTGGTTTGTGTGAAAGAGATGACAAATGAAAGTATTTAAGATGGAAAGAGTAAGAGGATGAATGATTAAGATGTTGAAGTATGCAAGGACGGAATATAGAAGAGAACAGTCTGGAGGACGACGAAAGACGTGAAAGACGGAAGACGTATGAAGTGAAGACGAGTTTTATTTAATATGAATTATATTGAAGACTACCAAGACGATCGTTATTTCATTTGACCCGATACAGAACTATTCCCACATTTATTTGTACGTAATCTATGATAAGTCAAGGGATGCAGGCCGCTTCCAATAAGGTCACTGAAAACTCGTCAAGACTAACAAAATACATAAATAAATAACGATATATAGTTAGCCTTGTCGAGTATGTGTGACATTGGCTTGCCGGCTTACGGATCCAGCTCCTATAACACGACAGAAATAATCTAGGCGAACCGTGCATGACAAAAGTGGCACCTCTGTCAGTATATAGGCGTGTATTAATACTACGAGTATATGTGATCAGAATAAGCACATGATAGTTATATGTAATGCGGAAATAATTTTATTATCTGATCTGTCGTATCCTTAATATTAACTTGTCATAATATCCTTTTATATCAATCGATTACTCAGCAAAAATGAATTGGCGAATTGTCATTGGCTTCGGCCCATCGTCTTCAATCGGTACCTATGAATACTGCCGCTCTACGCTCCTACCTATATTATAAAAACGAATGTAAATGAACCATTCGATTCAAAGTAACCTGTGTCTTGCAACAGACTTACGCGGATGGTAGATATGTAAAAAGATCCATTTCCCATCATCCTTTGATATAAAAGTGCAATTTTACTAGGAAAACACAGCAATGTTTAAGTAGCGACTTAATACGATTCGCTTAATGTTTTCACTTTTTATAGAAAGGTACGCGGTAAAGACACTTTTGCCGAGAACTGTACGCTTTTACCATCCATATCTAAGTTAATGTAACGGGCTAACATGCTTACTTACTTAACTTGGCGTCGTATCGCAGAGAAATGTATTGGTTAAAAATAAAACCAGTTTGATTGGCTTTTAAAATGGTTTATGGGGTAAAATAAATTATTATTGTAGTTGCTTACGTGGGTTCAAATTAAAATTGTACAATAATTCGTTTAGTTATGAAATAGTATTTTGTGATGTAATTTTTTTGTTCTGTAGTTGTGATATTTTTTGATATAAGACATAATAATAAACAAAAATAAATAGATAAACGACCAAAACTGTCACCATACAAGTTATACACCAAGTTATCATCGCTTTCAATTTCCAATACCACAGTTTTAATAATACCCACTCACGGCAAACTCATTTACAAGTGTGTGGCACAATGTAGATTGACTTCAGCGCACCTGATTGTGATTAGCCAAATTTTAGCTCCCACAAATGACACGTGGGATCTGTCGGTGCGGCCGACGCTAAATTACGTTGCTACAACATTGCACGTTATAATCCGATGACATGTGAGGCCCGGTGACAGCGCCTCTATTGCATCATCATTGTGTTTGCTTTTAGTAATACTTGGTAAAATAGAGTACGATGTGGTTATTGGCATTAAAGAAAAACAATTATGTCAACACAATTATAAACGTCATTGTGTAGGAATACCTACGGGTCTCATAAATATTTTTATGGTTGTGAGGATATAATTATCCAGTATTTTTTTTCACAGCCAGAGTCTTAACTGCAACTGCAAAAGCGGCTGTTGTTTGAGAAATAAAAAATAATAATTATGGAAATTGTTGGTCTCACAAACACTCAGACCCGAAACAAATACCGGTGGATTACAAAAATATTTGTTTCAGTGCAAGTAAAGACCGTAGGCAAATTAAGTATGTGTCAATCAATACTACCTATCACGAAACTGCTCCAACTTGGATCTAAACCTTAGACTTTAAGCATTAAGCCCAGTTTGGCTGTTATAAATAAAACTACCTTTGATAAATTAAATGAAATCGAGAAAACATTTCACGTTAATACTTTGTAATAAAACTGAGAATTATTGTTCGCAATTCATTTTCAATTATAATCCGCGAATGTCTACGTGAAGCTGAATTTTATTTTAGAAACACGTAGGACTTGCTTTTGTGGTTTCATGTTATAAGAATAATTTTTTCTTTTGTTTTTTGTATAGCGCTATTGTAAATGCCAAAGTTTCTTTAAGTGCCTGGTCTGTTGGCAAAAGGACCAGAGGCGGCTGCTAATATATTGACGGTGGTTCTGGATTTGAATCTCAGGGCATACTTCTGATTTTTCGGAGTCATACGTGAATTGAAATTCAATCGCAGGAAATCATCGCTATTTTCTAATGCATTAATATCTATAGCATGTAAAGTCCGCCAACGCATCGCCGCATTAGGCCAGCGTGATGGACTATATAGACTTACCACTCGCAATCGTACTCTGGATTGTAGAGGAGTCCTGTGCCCTGCAGTAGCACGTATATGGGCTTATACAGATCAGAACAAAGTTTCTTTGCGAGTTCTTTAGCTCTATGTTGTTATGGGATAAGGACAGGCAGAAGGAGAAACACTACCTTATAATAACACTGGTCAACATGAAAATTGCCTTTTACTTGAAACTGATATACATCTTTAGTATTCGACCCCTTTAATCTAAATATAGAACTTAAAATTAATAGTTAGCTCTTATTACTAATTTATGCTATATTTAAGATAATACCGGGTAACTTGGTGGATGTCACTTTATATTATGAGATTTCAAATAATTTTGTGAGAGTATCCGCGTTAATTTTATTATTATGCTTTCGTTTCATGTGTCTTATAGTATTAGCGTTTCATTTGTTTGTTAAAACGCGAAATTTTAAAAGTTATTTCTCATTTTCGACAAATTTCTGTTGCAACAACTACAATTTGCAAAAACTACGGTTTGTTGGGTCTGCAAATGGGCTACACCAAGTGCTGGTGCTTCTTGTGTGGGTGGGATAGTCGGGCTAGATCGTTACATTACTTTAAAAAAGATTGGACTTGAAGACAAAGTCTGTGCCCTGGAGAAAATAACGTTAAATATCCTCCGCTAGTCGATCCTCATAAAAATTTTCTCCCTCCATCGCATATGAAATTGGGATTAATTAAGACCTTGGTTAATCCTCTCAAGAAAGGTTGACCAACCTTTGAAGGTTGGTCCACCTTTTTTCGCACCCACTTTGCAAGTAATTGATTACTTGCGAAGTGAATTTCGACATCTATGCGGCGCCAAAATAAAAGGGGGAGTTTTCGTCGGACCTCAAATATGAGAGATTCTTAAGGACCAAAACTTTGATCCGATTTCACAGGGCATCGAAAAAGAGGCATGGGAATCTTTTAGAGCAGTAGTAGTTCATGATTTTTTGGACAATAGGAGATTTGAAAATTACCACGAGCTTGTGAACAAATGGGTCGCAATATGTCCCCAAAATTCACTTTCTTCATTCTCACCTCGATTTTTTCCTCCTAACTGCGGTGATATGACTGACGAACATGGTGAACGATTTCACCAAGACTTATTGACAATGGAAAAGAAATACAACGGCCGATAGAATGCGTCAATGCTAGCGGACTACTGCTAGAACTTGGTTTAAGGTTTTCGTAAAGATAATTCCAAAAGGAAAACGAAAAAAAGAGAAATTATTGAATAGTAAAGGTTAAATACTTGGGAAATATTTTAAAATACTCAGTTTCATGTAAAAAGTTTATGAAAAAGTAAAGAAAATGTCTTTTTTAAAAAAGAATCGATTTATATTCTATGAAATTTTACTCTTACGTCATATATTTCGATACCAGCCATAATTTTAAAATAAGAGCTAACTTTCAAATTTGGTTTATATTTTCGTATTCAGTGACCCCAAATTAGTAAAATAATAAAGCATTTATTTTACAGATAAACAAAAAGTTAAATTTTGTAGACCAGTGTAATTAAAAATTGTTTAATATTACACTACATCATTACGAGCTACATATGTATTTTTAAACATGGATCTCATACATTCTCAAACTGCCACTAGGTGTCTATAGGCAGGGTTGTGCACTCCTTGTAGGCAGAAATGCAGTGCTTTACTTGCCATTCACAGATATTTTATTATAACGTTCGTACGTTTTAGATGACTTTAATTTATAGTAAATAAATGAATAAACAAAATATAATAACTTAAAAACGCCTAATATTTTATAAATAGCACCTATTTGCAATCATGCAAACATTGTGGTTGCCACGCGAAAAGCAAGAGGCGCTGCAAAGCAAATTAATGTACCTAATCAACCAAGTCATGCCGCCGCGTCCCGCATTGCATTTGTTTGCATGTGTGTAGTAATTTTGGTGTCCGTGCACAGTCGCAAACGCACACACCCATGAATATTGAAAGCCGCGACTCCTGCGGCAGGCCTCGGGAGTTCGGCAGTTGTCCGGAGTAATCGTAAATGTTCGTTGCCTATAATCCGAGTAAAATTAATAGGCTGGAATCTAATAAATCACCTATGCACATTATGCATTTTTGGTTAGTAAGGTTTTATTTGTTCGTAGAAGATGGACATGAATAGTAGTACATCTAAGACTTGTTATGTTGGCATGGTTTCAGACTTAGAGATCCGTCGCGTGGCTGTGGCTATGCTAAAAAACTATAAAAAAACTATAAAAGAAGAAGTTTTTGTGACCGAGTACTCCGCCGCATACCTAGTGTCATAATCCTGTGCACGCCGCTGTCTATAGGCATTGTGCTCCGTCTATTGGTTTTACAACGTAACTGCCTGCCTGTTAATACTAAGGAATAGTTGTCACTGGATAGTCGGCGCCCTGTCGATAGATTGCACGAGACGGTATGCGCTCCTGTCGCTCAATACTTGCATTATATCGAACAAGTTCAATAGAATAGCACTCTTCGAAACTTGGAAACGATTTTACGTATAAACTCGCGCCTTTTTCCCAGAAGGGGTAGGCACAGGTGCCTGGATACCCACATTTCGTCTTGTTATGTTCCGTCCCACGATGTGATAGGGGGCGAGCCAATCAGGCACATATAATATTCGGGGCTGATAATGAATATAAAAATCCAATATCACTTTGCCCGAGCTGAGATTTGAACCGGAGACTTCAGCTTTGTAGGTAACTGTGCGTGATAGATTTCCTAGGGATTTTGGTTCAATTTTCAAAACACCAATTCTCTTCAACGGCTGACGGGCCTGCGGGCGAGCGAGCGAGGGGCGGGCGAGCGTGGTTCAGCGGTTCGTTTCTTGTCTTCCTTTGGAGAGGTCCTCTTCTGGCGGGGCCCGGCGCGAAGCTGCCGATACGGCCAAACCGCCCCTCTTTTATATCCTTTCTCGGTCCACGCTCACCCCCCCTAGCCCCTCACCCTTCAGCACCCGTCATAATCTTTATTTCTCATTTATTTTTACATTTTCCTTACAATCATCTCAATTTCCACACAACAATATGGGGCTCATCCCCGCGCAACCCCTCACACCATGCACCCATCCCTAAGGACTCCCGGGGCGTGAATACGGCTGGGTTTTGGGTGCGGAGAGTTTTGTTCGACGTCACCCCGCCCCGCTTGTACCACGTGACCGAGGCGCCCCCCAGCCCTCTCACCCCCTCGGGAGCCGCACCGCGCATGCGCAGTAGGCACATAGTGTGAGGTTTGGGAAAATGAAACCACTTCAGGAATAATTATTTATTTTTAACTAGTTATTTCGTGTCGTGCACATTTCTCCCGCCGTCGCAGCTCGCGATTTCCACTGGGAGCACGACGATCTTCCGGGACGGCCGCCGCAGGATGTGCCCGTTGCTCGTTGTGACGTCGACGACTCGCACCTCGCCGTCTTCCCCGGGGTAGACTCTGGACACCCGGCCTCTCGGCCAGACGTTTCTCGGCAGGTTGGCGTCGCACACGACGACTAAGTCCCCGACTTTCGGGGGTGCGCCGGTGGTGCGGGGCTCCCGCCGGTGTTGGAGCGAAGGCAGGTACTCCCTCACCCAGCGCCGCCAGAACTCGTCGGCCAGTCGCTGCGCGCGCTTCCAGCATCGGCGCGCAGAAGTGTCGTCGTCCGCGAAGTCGCCTGGCGCTGCAACGTGACAGTTAGGCCCCAACAATATGTGGTTGGGGGTTAACGCCTCCGGCTCGTCGGGTGTCACGGCCACGTGAGTGAGTGGTCGTGAGTTCACAATGTTTTCTATCTCCGCTAACAGTGTGTGCAATGTCTCGTCACTCGGGTATTTCTCTGTTAGTATCACTCGCAGGGATTGTTTAACGCTGCGTATCAGTCTTTCCCATGCTCCGCCCATGAAGGGTGCGGCGGGGGGAATGCGACGCCAGTTGATACAGCGTGCATTTGCCTCTCTTCCTGTTGCTTCCCACGCCTCCTTCAATTCCTTATCCGCAGCCTTGAAACACGTCGCGTTGTCTGACCATAGTTCCGTCGGTTGGCCTCTGCGCGCGATGAATCGCCTGAGTGCTGACACGGCAGAGTCCGCGCTCAGTGACGCGACCACTTCCAGATGCACCGCCCTTATGGTCATGCAGGTGAATAGGGCAACCCATCGTTTCTCCCGATGTCTTCCGACGGTCACTTCCAGCGGACCGAAGTAGTCTAGTCCCGTGTAGGAGAAGGGCCGTGTGTTGTGCGCCAGTCGCGCCGCGGGAAGATCTCCTGTGGCTGGGATAGTGGGCTTCGCTTTTCTTATTTTGCATGGTGGGCAATTCTTCAATACTCCTTTCACGGTCGGACGTATTCTAGTTATCCAGAACCTTTGTCTTAGTTCATTTACCACCATTTCCACTCCTCCATGGAACATCCTTTCGTGCACATGTTGCACGTACATCTTCGTGTATTCATGTTGTCCGTCTAACAGGACTGGATTTGTTGTGTCTTCGCTTACACTTTTCGCCGCTGTTATCCTTCCGCGCAAACGCAATAAGCCGTCCTCTCCCACGAACACACGTAGGGAGGCGAGTCGATCTGTCGGCGAGGGTGGGCTTCCGCTTATGACGCGCAATCTTTCACTCGCATAGCTGTCATCTTGCACTTTTCTTAGCCACAATTCTTCGGCGCGCCTTAGGTAACACGCGTCTAGACTCATGAACTTTTTCTGTTGTACCTTGAGCTCCGGTCTCGATTTGCTATCACTTTTCTGGTAGGCGCTCCACGTGGGGTCCTGCTGAGTGTTGCCTTTTGTGCGCTTTCGTCTTGCGGCCATCGTAATGTGTGTTTTCCGCCTGCACAAGTCCAGGAATTGCAACACTCGCGCCACGGTTCGCACTGCACTACTCCACTTCGCGAATCGACACAGATCGGGCAAACAGGTGTAAGCCTTTTCTTCTCTGACACTTAGACACTTTTCTTTATTCGTTTTGTCGGTCGGCACTTTTACTTCCACCGGCCACTCTCCCGCCGGTTGGCGCAGGAACTCCGGTCCCCGGAACCATCGGTGATGTGCTTCAAATCCTGTCGGCGTGTCTCTTGTGGCATCGTCCGCCACATTGTCGCGCGACGGCACCCAGCGCCACTCGTTTACTTTCGTTAATTCTTCGATTTCGGCTAGACGATGAGCGACGAAAGTCTTGAAAGCGCGCGGTTCCGCCCTTATCCATGCGAGGACTGTTCGGGAATCGCTCCAGTATATTTTTTTCTTGAACTCGAAGTTGTGCTCTTCACATGTCTTGGTCGCGAGTCGCGCGCCGAGCAGGGCCCCTTGTAGTTCCAGTCGTGGAATAGACGTGGGCTTCAGCGGCGCCACACGGCTCTTGGCTGCGGCTAGCGCGACGTGAATTGTGTCGTCCACGCGCCGCATGCGTATGTACACCGCTGCCGAGTATGCTTCTTCGCTGGCGTCCACGAACGTGTGTAGCTCTCTTTCCACCACCGGCGGTCCTATGTCGTAACATCGCGGTATGCGCAGATTCTTTAAGGCGCGCAGGTTGCTCAGCCATTCGACCCAGCGAATTCGTAGTTCTTCTGGGATGTGGTCATCCCATCCGATCCCGTGTCGCCATGTTTCCTGCATCAGCCTTTTCGCCGGGGTCGTTATTGGTGACACCAAGCCGAGAGGGTCGAAAAGCGACATTATGACGCTCAAGGCTTCCCTTTTCGTTGGTGGCCGTTCATTGCGCAACACCTCCGGCGGGGTTCTTCCTTCATTGACGCGAAACCCAATGCAGTCCTCTTGCCACCGCCACAACAGACCCAGCGTTTTCTCCTCGGCCGTTCCTCCTATGCGCACGGCGGCGTCCTGCCCGCGCGTGCTGAACTGGCGCACTACGATGGGCTCGTTCGACACCCATCCTCTCAGGGTAAAGCCTGCTTGTCGGTGAATATGGTCCACTATTTTTGTCACCTCCGTGGCCTTTTCTTTGCTCACGAAGCTGGTGATAAAATCGTCCATGTAATGATTTCGCTTAATTTCCTCCACTGCCTCGGGAAATTGTTCCTGGAACTCTTCCGCGTTCCTGTTCTTTATGTAGAGTGCCGTGCATGGTGACGACGTCGCTCCGAATATCACCGAAGTCATCTGATATTCTGTAGGCTTCGTGTCTCCTCTCTCCCGCCCTCTCCACAGGAACCTCAGGGCGTCTCTGTCTTCGCGTCTGACTTTGATCTGCATGAACATTTCTTTTATGTCCGCCGAGACTGCAAAGGGGTGTTGTCGGAATCTCATCATGATTCCGGGCAGGGATTGCAGGAGGTCAGGACCCGACAGGAGCAGGTCGTTCAGACTGACTCCGTGTGATCTTGCCGCTGCGTCATGCACCACCCTTATCTTTGGCTTCGCTGAGTTACACACGGCAAAGTGCGGAAGGTACCAGGTTCTTCCTTGTGGTGCTGGCGAAGTAGTCGGGACCGCGTATCCTGAGACGAGGAGGTTACTTATCCTCTCTTCATACTTCATCTTCAGGTCCTCATCACGGTCGAGCTTCTTTTCTAAATTTCTCAATCTATTGTAGGCATAATCGTAATTGTTGGGAATCGTGCAGTCGTCCCGTTTCCAGAGGAGTCCAGTTTCGAAGCGTCCATCTGGCATCCTTCGACTTCTTTCTTGCAGGATTCGCAAAGCGCGCTCTTCGGGATCACTTTTCGGCTTTCTAGGCTCCACTCCAAGCGACTCTAAGTCGAAGAATCTTTTCATCATTTCTTCCATGTGCTCATCCAAAGTGACTGTGTGTCCGCAGAAGGCATTGATGTTCTGAAGTGCTGACTTATACCCGTGCAGAACCCATCCCAGCTTCGTGCGAGACGCGACAGGCTGGCTTCTGCTCCCGGTCCGCATCTCGAGCGCCACCAAGAACTCCCAGTTGTCTTGCCCAATCAGTATCTTTGGATTGGCGTTCTTATAGATCAGTCGCTCTTGTATATCCTGAAGGTGTGCACAGTGTTGAATGTCCCTCTTGTCGACGCTTTGTCTGGTGGACATCAGGTGTGATACAGTGCGTGCGTTGCGTATCATATATTCTTCGTCACTGTAGCGTCCGCGTATTTTGACGTCGACTCTGCGGCTATCTGCGTGTTTCATCGTTCCTTTGAGACCTTGCACCCACATTTCGTCGCGCGGACCTTGCAAGCCTAGCAATTCTGCCAGCCCTTCCTCGACGAGCGTGACGGTACTGCCGTCATCCATGAGCGCGTAGGTGTGCACGCGTGCTCCGCCTTGTCCGGTGAGTGTGACAGGTGCGATCTTGAGAAATGCTTGCCGGTTTCCTCCACGATCCGTCTGTGTGACGAGCTCCGCGGACGTGACCACTTCCTCCTGCACGGACTGCCCGGGAGGTGCTGACGGCGTCCTCCCCGTGTTCTTGTGCAAGAAGCGGTGGTGAGCCATCAGGCAACCCTCCCGGCCGCACTTCTTGGCTCTGCAGTTTCCTCGTCGGTGCGTGCTCCTCAGGCATCGGAAGCATATTCGAAACCGCTTCGCGATCTCCCACCGGTCCCCTACGTTGGCGTCTCTGAACTGCTTGCATTCAGGTAACTGATGCTTCTGCTTGCACAGCGGGCACTCTTCTAAGTTGTCGTCCGCGACGAAAGTGCGTTCGATGTTCTTTCTTCCACGCCTTTCCACAGGGACGTCCTCGAGTGGTGCGTACGCTCCACACTTGTCGGCCTCCTCGCTGAGAAAAGTTGCCAGCCTCTTCAGGTCGGGTACATCTTCCTTGCATGCGGCGGCGTAATCGTACCATTTGCTTCTCAGCGTGGGCGTGAACTTTTCTATAGTCGTCTTGACTGTTTCTGGATTATACAAGTAATGGATCCTCTTCAATGCTTCAATAGCGGCCACAGTATTTGCCACTTTGTCAGCAAATATACACAAATCTCTTGGGCTGTCGGTCAACTTCCCAAGTGTCTTCATCTTTTGCAGCTCGTGCATGGCTAGCGCGTCGGGCCGACCGAATCTTCTCTTCAAAGCTTTCATAATCGTCTCCGGCTCCGGTTGGCTAATCAGTAAACCGCTAATCGCTTCGCTCGCCGCCCCCCTGACGCTCTTCCTCAATCGTGAAACGTTTTCAGTTCTTGAGAATACAGCTTCAGTCTCATAGTAGGCAGCTTCGAAAGCGAGCCAGCCGCTGCTTCGCCCATCGAACATGGGCAGCTCCTGCAGGTATCTCGGTGCGTCTCTCGACATCTTCACGGCTTTGGTGAGAGCTGTCGCCAGTGAGGTGACGTCCACGTTCGGTGGCTGACGCGCAGGCCGGGGCTCATCTTTGCGCTCCCGGTGCTCGCATTCCTTGTTCTTGCGAGCTCCCTGTCCTTGTCCTTTCGAATCATCCTCGTCTGGTGAGTCCTGCTTCTTTGTTGGTGGTTCCTCTTGACCCTCCAACCATTCCTGTACACGACTGGATCGGTCGTGCTCATCTCCGGACTCCACAGAGTCCTCTTCATCGTCGCTGATTGCGGCGCGTTCCTTTTCCAACTTCGCTTGGGCCAACGCAAGCGAGGCGCGCACCTCTTCCAGCTTTAGTTGTGCTATCTTTTCCTGTGCCTCGAGCTCAGCAAGCTTCTTGCGCTGCGATCGCTGTGATTTGGCGCCTTTGGATGGCTTCAGGGTGTCGCCGTCGTCCTTCTCTGCCTGCGTGGTCGCCGTGTTCGAACTCGCCGTTGTTTCCGTGTATGCAGTCTCTGAAGTAGTCGCGGTATCCTCGGAGGTCGTCGTCGTTCTTGCAGAGGTTGCAGTTGTCTTCACGGATGGGCCAGCATTCCCTGTGGGCGTGGCACCCGCGCCTCGGGCGGCCGCCGCAGTGCTTTGAGTGATTACTTGTGGTGCACTGGACGGACCACCCTCGGTACGGGGCACCCTTACGGCCGGGCTCAATCTTTCGGACGCGTCGATCACACTTCCCTTCTTCGAGCGAGTAACAGGCATCTTTTTCTTTCTTGCGGTTGTTCTGAAAAAATACAAATCCCGCGCTGTGGCTTAAAAATGTTCAAACAATCTTCCAGGAACCAAGTCTTCAAACTGTTAGAAACTTCCAAATGAATCTTGCACCAGGCATAAGTTCCGAGACTTCGAACGATTTCTCCGCGCTGTGGCTTAAAAAATGTTCAAACAATCTTCCAGGAACCAAGTCTTCAAACTGTTAGAAACTTCCAAATGAATCTTGCACCAGGCATAAGTTCCGAGACTTCGAACGATTTCTCCGCGCTGTGGCTTAAAAAATGTTCAGACAATCTTCCAGGAACCAAGTCTTCAAACTGTTAGAAACTTCCAAATGAATCTTGCACCAGGCATAAGTTCCGAGACTTCGAACGACTTCTCGACCAATCAGATTCGTCGAAATTTCTTCAATATTTCCAAGTCTTCGATCTTGATATTTCCTCTTCAAATTCGTCTGCGAATGATCAACGATTGCTTTTTCTTCATAATCCGGATGCGAAGGACCAACGAATGTGCGTGATAGATTTCCTAGGGATTTTGGTTCAATTTTCAAAACACCAATTCTCTTCAACGGCTGACGGGCCTGCGGGCGAGCGAGCGAGGGGCGGGCGAGCGTGGTTCAGCGGTTCGTTTCTTGTCTTCCTTTGGAGAGGTCCTCTTCTGGCGGGGCCCGGCGCGAAGCTGCCGATACGGCCAAACCGCCCCTCTTTTATATCCTTTCTCGGTCCACGCTCACCCCCCCTAGCCCCTCACCCTTCAGCACCCGTCATAATCTTTATTTCTCATTTATTTTTACATTTTCCTTACAATCATCTCAATTTCCACACAACAATATGGGGCTCATCCCCGCGCAACCCCTCACACCATGCACCCATCCCTAAGGACTCCCGGGGCGTGAATACGGCTGGGTTTTGGGTGCGGAGAGTTTTGTTCGACGTCACCCCGCCCCGCTTGTACCACGTGACCGAGGCGCCCCCAGCCCTCTCACCCCCTCGGGAGCCGCACCGCGCATGCGCAGTAGGCACATAGTGTGAGGTTTGGGAAAATGAAACCACTTCAGGAATAATTATTTATTTTTAACTAGTTATTTCGTGTCGTGCACAGTAACTGTACCGAGGCGGTAGTATTTGAAAATAAATCGTTTCATATCTATATATTTTACAATATTGCAATATCGATTTTAAATACGACGTAAAGTTATATAATATTATATTATATTTCTCTTTATTTAAAAGCAACAGTAGTCCAAAGTTACATTATAAGTTACTTATTCTATGTTTTAATTTACAATATAAATACACTCATGTTATTTTATAAGAACATTTATCCAGTACTAGCGGCCCGGCCCGGCTTCACCCGGGTGCAAATACAGATTCCAGTCCATATTTTATTTAAAATCAACATCATCCCATCCTATACCTTTTCTTCTGTCCCATTTTATCCACCTTACATTGTATTCTATCCCACAGATCACTTCCAATAGATACCGCATTACGATAGTTTTGTTTTGAACCGAAAACGCCAACGAAGGGAACTGCGCGGGGGTGGGCGGATTGCAGCGCGGTCACGTGGACATCACTGGAGAGATGAGGCACAAGTCGATAAATAAAAAAATGTATCGATAGTTCGATTTGCCAGTAAGTTCATGTGTTATGATCGCTTCTATAACTTGATTACCAACTTGATAAATGTTTGATATTATTTTTTCACCGGCCTGATCTGATAAATTATACCAACCGGCAACAGCTAACTACGAATAAAATAGGATTAAGATTTATACTTTAGTATGTAACGGTTTTATTTCTATTATTCACCGTGTATTTTTGTATACCATAATGGCGAAATACCCAAATTAAGTGTTAATATAAAAGATCAGATCAAAATATGAAATAGTAAATAACTAAACCTCATACCCTAAAGGGCTGCAATAACTTATTCCGTTTCTTGAATTCTGACGGCGCGGCGGCTGTATTAAATGTAATATCGACAAGTGACGATGAAACTCACTTGACGAACTATGAATGTTTTTGAGACGATATATACAACGTATGTTAAAATTAGTGCAATAGCTTGTGCTACTAATTTTCAATAAACTTAGTATACTAAAACTTATGATAAATACCCTCCCATTATATTTGAAAACGTATACAACTAGAGGAAAAAAAAAAGGAAATTTAATTACGCCAAAGATAAAAATAAATAAAAAAATATTGTAAAATTACCTAGTTAATAAATTTAACTATTTCAAATTACATAAAATAACGTAATTATGGTAAATTGCGTTTATTTAAATCAATTTATATTTTGTGACATTGTCATTTAATAAAATTAATTTACATTATTGTTTTACAATATCGATATTTCTGGGAATTATATTATAAACATGCGTCAAACACTAGAAGAACGCGTGATTTCGCCAAAAAAAGATGGCTTATTACGGTTATTGCTATGCGAAAAAGAGACGACTGATTCTCCATCCGAACTCGATTGTTTGACATTGATACTTTAACCAGTATAAATTGAGCTCGCTCGGGACCAAATTAATTTATAGAATGTTAGTTATCGATGAAAACTTATTGCGTTTTTTTTAGATACTTTATTTTTTTGAGGTTTTGCACACCATTTTATTGAACAAATCATTTTTAACTGTAATATTATGTTCCCAAAATGTAATTTTCGCCAACCTGCGACGACATGTGCGGGTCCACTACTTGGACGACACTGATGACGCGACATTTGGCATCGGTTTATATATTTCTGATACCTTATATGTGTGGCGCGCAACCGCTGCCTTGCATTAAGTATCTATTGGGAGTGATCTGTGATTCTATCCCATCTCTCCAGATTTAAATCATTATTTTGCTACGGAGATATTATAACATTGTTACTACTTCGACGACATTCATTGAAATCAATTAATATATATGATAGCTGACCCGGCGAACTTCGTACCGCCACATTGTTTGCCATCAATATTATATAAAGTCCAAGATTTTAATACCTAATTAATTTATTGCATTATAATGAACAACATTTTTCTTTTTCTTCCTTCTGGAAAGAAAACAAATAGTGCTGTACTAATAGAATAATATCACGTTTAGTGCGGGTTGGCAAATTTTATTTAAAGTAGAAATTACTCCGATAAGTCAGAGGTGTGCCCTGGGATTTGAACCCGTGACCATCGTAAGCTTGTTGGCAGTCGCGGTTGGTACGTTACCAACGGGCAACCACGCGCTTCTGTGAATTACTTTTATTTATTTGAGAAGACTTATATCTATACATATACAAATTAATAAAACCTTCATACTGCCTTACCAGGTGACGTAAGTAATAAAACAAATATTTAAAAATATAAAACTGCATATCGCTTCATTATAATGTCTAGATGCGGCATCATTGGTACGTTGATTATTCTTGAGTCTGAAAACAATACTAATGTGGAATTTAAATTTGTCCCCCAACGCATCTAAAGATATCAATTCAAAAAACAATGTCCTTTATGAAAACGAAAAATTATAATTAGATATATTTTGGTGTACTCCGGCAAAACACTTCGATTGAGTATATCTTGTTTAAAACTGTTGCAATACTCTCAAAAAACTATGGGCTATTTTTGTAGATATGGACATCATTTTATTTTATATTTAACAAATTACGCAAAAAATGCCGTATCTAGATATTATATACACAATGTACAGATTTTTTTGAATCTTGTTCTATTTCGTCAGTCATCAATGAAAGACAATGGAAAGATAGATCATTTTACGTTGGTTGGTAGTTGAAGCCTGACCGTCGTTTACCTCTCCCGTCAACCAAACAAAGATCATCCTATATTGGCTGATCGCATCACGCTTGAACAATTAAAAAATTGGCTTTTCCTCGCAATTTTTCCATTTTTTCTCACCGTTTAGACCTTCCCTAGACCTCCACGAACATTTCAAGACCAAGATAAGATAAATCCGTTCAGCCGTTCCCGAGTTTTAGCGAGACTAACGAACAGCAATTCATTTTTATATATATAGATTTTAAGATGCGACAGTCCATTCTCTCAGCAATGACATTCAGGAATATGAAGTTATGTGAATGTTTATATTTATATGTTTTATAAAAATATATAAATCTAAACTTTGGTCCTAGTTTATGCCAGGTAAAATGTCCAAGTTTATGTTGTATATGTTGGAACTACGAAATTACTTCACTGTCAACTTTTACGACGGCCGAGAAAATGACTTACTGGGGTCTATTCTCAATTTAGCGCCTCTATTTGTGTAAGCTTCAGTGTGGATTAATTTAATGTGGGTTCGTTTATAAACGTAAATTATGTAAGTACAACCACAATTTGGACAAAAATCAGGTCGTGCAATTTATCCGGGAGCGATCAAAGCCGCAGCGGCCAGCGAAAAATTTTACAATTTAGTTGCGTTTTTAATATATTATAAAATGTATGCATTTATTTAATAATAGTATATTTATATTCATAGACAATTGCCGCTTAGTTTATGTTATTGTGAGCAAAACCTGCAAACATTCACAAACTGTTACGCCTAGAGGGATAAGACCGCTATTTGTAATATTATTTAATGTTATTGCTGTATATTGTTATATCCTTTTTCCTGTGTGTACAATAAAGAGTGAATAAATAATATATAGCTCATTATATATTTGTGAAATGTATTCATGCTTTTTTGTCATTGCTTTTGGAAAGGTGATAAAATTTAGCTATTATTAAACACAAGTAGGGTATACTGGGTATCTCAAGACTGCTACCGAAAACGAAGCCGGGTGGTAGTTTTAGTGACTACAAACACAATGCAACTAAAAATTTCGCAAAGAAACGCCACAATTTTTTAAATATCGTCATTTTTGGGTGGTAAATCCATTGTTTTTGCTAAAATAATAATTTAAACTCTTTTATACCTTAGATTATTTATGAATAAAAGGGTAAGGGTAAATACACTATTATTTTAGGAAAAAATGTATTTACCACCCAAATATGGTCATAGGAAAAAAAATTACCAAAAATATTTGTCGCTTTTTTTGCAACTCTTTCTGTTGCATTGGGTCTGAAGTCGTTTAAACTAACACCCGGCTTCGTTTATGGTAGCAGTCTTGATATACCCTGTATATACTCGTAAGATATTTATATAAGACTATAGGATACATATGCTTTAAAATATTATATATAACGTTAACTAAACTTGCATCGATTCGTAACATACCCTCGTGATCCAGCAGCTATCATCGGCTGGCAATTTAATTGTAAAGTTTTCAAGTAAGTATCGTTGGGTTTACGTATTTGCATATTTGTGCGTTTAAGCACGGGTCCTCCGTCGGGGACGACTGAGTGATTGAATTATTAACTGACTGGGACGAGGCCCGTGGGCTCTCCGACGTGAGTTGTATACGGGACGTGGATTTGGCGCTCGCTCTCATAATTGTTATAATTACCCGGCCGTTGGTGAGTTTCGATAATGGCTACACGTTTGCGCGAATAATCCTGTAGCGTACTTCCTGAATATTAATTGTTGTTTATTGATTGCGCGTCTTCAATGTCATTGGTTGCGGCTAGTTAATCCCTGATTAAGTATCTGTATCAGCCCATATACGTCCCACTACAGGGCACGGGCCTACTCTACAATCGAGAATACGATTGAGAGTGGTTAGGCCATATAGTCCACCACGCTGGCCTAGTGCGGGGTGCCTGATTAAGTATTGGAGGTAAAGCTATATTTGTCCGTTGAAAGCCTACGTGTTAGCTTTGTAATCGCAGCGAATTCTATTTTCAAATTTTTGAATATTTTTTCCTTACATCCTAATAGGTGTAAAATATTATACAGCCACCAACTGGCCCATACGTTTTATGTATAAAATCTAATCTTACTTTTGCATTATTGTTTCTTTTCAGTAAATACATATTAGAGATCACTCACGTGCCATAGCGCTGCGTTTACAAAATCTTTGCATTTGTAAAGAGACGTGAAAACTAAACTTAACCGACAATTGCACTATTTGTATGCTTATCCACTTGCTAATTACATATATAAACGCACGCCTCTTTCTTAGAAGGGGTAGGCAGAGGTGCAACCAGGACACCCACATTTCGCCATGCATTTTCCGTCTCATGATGTGATAGGGGGCTAACCTATCGCTATATCGGGCACAAATTTCTGACTCAGGGCTGATATTGAACAAAAAAATCTAATACCACTTTTCCCGAGGCGGGATTTGAACCCGAGATCACAGCTTTGCATACCGTAGTACAACTGCGTTAGCTAATTGGTATTAATAATTTGAAGATATGTATTTATAATATCTATTTTCTCTCATTGTATATTTCTCATAGCTGCAACTCCTATACTAACTTGCAGTTAAACAAAAAGACCTGTAAACATAAACTGGTGCACATAAATCGTGCGTGGATAGATTGTAGGGGACCGAAAGTACACGAATTTTGTATTCATAGCTTTATCTCTCTGTTTTTCCTGGAAATGCTAAAAGGTTTTGTATTGTGACTGTTCCGTACCGTCAATAAAATATAGATTGCAAATTAATTCAAATGATGATGCAGGTGGAAGACAATTTGAAGATTAAATTCCGTAGCGAGATATTAGGGGCTTAGATTTCATTGTTTTATTGGCTGCAACTGAATGTGTAGGTTTAATGTAACATTAGTCGTGAAAAATTAGGTTTTCAAAATATGACCACCTAGGTCAGATAATCCATTATATCAAGTGTTTTTGCTTTGGAATAAAACACGATATTTCCGATGATTTCTACATAGATCGTCACTGAAATTAAAAGTACCGTATTCATTTGGATCCCATGCTTTGAATGCGCAAGTAGTGCAGCCGAAGATTGAAATATTTTTTTACTTCAAAGGGACTTTACTGCACCTGATGGTTAATCAGCTGATGGTTAATTAGTGTCCAAATATGGCCTTCCCCTTGAAATTAAAGTTCTTTTTTTATCCTAGAACATGACACATTTGCGTGTGTTATAGAGTTCCCATCTTATGTTTATAAGAGGGCTTCGCAGTGTCCTTCATTAACTATTGTTGTTAATTATTAATCTAGTTGTTAGAAACCTAAATCATCCGAAGATCTTGGAGAAGTTAGTTTAGAATTCTCCCTTTGTATATTAGTTACAAAGCAACTGTATAATTGCGTTAAAATTCTCATTAGAAGTTTCGATAACAGTATAAAGAGATTAAATAAAATATGTATACGCTATATTTATATTTATTTATAATAACATAGTAAAATTGTAGATACATATTTCAAACAAAATCAGAAAAGTATTTAGGTTGAAAATCCATATCTTCAAGAGGTTGGCAAATGACCACGATTGTGAACTGGTAAACTGAATTTTAAGTTTATGAAAGGACAACGTAGGCTATTCCTTTGAACTCTTGCCTCATGCTAAAAGGGGTCAGCAGATATATAGCGTGAGCCATCCATTACTTTTTTTTTAATATTAAGGAGCGATTGGTTATTACTTGTATTTATTGTACATTGGTCTTAATACAAATGTAACTATCAGATTAGGTTATGTATCTCTTTAACATAATCATAATCTACGCGCTTTTGTCCACTATTCCTGTTGTACGCGTTTTTCAATTTACTAGTGCCACAGAAATGATATTGAAATAGTAAAGTACGCTTTTGTGATACAATTTATACGTGGTTTTAGTCAGCTTAGCTTAGTAATTTTTCCTTGTAAAGTACTTTGGTCATATAATCGCATGGGTGTACCTTATGCTGTCCCGGCCAGTGCCAGGGTTCGTTCAAATCTCGACATTTTATGAGCCATTTTAGCAGTATTACGAGGCGGGTGCCGCCTGATTTCAGTATTGCCATCCTTGCGTGTTCTGTTATATTACTATACTTATTATTAAACGTACTGCATATATTTTGTATTTTTTCGTTGCAATGAATGGAAAGTCAAGTATATCGTTCGCGTGATGGTAAGCGATGCGACAGCTCATGGATAGAAGCAAAACTAAATAACACCTTGAATTAACAAACAATGCTTGGTACTCCACTGCGCTCGAAATCCTGAGACATAAGATATTAAGACACGATATATCCAGTAGTTACTCTGAAACACAACAGTGCTCATACACTGCTATTTGGCGAGAGAAATAGACATTACTGTGTTACCTACACAGATGGCTTCTCACATATGAAAGACCTACCACCAGTATTTGTTGTATGAATATAAAAATATTTAAGGTTTAAACAATAAAAAAAAAACTATTCCCTTTGTACTGTTCATTACAGTATTGCACCTCATGGTCAGTCAACCACTGCGTTTTGTAATAAAATATACGAACAGATTACTTAAAATGTTTTGCTTATTTAATATGCAAGATAATGTATATTTATAGGTGCGATCACATTAACAATCGCTCTCTACATATAATCAAAGCATACAAATGCTATTTCAATTACAAAGCTTACAAGAACAGTTATGCGAGTCTGATAAACATTATTAATTGTACAGAGGTGACGCCTGACCCGAAACTCATTGTAGAAACTAGAGGCAAACAAGTGGCGGGCTCCGTCCAGCCACAATTCACAAATAACAAAACATTCGTACGTGGAACTTCGCATAACTCAAATTTTGATTGAGCGAACTCCCAGCTTCGAGACCGAACTTTGATTGTATTTTGGCTACTTAATAATAACACAGTTCAAGAGATGCTTAAATTCAATATACATTAACGTCTTTAATCTTCTCCACCGACCGTTTATTTAATGTTTCCGTAAAGAATTACGTAGTGTGTATCGAGTTTCCATTATCACTTAATGCATTAAAAAGAGATTACCACTGTAATTACGTTAAATTGATTTATTTACAAGTTAATGCCACGGGAACAATAATGTGCATACTTACAGAGCAGCGCGGTCGTTCGCGTTGATAATAAATGAATAAGTAATGTTTCCCGGGACGATATTTTATAGTAAACTGTGTACTTTATGGGCGAGTAGGTGGCGAGATCACAATGCGTACTCGATGCGATATATCAGGTGTATTATTAACCGTGGTAGGGGACAAGCGGGTGCGGCCAGCGGCGCGGTCTGGAGAAAGCCATTTCATATCTCGTCTTCATTGTCGACCCATAATGGAAGTCTTGAAGATGTATGGATATTTGGTAACTTATCGTGCGGTATGGAGGAAAATTTTCGTCGTGGTTGCATCGTGTAATAAAAGAAGAACCAAGAAATAAACCCCACGTTGTTTTCCCTCATTGACGGACACGGATTTCATCTAATAAGGCTTAGTTCCCCATGTCAGCCTAGTGTGGATTAATAAGATTCCTAAGTTCATGTTGGTTAAATTATCAAAAAAAAAAAAAACACTCTTGAAAGAAAAATGGAGAAACCTACATCTTTATCAATATTGTGAAAAATAATATTTTCATAAAAGAACGTCACATGAAATCGCTTATGTTTTAGTCGCGTACATATGCACGTATTCACATTTCGTTCGTACGTTTCATAGTGGTTCATTATACAAAATTATAAATGAAGCTCCCAGAAATATTCCACAAATGAAAATGTTGGCGCGCGAAGGCTTTTTATGAAAACCAACCGGTAAATAAGGCAAAGGTCCCGGTCGTATCCATTTGTCCCCTCGGAGCATTCGTGGGAATGAGCAAAAACAAGTGAAAATAAAGTGAAAACATTGTTATTCTCGTGTGGATTACCTTGCCTCGTGTTATTCCAGCCGGTGGCACTGTCTATCCGGATAACAAACTATGGACTTTACCAGTTTCATACATTTAAATTTAAAAATAATTACGACACTTGCGGCCCCCATGGCGGGCGCTAATTGACTCCATTAAAATTTTGCTCTATGCATTTTCGCATTGTTTTCGCGAATATCTTTGTTAGTTTCGTATGGATGCGTGGTTATACGGTATTATAGTGTTAACGTTATGTAATGAGATATTGTTGTTAGACACTATTACCTTTGTGTTGCTTAGATAACGTTTGAGCATGTTAAATCATATTAATTGTCGTTATGTTCATATTAATACACATAGCACAATTATATATTTAAGCCGTAGACAGTCGACAGATGTCACACTTACTAGGGCCGTAAACATCGATTGAAAGTGGTTAGGCTATTTAATCTTATGCATTTGATATGCAAATCAATGCACACATGACTCCACAGTGATAGTCGATCACCACGCACTGAAGGAAAACGTCGAGAGGAAACCCGCATACTATAGCAATTTGTGAAATGTCTATGGTGTGTAAAGTCCGCCAATACAGTAACAATATCTATGTGTCCCTACTATTGTGTATAAATCTTTAATTGAGATAGTTAAGTAAGAGATAGGATTCGTTCATCAATTCGTCGTAGTGATTAGTGCGTATTGACTTCAAACATCTCATGACAAAGCGTGATTTTTTATAATTCTAAGATTTTTTATATAAAATATATAATACTAGCGGCCCGGCCCAGCTTCGTCTGGGTGCATATATTTTTTGATTCCACTCCACACCAAATACATGTTATTTTTCGTATAAACTCTTGTATACCTAAACTTGACGTAGCTGTCCTACTGTCCGGCTCAATCCCGTCTCATCCGTCTGTTCAGTCTCTTCCCAATCCATCCCGTCCTTTCTCTTTATTATCCATCCCGTCTTATAACGTGCATTTATATTTCGTCCTATCAAATCTGTCAGCTATCCCAGCCTTCTCCCGTACCTTCCACTCTATTATATCCCGTCTCTCCATATACATGTACATATAAAGATTGCCTTATGAAATTTTTGAGCAGCAGAAATCGTAATATTTTAATTTCACCACAACTTCAAAACCAAACGTCCAATTTTAATCATTCAAAGGCCAAATATTATCAACATAAACTGTACTTATTGATGAAATAATTTATTTTGATAAGGATTAATAGCATGAGTAAAATAAACGCGTTTAAATGTAGTCCAAAAAAAATTTCAAGATTTTTAAATAAAAATGTGGTTGTTGTGCCTCACTCGACATAGATAGGTATAGTGTGTCGCGGACTTTCTTGTAGATATTTATAAGGTCTACAATTAATTATAACATTTTATGGTTCTATCTTTTGTAGTTTAGGCAGCGTACGCAAAATAAGTAACTTCTTTGGTTGATTTTTTTCAGTTTGTGTCCGAAAAATCCAAATATCTTACGGAACCCTATTTTTTTCCAAAATAAAATATAGTCTATGTTACTCGTGGATAATGTAGCTTTCGAATGGTGAAAGAATTTTTAAAATCGGTCCAGTAGTTTTTGAGCGTATTCATTACAATTAAACAAACAAAGTTTTCCTCTTTATAATATTAGTGTAGAAAAAAGGACGAAAAACAGTGCAATAAAGCAGTGCTCCATACATATACCATTTCTCACAGTTTATTGTCTTATGAGACGAGGAAGGGCGATATGAGGGTCAACGGTCTCATGTCTGGGGACTATAAAGAACCGCGATGCTAGGATCACGAGCGGTTTTGTCCTGGAGATTTCAACTGCTTACGTACCGAATGTTTGTTTTTTTTTTGTAGAGTTTACGTGGTATTTAAGTTTTTTTATTATAGGCTCTGGAAATATTGCACTATGGAATTTTTTAGATTATATTTTGTACAATATGTTTTGATATTTATTGATATTTGAAGTGCGTGGTGGCCTGTTGGTAAACAGACTAGACGCGACTGCCAACATGTTCACGGTGGTCGCGGGTTCGAATCCCAGGGCACACCTCTGACTTTTCGGAGTCATGTGTGTATTGATAGTCAATCACCACGCACTAAAACGGTGAAGGAAAACATCGTGAGGAAACCTGCATACCATAGCGATTTATAAAATTTCTATGGTATGTAAGTCTGCCAACCCGCACTAGGCCAGCGTGGTGGACTATATGGCCTAACCACTCTCAATCGTACTCTCGATTGTAGAGGAGGCCCGTGCCCTGCAGTGGGACGTATATGGGCTGATACATACAGATACAATATGTTTTAACAATTTTATAAAATTTTAAGTTGAGTTCAGGAATACAGATTTGAATGCGAGTGAAATATTTGTGGTATGCAGTGGAGTCGTAACATATCTTCACCCAGGCGAATACTATTGTGACCATTTTTGGTCTTATTAATAATTATATTGACCGATATTTTTTGATGAATTAAATAAGTGTAATTTATTAAACCTAATATTAATATTTTTTTTGTTAAAATATTGCTTAGATGGCTCTGTACAATCTGCTAATATTGTAAATAGTACAATCGATACAGTAAGAAATTATACATAATATTAATAATATAGTACATCTATCACTCACCGGAATCTCGCTTCTAAAGTTGGCTGGGCGATATCGACAAAGTAGGTGATCTTTGAAGCTCTCAACATCACTTGCACTTTATAATTATTCACAAAACTATGTAAATGTAACTCTCAAAATCACTATATTGTCTACCAAATTATTTAAATTTGTCAAAAACAAGCGCAACAACGGAGAGTGCGTCATGCGTTTTGCAAGCGTTCACGAGAAACTGAAATATTGTTCCAGCGTGACGGCACAAGATAACTAACTACCCTCGGTTAGATAATATTTTTTATTAAAAATACAAGTTCCAAAATATCCAGTTGAAACCAAAGAGAATGGTTTCTTATTATATTTTTTTGTTAAAAATAATAAATCATTTCGTCTAGTCTAGTTAGTGAGATTGAAGACTTAAAATCTTGACCATTGCTTCAGTATGTCGAGGCGGTTTAGATCAGCCCTATGGCGGCTAGGCTGCTTTTAACT
Source organism: Hyles euphorbiae (assembly GCA_023078785.2). Taxonomy (NCBI): domain Eukaryota; kingdom Metazoa; phylum Arthropoda; class Insecta; order Lepidoptera; family Sphingidae; genus Hyles; species Hyles euphorbiae. Next base: position 12,341,260 of record CM041033.1, on the reverse strand, counting down.
TTATAAACCTAAGATATTTGTTTATAAATTATGTCTTTTGCAATGCACAAAACTTGTTAAGCCCCTACCACTTAACTGTGGTACAAAAGCAGGTAAGAAATGTATAGGGTATATTTTAGATTTGTTTAATTTGGAATCGATTTATTACTTATTTTTTGTCCATGGTACCTATAAAACTTGAAATTTTTGCAATAATTTAACATTAAATAATTAATTTAGGTGCAAAAACACACCACAGAACACACGTTTCCGCGGGTATTATAAGTATAAAACGAAAACACCATTTTTCTTGTGGAGATTATTTCGTGTTATCTCGGAAGACATTCTTTTCCCGCGAACACGAATACTAGGGCTGTATTACGAGTACAAACAGTATATTCTCATAATTATTCTATTATTTGTTTCCTCTGCTACTATTTACTACAAATTACTTGTGTCATGTGCATAAGTTTCTTTTATTTATGACTGTACCATTGTGACAAAGAATGTTTTAAGTCACTTTTTTGTAGGTTTAGTGTTATCAGTGGAATTAAATATGTAGAATTATTCATTAGTCTCTAGTACTTAGAAACAGGTCTTAAACACGTTGTATCTAATTAAGGCTATAGAATGGTTGAGCCGAAACTGATCACTGTAATGATGCAGATGGAAATGGTTTACTTTTTTAGGGAGGTCGAAGACTTGAATGAAATTTTGTATACGATTGTCACAAATTTTAACCTCCTCTCATACCTTCTCTCTTATATTCCTCACTCCTTTTAAATAGTTCTCACTACGTATCGATCTTGTGTTCCATTAACGATTTTAACATATATTTCTAGCAAGCATTGGCAATTAATAAGATAATTGCTATATAAAATATGCGTGGATCGAAGCTACTGCTTGTTGTTTTTTAGCTAACTTCTTAAATTGATGCACATAGATTGTTAAAATACGAGTATATTTTATCTGTCAGAGCGATCTAATTTCGCTACAGATGCCAGTTGAATGACCCGTTGATAACTTTTTGTACAGATCAGAAGGGAAATTTCTTAGAACCCGCTCAAAGCCAGTGTATTGGGCGTCTACATTGAAGCAATTACTGAGCTTGAAATACGATAATAGCATCGCGGTTTTCATTGCAGATGCTAGATTCCTTCCGATACTTCAAAATTTGTTGAGGAAGCGGTCAAATATGAATTATACGAACTAAATTATGTTCCGGACTAGGTTCTACCTGTGGGTTTCATTTTTATGTACGGGCAACGTGATTTTAATAAAAAATAGCATCTATAAGCTACATAATATGTTCGCCTATGCCGTCCAGGTCTTAAACGAATTCATATAGGTTGGAATGAAAGCCCGACTTCTATGTGCCACTATGATAGGTTTTAGATATTCGTGTACAGAGGGTGCTATCCGGCTGAATACGAATATCCTTTCACTTTCAATCATGCATTGCACAATAGGGAATTAATTCCACAGAATCTGTTAACAATTTTAGGGATAGAAGTAGCCTATTTCACTATGACAGTGAAGGAAACATCTCGAAGAAAACTGCATGCGAAAGCGAGTTAAAATACCTATGGTTGTAAAGTCCGCTAACCCGCACTGCGCCATCGTGGTGGACTCTTAATGTAGCCTACCGCTCTCAATCGAACTCGCAATTGTATCGCTTGTGCTTGTTCCCATATAGGCTGATACAAATACAGATACATATAAATATCTATTTCTTTGGCCAATAAAGTTTTTAAAAATATGTCTAATTATTTTCCATTTTGTTAAAAAATTTATGGACCAACAACATGTTCCTAATAGTAATAGTAAGGATTGATAAATTATTCATACTAGTGGTCGCCCAGTGGTCGAAATTCGACCAAATCAAGAAGAGAAAAAGTTTTTACCTGTATGATGATGTTGTTATTCTGATAATTCGTGCACAATTAAATGTACGTATCTCTCAAAATCACTTATTTATCCTGAAGTATATGCAATTACTGAAATCGTAAACTACAATAATTGCTTTGAACCAGCAATAGCAAATTATATTTTTTTTGTACCTGAATGTTGTTATTGCAGATTGCTGCTACAGAACTTTATGCATATAATGATAGTCCGTGTACATTTAAATGTATCTTACTGCTACACAATTTGTATAAGCGCTCAGTATTTCACGTAGTATTCGTCAAATAAAAGTTTTCTGTTTGACATTCAATAAAACCACAGTAAACAAACTTTTCTGTTTGACATGTCAACTATGTCTATAATAAACAAAAAAAAACAATTTGACCAGAGTATGTGTAATGTTTTATTTATTGATATAATGTACTTTTTATGCATTATTATTAAAATCTTTTTTTTTTTAAATGAGGCAAATAAAACTTTTTGTTTGATATGTCTATGTCAGAAGAACAAAATGAAAAAGAAAAGATACAATTTGACAACAGAGTATGTATGCGTGTACAAATACTTGTGTATGTATGTGTGTGTGAAATGCATGGTAGTGTGTGTAATGTTTTATTTTTTGATTTAATGTACTTTATAAGCATTATTATTGAAAAATATTAGCGTTCTGCACTTCTCCTACATATAAACTGTAAGTGTGCCAAATTTTATGCTCCTGCGTCCGCGCAATTTTCGTAAAAAGGGGTCCAAAGTTTTTGCATCACGTATTAATATATAGATAATACTTTGATAACTTTATTATGTGATACAAAGTGGCTTATAATACTAAGAATAGCTTATAATATAGATCCAAACCCTTCTCGGAAAATATCTTATTCCAGGAAAATATTTTATTTTATTGTATATTTTACTACGGGAATCTATAATTATTATCAATAGTACATCTTTTCATGCAATAGATTTCTTCAACATAACATCTTAATCTTGACAGCCTCTGTGGCGCACTTAGATACGCGCCGGCTGTAAAACGAGAGGCTGCGGGTTAGATCACCGCACCGAGAGAAATGTTTGTGCGGCCCACCAATATTTCTTTTGGGTCTGGGTGTACGTGAGACCGAAAAGTCTCTCGTAGTTTCTGATACCCACGACACAAGACTCGAACGTAGTGTGGGGCTAGGACTATGATTGTAACTGTTGGGTGTATTTATTTATTTATCTTAATCTGCATCAACATATCCGCTTGATATTAACCTCTTCTGTATAATATATTTTTGAAGTGAAACTTCTTTATCAACGCATGGGATAAATTTTATAGCATCTTAATTTCTAATTCCCATTTTTCAGTTACGCGCCATATATATTTGTACATTGATGAAAATAAAAGCCTTTTGCTTAAATTTTATCTAATTTAGCTTATTTAACCAATATTACAGATATAAATTGTAAATTGTAGACCATTTTTCGAAAAATGATGTAATAAAAAAACTTCACTTCTTAAGTGTGTACATATACATTTTTTTACGAACTAATCTCTCTAAGTATTATCTAGAAACTTAATTGTCTTGCACGATCATCAGTCTCTTTTTTAATTTCCTAGAGCACAAAAACAAATTGTCCTGAATAACAGTTCTGTTCTATACAACGGTGCGGTTGTCGGGTGCGTATTTGCGAGTGTAAATTGAAACATGTCGAGAGTTAATTGCGTCAGGTCCGCGGGTGGCCTCGGATAATCCTAGATCCCACGCCTTGCGACCTTTTGTACCGCTATCTAAACGTATTAGCAATTTTGATAACAATTATAACTGCTTTTGTTTGTAAGAGAGAGAGTTTTAGAACTGCTTCGGTTGTGTAGTTTTACCACGGTATTATTACTAATCTGAGGTTCGGGCGAAATGATAGTGGATTTCAATTCAGTAATTATATATTATCAGTTCGTAATCAGGAATTTGTGCCCGATATGTCGATAGGCGAAACGTGGGAGTATTGATTGCTATTCGTACTTCTGCCTACCCCTTCTAGGAAAATGACGCGCGAGTTTATGTATGTATGTATGTATGTAGAGTTTATAGGATAATACATGGTAGTGCAGTCTAAATTGGGTAGATGTGGCAATAATATATGGTGTGCTTGTAAGGTGACATACAGGCTGAATTCAAAGTGTTTAAGTTAAGATTTCCATCAACAAGTACAGAAGTAACTAGGTAGAGTATAACCATGTCATAATTCTATCGAAGTTACTTCAGAAATGAGATTTATGAGATTTTGAGTACTTAATTTTTTTTTTGCTGTTATGATTTAATTAATCCAACAAGATCCAGCAAAATGAATGGCCATGCTCCTATGAGACATTGACATGACATTATGTATGTTTATGCGAAAATTATGTGAAGACAGAAATTATGTAAAATATACGGTATAAGTAGCAATTTCATGCTCGGTCGCGGATAATGTATGAGAAAACGCGACAAAACTTTGATTTCCATGTTATGATATATTTTTTTAGTATTTGACTAAAAATAGCGTTAGATAAAAGTTGCAAATCACGGAAAGCATTCTGATCAAAATCTAAATTTTCGATTTTGATTTTCTATACAGTTAAAGCCAAATGAATAGACTTGCTTCCCATTGGTAAGTAGGTAATGCCACTCTAAAAGAGTTGTAGGTGTTATTGCTACCCTTTGAGAAAAGTGTTGGCTCTTTCTTGGGACTTACCCAGATTATATGGATGCGTAAATTGGGGAGAAGAAAGTCAATTTCACCGTAATATTTTTTAAATCACTAATATTATAATCATTTTAATAATTTTAGTAACGATGTCAAGCTGATATCTATGTATCGGATATCTTTCAAACATATAGTGTTACTATCGACCACATTATTTCCTCGATATGGCATATATCCTGTAGGTTACAATCTATTAAGCGATGTTAAGTTGTAAGTAGATTTCCATGTCTTGAATTAGCATTGATTGTTAACTATATCCTGCTTGAAAGTCACATTAAGCTAATCTTGGACATAAATACGTATCCTTGTGATAAGATATCGATAAAGGGATGAATCAGGGCTGATCATTGACGTAAAAACAATTGAGATCTCCCTCTGTGTCGGAGAGTTTAAACAGATTGGAGTGCCACAATTTGCCGCTGGTAACTAGTTAATCGGTATTAGAAACAGGAGTGGTTTGGTAATTCTAAGAATAGACTGATTTCAAACTTAATACCGTCCGGAACAAAAGCTTATAACTGGCAAATAATTATTTTAAAGGCTTAAATGCATTGCGTTATCAGAAAATTTAGAATAATATGATCTGAAAACGCTGCAACAAAATATTAATGTGATACTTATTTAATTATCCTAATATCTTTAAGTAATACAGTTTACATTTTCATCTAAACCAAAAATCCAAGAATCAGCTCTTGTACGTCTTTGCGCGGGTTACTGGCTTCTTTTACAATTCAGAAGGTTTCCAACTTTAAAAACCTTCGGATGCACGCAGGTCCAGCTAGGGTCGAGTTTTTTTAAAGTAATCGTGTAATTCATTTGATAGGCTGTAATAATTCGATAGTAATCATTCGATAGGCAATTAGTTTATTACTGTTCATTGCAAGGTCTGGCAGAAATCATCATCTTTAAGCTATAAGACCGCCGATTGCACCTACATTATTTTTATTAAGTGTAAGTTTGTAATGTTCATTTAAATGTGTGTACAATAAAGAGTATTACATTGTATTGTGTATTGTATAGGTTGCTATGCGTTCCGGCATCTTTAATCCGATACAGTTAAATGTATTGTCGGATCATATGGTCTGGCAAAGATTTTTCTCAAAGTACTATTATAGTATTATAAGCCGTAAGACTGCAATACAGTCCAGATGTCAATAAAGAGGAAACGTTTTCATTTCGCGCATTAATTTCAAACTCTGTATACATTTTCTATGACGCAAATTATTCTGTATCAGCCCATATACGTCCCACTGCAGGACACGGGCCTACTCTACAATCGAGAGTACGATTGAGAGTGGTTAGGCCATATAGTCCACCACACTGGCCTAGTGCGGGTTGGCGGACTTACATACCATAGAAATCTATATATTAATACGTGATGCAAAAACTTTGGATCCCTTTTTACGAAAATTGCGCGGACGCAGGAGCATAAAATTTGGCACACTTATAGTTTATGTGTAGGAGAAGCGGAGAATGCTAATATTTTTCAATAATAATGCTTATAAAGTACATTAAATCAAAAAATAAAACATTACACACACTGCTATGCATTTCACACACACATCCATACACAAGTATACATACTCTGGTGTCAAATTGTTTCTTTTCTTTTTCATTTTGTTCTTCTGACATAGACATATCAAAAAAAAGGTTTTATTCGCCTAATGAGGTAATAATATTAATATTAAAAGAGAATATTAATTTTAAATGAGGCAATAATATTAATATTAGGCCTAATATTAAATTGAATATATAAAAAAAGATTTTAATAATAATGCATAAAAAGTACATTAAATCAATAAATAAACCAGCATGCATTTGACACACGCATACACAAGAATTTGTACACGTATACATACTCTTTGGTCAAATTGTTTCTTTGGTTTATAATAGACATAGTTGAATGTCAATCAGAAAAATTTGTTTATTGTGGTTTTGTTGAAAGTCAAACAGAAAATATTTATTTGATGAATACTACGTGAAATACTGAGCGCTTATACAAATTGTGTAGCAGTAAGATACGTTTAAATGTACACGGACTATCATTATATGCATAAAGAAAGTTTTGTAGCAGCAATCTGCAATAACAACATTCAGGTACAAAAAATATATATAATTTACTATTGCTGGTTCAAAGCAATTATTGTAGTTAAATGTGCACGAATTATCAGAATAACATCATCATACAGGTAAAAACTTTTTCTCTTCTTGATTTGGTCGAATTTCAACCGCTAGGCGACCACTAGTTCTTATAAATCGCTATGGTTATGGTATTATGGTTGGTACGCAAATTATTACATTCAAATTTTATAATATTTAATATTTCATTCCTTCTAGTTGTTCCTCTCTGGCTTCGGTGGGTTAGGTCACTGGATTTTTTTATAAATGGTACAAATAAACATAATAACTTCACAGAGTACGTCAAGCGCGTTTCATATTTGTAGTCAAGCAAATAAATAAAATCTTTTCATATTGCATTTGTTTCCTCCGAAAATATAAATATCTTTATACAATTCCATTTAAGATTTATCCTTTTTATCATACGTGTTCATAATTATAATTAAACACATTGGCTCACTTCAAATTCAACAATGTCGGGCAAACTTAGCTCGGAAAGCGCACGTAAGTCTAATCAATTGTAGTATTTAAAGTGTCGGGAACAGAGAGCTTTAACTGAATATTAACTGAGGATTTAGTATTTAGAGGAGAGTGGAAATTGAAACATGTCGGCAGTTAATTGTGACCAGGGCCGCAGTCGCCCCGACTTGCTGCCAATTTCGAATTCTGCCCGTGCACTCTAATGTAAACTTTGTCTTGTTGTTAAACAAACTCTTTGTATAATTCGGACGATTGTCAAAGCGTTTGTGGTGCTTCAAATGTTTTTAATAAATTTAATTAGGTAATACGACTTTGAACGGTAGGATGTTTTGTGTTAGTTATTTTGTCGGGGTTCATGTTTAAAAATTGATAAATTGCTGTTTAGGAAAAACATGTTATAATGTTTGTTTAAGTATTTTTTTACTGTAAATATAATTACTTGGGTATTAGTTAATTTAATCATATTTTTTGAAATGATAAACCCATCACTTTTGACGCTGGAGGAAATTTATATCGTTAAAACTATAACTTTAAATTAATAAGAGTGGCCACACAATATTAAATTACTAATTAATATAAAATTACTATTATTACTGTTACACAATATTATGTTACCAATTAAAATTACACTACGATCTGTGCTTTTAAATTATGTACATATTTAATTCATGTGTTATTAATAGAAGACATATTACGTGAAACGAAACAGAGAAGTAAATCAATTCAATATTAAGTTGGGAGGATAATTTTGATTTTTTTATTAACATGATATAATGAAAAACCTAATATCACTTTGCCTGACCCTGATTCGAGTCCGAGACTTCATCTTTGTGGGCGTTCCGTAGTACTATTACGGCACCGAAGCAGTCCTGGGAATGACTGATAATGAGTCTATCCTGTCATTACTTTCTTTGATAATTTGAATTATCCGCATGACAAGTATTCTCGTCAGCATATTGGTTTTGGCTAATTGTACCGAAAAAGATAACAAATCTTTGTTAATACATTTTCAACTTGTTTAAAAATTACTTATTTTTAAATTGTTTGATTTGATCCCCTCCTCTTCATTTCTAACCAGAACCACGCGTGCTGGCTTGCGAAGCCATAGCTTGATCGTCCAAACCATCTCGGCACGAACCAAAAGGTTTGCAAATTATTTTTTGTGCCGCACCTTCAGGCTTTGGAATTGTTTAGCGTCACACCTGTTCCCCTTTCTTATAATTCTGCGTTCTTCCGCCGTAGCGTGAAGACGCATTTTAGCAGGCCGGCATAATTTTATTGATTGGCATAGAACTGTCGTCTGTCACCAATCTATACTTTGCCTGGGCGTCATTTGCGTTTACCATTAAGTGGAGTGTGGTCAAAATAAAAAAGATTATATGGACACGATGATCAAACATTGTTCAAAGCTTTACTCTCCCTGATCCACGTAAACGACTAAATAGATCAGTAATGGATAAAGTACGGATGTAAATGAATTGGGTTTCAACAGTTTTGTTTGTTTCCACAGCCTGGATGGTGCTTGAGCGAGGACCCTTGACGGTCGCGCCCACACGTAACCCCTAACTAATTTTACATACTGTATGAAGGCATGGCGCAATATCGGTAAAAGCTGTAACATTCCCGCAGTCGATGTACCCGCGGTTTTCAATTTAACTGTATATTTTGGTAAAAATATAGTTGTGAAAATATACGCCGTGGGCTAAGGGAAGATGATGGAAAAATTCTCAGAAGAGTGAGAAAAATACTCAGTATTTTTTAAATTATGCACAATATTACTTGGAGCGATAAGAAACATGTAGGTTAAATTAAGACTAATATGTCAATATCAAACAGTATTAAAAGTCTAATAGAATTTTAAAAAAATCTAAACAATGTAAAGTCCGCTAGCACAGGCCAACGTGGAGGACTATACAGCCTTCTGGTTAGCCCTCTTATTGGTGCTCTCAATTTTAGAGGAAACTCGTATCCTGCAGTGGAACGTATATGGGCTAACACAGATAAAAAATCAAATATTTCCACACCGTAATCTGTGGCTTCAGTGATCGCCTACTACACTATTGAGTTAGGAACACAATACGTGTGCGTCGAGTTAAACACGACTAGTTAGGTGGAGATAATTACACATTCCATTTGTCCAGTTAATCCGGGACTAATCGGATGGCGTTTGATAAGGGTCGCTGTTCTGCTCAAGGTGTTCTACCGTCATTATTATTACCTGTTTTCATATCGAACGTAAAACAAAGTTAACGTTTCTATTGTCTATTGTGTGAGTTTTAGCTTAGAGGCGGTTGGTGACACACTTTCGGAATTGTATTCAGATTCTAGAATAAATATTTGAAATCTAATTTTATACAGCGGTTTTTTCTGCATTTATAAGGTTTACTTTATAAAAGTGCTAACCTGCGTCAGGCCATCGATGTATATGGACTAACCCTTCTCAAACGAACTCTAGGTAGAGGGTTCTATGCACAGCAAGTTTAGGATAAAACAATATTTTAAGCGAATATCTTATAAAAGCCCAATCTCTGCGATTCATTAAAAAGTTTTATAGCTAAAATATTTTACGTCGATTATTTAGGAAGCCAAATACTTCACATTAAATAATTAAGCTGAGCGCTTTCTATAGTTACCGAACAAACTGGATAATTCTGATCAAACTATTTTTAAGCTAATTTTCGCGTTAATTATCGTGGGAAATATGTTAATTTTTTGCATTGTTTATCAATAAATAGCAGGGGAATATAAAGATAATGTAAAAAAGTGATTGATTTTTTTTATTTTTTGTCTGAATGACAAACACTTATTATCATGAGCGCATTTCTGTTATCATTGAATTTGTCGATTCTATCACACAATTATGTTATTCAAGCCCAACCCGTATTAGACCAGCGTGGTGGACTATCTCGACTATAGAGCAGGCCTGTGCCCTACGGTGGGACGCATATGAAGTGATACAGATACAGACTATAATCTATACAGTACTGTTTCAGGATCTATAAATGTGTAAACATAAATCACTTACTTTATGGCAAATCGTCGTGAATTCGTAGAACTACGTCGTGGTCCGCAGGTCTTCCATAAATTTGTGTGGACTTTTGATCTAGCAAGGTGAGATGGCAAATCTTGCTCTGGTGAACCACTTCAAACGTTTCGTGACTTCGCTTTTTCAGTTTTTTTCTTTGTTTTGTATGAGTATTTAAGGTTTTGCAGGCCGCTTTCAACAGGTCGATGTGAAGGTACTTGGCAGAGGGTTATATTCGGCAGTGGACTGAAATGATGATGATGGGTATTTAAATGTGGTTTATATTTTAACTAGCGGCCCGGCCCAGCTTCGCCCGGGTACAAATAGATTTCTGTACAATAATATGTACGTGTTATACATATAAACTTTTCTCTTGAATCACTCTATCTATTAAAAAAAACCGCATCAAAATCCGTTGCGTAGTTTTAAAGATTTAAGCATTCAAAGGGACAGAGAAAGCGACTTTGTTTTATACTATGTAGTGATACACACGTATGTTTTACTCGATCAGCGCTATCAATCAAACTTCGGTTGTCCTCGGTTCATTAGTGGACTGTTGTGGGCTGATGTGGTAGAGCAGTGCTGTGTAGTCTGTGTAATCCCTACTAATATAAATGCGAAAACTAGTAAACCGATCATCATGAAACTTTGTACAGATATTCTTCGAGGTATAAGAAGTACCATAGGATGTTTTTTATGAAAAAAAAGAAACATTATATTTTTTAAGAATTATGAAAAAAAAATTTTTTTATCGGTATTGAACATTTTGGCCGCCATTTCGAAAAGTATATCTACACCCGAGCGGAGCCGGGCTGGACCGCTAGTAACTGATAAAAGAATGCTCATTGATTCGTCATTGTTTACATCAATTACACTGTTATGGATATGTAGTACTGTCTAATTATTCAAACTACTGTGGGAGGTGGGTTTTCTGTACCTATATGTGGAGTGTTTATGTTTCGCGGCCGCACTAAGAGATCATAGATACCGCTCTTGAGAGCCACTTAAACGCTTTGTGCCTTCGTTTTTTATTGTGTATTTTGACAGCCTCCGTTGGTTAGCTGACTGTGAAACATGAGGCCGAAGGTGCTATTCCCATACCGAGACAAATATTTATGTGAATCCATTGAGATAATATACTAGAGGGGACATTGCAAACAAAATGTTTGTAACAATATGAAGGCTACATTCTATATCTGTCTCTGTCACGCTTACGAAGTAACATTATCTTCCATCTCGCTTCATTGTGTACCCGTGTACATGCCCCATACGCACAAATTTTGTTCCTGATGTCCGCTCTAGTATAATACCTCAATGTGTGAATCACAGGCATTTGTTTCGGGTCTGGGTGTTTGTGAAACTGAAAAGTCTCTCGCAGTTTCTGATACCTACGACACAAGACTCGATATTAGTGTGGAGTCAGGACTATGTGTGTGACGGTTGGGTGTATTTATTTATTACTTAAGTATGTTTTTTTTGTTTCACGTTTGTGAATGAGGTGATGGGTACATTTTAATTTGTTTTTCATCAATGAAACTGATTTATTGCGCTATTTCTGTTTTACCGACTGCCTAAAATTCAAGCCAGTTGTTAAATGAAATTCAAGGTATTTAACAAAAATACAAAAAATATGCCCAATTCAGGCTTTGAGCCATTGTGTATACTAAATCCATTATTTCCACGTATAGAAATTATTTGATTTATTTAAATAAACAACATAGCTTATTTCGCGCATAGAAAATGTATAAAACAGCAAATAAATTTTATATCCGCGTTCAAAATCTAAAATCAAACTATGTATTACTAAGCTTTAACAAAATAACAAAAAATAGTTAAAGTTTTAGAGCATTAGATATATATTTTATAATGTCATGAATGGCAAGTCGAGCATGCCGTTCACTCGATGGTAAGCGATACGACCGCTTATTTACGGTGACAAAACTAAGCAACACCTTGAATTATAAAGCAATCCTTGGCATTCCACAGCGCTCGCCATCCTGAGACATAAGATGTTATGTCTCAATATGTCCAGTAGTTACTCTGGCAACAATGCCCTTCACACCGAAACACAATAAGAAACAGAAATTGCTGTAGTACTTAATATGCATTACCCTCGTAAATCCTTTAAATTATTTGAATAATCCATACGTTTCTTCATTTTTTGCAGTTGATGTCCACTTAATAATAAGTTCCACATGTCACTTATCGATAAGACTGTAGTCCATACACTTTGCTTATTTGTAAGTAATAAATTAGAAATATATGACTTGATCCATCTATCCATCGATATTTTCACAATATTATAATTAGATTGAAATAAAACAATGTTTTAAATAAAGTGTAAATCTAAAAACCATTTTTACAAATAGAGCTTGTTTGTTTCTTCGACTTTTTTTTATACAAACATCTTAAGAAAGTTCGTAGTACTCAATATTTTTAACTATCACGTAGGTAGAGGGATAAAGGAGGGTACATATTTACACGTGTTCCGTATGACTATATCGATAACTTGTTTGCGCCCGACCGCTTCCGGAAGCAGTGGAAAAACCCGCGAAGAGCTTGCGAAAATAACTCATGTGTTGAGAGACAAGAAAATGTAATAAAAATATTCAGTGAAGTTGAAAACAAAAATATGGGACGGAAAATGAGAACAAAGAGGAAAATCGCATCAGTTACTCACACGCAACCTTACCGAATATTATTCGAGACTTTATTGAATAAATATACATAATTTCACTTCGTACTCTCAAAAAGACGCACAGTGTGAACATCGAAGTACCATTTTATGTACATTTGTTAAATTCCGACCTTTCTTGCGTGTATAATGTCTGTGTCATTATTTTCAAAAGATTCTTTAGTTATATGAATAATTCACGCATGCCTTTATATTGTAAAAATATCGCACTTATTTTAAGAAATTAAATTATAAGTATTTTTAAATTGAGTCAATGTTAGGTTGTATTTTAATGTACAATGCTAACTGTTGGCAGCCAACATGCTTACGGTGGTCGCGGCTTTAAATCCCAGGGCACACCGCTGAATTTTCGGAGTCATATGTGTTTATAGCCACCAGACACTAAATGGTGAAGGAAAACATCGTGAAGCAAGCTGCATATAATAGCGATTTGTAAGAATTTCTATGGTATGTAAAGTCCCCCAACACTCATTAACCCAACGTGGTGGGCTTTATAGCCTAACCACTCTCATTCATACTCTCGATTGTAGAGGAGACCCTTGCCCGGCAGTGACATATGTATATACGGGCTGACGAACATACAATTATTATGATGAAACCGATCAAAGTTAAGATTCTATTCTAAAAGGCTTATAACGCAATTATTTCCCCAGTTTTGAATTTTACATTCCTATTATCTTTTGTTCATTTACAAAATTTTCAAAGCATTTGATAAATTCGAAGGTGTAAATAAAAATATTATTAAGCTAAGAATTTTGTTCTTCAAAATAATGCAGATGCAGGGCTTGTTTTGTTTGAAATTTAATGTATCGGTATATTATTGTTTCTGTTAAATATATAAGGATTCATAAATAATATAAATATCAATGGCCAGGTATGAAATAACGAGTGCCTGTGCAATATATTGAACGATTTTAGAAATTATTTTAAATGATTGGATTTGGTTAAATATTTATATTTTTGAGCTTTCATGGTCGGGGGGGAAGTTTAATTTCGATGTATTTCCGTATCGTTTAGAGGACGGTCGCGATACGAAACGTTGAGGGTTTGATACCAGAAAAATATAAATATTAATAAAACCCAGTAATTTTTTGGGTTTTACCGTAATATTTTTAATATATATAATATCACATATTTAGCCTATGCCAAATCATATCAAATGTTTCGCTGTTTTCATACATGACAAAATGCTGCCAAAAAAAAATACAGTTACATACGCCCATCTTTTATTTCAACCGAATATTTTATTCGTCATAAACAAAGGTATCTAAAACCGTAATCCAGATTTTCGACTATCGGCCAATTTCTATCAACGGCTTTGCGAATGCTGACATAGTCGACTGGGTTCTCATATTACGTGTACTCAAATGTGTGTTCCTTTCATAGTGTCATGTGGCTGAAATTCTCTGTATGCATGTCCGCACTGTACATTGACGTTAATGGTTTACCGTATGTGACAATGACGTACACATTGCAGTTATAAATTGAATCATCTTGTATATTAATTGCTATCGCCTTTATACGCGTATCTTCAGTATTGCTGGTTAGTTGAAAAATATTTGAATTGAAATATAGTATATTGTGGTTTATTAGACTGAAATTGGAACCATATTCAAACAGGAACGCGTTGCTAAACTTCAACTGGTGGTAAGCAGTAAAAAAAAGAAGCTAACGTGAGGCTAGGCACTACTCGTATGAATATTGTTCTTCTTTTTAACAACATTGACATAAAGGAAACAGTTTTGAATAGGACACAAAATCATTATAATGTTGATGGTGAGCGAAAACCAAACTGCATCATGAATAACAAAGCAATGCTTGGCATTAAACTGTGCTTGCTATTAGTAGGCATAAGATGGTAAGTTTCATTTTATCCAGTAGTTACTCTGGCTACAGAAAAACCGGGACATAACAGTGCATTTACACTGCTGTTTGGCGGGACAAATAGACATTACCCTACCCAGGCGATCTCACGCATATGTGAGACCGGTAGGTCTCTGCCGGGCCAAGTAATAGCCAGGTTTACTGGTTACCACCGGTTACTGGCTATTGGCAGATCTCCAAAATACGATAAAAGTTATTACATTTAAAAGTAATTAAAACACCGTCAGCACGCCTGATAATAAACGTCACAAAAATATATTACTACAAGCGAAAGTTGTGTAAATTATAAACGTCTATTCGGCATACTCATTGTTTCTCACTGACAGACGGCGGCGAATAATTTTATGCCCCGTTCACATAATCGCCCAACATCGGCAACTATAGGCGATGACGGTAATGTGTACGGCTTATTGCCTTTCATTGCCGATATTCGTGTACATCAAGCAGTGTTGCTAACGAAATATTTTTCATTCCCAAATCTGGAGAATGTAGCGGTTCCGCGAAGTATAGTAAATCAAATTATGCTTATGTTAAAATAAGTAACAAATTATTTATAATGTTGACTCGTGTAGTGTTTTTTTTTTGTAATGCATTTTTATTGTTAATCTTATATTATTATAATACTAAATAACTCACATTACAGTGTAATCACTCTGATAATTTAACTCGTTATCATAAAATGAACCAATTAAATTATTAAGATATACACCCACAATTTAGGGATTTGTTCCAAAACTTATAACCCTGGTAAAATTTTACAACATTCGTGTTCGGGGTTTTTCGCCAACTGTCGGTAATCAGAGTGAGAGTAAAGTGAGAATACCCATGTTTGCCTGTCATCGTCGACGATCCGCTAGTTATGGATTTCTAGCCACATGCCCCGCGGGTTTGTGACAGTGTATTGCTATAGAAATTTAATTTTTCATTAAAAAAATATCGAAATACAAGTTTCAGTAACAACAGCTAGCATTTTCCGGAGCTATCAGTTACTTCCGTATAATAATTGGTTCAGTTTGATCACAATACGAAATCTATTCAGAAATAAGTATCATAGTTTATAAGTGTTTGTACATGATTTAAACTATATATTTGAATATTATGATTTATATCTGTATGAATATCACTCCGCTTATGCCGATGACGTGCATTGCGTTTACAGAAACCCGGTCTTCTCAAAATATTTGTTCATTTATTGTTATAAGGTCCGCCTACTTCCACTTTAGCTTGCTATTGCGGGTTGATATTTCTACAATATATACTAAAAGAAAATAAATAAAATTATAGATGTACAGAAAATGTTTATTTCAAACAAGAATATACAAAAAATACTTTAAAATAAATAAGTCGAATTATAGGACAGGGCACGCGTGCGTTTCAGCTGTATCTGCACCTAGTTGCCTGCTGCAACTTCTTCGGTTTCATTTTCTTATTATAAAATTCCACACCATTGTTCAATTCTCACTACATGCAATATAGTGTACGTAAAAAGCACAATTACTAATTGAAATAATTCTAAATAAACTGTTTGTACATTATTATTTAATTACACCCCATACTAAATAAAATAATCATAATTTTCGTATATTTTTATATTTTTGACAAAGATGACACAATTGACATCTGTGGACGTCTGTGGATATATACGACCAAAAACCTTCATCGTCCATTACCAATTCAAGTTTTTAATCCAATTAATATGTCTGTTATTAATAACTTCGTTTTTTTATGAAATTCTACTACGAGTTTTATGAGTACCTGCTTTAAAAAACACTAGGCATTGCGGGCTTTGCGATTAGTTAAATGATTGACTTCCAAAATGAAAAATAAATGTCGTTGAATCATATGCCAGCCTACGTGGCGAAGTTGGTTAGACGTCGGCTGTGAACTGAGAGGTCGCGGGTTCGATCCCCGCCCCGCTAGAAATGTTTGTTCTACCCACAAATACTCCCTTCGGGTCTGGGTATTGTGAGACTGAAAAGACCCATGACACAAGACTCGATCTTAGTGTGGGGTCAGGACTATGTACGTGACTGTTGGGTGTTGTAACATATAAGTAAATGATGACACATCTACTAGTGGGGCGAGCGGTAGTGGTGGGGGTGCGGTGAGTGCAGTGCCTGCACTCACCGGACACTTGCTGCTGGTGCGCCGTACGAATAGTGTGTCTGTCGGAAATCAAACTGTGTTTCCTTTATATAACCTACACCGAATAGTGAACTCTACAGGTGTTATTTATTATTTTCATTATATTTATGACATCTCATCTCAAAACCAGCATTCTACCATAGCCAATTCACCCATTGATTTGAACCAGGTATTAGTGGTACTTGTTATAATTCAGAGCTATGTGATGAATAAGGGTTCATCCACCAGAGTTATTTGGTTTATAATTTTACGACCAGCCAATTCTATCAATCCAATTAATTCTATGTCTCTGCTCGTGCTGCTCTGATTCTGTTCATCTTATTATGTCTACTTAATATTATAAATTCAAACGAAACTCTTTGTCTGTCGTCTGTCTGTTTTTATTAATGGAAAATGAGAAAACAAATCACCTGATGGTAAGTAATCACTACCGCCCATGAACATCCATAACGTTCGGATCAAAGATGTATTGCGTGTCCATGAAATGGCAGAGGAGTGGAAAGGAGAAAGGATGGGAAGAAGAAAGGAGCATTGGGCATCCAGCAATCTCACTTACCGAATGCAATGGAAAAGCTGTTACTTCACGTTGATCATTCATGCTGAGCAATAACTGACAACAGCGTGGCTCTAACACTTCTGTTTGTTTGACAGTCTAGTGCCTGTTAAACTTTTAACGCCTACACCACTGAACCAATTGCCTTGTGTGAGCTGTGTAAACGGGTAAAGTTACGTTATCTATTACGTTTATAAGGCAAAATTTTTAATCCTAATAAATTTCAAAAAATATATCCGTCGTAATTTATATAAGTCTATCTTCTTGTTATTCTATATAATCGTTTCAATAATTATTTAAATAATGTATTATTTTCTATTTTGTGTTTGTAACCATGATATTAATCGTAATACAAATAATAACTTACTTTAAGGGTTGTTCTGGCTATCTACGACGCTCTATTTGCATGTAAGTGGATGGTATGCTAGAAAGTATGAGGCGAATAAAATAGGACAGGATTGAGGTATGGCATCGAATGAAACTTGATAAGACGGGATGTAACGGGAAGGAATCAGAAATGTTAATGATGATTCAAAACAACAACAACTCAAGGGCGATAATAAGAACATATTGTTTTCTTATGTAGTGTAAAATATATCCCTAGAAAAAACGCTGTTTTTACGATTACAAATACCTAGTTATGTTGCGGTAAATTCTTAACATCCACCATCTTCTACTTATCTGTTTACTCGGTATTATTTGGTTTTTATATATATTCATAAAACTCGTATCTATACGCGCTTTTTAAATAAATGTCGTGGCAACCGCTAATGCATCGACGTCGATCGACGTCCATTTTTGACGACTTATCTATTGACAACTCGCTCGAATACGTGGCGAGGTGCGCAAAATTTGTGGCAATGATGCGCAAACGTGTCATCGCCTATCATCGGCGAACATCGACGATTGTGTAAACGCGCCATAAGAGCAATTCTATCGTGACAGCGTGCAGTTGTCATCTGTCAGCCGCCCGCTCTTACGTCTTTCTGAATGTGGCCACATGGCATAATTGAGTTCTAATTTAGCCAATTCGGTGCCAATTTCTAAAATAATTATGTTATTAATGAAATGGTGCAAACTGCAAGTATCAGTACGGTTATAAAGCGGGCTTGAATTCCAGGTCGGGCAAAGTGATATTCGATTTTTCTATTCAGTATAATATGTTTATATGCTTGGTGTCAGGAATTTGTGCCCGATGATAGGCTCGCACCTAAACATATGTGGGACGGAACATACTGGCGAAATGTGGCTGTCCTGGCACCTCTGCCTACCCCTTCGAGGAAAAAGCGTGAGTTTGTGCGTGCGTGCGTGCGTGCGTGCGTGTGTGTAATTTTAAGTTCATCAATTTAAGAGTAACGGCCTTATTCTTAGATAGTTTTAAACCTATTTTAGTTATCGATTTCTTATTTCTTTCGAACGACTTTTGAATTCAGTTTGAGCGAAGAAGACAGAGCATTAGATAATTAAAATAGGTTTTAAAGTGTATATGAATAAAACTTGTTATGAGCCTCGTATTGAATAAAATGGCAGAACTATACCTGTGAACCCGTAAACTTGGTCTCAATATACAGAATCAGTAATTTATAATATGTATGTGAGCTCATTAATTACAAAGATATATTTATTGGGGATTGTATATTTCACGAAACGATAGATGACTGTTTACTGGTACATACACAAAAATCTACAAGATATAAACAAATAGCATTGCAACACTTCCTAAACGCTAAACCCACGTTGAAAATGATGAGTTTGCAGAATTTCTTTGTAAATATTCTAAATAGGGTCGTAAAAGTTACGAAATAAAAGAAACCCTGTGAATGCGCAGTTACAAGCGAAAACGAGTAAGAAGCATTAGGATCGCCGGCTAAGAAACTAGAGGTTGCAGAGAAATGTCTGCGCGATCCGCAAATATTTGTCCTGTGTCTGGATGCTGTGTCCAAAGCCGCTCGTATTTTCTGATATCTGCGACACTGAGAATCCTACTACAGAGTCAGGATCATGTAGACTTCATGCATTATTTATGTATTTGTAGGTTTTTGCTCTTAATAATATTTACTTTTGTTTGTTTGTTAAAGTTTTTCAGGTACACTACATAGGATAGAATGGTTGTACTAGATATTTTATCGATAAGTAGAAATATATGTATGTTTAAATTATAATTGGCGTTTACGGCAATCGTTTGTAGGGAACAATGCACAAAAAAAACTGAGAAAAAAACATTAATTATAGAGATATAAGGAAGATAATATTTTAATAAGGAAGTCAAAATATAGGTATAGCTATAAAATCACTTGTGTTCAATTTGATATTATTTATGAAAATAAGTAAAACTGTGGGACCCAATAATGATATAAATATTTGATTTATTGACAGTGTTTCAAATAATATTATTTAGATTTTTGTCAAAACAATCCATTTAATCAATTACAAGTAATCTTGTTTTAGCTTGCTTGGTAGCCATTTAGCTAATAAACGAAATATATAACCGATTCCCGATGTTACTTAGCTAATTTCCAATTAGATGGTTATCTAATTATTACTATGTATTGAACAAGAATAGAACGATAAATGTAATTGACGTAAACTGATTCGATTATGCTGATCAATTATCGATAATCGTTTATGATATAACATGATTCCCTCAGCCCAGCGGACACGATATTTGTTACATAAATATCCAATTATTCTTATTCAATCATCGCTTATTTTGTCAACTTAGGAAATCGCGAATGGACTTGAATATTTGTGATTCCGTTTACTATTACTTCAAATCAATATAGATAAGTGTCAGTTCAAATATGAATCATAGTAGTTTTCTTGATATTGTTTTGATTTATGTATTAATGTTCTTTTATTCAATAAGTCAATATATAAATGGGAAATTCAAAGAGCCATTTTATTTAGCTAGTGTGGTAGGCCGTAGGTCGACCATACCCTAAATCTTTAAAAAAATAGAGATGGTTACTAGAAGTAAATCTAAACTAATTATTCCTTAATAAAGAAGGCAGATGTATTCGTCTCTACATGTATTCTATGTAAACAATACTAGTAATATAGTCTATACTTTTAATAATAACAGCCTTAGTTCGTTTCTATTTTACCTTCGCAAACCAACGGAGTATCCATTAATTACGAAAGAAACACCAAAACAACGATCTAAATATTTAAACGAGCTTCTGCATTGATTCCACGGTTTCGATGCCATTTATTAAATCCGATACCTTTTACATTTCAATAAACATCAGCGGGATCCACTTTATTTGCGGTGTTTCGTCTTAATCCTTTTTGGGTCCTGCGCTCAGGGCTCCGGTGTTATTTTTTTCACATTTTTTATTCAGATCGTGGCGGGATGTTTATAATATTGCCTTGATTAACTCAGACGGTGGTGCATTATGTTTGGATAACTTCTGGATATTTGTGTTGGGTTTGGTTGAGTTCTTTGAGAGGAATCTTTTGTGGATGATTGATGCTATATAAAGCCTTCGTGGAGTGGATTCTTAAGATTATGGCAGTAAAATGAGAGGCTGGTGGTTTGGTTCCCGCCTCGATAGAATTTTTTGTGCACTGAGGTTTTTGTAGTTTCTCATTTCAATTATACAAGTTAAGAAGTGTCTCTATACATGTGTAATTATAATAAACGATTTATAGAGAGGGAAATGGTGTATTCAGCCCATGAAACTGTACAACATTCCTCTAGAAAAACAAGACGAAGAAAAATTAGAAATATTTACTTATCCTACATCTTAAACTACATTTATAGATAATTTAAATAAAAATTACTTTCTAAATCTGATCATGTCTATTGATGTGTATTACTGTAATAAACAGATAAATATGATACAAACGCAACATTGCCTGGTCGAAACATTTATTTGGTCGCAGCGAATTCCCCTCCAAGACGATCCCAACGTGTTATTTGTTTGGAATTCTTCAGTAATGTATTATAAGAGGGTTCCTTCCCAAAACTCCGCAAAGATAATAATTGAAATTGAATATACTTATTTCTTCAGAAGGGTGACGGGTCCCCTTCGGCTTCACTTTGTGTCAACTTCTCGTTTCTTTGTCCAAGTGATTTTTAAAATATAAAATATTTGAAAATACAAACGCCGAAAAAATAACATTTATGTTTTTATACGTAAAACATATCTTGAGTGGAATAATAAGTTATAAGTACATTTTTGATGGAAATTATAAAAATATATCGGAGAGTTGTTGTTATTGTCCAATATTCATATTGTCTTTAAAGTAAAATGGTTTTTTTACTCTAATTTTCGTTCCGACTTTTTTCAAGTGTTTAGTCTCTAGTCATCAGAAAGTCCTCTATCTCTACGAATATTTGCTGCGACATGTGTTTTTTTTTTTATTGTATTGCATGGAGAGACGAACCTACTATTCGCCTTATGGTAAGATCGAGTGATGATACTCAAATATCCACAGTAAAATAAATTCAGAAACATTGTTTCCGCATAAAATGTAATAAAGCAAATAAGAACACCATTACAGCGACGCTGGAGCATATTTTAAGAGATTTGTATACACCGGAACAAAGCGCGTTATTTACAATTAATTTAGAATTATGTAATGAAAAGTAAGGGAGGGTTCATAGCTGGAGGTTATAGACAAAACACTGCCTACTCTCAACCCATACTTTCGAGAGATGTTGTATGTAGCATGGTTTGGCTTATAATTTAAAAAAATAGTTTGATTAGACGAGTTTTGATTAAATAAATGAATAGACCCTGTGAGTCACATACATATTCCTGAATCTACATTGAGATCGAGTTTTGTGTTTTTTTTCTTGCATAAACAAGTCATCTGATGGAAAGTGATCACTGCCGCCCATGAACTTTCATAACACTTGGATCATGGATGCATTGCCGGCTCATCAAATCGGGAGGTCAGCCGGAAGGAAAAAGAGGAATATTTGACATCCACCAATCTAACTTACAGTACGAAACAAGACAGCTAAGCTGTCGCTTAATGTCAATATCCTTTTGACAGTGGTACCGCCCTGGACGAGCCTGCCAATTCAAGCTCAGTCAGGACTGACAACAGCGTGGCTCTACCACTAAATGGTGTTGTGGGTATCAGGAACTACCAGAGACAACCCAAACCCAAAACAAATACTTGTGGTTTATACAAACATTTTTCTTGCGGGGATCGAACCTGTTGCAACTTTTTTCACACCCGGTGTGTTTTAAATAGAAGTTCTTCATGATATCTTTCCGGTTCCTAAGAAGAAGAATCAAAATAGTACGTCGAGCCAACCTGCTTTCAGTTTTCTGAATTATAACGACCTGAGAATCAATCTATGACACCACTTTATTCAGCCGATACACACAATACAGGAAAAAAACAATGAGTCTTGTTTAAGATTCATAAATTATATTGAAAAAAAATATTATAGGAAAATATTAGCTGTTCTGTTTTTATGTAATCAGAATTCTTAGAAACGATGAGCACTTCTCAGGTCGGCTCAATAGCTGATGAAAATAACATCGATGAAGTTGTTTTTTATAGATATCGGAATCTTTTGGAATAACTAAATATTCCGAAATAATATAATGAGTGTTTATTTTATTAATGTTTTCAGGAAAACGAGCTTTACATAAACTTGATATTGTTGTGAATTTGTAATTACGTCCCAGGGCACGGGCCTGCTCTACAATCGAGAACTCGATTGAGAGTGGTTAGGCCATATAGTCCACCATGCTGGCTTAGTACGGGCTGGCGGACTTTGTACACTATAGAAATCTCACAAATCGCTATAGTATCCAGATTGGTTCACGATGTTTTCCTTCAACGTTATGCCCACAGTGGCATGAGTAAATTGCATAATTTAATAAATGTTCACATAACAATATCACATTGTGTATTTAAATAGTTGTATAACTCAACAATATATTAAACCTAGAAGCGTACACGTAACCGAATATTTCATAATAAAAACATTTCAGTTGATTTTGAAAGAAGTATTTTTTTTTGTTCAAATGTATACACATTATATAAGTGCGTGGTGGCCTGTTGGTAAACGGACTACACGCGGCTGCCAACATGTACACGGTGGTCGCGGGTTCGAATCCCAGGGCACACCTCTGACTTTTCGGAGTCATGTGTGTATTGATAGTTAATCACCACGCACTAAAACTAAAACGGTGAAGGAAAACATCGTGAGGAAACCTGCATACCATAGCGCTTCATAAGAATTTCTATGATATGTAAGTCTGCCAACTCGCACTAGGCCAGCGTGGTGGACTATATGGCCTAACCACTCTCAATCGTATTCTCGATTGTAGAGTAGGCCCGTGCCCTGCAGTGGGACGTATATGGGCTGATACAGATGTATACACATTATTTACTGTCATTATAACTGTGATTAAAATTATAATTCATTTATAGTGTTGTTTTATTTTTAGATACTATTCCAAACTTAAATTTATGCTAAATAATATTTAATTACGGCTATTTTTGCATACAGATTGTAGTTTATATGTGTACGCTTCTCAGACGTATGTTAAGGCTTTGTGTACAAAATAGATAAGGTTTCTAGGTTAAGGTAGTTTTGGAATTTAATTTTAGCTTTGTTTATCCGCTAACCTTTATCTCCATATCAGAAACTTTTTTAGTTCGTACGTCTGCCGTACCATGGAGCGGTGGAGCATTCGAAGCTTGTTTTACCTCACTCTGCCTTTTATATTTTAGTATGTAACAATATAATAGATAAACAACAGGCACAGTAAAGTAACTAGAATACACGTAATATTGATTATTAAAATTCATGGTTGGACTTTAGAATATTAAGGCACGAGGACAGTGGTGAAAGTAATCACAAGTGGTAGGAGGGGTTGGGTCCCTTGCAACGATATCACTCTTATGAAAAAGTGATGCATAGTTTTCAAGAAATTAATTAAAATAACCAAAATGAGTATAGTACAACACAAAACTGAACAAGATGGTCATCTTCGTTGGCGAACACGATTATACAATGAATATTTATTATTATTGTGTGGCCATAACCGTAAAGAATGGCAGGAATTTCATAATACCTTCACATATGTTACTAGTCCAACATTAACAAAGCACAACACGTATTGTTATTTTTAATCACCACGGTAAAGATTAAAAAGCTTATATTATTGGCTAGACGGGGCAATTTAGAGCGAACCACATGTCGAATATAATTCTATATAATCCGATGAGTTTTGAATTGGATTTCACGCTTCAACTCTATTAAAAGTTACCTGGGGGCGCGCGCTCCGCTGTTTTGTTCCACTCTCCGCGTTATGTGCAATTTTGCACCATATGGCGGAAACGACACTTATTTTTGTTCTATAATTTAAGAGCTTTCGTCACTGCTCTAGTGTTAGTGGTGTTTGGTTTAATCTAGATACTCAGTTCTTCAATGCAGGGAGTGTAAGAAGTAAAATGAAATATGTGTATATTTACTCACCTTTGTCTCTAATTGAGCACATAAAAATATTCTGCATTAAAACGTGAAATACAAACACCGAAATATTTTCACGTGAAATATTACACTCCAAAAATTAAATGTCGAATTCTTTATTTGCTATTTTGTAATTTTATTCGAAATTTAAACAGCGAATACGTACGAACGCGAAAAGCAATTACAGTTGTATTTTTGTTAGTAAACATTTTTAAACTTACATTGCGCGTTCTGTTCTAGGAACGTAATAATTTGTCAAGGCAAACTTACTGTGGTCAGTTATAGGAAGCGGGGCTGAATACACCAGGCTGTGTATCCGGTAAGACCGCGCATTTTAACCCCTCCCTCTAATTAGTGCGGTAAGGTTTACGAAAGGTTATGCGTTAATTGCGGTCAGATACACGGAAACACGACGTAAATCTTTGAGGTGACCGTCCGGAATTATTTCATAATATTTTATGTACTGTTGTGTAGTTTTGGAGAGGTTGTAGATTCTGTCATGCAACTTGCGATTTTTAGCAGATCTGACATCATGTTTGGGGTCAGCTTGGTCACTTGTATACTCGTCGTTATTCTTTTCTGTTACTAAAGAAGTAGAAAACACAGTTAAATAACCAGAATTTTAATTATGTTGCTTGCAATGTTTATTTTTGTGTACCTATCGGATATCTGGCTGTGTGCAGTTTAATTAATAACAAATCTGCCTACACAATGTGTTTACTGAAGGGAATAGGTTATCTTCAATCAAGAATTAGAGGGAGCTTAGTTCACGGTCACACAAGTCCACGATAGCGTAATCAGAGTTGGAAGTCTTCATACAGGCATGCAGGTTGCAGGTCCTCTTGATGTTTTCATTTGCAGTTAATGAGCGTGAGAATTGACTAACATCAATACACCCATGGTCCATGGAAATGTCACTGGTATTCAATTTCACTATGTTTTGCTGCAGGTTTTGTCAAATTCCTTCCCGAAAATTGTATTACGTAATATGATAATTATCCACATGTTTACAATATTACAAGATTTAATCAAAATCTAATCCAGCGTAATTTAAGCAAACACAGTAGTACATTATAAACACCAAATATTTAATATCGTAAAGAACTTCATTTCTAAAGGCGTTATTTATTTGAAAGTAGATCCATTCATTTTATATCGAATAATTTAGCCGTATTACTCGGCGGCAAATAGGCTTTAAAATTTTATTATGCATTTTGAGCGACCAAATAATAATAAAACGCTTATGACAGGTGATAAAAAACATAACGCAACATTATATTTTTTTTCCAATTTATGTTAACAACTGGTTTTTATAACTCAATATCTGAAAACACCTCGGTAACAGGTTTAACATCAATTATAACTTTTGTGCCGACGTTGCTTATCAGAAAAGGTCCAATACTACTCGACTCGCTTTCTAGTTTATTTTGATTTAGTGGATGAAGAGAAATAAAACACTTCTATAAAATTATCAAAGAATTTTAGAACGAAAAGTTTTTTTATGCTCCCATCTTAACTGTATTTGTGGCTTGTGTAAAATGTAATATAAATCCTGTCTGCGTTAACAATAATCTACTCACCTGACATGTATTTTATAAGTTACATTTCAAACATTACAAAAATATATTAAATTAAGTCTGAATTTCGTTTATTGGTCATGCAGGCAATAGAATAGCGTTTACAACAAGCAAGGACACAATAAATTATGTAAAATCGTCATTGTTCTGAAAAAGGTCATTGGTCTATCTGGCAATGCATATTCGGACCTTATAACTTATGAAAGCCGCTTCTGCAATGTCTATTTCAAGGAGAATATTATATATTATTTTATGATATCTGCTGCCTAAACCAGCGAGAATTTCAAGACAAGCCTCATATCCCAGTATTATCGTCGACGAATATGTAGCTGAATATTGGTACGCTTCGTAAATCATTCTAAAATTTGCCAGTTATGTATGAATGGAGAGACTTGTTCGGATTATGCACGGTCCATTAGCTCGGTTGGCTCAGTTCACGCTTTTGTGGGAGGAGGTAGGGGGTTGGGGCACACGACGCCACACTTGGATTCATTGTCATTTGAAAAAGGCTGCTATTGGATCCTTAATTACACGCGTCTGAATATCTCAGCTCAATCGGACGTAAAACTTCAAACTAATTTTATGGATATTAAAGCGGGGATAGCTAATGGCTTAATTACTGTTACTTTTGTGTTTCTGGTAATGCTACATGTTAATATCGATAATCGTAGACAGAACAATAAAACCGACTGTCTAATAGAACAATTAGGATTTCACAATTATCATCAATTTTCTAAATTTACGTTTTAGTAATGACACCTCGATTGGTATCTATTATAATTTAAATATGTTGGTAGTGATGACGTATTCGTCGATAATGTCACTAGTTTTTTAAAGGAGAATGGAAAATATCGGTAAAAAATATAGTTTATATCGATACCACTTAGAATTCATTAAAGCATTTTTTATAGTTTCTCCGTTTTTCAGTTTTATCCCTAACGACAAATTATAAAATAATTAACATCACATTTTAGATTTAGTTCACAGAGCAAAAGAAAAAAAAAATTTTTATTGGGCTTCAGTTAATTTCTCGAATAATTCCGGGCCTAGATGGCAATTATATTTATATTTCCTGTACACAAAATAGGTTTCATTGAGGTACACAAATCATCGCATCGATACGTTCATAGTAAAACAGGTCCTTTAAAATCCAAGTGGTTGACATAAATATAATAGTGTAAAGCTGAGTAAATTAAACTCAACATTTGTTAGGGGTTACAAGCTGTGGGCAAAACTTCGCTAAGTCCTTAAAGCGGAAGAGGAAGTGCGCTAAGCGCTGCAACGTTCACCTTTATTGGTTTATGAGCACATTTCATCAGATGCCAACGTTATCGTGTGTTATTAAATACATGCTCTCGTATGAACGTATTATCCAAGACCAGTTTTAGGTCAACCGGTGATATCATTACCTAGAAATTTTGTGTAAAGTAAGTTCTTGGTATTATGATCAGCGAGTAAGATTGAGCCCCAACTATTAAGTTTGTTCTCTCTCTATATAAAGGATGGTTTATTAAGATATCTCCTGTGTTTTAACCGTCAGTTTTTAAGTTTTTTGATGAATTCACCAACAGACGCTCTTGAACCTCTCATTTATGATGAAAAGAAGCTAGCAAAAAATTTAAACCGCCAAACTAAAGGTCGGTAAGTCTTAAGGACACTAGCTTGTTTTTAACCTTCAACAAATGACAAGCCTAGAATGAACTTACTGTCCACATTCTTTTATGGCAGTAAGGGTGACAAATATTTAACACATCAACAGCCGGTCACATACTGGTACGGGTGAAAAGGCGCGCTTTTGAAATAGTCGGCTCTTAAAGTGTTAATTTATATGTATTTTGGTCCGATATAGTGGTATAAATCTGGAGTATTCACAAAACATAAGATAAGCCGATTAACTCGGCTCATACTGGGTATATCAATCATCAAGACTGCTACTGAAAACGAAGATGGGTGGTAGTTTTAGTGACTACAAATACAATGCAACTTAAAATTTGGTGGTAAATCTAGTGGTAATGGTGGTATTTGCTAAAACCCTTGCGTACTATAGCGTCTTTAAAAATAATAGGTTGTACACTATAGTTTTTGACAAAGAAACTATATATTTCCCAGCCAAAATCGACCATAGAAAAAAAAATCGTCGGTTTAAAAAAAAAAAATTGGTTTTGTTTGTGTCTGATATCACTAAAACTACCATCCGGCTTCGTTTTTGGTAGCAGTCTTGAAATACCCTGTACACACGGATTTACTCGATAGATCGGGCTAATGTCCATGCCTGGCGGTTAAACTTTTAATGTGAGGCCAGGATAGGCACAGATCTTCAAGCAATAATAACATCAGGATAACAACCGATGCCTAAAACTGTATGTGGTGAAATATCGGATGACATCCGACACGCGAGTGACGGGTATATCTGTGTGTTTGTTATTGCTTTCCCGATAGATTTATGTTACAAGGTGCGACCCAAACAAACAATACTATTTCGGCGTGATATGTTAATAAACTGAATACATTAATAGGTGAACGGTGTGATAGACAAAGTTCCCGCACCGAATCAGACCTATACTCTAAAAGCAAAAGTTGAAGAGAAGCTAATGTAAATGTTGATACAGGAAACTCTCACGTCAGCGCATTGAATTGATAATGCGACCGCATTGAACATTGCCCTGGACTTTCCCCGCGCTCTCGGTATTTCAATTTATGATACATGCAACTGCGCTTTTTTACACTCCACGAACAATGCTTTTTAAATTAATGCATTGTTTACTTGATTAAGTTCTCTTCATGGTTTAGTAGGTAGAAATATTTGTGATTCTCCTTGCAGATTAGGATTTATAATCATGTGACCATTTTAGGATTAGCCAGTGGAAGTGGCGGTGGGTCAGGCACATAGTTCGCCGAACCCATGGCCGTTAAGGCTGAAAGGTTCTATATTGGAGGTCACGTACAGGCAAGCGATATGTGGGACACCCGCCTACAAGGTGGACGGACGATCTGGCTAAGTTTGCAGGAAGTCGCTGGATGCAGGCGGCTTCCAACAGATCGATGTGGAGATCCTTGAAGGAAGAAGGTGGAAGGCCTATGTTCAGCAGTGGACTTCCTGTGGCTGAGATGATGATGATGATGATGATGTTGACCTTTCTCAAGGACGAAAATCTTTAATTACTTATTGCCTTCAAAAGTTACAAAAAGTTCGTAAAATGTACTCAGGCCCGGCTTCACTTGAGCGTAGATACTTTTTGCGTCCATTCCACATCAGCAACATAATACATATATCGAGTATTAACTGTTTTATTTTCCGTCCTGTTTTTGAAGTCCCGTTTTTTCCGTCTCATTCTGTCTCATGGTTCAAGGTATGTAATACTGGCATGAAAGTCAAGTTATCCCATCTCATGCAGTTCCATCCTATTCCTTTAAATTTAGAATAGTAACAAATATATTATAATTCAATGCTCATCCAATGGTAACATTACATTTTTGGCATAAAAAGTAGTCTATGTTAATCCATGGTATTAGCTACCACCATACCAAATTTAAGAGCAATGCGTTTGGCCTTTTCTATAGACTAGCGGACATACAGGCAAACAGACAAAAAGGCAATAATTCTAACAATCATTATTTTGGGTTTATTGCAAAAATCTTCCATTTGTAGACAGATCAGTTACGTTTTTATTAGATATATAGAATATAGAAAATAGATATAGATTCATCATACATTCATCGAAGATATAACAACAGGCACAACAAGACCACTATAGGTAGTTTGAAAATTCCGATAATAGCTTGGCCACTAATGTTATCAGAGATTTACCACAAATCACAGTAGTGGGAGAACGTTAAAGCCACTTCTCATAAGGTTAGTCTCGCATGGCATGCACGTACCTTTTTGTGTAATTGGAAAGAAAATTGTTGTGATAATTTGCATGCATTCTTATAAAGGACGTGTGTTGTGAAAACGCGAGTGATGAATTTAAATTGCTTTTATATTACGCAAATAACTCAACTGCATCCATTCCCGTTGGCAGTCATTGTAAGGATTCATACAAAATAATTAAATCCAATGTAAATGATGAACTCATTTATGATTTCGTAAACCTTTATTTAAAATACTTTAACATTTCCGCCGGTTTTAGACGCTGCACTGCGCAAAAGTGGAATTTAAAATAACACCATCGTACCGCCCGAACCGCAAATACTATACGAGTAGTTAGACTGGAAACAATATGAAATATTATATCAAAATTAAGTATTTGAGTTCTATAAACAAATTAAATTATTATTATGCATGCTTTATTTACCGTAAACTGTGGTAAATATGTTGTTTTTGTCAATTTCAACCTTTTTGATTTGCACGTTGTGTGTTTACCGTGTGAACTTCCAGTTAATTATTTGCGTAAAATATTATATTATTTTTTCTCAATGTCGGTAGTGGATTTTTGTTTTGTACAGTCACGAGCAATAACATAGAAACGCCCTTAAAATTCAAAATTATGTAGCAACATTAAATCGCATTAATAAGTATGCTAGCTATCCAATAATAATATGTAAACATAAAATTGTATCAAAATTAACTACACATTTTTATCAAATTTTCGTTGACAACAGATTACCAAAATAATTTAAGCTTTTAGTTACATGGTTATGTACCCAAGGGAATTTCAAAAACATGTATACAGTACCTACAGTTTCAAAATTATTTAAACAACTAAACGCAGACCTGGTTCAATCGCAACCGAAATTTTGTGAATTTGTTGCCGTGGCCGCCTAAAATCCCCGACCAGGCCCGGATCTAGGGGGGAGCAAGACGGGGTCTGTGTCCCGGGCAGCAAGTTCAGGGGGCGGCATATTGAATCTTGGGAGACAATAGACGTAATATGGTCACTGGTGTGACATCATATCATGATTTTCAATTATAGATAGTCCAATATTAAACACAGCTAAAAGCATTAGCCACACTGGGCAGCTGGGGCCCTACTATATTCATCGAACGAACGAACGAACGAACGAAGGACCCTACTATATTCAACGAAACGAAGTTCGAAACATCGGATGATCAAAGTTTATATACGATACGAATGTATCTACATAAAACTTATGGTCGTTATTGATTTATGGTCGTAACCATAGACTTATAGTTACGGTGTACGTTATATATATACATTCGTATCGTATAAAAAACTTCGTTTGTCCGAAGTTTCGAACTTCGTTTCGTTGAATATAGTAGGGTCCTTCGTTCGTTCGTTCGTTCGTTCGATGAATATAGTAGGGCCCCTGGAACGGCGACGTTGGTCTTTGTTCGTTCTGATGATTGCTGTCCGTCATCAGCTTGTCATTTGGTTAAGTCATCTTTATGACGATTGTCCTGCTTTGTTAAATACCAAAGAATCGTTTATTAGCAAGCAGGGTGCATCATAAAATGGTCTTTGAAAGGGGTTGGTTAAGGTACTTCACAAACTTATACAGCAATCTGCACAATTTATTATAAATATTCTGTATCTGTATCAGCCCATAAACGTCACAATGTAGGGCACGGGCTTCCTCTACAACTGAGATGACGCTTGAGGGGTATAGATGGGGGGGGGGGGTGAGGGGGTTAGGTCGTATAGTCAACCACTGCAGCCTAGTGCGGGATAGCGGACTTTTACATGTCATTAACAAACTCCGAAATTGCTTTAGTATGTAGGTTCCCTTACGATGTTTTCTTTCACCGGTATAGGGCGTGTTGATTAATTATAGTTAATTGATAATTATCAATACACACATGGCTCCGAAAAGTGAGAGGTGTGCCCTGGGGTTTGAATTCGCAACCACCGTAAACATGTAGGCAGTCGCGTCTGGTCCGTTACCAACAGGCTAAGCATTATACTTATTATAAATATAGAATTTTTATAATCGAAAGATCAAAATCTAAGCAGCGCCATTAATTAACTAAAAAGTCACTTAATTACGAGTAACACACTCGAGACTTAAAGCTGTTATTAATAGTTCGCCCGATAAAATCTGTGATAAGTGCTTCGCTACCTGAACATCCTATCCTTTTAGAATTATAATGACTAAATTCAATCTGTGTAACACGAAGTTAAGGGACGAAGGCTTGCTTGTATTACACGTGAAGTAGTTAAACTGTACAACTTTCGACCGGCCTAGTTTTAATTAAACATTTTATTGGATAATAATAATAATAATAATAAACTCTTTATTTAAAACACCACAAAAAAAATATTTTTACAAGAATAAAAATAAAAAAAAAAAAATATATTTTAATCGAGAAAACAAAGTGTTTTAAAACGGCGGTCTTATCGCTAAGAGCGATCTCTTCCAGACAACCGTGCAAGAAGAGGAGAAAGTGGTTACCATGGGCGGTGCTATTATAATACTATAAGATAAACTTACATAAACAATACATAAATACATATACTACAAAAAAAAAAAAAAGACGATGCATTATTAAAATACAGAATACATATAATATAATAAAAATAAATATATAAATACATATTAATAGTCAAGTATGGACACAGTTTTTATCTAATCGATACTACTACTAAGATACTATGTTTTTATCTAATCGATTTGTTGCTTAGTGAGATATCTAGGATATGTGTTGCTTTGAATGAATTTCGCGGCTTCTGATTGTGTTATTGGTAATGATTTCTGCTTTTTATGTTGTTTACAACTAAAATTTTTTTATATAAATTATACTTGCATGTATTGTAACTTTTTTGAATGTATTTACCTGACTGTTTACTTTCAATAAACATAAATAATTATAGATATTTCAATATAAGATTTAAGAATTAATCAGGGTGTATCCAGACTGTGAGTGAAAACGATGGAAGATGGTAGTGTTTGTGACGTTACATATAATGCAACTAAAAAAATTGTAAAAAAGAAGCGATGATTTTTTTCCGACCCTGTTATTTAGATGGAAAATACGTAGGTGGTGGAAAATACATATTTTGTTCTAAAATAATGTACACCCTTTTATTTTTATAGATGCTATGGTATGCAAGGATTTAAATTATTATTTTAGCAACACACTATGATATTTAAAACACCAAGAGAAAATATGTCGTGTAATTTTATTTGCATTGTGTCTGTGGTCCCTAAAACTACCACCCGGCTTCGTTTTCGGTCACAGTCTGTATATACCCTGTATAATTTGCTTTGTTCGGCCCAATTAAGTTAAATTTAATTTAGAACCTCCACCACCACACCAGCGATCCAAGTGCGTATTGACACAAAATGTATCTTTTGTATTAAAGCCACTCAAATCTTCAAAGGTTTGTCGAACATCTTCAATTCTGAATGCTTTTGGCATAGGCATGCATCCTTATTCACCTCTAAGATCCTTTGGCAAGGAGGAAACGAGTCTATGTGTGTTCCTGTATGTTCCCGGAAAGTTATGGAGCGGGGCAGGAAGGGGCAAGCATAAAATATTATGTGGAGCGTTCGAGATTTACTTGTAGCCAAAGCATGTAACTGGAATTTCGAGAAAAGGCTTTATGTTTACTAAAATATTATTTTGTTTATTTAGATATTGTATTTTATTCATGAAATCTAGGTGGACTTTAGCTTCTACGTATAGACATAACAATCATGTTGGCAAAATAATAAGAAGCACTGAGAACTAATATTCCGATGTGTGATACAATATTTAATTTAGTTAATGAAGTGGATTTCCCAAATATTAACACACCACGTGGTAGGCTGCGCAGAAGGTGACAGGCATGAATTAATGCCGTTTAAAAAAACAGTTTTTTAATGTGAGTCTTAATATAATACTTATTTATGTACCCAATCGCAATTCAAAAGTCGGAAGATAATGTGGGAGCTCTGAATTTTGATAAATTTCGATAATATGATAAGCATTATTTTATAATTAAATATAATTTTAAAATTATTTGAGTATTAATGATAAATGTACGAGTGAAAGTTATACACGTATGTGGTCCAGTTCGTGAATAGTTTTCATACAGAAGTTGTGTAAGGTTTATCAGGCAAATATTTCAGTTGTTGGCTGGTGGTCAAGTCGCAGTTGCTAAGATATTCATTGCGGTTACACAGAGAATAAACTCCTGTGTACTATATCGAGAATTTATAAATAATTTTGCATCTATTTTATTGAATATTTTATCAAGAATCTTATAGAGTTATGCGTATATTCCTTGAGATAGAAGACCAGAAAGCTTTGATAGTTTGTTGCTCTTTTCCGTATAGGAATTCAACACAAAGGCATGATAGAACTTGATGTACTTCAGCATTTCCGTCGATTAAATAATAAGAAAAAAAAATGTAATAAGTATTTAAAAATCCGCCAACTTCCATTAGGCCATCGTGTTGGATACGGCCTAAGCCTTCTCAATAAAGTCTAAATTTTAGACGAGGCAAGTGTCCTGCAATGGGACGTATACAGAAGATACAAGCTGATATAGAAATGATATAACATTAGTGAGGCCCATTAAGTTTCTATTTCTGAAGAGGCATGCTGCGCAAGGTGCTTCTATGTAACCCAGCTACGTCTAACATGCGCTTAGAGACTTTCTTCATGATGTCCTTTGTAATTCAATTTTCAGTCAGATTACACTCTTTGATATTTAAAATAGCAAGCCCATATTTATTCCACCTATCACTATGCCAAAGAAATATTTAAAATACATCACCCAAACTGAATTTATATTACAACTAATTACCAAAGGATATTACAAACGTTTAATAGGATTATTATGGAAACATGTCACGTAGGGCGATTATTATTACTTATTGGTATTCAGCAGATATCAAACCAATGTATGTAGACCTTTATTCCGATAGCATAGGTAAGGCAATTTTTATCGCCCCGTTGCTTCAAGTTTAGTATTCGAGCAGAAAATCTTCGAGTTAGAACTTTGTTTTATACTATAAACGGTTGACGATGTTAGTCGACAGCTCTGCGATTCATTTCGTGTTCAAAGCTCAAACTAACCTAACAGGATGTTTAAATATAATTGGTATATGAAATATATTATCGTCATATTGCGCAACTTTGTAGAAATATAAACAAAATTATAGTAATTTGTTCTTACGAAAAACATAAATACTTACATCAGCCAAAAAAATGTGTAAAAGTGTCACGGTTGGCCAGTTGTTCTGCGGCACGATGATGACGCTGAAGTTTCGGTTTTGAATCATCTAAACTGGCCAAAAGTATCAAAATAAAAGTAACTTATTTTACGTAAACTCATGCCTATTTCCAAGAAGTTGTAGGCAGAGGTGCCATGACACCCTGCAAAACCAAGGACAAGTTTTTTTGCGTCGTATGTTCCGTCCCACGATGTGATAGGGGACGAGCCAATCGGTATACTGGATATATCAAGGCTACTACCGAAAACGAAGCCAGGTGGTAGTTTTAGTGAGTATAAACAGAATGCTACTAAAATTTTCGCAAAAGAACGACACAATTTTTTTAAATGTTTTTTTTTTGTTGCAATGAATGACGAGACGAGCAAGCCGTTCGCCTGATGGTAAGCGATACGACCGCTCATAAACAGTAGCAACATTCCACTGCGCTCGTCATCCTGAGACGTAAGATGTTAAGTCTCAATATGTCCAGTAGTTGCTCTGGCTACAATGTCCTTCAATCCGAAACACAACATTGCATTTGATTTTTAAATATCGTCATTTTGGGGTGGTAAATCCATAGTTTTTGCTAAAATAATAATTTAAACTCTTTTATATCTTAAAGTCCTTATACGTATAAATAAAAGGTCATACACTATTATTTTAGGAAAAAAATGAATTTACCATCCAAATACGACCATAGGAAAAAAATAACAAAAAAAAATCGTCGCTTTTTTTTCAACATTTTCTGTTGCAATGTGTCTGAAGTCACTAAAACTACCAGCCGGCTTCGTTTTCGGTAGCAGTCTTGAGATACCCTGTATACGGTAATACGGTACTACAATAACGCCACCGAGGCAGTAACTTAATTTGCATTTAAAAATATATTTTTTCGAATCATTGTATTTTTGACTTGTGTTAGAAAGGGTCACCCTGACCATCGTGGTACCACATTATCATCACCAATGTAAAGCGACGGCCTTACTGTGACGTACTGTTTGACGGTTGAGGTTTTTTCCTTTCCTCCTCTAAAACGCTGGCAATGCATATGCGATGGTATATTATAGATGTTCCTCGGAGGAGATATTCGTTTCCTATCAAGTGAGCTCTTTTTGATTTGTTGGAATAATGCCATAATCAAAATACACTGCCGACTGCTATGCAATATTTTTTTTAATAGTTTATAGGTACTTTAAGCCACGTTATATAAGTTATGACGATGGGTTGCCAAAATTACAATACTGATATTTTTTTCCAGGTTCAGTGTTTTATTAATTGAACTTGAAAAATTGTTTTTCTCGTCAGAATAATACTTGATAGGGTGGACGCTAAATCTAATCAGTTAATTTAAGTGATTGATATTTTTTTAATATCTAGAATATAAGCTTTCGAAGATTCTTTATAATTATTATTGTGCTGGAGAAAACTGGTATTAATGTTATAATTTGGCAAATAAGAGTACGATGTGGTGACAATTGGTATTTAAGAAAAACAATTATGGCGATAGAATTACAAATGTCATTCTCTTCCTTGAATATTTTAATATGTAATTCAAATACATTTTACTTCTGTTTTTGATTGTTTTGTGATTTAAAATAAGTCTATTAACAACAACAAATAAATAACAAGTGTCAACATTCTCTGTCGTAGTAGGTAAATCTAGTTCCCATATTAATATTAAATTCGATTTTAGCGCCCTTATTAAAACTTTTTTTTGCCAAGCTATATGAATAGTTATCAGTCGGATTAAAGACTTCTTGGCAGCGCGTCGCACCTGACCAAATTCGAAGATTACTCCAGATACTAATGGCTTTATTACAGACAGTTTTAAAACATGTTTTACTTACCAAATGTTTTGTCCGATTCAGTTTGAGCAAAGGAGACAAAAATTCATAAATGAATTTTAGCCGTAAGAGTATAGAGAAAAGATCCTAAAACTTAAGTATCGATTATAATTGAAGGAAGTAAAGAAAGATAAATTATTATTATTTAATAACTTTTAAATGTATACGGTTATTTTTCTCCTTATGCAGTAATAAAATATTCGTACACCCACTTCAGGTCATCTCTGCATCACCTAAAGGTCGACTGGGAGATAATGCCACAGGCATTAAGTCCGCTTTGTATATGAAGAATTGATAAATAAATAATAAATATTATTTCAGTTCTTTTTATTTTGCTGTGAGGATCCGTTACTGATTGCGAGCCAATAATTAAGAACAGCGCCATTCTAAACTCATAATTACCTACCCATATCACTGTTTTATTAATAGACATTTGTAAAACCCATTTCACTTATCGAATAGTTTTGTCTTCTTCGTTCAAACTAAATTCTTATGTCGTTTGAAAGGGCCAAATATTCGATAGCTAAAATAGGTTATAAAATTGTCTATGAGTAATGACGTAACGTTCCGCAATAACTGTCTACAATGTCCTTCACGCTGGAATAAAAATTTGCTCACACAGTACTATGAGGGATGTACTGCCTATATTATTTATCGGCATAAAATAATTAGGCCAAAAAATTAAAGCTGTAGAACTTAGCCTATTGTATTATTTCACGACTTGTTAAAAGAGCTTGTGTATTTTAGTAAGATCAAAAGGAGTGTTAAGCAAATTATGTTCCTTTTAAGAGTTAAATAACAAAGGCTTTCTCGACTCAGAAATCTAGCGGTAGAAGTAGTACTTAGTATATAAGGTCATTTATTTCAGCGATCATTTATTCACTTAAATTATTTAAACTGGCTGTCAAACAATTATTCTAAAGTTATTCAAAGAGCTAATATTTTAAAAGTATTTTTAGGATAAAATATAAAAAAATAGATTTACAAAAATGTTCAGCAATAACCTTTGAAATATTGATGGCGATGGTAACATGACAGCAAGATGGCGGTAAAGGTAAAATGTTGCAGAGAAACCCATATGCCAATAGAATAGTAATTTCTATCGCACCGTGACGGCTCAATAGATCCATTTCAGATATAGAGTTGGAGGCAATTTTGATGTTGAGCAAAAGGATATTTTGTGTATTAGCTACGTGTTTTATAATATTATCTTTATCGTATATTTTTATCCTTGTCAAACAATTATTCCATTATTATTTTTTTGTTTTTTGTAATTTTTTTTTTGTTGCATTGATTGGCGAGACGAGTTTTGACGTTCGCCTGATGGTAAGCGACACCACCGCTCAAAGTAACGACATGAACAACAGCTCCAATTACAAAGCAATGCTTGGCATTCTATTGCGCTAGCCATCCTGAGACGTAAGACGTTAAGTCTCAATATGTCCAGTAGTTATTCTGGCTACAATGTCCTTCAAAGGTGCTTAGTTTCAGGCTAAAGAATGCACAGTATTTCCAGAAACTTGCCTTCGTTAAAGCTCGATACCACACTTGATACCGACCTCGCTGTGGATTTTGGTTTCAAAAAGAGTATTTAAATAATAAGACCATTTAATAGCAACTTTTATGCAAGCCAGCATGTAATACCATTTACTACCATCTATTAGCAGGATAATCTTAGTAGATTTAAACTCTACAAGACCATCGTCATTTCTAGGATGGAAGTACCTATGCCAGGGGTCGGCAAGATCTTGTGTCGAAAGATTAAAAAAATACAACTTACATTTCTAAGTTTTTGAAGGGCCGCATTTTTTTGTATGACTACTACTAGTGACGGCGCCTGTCACGGAAGAGTGGTTTAGTAAAAAGCGAGTACAAGTTACTGAGAGATAAAAATGATGCTTAATCCTCGTTAATTGATTCAGTTTTCTTTAATATTAGCTTATTGAACTAAGGAGCCGCAGATTCACATAAAGAAATGTATTTTGCGAGACGCAGGTTGCTGATCTGATGCCTTATGTCTATCCATATAATGTCACTCAGTTGCAAATAATGAATGCCAACGTTTTTATGTTTATAATATATGCTACGACATTTTCACATTTCCAAAATGCGCGTACCTTACTCCGTTAGTATCATGAATTAGTTCAAAATATTCAGTGATTTGCATATCAGCAAGCAAGCTTTACTTTTCTAAAAATACTAGTCTATGGCGTCGCTTGTTGATTCAAGCCAAAACTAGCTTGTGCCCACCATAGGGATATGTATACACTGCCCATGAATCCTGCATAGTGCATCTGTCCCGAACTATGGTTAACAATATTCAATCGTAAAACTTTACAGCACAGGGCGTTTTATTCCATGAATTTAGTTAGAAACCCCTTTTGTTTCTGTACAAATTTGAACATAAAATTGCTCCAATGTTTGTTTAATATACCTGTGCAGTGTTAATGACTCTTTGATAGAGTTGAACGTTGTAACATTTTCATTGTTTTGTTTTGCATCGTCTGCTTGCTGCCGTCTGTTTTTAATTTAGCAAAGACTTATAAATAGTGTTTTATAAGT
The DNA here is from genome assembly GCA_023078785.2 of Hyles euphorbiae. Classification (NCBI taxonomy): domain Eukaryota; kingdom Metazoa; phylum Arthropoda; class Insecta; order Lepidoptera; family Sphingidae; genus Hyles; species Hyles euphorbiae. The sequence goes on along the minus strand of CM041033.1, from coordinate 12,301,226 downwards.
CTGTACATTGTACAACTATTAATTAGGCTATTTCTGTACCGTAATACCGAGATTGGACCAGCGATCAAAAGATACTGCGGTTTATATTACAAAATTAGATTTTGCAACGAAATCAACTTCTCGTACTCGCAATTCAGCATTGCAACAATGTAGACTGACAGAATCAGATATACAGAGGGCTGTAAAACGAAGAGCTCTATAATTTCTGCAATAATCATAAACAAAGCTATATTAGGATTTCACATGTTAGTGATGTAGATTCCGCGTATATGCAAAATGAAAAATGAAAAAAGAATGATGACGTAGAGTCTTAAATTAGGTGTCATTTTAGGACTTAATGAATTCCGATTTTGAGAGTCATGATAATTTCAACTTTAATAAAAAATTATATTTCAGTGATTATTTCAGTTCTTTTTTAATCTAATATCTTGTTTCTGTCGAGTTTCTTTTAATAGATTAAAAGAGACCATAGAAGATTTAATATAAAATTACGTACAAGAGAAGAAATCTTTAAAACATCCACATTTTACTGGATGCTTTACTCAGCGAACATTAATTTCCTTCGACCTCAGTGAGTTCTGCTTTTGTGAAATCGTGTTTCCCTTTTTAGAATAAATCTGGTTGCTCATTAGAATGCTAGATAAGAAATGGGGATTTAAATAAATCTCTGGTTGTATTACTTATGTAAGTATTTCACGTTGCAGATTTTTATGTAACCTGGTATATTTTATTTTTAGTTTTATCATATTTGCCGTATTATAATTTTTGGTAGACAGCCGCAAACACAGCAAAAACTAAAGAATCCAAATTAATATATTCCTTGAAATTTCATTTATTACATTTCAACCGCCTCTTACCGTAATGCCAATTAAGCTGTAAACGTTATAAGTAATGAGCGATAAATATCGGGTGTAATATTTCTGAATGACGCTGACGTAGTGATTTCTGCGCCAATTTCCTGTAATTGGTCGCTGAGTTTCGCCTTCATTACAGTCACGTAAAACACTTGTTACAGTAAGAACAAACGGTACTCATTAATCATTCTCCTCCATGTTTAGATTGCTCGAATTAAGGCCATGATTGTCTTGAAATATCATGCCTATTATTCACATATTTTGCTCATGATGTTTATCATTGTTTGCCTGCAATGTTGGGAACTCATTAACGATTTAGCGAATTAATTGTATTCTTAATTATGCCTTATGGGTGTTGTATGTTTCAGTAATATAAAATATTAACTCTTTGTCTTTCCTTGACTACTTATAACTATGTTCAAAGTTGTTTCTTAATTATTCATTAATCTACGACACTTGTTAATTATTAATAATTTTTTTTTGTATGTGGAAATAAAAAAACATATTCGTAAATATACATAATAAGTATATTAAGTGGTTTTAAATTTTATTAATTGTGATTTAAAATAGGCAATTGTAAAAAATCGTGATAAAAATGATAATAAATATAAATATACAGGGTATATCAAGACTGCTACCGAAAACGAAGCCGGGTGGTACTTTTAGTGACTTCAGACACAATTCAACTAAATTTTGTGCAAAAATTGTGATGATTTTTTTTGATATATATATAAATAAATAAATAAATAAATAAACACCCAACAGTCACATATATAGTCCTGACCCCACACTAAGATCGAGTCTTGTGTCGTGGGTATCAGGAACTACGAGAGACTTTTCGGTCTCACAAACACCCAGACCAAGATATATATGAAAAACACGTAAAGTTTTTTACAAACTCTTTTTCAGACCTAATGAAGGTTCCAGGAAGTCACTGGATGCAGGATACTTACAAAAATGGTACAAAAGTATTGCTTAATGTAAGCACTAGGCGACAGGTACAGGCAATGATGATGATAATCTTAATACAACATACGTTGTCACATTTTGTAAGCGAAGTTTTAAGAACGTATTATAACAAGGTAGGTATATGGAAACGTTATTTTTAACTTCTTGCGTTGTCCGCAGTCGTTGATAATTTCTTTTGAAGTAGCAAAAATGCAATGTAAAGTTGAATTCCAGAAAGTTTGGTAATATTCGGAGCCGGTTTCGTATATTTTTATTAGTTTTATATGGCAAGAACTTGGAAAGTGCAGTTCTTTTTAATCGGGTTATATTTGTTAGTATTTATTCAACCAATGATGACTAACATGACTACGCATTTTACTCTTCTTTGAGTAAACTGAATATTCAAATGCATTGAATTTGATGAAAGTTTTTACCGTACCTTTGTTCAATTATTCTATTAAAACAAACCGTCAACAGAATAGAATGGCCATTATCCAAAAAATAGTTTTCATTTCACTCGCTAGCGAAAAAAACATTTAGCGAAACTATTCCAGCTGTTAATAGAAATGTCAGTTTACTTGTTAAAGTGCAAAATACGTTTAGGTTCTAACATACAAAATGTCTTTAAATTAATAAATATTTTCTATTTATAAGAACAATCGCTGTAGGGCTGCGAAGACAAAGACCCTTTCTGTCGAAGGGTTTTGGAAAGAAGAATTACGGATTATAGAATGCGCCAACCTTTTTTATAGATTTTGTCGGGTTAACCTCACGATGAGCTTTGTTCATCTTCATTTTTACGAAATAAGGGTAACCGGTATCGGCACCCGGAAATATTTCGCCAAGGACCATAAATGTTAGTACAAAAAGTCCATTATAATTCAACGCTTTCGTAAATATGGATGTCGCTGACGCTCTGTTTATTGATGCCGCTGAAATTAAATTATGACTTAATTCGATGACGAAAATTGATGCATTTGCCAGTAGTCACGTTAATTGAATTAATCAGTACGCTCAAAATGTGTTCTGTAGGGCACGGCAAAGTAATTATGTCGGCGATTCCATTTACCGTGAAAAACGATGTCGGTTAATGTATCGAAGCAGATATATTCAATGAATGCGAATTTATACATTTTTAATAAGCGAAATACAATAAAACACTCATTTTGTGTACACAAATGTTGTTTATGGTGTGGTTAGTTACGTTAATAGCAACACAAATACTGATTTCAAAGTCCTTATTTTGTTTGCATTTAGTGTGTTTTATCAGTTTATAATGTTAAGCTCTGATGAAATCATGCAATGTGATTAAAATAGCGTGAATTCAAATATACAATACATTGAAGAGTATTTCAGTTTTGCCAAATTATTTTGGTATTTTGCGTTTTTGTACAGTATTAATAATCAGGTAATTTTTTATAATAAAAGTATAACAGCTATCTTGTCTTTTGTTCAGTATAAATACTATATTTTTCATTTCACATGTTGTTATTTGAATTAACTTAGTTCATACTGATTTGAAACGGTTGACTAGATAGGCACACACACTTGAGTTTAGTTCAACGTCATGGTCATATCATCCATCTTTCCTAAGTTATCTTCCCTATAGCATCCTGTATTCCCTTTCTCATTTTTTCTCGCTTTATCCTTATTCATGAAAGTTTCCAAAACTCATCGCATTACCTGTAATTTTTCTGTTTTTACTTGTTATACATTATTAAAATTCATTCAATTCAAAAACCTTACCAGGCGAGTCAATCCATTCGAACGGAGTCTCGAACAATAGCGCACTGATAAAATTATTCGCATACTTTGCAGCATCGAATACCCAAGATCGGCGTCAGTCCGCTGTCATCCTCGAATTTTCACCAATTCGATAGGAATCTTACAGCGGCCGGTATCCAATATATTTAAGCGGGCGGCCTAATGAAATTTGAGGTGACCAATTTACGCTGTTCCCGATGGATGATATTGCGAACATTTCAGACATCATCCGATAACTAGTTGGAGTTCGCGTTGTTTATACAAGCCAATCAGCCTATGGTCCTACCGCACTACCACATGTGTTTTATCGAAAACATGTTTCCATTCTGTTAACTTTACAGTTTTAATCCACATATGCCGTAACAATGAAATTCTGTAATTCTCTTCAATTCATAAAGGTTTTTGTAACGGTGGCTTTGTGTGAATATACAAATGTATTAACTGTTAATACTATAATAAATACTCGTGGTTGAGGCTTTTGATTGATGATTAATGATGTTAAGCAAGAAACGGAAGTACAACAAACAACATACAACAACGCTCATGCTAGAATTTGTAATCATTTATTACTTCTGCTTAGGCGTTATCCTGATTGGTCCCAGGGTCCGCCTTCCAGTGTGTATATTAGTATGTATACAGACGAATTATCTTCAGATATGTTGGTAGGCTCGACTTGTATCACATCGTGAGATATAAGAGTTGAAGCAGACCGTGGGTGTCGTGGTAGCACCCCTGCCTACTCCATCTGGGAGGAAGGCGTGAGTTTATGTATGTATGTATGTTTCGATATCCTTCCCATGATGAGTTAAGAGGAATCTAAATAAACCCGGATAAATTAAGTTATTAAAGTTAATTAACAAAAACACCCCAAAGGATTAGACCTAGATTAGATTTGATTCCATAACCTCATGCTCCATAGTCCCCACTCAAAATAACAGACTAGTGATCCGTTAATAAGTAGACATTAATGTATGTTACCATATAATTAAGCGGCGATGTTATTTCCTTGTTTATATTTAGTATCGTAGCACCCTATCCAAGCCACAATGCCTTCTCTCTCATGCCATTCATGTGTTTCCACGAGTATAGCCCCACTCCCTTCCACTGGTAATTGGCTGTACATTAAACATAAAGAATTGAATATAACAAAGAAGCATTACCATTTATCACCCCTCGTAACATTAGCATAGAACGACCCGTGAAATATTCAATTAGGCTTTAAAGTCTTTGAGAAACAATGGTGTTGGGTGAAATTAAGAGGCGGCGTGACATGTTGTTGATTTTATTATTTTTCGTAACGACCAGGATATTAACGTACATTGTTCGGAAGATATAATTTACTACATTATTTAGATACATATTGATAAATACTCCATTTGCAACTTTTGAAGCTGAGTTCGTGTTTGTTTTCAGAAATTGGTCACATGAATTTAAATATTCCTTCACCAATAATTAACTTTAATGTTTAAAACCCAAAATCGCTTTTGTCGGTATTTATTAAATTGAATTATTTGTGAATTAAGACTTTGTTAATGATACAACCCGTTTCATTCGCGAAAGGACAAACAGAATACATTTCGGCTATCAAAGTTGCAATTAGAGAGAAGCACTGTAAAATTTGGAGTAGTAAATGCTCGGCAACTATTTAACTGTTATACGTTTATCAAACAAATCGTTCAGTTAAGTTCACTAGTTAACTTGCAGCTTAACTTGTTAAATTTATTTACATTAAAATTGTTTTATAATGCTCAATAAAAACATTTTAATAAGTCTCTATTCAATATTATAGCAATTTACATGGCACATTCAATATAAACAATTGTTTAAAAATTCACATACGTCTCGTATCCAATGTATTCAACAGTGTCAGAAATTGAGAGTTCCATGTCCTAAAGGCTTACACGTCGCCTATATAAACTATATACATTATTAAGACTAGTTATTATCACGTTACATGCAGGTGGATTAATCAAATCGTTTCAGCTAAATTATGCATGTGACAGCCGAAACATACGAAACAAATAGAGCCAATCAATCACAATTACATCGCCCGGAAAAAAATACATAATTGTCCTCAATTTACCTAAATTATAATGAATCTATATTGTTTTAAACGTTTTCGAACATAAACAATGATTATATAAGGATTTTATAGAGTAGAAACATCGTAATAATTGATTGAGCCGTGGCACATGAAGTGGATACGTTGTTTTTGTTTGTTACTTTACCATCGTTAGAGTACCATTTGTTAGCTCGGTCTGGCACCCTGTTTGTTTTCGTACTGTCGCTGTCTGTTGATTCTTCGTCGTCATATCCATCTGTTTCATAATCATCTTCGGAAGGCATCCTTTCCTCAGGATATTGGTAGGCGTGCCTGTCGTTCCCCGGGATTTCTGATCAACAAATACATTAGTAACATTAATTCACATTTGTCATGCTCAATTTATATTGTCATGATTTATTACTGTTTTCCATCCATCCATCGTTCTTGTAGTACAAATATTTATTTGTGAATACATTAAATATTTGAATACGGTTTATTTTGAGATACCGTCTTCTCATTTGTACGTGGGAGTCTCAGGAAGTTCGAAATATAAATCAAGAGAATCTAAAAATAATTGAAATAACACTTAACCATTTATTTGCAAAACAAAATCTTAAATCTTACGATTACTTCCATGATGTTAAATATTTTAAAACATGGAGCACAATGTTTTGCAAGTATCGAGTAGTTCAATATCGTACCATATAATCTTATCTTGCTCTCGACGTCCCCGAGAGAGTTCTTAGCGACGCAGATGTAGCTTCCCAAGTCTTCCCGTCGGATGTTCTTAATAGTCATCGTCATTTCGGCTTCGAACATGGATTTCTGCCTGACCGTCATCTCGTGATGCTCCGAAGGTATTATCAGCTCACCTGGGGAACAATTTATTACTTAAAACACTTGGTTTCAAATTCAATATTAGAATTTCATCTTTCCACGGTGAAGTTTTATGAAAAATGTAAAAACTTCGCGCAGACACCTAGGAGTTTTATGGCTGCATTATAATTTGTTTCGCTTTTATCGCGGATGCTACACTGGCCGACTTAATCAAATGTTGTTGCGATTCAAATTTTGTAATATCAGAAGATATTCAGTTAATGGAACAGGAAATGTTATCCCGAGTAAAATTATGACTGTAAAATTAAGATGTATTGCGGAGAGTGTTTAACAAGGATTTTCTTCAACCACTCACTTACTAAATAAATATTAATAATCAAAACGATTTTTACTCACACATGTATCAAATAAACAAAATTTCTGTTCATTTTTATAACTTGTATATTCAAAAGCTACTAACATCTTTAATAACAGCCTTCAAACTTTATTAATTACTACCAATTCCATTACCTCAAACTATATCAATACGTACAGAAGGTCACTTACCAGGGTCTTTGACCCAGTAGTTGATGGATTTGGGCGAAGACTCAACGTAACACTCAAGCGTGACGTCGGTCCCAAGAGGCGCGCCCACTAGCTGATTGGGCACCTGAATCACTGGGTGAACTGATAACAATACATTAGGCAGATGAGAATTTGCTAAGAAATTATACTAATGTTTATTGCAAGGGCGTCCGTGGAGAAGATAGGGAAAATCATAATGTCTGTTGCTCATTTTACATTAATGAGACTTAAGTCGGCAGTTGATAATGGTTTTTGACATTATTTAAAAATCGAATAATATTATAGTTTTAAATGAATACGTTCATAATTACAGTCCTTAAATAATTTAAAGAGTCGTTGTACACATTATTTTAAAATGAAACATGTATTGGAAATCTGAATCATTTAGTACTGTGATTTTTACTTAGAACTTTTTAATTGCGATTGTTATAAAAAATATTCTTATTCAAATAGAATTTGATATAAAAGTTTCAACAACGTATAATTAAGTTTTATTTTTATAATTACACAGTACGTAGGAGACCTATAGTTCCTTTTTATATTTATTTTATAGCTTAGCCCAGCTATTTTTCATTAAAATGACCATAATTAGACTACTTTTAAATCTACACGCCAATTTGTTTTACTTCTATTCTTTTTTAACTATATTCTATTGAATATGGTACGTCAATGCTTTGTAGGTACCATAATTAAACTATTGGATTTCAATTGCAAGCAAATTGAGTCTCTAAATACGTAGTTATTTTCTGCAAACTCATCAAATATACACATAGAATTTGATAATACATTTGCTCAGATAATTGCTCAAACATCAGAGTGCTAAAATCCCGTCTATAAAATAGAAATTTTTAGAGAGGTTAACAACACTGTGATGTATTCTTAGCACATACGCTATAAACGACTCAGCTTGTAAAATTAAATTATATTAGCAGGGCGTAAATATCGATAGTGTTATTTCATTTCAAAATTAATAATTTTATATCAGCCTGCGAACATACTGCTCAACTAATAGAAGATTTTATTGCGTGTTTAAAGCCATAGACATACTTTGGATAATTTCCATAGTTTTTTAAAAATTAAATTTGCAATTTTATTCACGATGTTTTGCTTCATCATTAAAGTGCATTGCAACTGGCGACCTCAGATAAGTGAGAAATCTGCCGAATGATATTGGATTTATTGACTATTATCTCAGCCGATCATGTTTGAACCAATTTTTTTATTGCAATGAATGACGAGACGAATATAGCATTCGCCAGATGGTAAGCGATACGTCCACTCATGAACAGTAGTTAACCAAACAACACCTTATTTACAAAGGTTTGCCATCCTAAGATATTTCTTTCTTTCAATAAACCACCACGCACTTCATATAATTTATTTTACTTGGGGATGTCGGTAAGGATTTCCCGTGTCCCTCAATTAGGTATGAGCAGACAACAGGGGATTAGGGATCAAGCAGGTGTTACGGCTTCGGACCCGCGCGGAATAATAATACAAAAAGAAACTACACCAAACTATCATTCACAAAATATTACTTTCGGCCACTTTTATTTTATTGTAGAGATTGAGTACTTTATTTACTTGTTCATCAAATAATTATAACTTAATAGAATTTAAAATTGACAAAATAGAACTATTTTATTTTATGAATGTGACTGTCACTTTAATTAATCACTATTTTACACTACGAATATTTCTTTGATTTGATGATTGCAAAATCAAGCCTCAATCGCATTATGTAGAATATATCATACCGATTGAAATAAAATTATTATTTACGGATGACTTTCGTGACCACGAAAGCTGTAAAGTAATCGAAACGTCGGGAAGTCAAAAATGTAAAAAAATTAAACTAAATTCGCGATAAAATCCGTAAATAATAGTTTTATTTCAATGTGTAACATTCGCGTAAATCTAAGAAACCAATATCATACCGAAATACTAAATCCAATTTTATAACTTGACCGTTTTCATATGTATTTATTAATTTAATAAACTTTAAACAATGAAATTGTACAGGCAGATACGAAAACTCTTTAAAGAAAATTAAATAATTTACCTTCAACTTTCAGAGTAGTAAATCAATCTCAAGATCGTAAAAGGTATTTAACATTACATTAATTATAATAAATGTGTAAAACATACAATGTACCTACATGAAATTACAACTTTTAACACAGTGTACTAATATTTCACGCGGGAGGGGTTTACAGGAGTTCTCTCGAGTAACGATGTGAGATCAACTTACAGTGTACACTGATGTGAATCCTCTTGCTCACTGTGGGAGGCACGCCATTACCGGCGATACATAAGTATGTGCCCATCTCCGACCGCGATATCTTTGTCAGCTTCAGCACTTCACCCTGGTAACTCAATACTGCAAACAAACATTCAATATTACTTCTTTTTCAATTTTCAGGCAAAGGAATGGTGTTATGCAGCTTTGACCGGTATTTTCATATTAATATTCTTAGAAATTTATAGAACTTTTTTTTATTTTATCGTAGAATATAGTGTGTTCGATATTTAAAAATGATATTAAATAGTTAATATATCGGGTCGCTTTCAAATTTATTTTTTATTGTAGGAATTACTTTTATTTCTGTATTATGTGATCTTTTAGTGCAATGAAGTTTTTTTGTTATAGTATTTTATATTAAATAATAATTTCGAAATATTTGTCAAGAAGCATAAATATTTTTTACGTTGTATATTTTGTTTGTTACATGCTTATATATTCTAGTAGTTAATAAAAAATACGACATAGTTATCGTGAAATGTAAGTATTACAAATTGGACATCGATCTGTTACAAATAATTCTATTAGAATTTTATATTACCCGATTGTGTTTTTGGCACGTGGTGGCCTCCATGTTACAATCAATATTCTCTGTAGGAATATATTAATTGGACGGCATTGTATGTCTTATGTTACGGGTATTGATAATTTCATTAAAATTAATTCATATTTTATCAGGTTCGTATATTTCTTTAACTCATATGCTCCACTTATGGGTACGAGCCATAATTTAGATTGAATAGGCTTATTCATAAATATTTTTATTAGACCGTTGTAGTGCGTGATTTCACTAAAAAATCACGCGTCAATTTGGCAATATAGATAATATAATATTCCATTAATTTGTTCTTGAGACGTCTGTCTTCAAAGTACGAACCGTTCCAATTCACCCATCCATTTCTCCAAGCGTCTAGCTTCAAGTTCATCAATATCGTCAAAATTATCTTCATTTTGTATAATAAAACCTACTTAGAAATCCATTCAAAGTTGAACTCTACTAATTACGACAAACTTTAAACAATACTGGACGCGAAACTCATCCCGGGATAGTCTGTGCGCGGTTTATTGTGGCACCACAAATGCGGTCACACAGACTGCCGTAGTATACATATTCAGAAAAACAATGCCCGTCCTTGCGCCATTGAAATAAACTAAGACAAATGAATATTTTTCCTGCAGCTTTCGAAGTTTCAATTATTTTTGGACGGCTGCGTAATTATAGTGAAACAATTATGAGGGATGAATTTCTGGGTCATGTTTCGGGGCTCATTTTCCTTGACGCTTTTTATTAATTATCCTTAAACAATCTGGTTTGGGGTATAAATGTTTCTTGCGTATAAAACTTTTAAGAGATTTATATTTAGCTTTATTCTTGAAACATCGTTCTTGTGGTGTAAATATTATGTAACAAGCTCAACATTATTTTGGCTGGACAATAAATTCAAAATCATGTACATCTGTTAAATGTTTCCTGCCGAGCCATAAAGCATGAACATATCAGTATCAAAGATATTATAATAAGTATTAATCTGCCTTTCAATAGTCTATCTGCAGGTCTTGATTGTACTAATCTGGCTGAATAGAATGCTTTGATAATTATTTATATACCAGTGAATTTAAGAATATGTCCATTACTCCATCAGGTCCCAAAAATAATTCTGCTTGAACGCCTGTGTTGTGTGTTGTCAAATTTTGTCAGGTTAACCCATGTTAGTTACCTTCGAGGTATCAGGCAAGTAAGCTGTTAAATACTTGATGTAACGTGTTACTGGTAATTGTCGCGTTTCCCCGATGTTAAAATGATCATAAATTTCACTTGAGGGCTTTGTTGAACCTCGTTTGTTTGTTGTATCTATTATAGATGGAATGGCATTGTTAGGATATAATTATTGGCAATATTAGCTTTTATTATAATAGCAGTTTTCCTGTTGTGAAAATTAATATTCTCAAAATCTCGATTCTATTGATAGCCTATGATATAATTAGCCATTGGTCACATAATTATCATTTTCATAATTACAATCTCATTAATAATTTTTCGTAAGTCTTTCATTCATCGTGCTCTCTTTTGTAATTTTGCTCGTGTTTAATTAATTATCCTATAATTCCTTATTCTATGAATATGTTTTGAACGCTATTTATTGAATAAATTTTCACCCATACTAAGCCCCGCAAGCGAAATTCACGAAGTTATCAAATAAGGCATTAAGATAAAACTATTAAAACTGTGCTTACACACCAACATTCACAGCGAAGTCGTTAGCAGCGTCGTCGCCGAAATGACAATTATTTGTATGAAAAGTATCAGTTCTGTGAACTTATGGTAGGGGTTTTATTTTCGCGTCGACAGATTTCGCGAAAATGTCTACAGCTATGACGCTGTATAGTATACGTTACGATAGCTGTTTATACATTGAAATACTTTTCTAAACAGTCCTGACTTCTCAGAAAAAAAATATGTTTCTTTTTCTATTAACATGAAAATCTGCGAGGGATAGACGTCTTTCTTTTGGGAACACCAGTTTTTTTATGTTTTGTTTATGCGAAACAAATATGATGGTACTCAGTAAGACAGATCACGGACAATAGCAAAACCAAACATCACTTTTAATTATAAAACTATGCTTGGCATTCCAATGCACTTGCCACCCTGAGACATAAGATGTTAAGTCTCAATATGTCCAGTAGTTACTCTGGCTACAACAATGCCCTTCAATGCGAAACACAATAGTGCATTTACTTTGCTGTATGGTGGAAGAAATAGATATTGCAGTGGTACCTACCCAGACGGCCTCTCATATAATACGAGAGACCTACCACCAGTTAACTTGCTGTAACTGAATAAGCAAGAAAAAGGTAGCGACGAATTGAGAATCTCCTCCTGACTTGTCTCCAGGAAGAAAACAGAGATACCATTACTAGTATACCTAACCCTCTAACAAATTTACAAATCACATTATTTTTTCTCATTGAAAGCATCAATAGTTATAGTCCTTTAAACTTTCCGTCTCATGAATTGCAAGACAGTAACGATGATACAATACTTAGTCCAATTACCTTTACTTTTGGCTCCAGTTTGGTCCCTTACAACAATCTCCTGTCCGTCTTCTCTTTTCCACATGACTCTTGGAGGAGGAACTCCCCTCGCCTTACACGATACCCTGGCTGTGCCTCCTTCAGGAACCATCGTATCTCCCGAAGTCTCTTCAGGGATGAAGTCTGGAGGTATCACTACGTCTAGGAAGCCCATCTGTTGAAACTCGGTAGGTTAGTACGAGCAGATTTTTAATTCTTAATAAGTATAGGAGTTTTATCCTCTTTCATAAAAGTCTTGTGGAATGCAAATTATAAGGATTGTTTCTAGTGGTGGAATGAAAACTGAAGAACGATCGAAATATCATCATCCAAAAAATAGATAGTTCATGAAACCTCGACCCACCAAGCCAAGACTTGAAATCTAATAATTTTGATAAAATATGCAATAAACATCTTTTCAAATCTATATATATAAAAGAAAGTCGTGTTAGTTACACCACTTATAACTGAAGAACGGCTGAACTGACTTGGCTGAAAATTGGTGGGGAGGTAGCTTAGAACCAGGAAAAGGACATAGGATACTTTTTATTACGTTCCCGGTTTCCCGAGTTTCTATTAGCTTATCAACATTTTCTCATACAAAATGTTCATGGGTTCGTAACTGTCAAACATTTAATGTTCATCCCGTCGATACGGTAAACTCTTCCTGTAAATTAAAGAACGTATTTAAATAAAGGTTTCGAATCGACAACATATATCCACAATATTCGATTAATGGCGTATTTTAGATTTTAAAGATATAAATTAATGACATTATTGAAAAGGGATTGACATTTAAATTGGTTGTCAAATAATCCGTTCAGAAATTTATTTTGTATAAACTAAGGAGAATTTATCAAGGTACATAAATATAGGACAATTGAATAAATAATGTTCACATGTAAGAAGTTTTACTTCTTTTCAAGGTAGAATTTCACTTTTATCCATGCTTTTATCACGAATTTTTACAGTGGCCTTTCCTTCACTATAATTCACTGATAGAAATGTATATGAGTGAGATATAGTAGGTTATATTTTGAAATGTTATGTCGAAGAAAATCGAAACCACTGAAGTTATTTCTATGAAAATTAATATTTCATCTGTCAAGTTTAGATATGCAAGAGCTTATACGAAAAATATCATGCATTTAGTGTGTGTTTTTGGTCTTGAAATATTCGTAGAAGTCCTGGAAAGGTTTTAGGAGTGAGAAAAATTGGAAATTTTCTAAGGAAGATACTAAAAACCTGTTTTTTTGGGTATCGTTCAAGCGTGATGCGTCCAGCCAATATAGGATCAAGGATGATCTTTGTTTATTTGACGGGAGACGGAAAAGACGGTCAAGCTTCAACTACCACCCAACGTAAAATGATCTATCTTTCCATTGTCTTTCATTGACGGCTGACGAAATAGAACAAAATTTAAAAAAAATATACATCGTGTATATAATATTATCTAGATACGGCGTCTTGCGCGTAATTTTGTTAAATGTTAAATAAAACGATGTCCATATCTACCATAATAGCTCATTGTTTTTTGAGATTATTGCAACAGTTTTAAACAAGATATACTCTATCGAAGCGTTTGCCGGAGTACACCAAAATATATCTAATTAAAACTTTTCGTTTTCATAAAGGACATTGTTTTTTTGAATTGATACTTTTAGATGCGCTGGGGGACAAATTTAAATTCCGCATTAATATTGTTTTCAGACTCAAGAATAAAAAAAATATTGGTACGTTGATGCCGTATCTAGACATTATAATGAAACGATATGCAGTTTTATATTTTTAAATATTTGTTCTATTACTTACGTCACCTGGTAAGGCAGTATGAAGGTTTTATTAATTTGTATATTATGGTAACGTGTTGACGCGACTGCCAACAAGTTAACGATGGTCACGGGTTCAAATCCCAGGGTACACCTCTGACTTTTCGGATTAATTTCTACGTGAAATAAAATCCGCCAACCAGCACTAAGCCAGCGGGGTGGACTATATCTTCTTCTATAATATAAAAATGAATCGCAAAATGTGTTGGTAAGCGTATAACTCAACAACGCCTGGACCAATTTAGCCAATTCTTTTTTTTTAAATGGTTGTTATTACTTTATTACTAACAAAAGTCATGGCGTGCAATATTATTTGGAAAAACAGTATTTTGGTGCTGAAATATGGGAAGGAATATTGGATGGACAATAAAAAACGCAAAAGTTTTTAATGTCAAAATTTCATAAGGCAATCTTTATATGTACATGTATATGGAGAGACGGGATATAATAGAGTCGAAGGTACGGGAGAGGGCTGGGATAGCTGACAGATTTGATAGGACGAAATGTAAATTATGCACGTTATAAGACGGGATGGATAATAAAGAGAAAGGACGGGAGGTATCGGGAAGAGACTGAACAGACGGATGGGACGGGATTGAGCCGGACAGTAGGATAGCTACTTCAAGTTTAGGTATACAAGAGTTTATACGAAAAATAACATGTATTTGGTGTGGAGTGAAATCAAAAAATATAAGCACCCAGGCGAAGCTGGGTCGGGCCGCTAGTCTAGAATAATCAAGACTTGAATATCAATTACAATGGGCGAACACAAAAGTATCAGATCCACTGAAACTTATTTACATAAGTGTCAACTGTGCGAGCGTCGAGTTTCCAACTGTCGCAATAAGTTCACGTATTATCAGAAAATTCTAAACTATCTTGGATTTCCAATGCTGATGGTTTCAAGTCAAACTTGTATACGTTATTCACACTACCGGCAACTGTTGCCGCATAGACTTCTAAGATGAAGTTAGATTTAGTTGTTATTAATATGCATTTGTTAGTGATGACCAACTCTAGTTTATGTGTTTATTATTAGTAAGCTAAGCTAAGCTAAGCTATTGATCTCAATGCATTTGAATTTTTAAATGTGGATCTGATTTAATAACATAATTAGGTTATGAATTAACTACATTAGCATGTCAACATTTAATATTCCAAACTTGATAGATAATCCTTTGTATTTGTTGTGCATTGTTATTCAATTAAATGTATTTATTCGGGGAATTTTGCAGTGAAAATATTTTCGAAGTCAAACTATTTTGTGAACATATTAATCTTTTAATTTATATACGTCCTATCCTTTCCTTTTCTTCGACCCCTTTCTTTTTATTGGTCAAATATTAGGTTACTATGTGAATAGAAAAAGCAACGAACCGAACAAGTATCTACAAATATATGTCCACGACTCGATTTAAATCCTTATTTATGTAGAAACGTAATTAGTATTTCAATCAAAAACTTATTTTCAGTCTTAATATTTTTCACGTTCTTCTCACTTACGTGTGCGTAAATATGTCGATACTCGCCACCTTGGCCCTGAAATCCGCTTAGCCAAGGATTCAATCAACTATGTTGTTATTTATTGTTTACTTAGGTCACCCGATGGCTTACCGTCAGGTATACTTATGTCTGTGGCCTTAAAAGAGAGAGGATACATAGACTTTTCTGACACCAAGAAACAACGCAGTAGTTGGATTTCGAATTGAAAATAACTACTTAAGCAAATACAAACAGTATTATCAGCTTTGTCATCTTTATCTATTTTAATGCAACTCACTTGACTCTTCATAGGATCTGTGTTAATTTGACACATGTACTGCCCCCTGTCTTCTTCTTGCACGTTCTTGATGTGGAGGTACCAGGTGGAGTGGTCGCTGTGTGACACCGACACTCGAGGGTTGTGCGTGATCACGTGTTCGTGGATCGCTTGGATCGCCTTTGTATCCGCTTTCACCCACCCAACCTGTAGGATAAAATCGTTTATTATTATTATTTTATCTTGCAATGAATGGTGAAACCAATATAAAATACTTTTAATAAAAATAGTTAGCTATAATTTTAGTATACAAAGTTTGGACAATAAATGAAAATGGGTTAGATATGAAATACTAAAATAGTATAGATTTCATCAAAACAAAACTTTTCTAATATGAAAGTACAAATGTAAAATGAAAGTACAGTAATAAGAGCCAATAAGTAGCTCTAAATAAATTCAAATGGAAAAAAATAATGCTATGCTTCATAAAAAAAAAAACGATAAATATAAATTCTGATCACAATTCACATAAGTGCAAAAAGTGCTTACCCGATAATTGCCAAGGTTGACAACTATGCACTCGAAAGTCGCGTCACGTCCAATAGGAACAGTCAGGTTCGTGATGGACTCTCCGAACTCGGGCACCTCGACGCCGCCTGCAAACAACATTTTATATTAGCAATCATGGTTTGTATTGATTGGATTGAAATGGACATAGATATCAGAAAAGTCTTATAACTAAAATTGAGTTTGTTTTGTGATATTTGACGTGCCTTTGAGTGGAAGGATAGTGATTGCCTCCAGACGGTTACTAAAAGAAATGACCTCAGGCAGACATCAATCTTTCTCTTTAATCAATCTATTAGGTCTGAGGATCGTGTTCAATATTAAGGTTGTAACTGGAGTGGATGATCTGGCTCCACCAGTAGTAAGACACCAATAGAAACGTAATAAATCGATTATTTCTGCGTCAAGCATATCTGTGTCCTCATACAGATGCAGGATAAGACATAGAAATTGAAACTGCAATTCGGAGTAAACGAGCAAACTGATGATCAGTTTTGATGACACCAGAGATACGTCTGCGGGCTTATCACAAATGTAACCACAAAGTTGCAGCTTCCTCGACGCCCGCGATACTGTCGCCGACAGTCGTACTTGTTCCAAAGACCTTGCAACAAAGTGTCAACTAACCACTTCAGCTTGTTCCGTTATTCGCGGTCCCAACTTTCTGAAATGTTAAGTAACACGAATAATTTAACAAGTGATAGCAACTAGCACGTTCGCGGAGTGCTTGCGATCGCGTCACTACCTCTGAAGTATTATTAATTCATTAACAACAACGAAACGTGTTCAAAAGGGATCTATGTTCCTAGCCTACGTAACTTTCAATGATCGTGTGGGTTGCCTCCTTAGTTCTCACTTCATCTCATTTCTTTAATAGTTCGTCGAGTTTCAAGCGCTAAGTTTATGCAGTGTAGGTTAGTAACAGTATAATAAAGTTGGTCATTAATGTCATTATTTGCCTGTCAAGGCCAGTTTCCTCCATTATACAAACTTTAAACTCGGTTAAAACTTAAATATCCAAGTTTCACACACTCCGGCTGAGAACAAAGCAACACACACATAGGTGACTAAACGAGAAAATTGCACTTGGAATAGATACAAGGTGTGTTGAGGAAACTAAAAACCATGTTTTGTCACCCTAACGAGCATCTAGTGTCGGCGAAATGTACGGGCCGTCTGCTGAAACACCCAAAACATTATGTCACTTTTCTGCTAAAACTTGTACTTTGTTCGCAACACTCACATTATTCGCTGTTATAAATACAATTTGTGTTCCTATGGCTTCCAATCCGGTTAATTCATTTGAATTTTGCTCTAAAGTTTCTGATTGACACTGCTCCATTGAACGCAAATCTATCGGGCAATCCGTTACCTCCAATAAATATACCGAAATAATTTCAATATGAATTTTGAAATTACCCTAAGTAGCCGGTACCGTCAATGTAATGTCCGCAAACAGTTTTGTGGGAGGTAGTAAAAACTAACATTTTGCAACGAAAGCGTCCACAATATTGTCACAGACTGAGACGCAGTAAAATGTATACAAAATATTCCGCTTTTGTTGCGAACGCTACTACAAGTGTTTAGATATTGCTTTTGTATCATAGGTTTGTGTGTGCGTTAGCCGACTACTACTGATTCTCTAATTGTATTTTTTGTATTTCTACTCACTGTTTGGTTAAATAATGCATGTATTTTGTAACAATTGTGTTTTTCTGCAACATCTGCCCGTATTCCATTTTTGTAATGTTGTCTGTCTCTGATGCTCTCAAATTACATTGGGTCCTTTTATTTAATTCTTTATTTTCTTTTTAGTTTATGCTGAGTAGTATTACGATTGCATTTTTTGTCTTACTAATACGGGATAAAGGCTGTATGCAGGCCTAATCAGTGTTTTAACCTATATGGTGAGTATTTGTGTAAAAAATATATTTTACCTCTCTGTGTTTAACTATTTATGAAAGTCCCGTGGCTCTCTGTCACAATAACGATATTTAAACAAAAAAATTAACACCTATGTCTATTTCTACCCCCAAACAGTAATGTTAATGTACTATCTAAAGAAATTGCCGCCAGGGTAACTACTGGATTAACTGAGATTTAACATCTTGTGTCTCAGGATGGTAAGTGAGGTGAAATGCCAAGCATTGCTTTGTAATTCATAGTGTTGGTTTTACTTCTGTTCATAAGCAGTCGTATCGCTTACCATCAGGCAAATTGCAAGTTTGTCTCACCATTCATAGCTGTAAAAAAAAAAACTCGATCCTTTTTTCTATTATGATTAATACATAAATATGTATGATTTATTGATTAGTATAAATTTTGGATGTTCAACTTAATCAAAACTAAATCTGTACCGAATATATTGGAACCATTAATCATTCATTACAAAGTGAACTTGATTTCCACTTCGTTAACTAATTCAGTAAATACAGACTTCAAAATATCTCTAGTAATGGTTAGTATCTGAATATTGTAATTTATTGAATATTATATCAGTACAACAGACAGTTGAAGTTGATAGTTCATAAATCTTATATTCTCTCGTGGTCCCATATTATTTGGGGTAAGCGTACCATGTCACCCTCTTTCATTCTTGGTTAGTTGTCATTTCACCGTACACCGTATTCATTCGCTTTACCCTTCTGGTTATCTATTTTTTACCCCTTTTTCTTTCATTTATCATCACATTTACGACTATCCAAACATGCATTAAGGATATTTTCACTTGAACTTACAGTAACGCGACGATGAACTGTAGGCTTTTATTTTCGTACAATATTTACATTTCATGTATATTGTCATATATACATTTATTGAAACAGAAAAAAAATACACAACAGTCACGTATATAATCCTGACCCTACACTAAAATTGAGTGTTGTGGTTATCAGAAGTTACCAGAGACGAACAAATACTTGTGGATAACACAAATATTTGTTTCGGTGTGGGGAACGAACCCGCGGCCTCTCGTTCTAAAGCTGGCTTCTTATTTACTGTGCCACGGATACTTTTTACATTATATTAATAACTACAACTTATGTGTTGGAATATTGATAAAGTTAGGACTCTTATATAGACATATGTTTTTCCTATAAAGCTAAATGATATAATATTCCCCCATTCATGGCCGAATGAAATCCAAATGTACGCTCAAAAATATAATGTTTATCATACTTTTTGTAAGAAATATCAACTCCGCAATGTCATCGGTGATACGTTCATAAATTCAATGAAATTACCCATATTTCGACGCTTCAAAGAGGCCATATTTCCCGTGGTGCCACCGCCTTGCGTTGTCGACCATCAAGCCGATGATAAATCAGTATGAAAATAAAGGAGAAGGTACTCATGATTATTAGAAAATTAGAACTAATATTATATATTCGAAAGTGAGTTTATTTTTTTCCCTTGATGATTGAATTATAAAAAAATGCGTAGATACATGTTGTTAGTCAGAAAAGGATATCAACACGAGCGAAGTTGCGGAACAAAGTCTGGTGATAATACATTATATAAATTCGAAAACGAAACACATTAAAACCGATTTAATGCGTTTCGGAAAGCAATGTAAGAAGATTAAAAATTAAATGTGAAATGTTAACAAAATTTTTGGAGTAACAGTTACAGGATGCTACCGAACAAAAGGTGTCGCCCAAATATTTCGAGAGTGACCAGCTGAAAAAGGCATGCATTTACAAACAATTAATACCAGGATCATTTTGTAAACATATACATAAGGTTTGATGGAAGTTATAATTGTAAACGACGAGTATTCGAAATAATCTCTACTGCATTGCTCCAGCACGAGCAAAGCTATCACTTTTTCACTCTAGGATAAAAAATAAACAAACCAACCAACGGCGAAGAAGCACAACATTTGAAAAGAAATATCTCAATACCCCAGTTATCACGTTCCATTGAAGAATTGTATCTGGTTTCTGATTTGTTTGCAAATTCAAATGGAAACTAAATGAAAGTTCGTACTGGTCATTTGTCATTGGGTGGGCAAGCGGCGCCAGTTCCGACGAGGCGAGTTCCGGCTGCAAGCTGCTTTTATTAATATTTCCAGCGCGAATCCACGCTTTATTAGCAAACAGCCGTCATGTGGCTGATAAATTATTAATGTGGTCGCAGCGCAGCCTGTGTTTTGTGACCCGTTTTTTCTGTACGCGTGCCATTTGATAGCTTGTTACATACGCGGAAAACTAATAAAATTAAAGCACAAAGAAATCTACCATGATTGCATTTGATTTTGTGTCCGTGAATAGAAATTGCGAAAATAACATTTCCAATAAACTAACTATGGAAAAAATTAATGTTCAGTGAAACTGTTTGCATTGTTATTTGTTTTTAGATGGTAACGTTGATTTTGTACCGCGGTACACTGATTTATACATTGTTATTTGTGTAGCGAATTGAAACTGTTGAAAATTTAAATTCAAAATAAATAATATTTTATCAATAGGTAAGTTATTTAATTATCAGGCGACGTAGTTAAAGTTGCAGAGAGTCGCTGGATGCAGGTCACTTGATCAATCGCTAATGTAATCCTTGGGGAAGGCCTAAGTATACTTTGTGTTGCCGTGGAGAGATAAAGACAACTAAATACTAAAGATAAATAATACACTCAATAGTGGCATATTATGTATATGTTCGAATCCCAGGGCACACCTCTGACTTTTCGGAGTCATGTGTGTATTGATAGTCAATCACCACGCACTAAAACGGTGAAGGAAAACATCGTGAGGAAACCTGCATACCATAGCGATTTATAAAATTTCTATGGTAAGTAAGTCCGCCAACCCGCACTAGGCCAGTGTGGTGGACTATATGGCCTAACCACTCTCAATCGTACTGTCGATTGTAGAGGAGGCCCGTGCTCTGCAGTGGGACTATGGGCTGATACAGACAGATGTATATATTCCTGATTTCACACTAAGATTAAGTCTTGAGTCGTGGGTATGAGAACCTAGGAGATACTTTCTGGTCTCTCAAACACCTTATCCAGAAACAAATACCAGTGGGTCTCACAAATATTTGTCTTGGCGCGAGTGTCGAACCCGCGGCCGCACGTTTCACAACCGGTGCTAACCAACTAAGCCACGGAGGCTGGCTGTCAATGTCTCTATTGATAAACAAATAATATAATCTTAAGTACATAAATACAATGTTTTATCTCCAAATGAAATTCTTTAATCAACCAATAAATTACTGTAAATGCATGTAGAAATAAAGCGAACATTTTCATATAGTAAAACCGTCAAGTTCTTTTAGCCAAGCATTTATTTCAGGGTTGATTGCGTTATGTAAAGAATGTTGTAGGAATGGTGCATTATTCATTTATGTTGCGCAAGCCTAGTGCAGCTGTTTAGCGTCAGCCGTTGTGACATTAGTCCACGACAAGAGTTTAAGTGACACGTTGCGAGATTTTCTACAATTTTTCTCATTTTACATACATTTACTACTGTTTATGAACTATTTTGACATTGTATACTTATTTGACTTATGTGTTTAGCTGTGGACACGGATGGCTTAATGATAATCATGATGACACTTTAATAGATGTGGTAATGCATTTAATTTAAGTTAAAATCGGTTGTATATATTCAGCCTATCGTCTTCCACTACTGGACGTGGGCCTCCCCAAGCAAATGCCAACCATCCCGAAAAAATCACCGAAATTGGTTTGTTATTCATTAATTCTTGTCCGACGTGACATAAAAGTAAATGAGAGGCTATCAAACTTAAATATTAAATTCTTATATCATTACATATGAAAAAGTTCTACTTGTGTATGTAAATTTCAAGAGACGATAAAAACGTCAGATATCCTTTGTTCCGCGTCACAATCGCGCTCATGTGTCAATTTTAAAAATGCCATTGATTTGTTCGGATGTAAATGTACGGTATTTTCATTTTTTTCTTAATGTATAATATGTTCACATTATTAAAATTAAATGCCGACCGTTCAGCGTATTGTTCTTTAACGTATCTTAATTCCTTAACTGCGAGTATTTGGCGTGGCATGGTTTTAATAAAATTGCAAAATCATTGTTTTATAACTACCTCGACGTCATGCGTTCATTCAAATGGAAACCCTTTCATAGTAATCTATGGAATATAACAACATAATTTTACTTTGATTGTCTTGAATTTACTATCATAGTGACTTGGTTGAACCATTATAAAATCGAATATGAGATACGAAAAATCTACTTCTAACTTATTTTTTTATCCTTAAACATCAATTTGATATATCATGACAAGTTCATTTGTTTTCTATTAGGAGCTTGGACTGACAAGGAAGATGTTATGAAAGGAATGAAATAAAATAAATCAAAGCATTTCGACGAATGAATCGTTACACGGACCATTTAAGTGTCTATCTTATAAAAAGACAGCCATTTATCAAGGAAGTGCATGTCTAAAATGCTTTGAACGCAATTTTCAAGATGGATGTCGGTCTACTGATTACGCCGTTTTTGTGTTAAGATTTTTAACATAAATCATATTTATATTTTCTACTTTCCTTCAGCGCTGCTGTAAGACATAAGTATTCTACATTTTGCAAGCGTTTTAGGATAAAATTTGATAACAGTGAAGAATTTAAGAGGAAATTAGTTTAAGGAAATATGCCGTAACAAGTGGTCATATTAAAATCTGAGTAACTATAATGTTAACCACTTCATAATATTATTATAATATTATG
Source organism: Hyles euphorbiae (assembly GCA_023078785.2). Lineage (NCBI taxonomy): Eukaryota > Metazoa > Arthropoda > Insecta > Lepidoptera > Sphingidae > Hyles > Hyles euphorbiae. The sequence continues at coordinate 12,277,971 of CM041033.1, read as the reverse complement.
TATGTTTAGTTCAGTTTTATTTATATTATTTTAGACATAATTGTTTCCATTGGCATGGGACTACCGTCCGATGCCAATGGATACTCTGCCTGGGCGGCATTGGCACTTTCCATCAGGTGCAATGCCGCCACTATGCCAGGCCAGTGTATAAAAAAAAGACATATTTTACGAAAATATCATATAAATTATTATGGGATCTAAAAGCTCATGTAGAACGGATTTTATAAGGTTATTCCATACTGACCCTCGCGATTTTCAACCATAATATGTTACTAGTGAGATGTAATCGCATCACGCTGTATACTAATATCAAAGATTATATGACCTTTTATTAAATAAGTTTTATCGAGGGCTCTCAAACATCATATTTATATTCATCATCATCCATCATCATCATATCAGCCACAGGAAGTCCACTGCTGAACATAGGCCTCCCCCAAGGATCTCCACAATGACCTGTTGGAAGCGGCCTGCATCCAGCGACTTCCTGCAACCTTAGTCAGATCGTCCGTTCATCTTGTAGGCGGGCGTCCGACATTTCGCTTGCCTGTACGTGGCCTCCACTCAAGAACTTTTTGGCCCCAACGGCCATCGGTTCTACGAGCTATGTGCCCGGCCCACTGCTACTTCAACTTGCCAATCCTATGGGCTATGTCGGTAACCTTGGTTCTCCTACGGATCTCCTCATTTCTGATTCGATCTCGTAGGGAAACACGGATTTATATTCATTAGTACTGAAATCCTTAATTTATTTTCCCTTTTAATAAATAAATAATTTCAAGCGACGTTTATTTGGTCTAAATTATTACACTCCTTTATCAACAAAATTGCTTTAAAAAGTCACTTTCTGTGATCAAAATCAAAAGCGAAATTAATTTTTCATAACAAAAAGAGGCGACCATTTCAGACTTCATTAAAAAATTTGGCCACAACTCGATCGCTCGCAGAATGAACTTTTCCCATTTTTCATTTTCGAGATTACTCCTAATTGAAGAAATTGCAATGATTGACTTTTATACTAATAAAAAAACAAAACCACTTGAATTTGAAATAATGGATTCAATTTGCATCGAGTTTTCTTTGAAATGTAGTAATTTCGTGTTGGAAATTAGTTTTTAACAGAGCATATTATTACTAGAATATCTTTCGCATTTTTAAAATATTTATTTGAATAGTTAGCGTGCGTAACCAAAAGTAATGTTCATTAAGGCAATGTAAGGTAAATTGAATTTAGTATGTATGTAGATATTTATATTTCCCTAGACTCAGTGAGCTTGAGGCGTGATATCTCAAATAAAACGAGAGTCACGTTCGACTGAGTGATATCACGTCTACGGCTCATCAGCGGGAGCACGTGACGACTTTACTACAAACAGATTTCACAACACGACCATTAATGGTAGGCCTGTTGGGGGAAACTGATTCTTCCCGCCTCATCTTAAAATAAGGAGAATCGAAGCTCTTTTTATGTTGGCCAAGTTAATAAATACGCAAAAGAGCGGCCCGCTGCCGCCACGCTCGGTGCAAAGTTTTCTTTCTCCTAACTTTATTATACCATTAGACTACGCGTGACGAAGAATCGCACTTTCTTCTCTTAATGGAATTTATTTCAATGATTGTGGCAAACACTATTCTTTTATCTTCCAATAGAAATCGGAGGAAATGTTTTATATATATCCGATTATCACACGTATATTTCTGACTTCATGATACGGTGTAAACTTTTGCTGTCGCTATTAGATATACAACATACTTTTCGGTGCCACTCAGACCCAAGACAAATATTTCTGGACCACACAAACATTTCTGTCGGGAATCAAAGCAGCAGCCTTACGCTTCTCCTCCAGCGCTAATCGCGCCCCGGCGGCTGTCAAAATTTCTTAAGGGCAAATTGTAAAATTGTAAAAATAAGCTCACCCGAAGCCCCGGAAAAAAGAGCGCCTCGCTTTTATTTTCAAAGAGCGTAATAATGCTTAAACTTTGTGAACAACTTGAGGTATATTGAAATAAAAGGATGGATGGGGGCACGTTTTCTGTGGGTTTATTACGGGTGAGCGTGATGCACACCGGGCTCTCTTATTTAGTACGTAAATTGTTGGCTGGGGAGATAGGGGCCGTCTGGCTCACTTTTACCGAACAGATTTGTTAACGAGCGGCTACGATTAATTAATATATTTTAATCTAATCATACTTGATTTGAGTAGCGGTATTGTGAACTTTTCAATGAAAATAAAATAAGAACCGTCGTTTTTCACAGCCAATGTTAAGAGAGATCATATTTGTATGTTGATAAATTATTATATTCTCAGTATAGCATTTGGCTATGGCAGATACTATCAGGCACAGTGAAGTATTTTGCCATCAAGACTATTGGCGTATTTATTTATTAAAAATCTACCGAAGGTCTAATAATGTTTAAGAACTAATCCTATTTGATATTCAACCGTCACAGTTAGTTAAGATGCAATCTGAGAAACGAGATGGCGGATCAATTCCTACACCAAGACAATGTTTGTAGGGTTCATAAATATTTATTTCGGGCCTAGACGAGGCCGAAAAGCCTCTCGTAGTTTCTGATACGCTTACGATTCAAGACTGGTATCTACGTGTGTGAACGCTGTACGTAGTAGTTATTTATCGTTGATTAATGTTCCTAAAATAATTCATTTTCAATTGAGAATAACAAAAATATTAAAGTAATCCAATCAAAATATATTTTATAAATTGTTTATTTTTCTATTTCATTTCAAGATTTTCTGCAATGTAAAATGTTAGATACAGTAATAAGTTAACCCTTTAATCCAGAGAGATGTTCATAAAAAATGGACCTTATTTTTAAGTGTAGTAATTAAAGAGCATACTTCTGAAAAATTTAATTATCTGCCTTAAACTGAAAGAGTTATGGCACTCAGATGTATAAACGAATAGACGGGGCATAATTAAAGTCTTCCCATTTTATAAAGTTGCTATAAATTATAAAAAAATATATAGACTTTAAAAGTTGATTATTTTTTAAATATAAATATAAAATACGGTAAGGCAGCGACATTATATTCACAGAAATTTGGATCAAAATTAATAAAGCTGGGACGCATTATAAAGTATCTCATAAATCTTGGTAAAATTGCGGGAACCGGTACCGATGATTGAATGGATTCCTTTATGTTAAGATTTTGCCACCAATGTCAAATTCCGTCTTGAAATCCACGAATTTCAGAATATTTTGATATTTTTATTCTCAGTTCTCAGAAAAGCAATGTTACATTGCTCAAAATATTATAAGACTATGATAAGTTAAACTACGTAAAAAGAACCCATGGATAGCTGGAAAAATCTTACATTAGTCTCACCAATTTTTTATGATTGAATAGGACACGTAAACACTTTACAACTCATGCTGAAAAATCAACAATTATACAGAAAAAAATATAATAACTAAAGCGAGAACAAATCAAACGTGGAATCAAATTAAAAATAAACTCGAAACAAGATCAGCCAGTAACGTTAATGAACACAATATTCCAAGAGCGAATAAAAGTATAAATAATATTCAAACTAAATTCTAAAAAATAAAAGTTAGAGCAACGCCAGCCAGTATCGATTTTTCAAAAGCACGTTGCTAATTTCAGAAAGGAGGTTTGCTGATATTTGCGAGAAATATCTTATTGTTAAAGACAGAACAAGTGTAAACGAAAAGATTGGCTCTGTATACGTCATTAGTTAGCTTCCTGTGCCTAATTGCGCTGCTGGCGACTCTGCAGGAAGTCGAAAGATTGCGTTCAAATAGCAAACGTTTTCGCCCCTGTCTAGTTAGGTGTTAGACGAACAGTGTCGGATTCGGAGATCAGGAGATAAATTCATTTACTATAACGGAACACAGTAATTTGTCAGAGTGCCTTTGAATTTAATTGGTGGCGTATTGAGAAATTAGTGTTGTTTCTTTTTGTTTCAATAACAACATCGTTAACGACTAAACTTGATTGGTAGAGAGTATTTTCGTGGCACTTGTGGAGAGAAGTGGATTATATTAAGAATTTCAGTTTGAAAAATCATGTCCTTCCTATGAGACGAGGAGCCCTATCACAAGGCGTAAGTCATCTTAAAATAGATACACATATACAGGGTATATCAAGACTGCTACCGAAAACGAAGCCGGGTGGTAGTCTTAGCAACTTCAGACACAATGCAACAGAAAATGTTGCAAAAAAAAAGTGATTTTTTTTTTGTTATTTTTTTCCTATGACCATATTTGGGTGGTAAATACATTTTTTTCCTAAAGTAATAGTGTCTACCCTTTTATTTATAAATAATCTAAGGTGTAAAAGAGTTTAAATTATTATTTTAGCAATAATCATGGATTTACCACCCAAAAATGACGATATTTAAAAAATCATAAAAATTAATTGTCGCGTTTCTTTGCGAAAATTTTAGTTGCATTGTGTTTGTAGTCACTGAAACTACCACCCGGCTTCGTTTTCGGTAGCAGACTTGATATACCCATTATATATTGATATTTACTAAATAATTTTTATCACGATTTTTTATAATTATCTATTTTAAATCACAATTAATAAAATTTAAAATCACATATACATACTTATGTTTACTTACGATGTTTTTTTTTTCATTTCTAACGACAAAAAAATAATTAACACGTGTCGTAGATTTATGAATAATTAAGAAATGTTGAACATAGTTACAAGTTTTCAAGGAAAGAAAGAAAGTTAATATTACTGAAACATACAAAACCCATAAGGCGTAGCAGTCTTGAGATACCCAGTATATGTATGCAACAATAACAGTAGTTGTTAAATAACGTCGCAAACCATATAATTGAGTCGAAAATTCTAGATGAGCGCTTCATTGAAAGATGAGAGAGAACTGGATGCCTTAATTGACAATTTTCTAACCCCTATACGTGATAAAAGGGCCAAACATAATGGAATGACGCATATTGTTAATTAATATCTAAATATCTAAGAAACATGCTCAGTCCTTACTTCTAAAATTACAATTGAGCTCTTACGCGTATTGTAATATCATACTCCATTTTTTAATATACGCAGAGAGATAGGCACCGTCGATAGTTCTTGAACAAACGCAATATTTAAACAAACAACGCGAATCGCGATACATATATATCATCTATACGTAAATATATAGGTCATTGTTTGTTAACAAGATCTGTTGGACTCCTCTATAATCGGAAGTGCTATTGAGATCTGAGACTTCACAAACTATAGAATTTGTTGTAAATATTTCTAAGTCATGCAATTTTTTTCACAACTTTTCCTTCAGCATTTCTTGTTAATTTTCCTAATAAACACATGCTTCGGAAATACAAAAATAGTAATATACATATATGCACTTTGGGATTCACTCCCGTACCTTTACCTCGGTATATCGCGTCTAGTTTGTTACCTATAGTTAACCGATTCAATAATATAGCTGTATAAACGAATATAAGCAATTCAATGTATTTTAATACTAATAACACGAGTCTTGTGAACATTTTCCATCAGTAACTAGACGCCGTGTTGCCACATCGCCGCCTTTAGGACGGTTTTTGTGTCATGCAGATTTCATTTAAGGCGACACCCGGATGTGAAAACCCGTCGTATTGACTCAAGTCGGCGTTTGCATTTTGGTAGATCTGAGCCTGGCTACCTTGTGTAGGTGTAGGTTTTACTCAATTTTTCATATATCACGGACATGTGAAAACGCTACTGATTTTGGGATATGATATATTTTTATTGCAAGTTTAGAGTGAAGTATGAGTGGTTCATATTGAGGAGTGATGGTGTAAAAAGCGAAGTGAAGCAAATGCCTCATTGTCGTCATTGGTTTGTCAATATGAATATGAAAGATCTTATAGGCAGCTGTTATCTGCTCTCCTCGTTTTCAGTTTTTCAATTGCTGTTTTAAAGAACGTGAACGTGAGTATGATCCTAATGGACATAGGATTCCAAAGGCAGAGAAGACTACCCTCTCACAATCAAGTATCAGAATTCAGGAAATTCTTCAACCTCTTACTACCGCAATGTCTATTTCTCCCGTCAAACAGTAGTGTAAATGCACTGTTGTGTTTCCGATTGAAAGATATTGTAGCCAGAGTAACTACTGGAAATATTGAGACTGAACGTCTTATGTCTCAGAATGGCAAGCGCAGTGGAACGCCACGCATTGCTTTGAAATTCAATGTGTTATTTGGTTTTGCTACTGTTTACTAGCGGTCTTATTGCTTACCACTAGGCGAATGGCATGATCGTCTCGCTATTGATTGCAATAAAAAATAAAAATGTATCAGCGAAAAAATACCCATTAACACAATTACCTAAAAAAGAAACGATGACTTATGAAATATAACGAGAATAGGTGCGATAGGTGGCAGCCAGTTTCATTTTTGTGCGCTCTCTTCGACTTGTTACAATGTGAATGACGTCGGGGTTCAGCGAGACGGAGGCAATGATTGATGAGGAAATTAATTAATACGCCACTTCCTTTCTAAGGCATAAAAAAAGCAAACTGAAATTGGTTATAAATACTGCTCCCGTGATTTGGCTTTGATTCAGCGAAATAAATCAAAATAATAATGGGATTTCTTGATTGTGTGGCTACAGGATGGTGGGAATGGTATTTTCATTCGTCTTAAGACATAAACTCACGCCTTTTTCCCAGAAGGGGTAGGCAGAGGAGTTACCAGAGCACCCAATGTTTCGCCTTGTATGTTCCATCCTACAATGTGATCTGAGCCTATCCCCACATCGGGCACAAATTGCTGAATCTTGGCTAATAATGGATAGAGAAATACAATATTGCTTTGCAACCATACCGGTAAGGTAGTCCTGTACCAAGGCAGTCTTTATCTTAGAATTTGTGAAATTATGATAATAAATAATGTGGAATTATTATAAACTGATTTATGATTGTTATCATGAAACAATTAAATGTTTAAATGCCCGCAAGAGGTATGAAACTACCCGGACCAGTAAATAAAATAGATTTCGATAAAAGAGAGAAATGGCGGTTTTTAACTGATTTAATCCTGTAAATTACCATATTACGGGAACACATATGGAAGTTAAATTCTCGGACATTCAATGCCCGTTGTCCGAGTAAAAAAGCATATTTTCGTATTTAATTAACATTTTTCAGACCTTCAAACAACTGCCGGTACAAAGGTACAAGTCTGTGTAATAATGCCCACAAAAACTTATTTAATATTTTTCCTTGTAATTAAATTTACCGAGGCTATTTTCTTAACGGCAATTTTATTAAATATAAATATTTTAATCAATCCCTCAGTATTTTGGCAACTTAAAGTATGTTTACGCAACCCTTTAATTTGAAACTCAAGTAAAAAGTTTAAGTATTTACCCACCACAAGGAGATTGTTCGTCTTAATAGGGTTTTTAATATAATAATTCAGGAGCACGGTAAGAAAAACTGAGGGAATTAAACAAGACCACAGCATCATTACTATCCGCCAAACGCCATATTTCTCAACCCTTTTTCCCGCCGTTTCCAAAGTTTTAATTAGTGCCAGAGGACATTATCCAGGCTCTCCTTACTGTGTCCGTTGTTCGTTCCTGCTTTGCCAAATATCCGATTTTATTTTTAATACGCTTTAAACTGCAATGTTTGAGATTTACTTGTACTTATTAGGTAATTTTGTCTTCAGTTTTCGATTTGATTGTTCCTAAATATCTTTTATCTTCACGGATATATATGTTATGTAATAACTTGGGAATATTCTTACAAGATAACATAGTTTGACATAACTTAAAGAAGTATTATTTTGATAATTTTATAGATATTTTATTCTTATAAATATTATTCTCTAACAACAGCTTTTCGTAATCAAAGTTCAAGAATTGATGACATCACAATGGTGTGTCATAAAGGTTGGAAAACAAACTGTACATTTCCATGATTTAAAGGCAATATGATCTACATCGTTCTGAGTTTATAACAGTAATCACTGTAATCTATTCTAATACTGTGATCCGAAACCGGTTTGTTTGTTACCTTTCAACTCCGCGCTCGGAATAATCAATCTTTACCGAATTTGCTTGCCTATATTTTTAGAGTAACACAATATGGGCTATTTTTTATGATCCATAATATTGAATATCACACATGCTATTGCTAATAAACAGAGTTATGAAATAAATGGAATATATTCGATGTGTTATTTATATTGCACTTATTCTCTCAACGCACTTTCTTGGTAATATGAAATTAAATTTTAATGGAAATAATAAAACAAATTAAATTATTGCAAGTAAAATGAAATCTAGCATGATTCTTTTTCCTTCACCATCATCATACTTACATAAACTCACGTCTTTTTCTCAGAAGGTGTAGGTAGAGATCAGGACCACACATAACGCCTTGTAGGTTCCATCCCACGATGTGATAAATGCGAGCCGATCGTCATATTGGGCACAAAATCCTGACTCCGGACTGATAATGAATATAAATATCCAACATAACTTTCCCCGGGATTCGAACTCGATACTTCATATATGTAATCGTACCGTAAAACAACTACACCACCGAGGCAGGCTGTCAAAATAAGTCAAAACTATGACGCAACTCCAAAGTCAGAAGTGTACACTATTACAATTTCACTCGGTATACAAATCTAAAATAGAATGCTCATAATTTATGTCCTTTATAACATAACACATGACAATACAAACGGCAGTAAAGTGCTTCTGGAATATAACTTCTATTCGGATTATTACATTCTATTCGTGTCCCGATCGATAGCTCATACACGGGAAGATGCATACATGGATAAGACCATACAATAAGAAAAGCGACTGTATTATATTAGAAGTTATAAGGATTCTTTGATCAAACAAGGCTTGAGACTTAATGATCTATTGGACTTTTGTCTTCGATAGTCGAATTACTGGTACTTTTTACTGGTGGTAGGTCTCTTATATGTCAGAGGCCATCTGGGTAGGTACTACCGCAATATCTATTTCTCCCGTGAAACAACACTGCTTAAATGCACTGTTGTGTTTCGGATTGAAGGACATTGTAGCCAGAGCAACTACTGGACATATTGAGACTTAACATCTTATGTCTCAGGATGACGAGCGCAGTGGAATGTTGCTACTGTTATGAGCGGTCGTATCGCTTACCATCAGGCGACCGGCATGCTCGTCTCGCCATTCAAAGCAATAAAAAAAAATACATGTCTTCTTATTGTTTTTTTTATCGAAATGAATGCAGCAGCAAGACGAGTGTGCCATTCGCATGATGGTAAGCGATACGACCATTCATGGATAGTAGGAAAACCAAACAAAAGCATGAATTGCAAAACAATGCTTGGAATTCCACTGCGTTCGCTATTCAGAGACGTAAGATGATAAGTCTCAATATGTCCAGTAATTACTCTGGCTACAATGTCCTTTAAATTGGAACACAACAGTGCATTTACACTGCTGTTTGGCGGGTTAAATATATGCGGTGGTACCTAGCCAGGCGGCCTCTACATACCTACCTACCCACGAGATACCTACCACCAGTATTTGACTTCTTATAGATTCTTCGTAGATCTGATAGATTTAAGACTTCTATATACCGAGTAATATAAAATCCAGATCTAAATATTAATGAAATGTAAGTGTACTCCTAGCACCATCGGCTTTCATATCAATAATTAAAATTCTGAAAGCATGCACAACTACTACATGTATTATGTCTCTAATGCATCTTATCTATTTCCTTTGTACTATCTTATTATTATTAAACTTCAGCAGTCTGTACACTGCATATATGCTTTCCTAAGTGCTCGGCATAGTACGATCCTCGGAGTCTGTCACACACCCCGAGGCAGTTTGCGAATGCCGTCGCTTGCCTAGCCTAAGGGCGTCCCACGTTTACAATCTCTAATCACGTTTCATTCATAATTTAGCATGTGAGTAGCACGGAGACAAGCGAGCTCATAAAACACATTCGGCCAGGTCGCATTCAATGGCTACAAACATTTTAATTAGCGGGCTTACGTGATGTTGAAAACGCTTAAAGTTGTCCCCAGTCGGAGTCACAAGTCAGGATGTTGAAGATGCGACCTCGTTTCGCTTAATCCTCGCCTGCGCTAGATGAATGGACATAATTTTCTGTACTTGACACCGCGCCTAGCTCTGTCATTGTGGGACTCAGCTATTCGTCGTTTTGTTCGTTTTTATTGCCGTCATTTGTGAGACAGTTGTAAGTTGTATCAACAATTTTTAACATACGTAATACACTGTTCACAATTCAACTTGGCTGTCTTGCTTCGTGGCTGAGCGAGCGTTTCTTGCAGTGTAGATATTAAGTATTTATGAGGAGCGCTCATACTTTTACATATTATTAAACCTGCACTACATAGGCCACCTTAGTATTTTTACTGATGTTCTGGTTCAGTTTATGTAATGCTATGTTTAGTTATATATGTATCAGTATTATGCTAATGGAAAGTTGAAATGAAGCTAAAATTAAACCGAGAGTTATTTAATCACGGTTATTGTTTGAGTCGAGTGTACTCTAAAGGAACAATATAAAAAGGATTGGCGAACTTTATAGTGTTGTTTTTGTCTCGGCCCCCAGACAATACGCCACGGTTTTAACGGAGCAAAGCAAATATTATATTTTCAACATTGTTCTATTTTGAGTAATTGCGCTGAAAACGGTTGAAAATTTCCCGACGTAACTGCATTTGATCTTTTTCAACGAATGAATGTCCCCAATTTACTGACAGTTCATTCATTTTGAGTGGACGTGCGACCCGTGGAAATATCTTTAATGTTAGCTTTGATTAATATTTCAAATAACCTTTTTAAACAAGCCGAGTCTAATGTACACATTTATCGATACCGGGCAATGAATCTCACTGCCCAGATACGTAATTCGACGCAAAAGAAAAACAAAACTTTTTAAAATGTAGACAAGTTGAGGAAAAAAATTGGCAAAAAACGATATTACTTTCGTGTAACAACTACCTTGTACTTACGCAGTTGAATAATTAATGGGCCGAGATAAATTCTCCGCTCAAGAAATATCTAAAATGTTGAAAGAGTATCCCATTGTTTTTATTCACAGGGAATTGGCTTATGAAAGCGATTCAAATTTGCGAGAGATTCAATTTACATAACGAGCGATTTGTACCTCATAGAGATTAAACCTTCTGCTCCCGTCTTGTTTGTTGAATATCTCGGCCGCTTCGCAAGAATTGCGTTTCTTACAAACCCTACTCGAAGCTTGTTTAAGTATTTCTTAAGATCGATTGATATCATTTTAATTCGGTCAGAATATAATCTCTTCGTTAGAACTTTTAAACTCGATCACAATTTTTCTTGTCTCGCAAGCATTGCAGCTTTGTTATTCAAATGTAGTAGTTATTATTTCTATTAATATTTAAATGTTTTCAGTTTTTCAATTATTTTTATTTGTTGCATAGATTTTTATAAAATCATTTTGTATTAGTTTGTTCCTACTGTAACTGTTCACGCAGTATTAGGCTGCGTTACATCAGTCTTGTGACTTTTGCTTTAGCATGAAATGCTCATTCATCGACGTTGAATGAGACTTTTTCAGCGGCAATAAATGTAAACGAGCCCTACGAGGCGCAATTAAAGTGAGACAGAAACGGCACAATTCGCAGGAGGCCACATCTTTGCTCTTTCACTGTTCAAAGTTTTAATTAGTGACGGAGATCATCACGCCACTGATATTTTATCTTTATCTTTGTTCCAGTTGTTTGCGATTAAAGAGATCGCAGTGCCCATTATTTCGACACCTCCTTTTTGCTTAATATTTAAGTTGGTCGATTGTTTAAGTTTGAATATGACTGAGTTGGATTTTGCGATTGGGAATTTCTTTTTGAGCGTTGTTCATAGAAGACATATATATTTGGGAATTTACGTATTGTATTTCCAAAAACTTTACTAAATTAGCTCTTTTGGCGTTCATATTATAAGCTTTTTTTTTTTACTAAAGAAGTTGTTTTAGTAATCACGGCATAATTACAGAGATTGAAAATCTAAATACGAGTTAATGAGCCCGCCATTTTTAAACCTGAAGCAATAATTAAAACCCTTGTTCTGCTGAATAACAGTAATTCGCTTCAAATGTTAATGATGTGGCCTATTTCAATAGAAGATTAGGGAAAATTAATACTTAGTGTTAACAATAGGCTGTATTATACAGTTCTGTGTGCTTACAGAGTGGAGCGGACATTTGGCATAATAATTTTCATACGTTAGGACACTGGCTTCGTAGAAAATGACATGGAAAGACATGAATTTAGCCAGCGAGGGATGTTTTATCGAGGCATAACAGTAGTTTAAAGTTTGGTTCGTTAAACATTTTTTTATGAATTGACCGAAGTTAGTGTGTAATAGAGCGAAGGCTAAAATCAGTGAAGGAGGTTCTTGAGTACATTAAAATCATAATTTTCGTAAAATTCCCTTTTGGTATTTAAACGTGCACAATAATGGGTAGTTCTGTATCTGTATCAGCCCAAATTTAAGCCCGCTGCAGAGCATGGGCTTTCTCTCCAATCGAGATTACGATTGAAAGGGGTTAGACTATACAGCCATCAAGACAGCGATAATTGTGACGAAAAGCCGTGGGTTGACGCAGGTTATCGAGCAATTGAACTAAGTGATTCAAAGAGTACCATTAAGTATTGGTCTCGATTATTGCCTTATGGCAATTGCAGAAATTACTTTCAAGTCGTAATTAAATGTTAACCTATCTCCGATACTCAATGGAGGTATTAAAAAATATTTAATCCGTGCTAGACTCATACTTTTTAGCCCACAATAAAGTCCTGGTATTTTCACATAGTGTGGTCTTCCTAGGCCATTTAGCCAGGCTTAATGTATAAAATTAAAATATATATAAGTAAATGAGGTTCTGATGGAGGAGGTGTATTTGACTTTCAAAGTATTAAAAAGTTTGAGGTTAAATTAGGAACGTTTAAAGATTTAAGTGGCCGTTTCGTTCGAGAATCTACAAGTGTTTGTCTTTTGTCTACGTTTATGGGATCACGGGCGGAAGGCGATTGCGAATTTATTTGTGGCCTGTAACATTATTATAAAAAGAGAATAACATCTGCAACTCGATAAAATATTTCATACTAATAGTGGTATCTTTAGCTTGTTAATATGTAAGTAATAATAAAAAAAGGTTTTTTTTCTGTCAAGTTTTAGCCTACTTGGTGCATCCCCAGGTAGTCGGTGGGAGATTGTCTCGAGCGATACGTCCGCCTTTTGTACTGTTGTGTAATATAATGTTCTATTATTAAGTTTATTTAGTGTGTAATAAAGTATATATATAAATAAATAATAAAGAATTCATATAAAATATAAAGGTAAATATATCTACCAATAAAATAAGTAAACCAACCATCAGGACGAGACAATTATATCGGCTTAAGGTAGGCGTCCACATATTCTCATCATATGTATCTAATGCATCGCATAGTATTCTATATAGGAGCTCATAGCTTTGTGCGATTCATACGATGCGGATTAGTGGATGCACATGTATAAATTCCTACACAAAGAATACTACGATCCGTTTGCTTCGGTACGTACAGTGCGCAAATGTGGACGCCTGCCTTTAGATATCACTAAATCGAAGCACCATAATTACACTGTGATTAAGCTAGCCAATAAATATAAAATAGGCTTGGTTAAAACTGTATACAAATAAACCGACTTGGGAAAACGCAACAAACTTGTGTGGCGTTCCATTTTCGTATACGATGGTCATTGTACGGCAAATATAAATACCCTATCACCAAGTTTTGGGTATTTAATTTGCATTTAATAAAACTGCACGGTCCGAACTGATTCTCCCTGTAATTGTTCCGAGCTATTCAACAAAAGAAAAAGTTAAAGCACCTCACGCAATCTCGTGTTTTTCCACATGTTGGCAATAATTATTGGAGTGGCTTTATTAATTCGTTTCTTTGTTTCTCGTGGCCGCCTGGACTATGTCTTTTATTAAACGACGTAATTAAACGGGTCCAATTTCATTTGTATTTTATTACTTATATGTTGTTTATCCTCAATATTTGATGCTGTATGAATAAGTTATTTCGAAGAGTGTTTATAATCTGTCTCTTTATGACTTGAAGTCTGCCACGCTGATTCAAAGGGGGTTGCGGTGTTGGCTGTATTGTTTACTAGTATTTATTCATTAATGATAGTTCCAATCATATGTTTTTGTAATGGTTTCTCAAATTTACGCGAATTTTGCAAATTGAAACAAAACTAGTATTCACGGATTTCATCACGAATTTGGTTGAATTTTTAACTTTTTAACTTCCCTACTTTTGGATTACTTTACATATTTCGTGGTCTCGGGAAGGACTGACCATGTTAGTTTAAAAATTAAATAAAATCTCCGAGCATTTTTCAAAAGAGCAGCATCGTTTATCAAGAAAAATAGTTAAAATAATGTTTTGAAGACTTATGTTGTTGACGGTTTTAACTTATACTCAGAGATATTATATGCATCCATATCGTAAAATTCAAATAGCCTATCTTAACAATATTTTGTTGTATCTCAATTTTTATTTGATTCTTGTATAGTTGCCTATAATAAAATAGTTGCACAAATTACTCATAAAATATTGTGATTTATATGATTTTCTTAAAGTCCACAGATGCTACGATGTTTTTATTATAAAATCAAGTTTGAGTGCGTCAGATGTAGTTTTAAAATAATAAAGAAAGACCTTATTTTGTATTCGTAATCTTAAATATAAATTTCAAATGGTCTAATATAGTTTTTTGTAAGATGGGTTTTTATTTTAAAAAGTCACTATGTTAAATTTTACCCGTGTCATCACAAAGCATATAATAAGTGTACGCACGACTTGACAGAATCGGAATGAAATTAATTAATACAAAAATATATTTGCCTCAGACCATCCAGTTCTCCCTACATAGAAATATAGTTTAAGGATACATTTAACATTGAACTACTATTTAGATGGATTAATGAGTGCTAATTTAAGGAAATATTTTTATTCACTTGAATTATTTATGTTTTTTATTTTTTTGCCATGTAAACATTTAAAGTAAAATTCGCAGAGAACACGAATAAATGCACATTGCGAAAGGGTAACAATGGCGGTTGTCACATTTGGCCGGTTGGACGAAGTTCGTATGTCATCGTTCCCGCTAATTGGATGTAACTTTTCAGTATAGTGATGCATAGCCAGAAACATTCGGTGCTAGCGGCGCGCTTCACGCATCGCCGCGTCATTCGCGCGTCCAATGAATATTGTATTAACTCATAACTATGCGGGGGTAATCGTGCAGTTAATTTTGCGTTTCCCCTGTGTTTTTACGTAAAATAGGTTATCTGATGAAGTGGGACAATTAGGTGTGTGGTCAAGAATGTCTAGTACAGATCATATAAAATCAATTGACGCGTGGCAAAAATCGGAACTACAAATAAAATATATCTATTTAGCGCGTTCTTGATGATAAGTTTCATGTTATAAATACCAAGTGGTTATATACGTAATCAAATATATTTACCATGTTTCATTTAATAATTTGTAAAGTGCTAAAAACTTCTTTTATTATTTTGATTATAGCGCTTTCGGCAATAAAAAATCGTAGACGGCTTGTAGAAGAATTATGTTTACTTGATAATAACATTTTAAATTTGACAGGTGGTAGGAATTTTATCCTTTCACCACTGTTACTTTATAACATGGTGGTAAAACCATAATAGTCAGTTCAGGTTTGTTCATATGTAGCGAAGAAATATGTAGAAATAAAAAAACAATAATATTAATGAATAAACAACACCCAACAGTCACAATATCTAGTCCTGACCCCACACTAAGATCGAGTCATGTCTCGTGGGTAGCTATAATATATTTGATAGCAGATTAATTATTAGCAAAGTAATAAACGAATATTACACATAAAAAATAAGAGGAAATGTCCGCCAATTTTCCTAATTCGAAAAGTATTACGGTTGCAAAAAATTACAAGTGGTCGGACCGCACAGTGTCCAGAAAGTATTATTCAAGTGATTTATTAAGGAGGTGATGATAGGTTCGACATTTATTATTTCCAAGACAAAAGTAGATCACGTGAAGAAAAATGAGCGACCTAAATCAAAATACTTCTACGCCCTCAGAACAAAAGAAGCGAAATAACGGATCTATTAATAATGAGTTTTATCCACAGCTTCTTTTCTTTGCAAAGCTTCCGTTCCAATTAAATATAATTATGTAATCCAGGAGAATTTACCCAACATTATTACCTAATTATGAAACCAAAGATAGTAATTATCTTTAATGTTATTAGGGAATTCTACCCTTGGGAATATTTGAAAGACGGGAATTTAGATGCACAAGGTACATACGGTACGTTTTGTTTATAGTTTATGTTTGTGTAGTATTACATGATGGACCACCAATAATTTTACTTTTATTTTTTATTGATTTCTGATTATAGATCTATTTCTTTTTTTTGTGTGTGCAATAAATTGTATATCAGTAGGATGTATGTATTATGATATTCAAAAGTAGAGAATTCTGCTCAGCGATAAGACGTATAAAGGCTTGTTTAGTTGTGTTTAATGTTTGTAACATATTCTATCTCGATATTGAAAAATATGTGTTTCTATTAATGTAAACAATAAACTATTATCTCTTTCTCTCTTTTCAGCCATAGAAGGTCCGCTGGTGAACATAAAACTTTCACAATGATCTCCATATTGACCTGTTGGAAATGGCCTGCATCCAGCGACTTCCTGCAACCTTAACCAGGTCGTCCGTCCACCCAGTAGGCGGGCGTTCAATATTGCGCATGTGTGTATGTACATGGCCTCCAAACCAGAAAAGAAAACGCGCCATTCCAAATGCTAAAAGATTTTTAGGAAAAATACTGCGTGGATTATTTAATTAAGTACTTTTAACCATTTTAACGCTTGGATTTTAATGATTTAATGTGATAAACAAAATGTAATGCTTTCAGCATATATGTATTTGCGAAGAACGTTGGTCCTATAAAAGCAGTATTATCTAAATGTTTAGATAACAGATTTGCGGCGGCAAAGTTTTATTTGTTTTGTTAATATGTTATTATTTGTTTTGGTTTGAAGGGCCATTTTGCTAATTTAGCAATATAAATTTTTATTCTGTCAATTAAATATTTTTTATTTTATGACTTGATTTTTTCAATCAGCTTAAGTTGAAATACCAAAAAATATACAATTAAACAAAGAAAAACATTTTGAGAACAAAAGTTTAAAAACATTTATCTAGTCAGTAAAAAGTTTCGTTAAATGATTTCATAAATATGTATTTCTAATACAACTGAATAAAAGTGTAGAATTATTCATAAACGTTGGAAGAAAATCCGAAAGTTCTATCCTAGTGAAAGCATTCGGAGTGTACATCAAATATTATTATTAAAAGATACACGCTTTTTATATTTGTCAGTTATCAGCTGTCGGCAGGCTACGTGTAAGGTAAGACTAAGCCGAGCTTGGGGCGCGTTATTTCATAAAGTAAATATTTATGAGGGAAAGGAGTTTTCCTCGGGCGTCCTTCGGTAAGCCCCTGATCCGAAAAGACATAAACCTCCTGGGATTCGGTTCTGAGTTCACAAAGGCAAAGCCATGTCAGGTATTTCTTTTTATCTCGCAGGTGTCTGTTCGGATTCGATTGTTTTAATTTTGCGGTTTTTTAGAAATCTTCTTTAGAAAATATTCGGTTTTGTTTGTGTGACTACAATCGGTTTACCACATTTATGTGGTATTACAACATTCAAATTTCAAAACTTAGTGCTTATTATACACTAAAAGTATATAATAATAAAAAATAACACCTTGTAAGGCTATCGCAATATAAAAATTACGTAAAAAAGAAAAACATTTTGTTACAATTAAACATGTTTATAAATAGTAACAAAATGTTGTATCTTAAATGCACATTTAAGCTTAAAATTGTCATACCGTTTTTGATATTTTTTTGTAATAATAATTTATGTAATGATTAACTGTAGTTTAATTGTCATATTTCGGTCCTGTTGTATTTTTACACTTTTTTCTCCTTCTGTTTGTTTATACTATTTCATTGATTTGAATGAATGAATATAAATTTTAAATATTTTTAAATCTTTTCTATATTATAACCCATGATACTTACATCCCACACTGTCTTTACATAACAAAAAAATAAAAAAAATAATAAAAAATCATAATTCCCGATATTCCTTGTGAAAAAGTAAATAGAATTTTCGGGTACGTGTTTGACCGTAGAAAGTCAAGTCGGGCGAGTAAAGCAGGTAGGTTGTTAGGTATTAGTGAACGCTCCAAGCCGGTATAGATCACCGTCATGTTTGATCTGGCGGGCTCAACGTTGAAATAACATGTGTTCCTCACCGGATATAAAATAACCAATGTGATACATAAACACGCGGAGGAAAACCTCTGAATTTTCCTTAATATCTGCTTTTTGAATTAATATTGAATTTGGATTTTTTTTCACTTGCATTGAAATTGTTTTATTGTTCTTTGGGAGATACTTTTAATAGCAATAAGGCCGTTTTGTTGATTAAAAATCAAGATATAGTCACTGAGAATTCCTATGTCAGCTTCGTATTATTTACATTTTGATTTAATATTGAAATTTGTAGATAGAAGATAATCAAGCGTTGAATTATTAGTGAAATTCTCTTAAATTAAGTAGTTTATAGTGTTTCATTTCTGTTATTGAGCAAAAATAATAACATTTAATATTTTAAGAGTAAAGTAGATTGGAAGAAAATGTAATGAGAGTGATAGAACATGAAAAGCGTCGTTTATTTGGCCATCGCAAATATTGAATCTCTGCTAATTAATGAAATGAAATCGTACATACTGTAAAATATCACTCGAAAACTCATTTCAAGATTTTTTCTATAATTTTTTTAAGAATGTATGTTGATATTCAATATAGAATTTATTATAATATATAATATTAACATACATAATTTTATTCCAAAATTTTATAAATCAGAAAAACGTGTAAATTAAGTAACAATTGTGGTTTATGTCTCGTCTTAACTTCAATAGACATTGCTAGAGACATTTCCAAGCATGGCAGGGTTAAATAAGAGTCTCTTACCGAAAAGCTTGCACGTAGAGATTAATGGCAGTTGAAGAAGCGAAACAGGTGTGTTTAAATCGACCGTAGGTATCATCTGGCGTCCCACATCTGGCGACTTCAACGATCCACTGGGATGGGTTTATCTATATACTGTATTTGAAACTTAGAGATTATATATATAAAAAAAAAACTTTATATAATATAGTGCCTTGGTGGCTACGGTGCTACAATATGATTACAAAACTTCGGGTTCGAATTCCGAGTCGGACAAAATGATATTTGATTTGATTAATGATTTTTATATTAATTGTCAGCTCGGTGTCAGTAGTGTCCGATATGGTGATAGGCTCGCCCCCTATCACATCGTGGGACGGAGAACACAAGGCGAAATGTGAGTGTCCTGGTTGCTACAAAAGGAAACTCTGCTTAACCTTCTGGGCGAAATGGGTGAGTTTATGTATGTATACAAATGTTAACAACGACTTTCTACCCTTGGGTTGTATTAAATTATGTAGTAAATGACAAAGTGTTTCACATTATAATTTAATCAATTTTGTAAAGCATATAACAATATTAGGCACATTTAATTACTTATAAATAGATTTCAGATATTTGAGAGCCGACACGCATTTTATATTTAGTAAGTGAGATATGGGCAGTGCAGTCTAGATAAAATTGCTAAGGATGTCCCAAAATAATAGAAGTAAGGCTTGAATCACAATACAGTTGCAGGCGCCAATATGATAAGTTTCCTTCATCGTGTAAAGTCAACCAAATCGATGGCACCCTCCGTAAGGCTCAGGTTAAAAGTACCCTGGACTGACGTGAATGCATGAAGATATTAATGAAAGTGGACGAAGCGAAAGCAGTATGTCAGGATCGAGCAAAGTCCAAATATCCATATTCTCTGCCTACCCCTACAGGACATAAGCGTGACGTGAATGTATGTGTATGTATGTATGTATGTATATAAAGTCGTCTTTATCTGAGCGGACACAAAAATGTAACACACTGTACATAAATACAGAAAGAATTCAGAATTTCCTGTTTTAAAAGTCTGAAAATATAAATGAATTGTAACACGGTTAATCAGAAATTCATTTCTAAATTCATCTCGTTATAGTTAAAAACGGACGGTATAAGAATGAGATAAAAATGAAAGTAGGAAAAGTGAACAGAGGCTCGGCAAGGTTTATGCAAATTTGACGGGAATTTTTTAACTTTGCAAGACTATTTTTTATTATTTGCAAACAACGACCGAGTCTTAACATAATTCTTTTTTGGCCTTAAAAGGTGTTTTTGAATTGTATAATCAAGTCGTGAACTCCGGTAACGAAGGTACAAATACGAGTTTGTGTAAACAGCTTATTTGGTATGTTTACTTTAAGTATGGAGTTATGTTGCCCTTTAATCTCATAAGCGAAGGGATGTGTAATCTGAGTTAAATTGAGTACTTAACACTGTCTTTATAAATATGGGAATGGTTTCCTCGTGTTATGTTACTTTGAGTAAATTATCATTTAGGATCATATATTTCTACCACACATAATACAGCTAAATAATAGTATAAACTTATATGTAACAAGGGCTTTATTAATATTTACTGTATTATTCGTGCAGTAACCCGTACAGTTTTACAACAGCGCTGATTTTCAACTGCTTTCATAGGCAACATAGTACCATAATATGGGGGGGAGGGGGGGGGGGGGGGGGTTGAAAGAGAGAGATAATGTTAGGCTGTCGATTATTGATGAATTTCAAAATCATGATTTGTATACGTGGTTAAACGAAGGGCTCTTAAATACTTTCTATACTTTATATGTCTTGTATAAATAATTATAACATTTTAATATCCCATAATATAGACCAACTAACTGCACTGTTTGAGATTTGTATTTAATATAAATACTACGTCATAAATTTCCAACCTGACGTTGTCCGGCTGAAAATATGTCCAGACATAAATCCGCCATTTTCATTTGCATAAAAAGTTTCACAAATTAATAAAGTTGTTTATATATTAAACATTTTTTGTGTGAAGTTAATAGCTTTGACATGTTCATTGTAGGCATGTCAAATTTTAAAGTTACATTTATTCATCGTTTTACATTTATGATTCTTTGTTTATATCTTATTGAGACTTAAAATATTTCATAATAATCATTTTGGATGAAACTTGTAAAACTTCAAGTTATATTATTAATCGTGAAGAGAAATGAGAATGAAATGTTTGTGAGGTCAACAAATATTTCTTTAGGGTGTGGGTGTTTGTGAAACCAAAAGTCTCTCGTAGTTCCTGATACCCTCAACAAAACACTCGATCTTAGTGTGGGGTCAGGACTACGTGACGGTTGGATGTATTTATTATTATTCTTTATTTTATATTACTATTCATCGTATACAAAGTTTTGAATCTCAACCGATCTAGTGGTAAATACGCGCGTTGATATCTAATATTTCAATTACATTACGCCCTCCACTTTCCAGCTCCTAAACCAAAAACCAAACAACACAGTAATGTACAGTAAACCGGTGTAATCGATCGCACTCACCGTGTTTCCCCGTGTTAGCCGCCGCAAACGCGGTGCTAAGTATCAAGAGGTGCACCAGCATGCTCCCCCCGCGCGCGCCAGACGCACATCGAGCCGAAACAACACCGCGCTCGAATATCTGCAACAATACCAGGTTATGTGAAAATTTAGCTAACATTTTAGTAGCTCTTATTCGCGGGTTCACCTCTGTGCTTAAAATAATAAGGGAAAAGTGATTTAACGGATATTGTCAAAGATACGATATACGTATTTCTATTAATTTTATTCAGACATTAAGTACAAGTAGACGTTATTTTTTTTATAGACTATTCTCAGAAGACTTTCAAATGGTTACTTTTATATACTGAGAATTTTTATTGGTTTTGAGCTTTGGTTTTGAGGATTAATATGAGCCTATGTCATTCCATCTTCTTAAAACGTGCACACATACAGGGTATATCAAGACTGCTACCGAAAACGAAGCCGGGTGGTAATTTAAGTGACTTCAGACACAATGCAACAGAAAAAGTTGCAAAAAAAAGCGACAAATTTTTTTTGTTATTTTTTTCCTATGGCCATATTTGGGTGGTAAATAATTTTTTTCCTAAAATAATAGTGTATACCCTTTTATTTATAAATACTCTAAGGTATAAATGAGTTTAAATAATTATTTTAGCAAAAACTATGGATTTAACACCCAAAAATGTCGATATTTAAAAAATCATAAAAAATAACTGTCGCGTTTCTTTGCGAAATTTTTAGTTGCATTGTGTTTGTAGTCACTAAAACTACCACCCGGCTTCGTTTTCGGTAGCAGTCTTGAGATACCCGGTATATAACCTATCCTTTTGTACTAATCGCAAAACACGCAAATAATTGACGTACCTACCGACGTATGCGACTGTTTTACACCAATTAATATTAAATCAAAATTAAAGGAATGTTATTTCATCACTATTAAAGGGAACGATAATAACTAGAATACCTAATGTTGCGCTTGCCTATTTTCACGTTTCTTGTATTCGTCTAAAATAATATAATTATTATTCTTAATGCAAAATAAAGTCATTTAAACTAACCTATTATCTTGTTGGTCTGTTTGTGAACTTTTCAAAAGGATATAGCATTAGGACAAACCTCAGGGGTTTTAATGCAAATACTAACAATAATGATTGCATTTGTGCTATAAACAAAAAAAAAAAAACATGCGGTGCCAAAACAACCCTGTAAAGTATAATATATTTTATATTTAAACGATCAAATATATTATAAAGCTGCCAAAAGTAACGTAAATATTATTATTTAAAGACACAATAGCGCCAAAATTCACCCAAATTCATTAAAGTATTCGTTTAATTCTAACAAACAGTTTCACAAACTTTCGCATACATGTTAGTAGGAAATAGAATTGTATGTTCACGTTGCATGTATCTCGTTTGTGGATAGTATAATGCCGTCTGACTTCCATGTTTCTGGCGGTGATTGTAACAATAGACAATGTAATAGTTCTGAGGAAGAAATTATTTTTTCTAGCGGTCCGACCCGGCTTCGTCCGGATGTAGATACTTTTGGGCTAGTTCGGTTTAGACACGGGAACTATTTCGCGTGGTTACTATTTTAAATATTTAAGCTCAATATCAATACTGCTGTACTTCAAACTACTCATCCTATTCCTTGGGATGTGAAAGAGAATCGAATATATATCATTTCCTTGGTCATCCCACTGGAACAATCCATATTGTCGGATTAAAAATTAGCCTATGCATCCAGGGTGTAAGCTACCTCTATATCATTTTTTTTCTCTATATCAAATACACAAACTTTCGCATTTGTAATAATAGATAAAAGTAAAAAATATATAATTGTATTAAAAACGCCTCTTAATTTCAAAAACAATTTTATCACAATACGTTTTTAGCAAAACGGTCTTGCAAAATGACTGCATTGCACCAGACAGTATAGTGCTGTCCATATAGATTGACTAGCGAAAAATGATTATCTCAAAGCTTGTCGACAACACATGTACATACTACATTGACTGATCCCTTCGGCACATTTAATTGGGGCTTAGTTGTTACACCGCGCAGAGGCTTAGGTTTCACACCTTGAGTACGATAGGGTTGGATGTGATACACAGGTAAAAGTACCTGTGTATCACATCAGTACCATCAGTAAAGACTGATGGTAGGTCTCTCATATTATGTGAGAGGTCATCTGGGTAGGTACCAACGCAATGTCTATTTCTCACGTGAAACAGCAGTGTAAATGCACTGTTGTGTTTCGGATTGCAGGACATTGTAGCTAGAGTAACTACTGGACATATTGAGACTTAACATCTTATGTCTCAGGATGGCGAGCGCAGTGGAATGTTGCTACTGTTTATGAGCGGTCGTATCGCTTACCATCAGGCGAACGGCTTATAGAACGGATATAAAAAAAAGGTATAGGTAGCACGTGTTGTTCTTTCAAAAGGTTCTAATTCTCGCTAGGCATATTGATTTATCAAAAAACTAATGCAGTTTTAATTTCAATCAAGCCCTATCGTGAGTCCTTCCACCATGTTTAGATATACGTTTCGACATATTTAATACTCCATTATCGAATTTCAACAAACAAGCACTAAGGTCAGTGCTTGCAAAAAAAAAGTGAATTTATAATGCATTACGTCTTTTCCTAATTTTACCTAGATTTTGCGTTATTTTTATTTGTATTATAAATAGTTTATTTTTAATGTTTTTTTGCTTCTTTATATTACTCTCGTCTTGTCACTGTTGTACATACACACCTCTAATAGGCACGTGCATCAGCGTTATATTTAATAAGAGTATTGGTTAATTTTTAATGCATTTGTTGTTGATGTGTCTTTATTATATAAATAAATGTCCCTCATAATTTCGAATTTGGTCGTACACGTCTACTAGAAAAAAAATATTAAGTGAATACATAGTAATTTTGTATATATTATATCTAGTAAGCTTGTTTGTACAGAGTATATCAAGACTGCTACCGAAAATGAACCCAGATGGCAGTTATAATGACTTCAAGCACAAAGCGACGAAAAATTTTGAAATCATCAAAAACCTATGTTTATTTTTTCTTATCGTCGTAAATACGTAGTTTGTTTCTGAAAATATAGTAATCGTTTTATTTTTCAAGACGGAATTAAAATATTATTGTAGCAAAATCTATGGATTTACCACCCGAATTCGATGAAATTTAAAAAATCTGAAAATCGCGTTTCTTTGCGAAATTTTTAGCTGTATTGTATTTGTAGTTACTAAAACTACCACCCGGCTTCTTTTACGGTAGTAACATACCCAATATACATATATGTATAGTATTATGTTTTACATTATTACTATGGCTTAGCAATTTATTTGCATGCAATCCGGCAATGTGATATAATAAGGTTAATCTGGCATTATGTAATAAGTTTCGTTTGTATGAAGTCTTCTAATAATAAGAGGAACATGGTGAATTTTAAACTTATGGAAATAGATTATTTAACCCTTCATTAAGTAATGTTTATTGTTATTTAAAACAGCGCACTAATTGTTTAAGGGTTGGATAAACTTCCAATATGTTACGGATATATCCCACGTGTTGTTTATTTATTATGCAACATTGTTACATGTTGTCTCGCAGTTATTTTTAATACTCTGTTTTGGTATCTATCAAATTTGTTATGGATACAAATTGTGGATATGTTAGTAAACAATGTAGTAGAATATAAATTAAACAATGTTAGATGTTATGTTATGATGGTCGCAGGAATGCGTTGGAAGTAATTACTTTTAGTAGTCACTTTGGACATTAGTGGTTGATGAAAATTATGACGAAGATGTTAGCGGTAATAGAACGTTATAAATAAGCTCAGTGATGTTTTTTTTTTTAATTTTTAGCTAGAATTGAACCATTATTCTAAGTAACTCAACAACGCGGACCTCAAGATAATTATATTAGACATGAATTTATTTTCCTGTTAGAATACTGTAAAAGAAAATAAAAGGACTTCACATTGAGAATTGGGGGTCGACCAAATTAGCCACCTATATATTGACCTTTCGTACTACTTACTAAGGTATAATTTATAGAGATCATTAGCACTTAGAGGGTGAGAATTTATAATAGTATTATATTTACAAATAAGGGTATTCCATTAATAAACTTTGGAAATGGTATACTTTCTATAATTTTGCCTCTGAACCACTTAACAGATCATCTAGTATAATCTTTAATCTCCGCTTAAAAGCGGCATGAGAATTTATTTAAATAGACAGTTGTTAATAAATTTCAACAATTTCCTTCCGAGGAATCGTTAAACTGTGGCCAAGTAGAGCGGAAAACAAGTACCAATAAGAGTTTTCGTTGTGAAATAAAATATAATTCCGTCAGGGAGCTGGGAGCGGTTTTGAATAACAACTCTTTAATTGAAAGTTTAGCAATTTGCTCGTAACCTCCAGAATGGACCCGAAGGCGCGGGCAACTCTCATCCAGCGCGTTTCAAAATTGAACGTAGGCAGATGCGCTTAATTACCGGCCCAGATGCTGGCCGCCGTCTACCCTATCTACCCCCCCTCCGCCACGCGCCTCGCGTACCCCTCACCCCTCGCACCGCTTATCTCCAGATGAACCTCCACCTCGCAGACCATCCACGATATTTGCCGGCTAAGATGTGCTCAAATGACTTTTTTCAGGCGCAATTCGCATGCTGCCAGCAGTAGTTAAGAAGTTAATTGAAGATTAAGGAATTAAGTATCGTCACAAACGATTATATCTTCGCAAAGTAGCATTGTACTTAACTTATTGAATTTGTTTCACGGCGCTTGAATGCGAATGTGCAAGAAATGTGAATGATTTAAAAATGTACGTTTAAGATGAGTGGTGAAAGTAAGTAACATCAAATTTCATTACAATTCATGAGTGGCTTTGAGTTTTCCAATAATGCTTTACCAAGTGCCCTCCATGAGTTATGAGATGTAGGCAAATAGAGATAGTTGGGCATAAAGACGTCGTTACTGAGGGCCGGGTCACGGCTCGCTCGTGTCACACCACGCGAGTGAATCAAACTTCCCTTACATTTTATCTAACTGCAAGGGCGGTCGAGTTTATGTTCTCCACCCTACATGATTTAGTTTTGATGGCAGTAGGGAGCAGCTTTTAGATAAATGATTCTCACCAGCCCCCAGCGATGGCACAGGAGTGATTTGGTAGCGTCTGCAACAATGTATCGTTTATATCTTTTAGATTCGATGCTGCGTTTATAAGGGAAATAATGAAATGGATTTTACGAGCATGAGGGTGTTTAAGTGGATTAGATTAGTATTGATGGGTTCGCGATGAAGTTATCTTGGAACTGGCGATGTGTAACTTTTATTTACTTTGGGATATTTTGCAATTTACTTCTGCTATAATATATATTACTGCCTTGACTGGCCCGGTGGCGAAGTTGTAGTATGATAAGATTACAAACTGAGGTTCAAGGTTCGAATTCCGGGTAGGGCAAAGTGATTTTGGATTTTTCTATTCATTATCAGCCCGGAGTCAGGAATTTGTGCCTGATATGGCGATAAGCCCACCTTCCATCACTTTATGGGACGGAATATACAAGGCGAAATGTGGGTGTCTTGGCACCCGACACCTGGCACTGTTTACCCCTGTTGGGATAAAAGGCGTGGGTTTAAGTATATCTATACGTATAATATAATATATCGTATCGTACTTCCCGTTGTAGAGGAACCCGTGCACTGCGGGACGTATATGGGCTGATACATACATACGTACTCCTATAATTGAAATTACAAAGGGTTTCAGTTTATTTTAATTGACGCATACGCTTACAAAGTATTTGAAGTGTTTTTGTTCTATTTTGCAATATTTTAGCCAATCTATGAATCATTATTATAATGACCAAACTTTTATTGAATTAAGTCCTGTAATTTCCTCATTGAACATGAGTATCAATTATAAGAGCAACATAATCGCATTACCGTCAAAGCCCTTTTTAAAATGATGTGAAAAAATACAATTATGAACTCAAAGGCCAATACAAAATATTATTTATTTATTACTTCTTTATTTCATATAATATGAAGTAGTTCATAACTATACTCTTTATGGTTAGTGTACCCAAAATAATATCGCTCAACTATTAGGAAGTTACTTTCGGACTGCGACGCAACTGGTCCCCCATTCGTATAAGTAGGAAATGTTTCTGCAGTATTTTATTAAATTAAATTTTCATCAATGGTTATAGACGCGAGGGTGGAGGTATATTATTTTCTTCTTCTATTTGCCCGCATTTTACACTTATGTGGGGAGCAACATGTTTTAAGGCAGTAGCCGCAATGAAAAGCTTGCGGTATTTTTGATGGAACGGTGATAAGCCAAAAGGAAATTATATTTGCGAATTAAAAACTCATAAAATATAGTTTGCTCAATCCTTTTCTTATAGCATAGGTTAACGAGCAAACAGGTCAACTGAGTGTAAGTGATCACTGGCGCCCATGAAAAGCCATAACATTTGGATAATGCATATGTTGCCGGTCTATCAAATCGGGAGGGGGACAAGGGTAAATAAAGCAAAGAGGGAAGAGGTATGTATGCTGCTGATTGAACCTAGGACTTCACGGTCCATAGAGTATAGAAGAAAGCAATTAAGTCCAAAGACATTATAAATTGGCAATAAGGTTGCATATTGTAAAATTAATAACATTAGTTCCACCAAAATTGGAAATAATGACTTGTTTTTTGAAACGATCGGATATCTGGAGCGGAAACGAGTGGCCAAAGAGATATAAATGGCAAATTGATTCGGAATTATGGCGTTATTGTTTTCTGATGTATGATTTAAAATTACTTTTATTTTCGGAGCTCTTCATATTTCGTACAAATTTGATGCGTATTTTTCAAATGTTGGAATGATAACGATTATTTCAAGTGGTGTTCAAATAACTTTGTAAATAACTAGACCACCATGCAAAAATGTATTTTAAAAATCATAAATTGTAAGAACACCGCAGCAATTTTACGTGAGAATGGTCTCAAAGACACAGCTCCACAACATGTTTCCAGCATCATAGAAAGGCCACTAATTTTGCCTAATTTTTTGTTGCCAATTCTTTACCGTTCAACCACAAGAAGTGCACGACCAGTTCATGATTTTCATAGCGTCTTCTTTGAACTTCATTAGGTTTAAGTCGATGCTCCACCTTGTTGGTTGATTTTCGATTCTGCGAACGTGGTGTCCACTAAAAAACGTAGTAGTAATATACTCAGCCTATCGAACTAAACGCTACCCATCGCCTTGGTAAATACAATGACGTAAGACAAATATAATAATACTACTGGTGGCAGGTCGTATATGTGAGAGGCCGCCTGAATAGGTACCACCACTATGTTTATTTCTCCAGTCAAAATAATTACTGGACAAATCGAGTTAACATCTTATATTTCAGGATGGCGAGCGCAGTGGAATATCAAGCAGTGCTTTGTAATCCATTGTGTTGTTTGCTTTGGTACTGTCCATGAGCTGTCGTACTGCTTATCATCAAGCAAATGACATGCTCGTCTGGGTATTCATTGAAATACAAATAAAAAGAGTAAATACACCCAACAAACACTTTACTATGTGGATACTATACGGTCCTCAAAGTTGAAAGTTCAACGACCTAGAGATATTTTGCTCAACGGGAGAAAAATTGTAAAGATTTATATAGAAGATTTGATTTTTTTTATACTGGCCTGGCATAGTGGCAGCATTGCACCTAATCTAAAGCGATTGACATATTTAAACGTTTATTATATTGAAGTGGCATTAATCGGAAAACATAATAGAGCAGAGGAAAATATGTACAAGGATCTATAGTTTATGAAATTATAAATGTTTAGCTGCTTTGTGATACATGCCTCTGTTTCAAAGTATAAAGAAATTCATACTCTATACGTTTATACACGTGAATTTGCGAGTGCGTAGGCGTAGGTGGTCCTGACGATTCAACAATATTCTGACCGACCCAAGATTCAAATCTTAACTAATATAAGACTCTTATAATCGGAACATAAACATAGTAGAGTGTCCGAATTAAGAACTCCTCTCAGCGTGTCACAATTCTTTTTCCATATTCGCTGCCACACCAATGCGGCAACAATTATAAAAAATCTATTGTATCTGATAATGATAATTGCTGATGTATAAATATACATATCACACGCATGAAACGTACAATTCGTGGCTGGTTCATAATTAAACTTAACAATAACTTATACAAATTAATCACATACGAACGTATCACAGGACAGAAAAGGGAAGTCCTTTTAAAAAAATCATTCGTCGAATGTAACAGTCGTCAGGGCCGAAATCGGCTAGAAAGTCATCATCATAAAACTTAGTCTTTACTATAAAACTAAATTAGTCCTAATAATGGGATTTTTTGTAAGATACTAACGTAATAAAACCCTTAGGAAACATAAAAAATATTTTATCTTAATTAAGTATATTAAAAGCTTGCGGCATACTATTTTTGGCGTAAAAATTTTTTAGTTAGAAAGTTAAAGTTTTGTTGACTTTTTGTGGATTGGACATTTATTTGAGATAGTTTAAGTGCTCTCTAAATCTGACTCCTACACAAAAACTGTCAGAGTTTTTTGGTCAAGATTTCCAAAATCCTGACTTCTTACCAAGAAAATCCATGCATAATTTTCAGAGATTCGAATTCTAGGTGTTTTTTTATTGAAATGAATGGTGAGACGATCATGCCATTTGCCTGCTGGTAAGCGTTACGGCCGGTCATGAACAGTAGCAAAACCAAACAACACCCTGAATTACAAAGCAATGCTTGACATTCCACTGCGCTCGCCATCCCAAGATATAAGATGTTAACTCCACGGTCAAACCGAAGCTCAGTTTCGTGAGACGAAAATGTGTTTTGGTTTTTATCTTTATGTGTTTTAATAAACAATAAAAAGGCAAAGTTTACAAAATGGCGGTAAGACCCGCGATGCTATACGGAGCAGAATGCTGGACGGTAAAAGATATGCATGTACAAAGGCTGCATGCGACAGAAATGAAAATATTACGATGGTCGGAGGGGTGACAAGGCTGGATAAGATCCGTAATGAATATATCCGAGGTAGCTTCAAGGTAAACCCTGTGCCCGAAAAACTTCTGGAGAGACGCCTGAGGTGGTTTTGTCACGTTATGCGCCGAAACGAAAATCATGTGGTTAGAAAAGCGATGAGCCTTTCTGAACATAAAAGAGGGAGAGGTCGACCTCCCTCTACCTGGTGGGGTATGACAATAACCATGCTCACAAATAATGTTCCTGATCCGACAACCCAAGATAGAACCACTTGGCGCAGACATATTAGAAGAGCCGACCCCACATAAAGTGGGAAAGTGCAAAGAAGAAGAAGAAGAATAAACAATAAAAATAATTAGGTCTCAATATGGCCAGTAGTTACTCAGGCTACAATGTCCTTCAAACCGAAACACGACTATGCATTTACACTGCTGCTGGCGGTAGGAAAAGACATTACGGTGGTACATATCCAGGCGAGACTCTCACATTTAAGAAACCTGCCTCCAGTGATGGTGGAATAAGTATTAAATCATCTACCAGATACCGTGAACTCAGAGGTTGTATGTTTTCAATACAATACATTAACTGGTTATTGTATCCGAAATAAGTATATGCTATAAATAACAGCTTTCACAATGGGCGGCCTTATCGCTTAAAGGGATCTCTACCAGTATGTGAGGATGTTGCTGTAATATGTTTTTATATTACTCCAGTTATTTTGTTACGTCTGATGGTAAGAGCAAAGCAATCTTATAATATCGAAAGGCACAACAATAATTTAAATTAAATCTACATTTTTTTTTGTAATTTTAATCACCGTCTGAAAATAAATTACTCTTTTCTTTCTTTACAATATGACAGAAAAACAAACATTATTTTTAATAAAATATTTCATTTGTAAAACCTTGAGTTATGCCCGATAACGTACAACTTCATATATATAATTTTTATTTTAGTTTGTTTTATTTATATTAAATACATAATTATGACATTAAGTATTGTAAACTTAATAAAGTTTTGTGCGTGTTGCGCAACCACTTTTAAGCAAACAACATGGACAATGTAGTTAACCTGATGGTAGGATTTATTGTCCATAAACACTACGACACTTGACAATCGTGGCTGCATTGTCAGCCTTTCCATGTTTATATTCATGGTAAAACCCGACGAGGGAAC
Organism: Hyles euphorbiae; assembly: GCA_023078785.2. Taxonomy (NCBI): domain Eukaryota; kingdom Metazoa; phylum Arthropoda; class Insecta; order Lepidoptera; family Sphingidae; genus Hyles; species Hyles euphorbiae. Next base: position 12,246,055 of record CM041033.1, on the reverse strand, counting down.
CAAAAAGTAGTTCGTACCTTATCGCGCTATTAAGCTGCGAAACACCCCGTTGCCATACGCGCTCCTACAATATTGGGCCTTTTAATTGAAGCGTGGAAAGCAATTAACAAAGCCATCCTAATTATGGAGACCTTAGAAAAATATTCAAGTTTCTAGAAGGGTTATTGTCTTAAAACAGTAATTGAGTAATAAAGTGTTACTAAAATTTTTATTACACCATGTTGTTTAATGTGTTATAAATCTTTGCCTTACGAATGAACACCTGAAATTGTAATTAAAAAGATTCATCAATTCCTTTTTAAACTCTACAGACTACTAGATACAATACATCATCACAGGATTTACAAAAAATTGATACAAAAGAATTTCCATTTTATTTAGAAAAAACTATGTTTTTACCACCCAAATAAAACGATTGGAAAAAGATATAACAAAAATCATTTCATCTGAAACCAGTAGTAACAGTTTTAATTACCTGTATAAAGAAGGTTACTAAATAATAACGTCGCTAATAAATTATCCGCATACAATATCCAAAGATTTTGTCCATGCTTGATGATCTTCGTTTCAGGCACTAACCTCAATTTAGTAATAAATATAAACGAATTCAAAACGACCATCCATCCATGCTAACACTTAAATAGATCCTCAACGTTTTTATTCCTCAGCGACAAACATGTTAAAAGGGAAAGTGGAAATTGTCGAACAAACCCACACGTCCTTTGAATGTAACACATGAAGTGTGCGTGATTTGTGTCTAGGGACTTCTCGGTTATCGAAGGTAACATAGCTTTGCGGAATAGTTGTCCGTAAATAATACGTAATTTTGTCTGCGGTTTTATTTATATATATATATATAAATAAATATATATATATATATATATATATATATATATATATATATATGGAATAGGTTTTAGTGATACCTAAATGATATTTAGTGATACATTTCACTTTTTATGCGGTTCGGTGTATCAGCTTTAAGTATTATGCAAAACGATGTGAAAGAAATATTCAAGGTTTTTGAATAGATACATGATATTATAAAGCAAGTATTAAAATAATTTTTTTTATATATAATATTTTTATTTAAATTAAATATACTCGTATTAGCCCGGGTCGGGCAGTGACTTTGGGATTTCCCATTTATTATCAGCGTCAGTCACCATATCGAGCATAATTTCCCAGAGTTAGAAATTTGTGCTCGATATGGTGATAGGCTCGCCCCCGACCACATCGTGAGATGGAAAATACAAGGCTAAACGTGGGTGTCCTGGTCCTCTCTGGCTACCTCTTTTGGAAAAAAAAAACGTTTTGTTTACGTTACGTTACAGTTTCTAGTATTTTAAACACTGTATCTGTATCAGCCCATATACGTCCCACTGCAGGGCACGAGCCTACTCTACAATCCAGAATACGATTGAGAGTGGTTAGGCCATATAGTCCACCACGCTGGCCTAGTGCGGGTTGGCGGACTTACATACCATAGAAATTCTTATAAATCGCTATGGTATGCAGGTTTCCTCACGATGTTTTCCTTCACCGTTTTAGTGCGTGGTGATTGACTATCAATACACACATGACTCCGAAAAGTCAGAGGTGTGCCCTAGGATTCGAACCCGCGACCACCGTGAACATGTTGGCAGTCGCGTCTCGTCCGTTTACCAACAGGCCACCACGCACTTCTTTTAAATTTTAAACACAATTAAGATAAACTCAATTAATAAAATTAAACATAACTACGAACCCCACTTATTCAGCAACGAAACCACAATACATTTTAATAACAACACTATTGTTTAATTAAATTCTTTAAAATACCATTCGGGAGCATCTTACTCAGTGGCCATTATCCTCTGTTCTCTTATCGCGAGGAAATGTCGTGTAGTTCCATTGTATTCCGTAATAATCGCAATCGACTGCGGGTCCGCGGCTAACGACTATTTGATTAGATCAAGACATTAACACATTTCGCTTCAGAAGTGTCGCCTCTATTGTATGTTTTTACTTGCGAATATTATTTGTATACAAGCCTGTTGGAGGTAATTAACTGGACGTAAATTCTAGAATAGATTTAATGTTACAGTTAGCCTCTTAGACGTACTTAACTGTGTGTAAATTATTCGAGATCTAGAGTAAATTTACTGTTTCAATTCTTCAACTAAAAATGTCTCGAAAATAATCATTAATTATATTTGTAACTAGTTTTGTAAAGAAAGAAGAAGAAAATGCCACAATCGATGTTAAGCTTTAAGAACACATTTCAGATTTTGAGATTAATTACTTTATTATACACTTTAAAGCATGGAGTTAGGAGTTTACAGTGAATTAGTAAAATTTTATTTTATTTTAATCCTATGGGTGATAGGGGTATGATATGAAATATGTTTTACTTAACAAATATAAAATACAATAATAGCAAGTAAGGGAAATTTGTATGTATGTATGTATATATTTGAAAGACTACGTGAGATCGCGGGTCTGATCCCCGCACCGAGACAAATTTTTGTGTGATCCACAGGTATTTGTATCGGGTTAAAGTGTTTGTGAGACTAAAAAGTCTCTCGTAGTCCCTGATATTAACGACACAAGACTCGATGTCAGAACTATGTATGTATGTATGTGACTGTTGGGTGTATTTATTCGGCGGCGTTTAACCAACTGCGCTTTGGAGGCTGTCAAATAATTACATTTTATTAAATTAAAGATTAAATTTTATTTGCACAGCAGATTCCCCTTCCAAGGATTCCGAGTAAGCGTATTTACACTTAACGTTTCTGCTCAAACCTGGCATGCAAACATACCGTGCAAGATGAATGTCCGAACAGATTCCTAGATTAATGTCACCTATCCGCACTTACAATAGGTACACAATGAGTCGGTACATGCGCATAGTCGTCAACAATTAATCTTCATTAATGGTTCACTTAAGCTATGTGCGGTTTCCGCCTAAGTCAAGAGAATACGAAATGCTTGTTGTGGCCGAACCCTCTCGTGTTTTCAACTATTTTAATGTTGTGTGGTAAGCATAAATTGTTCGTGTTTAGGCCGTGCATATTAATATTTGCAAAGCTCTTACTGAAGTAGTGTTTGTTTATTGCGCCTACAATTCTAAACTTACATATGACTTTATCACGGGGAAAATTGTCTTGTATTCTTTTCGACAAGGAAGGATACGTGGGGTATACCGGATTTTACCGGGTATATAATATCCGATAAAATTATTTTATAAAGCTACGTATCTTTATACATATATACATGCATAAAGTCACGCGTTTTGCTCAAACGAGTAAGGGTAGACAGAGATGCTGCCAGGATTCACCAGATTTCACCTTATGTATTTCGTCCCATGATGGCCTATCGCTATGATTTTTAACTGCGGATTGGTAATGAATAGAAAAATCCAATATCACTTATTAATTAATTCACAAAGCGACGTGTCTATATTTACGCATATAATATACATTAATTCCGAAGCACTTTTGTCAGAAGTACACGCAATCGGTGAATAAGAAGCATGGACAATTTAAAATATTTAATTATATGGCCGGAATTTTAAAATCAATCTCTAGATATTTATTCACGTATACTGTTTTTGAATACTTTATTAATATCAATTTCGTATGAGTTTTTAGTTTCGAACAATCTCATATGAAAAGCCCGGGTTTGGAACGTCTGTCTGGCTTTACAATAGGAATGGACCTTTTGACACTATAGCGCAAAAGTCGACGAAGTGTCAATCGCGCTTGTAACAATGCAGATTTCTGGTTCGAGGTTTAAGGCTTTAGTTTGCGTACGAGTTTGGGCATCAACAAGAGTCCCGCCCTTAAATAGGTGAAAGAAATAGAAAATACAAAATGCTTATTTATGCTTATTAGGTACGTTTTTATTCTTGCCGCCGTAGCGCAGTTGGTTAGACGCCAGCTGTGAAACGACAGGCCGCGGGTTCGATCACCGCACCGAAAAAAAGTTGAGTCAACCACAGGTATTTGTTGCGGGTCTGTGGGGGTGTGTGGTGTGTGGGTTTGTGAGACCGAAAAGTCTTGTAGTTCCTGATACCTACGACTCAAGGTCCGATCTTAGTCATTAGTCAAGACAATGAATGTGACTTTTGTGTGTATTTTTCCATTTTTTTTATTGCAACGTTTTGATGGATACGTGGTCTTTATCAACTGGCTTCTACAGCTGTCTGATTCTATAATCTTGGGTGTACATCCTTCTGAATTTATTTTGGCCCCGCTTGACTATAAAGGTAAGTAGACAATCATAAATTTCCACCTTGTTTTATTCAATTTTACTATATATAAATTATTTGGATGCAGGTTCACTATTAATAACTGAGACATTCCGAGATTCTAGCTAGTTTTCGATACTTGGTGTCATTAAAGTGCCGATATCTACTCGGGCTTACAGGATTTAGCATGTTTGAGGGCGAAACATTCTTTATTATGGACATAATTGCAACAAAGCATCTCAGCAACTTATACATTTATAAAAATAAAAAATCTGTGTATTTGTAAATCTTGTACATAATATTACACCAATGAATCGTTGTTTGTCTCATACAATATAGGAATATAAATAAACTGATTTCGCTGGAGGTTGGCTTTCGATAACACGACGGGTTATCACATCGCAGCGGAAAGAGACCATAACAAACAGATAATAACTGTGCATGCGAAATTCATACTAATATGGCATGGGACTGCCGTCCGATGCCAATGGATACTCTGCCTGGGCGGCATTGGCACTTTCCATAAGGTGCAATGCCGCCACTATGCCAGGCCATTGTATAAAAAAATATATATATAAACCCAAAGAGATTGTTTGTTTGTTACCTCTAATCTCGGGAACTATTGGGACGAATTGAAAACATATGTTTGTAATGGATAAGTCACTTATAAAGGAATGTTATAGGCTATATTTCATCACACTATGACCTATAGGAGGGTAGCAGTACTAAGAAATCTAGCAAATATGAGGAAATTTTATTCGTTTTTCGTTGTCCTCTTCAGTGTTATATATTAGTACAGATACGAATACTATTAGATTACTAGTATAAATGCTCGTTGATAAATTATATAATAATGTTATTAATTAAAGGGGAGATGTACTGATATTTTTCAATTATTTTTATTCAATCGAAACATATTTTTCGATTTCATTGTAGTAAATTGTTTGTAGAACATTGAAGGTCGTTGTTTTTAACATTTAATAAATTCAATTTTTACTGGCAATGTTTCTTTTTGTATTTTATTTTCCAGTAACAATGATTCTTAATGATTTTGTGGATATGATTATAAAATTAAAAAAAATTAATATCAAACAATAATTCATTGCATATTACCGTTAAGAATGTAAAATAAATGGTTGCAAAGAATAAGAATTTGTGCGTGTTTCAAATTTCATAATTTGTTCATTTTTATTCCTAGAGTTTGATGCAAACTTTTAATTTGCTCAACCTTCTGTGTAACTTAATCACGAAAGCGTACGAAAACAAAAGTCAAAACATTGTAAGATAACATTTTCCGTCAAAACAATCGCCACAGCAAGGAGCTCGTTATTTTCATAAACTCAAATAAGAAATTAACCTTCCTCTGTCCCCTACAAAATGTCCGCTCGCCGCTAAATAATTTATTTGTGTATTTTGTATACTGTTTAAATTCACAATACGTTTAATTTCTCCGTAATTTACACTCGGTGCTGTAGCAAAAAATCACCCTAAAATTCAGGAGATCTGTAATGAATGAGAAATTAATGCAAAGTGGCTACCCATAAATCTCCAGAGCTTTAAGGGCAATAAAACAAAAAATGAGAATTACCAGTTTGATAAAACAAAAACTTTGTTTGGCAAGTGCCCCGGCGGACAACCTCGCCCCGCGCAAACCTTCGGGGCTTTACCTCTATATTCCAATTTCCAGTTTTTGTCAGTTTCAGACATATTCAATGTCTCGTTTACTTAGTTCGTGAGGGTATTCTGGTTAAGAGTAATTTTCATTCATTCGCTCTCATAAAGAAGTGCACGCAACTGAACGTAGCAAATTCTAGCTTAAATCGATGTGATCTAGAGATTTTTAATTTACTGAACTTTTCTTACCGAGGCGGGAAGTGCAATTAGTCACTTGACAAAGATCGAACTAAACTAATGGAATGGTTGTTTTTTTGGTGTTATACGGAGTAAACTAATAAGTTCGTAAGAAGAAAAATATTGACACGTGGAAAAATATTAGAAGGATTTTTTGCCCGATTTTTCTCGGAATTCAGGACTTTTGGCAAGAATATTCGTAGTTGATTTTAAAATGAAATACAGATCCAGCTAACTTGATATTACATAATTTGACAAACTAACTAAAATATACATCACAAACATTCCTTTTTTTATTTAAAGGTGAAATTCATAAAAATAACACAAGAATACTTATATTGTAAATAACTCCAAGTGTTCATACTGATAAAACATTTGGATCATTAATTTTATGCTTATCAGGTGTATAATAGAAATTGTAAATTATATTTCCACTGCAAAATAGACTCGGATTTTTAAAAACTTGTCTCCATTTAATATGAGTCGCTGCGCAAGTACTTTATATTCAGTAAGATAAGCTTGCTAATTTTATTAAGGGTTCCAAACATGAAAGATATAGTCTTATTCATTACGGCTATAATGTGAGTAAGGTAGAACAATAGAGGGTCGTGTTCCGACAAAGAGTACCTATAATTTTTCCCTAAATATGTATGAATAATAGAAAATGCTTTCTATGAGGGTTAATAACAAAGAATCGATATTAGTTTTTTCTATTACAAAAATATTATACTCAATGTTATATACTCGATACCCCTATTTTCGTCTGCAAGAACATCTCACCAATTAAGATTTATCGCTTATCTTTGATGGCGTTAGAAACCAATTAATTAAAGCCAACGTCGTGTAAAGTATCAATTAGTTCAATCAAAAATGTATTCAATAAATTTATTTTAAGATCGAAAGACAATAATAATAAAGTCGGTACTATGTTATCAGTACCAAGTAATTGAAATAAATGAGTTGGCCAAAAGGCCTGGCGACGCATCCTCTCCTTCCGTGTAGGTTCCCGTTAATGATCGTCGTCTCCGCTCCCACTCCTAAATGTTGCCCATAAAATTTTACGCAGAAATACATTTTCTAAAATAAAGCAATACAACCGTCCCCTACCCTTCTCTATTTCGGAACCCGAGGGGTGTTTGTTAGTTTACGCCGCTCGCCGCGAAATCTGAGATTTCAATTTATATTAAAACGTTTTTATTAAATTAGTACTTGGTTTCCCCCGATACAAAATATGTACCCTCTGTAAAAATATGTACATTTATAAAATGACATTCGTCGATGTCGACCGGGTCCCCTTAAGTTGTAGATGAGTGCTTGTTTATAATAAGTACGCTGTGTATTCTAGGACCATTTGCCCCGCTATAAACATGAATGGCGCCAAAACGTCTCTCTTATCTCGGCTGTTTCTCAGAAGGGCGGAAGCGGGGCCCTAAAGGCTCCGCGCCGTTCTTCAAGTGTGGTCCTAAAGGATCTCGAAATAAGGACTGAGAAATCCTTTTGAAAAAGCACTACGTTCTTAGAGCAAATGGACTGTGAGGAAGAAACTCGCAGCCGATTTTGATATTGATTTTTATTTAGTTGATAGCTACCGGAGAATTACTTGGGTTTAATCCGTGTTGTGATATCTGAAGCTTATCAATTTAAACGCAAGTCTCTTAAATTGTTTAAAGAATCTTAGATTCTTGTAATAATTTTATAATTATTCGTAGCGAATCCTTTATAATTAACCACAAATCTTATTTTAATTAATATGACACTCAGTTCATTATTTAAAAAAATAACAGTTAGCATATAAGTTTAATTAAATTTATATGTATGTATATGAAATGGTTAATTATTTATTTTCATGTACACTTGGTATCACGCAACAGCAACCGCAATTAAGGATTGAATTTTTAATTGCAATTGATAGTTAACTAGCAATTCAATTAATATAAACTATTTTAGTTAGCTGTAACAAAATCACCGGCCTACATTTTACGTTTAAAATATACCTATAATGGACAGCAAATAGAATTTGAGAACCTGTCTGATATTCTATCTATAGAATTTTTATATTGGCCAATGACTTCTTTTTGACTTTAGAACCCTAACACTAAACCATTTTTATTAGTCTTACCGACTTTATTGTCTTCGTTTTGTATTCAATATAGGTTTTCATAGTATCATGTTAGAATTAACAAATACATTTTTATATTAGTTTGATTTATATTCTGTTGTTAGCTTTAGTTATTATATTGTACTTATCTCATAGAGTGAAATGTAAATTTCTTTTGAGTAAATAAAGTTCTTTAACCACCACACTTGATATCGACCTCTTTCGTAACTTAAAATAGCAATATACAGCCTCCTTGATATTTAAGATCAATTACGAGAGTGTAATTATCAAAGGTTGTGAAAGGCACGCGTGTTCGCAAACTTGATGCATCGGATAAGTCTGTGAATTAGTTACCAGTTTCACTGTGAAGAAGTTTGACACTCATGAATATTAAACAGATAATGCAGTTATAATGTGCGCCATGTTAAATGTTAATGCCGCGTTTCGTTTTACGCTTGCTAATTTCTTGGATCTTAGCCGTCTTATGGCTAAGCTTATTATCTGCTGATTCAAAATGAATGTCGTAAATTTGGTTATGTTATGAGCATTGAAACTGAAGTTTATCGCGGTTTTACTTCGTCTTCATTATACCATCATTAGCCATGGTGTTTATATTTTTGAAGTGAAAACTTCTTTAGCGGCGTTGAGCACTTTTTCTGTAATGGGTATAAAATCTTAAACTCGCGTCAGGACACGTGACCTGATCGTAAGACGAAAAGCGTAAGACGGATGGAGAGTAGACAGCTGTCAGTTAGCTGTCAGTTTATAAAGCTTTGATGAATTGCCAATGATTTTGAGTGGAGATTTCAACATAAACTTCGCAGACGATAAAAATCAACTATTAATTGAATTTTTAAATAATGAATTTGGTTTAACTATGTCGAATGATCGCAATCTTAGCACAACGAAATACAAAACTACTATTGATGCGGTCTTTATTAGACATTTAAATAGGTTCGAATCAAAACTGTTCGTTTCTTACTTCAGCTACCATAAACCTATCGTATCAGTTTTAGAGATTGGCGATGATAGTTCTGGTAATGATGATGGTGAAAAAGTCGTTGAAATTATGGATCAAAGTTGATTTTTCGGAGAGATAAACTTTTTAATGTAAAATAATTGTAATAGTTTTAAAGTGTTAAATTTTTAATGTAATATAAATTGTCATGTTTGTGTACGATAGCGCAATAAATGAATATTGTATTCTACCACATAAATGATAGTACTTTTATACTGATAAAGCAATTGGTGCAAAATTATTCCCTAACCATTCCAAAATATCAAACATGCTCAACGTTAATAATCAAGTTTTCACTTCTGCCGGCACTCCCGGAGTGCAACCCGTCTTTTTTACTGCCAAATGTATGTAACCGTGGATTTCTTTAGTAGCTTTCAGGAAACGGTGTATGATTCTTTGGTCAGTAGCCTTTGCATTATGTGTGACTGATCTGAATATATCAATAATTTTTTTTGGATTTGCTGTCCCTCTCATTTTTGAAATTAAAATACTGAATACACGGATTTTAACTTTTAATAATGTTGAATGAATGAAGTGCGTGGTGGCCTGTTGGTAAAACGGACTAGACGCGACTGCCAATATGTTCACGGTGGTCGCGGGTTCGAATCCCAGGGCACACCTCTGACTTTTCGGAGTCATGTGTGTATTGATAGTCAATCACCACGCACTAAAACGGTGAAGGAAAACATCGTGAGCAAACCTGCATACCATAGCGATTAATAAAAATGTCTATGGTATGTAAGTCCGCCAACCCGCACTAGGCCAGCGTGGTGGACTATATGGCCTAACCACTCTCAATCGTACTGTCGATTGTAGAGGAGGCCCGTGCCCTGCAGTGGGACGTATATGGGCTGATACAGAATGTTGAATAGCATTGAATAGAAATGTAATAAATTTGACTTCAAAATAAATAAGTAAAAATACACAAAAATCGTGGTAAAATCCCAATTTATAATTTCGAATCTATTTTTACCCGTATTTTTTAATGAATTACTATTTTAAATTAGATGTTCTATTCCACGAATCAATTAATATTTAATATAATTAAATACGTATTATGGCTTGAAATATTCTTTAACAAGAAGCATTAATCTAATCTAATCCCACATCAATACCGCTGCTCATCAATCTTTCCATAATTCGCATTCACTAACAGATTTTTATAAAAGTGATAATTAATTAGTATAAAGAAGTTTCAATTAATCTCGGGCCGTGGGAGCCTTATTTCTATTTAATTCAATTTTGTAATGATTTCGTGGAAATAATGGAAAAAAGCCATAAAACTGAAAAGACGGTAATATTTATTATTCTTTTCGCAAAGGATTGTGTATCAGCTCCTATACGTTTCACTACAGGGCATTGACCTCTTCTAATCGAGAGGAGTCATGCCGTGTAGTCTACCAGGCTGATCCAGTGCGGGTTGGCCGACTTGAAAAATCAACAAAGTTTTCAAAAATCTATTCCTTATACTCGTACATTTTATCGAAAGTAAGAAGTAAAATTGATAAACTATTTTAATCGATTGTTTCTTAAAAATACAAATCGTTAACGTTTATGGGACCTTTATTCTTTCAAATACATGATTGTTTGTACCATACAATAAATAAATCAACAAAAAAATATGTAATATGATTAACGCAAATGATATATTTGTTTGAAAAATAAATTACCCTAAAGTAGTAACTGACTTTAAATAAAATGCTTTATAAATTTCAACCGACAAATACTATGGACTGTATCGTCACCCCAAAGTTAATGTGCGCTGCATCGGAGTTCCATTGCTGGGTTCGAATCCGATATCACGAACCGGCGCTAGATGGCGCAACCGGGCGTCGCATAGACAACTTTTCGACAACCGAAAAACCACCGACCAATAGGCGAGGTTCTAGTGTGACCAACGAGCAGGTCACAAAACCGTTGCCTTGGAAAAAACCCAGCACTCGTTTTTGAATCGTGGAAGTACTTGGTCAAAAACTCCGCTGTTGCGCAACCTCGTAACCAAAACCTATACCCGATATATTCCCATTTAACGTGTTCCCTCGAGAGTATTGCTGCTGGAGTTGCCTGGTCTGCGAGAGCTGGTGAAGCCGGAAGCCTCGGTAAGTGGTAGACGATAAGCACTCAGTTTTGGAATTAACCGTTTTTTCTGCAGCGCACATTACTGTCGAAATTCTGTTGGGGACCTCCCCCTCGGCAGCTGAAAAGCTCAGCTGAACACCGTGTCCAGCCTCCTTGCTGGTACATGTTTTGGTGCCGAAACCCGGGAACATATGAATTAATCGTTTAAAGTAATCCTTTATGTCCTAATTACCCTAATCAGTTTCGCATTTCTCGTATACGGTCCAGTGTGTTTTATTGAATACCTATTGAGTTTTTAAATATCATTTCTATTTGTCCATTTTGCTATTAGTTGTTAAAAAATAAAAAATACAAAATTCCGTTACGCGAGTGGTACACATAGCCAATCAGCTGATAATTCAAATAACGACCAGTGCGTAACGTTAATTCTATAGCAACACACTTCTCAATTTACTATCGGTGTCTGCTGTGTTTTTAAACGTTTAACGTTGCTATCTGATTCATTATCGCGCGTCAGCTGATTACCTCCATAATCTGACCTCTCCATCGGGTTTTGAATTTCGTTACCAACAGTTATCATGAGTTATTCAAAACGAAAACTAAGTATCGCAAAGAAATCCCGTTCTAAGGATACGTGGGAATATACAACCGAAAATTTACCATCTTTGCGTAGAAAGCGTACACTAGCATATAACCGCTTGACCAAGACCCACGAAATCGCCGCCCTTACCCTTAACGATCCTTCCCAAATCGAATTATTTTTATCTTACCATCAGGAGGTAAAAAAAATCGCGGCTACCTTCGAAGAAGCACATTTAATTATTCTGGATTTGGCCGACGATCCGGAGGAAGACGAACTCATGTGCAAACGTTTCGACGAAATGTATTATGAGATTATTCGAATTCACCGATCAATCACAAAACCCGTCTCACATGCACCCGAATCTTCCCTTGACTACACAAATTCACACTGTGTTAACTCACACGTAAAGTTACCTAAGATAACGCTCCCGTCCTTCTCCGGCAATATAAAGGAATGGCCTAAATTCATTTCTACGTATGATAACCTAATTCATAATACACGTATGAGTGACACCGATAAGTTTAACTATTTAATGTCAACATTACAAGGCGACGCGTTAGCACTCATCCGCACATTCCCGGCCACAGGTGATCACTATTCCGATGCATATAATAAATTGGTTACAAGATACGAAAACAAACGAGACCTCGCATTCACTTGTTGGCGCGATATATTAAACGCAAGCTTCATGTTAAAGAACCCACACGATTTCCGCCGTTCCCTTGATATGTTTGACGAAAATTTAACCATTTTGAGACGTTTAAACCTACCGGTAGACCAATGGGATTTCGTATTGTCATATCACATTTTGTCAAAGATAGACCCAAAACTACGTCGAGAGTTCGAAGAAAGACAGTCTACCATTGAGCTGCCGAGTTACACGGATTTGCAATCGTTTCTATATTTAAAGTGTGAAGCTTTAATTAGAGATACACATTTCACTGAATCCGGACCATCAACTAGCACTTCCACATGGAATAGGGAACAACACATAAAGTCGAATCTAGACTTCCGAGCCAACAAACCGAAAATGGGTCATGCCTTAGTAGCTGCGCAGGACTGCACTCATGAGGCGGCGGTAAGCGGAACGTACATCGCGCCCCACTCGACGCAACTGACTCCGCCTACAACTAGCAAACCGGTTATCAAATGCGCCTATTGTTCAGACGGACATTCAATAACAAGTTGTAAATCATTTTTGCAAAACACTGTAGATGAACGAATTAATATAGCGCGTAATAATAAGTGGTGCTTTAATTGCTTAAGGGCATCACATACAATCAGAGACTGTAAATCAATGTTCTCGTGCCAGAGATGTAAACATAGACATCACACACTTTTACATCAAGACTTAGCAACGTCGCCCGAGTCGACAGCGCATACTACACTAATTACGCGACACGACTTAGCTTGTACTAGCCCTACTGTGCTGCTCGCCACGGCTATAGTATACGTGTGGGATGCTTTCGGGCGCTCGTTAGCTTTCCGCGCCGTTTTTGACACTGGCAGTCAAAACAATTTTATAACTCAACAAGCTGCCGATCGACTTTGTTTCTCATCTCGACCGGCACTAGTCAATGTTACTGGCTTAGGAGGTGCCGAAGCATCAATTAATGGTGTAGTGCGATGTAAGTTGGGGACGTCTTCTAAAACCTTATTCGACTTAGATATGTTAGTCATCCCCAGGATATGCAGCGACCAACCCATAGCAAAATTGAGCACACACGGTTGGTCGAATATTAAATCTTTGCAATTGGCCGACCCTGGTTTCGATATTCCCGGTCCCATCGACATTCTGTTAGGTGCAGACATATTTGCGGAATCTTTATTGAATGAAAAGATCAGGGGTCAAGGATCTCAACCTCCCGCACTGAGATCTGTGTTCGGTTGGCTTTTACTGGGGAAGACGTCCATAGTCCATAGTTCCTTACTCGGGATTAACGCAACTACGGATAGTGGGCAGTTGGCCAGTGTAGTTCAAAGATTTTGGGATATAGACAACGTTCCACAGGCGTCCACTTTTACGCCCCAAGAGCAGCTTTGTGAATACAAATACGCATCGGAGCATACCCGGGACCCGACGGGTCGCTATATCGTGACTCTGCCATTCAAGGACAAGTCGGTTCCTGTGTTTTACGGATCACGTGACATTGCCTTGCGGAGATTCTTCGCAATCGAACGACGCTTGTCTCGGGACTTACAATTACGAACGCAATACGTGGACTTCATGAATGACTACTTGGACAGCGGCCATATGTCATTGGTACCAAGCACAAAATTGGGAAACGGACGATATTACATCCCACATCACGGTGTTCTAAGACCAGAAAGTACAACCACGAAATTACGAGTAGTGTTTGATGCCTCGGCAAAAGATTACAACGGCAAGAGCTTAAACGATACTCTACTAACGGGTCCTAAACTACACAATGATATTTTTTCGATTCTTTTGCGTTTTCGGGAGCACAAGGTTGTTTTTATGGCGGATGTACGGCAAATGTATAGGCAAGTTCTAGTTACCGAGACTCAGCGGGACTTTCAGCGTGTTTTGTGGAGATCAAGTCCGACAGAACCTATTAAAGAGTACAATTTAAACACTGTCACCTACGGAACATCCGCAGCACCGTTTTTAGCTTGTCGTACGTTGCAACAGCTGGCGTATGATGAAGGTGACGCGTTTCCAATCGCAAAGCAAATTTTACTGTCCGACATTTATGTAGATGACGTAGTAACCGGGTGTAATTCGGTCTCGGAAGCCCATGAAGCCAAAGCACAAGTCATCAATCTCTTTTCTAAGGGGCATTTCTTTCTACGCAAATGGGCTAGTAACGTCCCAGATCTGCTTGACGACATTCCGGATCAACATAAGTTACTAAAAGATACGGTGAACTTTGACGAAACGCAGGATACAACGTTAAAGGTGCTTGGTTTACGATGGGAACCATTGCGCGACGCATTCGTTTTTGACGTAACACCCCTGCAACAGCCTTGCACTAAACGCAATATCTTAAGCGAATTGGCTAGGATTTTCGATCCACTGGGATTTCTTTCGCCTCTCACCATTCAAGCCAAATGTCTAATCCAAAAATTATGGATAGTCGGTACTCCGTGGGATGAGACCCCCCCACAGGATGTTATCGAGCACTGGGCCCAATATTTAGAACAATTGCCTCAACTTAAGCGCATTGAAATCCCACGTTGCGTCCACTTTAGAGCGAATCCGACATTCGAACTTCACGGCTTTTGTGACGCATCGGAACGGGCCTATGGAGCTGTAATTTACGTGCGTGTGGCCAATGCATCGGGTTCAGCTCGTACATTTCTACACTGCGCAAAGGCTCGCGTCGCTCCCATTAAGAAAATTTCGTTGCCTCGTCTCGAGTTGTGTGCGGCGGTCCTTCTCATTCAGTTACTGGCAAGTGTCAAATCGGTGTTTAGACCTCCCTTACAAGGATTATACTTATGGTCAGATTCTATGATTGTTTTATCTTGGTTACGATCGCACTCTTCACGTTGGGTCACGTTTGTGGCGAATCGAGTAAGCCTAATTCAGGACAGCGTACCGACCGAATCATGGCGGCATGTACCGACAAACGACAACCCCGCCGACATCTGTTCACGGGGACTTATGCCAGTTAAACTCCTCGACAATAGATTATGGTGGGCGGGCCCCAGCTGGTTATCGCAAGCGCCCGAAACTTGGCCACCTAATCTAGTGGAACCAAAAACGCAGGAGGAAGATATTATCCAATCAGAACAACGACCCCAATCTGCGTTAGTGACGGAGACGATGACGGAGCCTCTTGGGTGGATCGATGCCCTATTTTTAAAGTTTTCTTCCTTAGATAAAATTATAAATATTATTGGGTATGTGCGTAGGTTCATGAACAATACGCGTCAAGCATCCTCCCGCTTTGAGCGCATTACGTTGACGGACGGTGAACGACATGAGGCTTTATACGTCGCGGTAAGGTTTTATCAAGAGAAATTCTTTCATAATGACATAGACAAGCTAAAAAATCATCAAGCATTAGCCAAATGGTTGCGGAAACTCACCCCATTTATGGATAGCAAAGGTATCCTCAGGGTGGGCGGTAGAATATCTCGGAGTGGTTTAGAACATGACCACAAGCATCCCGCGTTGTTACCTACTCGGTGCCCGCTCACTACTTACTACATTACGTGGGTGCATCGCAAAACACTGTCACACCGGTATTAACACTACACATTACCTAATATTACAGCAATTTTGGATCGTAGCGGCGAAACGCGTTATCCGTCAACAATTATCCCAATGTGTACGTTGCTTTAAAACGCGTCCGCAACCGCTTCAACCCGTTATGAGTGATCTGCCATCATATCGAGTGAACCAAGTCAAGGCATTTTCGGTAGTCGGGGTTGATTTTGGCGGTCCCTTCCGGATTAAGCTGGGAAAACATCGTGGTGCCAAGTTGGATAAGGCTTATCTGTGTCTATTTGTGTGCCTGACTACAAAAGCAGTCCATCTCGAAGTAGCTTCTAACTTATCCACCGACGCCTTCGTAGCTGCGTTGAGGAGATTTGTGGCGCGTAGGGGGAGATGTTCTATCATCCATGCAGACTGTGGTACTAATTTTGTAGGTGCAAAAACTCAATTGTGTAGGTTGATGGACCTAGCCGCACAGACAGAACGCATCGAGTTTAAATTCAACCCACCCTCGGCGCCACACTTCGGCGGGGTGTGGGAAATCCAAATAAAGGCCGCAAAAAGTCATATGCATCGCATTGTAGGAGATCAGGTTCTAACATTTGAGGAGCTTAGCACACTTTTCACCCAAATTGAAGCAGTCCTCAATTCGCGACCATTGTGCCCCATTAGTTCCGATCCAAACGATTTAAATGTTCTGACACCGGGTCATTTCTTAACACTAGAACCCTTAACCAGCGTACCAGAACATGATTTTACAGCTACCAATCTAAACCGTTTGAACCGT
Source organism: Hyles euphorbiae (assembly GCA_023078785.2). Classification (NCBI taxonomy): domain Eukaryota; kingdom Metazoa; phylum Arthropoda; class Insecta; order Lepidoptera; family Sphingidae; genus Hyles; species Hyles euphorbiae. Next base: position 12,229,219 of record CM041033.1, on the reverse strand, counting down.
TGGCAACTTCTACAAGCCTTTCAACAGCATTTCTGGATACGATGGCGGAACGAATATCTCCACTCCTTAACGCAAAGAGCAAAATGGACAAAAGACAGTAAACCATTGCCTTTAAATTCTATTGTAATCATCAAGGATGACAATCGAACACCATTACAATGGTCTGTAGGTCGGGTAGTCAATGTGCATCCTGGTCCGGATGGAGTTATAAGATGCGCATCGGTACGGATAGCGAACCATCATATCATCACTCGCCCACTGGTGAAGCTTTGTCCTCTACCCATCAGTGCAGAACAAGCTTCACCAGTCGTTAACTGTTAAAGATTTCAACGCGAAACATCATTCAGTCTATCATCAACCCTTTATATTTTCTCTCTTTATTTTTCCTATATTTTTATTTTTTTTATTTTTTTATTGTAAGTAAAATACCTTCATATTTTGGTGGGCGGTATGTATCGTCACCCCAAAGTTAATGTGCGCTGCATCGGAGTTCCATTGCTGGGTTCGAATCCGATATCACGAACCGGCGCTAGATGGCGCAACCGGGCGTCGCATAGACAACTTTTCGACAACCGAAAAACCACCGACCAATAGGCGAGGTTCTAGTGTGACCAACGAGCAGGTCACAAAACCGTTGCCTTGGAAAAAACCCAGCACTCGTTTTTGAATCGTGGAAGTACTTGGTCAAAAACTCCGCTGTTGCGCAACCTCGTAACCAAAACCTATACCCGATATATTCCCATTTAACGTGTTCCCTCGAGAGTATTGCTGCTGGAGTTGCCTGGTCTGCGAGAGCTGGTGAAGCCGGAAGCCTCGGTAAGTGGTAGACGATAAGCACTCAGTTTTGGAATTAACCGTTTTTTCTGCAGCGCACATTACTGTCGAAATTCTGTTGGGGACCTCCCCCTCGGCAGCTGAAAAGCTCAGCTGAACACCGTGTCCAGCCTCCTTGCTGGTACATGGACTTCTAGTATAATCTATTGAGAAATAAAAGCAAGATACAGAAGTTTTACGTATTTAACATTAATTTTAAGATAATCACAGCACACGACACATAGAAAATACAAACATATCCTAAACTTTCAAATACCGTCAAATTTTGCAGACTAGCGACGAATAGGTACTCATATGAATATTCTATCTGGACAGAAATGCACTTTGTATCAAATAATTTATACTAAAATTATTATCCCAGTAAGAAAAAGCGATACAGACTTTCCCAAATTTATTTCTTATCGATTCCAGTCGGTCAGTATGGGTTCCAAACTACTTCGGTATATCTGAACTCGGGCGGACCAAGTATTTATTTAAGAGGTGCACGGTGGAAGCCTTTCCAAAGTCTTCTTAGTCTGGGATAAAACTTAACTTACACGGTAAGCTTTATTAATTCATTAATATGAGAATCGTAAGTTAAGTTTAAGTACCTAACACAGATTAGAATGTGATTGTTGTAAGATTTTGTTGGTTTTTCATACTGTGGTATATTAGGCTGTCTTAATGGATTAGTTTCACTGTGTTGGCTGTAAATCGTAAGTCTATTGATCTTCTGTGAGTTATCTCTTTTCTACTTAACATCTATATCTATACTAATATATAAAGCTGAAGAATTTGTTTGTTTGTTTGTTACCTTTAACCTCAGGAACTACTGGTTCGAATTGAATTATTACTTTTTGTGTTGGATAGATCATTTATCGAGTAATGCAAATACGAGGAAATTTTATTCGTTTTTGTGGTCTGATTAGCTGATATTCTTGATTGATAATTGAACATTTATTCGGAATTTTTGTATGGACAAACCGAGTGTATCCAGCTTGCGATTGAAAATGAAGCAAAGTGGTTGTTTTAGTGACTTCAGACACAATGCGCCTAAAAATATCTCAAAAAAATGGGACAAATGTTTTTTTTTTGCACGTTTCATTCTATTAAGGTAGATAAATTAACTCCTGCGTCGTTTAAAATATACACTTAACATTATTATTTTAGCAAAAACTATGTTTTACCACCGAAACCAGATGACAGGTAAATGAAAATACAAAAAATTTGTTCAGTTCTTTTGGGATTTTTTTATTTGTGCTGTGTCTGAAGTCACTAAAACTATTAGTTTCGTTTTCGGTCACAGTTTGGGTTCATCCGGTATGATATATGAGAGAATAGAGACAATATGGTAAGCAATATTACTCAGAAATAATCCACAATATTAAATCTCATGAGCGATGTTGAATAGCTAATCCTACAACAATTGACGACTGATTGATCCGGCAGCTGAGTTGGCTGTTTTGAAGGCAGCGGGACCGATCAATATTTAAAGCAGGGTTGCTCTAGATCTTTGTGTTTTGTACATATTTGAGTCTGTGTGAATGAGTCTACCTGAAGTCCTTATGACTCTTCGCTACGCTGCCATAGTTCTCAAAGGCGGATTTTACATATTATCATAGAAATTCTTGCAAATCGGTATGATGTTATATAGGTTTATTCGCTATGTTTTCCTAAATCGATATAGTTAATAGTATAGAAAAATATGTCAGTAAAAACAGGGAGATACTCAACTGCTTCGGTGTCGTAATTGTACTAGGATATGGTTACAAAGCTAAGATCTCGGGTTCGAATCCTGGTTGGGCAAAGTGATATTAGATTTTTTTATAGACAACCTCCGTGGCGTTGGCGCTTAGACGCCACCTGTGAAACGAGAGGCCGCGGGTTTGATCCCCGCACCGGGAGAAATTTTTGTACAGCCCACAAATATTTCTTTCGGGTCTGGTTGTTTGTGAGACCGAAAAGTCTCCCGTAGTTCCTGATACCCACAACACAAGCCTCGATCTTAGTGTGGGATCAGGACTATGTATGTGACTGTTGGGTGTTATTTATTATTTATTATATTATTCAGTATCAGCCCAGAGTCAAGAATTTGTGCCTGACATGGCGATAGGCTCGCCCCCTATCACATCGTGTGAAGGAATATACAAGGCGAAATATGTGTTTCCTGGCACCTCTGAATACCCCTTCTGGGAAAAAGAGAGGAATTCTTGCAACACGATATGTTATGCAGGTTTTCTCCCGATGTTTTCCTTCACCATTATAGTTGGTGGCACTGAAAAAATATATTAAAAATAGAGAAATAATTGTCTGTTGTCAATCGATCTGGATACACAGCAAGTACAATGCGGTTACTTTACTGAGTCACGATAAAAAAGTGCTGAATAAGCTTCTAGTAAATTCGAAAAGTTTAAAGTTTTCCTTTATGAATACCTTTTTTGTTTTTCGGCCATATAGAATAAGTGCCGTGAAGTTTCCAAGTAAAAGTTAAAATTGAAATAAAACTCGCTGCTCGGAAGATTATAAAATTAATGCGGATGGTTGCATTTTAATATCTTTATGCAATGACGTTTAAATTTTAATTACGAAGCGTCTCCACTATATTGTTTTTGAGCGATGAACCTGCAAATGACTCATGAAATACATTTCCTTATGTATTATGTATGATATGTTCGCAAATACTTTTTTGTGCCACACCGTCAGTCTGTGGATTTTTATACCGTCACACATACATGTCCTCCTTCCTGTAATCCCGGGTATCCTGGGCCGCCGTAGTGTGAAGAGGCATGTGAACAGGTCGACATAATTGTATCGACTGGCATAGGACTGCTGTCCGATGCCGAACGCTACTCTGCCTGGACGGTATTTGCGCTTACCATCAGGTACCGTGTAGTGACTATGCCGAGCCAGAATTTAGAAAAAGTTATGTTATGGCGCCATATTGGCCAAGTGACAGTTTAGTCGACTATAATATTTTTGGATTTATTATATAGATATTTTCAATTAAAAAACTTATTACTAATTGATTTTAATAAATTATGACTTACATATCTGTATCAGCCCATATACGTCCCACTGCAGGGCACGGGCCTCCTCTACAATCGACAGTACGATTGAGAGTGGTTAGGCCATATAGTCCACCACGCTGGCCTAGTACGGGTTGGCGGACTTACATACCATAGAAATTTATATAAATCGCTATGGTATGCAGGTTTCCTCACGATGTTTTCCTTCACCGTTTTAGTGCGTGGTGATTGACTATCAATACACACATGACTCCGAAAAGAATATATCCGAAATATCTTTCTGCAACTAGGAAGGAAAGTCATATTCGGCTGATGTCATGCAAACGTAAAATTATGGCAGGTAGAAAAAAAAGACGTTTTATAAGAAAGAGGATCGAACTTTTAGAATCGAACTTCATAACATTCCTTTAATCTCTATCTTATCCAGAAGACCATAAGGCGAGAATATATACGTTATCAAAAAAATCAAAGATACAAAAGCATAATTTTATTTGCTGCGATCATTTTGTAGATATTCATCTGTAAACATTTTATTACATTCGGAGCAATGCTATCTATGGTGAATCGGCTGTAGCATCTGACCCATCTTGAATAAGCATAGGAATGGCATTGATATCTCTGCGAAAAATGTATTACTCGTAGTTTTTTTTTTCTAGTTGGATATCGCTGTATCTTTTTGTATTGAGATTTTATCAAAATAAAAATGATTTCAGTAAAACGTTTACTCATTATTCTAATTTACAACCATAGAAAATCAAATTGAGAACGAAATTTAACCTAACCCCTTATGTATCCTACTAAGTAGTAAGTTAAAGTTTCGTATATCTTTTCCATTTAAATTAAGGCATCATCAATGGTCATGATATATAAATTAAAATGAATCCTTTTGTGACTTATCGAATATGATAATTAATTAATTATAAAAAAGCTTTTCAATTACTTATCGGCTTCAGAAACTTAAAAGAAACGCGATTACAATTCATTAATGGTTTTTAATTAAAATTGTTTCGCTTAACTTACTGATGGGTTTAATTCCTGTTGATACTTGCACTCCAAATGTATGTAATGAGGTCCTAATTTACATTTTAAATTGTTGGAAAAACTTTTTAATTCTACGTAAAATTAATTCGGCACCATAACCCAGTTTCATTTAAGGTAGCTAGCGGAAAATTACTTACATAACAGAACTTGCGAACGAACACATATTTTGTAGGGGTTTTTAATAACAGTCGTCCTTAGAGACAAAGTAAAACGAATAAAAACTTTAGACAAAAGTAAAATATTCCTGCGAGTACAGACCAGGTCCTTATTACGCGAAAACAGTTAGTGTCACTTGAGAGACTATGAATAAAACTGTTTAATATTTTGCAGCATTCTACGTCTCGTGCGGTGATCTTAAATTTTATTTTTAATATGATGCGCAGACCGTATTTTTCTTCTTTTATCTGTTCTAAGCCCTAATTGACATGGGGTTTGTAGGTATAACATCGCGTTGTATACATATTATAGTATGATTTTAGGATCCGCCACCTGCCTTACATAAGCCCACTAGGTATGTATCGCTTGATCAACCAAGGTGGTAAAATAGGTAGAATAATGGTTGACTTAACATAACTTTGAAATTCTTGTAGAGAACTCTCCAGAATGCAAGTTTCCTCCCAATGTTTTCCTTTACATTTAAGCAAGTGTTAATTAACCAAGGATTCACACCTAACTCGAAAACCAATGCGTTGAAAGCGTTCCGTAATATTACACAAATATGTGTTTCCAACTTACAAATGTGTAATGGCGCGTTTACACAATCGTCGATGTTCGCCGATGATAGGCGATGACACGTTTGCGCATCATTGCCACAAATTTTGCGCACCTCGCCACGTATTCGAGCGAGTTGTCAATAGATAAGTCGTCAAAAATGGACGTCGATCGACGTCGATGCATAAGCAGTTGCCACGATATTTATTTAAAAAGCGCGTATAGATACGAGTTTTATGAATATATATATAAACCAAATAATACCGAGTAAACAGATAAGTAGAAGATGGTGGATGTTAAGAATTTACCGCAACATAACTAGGTATTTGTAATCGTAAAAACAGCGTTTTTTCTAGGGATATATTTTACACTACATAAGAAAACAATATGTTCTTATTATCGCCCTTGAGTTGTTGTTGTTTTGAATCATCATTAACATTTCTGATTCCTTCCCGTTACATCCCGTCTTATCAAGTTTCATTCGATGCCATACCTCAATCCTGTCCTATTTTATTCGCCTCATACTTTCTAGCATACCATCCACTTACATGCAAATAGAGCGTCGTAGATAGCCAGAACAACCCTTAAAGTAACTTATTATTTGTATTACGATTAATATCATGGTTATAAACACAAAATAGAAAATAATACATTATTTAAATAATTATTGAAACGATTATATTGAATAACAAGAAGATAGACTTATATAAATTACGACGGATATATTATTTGAAATTTATTAGGATTAAAAATTTTGCCTTATAAACGTAATAGATAACGTAACTTTACCCGTTTACACAGCTCACACAAGGCAATTGGTTCAGTGGTGTAGGCGTAAAAGTTTAACAGGCACTAGACTGTCAAACAAACAGAAGTGTTAGAGCCACGCTGTTGTCAGTTATTGCTCAGCATGAATGATCAACGTGAAGTAACAGCTTTTCCATTGCATTCGGTAAGTGAGATTGCTGGATTCCCAATGCTCCTTTCTTCTTCCCATCCTTTCTCCTTTCCACTCCTCTGCCATTTCATGGACACGAATACATCTTTGATCCAAACGTTATGGATGTTCATGGGCGGTAGTGATTACTTACCATCAGGTGATTTGTTTTCTCATTTTCCATTAATAAAAACAGACAGATGACAGACAAAGAGTTTCGTTTGAATTTATAATATTAAGTAGACATAATAAGATGAACAGAATCAGAGCAGCACGAGCAGAGACATAGAATTAATTGGATTGATAGAATTGGCTGGTCGTAAAATTATAAACCAAATAACTCTGGTGGATGAACCCTTATTCATCACATAGCTCTGAATTATAACAAGTACCACTAATACCTGGTTCAAATCAATGGGTGAATTGGCTATGGTAAAATGCTGGTTTTGAGATGAGATGTCATAAATATAATGAAAATAAAAAATAACACCCAACAGTCACGTATATAGTCCTGACCCCACACTAAGATCGAGTCTTGTGTCGTGGGTCTTTTCAGTCTCACAATACCCAGACCCGAAAGGAGTATTTGTGGGTAGAACAAACATTTCTAGCGGGGCGGGGATCGAACCCGCGACCTCTCAGTTCACAGCCGACGTCTAACCAACTTCGCCACGTAGGCTGGCATATGATTCAACGACATTTATTTTTCATTTTGGAAGTCAATCATTTAACTAATCGCAAAGCCCGCAATGCCTAGTGTTTTTTAAATCAGGTACTCATAAAACTCGTAGTAGAATTTCATAAAAAAACGAAGTTATTAATAACAGACATATTAATTGGATTAAAAACTTGAATTGGTAATGGACAAGAAGCTTATACCCAAATGGAGATTGCATTCCGTATATAAAAGTGAAGCACAAAAATTTGACCTCGAATGACGTTGCGACTGATTGCTATCCTTTTCTTTCGAGTGACAATGAATGAAAATGACTTTTTGTTCATTCATTGTCACTCGAAAGAAAAGGATAGCAATCAGTCGCAACGTCATTCGAGGTCAAATTTTTGTGCTTCACTTTTATATACGGAATGCAATCTCCATTTGGGTATAAGCTTCTTGGTAATGGACGATGAAGGTTTTTGGTCGTATATATCCACAGACGTCCACAGATGTCAATTGTGTCATCTTTGTCAAAAATATAAAAATATACGAAAATTATGATTATTTTATTTAGTATGGGGTGTAATTAAATAATAATGTACAAACAGTTTATTTAGAATTATTTCAATTAGTAATTGTGCTTTTTACGTACACTATATTGCATGTAGTGAGAATTGAACAATGGTGTGGAATTTTATAATAAGAAAATGAAACCGAAGAAGTTGCAGCAGGCAACTAGGTGCAGATACAGCTGAAACGCACGCGTGCCCTGTCCTATAATTCGACTTATTTATTTCAAAGTATTTTTTGTATATTCTTGTTTGAAATAAACATTTTCTGTACATCTATAATTTTATTTATTTTCTTTTAGTATATATTGTAGAAATATCAACCCGCAATAGCAAGCTAAAGTGGAAGTAGGCGGACCTTATAACAATAAATGAACAAATATTTTGAGAAGACCGGGTTTCTGTAAACGCAATGCACGTCATCGGCATAAGCGGAGTGATATTCATACAGATATAAATCATAATATTCAAATATATAGTTTAAATCATGTACAAACACTTATAAACTATGATACTTATTTCTGAATAGATTTCGTATTGTGATCAAACTGAACCAATTATTATACGGAAGTAACTGATAGCTCCGGAAAATGCTAGCTGTTGTTACTGAAACTTGTATTTCGATATTTTTTTAATGAAAAATTAAATTTCTATAGCAATACACTGTCACAAACCCGCGGAGCATGTGGCTAGAAATCCATAACTAGCGGATCGTCGACGATGACAGGCAAACATCGGTATTCTCACTTTACTCTCACTCTGATTACCGACAGTTGGCGAAAAACCCCGAACACGAATGTTGTAAAATTTTACCAGGGTTATAAGTTTTGGAACAAATCCCTAAATTGTGGGTGTATATCTTAATAATTTAATTGGTTCATTTTATGATAACGAGTTAAATTATCACAGTCATTACACTGTAATGTGAGTTATTTAGTATTATAATAATATAAGATTAACAATAAAAATTCATTACAAAAAAAAACACTACGCGAGTCAACATTATAAATAATTTGTTACTTATTTTAACATAAGCATAATTTTATTTACTATACTTCGCGGAACCGCTACATTCTCCAGATTTGGGAATGAAAAATATTTCGTTAGCAACACTGCTTGATGTACACGAATATCGGCAATGAAAGGCAATAAGCCGTACACATTACCGTCATCGCCTATAGTTGCCGATGTTGGGCGATTATGTGAACGGGGCATAAGGTCCGATAACGAAGCCAATGCTTTGTTTTTTCAAGTTATTTAGCGTGCGTAATTTTGTTTTGTTAGCTGGCGGATATAGGTGTAAAAATACGAAATGGGATGAGATTGTTTGTGAACAAACAGCGAGTGTCCGCTTATTAGAGGGCCTCGTTGTAATAAAAACATCGCCTTATTACAGTTGGGATATTCTGCCCCTCGGCGGAACACTGAAATTTAAATCAGAACATAAAACGATTTGTTTTTGTTGACGCAATAAAAATAAAATCAGATTTAACAACGAGGAATTTTTATGCGTGATCGTTAAAATTTCATAAATATTACGCATAATAAAAGTCTTATGTTAAAAAATTACGCGATGCCCAATATATCTTTATTTACATTGTTTTTATGGCGTAAATCTAACGGAGAAGCGAGCAACTCATCTGTTTAAAATATATATATGTAAAAAAAACGACACATCTCAGAGACATTACGTGATTATATTTTGTCCTCAAAAGCTATCATCATCGGCATCCTTAACAGCATAAAAATCACAGTGAAACTTGACATGTTCTGAAGATTTTCACAACGAGCTGGTGAAGGTAAATAATCTCGATTGCACATTAACTTATAAAACACAATATACCTATATTATTTTCGCGCATTAGTCCCGTTACACATCGTAATATATCACTTAATGTGAAATTGTCAATTACCAAGTTACTTTCTTCTATCCTCCCATTTCCCATCCTCAATTTTCTAAAGTCTACAACCTAGTCTCCATTTCTAAGTGTTATGAGTTCTTATACAATATCACTCATTTTATAACTTAATCTCAAATCTGAGTCACTTCCTCCTTTGTGTCGTGTGTTTAAAATCACCCAATTAACCTTTGTATTAATTATAATAACATAGCTAACATACAGGCTATGTTCATTAGATGAGCATAAAATCGTATGTAAAATTCATCGTACCTCTCTTCAGTTTAAACGTATAACGAAAATTTAGCTCTTGGCATCGAGCCTTATAAATATTAATATTTCCTATCTCAGTTGTTAATTACCCAGACAACTACGGATGAACCCCCACCCCGTATTCATTAGGCCAACCTAATTAGCAAAGACAAAACCGTGGAACTTGCGGGAGGTACCAACTTATTGTCAAGGAATATTGAACGCGGGATTGTCTTGTTGCTTTTACCAACTAAAAGTAAATTGAGTTCAGCGTTTATTGTTTGTTATGGAGGCTACTTAATGCCTTCTAGACCATCATGGCGGTGGGATGTAGATAAATTACGATACTCGCTTTAATTTAATTAATGGAGGCTTTAATTTCTATAAATATATTTTGATCTGCAATAAGTGAGGGTGTACGATGACGTGTCAGATGTAGTGGACATTGTAAGTGTATTTAGTAACATAAAAAATATAACTAAAATAATATAAAATAAATACGAAGGACGGATGACCTGGTTAAGGTTGCAGAAAGTCGCTGGACGCTTTCAACACGTCAATGTGGAGATCATTTGGGTAGGCTTATATTCCTCAGTGGATATCCTATGAGTAAGAGAGAGAAAGAGAGAAAATAAACAGACCAATTATGGGCTTCTACCATGCCGTTATTGCTGCTATTTTGGACAAATGGACATTCTTTGTCTTTAGAAGGTCAAGAATGCATCAATCACTTCGTAGTTGCCGGGGATGATTAAAAGCAGCGGTAACTATAATAAATAGTCATTGGTGCTACCCATATGACTAGAAATGATTGCTTTTAGAATCTGTTAATGAAAAAGAAACACATACAATTATTTCAATCAATCCGCTAAAAGAAAGCCATTAAAGCGGAGTTGAAATAAAAGCATTAGCAAACTTTTCAAGCCGCACGACTTCATTCATTTTATCTGATTGTAAAAATCCATTCAATAATCGTGAAGGCACGCAACATATTCAAAGTAAGCCGCCATTAGGCCGAAAGCCTTCTTCCCTTATCTAAGACATCTGCATGTTTATATTTTAAGGCCCACCGACCTTTGTTACGATACAGATTTTATCTCCTAACTCTAGCTTTGAGCCTACCTTTACACTAGCGTTTTATTAAATCCTATATGAAAATCAGAGCCGGTATTATAAAGGTATTAAAAATTTCTAGGTATATAGAGGTTATAAAGAATGTATTCTATTCGAGGTATATGACAAATTAATGCGTACAGTTTGAGGATAGTTTTTAGAATAAAAATGCGGTAAAATCACGAAAAGTACACATTTTTTGCTGCCTTCTCTTCTTAATTTTTTACTATTAACTTTTCGATGTTACTTTAAATAAATATTAATATCAATTACGATATTTATTTTATTACAACAAAGCATTAATTTCGAAGAAAATACAGCATCAAGACGTTCAAGAAAGTTGGGGACAATAGCAGAACTTGCTAATTTGAATTAGTGCAACGCGCCGTACCTAAACATAAAAGGTAAAAAAGAAAGGTCCATTGCTTTCTTTCCATATATAACAAAGGAAAGATGTAATCTATTCCGTGGAATAAGGCTAAAGATGCCTGAGCTACAACGGCTGGTAATAATTTACTGGCGTCTGCCAAGCCACACAATTACTACACAGATAGATTTAGTCTAGTTAAATCAGTTAAATGCACTATAGGATTCACTTATTGGTGATGTATTATTATTTATTAATATATTTATTTACATTTTCATTTACCTTTTCTTACTTATTAATTAATTATTTTCATAGCTACAAAAATGTATTTATGTAGTCATGAAAAATTTACTACATGTTCGATTTACTTGAGATTGTGCTTTTTTGAAAATAGTGTTCACATCCCTCACCAGTGTACGTTATTTTAAAGAGCTGCTTGAAAACAGTTTCCCATAGACTGAATCCAAAACTTGACACTCTTGCGTACAATTATTATTAATATAATACGAGTAGCAGCTTGAGAAACATCCACTAGTTTCTTCCTTCACATTTTAAGAAATCGCTCAATGCCTTATGGTTACCTTACTAATTATTTTGTGTGTATACACGTCCATACATCAACTCACGCCTTTTTCCCGGGGTAGGCAGAGGTACAATCAGGATACCCACGATTTGCTTTGTATTTTCTGTCCCACAATGTGATAGGCAAGCCTTATCGCATATCGTGCATAAAACCCGACTCGGGCCTGATGTTGAATAGAAAAAAAATATATCAATTTGCCCGTTCCGGGATCTGAACCCTAGATCTCAGCATTGGAGTCTGGAGCATTTGAATGCAAATAATAGTTTGCTCCAATACGTCATCGAAAGTAAGAAGTTTAACGCAAGCATATAAGCAGACCATGCTCATACATCCTTTCCCTAGTAATGAACACATTACAACTCATTATTACATTAGGATCATTAAACAGTATAGACTGGTATTATTTTAATAGGACAAAAACTGTTGTACTGTTATGCAGAGTGGTAATTTTGCCCCTATAGAGCTGTTGTTAAGCCAGTGACATGTGTTGAGTTAACAATGCGCGCAGCATGGACGTCGTGCGAATGTCAGCAAATAACATAACGTTACCGAAATATACTGTCGTAAAATGTTTTATATTGTTATATGGATGATATTTATGTCTCATAGCATATTTTATACTTTAGAGCAAACCGAATAAGGATTTTCTTTCATGGGTCATAAATGTTTCGGTTAGATTTTTGATGACATGGAGTAATCAACCATGGAGACCTATAAAATACAAATAGTTTTGGAAACATTGTCTTGTGTTTAATATATGAATAATATCTCTGATGACATGGTTAAAAATGGGTATAGTGCATAATTTAATTAACAGGGGTAGTTGTTTTTGGTCCAAAAATCATTTCAAAGCTAATCGGTCGTTTAAGCTTAATTTGGCTAGAAGAATAGTTATTGGCCAAGAATTTTAACGTGGCTATATTTTACCTGATAATATTTTAAAAAGTACAGTACAACAAGTGTATCTTTCACAGATATAATTACATTTTCCCCATTGGAAAACTAAAAACGAAATACAAAACATTTTCATGGAGTTTCAAAGTTTGATTAATATTCTACCATTTCTTTTAGACTTAGTTCAAAGATAAGAAAGACTCTACGAATGTGACGTCACTGTTTTTTTTATGAAGCCAATAAATACATAATAGTATTTAATTACACGGACAATGTTATTTCACTACATGATTGATATCGTAAGAATAATTATGGATAATTGGACGGACTTTTTCTTTGATAATTCTTTTTTAAAGGACACGAATACCTAATGTATTTCGGGCATATTAAATCATTTTTATGCACTTTAGAAGAAAAAAATTGGAAGGGAGTAGGAGTAAATAATAATATGACTTTTGGTCGGATTTAAGCCTATAAAGATATAAGTATTACTACCATTCAGGACTTATTAGTAAAAATAAATGTTTAGATAGCATTGCATTGCGCTCGCCTCGACATATTGTTAGGTGTTAAGTCTTTTAATATGTAGATGATATTGAAGTCTCATTACAAAATTGATGGTAAAGATAAGTTTATCATAATTTATGTATGTATGTATCAGCTCACATCCTACTACAGGGTACCGGCCTCCTCTACAACCGAAAGTACGATTGAGAGGGGTTAGGCCATATAATCCACCACGCTGGCCTAGGGCAGTTTGGCGGATTAATGAAAATGAATGGAGAAATTGAGCTAAAAATATGTGTTTTATAGAAATTTTATTCATTAGCCTAAGTTTTTATAAATGGAAGGTGGGTATTATGCAAGTTTATCCATTTAATTAAGTAACATATAGAATGTTAAGTAACATATTATGTATATTCACGAGGGTGCTTTTAAGTGGCTGTTCTAAAGGTAAATGGCTTGTTTAAAGCAATATGTACATACGTTAAACTTAAGCTGAGATTCTGCTTTTTGGCACAGTACCTACGTTTTTACGAATAATGTATTCTGTAACGATTATGTTATGCTACATGTGATTAAAACTTTATATATGTTCTTAATTAGATGATGCTTTATGAACAAAGAAATCTTTAAAAACATAATTTAATAAACATACAGAAGTGTGGTTGGAAGAGTCGGTAGGGGTCGACCTCACCGAACTTACACAATCCAAATCGGTGATACCCTCGACAAGGGGCAGGTCAGAAGTACCCTGAATCGACGAGAATGCATGGAGAGGTTGATGAAAGTAAATACAAAAATAGTAGTATGTCAGGATCGAGCAAAGTGGCTATCTTCCTAATAGAAAATAATCCCCATCTCCCACTAAGTCTCTGCCTACCCCGATGGGATACAGGCATAACGAATATGTTTGTATGAATATTATAATTCGTTACCCGTATTGCGTGCTGCCGTAAAAACATACATGCGTGCATAAGCTCACATCTTTTTTTCAGAAACGATAGACAGAGGTGCAACCAGGACACCCACATTCCTCTTGTATTTTCGTCCCACAATAAGATAATCTATCGCCATTAAAACCCGCAAAAAGTTTAAATAATTCTATCAAAAACTGACATCGAAACACTCATCAAATGATCAAACCATAGTATTTGATTTACAAAGCGCTGTTAAACTACTTAGCACCGTGATTGATCCAAGAGCTTCGAAGCCAGAGCAGAATTCTTTTACACGTTGTACCGTAATTTGTTCCGTAAACAATTAACTTTTTCTTCAGTGTTTGCAGTTGTTTTGTTAGGTACTTCTTGATGAATAGTAAACACACTTTGTTGTTTATAACTAGCTTTTGCACTTGATCGTTGGCGCTGACGACACCTTATTTTGCTGGAAATGTGTATATTTAGGAAAGGGTGTGTCTTTCAAGAAGAATGTTGCATCCTTGTCTATTTTAGTTTTAATAACACATACATTTTTGGTTAAGTAGAATTAATTAAACCACTTTCAATCGTACTGTCAATTGTAGAGGAGGGCAGTGGCCTGCAGTGGGATGTATATGGGCTGATACAGAGACAGAGAAAATTAAAGGATTTTCGGTGTTATATGGGATTTTAAAATAGATATATTTTATTTATCATCATCATGAGATCATCATCACGAGATGATGATGAGATCATCATGAGCATCATGCTGAGATGTTGACCTGTTATCGCGAGTGAGCTGCGCAACATACTTACCTGTTATTTTTTTTCTCCTTTTTTATATTTAGTCTCTTTTTGTTTTTTTTTATTTATTGTATTGTTACATTTTTATAATTATTGTACTGTGTTGTATGCGGCTAATTTGCGCGATAATAAAGCATTTTTTCTTTCTTTTTCTTTTTTTATTTATGAATTATGTGTATAGTTCTTAGTTTGTCCGTCTTGCATGCATCAACGGGATCTGTAGCATAATATTCTGGCAATGCATAATTCCTATGATGTATATGTGTATATACGAAAGATCGAACAGTGATAGAAGAAACATGACATACTTCGGAGAAATAAGCGATCTTGGTTGCATAAACCAACGAACCTGCTACTAGGACATCTACTTTTCACCTGGTATGTTCCGTCCCACGATGTGATAGGGGGTGAGTCTTGTCAATCATAAACCAACCTGACAATCCGTGACAATATTCACTAGCGAAAATAATTCTAGTAATAAAGTCCAGTCACGGGTTATTATAGAATGTGATTACTAAACTTCGATAGAAAACCGGTGCTCATGGGGAACAATAAACTGTTTATGATCTGTGACGCGAACAAATTAACGGGTGCCACGTGCTGGGCCGTGAGCGAAATGAGTAAGGTTGTTCATCATGCGAACTTTGCCGGTTTATTTATTCCCGGGTCTTTCAGGCACGGCTTAATGGTGCCTTAAGCGGTAATGTGTGGCCATAAATTAAACGATAATAAGTTCGGACAACACACTGCCGTTAATGACTGGGGAGTCGACGCCTGCTCAATCTCTTACCCGCGTCTCTGATAAGCGTTGTGTATGTGGACATTTGGCTTTTATAGTGGATCTAAGTGCAGCAAATTGTCTTAAATAGTTAAAACTATTTATGCGATTCTTTGTTTTTTATTTCAATAACATAAATATAAAATCACGCCTTTTTCGGAAGGGGTAGGCAGAGGATTTCCTTTTAACAACCATTTATGTTTCCTCCAACCATTTATGTCTCGCGTTGTGTATTCCGTCCCACGAGGTGATCGGGAGCGCTGTTTTAATAACATATTTAAATAGTATAACGTGGGTGTCCTGGTTGCACCTCTGCCTACCCCTTCTGGGAAAAAGGCGTGATAGATAACCATCTATTTATGTGCGTGTTAGTCCCCTATTTTAGTGACTTGTGAACTGTAAAATATCCCATACCGGTTCTTATGTCAGGATATCCACTTTCTGTGAATTTTTATTGTGACATTGTCGCGTGGGACGGGAATGTATGCCCGATAAAGGCACGTCACTTAACATATTTTATGACAGAAATAGGCTCGGCTTACTTTGAGTGGTATTAGTATCATCTCTACCTAACCCCATTGGGGATACATGCGTGAGATGTTTTATTATATTTTGTGCAAATTAAATTGTAGGTAAAGCTAGTAACATAGCCACTAAAACTGTTGAAAACTCGGCACATATTACATCCTTGAACAATTATATTAAAATTATATATAAAAATTATTGCAATGAATAGCGAGACGAGCATGCCGTTGGCCTGATGGTAAGCAATACGACCGCTCATGAATAAAAGCAAAATCAAAAAACTAGTTCCTCTGGCTACAATGACCTTCAAACCGAAACAGAACAGTGCATTTATATTATTATTGGCGGGGGAAATAGACATTGCGGTGATGTCCACCCAGGCGGCCTCTTACATATGAGAGACCTACAATCAGTGAAACGCTGAGGTATGTACCTACAAACTATCGTTCGCCAACTATATCAGTTTGTCATATTATATAACTTAAGGTGATGTTTTAAGCCATTCCTTATTGTACAATACACGATTTCATCGGAGTTGTAATCCTGCTGCACAATAGACGCCCGTGGCGTACTTTACTACATAACTTCGATAAATATGTCGATACAATTCAGCAATTCTATTAAGTATTACACACACATTTTAGATCCCATCTTCGATATGACATAATGGCTCTCTAGATACTAGTTCTTTGGTTATATGACTGCAGTACTTTAGATATTGATATATAATTCTGAAACATTAGTCAGGCAGTTGGTTCATTGGTGGTAGTGTGGATTGTGAACCGTGAGTTATGGTCTTGATTTCTAAGTCATGAAAACCTTAACCTTACGCGTAAGATTTCGTTATATATTTTATATTTTAATTTATTCGTCCGGTTAGAATTTACGCCTGGTATGACAATGTATTGTAAAATAATTCCAGTGATTTGTGGGCGGTATAAGTGAAGGAGTTAAACACATTCTATTGTCTATTTTGTCCCTTTCTTTCTCTCTTTAGCCACGCGAAGTCCAATGCTGAACATAGGCCTAGAACTATTGGGACAGTGAGGATAATTCAAACCTATTTAACGGCCAATATTTTCGAGAGAATCCTATCACCAATAAAAGGCAATGGAAATCGCAAATATTAACTTAAACGTCAAATCATTCGTGAGATTGATTTCATCATACAACATTATGCGTATGCTTTTATCTTAATAAAGACAACAAGACGAGGAGAATGACGAAGATTATGCAAATCGAGCCTGATCAGTTTCGTCGGGGGATAAAACAAAAAATCCATCAAAGGTTTATGCGAACAATACAAAAGAAAAAACAAGCACGCCTACTTAAGAAGCGGTTACGAATTCTGAGGTTACAAACTCCATTAAATAAACATGTACCGATTGATCGGCGAGTAATTAGCCGAAGAAACCCGGAACACGGCGAAGTTTTGGGACAGCCCGACAAATTCGGTGGAAACACTTACCGACAAGCTACTAATCAATAACTAACTTCATTGATAATGAACGTTAATTTTTATTCCAATTGTCCGACTTACAAACTTCGTGGTAACTATTCTTTCCAATTTGTGGAGTTTGGTATCGTCATTTTAGTAAAGAATATTCTTTGGAATTTTATATATTCTATATGTGAATCAACAGAAATATATTTTAAATTATTCCGTCAGATGTTATAATAAATTTTATTTAATTCAAAAAAGGCAAGAAAATATTTTTCTATTTCTTAGAATTTTACTTTGTTTATGTTTTAATTACAAAGTGGTAGCGTTTTAAAAGAATAACTTAAATAAGTGAGCCGAAAAAAAAAAATTGATAAAGTAAACGACTTATCAAAAAGCCTTTTGAATTACTTAACAAACGCTCTTTAGTATATTTAAGATAAAAAGTAAGCGGACAATCGCGCCTTAAGGCTTATAATTAATGTAGCACCCGCTTTTATATCGAATAGACAGCTTTTTCTAAATTTATAACATTATTTTCAATTCAGCCACTATATAGAATAGTATATTTTATTCTTAACGGTTTCTTAGATTTACGCGAATGTTACACACTGGAATAAAACTATTTTTACGGATTTTACCGCGGATTTGGATTAAGTTTTGAGGTCCGCCTCGGGACCATGAAGCTGTAGAGTAATCCAAACTTCAAGAAGAAAACAAAACAAAATCGCGATAAAAATTAGTTATATTTTAATATTTTCTTTCGTATTTGTGCAAGCCTTATTTTCAAATTAGAAACAAAGTAGTTTAAAATTCCGAGAATTTTAATACAGCCACTATTATTTTATTGCATTCTATTAAAATTATATAAAAATAATCGGATCGCAACAATTATAGTGCAAAAAAGCAATGACGTATTAAATTTCATTGCCAAATATGAATAGCTGAAAATAATCAAGAAGAAAAATCTTCACATCGTAATATTATTAAGACATTTAAGCTAAAAATTTCAGTTAAGAATTTTACTAATTGCAATAGTTACTCTAATTTATTTTCTAAATTATTCGTACATATAATTTGTGGTTGGCTATTTCAGTATCCACTCTATGAAGACATTGTGAATATTTACAATTTGCGGGCAATTTTAAATGATATCTTATAGATTGTCTCAGATTTAATGGCGTCCCAATGCGAGGTTGTGATGCTGATGTCAAAATATTAGGAACAGTATTTATCTATTCACATATTATTGGATTGGGCGTAGTAATACTATCGGATTACAAGTATAAATGCTTGTTGTTTGAAAAATGTATCTAAAAAAAGTGTTACATAGATCCATTTTTTTAATTTTAATTGTAGGTAGTTCCAAATTTCGCCAGAGTTTAGATGTATCATACGTTTTCTGTGCATTTGTTTTCTCAAAAATGAATTAACACTAACGACGAGTTAATAAACCGGTGTGAGTTGCTATTAATATTATTTTCAAGGATTTAATATAAATGAAACAGGAACGAAGCGAGTATTTACGCCAGGATGGAGAAGATAAATTAATTTCTCATTATTTATGTAAAGTGTTAAATTTTAAATGTGATTATAAATTCATTTTCGCATTATTGCATGTTTATAGTACAAGTTTAAACGAAATTGTATTTACGGCGATTGGAAAACGTTTATCTCATTGTTTAATATTCATTTTGAAAGGAGGCTCTCGTGTACGTTTTGCGTATTCACTTTTTGTTGAATACTATGCAATTGGATTTTAATAATGCCTTTACTTTATATATTTTCTGTTTTTGACTTTGCTCATTCTTATATTAAAATATAAATTAATTATTAGACTGAATAAAAACATTAATTATGAACAGACTATTGAAATACTCTAGAGCGTCAGGCTCTTTAATGTGGCTCTGACATTATATTTTCAAAGAATTGTTGGGTTAGAGGCCATTTTTTATCAAATAATAACCTATAAGACATAGCTTAAGAAATAGTGAAAATGCTAATAAAATAACCTACATCATTAATGAACTATCCCGATTTTTATACCATAAATGATCTTCTATTTAATATAATAAACGCACTTAATATTTGCATTGTTGCCTCTAATATACTACGCATATATTACGCCTGTATTCTGCACATGACACTAATATATAAAATAAAAAAAAGCAGCCATGTGTTTTTCTGACATGGTTTATTACTGTGACAAGTGAAAATTTATTACACGGATTTTTACAGCCACTACAGAGTCGTCGGGCCTGGTTCAAACATACTAAATTCATTACTAATCGCATAAAAATATTGTTTTTTGTAGAAAAGTATGATGGAGATAAAATAGTACCAGTAAGGTTATTACCCATGTTTTAAAACACAGAGCAATGTTTTTGGTCACTCAGTACACAAAGGAGTTCCGTGTTATTACAACTAATTAGTTTTTCATACAAACAGGAAGGGTAGCATTAAAAGATTTGGCTGAGCATCTTTTGTGTTAAACAAAGGAAGCTAAACAAAATTGGGTATACATGCAATTTAAATTTTCTTATATATATTTATTTGTTATCCGCATTTGTTTAATTGTAATAAAATCCAAGTTTTTATTGCTTAAAAATATCCCTTTTTTAAAACACAGTTAAAAAAGCTACGAGTACTTACGAATGTTTAAAAAAGTTTTCCACACAACAAAATCAATTAATTGTCAAATAAATCTCACTTGACATGTCAACCGCTACATGCGCTACAATTTAAAGTTTCGTAGCCGATACGCGAGCTACGAAGGGTACTACGCGGCGAAACGACCGCCCTGTTCCAAGGGGCACGTCGCACTGAGCGCCGCGGCTCTTGACAAGGCAATCTTTGCCTGTACATAGTCGCTCTTGACAGAACAACTCGTGAGCTTTCACACGGATAACGGGCGTAACGGCTTTGTCTTCCGCCCGCTCTTTTTAACTCACTCTTGTCATTGTTAATTGGCACCGTTTGTTTTCAATCTGTACGTTCGATTAATTGTTTCGGATGGGTGATAATTGAAAAACTATTTTCTAATTAGTACATCATCGATGTTTGATTGTAGCTGATGACAGAACGTTGAAAAAAAAATTAAAGTTTTATCAGGCGTTTTACAACTTTGTCTTCGTTAAGTGGCAAACGATCAATAAAATCACTATTGCAGATGTCATACGCCGCTTCTCGAACACTTTGAAATCAAATAGTAGTTCGCAGGAATAAAAATTCGTTCTGGTTCGGATTTATGTGCGACGCAGCCGTAGGTCCCGCTACTGTGTCTAGAAATTAAATCACGACGAAATCAGTAGAGATTCACATCTCTAACGCGATAACGTGATCTTCAATCCAATTCAATGTTTAAGCTTTGAAAGGTTTTTATTCTATCATCGGTGGGTGAATGTAGGGACTGTTTGAGTTGTATTTACTTTATGTACGGCATTGCGGCTTGATGTTTTTAAGAAGCATTTGCTTTTAACTAGGATATAAAGTGAAGGCTTAATTGGTATGTCACGCATATGTCAGTTGTGGGTTATATGAACTGACATATTTCTGATAAAATTTTGAATGATTTCGGTAGTTTGATCAACCGAAATCATTCAAAATTTGTAGGTACTACTAATCTTCATATTTTTTGAATAATTTAATTTTCAATTACTTTTATTGTTATAATTTTAGTATTTCGCCAATTATTTTAAAAGTATAATAAATACATGTTGTGTTTATTATCCTGAGGATACAATTAGAAATGTATTCTATTAGTATTAAATTGTATGTAATTACTGTAGATGAACCTTAATAAAATAAAAATAAAATAAAATAACTTTATAGAGGTTGCTAGGTTCTTTGATTCAAGTGATATTTCTTCAAATTTCACAAAGTTGCAATTATAAAAAATAAAATATTCACTGCAATTACGGCATATAAACATATCGATGTATAAAATATCTTTAAAATATCTGAAGACATTTTTAAACGCTAAACATATGTTCACTAATCAACTACTTTTTCGTATAACTCATTTATGCTTACGTTAGAATATAAATAATAATAATTTAAATTAATAAATAAGTAAATACATAGTAATCAATGAATGCAGGCTGTCCCAACAGGTCGATGTGGAAATCGTTGGGGGAGGCCTATGTTCAGCAGTGGACTTACCATGTCTAAAATGATCAAATGAAATAGTAAAATTTATTTCAAGCGACCCACAAATTAATTTCCTACGTAAAAAGGTACAAAAACGTTAATCGCTAATCAGGAATTTTATCCCAATATTTAAATTAAAATAATTATATTCTAAGTAAACATTAATCGGGGTTTGCAAACGCATTAGTAAAGTTAAACAGCATAAAAATACCCGTTGCGCTATTTCTCTTAGCGATGCCCGTGAGCGACCCCGGTCTCCCTTCGACGCGGCGTGTGTCACGTTTTATTTAATAATTTAAAGCTTCCCGCCTTTTGTGAGACGTATCTCAGTTTTAATTAGAGTGCAAAATACATGGAGTGGTAATTGAGTTTCATTTTGTAAGTTTTTTATGGAACTATTTATCCACTTATCTTACTTACTGGTAGTAGGTCTCTTGTGTCAGAGCGCGCCTGGGTAAAACAGCAAGAAGGACATTGTAGCCAGAGTAATTACTGGATATATTGTGACTCAAATTTTTATATCTCAGGATGGCGGGCGCAATGGACTGTTTTGTAATTCAAGATGTTTTGTTTGCTACTGTTCATGAGCAATCGCATCGCTTATCATCAGGCGCACGGCATGCTTGTATCGCTATTTATTGCAATAAAAAAACTAACCTACTATTATATTATTTTCAGTAATGATGAACGGTGGAACGCAATGATTTGACATTAGATACCACCTGACGAGTCTTAAAGGATAAATAAAGATGATTTGTTACCTTATACTAAGCAATAAGTAGAGGATATGCCTATTCACCTGGATAAGAATCAACATGTATTGCGAGGCGTTACGGCGACCCACGCAAGTCATATCGAGTCTTTTCCGTGTAATATTCGGTTTTGAGAAAACTGCAATAACTGTGTCCGATAAATAATTATAAATATTCTACAAAATATAATATTTAAAGATCTTTTACAGTATTGAACAAACGTTGTTTAGTACTATGGTCGTCTTACTCTTTATGCCGTCCTTTTTTTCTCGAATGATAATTCTTCACATAAATAAATAAATACACCCAACAGTCACATTGTCCTAACCCTAACACTAAGTTCGAGTCTTGTGTCGTGGGTATCAGGAACTACGATAGACTTTTCGGTCTCACAATCACTCATACCCACCCACTCATTACCACCTACTTTGTATTGACTTGTACATCTATAAAAAGTGCTATATCATCACGAAGTTCTAACAGTACCTAAGTGATCGCCGCGTACAAATAAATCCAAGGCATTTGTTGAAGCGGCAACCTTTGAGGAACGAGTGGGCCCTTTTCTTAAGAGCCCTTGAGGCGTATCGGTTTCGATAAAATCTAATTTTGTGGTACTATTTGTTTTACTATAGAACCATGTTTAAATATTGATGTAATTGTGCAATCAAGTCGTCTTTTTTACTAGGCAGAATGATGTGATGACCTTCGCCCAATAATAACACATAACAACAAACAAAGTAGCTTCATCACTCAAAACTCATAATTCCCAAGCACTGTATGGTACTGTAGAGTGCGTGTCCTCCGACCCATTATATGTTAAGTTTCATAATGTGTAGTAATTGTCTTTCTTCAAAGGCTTTCGAACTAGATACAACCCGCGTGAAAGTTGCTGCTTGACGGCAGAAATAGACGAAGAAGAAGGAATAGCATTAACATGATGGAATATTTTGTTCCCTATGGTTGTCTAGGCAGCAAAACCGTCATGTACTTTTTGGTTTAAATAATAAAAATATTGTATTTTTTTTTTCTAGTTTCTGTATGTTGTATTTTTTTTTATGTGTACAATAAAGATTTAATTTAAGAAATAAAAATGGTTTGCGTGGTCTGGTAAATAATAAATAATACATTAAGAAATCTAATGAAAAAAGTAAGGTTTTTCTGAGGCACAATGTACGATTCTGTGAAATTCCTCTAGAATTAAATTAGTAAGTAAGCAGTGATATAATTAAAATAAAAAGCTAAAATGATATAAGTTCGCTTGGCGTACACGTTAGGTATAATTAGATCTCAGAGTCGTAAGCGAGCATTTGCTAAATGGCAAGTAACAGGAGTAACAAACTTGTTAACCAAATTATATGACATTTTCACGTAGCTACTTAAGTAATCCGAATTAATTATAATAAAACACAAAATTCACTTAAAACTTTCCAAAGACATGTTAGCAACATTTTTTAGCCGACAAATATACGACATACATAAAGATTACAGCGAGTTGAATTCCAAAAGGTCCCCGTCTAAAATACGTTTATTTTCCTCGGAGGCGTACATAAAAACAGGCAAATCACAAAACAAGATAACATTCGCTAGGTCTTCTACTGCGGGAATCTCATTTTCAATATGTTTTTATAACTTTCAGTGAGGAAATGAGGTGGTGCTCCCGGCGCTCGACGCAGCCATTGTCATCATAAACCAACCGAGGCCTCCTTCATAAATCCCTACCAAATGTACCTTAATACACATAATGCCATAACAGCGAGCTTACTTTTTCGCCGCACAATACATTTAAACCCGGCAAATAACTGGTGTCTGTTTCTGCTTATTGGTTTTCACAAGAATAACTACGCGTTTCAACTCGTTTCTGAGTCACGTTTTGCGCCTTGCACTAAAATGCATGTATTTTTATTGCACTCTATGGCACTGTAGTGACATTGTAAGGCTGCGTTGTCATTCATTTTTATTATTGAAATTTTAGGTGACGGCTAGGAATTTGATAGTTTATAGATGTTTCATTTTACGATTTAATATGTTGGAAATCCTATGCATTGCCATTGCCAAATTGTGAAAGTAATGCATGAACACGTCATTGATTGGTATGGCGTAATTTTACGTGAAACGGTAAAACAAACATTTACCCCAAAACAGTTCATTAACGCAAGATTCCGGCAAATGAAATTCCGCAGAAACAATCGGAGTTAGCGTAAAATAAATCTATTAAAACACAAGTTTTATTTCAAATGTTTGCGACTTGAAAGTTTTTAAAGTGTTCCGCAGCACCACAGCCGAATGCAAAATCTTTTCTTGCTCATTTTTCGCAAGTCTCAACATAATAACCTCTTGTTGACTGTGCTGCCCCCGCGCCCCAGCCACTCCACAACCAATAAGACAGTAATAAATGTTCAGATCTAAAGACAAGAACAAAAAGGAATATAATAAGTAGATATTGTGAATTGGTACTTGTGAGAGTTCAATATTATTGCTGGCGTTCATGATGGAACCTTGCGGATGGGATACGTTTGCTTTCCCCACTTATCATTATGAGTTTCAATTGTGACTGTGCGATTGCGTGCTCGGCTTTTCAAATACTTTTATACGAGTCTCGTGTGCAGAATTGAGGTTTTAAAACCACAATTTTAACTAACAAATTGTTACTCGCTCATCGTTGCTTGTTTGATGAGCGGGTTGCGTTTCATTAATGCTTGTGTGGAGCGTTTGATGGTATCATTTTGTAAAATCGTGGTATTGCACGAATTTCATTTTTCTGTAACAGCCCATATACGTCCCACTGCAGGGCACGGACCTCCTCTATAATTGACGGTACGATTGAGAGTGGTTAGGCTATATAGTCCACCACGCTGGCCTAATGCGGGGATTTCATATTGCAGTTAAATATTTAATAATACATGTTTCTACATATCCGGGCTAGTGACATAGCCCTCCAAATTTTTTGACCTGTCATGTCGCCTACGGATCGGCGGCTTCGTTGTGTAGTGAGCCTGTGAGAAGTATGTGCGACAACTTTCGCACCACTAACACTATAATCAAAACTTTACATTTGTAAGCACGTGCACACAGACCCGCAAGCCATGATGAGTTGAAACATGCATACTCTAGGCTTTTCTTGGTGATTAGTACGAGTATAAATGAATGCGAAACTTTGTCTACGGTGATGTTTAGTGTATTTTCTCTGACTTTGCCTTTATACACACATATGATGTAATAAATATATTTGCCAGCCTCTTCGGCGCAGTAGCGAGCGACGCAGTAAGCAGTAGACGCTGACTATGAAACTAGAAGTTGCGGGTAGGAATAATTGTGTGATCCACAGGTATTTTGGGTCTGAGTGTTTTAGAGACCGAAAAATCTTTAGTTGTTTCTAATACCAATGATATAATAGTCGATGTTAGTATGGGATCAGGACTATGTTTTTTGGGTGTGTTTATTTATTTACAGACGCAGTACGATACCTCACGGTAATTTTGATGTAATATTATAAGTCGGCGTTTATTATATAATTTTTGAATGGATCAGTCAATCTATTTATAACTTATGTATTTCGATGAAGTTAACATTGACCGAGCAAAAAATAGCCATTATCGGAGTGTGATATTTAAGATGCAATAATTTACATTTAGAGTAGTAACTTCATTTGTTTCATTAAACAAATACAATAATATGTTCAGCTTATAATGACAATTATCTCAGAAACAGTGCATCATTAAGTAAAGGTCAGGTTCATAAAGATTATTTACGGAATGCGCTCAGGAACAATGGGCATTGTTAATATCAATATAATGTGAACACGTTACCGTAATTGTTATTGGCGTTATAACATAATCATAGCCATAATCGGGGCACTGAATAAATAATTTTCGAGTTGGCTGAACGGCAAAGGATCTGTCGGTAGCTTCATTTTGAGCGGCGTGGATTATCCATATTATCCCAAAATCTCGAAACGGCAGCCGCTTGCACAGTACAATGATCGTGGCTCATATAAAATGACTTCAATTTTAGATCGTTTCTTTTTAATCCTAAGTTTAATGTCGAATAATTACTCGCAGAATATTCTTCTGGCAATTTATTGCTGAGCTTTATTAAAATTTGCTCCCGATAGATGATTCCTTGCTCCGAGGTTATTAATGTGTAACTTTTAGTTTCATTTAACGCGCATTATCGGGCGCGGCGCTGCAATTACCTCCAATGCGAGTAATTTACATTGCTTTATTTTATTACTCTCCTGTTAGTTTTTAATGTCCTTTTAAATACTCATTTGAATTAGGAACGCTTTTGTGATTATCTACTTTTTTTGTCTTTAATTGCGTGTTCAATTGTTGCATTCGAACAATATGAAACGAACAGTGTGAAAGAATGTTAGAGCGTGATCCCCGTACATCAATAAGCCATATTGTTTCAAGCTAGGTGAGATACACAGTGAAAGGGGTTAAGGTAAAACGTTTCAAGGGTTTTTTGTCAGTTAATGGAAGTTCTTTGTACGGATGTTCCGACCGGACGGGCGGTACTACTTGAAATCGGATTAGCGATATCGGGCATAGACCGTGATAGAATCGTACGACGGGCATTATCTTTCATTGCAGACTTTTGCGCTTAAACCTTCGAATATATTTTGGTGCTATAAATTTCAAAAATCGAATTTCATTTACTGGTGGTAGGTCTCTCATATGTGAGAGGCCATCTGGGTAGGTACCACCGCAATGTCTATTTCTCCCGTGAAACAATACTGCGTAAATGCACTGTTGTGTTTCGGATTGAAGGACATTGTAGCCAGAGTAACTACTGGACATATTGAGACTTAACATCTTATGTCTCAGGATGGCGAGCGCAGTGGAATGTTGCTACTGTTTATGAGCGGTCGTATCGCTTACCATCAGGCGAACGGCTTGCTCGTCTCGCCATTCCTTGCAATAAAAAAAAAAAAAAAAAAAAAATCTATAAAACAATAACAATACTGCGAAATTGGTTTGAAAGCTGTTGGATGAGATTAAAGCGCTAAGAGTGTTTCATTTAATATACTTTTTATATCTGGTAGGCTTGATTAGTCCAGTTTTAGTATCCAAACCAATACATTAAAAATTTGATTAGATTTGAAGAGCATATTTTTCAGTTTGTATTTGATAGACCGTTTCGAATTTAAGTTTTATTTTTACGCCTGTAGTAAATCCCTGTCCTATTATTACAATACTAGGTATTAATGTCCAAATGAGAGTGTGCAATTCAGGTGGCATTCCCCTCATCCTGGCACAAAATAATGTCCTTGGTGGCAGACAATGTGGAATAAAGACCGCTTGGCATTCGCTTGTGGGCGCAGATAACGTTGAGCAGCAGAATGTTCGGGATAACTGCCTACCCTGAGATGTTTGGATGCAACTATATTAACGGCCGCCTGATGCTCCCTGATACTGGCTATTCGGATATTGGCGGACTCGTTTACTCTATGCCGGTTTATCGCAGTTATTCTTTAATTATATACAGGGTTGAATGGATAGATTACAAGGGCAGATTTGAATGCTGAATAATCTATTAGTTGGGAATCAAATATGTTCAGACTCTCAGAGTATCCTTTAAAGGTTTTGTTTTTAATTCTGTGATTGAGGCTCAGTCTTACTTAACTACGTCAAATGTTTTATCCTAAAATATGTTTCTTTAAGCACTAATTTATTCCTTTAGTTTTGTAGTTTCGCTGATGAGAGTCGGTGTTATTTTTACTTTTTTATACAAAAACTAGGAGCCCAGCCCAGCTTTTCCCGTGTGCAAATAGATTTGTCTACAATGATATGCATGTATTATAAATGTAGACCTTCCTCTTGAATCACTCTATCTGTTAAAAAAGCACATGGAATTCCGTTGCGTAGTTTTAAAGCTCTAAGCATACATAGGAACAAACAGATCGCGAGAAGCGATTTTTTTACTACATAGTAGTTATACACAAACACAAAAACATGCCGATACGGCATAGGAAACGAAATACAACTGTTTGTAGTAATATTCCGCAAATTGAAATGGCTGAGTCCCTTTCAAGAAAAGGAGAGGAGTATTGTTAATTACATTTGAATAATTAAAGCACAATCAGGGTATCCCACAAAGAGCCTGTAGCTCAGTCGACTACAAACAATATATGCGGCCTCTGCAATTCCGATCCCGGGGGATCAATCACGTTTGGTACCCCAATTAATTGGTCTATCAGTAGCCGTGTGATCACGTGGTTTTTGGATCTATCTAGCTCTTCAGTTATAGGAAGTCGATTGGTGTATCGATTTGTGAGTCGACAGGTCCTATATGCTGTAAGGATTTCGGTAGGATTCTGTTGGATGTAGCCGTCATCCAGCGATTTTCTGTAACCTTAACGGATTCATCCTTCCAGCATGTTTTCCCTGATGGTCTCTCATATGTGAGAGGTCGCCTATGTAAGTACCATCAATGTTTATTTATCTCGTCAAACAGCAGTGTAAATGCATCGTTGTGTTTCGGATTGAAAGACATTTTAGCCAGAGTAACTAGAGAACATATTGAGACTTAACATCTTGTCTGAGGATGGCGAGCGCAGTGAAATGCCAAGCACTGCTTTTTAATTCAAGGCGTTGTTTGGTTCTGCTATTGTTCATTAGTGACTGTATCGCTTACCATCAGGCGAAAGGCATGCTCATTTCGCCATTCAAAGTAACCTTCTTGAGCTGGTTATGATTTCGGCTTTACAATGTGAGGTGGCCGATAGAACTCCAGCTAGGAGACGAAATATATTCTTAGGATTCACGAGTTTTTGTATCAATTTTGTGCTTATATAGAAAGGTACTTTGCTAATTCTGGTATCCACAAAGCATTATTTATGTCATCTACAAATAGTATAAAGTATATAAAATTTACTCGTATGAAGCATTTGTAAAATGTACCAAAGTTTATTTGCTAACTATCTATTGATATAACGCATGATTATATTTCGATTTCCTACTCTCTGTAAAACCAGTGTATATTGGAATGGAAGCGCAATATTTTGTGATACTGTCATGAAAGATATGTTTTATGCGAGCTATATCCTATAAAACTGGACAAATATAAGCAATTTATTTCTACAGATAGTTTTGCTTGTTTTTTTTTAAATAATATTAATTATGTTTGGTACTACACGCATTTTTATATTTTTGATATAATTCAAGCTGTAGTAATATTGGTTTTGTCTAATCCCTTGTCGGATGAAGCTAATTTTTTATATAAATATTTTATGATAGGTAACTTCTTGCAAACTTAGCTAGAAAAGAGAATACTTAAATATTGTTTGTAGCCGCAATCACTGTTTTTAGTGTTTATGTTTGTATCAGCCCATATACGTCCCACTGCAGAGCACGAGCCTACTCTACAATCGAAAGTACGATTAAGAGTGGTTAGGCCATATAGTCCACCACGCTGGCCTAGTGCGGGTTGGCGGACTTACATACCATAGAAATTCTTATAAATCGCTATGGTATGCAGGTTTCCTCACGATGTTTTCCTTCACCGTTTTAGTGCGTGGTGATTGACTGTCAATACACACATGACTCCGAAAAGTCAGAGGTGTGCCCTGGGATTTGAACCCGCGACCACGTGAACATGTTGGCAGCCGCGTCTAGTCCGTTTACCAACAGGCCACCACGCACTTTTTATGTTTGTATAGTGCAAATGCCAATTCAGGTACAAATATAGCTTAAACCGCATTTCGAATACCTGAGCGTTGTAAATGTAGAACCATATTAATGGCCTATTTTGATCATTTATCGATTCTTTGTTTACATTCAAAACGGTGAATTGAAACCGCAAGCCTCGAGTAGATCTTGAATTCAGCTGAAAGTTTGTAAATAATTAATCTCGCTAATTTTAGAGTATGAGTAAAGACTAACATTAAATGCACATTTGTAAAGACATAAATGATTCAGTTTCACAAATTATACATCCATAGGGTATTTGACTACGGTCAATGATTTTTTTTAATTTTGCGTACAAAAGGAAACTATTATATTATAACATTTTTGTGAAAACAGTATTTAAAGATGAAATATGAAACATGGATCAAATTTTAGTATTTTATTATTTTTAAATGCCATTGTTTTGGGTACATTATACCGTCTTTTTAACACGGATAATATTTTTTTTTTATTTTTTATTCTAGCCCGGCATAGTGGCCGCATTGTGCCTGATGGTGAGTGCAAATGCCGCCCAGGCAGAGTGTCTACTGGCATCGGACAGCAGTCCCATGTCAATAGACACAATTATGCCGGCCTATTAAACTATTACTAATATTTAAACTAGTCCATAGTCATCATAGGCATAAGCCTCTTCTATAATCAAGAGTACGATGATGTGGTTACGCCATATACTCCACCACTGGCTTAGTGGGGGTTGACGGACTTTACCTTCCATAGAAATTGTTACAAATTCGCTATGGTATGTAATTTCCTCGCCATATTTTTCTTCACCGAGAAAGTCTAGTGACGTCACTTATTTTGATGTGCGTCCCTTTTCTTTTATTTCCTCTGTATGACTTAAAACGTTTCTAATGCCTTCTCTACACGTCAACAGATTCATCTGGAGACATCGTCTTCGGATAACTGTTGCGATCTTAACGTGGAACGCACGTTTTGTGTCATTTGTTATCTAACTAAACTAATAGGTACCATTTGATGGTATGGATGACGATTGCCTCTTCTATCGCAACTTGGAACGTAAATAATTCAGAATACTGTAGGTTACATTAGTGGCACCTTTTTATATCTATTAACTGAATAAAGAACCAAAGAAATATATTTTAAAATTGGAATAATTAATAGTGACTACGAATGAATGATATTGTCAAAGGCAAAAATGAAACGACTTTTATTCTTTAAGCCAGCGGTATTTACAAAAAAGCAACAAAACATTATGAAATCTAAACATGTTCTTGTTATCAAAAGTGCTCATAATTCTCACATTTTTAATGCACAATATAGTGAAATCACATTAACGAAGTAAATTAAGGCCGGAACAGCGTTGCACCAAGATGCTAAGGGGAATCCAACAAAGATGGATGACGTCATTTTTCTCTTCATTAACCCATTTACTTGGCTTACAGCAGTCAAAATAACATTTAGACTCGGCATTTAAAACTAGATTCAGCTTGCGTGGTAACAATATCTCCGTTAATAGTAGTAAAAACGTCTAGTTAATTAGAAACTAGCTTGGAAGATTGCTTTACTGGGTCATGCATTTTCGAATTGACTAGAAATGGTAAATAAATTTGATAAAAATTCCTCAATTTTACAGAGCAATAGTGTAGTGAATGTTTAACGCGCTATACTTTCACAGGTTTCTATACTATTACTTTTCGCTATACTATAACAGAATTTCAAACATTGTAAAAGTGGTTGCAGTTTGGCAGGGTACGAAAATACAGTAAAATTCAGAGGTAAGCTAAATTCTGATGTTTAATTAAAGTTTGTCTAGTATAGAAATTTACATTGGGAAAACATGACATGTTGGATAACTAGCGAGTATTTTCCACTAATAGTAGGTATCTAGAACACCATTTATTACAAAATATAACTTATAGTAATATGCATGTGGCCTGTATTCGCTGGGTGCGAAGTATAAGGTGGGGGAACCACGAAACGATCGCAGCGCGCGTCATGGCCAAAAAAGGAACTATCGGTGGCGGACGCTGTCACTTTTTACTAGCGAGATTTACGTTTTTAGTAAATAAAGATGAGTCACGAAGCTTGCTGCGTAGTTAATTGCAAAAACAATGGCAGAAATAGTGATAAAAAATTCTACAAATTTCCACAGGCAATTTTATGTAGTATATCAGAGCCGCAATGTGTTTACACCTGCAGATCTGATTGTACACACAATCACATTTGGCACTCGTAATATGACGGCTAGAATCAATCTGTAAAAAAATAATTATTTCGTTAACACCTACTAATGGTGTAATATATTACGTACTACATCAAAAATTGCAAAAACAGTAAACAACTGCTAACATTCAAGGATGTTTTGTATGGCGTTGATGTCACTGAAGTTTGTCGAATAACATGTGCTTCAATGGTGTGGATCATAGCATCTTCATATTTAAATTCTTTCACATCTTGCACGTGTTGAGCTAAAACTAATTGTTTTCCTTTCAATGTTGTTTGTGGTTGGAAAATGATGTCGTGTGTGATTGGTCGGAATCCAGTTTTTGTGATTAATTTGGCCATGTTACAGCACATGTTGTGATGCACATTGCATGCACAGCACATGCAGTTATGAGCACAAGCACTCATAAATAATCGTCTGCTATTTATATGAAATGCATTATTCGATGAAATTTGCTTATTTCTTTACTTACTTCTCATGACGACAGCCATGAAAAATCCGTAATGTACTAAGCGAAATCTATTGATTGTGCCATTTTAGACGAAAAATAAAAAAGACTTACCTTATATAGATTTAGAATATTTATTGGAATAAATGTTAATTGTGCCAACCCGCACTAGGCCAGCGTGGTGGACTATATGGCCTAACCACTCTCAATCGTATTCTCGATTGTAGAGTAGGCCCGTGCCCTGCAGTGGGACGTATATGGGCTGATACAGAAATGTAAATTACAATATTTAGTTAAAATTGTTCGTTTGTAAATAACTCGTCGTAATGACGGCCGGGCATTTGACATTTCGGAGGCCACCGTAGTTGCAACCGCTAGTTGGCGCTGTCGTCGCGCACCCAGCGAATAAGGTAAGGTGAGAAAAAACTTTCCGAACCACATTCAAATAAAACTTTTCTTTTACGGATTTTATCGCGGATCTAGTTCAATTTTTACATTTTTTAACTGCCCGACGTTTCGATTGCTTTACAGCTATCGTGGTCACAGGAAGACTTTCCGCAATAAAATTCTTAAGAGATACTATTATTTCAATGTATAACATTCGTGTAAATTTATGAAATCATCTTTCAAACAATATTATCAGCGCATTAAAAAAAATGTGGTGATCAAAAATTTAATTTTTTTAAACAATGTGTGCTTCTTTCAATCAAATTTGTTTTCTATAAGTGAAGAAGTCACAAGACTCACCAGCATAAAACGTTAAATCCTCAATTAACAAAAAGCCGTGTGTAGTATAATATGTGCTACGTTTTCAAGGAGAGATACAGCTGAGTGCGCACCAGATATATGTACCTTTTAGTGAGTGAACGTTTGAAGAGCACTCAAAGCGAGAGCTGTCCGATTTGGGAAATCATGTTACAACAGCCCGCTGCCCGTTGGCAGGTGCCTCGGCGATTCTTGTTTATGAATTGGCTAGTGATTGGTTACTATTGCCTGAATATCCATATTAGCTTTTATTGATTTCATTTTATTACGATTTTTTGTAAAATGTACAGATGATTTTTTGATTTTGCTGTAGTAGATACGATTTATTTGATGAATGAGATCTACCACAAGTACAAGTACGTGGATTGTACTTGTACTTGTGGTAGATCTCTCGAGTGTAACACCACCTCAATATCTACTTCTCCCGTAAAACAGCAATGTTGATGGACTGTTGTGGTCTAATTTGAAGGTAATTGTAGCCAGAGTAACTGCTGGCCATGATCTGATCGGAGAAATTACATCTTATATCTCAGAATGGTGAGCGCAATGGAATACCAAGCATTACTTTGTAATTCATGCTGTTGTTTGGTTAACTACTATCTATGAGCAGTCATAGCGCTTACCATCTGGCGAACCACGGTCTCGCCATTCATCGGAAAAAAAAACTATTCAAGGTTTTGATGGCTGTCGTGACACGTTTCAGAAGATAAGAAAATAGGTGTGAAATGAGAAATCATGGGTGTTAGACCATAAACTTGCTCGAAATATTTGATACTTCCACGTTATAATGACACAAGACTTGATATCTTTAATCTTAGTGTAGAGGCATGCCTATGTTTTTGGTGCTGTTTTTTGTTACCTTCCCGTTGTTGTAAAATTAAATTTAATATCAGACGTCACAAAGGAACTGGAAATTTGTTACTATACTAAATTAAAATAAAATTAACATTAAATGTGTCCTTTCTACCCTTCATATTTTAGTAGGCGTTCCACGAGACTTTTCTCTTGCGGCTTTCTAATTTATTATAATTTAGCTTATCTCATACAAAATTCATCTTTCTATTCATAGACAATTTAACTTTTGTTATTCTAATTGACTTAATAGTTGGCATTGTCAAGATTTAAATACTAAATACATAATTGCTTTTTGTTGAATTTTACAAGTATTTCATTAGCATCAATTCTAATTAATTAAGTTTTAGGTTACTAATATGTTTTTATCAACAGTTCTTAAATCTTTACTATGAGTATCATTACCACATTACAGGTCACAACTAGACAAGACATTGATTCATATTGAAAAAAATATTAACTACTAGCCGTACCCGCAACTTCGTCCACGTGGAATTTAACAAAAACTTTATTGTTCTAAAATAAAAGATTTTTTCTAAAATAAATGTAGCCCAAGTTACTCCTTGTTGTATCAGCTACCTGAGAATAAAAGTCCCGTCAAAATCGGTTCAGCCATTTCAGAGATTAACCGGAACAAACAGACAGACAGACAGACAGACAGACAAAAAAAATCCAAGGTCATTTATGCTATAGGTATCGTGTTTATAACGATATGTAGTAGGACATTTTTTTTTATTTTCACTTTACAAACAGATACTTCAATTTAATGTATATGTATAGATTTCAACTTTAAAATTCGCATCACGCTTATTTTAGACATTTCAAAAATCTGCATCCGTGATCTTAGTGATATGAAATTTAAAATTGGCGTTGCAATATTTTTGGTATGATAAAATGCCGCTCTATGTCAATAGGTGTCAATATCAGACGTGTTAGTAACATGCTTTTGAGTGACGGCCCTGTGAAGTGCACTTAAGGCGGCTACGATGGCCGTCTGATAGCTAAAGTCATGATATTAAGCCGTGGCTCGTGGCTCACTCCATATATCTATTATCCACATTATCCCTACACGTATCCATCGCGTGTTTAATATTTTCATTCCATGTTGTAATATTTGTAATGAAAATAAGTGATATTTGGAAGTGCAATGGGCTAGTAGCCACGTTAGATTCAGATATAGCTTGTAAACAGTTAAAACCTCTAACTTTTAGGATCCACTTGCATATTAGTTAGGTATCGTGTACTTCGTCGGTGAAGATTACCATTGTGAGGATATCGGATCCCTCAAGAATTGTAAAATATTGGTATCAGATAGTATACCATAGCGTATAGGGCTCTAAGACAGATTTCCGTATTCTAAATGAAAACCTGAGGACATCCTCGACCAGGAGTAGGACAATTTATTTAAAAAGTCGATATTATTGTTATAACGGTACTCAAAATATTATCTCTAACAAATACAGCAATACGCATAATCTTCGCTAACCAGACACTGATATAGTGAGAATCCTTCGCATTGGTAGTCAGAAACTAAACTAGTCCCGTGGGAAATCTGCTGTTTTAGAGGCCGCAAGGATAATAGAAACTTTTGTAAGGGTGCTTTAATGTTGGCGATACACTAACAAATTGCCGAATTCCGTTCAAATTCAAATTCAACACACACCGTTACACATACGGACGTGACGCCCTCGCATCGATATTATATTAAGATCCCTCTTTTGTTGGCGGAATACTTGCGGCGCATTAAGGTAATAGTGAACCAGCAAATCACGTTACGCCCCGAGCTATTACGAGAGGCTCGTCCCAGGCCTAAGTGTATTACCTGCTATTTATCGTGACATTGAGTCCACTGGCTCATCACAGACCAGTATCATCGTGAAAGTGACAGACGATCCCAAAATTAGTTCCTTAATGGCTCCATTACGGGCAATAATAGTTCTCGACGTTTAGTGCGAGATCGGTTACCGCCGATATAATTGCTAGTTATATTCAAATATTTATCTCGTCTAAAGCGCGTGTGGTCCGTTAGTAACGGACCACACGCGACTGCCAACATGTTCAAGGTGGTCGCGGGTTCAAATCCCAGGGCACAATTCTGACTTTTCGGAGTCATATGTGTATTGATAATCATCACGGACTAAATGCATACCATAGTGATTTGTATGGATTTCTATGGGATGTAAAAGTTCGCCAATCCGCACTAGGCCAGCGTGGTGGACTGTAAGGCCTAACCACTCTCGATCGCATTCGATTGTCGAGTAGGGCCGTGCCCTGCATTATGTATATGGGCTGATACAAAAAAAATATCTCGTCTTACATTATTGGGTTCGTGTGGATTGCGAGTAAATGTCAAAGTGTAAGCTACGAGTTATGTTACGTCGGGGACATACGTCATTGGAATGTGTTTAGTCGTGTTCTAGTGAATGTCCAACAACACCGCCGTGACTGAAAATTCTCCACCTGTTTTCGGCGTTCGTAAAGATAACAGATATTGTTTGTATTCGTATAATAAATAGAGAGTTTGTATACCATTTGTTTATATATTCATGTTTATTGTCTATTGATATCGTAGTTCAAATGGTGAGTGTCTACACGTGTAGTATGAAAATTATTATATCACACGCTTAACTTTATGTTTTCTAAGTGCTGTTACGTCATGTTGCTGAGTGATTTTCTCACGTTTCTTTTTCGCAGTAATATATTTTCTAAAGACTAGACTCTCACATAATCTTGTAGAAGTAGTTTATTTTTTACTTTGTTGTATAATTTGGATATGTTATTTTTTCTGCCCCAACATGATGAAAGATTTTTTGTTCCATGACTTTGAATGTTTAATAACGTAATTAAATTTATATTCTTCACAGTGCACTTGGCTTTGTTAGTTAAGGAGGTTCTGAAACGAAACACAGCGTTTTCGATTCCCGTACAAAGAATATTGTTTACGTTATCCACAAATACTTTCGGTTTGAGTGATGCGAGCCCAATAGCTTTTTGTATTCCCTAATCACCAAGATATCGGACTTTTGTGACTGTTAGGTATATTTACTTAACACTTTAACAGACATCTATTATAAAATCCCCCTTTCATCCATCCCCACTACGATATCGGCTGCTTAAAGTCTTAATGTTATGGTTAAATTATTTATTTATTTTTTATCGCTCTATATACAAAGTATACGGGCGGACTTAATGCCTGAGGCATTCTCGCCCAGTCAACCTTTGGGTGGTGTCAAGGTATCAAGGTAGGCGCCGAAATAAATACCAAATAACATGAATTAATAAAAAGGAATTAATATTAAAATAATATACCGGGTGTATCAAGACTGGTACCGTAAACAAAGCCGGGTTAAAAATATCGTCATTTTTGGGTGGTTAATCCATAGTTTCTACTGGAATAATGATTTAAACTCTTTTATACCTTAGAGTCTTTATAAATAAAATGGTATACACTATTATTCAGTATAAAAATGTATTTACCACCCAAATACGACCATAGGAAAAAAATAACAAAAAAAATCGTCCCTTTTTTTTTTGCAAAGTTTTCTATTCCATTGTGTCTGAAGTCGCTTAAACCACCACCCGGCTTTGTTTTTGGTAGCAGTCTTGATATACCCTGTATATAGATACTATATCCGCCCGTATACGTCCCACTGCAGGGCACGAGCCTCTTTTACAATCGAGAATACTAGGATACGATTGAGAGTGATTAAGATTTCCACTACCTAGTGTGGGTTGGCGGAATTTACATATAAAAATTGCTATGGTATACAGGTTTCCTCGCGATGTTTTCCTTTACAGTTATAATGCGTGGTGACATGACTCCGAAAAGTCAGAGGTGCAATTCGAATCTGCGATTGCCGTGACCATATTCGCAGCCGCGTGTGGTCCGTTTACCAACAGGCCATCACCTGCTTACATAGATTGCCAATAGTCAATGTAAATTTTAATACAATTCCAGTTTTCCTGGCGTAACTCTTGATTTCAAAGACATCTTATAAAAAACAACATACG
This sequence comes from Hyles euphorbiae, assembly GCA_023078785.2. NCBI lineage: Eukaryota > Metazoa > Arthropoda > Insecta > Lepidoptera > Sphingidae > Hyles > Hyles euphorbiae. Next base: position 12,190,538 of record CM041033.1, on the reverse strand, counting down.
GTCCGGAACGAACAAGCGTTTTACTCTATGTTCGCAAGGAAATACATTTTACGTACTTTAGATGTTGGGACTTGTGTACATAGCTTTATTTACTTGGTAATATATTGTTCCTGTTTTTTGTACCGGTCACGGGTATTTACGTGTAATGTTTATTGTTTTGCGCTAGATTTGTCTGGAAAGATGACTCGTTTTCTCTACTATAGTATTGGGCAGGAAAAATATATGGACTGTTCCAGAAAGTTCGTGTAATGGCTGGAGACATGACAATGTTAATTAAAAACGACATGGATCGCATCAGCAATTTGGTCACGAAAATATGTGTTATTTTTTTAAGCAAATTATAATTGTTATTATCTGGTTGATCTGGAGATCCTGGGACTTCCTGTAAAAATAGAGATAAGAGATAGTGATAGTATTTTCTCTTGTAGTTTATTTTTAAAAATAGATGTTACATAAGTTGAATATGTTTTTTGTATTTAATTGGTGTGAAAGAATAAATTTGAATATTTTAGTATTTTGGTGAAGACTCTAAACTATCTTCTCTGTTCTCGTGCGTTATAAAGGTTAGTAACGTATAAACCCCTGTGTGCCTGATTCTAGGAATTGGTGATTATTTCCTAAAAGTCGTTTATTCGCCACTTTTAACATTCCCGTGGTCTAAACTATGCACAGGTACATCCATGAGGCTTGTAGTATTGTTTGATGGATGTGATCACTGTACCTTTCGTTGTCGCTGAAAATACCTCGATCTGTGAATGTGTAAGCTAGGTATCAAAATCATTTTGTCGATACATGTAATATTGATTTACATATAACCTCGTAATAAGATTTTCCTCGTATTGTCCTTGTAAAGTAATAATTTCACTTTCCAATTCACAAATGCGATACAAATCTTTGCAGGCCCTTTCCATTCACCTAAACGTGGAATTAATTCAATTTATTAAATACGCTAAAAATTCAAAAATATTTGAAATGAAATGAAATGTATTTATTGGTCATGTATGCAGTTAAAGAGCTCCTATGAAAAGCCAATACACGTAGAACTTAATCTCTATATACAATTTATTTTAATATGTAGCTAATTTTAAAACAATCATGACAATAGTAATTTGAACGATTCCATTCCACACTATAGGACTCCTGTCCCATCGATATCAATATATTTGAACTTGGAACAAAGGTTCAATGACCTGTTTGTTTAGCTACATAACATCTTTAAGTTACACGAGTAGTAAATTATACTTAAAATAATAATGTGCTTTATGCCTGCATGATACATGTAAAACAAACGAGCGCGGCTTATGCACTGCTGCCAATGTCAAAAGAGCGTAAGTAGAATTACAAGTTTGCCGAATATCAGCCTTACTTTATTGTAGGTAGTTCTAATATTCGCTCTCCCATGATCTTAATTAAAATACTACCACATACTTGAATGAAATGAAGGCTAAATAAATGATTGCAGATTAATTTCAAAAAATATATGCATCAATACTTTCATAAATTTTCATCAAATTGGGGTACTCCTGACCAGCCGATGATGTCGCGAATTTGGTAAGCATAGGTGCGGTGCCTAGGATACAATAATTGCTATAAAAATGTCTTCAAGATTCTTTATATTTTTATTTCTATATTTATTCCTTCGTAGTGTTATAATCCTACCAATATTATACATTTCGAAAGTTTGTGTGTTTATTACTTCTTCAAGCTCAAACGGCTGGCCCAATTTTGATGAAATTTGGCATGGAGTATCTGATATCCTGAATTAAAACATAGGATACTTTTTATTCCGGAAAATTTGGTGCTCACATGGTTGAATGAGGAAATCTAATATATGTATTTACTACTCTTTCAACTAAAAGGGATGGAATAGGATAGAATATAGGGCTGATGAAATGGGATATAACAAAACATAACTACAAGCCTTGAGTCATAGAATGGAGAAAAGCAGTATAATTATAATTTATGTGTAAAATAGTAGGAACGCGAAATGATGTATCTGGTGTGGACTGGACTCGAAAAGTACCAGCGACCGGGCGAAGCCAGGTCGGACCGCTAGTGTGATACTAAATACTAATTAATGATATAGTACATATACACGTTTTTACATAAACAGTGCTTTATAATAACTGCAAATTATAATAAATAAATTTTGTAAATCTGATACCTGTCTGCATTGGCGTGGTGAAATTCCGTCATATAATTTAAATAATTCCCACTTAATTAATTATTATAACAGCTCATAATCGTTTAAATGTTGTGGTATTAATGTGTGAACAATTTTGTGGGTTTGACATTTATGTATTTTCAAAATTTTACATATATTTAATACGTGGAAAGCCGCCTTGGGTAGCACACGTGATTTGCAACCATGCGGTCGTACATAGGATGCACTGTTTGGTAATTATCTATTATACATTTTATGTGAGTTTGTTGTTTCGTTGTTTTGTTAAGAACTAGATATTTCCTGAACGGATATACGGTAAATAAGTTCAGACTGGTCCCATAATTGCGCGCTACATATGTAACCGCAAGGTCCCTAAAATAAGTTTTTTACCTCAATGAAAAAAATATTTTTCACATTTATAATACATGTTTCACTGCATACAGTAATGTTAATTCCATATTTCTTATTAATCAAACCCCCCGACGTACGTACGTAAGATGCTAATCGGCATAATGTCCGCCTGCTCGAATTTGATACATATGTACGCCAAACCTTACCTTATAACTTCATAATGAATGTGTCACGATAATAAGCACTGAATTAACGACTTTGATGCAGCAGGAGAAGCCAAATCTGGACAGGTATAATAAAGAGAATATTTTCCCTCCTATCAATAAATACCGTATAGCTTTCCTTTACTATATGTTTGATTAAGTCAGAGCGCGGCGCACAAACAGGCGTCGCGCATACTGTTATTTTGAATTCGCCGCAATCAGGTAAGACATTGTTTGAAGAAAGGCACGTCGCTGAGCGCATTGTTGGCAATCTCCTAAGGTTTAATAGCAGAACCTAGTTTACTCTCTCGTTCAAATAGAGCACTCGTTGCGACGATGCATCGGCCCGATCCGCTGTTGGTTTGTAAAAGACGTGTAATAAAATGGAGACTAAACATATACGTTATTACTTTCACTGTTCTACGTTGGTGTTACGTTACTATGGAGGCTCTTTCTATGTATATCACCTAATAGTACAGGTTCCCCAGAACAAATTTCATAATTGATTACTAACAAGTTGATTTTTCGTGAGTAGCTTCCTTTCGACTAGACGCCCAACTTTTTCCTTACAGTAACTTTGGGAAATGGTAGCTTAGTAGGGTAGCAAGGATAAAACATGTCGATTTGACGAATTTTTAAAATTTATAAGTAACCGAATTTTTCTTTGTTAATTATCGAGATAATTATCTAAATAACGTGAAAAACTATTTGTCCTACAAAATATAAGGTTTTATCACAACAGACCCCCCTCTCGAACATGTATCATAAACAAGGTCATGGAAAATAATTACTAACCAGCTGATTTTTTTTTTATGGGTTAACTAATATTTGTATAGTTTACTACCCACAATTTCCTACAAATTGTGTGGTATGTCATCTTGGTCCTACGCTCAAAAGATGTAGTACTAATACATAATGTAAAAATAATTACTATCAAGCTGAATTTTCGAGAATAGCTTCATCTCAATGAGACGCCCAAGTAATTCTTGTACGAAAATTCTCGATTGTGGTTTATAACTAAGATAATAGGGATGAAATATGTTGACTTGACGAATTAAAAAAAATTATTACTAACCGATTATTTTTTTGTTAATTATCGAGGTAATAATCTAATTAACGTAAAAAAATATTTGTCCTACAAAATATAAGGTTTTATCACAACAGTCCCCCCTCTCCAACATGTATGATAAATCAGGTCATGAAAAATAATTACTAACCAGCTGATTTTTTTTTTATTGTTTAGCTAACATTTGCATAGTTTACCACCCACACTGTCCTACAAATTGCGTGGTACGTTATTCCAGTCCTCCAGTTACAAAGTTGAAATTCATGAAATTAAAAAAAATATTTTGTATATTTTGCTATTGTAGCTAAGGCACACTGCTTTCCTTGCTCACAAACGCATCCGCACAGCATGGTTTACTGTGGACCACAGACGACTAAAAATACAGACAGCCAACACACAGTTACATTGTTTTTGTAGTCACTTAAACTACCATCCGGCTTCGTATTCAGTAGCACCCTTGATATACCCGGTATATATTTAGATGCGTTTCGCACCGGAGCTGGAAATAGGTATTTTACCGAAATAACTATTTTGTCGACCTTTTAGAACTTGTCTTAAGTGACAAACACTAAGCATGGATTCATGCACTAATAAGGAGAGGTGAAGCGCGCGGGGCGGGGTAACTTTGGGGCACCGAGGTATTGGTGCATAGGTTGTGCAAACAAAACATTGCGCGTCGTTTTAACCACAGAATACTAAACTAACAGAAGTCAAGCTTCATACAAAGCGCGCTTATACAACGCCCACATAGACAGCGTTCACCGACATGATATTCCAAACCAGTCGAGACCACTGCGAGAGCGAGTTTCAACTTTTGCGCGAACGCCGAGCGTAGTATGGCAACAAAAGTGAAGTACATACACAAGGTTGACTTCTGTTAGTATTCTGTGGTTTTAACTAGACGTAATTATTGGTCGCTATAAGCAGTTGGTCGCTTAAACCGGGGTCGCACTAAACGGTGATATTTTCTCAGTACCATACTATGAAACCTAACTTGAGTAAACATTATCGTCGTTAAAACCGATTAGTCATTATAAGCGAAGTCGTTGTATACGAGTACTAGTGTAAGTATAAATGAATTTTGTATACTCAAAAATTACAAATTTTGTAGGACTAATATAACATACCTTTATTTTTGTAGGACATTGTTTTATTTGGATGAAAAATATATTAACCTATCACGTGATATATTTGTCCTACAGTTACTAATAAAAAAAAAAGTCTTGCGGTATTGACAACTTTTGAGCGTAGGACCAAGATGACATACCACACAATTTGTAGGACATTGTGGGTAGTAAACTATACAAATATTAGTTAACCAATAAAAGAAAAATCAGCTGGTTAGTAATTATTTTCCATGACCTTCTTTATGATACATGTTGGAGAGGGGGGACTGTTGTGATAAAACCTTATATTTTGTAGGACAAATAGTTTTTCAAGTTATTTAGATAATTATCTCGATAATTAACAAAGAAAAATTCGGTTACTAATAAATTTTAAAAATTCGTCAAATCGACATGTTTTATCCTTGCTACCCTACTAAGCTACCATTTCCTAAAGTTACTGTAAGGAAAAAGTTGGGCGTCTAGTCGAAAGGAAGCTACTCACGAAAAATCAACTTGTTAGTAATCAATTATGAAATTTGTTCTGGGGAACCTGTACCATAAGGTTCGGGGTACTAACCTGTTAATGTATCTCGAAAGATTTGGCTTATAAAATGTCCGTGTACCTGACTGCTTTCAGCTCTTTTGGTAAGTATTCGGTTCCTTTGATTTTCTTAGATTATTTGTGCTTTTTCTAATTGTCATTTCATAAACAGTTAGATATATCGACCCTATCCGCGGTTGGTTTGTAAAAGACGTATAATAAAATAGAGACTACGTTATTACTTTTACTGTTCTTCGTGGGTGTAATTTTTCTATGGCTGCTCTTTCTATGTATCTCACCTAAGATTCGGGGTTATAAGATATTTATATATCTCGAAAGATTTAGCTTATAAACTGTCCGCGTTCTCACTGATGCCAGCTGTTTTGGTAAAGTATGCGGTTCCGTTTATTTTCTAATATTATTCCTACTCTTTCCACTTTAAATTTAGATTGAGTTGGATTATAAATAACACATTAATGTATAATTAATTAGACTGGACTGCGTGTCAACTCATGCAAAAATATTAGTAGTTATTATTTTATAGAGCTGGAAATCAACTTTAGAAATCGAGCTAAATTCTTAATCTACATCAATATTCGTGATACATCAGGGCTCATTTGTTTACTCGACTTAACTAAAAGTTAATATACTCGTATAAACAAAATCTATCAATACATTGTCTGCAACGAACGCTATTAGCACTGCAAAGGCTACGCTTAATCACTGATTCGAACAAATGAAACCAATTTGAAAATAACTTACATGTAATAATTTGCTTTAATGTTCACGCAAAGCTTTTTTCAGCGCTGAGAGCGAATTGTGGCAATAAAAAAAAGCCACTTACCAAGGCAATTTCCCCTATGCAACAACGATTGTTATTCGCTGTTAGCTTCGCGCCGAGTTTGCGGACCGGATGGTATTAAACCGATAAATATTCATTATGAACTTGCTTAATTTCGCGTAGCACTATTTTACTATTCCACTAATTTATACTAAACGAGTAGAGCGCAAAATTTTGATATTAACTGAGATATTAACGTGTTTTGTGATTAGCTTAGTATTATCGCATATACAGGGTATATCAAGACTGCTACCGAAAACGAAGCCGAGTGGTAGTTTAAGCGACTTCAGACACAATGCAACAAAAAAAGTTTACCCTTTTATTTATAAATAATCTAAGATATAAAAGTGTTTAAATTACTATTTTAGCAAATTATGGATTTACCACCCAAAAATGACGATATTTAAAAAATCGTAAAAATTAATTGTCGCGTTTCTTTTCGAAATTTTTGATTGCGTTGCGTTTGTAGTCACTAAAACTACCACCCGGCTTCGTTTTCGGTAGCAGTCTTGAGATACCCAGTATACTTACAACCTTGCTCATAGTTAATAAACATATTTTAGTTCTTCAAATGTTTTGTCAATTTTGAAAGATTTTTGAATTAAGTTTGAGCGAAGAATATATAACATTCGATAGCTAAAATAGGTTTTAAACTGTCTTAGAGTATCTATAACATAGAGGAAGCGCTGGTACTTCAAAAACGCAGATAAAAATGGTTTGGCCGGGCGACCTGTTTCTGCCCTCCTATTGGCTGATATTTGGCAGGTTGTCCAACATACATGAATTACTTGGAAAAGAAAAGTCAAAATAAATAGTTTAGGATATTTAATTGCAGTTAAACTTTTAAAAAGATAAAAGCAAAATATAATTTCGGCTGTCGAAGGAATTTATAGCAATTTATTGCTAAATAATGAATTCAATTTTCACTTATATAGGAGCGCTACCAACATTACGAACAAGAAAATATCTACATTTTTTAAGACGCGAATGTATGACAGCGGTCCCTCTATATTATAAATACTCTAAGTAAACTGTATATTAATAAGGAATAAGGCCGTAACTCGATAGTAAATAGTTAATAGCGGATATTTTATACGATGTTGGTAAACCTATTATAGCATAAAAATAGAAATTAGTTATCTATGATGTGGGTGCCCATAATAGATATTACATTAATAAATAAGCACTTTCCGATAAATATTTAATGATATGGTGGTCGAAACTGTGTTGCACTAAGAATAAATCACAATTGCCTTCACCGGAGATAGCTATGAAAATATTATTTATTTTATTTTTTACACTTTATTGTACTACATAAAATAAAAATAAAAATACACGACAAAAATCTTAAACTAGATTTACAGTACAATGGGCGGTCTTATCGCAGTCGGAATATTACAATGATATAAATAAATAACACCCAACAATCACGTATGTATGTATGTACATACAGACTCCACATTAAGAAGGAGTCTTCTGTCGTGGGTATCAGAAACTACGGGTGACTTTTCGGTCTCACAAATACCCAGGCTCTAAATAAATACCTGTGAATTACACACATTTGTCTCAGTTCGGAGATCGAACCCGCGGCCTCTCATTTTTCAGTTAGCGTGTAACCAACTGCGCCACGGAGGCTGTCAAATAATTTATTATTCTTTATAATTATATCATTTCTAAGTATTTGTGGTACAAGTAACATAATAAATTTCGTCTATGTAACGTAAGATGAGCTTGTGATATGGATTGTGGTTGTCGCTTAATATTAATATTTAGAGGCAAATAAATCCTAAGCAACTTTACAATAAATGTTCTGACTGACTTCACCTTCCAAATGTCAATTATTTTTACCAAACGCACGCCTTTGTTATAAATAAAATGCTCACCCAGATTGGTTTAATCCGATGTGAGTAATTTATTATTTATTGAGATTGAAATTCGATTCAAACATTTTCCAATATAAGAATTGGATAGCTTTTAAGTGCCTTTTAAAAATATTTTAGTTTTATAGAAATGCTTCACTAACACTTTTGATTGCTGGGTAAATATATATACTTACAATGATATATTAGATCAAGCATGTATCCTCAAAGCTAGAGTCATCTGAATTTCAAGTAGATTGTTTTAAGGAACATAAATTTTAACACGAGAAACCATTAAGATATTTATACAATCTTAAAATTGACACAAAGTAAATCTAACCTGAGAACCGAACCTAGGCCCTTACTGCTCACAGCCCATCACACCCACAAGACTAACAACTCCAATATTTTCGTAATCCACGACAACCCTGTTCGAAATCTCCATAAAACTACACAATGTTTCTATCAATTCAATCATGCAGATAAAATCCAAACGTGTTTCTTATTAAAGGTCGTGGTTTTTGCTGAAAAAATATCGTCGATATGAGAACATATTTTCCATTTTTCATGTCACTTACGTACAAGGTACTAAGTTGGAAGCCCCACATCCTCGAGTATTTGTTTGTGATCACAGAGGAAATTGAAAATCCTATCGCTGAGGTTTTGTTACACCGTTTTGTCCTCCATCGGGTGCGGAGAATGAGTTCTAACTATGTATTTATGCTATGTGAACCTTTTCTTATGTGCAATATATTGGGTTTTGAATTAAAATGTTAATAGGATTTATAAAATCGTAATTTAATCATTTTGTGATGTAAGGTATAGGAAAAATTCGCTGTAAGAGAAAACTTGGGACGGTATTGATTTTAATATAAGTATATATTGTGTAGTTAACAAAAAACTCGTTTATAATTTAACTAGCCCGGGTGCATATAGATTTCTCTACAATAATATGCACGTATTATACACATAAACCTGCTCTTGAATCACTCTATCTATTAAAAAAAACCGCATCAAATTCCGTTGCGTAGTTTTAAAGATTTAAGCATACTAAGGGACATAGGGACAGAGAAAACGACTTTGTTTTATACTATGTATGTAGTGATTATGATATTCGATTACACTAACTATATCTCCATTCGATACAAAGACACGGCATCAAAGGCGGTGCATGATCATCATACGGGACAATATTCAGCTGTTTATCACGTTTAAAATAGTTTAAACTTCATCGGAAATAAATTGGCTTGTGGCTAAATTTGGAACTACAAATGACATTTCATTGTTTGAAATATGTGTTTATTACCCGTAATCTAACAATTATAAAATGTACAATTCAATAAAATGTGAAGAGAGAAAAACTGTTCCTAATATATTGATGACACAATGACAACAACGAATTGGGACGCCAAAAGGTCGTAGACATTTTTTACTATAAAACTAAAACGAAAAGAATAGCAGGTTTATAAATACCGCATTGATTCTGTATTGGAATACAAGGTAGTATAAGGCGGTTTCACCCAATCTTCACTAGACAAGCTCAATACGGCTTGGTGAAATTTCATTCAAGCGGCTCTTTCCATTGCCAAAATAATAATAGTGGGTAATGTATTAGGTCTGAAAATAAAACATAGAAGGTGTCTACAAATAAAGAAAATAATTTATGAAAAAAACATTACAGCCAGTCGCAGCGCTCACCGAATAGTTATAATTTAAATTATTGTTCGTTTTATATCGTCTCGCTTGACACTTTAAAATGTAAAGTTCATAAAATATCTCGCTGGCAGATTAATATTGCTTATTTCAGCGTGTTAAAACTTATGATTTTGCAAATGAAGTAAGATTTTAAGCAACTTAATTGTACAAATAAACTGGAGGCGTGAGTAATTAGGTGTTATTTAATTTTATAGTGACGCATATTGCTGAGACTTTTAAACGTGGCTAGATCTCCTATTCTTAAACGTATTGCTAAGCCGAAGATTTGAATATGCTTTTAAATTTCGGATCTAGTTGGTCATGAGTTTATGAAAGCATATTATTAGGAATAGCTGGAATAAGTACGTGCAATATAGAAGTAGGTGAACTAAAATAACCGACATAGCCCACCGGATTAGCAAGTTGAAGTGGCAATGGGCAGGGCACATAGCGCGGAGATCTGATGACCGATGGGGTCGGAAAGTGCTCGAATGGAGGCCACGTAGCGGAAAGCGCAGCCTAGGACGTCCACCCACAAGATGGTCAGACGACCTGTTAAAGGTCGCAGGACGTCGCTGGATGCAGGCTGCCTCCAACAGGTCTCTGTGGAAATCATTGGGGGAGGCCTATGTTCAGCAGTGGACTTCCTTTGGCTGATGGATGAATGGATGGAATATAGAAGTAGAACTTTCTTGGTTGAAATACTAACTACAGGACATATTGAGTCTTAGCATCTTATGTCTCAGGACGGCGAGCGCAATGTAATGCCAAACATTGCTTTATAATTCATGGTGTTATTTGGTTATACTACTGTCCATGAGTGGCGATCGTATCGCTTAACATGAGACGAACGGCATATTCGTCTCGCCATTCTTTGTAATTAAAAAAAATCTGTGGGTTTAATTAAATACCAAAATGAAAATATCACACGGTGTGTATATATTATTTCATTAGTACGAGGGTGGTCTGAAAAGTTTCCGACCTAACATAGACCCAAGAATTTTTATCGTAGAATTTATTTTTATTTTTTTACATAGTCTCCTTGTGACTCTATACACTTCTCCCAGCGATGCTCCCATCTCTTTAATCCGTCCAAATAGTACTTGGCGTTCTTCTTTAAAAAAGAATTATTCACGAAGGTGATTACCTCCTCATTTGACAAAAATCTTTGTCCTCCGAGTGCATTTTTTAGTTGAGAGAACAAAAAGAAGTCGCTGGGGCTAGATCGGGTGAACAAGGTGAATGGTCAAGTAGTTCAAACCGTAATTCTTGGATTTTCGCCATGGCAATTGTTGAGGTTTGAGACGGGGCGTTGTCTTGGTGAAACAGAATTTTCTTTTTCTCCAAATGTGGCCGTTTATCAGCAATTTCTGCCTTTAGCTTGTCAAGCAATGATGTGTAGTATGCTCTTGTAATGGTTTTTCCTTTTTGAAGACAATTGATTAGGATAACTCCATGATTATCCCAAAAAACAGACGCCATCACTTTCCCAGCCGAAAAAACACATTTTGTTTTTTTGGAGCCGGTTCCTCCTTTGCCGTCCACTGTTTTGACTGTATTTTTGTTTCAGGCGTGTAGTGGTGTCTCCAAGTTTCATCTACAGTAATTAATCGGCGCCAAAACTCGGATTTATTGCGCCTAAATTGCGTCAACAGAGCATTGGAAATGTTCATTCGAACAGTTTTTTGGTCTAACGTTAGCAAACGCGGCACCCAACGCGCGGACATCTTTCTCATGCCTAGATCTTGATTTAATATGTGACAAATACGTTCTTTGGACATTTTCATTGCCTCTGCTATCTCTCTCACTTTAATTCGACGGTCGTCTAAAACCATTTGGTGAACTTTAACGATGTTATCATCAGTAGTCATCGTTTTTGGACGTCCCGAACGTTCATCATCTCCCAAGCTCGTACGGCCACGTTTAAATTCAGCTGCCCAAAATTTCACAGTTGTGAATGACGGTGAATAGTTCCCGTACACAGACAGAACTCATTTTTTTTTTACACGCTTTATATTAGCTTCACTTGTATGTTTGTATGTTTGTATGTTTGTTTGTAACCGACTTCTTTGGGCGCGATTTTGACCCACTTTAAACGGCCAGATTTCGTTCAAATTTTGCACACCTGTCAAAGACCGATGACAATACAATAATTCGATTAAAATATATAATTATCCTGATTAGATTCGCCAGGATTAATTATTCTTATAATTGATGACCATTGCTACATTCATCGCTAGATGGCGTTAACATTGTATTCTTCCAAGAAGCTTATACCCAAATGGAGATTGCATTCCGTATATAAAAGTGAAGCACAAAAAATTTGACCTCGAATGACGTTGCGACTGATTGCTATCCTTTTCTTTCGAGTGACAATGAATGTTCATTCATTATCCTTTTCTTTCGAGTGACAATGAATGTTCATTCATTGTCACTCGAAAGAAAAGGATAGCAATCAGTCGCAACGTCATTCGAGGTCAAATTTTTGTGCTTCACTTTTATATACGGAATGCAATCTCCATTTGGGTATAAGCTTCTTGTATTCTTCAAGTGTCAAATGTTACTACTGACCAACAGATGGCGTTATTGATTGGAAATACAGCCGTAGATGGATGTTTTTAGTCAAAACAATTATAAATAGTTATTTATTTACTTAGGGCGTATTCCCTGTTAAAAACAAATATCTTATGACAGCGCGGTACTAGATTTTCTCCATTTTCACGAAAATCTTCAGATCGACTCACTCAAACGACTGTTAAATAAAAACTGCGCGTCCAAAATGGCTGAAACTTTCATGTGTTGCTGTCAAAAGATGCATAACTACATTCCTTGAATTTCATTGACGAATTTTGCCATCTTCACGTTCAGGTCGAAACTTTTTCAGACCGCCCTCGTATAGTAAAGTTAAAGTATTGACATTAAATCAATAAAAAAAACAAAAGAAAATCTTCTAAATTGTGGCTGTACACCCAAATAAATGATTCATTTATAGAAACAAATATAAACAAAGTGAATCTCCCTTCGGGAATATCTGCTTGAAACGATTACCGTCGGGTATCCGCCGAATAACTTTACTTACAATGGACTTAGCCGAGATTATTGAAAGTTTGCGATAGTTTGGAAATCTTTCGTTACTTCGATACGTGGTTGCCGACCGAGTTTTCTGCGTGAGGAACAAACTCGCCCGTAATGTCTGTTGGATGGTATAACAATTTTATTACAAGTTTAATTTGCATAACTTTAATGGTGATTGCTTTTTAGGCTTTCAGGTGGCAATACGTTTGTTTTCAATTAGTATAATTTAAAAATCATATTCGTAATTATGACCAGATAGGATCTATAAAATTTCTAATATTCAAATCTATGTATAGGATGATTCAAAAAAATTATAGTCAATATTCTATTAATATTCATAATGAATTCTAACATTTTCTAAATAAAATTTAAACCAAGCATGAGTAACGCTTTTCAACTGATATACTGAGTGATCATGAAACACACTTAGAAATCACTGAACCATTTGTAATTCTGCATATGCCTTACCTTTACTGTAATAATATGATGCTATGCAAGCGTTAAGACTTCCAGGAAAATTGCCTGCACACGCCAAAGTGAAAAAACAATTTCCGATCATTAACACAGCACGTAAACAAACGTGTTCCGATGCCACTGTACAGCCGGGCTTAAAGCAAACTACATTCCTACCTCCGAGTTCAAACCCGGTGTCTTTGTGTTAGTTGCCTACACTCGCTTTAAGTGAACAGCAATCGACCTTTACACAAGCATAACATAAATACACTCTTTTAACACAAGATTTTTTAGCCTAGCTTTTTAGTACTTAGATTTCGTAGACTACAATCAAAATTGCACCTTCAATATATTTGATAGATTACGCTTGCAAGTTCAATAAGCGGCCATACCTGATATTCCTGAGTGTTAATAAAATGTTCGATTCGAGCGCGCATACCGAGTAATAAAAATAGAAGTAGTTCGAAAATGGAACGCGAGTTGTCCAACCTCACGAAAAAGCGTGAATAGCGATGTAATCAAAACCAAAGCCTGTGAGGCTAATGAAACATGTCAACTAGTCTTTGATGTTACGGACACGAGATGACTGTCTTTGTGTCCGGAGTTGATGGACAGATATGTCAGACGAATGTACACGTCCATCCCGTCATGTCAGCGCGCTGTCCATTCCCGATAATAGTTCGCATTCAATTTCCGTTGACGCTATGTTCGAGTATCGTTCGGCTGCCGCGTATTATTGACTGAAACTTACACAGCTAAATGTGGAGTTTTTTGCAACTTATTATTTGTCATTTACTTGGGATTAATATAAATAAATGATATCGATCGTGACTGCTCTTTCTGAATGTTCAGATTAATTAAGAGTTTATATATATTCCAGTCTAATTTCATTGCTATGGGTAGGTCTCGCCTGAAAAGACAAACGGCCCATAGAGCAGACTGCACTATCAACAATCAAAACACAATTAAATAGAAAAGACAAACCACCGCGCCTCCATAAAAATAGTAATAAAAATAAAATATATGAAGAAAATAATTAAACCACATTATTAATATATATCATTGATAATTTCTAAGTTATGAGCTCGGGGACAATCAAAATTCACCTTGGTTCGTCTAAGGGCGTTGAGATACAAATCCCAACGCACATATATCATAAAGTACGTTACTAGTGTTTTACATTTACTTAATGTGCGGTTTATTAAGTACTAAAGTATTTTAATGTGATGTTCAACAGTTCGTGCGAGATATTTTCGCCTGAATACACTTATATAGCCAGGTTAGTCAGACCCTTTATAGACCTAAAAAATAGGGCCTCTTCTTGTTAGTGATTACTACAAAAAACAATAAGCATGTACATCAATTGATAAGCAACTTGTCCAATCGCCCATATTAGGCCATAGTAAAATCATAAAAATAACGTTTGAATCGTTTTTAATATGAATAAAACGGCATATTGTTCATTCTAAATTGCTAACATTCCACATATTTTATAATTATGAAGATTATGGTGAAGATAGGTAAATAGCTACAACATTCAAGATATAATGCTTGAATTTAAAAACACATTGAAAGCTTATCCAAAACAATATGTTGTTTATAACAGTGAATTAAAACAGGGCATCGGTGAAGACTAAGACAACACCAGTCATAACTCCACTTCATTGATATTCAGCATGCGAGTTGCAAGTGGAACAAATTTTTAAAATTGAATCTAGGGAACGAGCCAGACTGTAATACAAGAACTGAGAACACAATACTTTTGTATTTTGGTACTTGAGTCGAGAGCCGAGCGTAGTTTATAGTAAAACCTTCAATTACAATAAACTTTATTGTAAATGTTGGATCCGTTTCGTACGTATACTGTTTCGCGGACTGTATGTTTTAATTTATCATGTATTTCTACAGCTTCCGAGTTGATGTTGTCTTCTTTTATAGTATTTACGTTTCGGGGATTTTTTTGTTTACCAAGCTTGTCTTGTGGCATTGGTAGGCTGCACGTCCTAGTTTACGTGTGTTGGGAAAGTAATTAATTATGATTGTTGTGTTGTTTGTAGATGTATATTGCTGTAATGACGTCGTGATTGTAAATTCTGCATTGAGTCCTAGTCTTTGAATATGGTTTCGTTTTTTGAGTCGTTTGGACAAACTGGAATTCCTACAACAAAAGTTTGTTTTAATTTTATTTTAGGGACAGTACATGATTTCGGAATGCATCACCTTTATACCAAATTGAGGAAAGTATTTTAACAAGAACGTTCTTTCTATTTTTGATTGCCGTTAATGGCGAGACGAGTCTGCTATTCGCTTCATTATAAACGATACGACCGCTCATGGATAGTGACTAAACCAAACAGCACGATAAATTACAATGCTTGGCGTTCCATTGCGCTCGCCATCCTCAGACACAAGATGTTAAGTCTCAGTATATCAAGTAATTGCACTGGTTACAATGACCTTCAAATTGAGACGCAACAATGCATCCATACTACTGTTTAGCGGGGTAGTAAGACATTGCGATTACATTTAGACATTTCTACCCACGTGGCCTCACATATGAGAGACCTAAACCAGTAAAAGTTTTTCGTTCTCTGTAATTTAAAAGTGGTGAGTAATATAAAACGGATCAACAGCCATACTTAAATCAATGATGGGCTCATGATTGCAGCAACCAAATGGTGTTAATATATATTCTTAGTGGAGAATGTGTTTGTTGTGAATAAGTTCTGCGGTAGACCTTTGAGGTCTTAAAATTATTTAAGTTCTAAACAAATACGTATACGATTTTGTACTTAACATTTGACTAACATAGTTCGCGAATAAGACTCTCAGTGGGCAACAATTCTAGATCACTAGACGAAGAAAAACTCGACTACACGTAGTTGACTTTATTAAGGCTGTATATAAATGTAATGATTAATGTTATGTCCTACAAAATCCACAAGACTGGGTATATCGACAATACGAGGGTAAACTCGCCAGTCCTTTATTAGGAGACAAGAATTCCAGTACAGATACATATTGATGTATATTACTGACCAAGAGCTTTCGGATCGGAGATTATTGTTCGCAAATGGCGAAAATATCAGTAATTGGTGTCCGTAAAGGACGTTAATACGTAATAACCTAGGAAGTACTTTAGGATGTTGTAATATTTTGTTTGTATTGTTGTAATATTGTGTGTGACTATAAATAGCAATCTATTTTTTTTTAATCTCTTACACCTTAGGTAAGGCTCTTTTAATCTAAGATCTTGCTAATACTCGCCATACCCGGCAACACGCGAGCACAAAGCTTAGCTTCACACGCTGATGACGCTTGAACCCATAAGCCATTATTTGACAATGTCATCTCAGTGACAATTATTTCGTCATCAGTTGATGGCCCGTTATACCCCTGGTTAGCTAGGTGCAACGCGAGCAGGCAATAATAGTTTTAGCTTCGGAATGTATTGGTTTAAGCATCATGGTCGTCATAAAGAACAGAAAGTTGATAACCAAAAGCAGGTTTCTCAACACGATTTATTAAGTTTTCTGACCATTCGTAATTCAATTAATGAGGAGAATTTACAAAAACTCGAAACATACGCAACAATAGCGTTATATAATTTACAATAACTAGTAAATCATATCTAACACAAAGTAATGATTCACTGTAATTTGTAATCTACATTCGGAGCAAACGAGCGGAATAGTGTACCATAACAATTCATTAAAATTGTATCGAGCGTGCCCATATGAAGGCTGATTCATTTACTTCCCCCTCATTACACTTTGACGTAAACGTTTTAATGTCTTAATTTGCTGCACAAAGAGAAATTAAAGGGGCCTGTTAAAAGCCTGACATGACGGAGTGCTCTTTCTATTATAACTTTTAAGTCCATAACCTCACCTACGTGCTGTAATTTCACTAATTACTTTCGTCGTTTAGTGTGAAGTAATTAAAATTCGGTAGGTTCATAAGCATAGCTTGGAGTTTGAAGTATTTTCGACAAATCATTTTGTCGGCATAAATAGAGCGTGTAAGCAACGGCGCCTGCTACTGAAATTAATTTATTTTCCACCGGAGGATTAAATGTTTTTCTTTTACAAGCATGATCGCGGCCGCGGATTGCGGAGTTTTTCGAATTCATTTTTAATTGAATAATTATGAATGGTATGTATCAAACTAAATGCTGTTCGTGGATTTCATTTATATTCGTTATTTTACACTGAAAAAATAAAAGTTTTAGAGACAATACAAAGAACAAGGTACAATTAATGCCTGTCTTATCGCTCTAAGACAATTTCTACCAGACATCCATGGGATGGATATATGAACAGGAAAAAAGTAACACACACACACATTCTTTCACAGAGTGTTTAGTTTGTTTCGTATTCATATTATTATTTTATTATAATGATTTTTTTATAAGAACGTAGCAGATGGGTAATAAACACATACTACGAAATTCCAATTTAATAGGTGTTGCAATCTTTGAGAATACTAGAGGTGGACATAAATATCGGGTTTAGTTATGGTTTGCTATTTCTTGATAGAAACAGATACCCATTATATTATTATTAAATTATATGTAGTAATGGATCTTGTACCTGCTTTGAAATATTGTAACAACGCGTGTTTCAAAACTTACAGTATAACATGTTTTACGTAATTAGGATTTTAATACTCCAACGAGAAATACCAGATATAAAGTACATCCACATCACTTAGCATGACTCACATATATTTTACGGTACATAGATTTAGTTCATGTTCATAGCTATAGATGGCAGTAGTGACTACTTGAACCATGCCAAAATGTATATATTTACGTATAATCCTACGTTTTAAAACCTTGGTGATGTTAGGTAATTGGTTTTCAATAACTTAGTTTTAGATTTTCATTTTAGAATAAAATATAAAATTAAAAAGTTTTTTAAAGCCATTCTGTACTAGGCTAGCCTGGTGGACTATATGGCCTAATCACTCACAATCGTATCCTCGATTGTAGAGGAAGCCTATGTCCTATGCAATGGGACGTATATGGGCTGATACAGTACGGTACTTAGAAGGATCAAACATAGCACACTGGTCGACACAATCCAAAACCCATCTAGAAAACCAATCCCAAATATAAAAATACAAGAGATAAGTTTACCCACGCAATGAAAATACTAAAAAAGTCAGTCAATATGAATCGAAAACCAAAGCTCAATTTGGAATAGAAGCCTGTTTGTCGCGCTTAGATTTTCAACCCACGCTCTACACGCATTGCCGACTGAATATCAATTTGTGAACACAGTAACGCGATGCCTCTTGGCTTATACCGTATTTGTTGTGTCAATGTGAAGTATTACTGTGCACTGGTCTAGTGGCAGGATTGATATGGTACACCTGAAATGCGGTATCATGGTGTGTAGGTTCCCGTTTGATGTTTATATCAGAATGTTCTGTTAGCCAGAGAGTAGCCGAGAAAAAATTACAAAAATATTGTGATTTTCTGAAAGGATGATTTAAGCAATATGGTAGACTCCTGTTTTTGATACATTACTGTAAACACTTTTTTCATTTAATATACCCAACAGTTATATATATGGTACTGACGCCACACTAAGAAGAGTGTGGCGAGTTTTATGTCGTGGGTATGGAAAGACTGTCTCACAAAGACTGAGACTCGAAAAAAATGCTCGTGGTTCACACAAACATTTGTTTCCATGCGGGGATCGAAGCCTCTTGCCTGACGACCTCTCATTTCACAGCCGGCGTCTAACCCACTACGCCACGGAGGCTGTCTATAAAAAGTATCCTTGAAATATAACATATCTGTGTTTAGAAAGGTCTTAAAATGAGTCTGAAATACTAAGTAAAATGGAGAGCGTCAACATCTCACTTTCTCCATGGTCTACTCACACTGTAATGTCTGTGACGTCACCATCTTTAATACGCACCCTTTTTTCGCTACTTGATAGTTATGCCCCAACTATATTTTACATATTTATATTCTTTTTTTTTTAGATGGTACTGTTACAAAGCTGTGGTCTCGCGTGAATCTCGGGCCGGGCAAAGCGATATTGGATTTTTCTATTCATTATCAGCTAGGAATTTGTGGACGATATGGCGACAGGCTCGCCCCGTATCACATCTTGGGACGAAACATACAAGGCGATATGAGGGGTGTCCTGGCACCTCTGCCCACCCCTTCTGAGAAAAAGTGTGAGTTTATGTATGTATTTACAATAGAGATAATATAGGAAGCACTTTAACTCAGTCACATATTTGTGTGTGTGTTTTTAACGATACATTTTGAATAACAATGCCCTATACAAGCCATAGAAGTTAACTCTTTGTGACCCTTCCAACGTAACTTTACCACGGACTTAGTAAACAAGAATAATTTATGGGCCATGTGTTAAAAAACACAAATAAACAACACCTTACCGTTAAAGTGGAAGCGGAAACTATCCAGGTGCTTAGTGGAATAATAAATTATAATTCATGACGTAAACTCGAAGCTGCGGCTAATGGGAGTATTGTTTTGTTAAAAAAATGAATTTTATGACTGTTTAGAAGTGTTTGGGTATTTACGATGGTGCATAATGACGAGATATTTTAAGTAGTAAGTTATTTGGGGTAGTGCAAATACAATTTCTTATATATTTGGGAATATGGGTGATGGTTGGTAAACGGACCAAACGCGGCTGCCGACATGTTAACGGTGGTCGCGGGTTTGAAACTCAGGGCACAAATCAAGTTTGATCACGATGTTTTCCTTAACCAATTTTGAAAAGTTATAAGCTAAGTTAGTCTGCCCTGGAATTAGAACCTGCGACCACAGTGAACACGTTGATAGCCAAGGTCCGTTAACAACACAACCACGCACTTCAGGTTTACTTATTAAATCATCTAATTCAGTAGATAATTTTTAATTATTAAAAGTACTTAAATAATAATAGCAAAAGTAAGGTATAACAAAGAAGGTGATATTAGTAAGACCTTTTTTTTTTTTTTTTTTTTTTTTTTTCTCGCGGGGAAAATCCCTTTACGGACCATCCCACCCCCGAAGGGGCGAGGGTGTGTCGGACTCACCGGCGCCTTCCGAGCCCAGCGAGATGTTGTGCCGCCCGTGGATGTGGACGGGCGGCCGCTGGGTCGGGTCCCTACCACTATACGCGCCGAAATACCGACTAAAAACCCCGCGTCGGCCACCATCGGTGCACTACAGAGACGGCCCCGGGTTACCGTTGAGCGGACGCGCCAGGACCGCCTCTTTGTGCACCGCCGCTTAGCGACGCGGCATGAGACGCTTGTAGCGTCACGTCTCGGGGGCCGCCAAGGTAGGGACGGCGGCCCCGCGTGGCCTCTGCGGCGCCGGGTTAGTTGTTGTCCCGGCGCCTCCTACGTCTCCTGTGGCGACGAGCGGGATCGGTCTGCTCCCGATCCCGCTCAGCGCTCTCCTTCTGCGACATGACACGTTCGCAGAAGGAGAGCATGGCTCGCCACGAACTCCGGCTGCCGACCATGGCGGCGACCACGGCCGGCAGCGAAAGGTCGCTTCCGACGACCGTGACGAGAGCGCTGCGCTCCTCGTCCCAGGCTGGGCACTCCTCCAGCGTGTGCTGGGCCGTGTCCTCACGGCAGTTGCCACAATGGTGGCACACGGCGGACTCCTCCGCTCCGGCTATGCGACACAGGTACGCACCGAAGCAGCCGTGCCCGGTGAGCACCTGCGTCAGCCGGTATGTCGGCGCACCGTGGCGCCTGTCCAGCCACTGTTCGAGGACAGGTCGCACTGCCGCGACGGTCCTCGCACCAGCACTAGGGTTCTCCAGCCTGGAACGCCACTCCTCCACAGCGGACCTGCGGAGGGAGGCCAACATGGCCTCGACCTCTCTGGGGACCAACCTCTGCCCACGCCCGGACGCCTCCTCTCGCCGGAAGAAAGCCGACGAGAGGGTCTTGGCGTCCAGCACCCAGGGCAGAGTTCCCGCCAATACGCAGGCCGCCTCGTGCGAGACCGTGCGGTAGCCCCTGATTATTCGCTGCGCCACCATGCGCTGCGGACGATGCAGCAGGCGGACGCAGCGATCGCCCAGGGACCCGGCCCAAACGGGACACCCGTAGAGGGCCATAGACCGCACGACTCCAGCATAAAGGTTTCGGCAAGGGATGCCAGGACCATCAGTGTTGGGCAGCAGGCGCCCCAGTGCGCCCGCCGCCCTCACCAGCTTCGGCGACAACTCCGCAAAATGCGCGCGGAAATCCCATCGACTGTCGAGGACGAGACCGAGGTATTTCATCCTCGAGCCGACGGGAATCCGCACGCTCTCCACTGTGATGTGGGCCCCTGGCGGAGGCCTACACCGAGGACCGTGGAAACACACGGCCTCGGTCTTGTTGAGGGCCACCGTGAGGCCCAGTCGCCGAATCCTGCCCACCACCAGTCCAGTACCGAACGAGGCGAGCAGGGCGGACCTCTGGAATGTCCTGGCCGTCGCTGTCACCAGTGTGTCGTCCGCATAGCAGACGACAGCGACGCCCCGAAGGTTGGTACCACGTAGCACCCAGTCGTAGCCGATGTTCCACAGGAGCGGCCCAAGAACCGAGCCCTGTGGAACACCGCACGTCACTTCCCTGCGGTGCCACCCGTCGGCACCCGGATACACCACGTACCTATCAGACAGGTACGAGTGCACCAGACGCCGAAGGTAGGGCGGAACCTCGTGGTACCGCAGTGCTTCTTCGATGCAGGCCCAGGGCATGGTGTTGAACGCGTTGGCGATGTCGAGAGACACCGCCACCACGACTCTACCCCGGGACACCGCACGCTCCGCTTGTGCCTTTACCCGCAGAATCGCGTGGACCGTCGACCGGCCCCGCCGGAACCCGAACTGGCAGTCCGCCAGATCCGGGCCCGTTCCCTCCAAATGCTCGACGAGGCGCGCGTGGACTACGCGCTCAAAGAGCTTGCACACCTCGTCGAGCAACACGATCGGCCGGTAGGCCGAGGGCGAATCTGCGGGTCGCCCCTCCTTGCGGAGCAGGACAAGCTTGCCCGTCTTCCACAGCGACGGGAAGATGCCCTGCTCAAGGCACGCGGAGAAAAGGCCGCGGAGCCTCGTACCCAGCGACTCGACGGCCAGCACCCAGACACGACCGGGTACCCCGTCGAGACCCGGGGCAGAGTTCTTGCTCCGCAGCCGAAGCACTGCCGCCTCTAGTTCTTGCGGCGAAACCTCCGGGATATCCCTTACCGAAACCAACGACGATGGCGCCGGTGGACGTGGCGCCATCGGTGGAGGAGTGAACTCCTCGGTGGCCGGAAACAAGGCCGCGACGACGTCCTCCAAAAGGTCAGTCCGGAGACTCTGGGTCAAGGGGGGCGCCCATGGGCGGAATTTCCGCATCGCCACACGGTACGGACGCCCCCACGGATCTCTGTCCAGAGACCTCCGGAACTCCTCGTTCGCCGCGGCCTTCGCTTGCGCGATGGCCACCCGCAGCGCTCTCTTCGCCTCTCTGTGGAGGTCGAGAAGGTGCTGCCCCTGCTCGTCGTCGCCGGGTCTACGGGTCCGACGACGACGGTGCCTGGCGAGTCGGCGGCGCGCGACCTGGCAAGCCGCGCGCAGCTCTGTGAGCTCGGCCGACCACCAGTACACCTGGCGCTTCACTGGGAGGCGGGTGACCCGGGGCATGGCCGCGTCGCAGACTCGCGACATCGCCACCCCGAACCATTCCGCCTCTTCCTCGACCCGCACCGATCCGTCCGGCACGGGGAGCCACGCCTGAACAATGGCAGCTTCCTTCGCGGCCTCCACATCGAGGCGCTTCGCGGCCCAACGTCGGCCGCCCGTGAATCGGGCAGTCGGACCACCACCGGACTGGCGGGTGGAGACCTGGGAGGATGAGACGCTGAACCGAATGTAGAGATGATCGGACAGCGTCTCCTCCTCAACCAAAACCCTCCAGTCCCGAACACGGCGGGCAAGGGCCGGGGTGGCGAACGTGACGTCCACCACCGAACCGCCGTTGTGCCGCACGCACGTGTTCTCCGACCCCCGATTCAGGACGACCAACCCGATGGAGATCGCCCATTCCTCCAGGGCCTCGCCCCGCGCGTCGGTCACCGACGAACCCCAAGCCGATGATTTGGCGTTGAAGTCGCCGGCTACAAGCGCGGGGCGAGGCTGGCTGTCATGCTGTACCAGGGCCCCCAGGCGCGCGAGGAAACTCTCGAATTCCGCCTGGGACCTGTTGGGAGAGAAATAGACTCCCACTATCCACACCCCTCCCACCAGGACCGCCACGCATCCCGCACCCTTCGCTACTTTTTCGAAGGGCGGAGAGCCGGCGGCGCCCTGGGTGAAGACGGCCACCGAGCCATCAAGGTCCCCTGCCCAGTCGTCACGGGCAGGGACAGAGTATGGCTCGGCGACCACAGCCACGTGAATCAACCACTGCGCCAGGGACTGTTCGAGCATGTGCTGTGCTCCTTCGCAGTGGTTGATGTTCGCCTGGAGGAAATTAAGATCCATCTAATTATGGGCGATCTCCATCGCCTCAGGGCGGGACGGTGTCGACCGCGTCGCAACCTCGGCTCCCACACCGCGTTGAGAACGGTGCGGGACCGAGGAGGCAGCGCAAGCCTTGCCGCCCACCCGGTGGTCCGCGGGTTTTCCGGCATCTGCGCAGATTGCGCAGTGCGGGTCCGCGGAGCACTCTCGGGCTTTGTGGCCTGGTTTACCGCAGCGGTAGCAGAGCCCGCTGCGGTCGCACTCGCCGGTGCATTGCACTCTAACGTGCCCCTTATAGAGGCATCGGTAGCAGCGCAGGGGCCGGGCCTCAAGCAGCCGCACTGCCGCTGCCACCCAACCCACGAGGACGCGCCCCGCCTTCACTATCTTCTCCGCTGCCTTGGCTGGGCAGCGGAGCCACACTGCGCCCAGGCCCGAGCGCCCGTCCCGGATCTCCCCGACCTTGACGTCATCGGAGGAGCACTCGCCGAGACGGGCGACGGCTGCTGCGACTGCCTCGGGGGTGGCTGAGGCGTCCAGCCCCGAGATCCGCAGCTCAGCAGTCTTCACGGGCCGGGAGACGCGTACGTCCTCCTCCGACCCGCGAAGGACCTCCCTCATTTTAACGATGAGGGAGTCGGCCTTCGCCTCCGACTCGGGCCCAGGCACCTCGAAGAGGTAAGCCCCGGTGGCTATTCGCCGCGACTTCAGCCCGGCTGTGATGCCGAGGCTGGCTAGGTCCACCTTTTGCTGGACCTCACGCAGGACCTGCGCGTATGAAATACCCCGCTTCAACGCCTCCGGCGTCACCGTGAGAGTCACGGCGGCTTTACGCGGGAGGCGGAGCTGGGGAGCAGCCCTGCGTGGGGCCTGAGCCGGCTGTTGGGCCGCCCGGGACTTCTTCTTGCCCCTCTTTGCCACCACAGTCCACGGGGTCTCCGTGGATGCGGTGGGTTGAAGGGGCGGGTGTGGCGTTTGCGGCCGGGGTGGGGCGCGCTTCCGATTACCTCGCTTGCGCCCGCGAGGCTCCCGAGAGGCGACTGGCGGCGGAGCCGTCAAAGGCGCGGTCGGCCGGGCAGCTGGAGCGGGGCCGCGAGCTGCCGCAGGGGCAGCAGTTGCGGCGCGGCCAACGGTTGGAGAGGCAACTTGCACCTTCCCTGCTTCTAGGGCCGGCCACGACGCGGCCGGGATCCCCGCGACGGCTGGCTGCGGCTTCAGGGCTGCCTTGGCCCTAGCCCGGTCGGCTGCCAGCGGGGGGCGGAGAATCGGCTCCGGAGGCAGCCGCATGGCGATCGCCTCGAGTTTTGCGTCGACCTTCGCCATGTGCACCTCGAGCAGCGCCTTCACGGCTTCCGCCTCCAAACCGCCGGATGCCGATTCAGTCGCTGATCGCTGCTGCGTCCGGACTGTTGTCATCAGGTCCTGGATCATTTTCCCCTGTGTTGTGAGGGCCGCCTCCAGCGCCGTGACCTTTTTGCGGAGTTCGGCCTTCTCCGCCTCGACCCTGAAGAGCTCCGCTGATGGTGGCTCCTGGGCTATTTCCAGCAGCTCCGACACGCTGTCTTTGATTTCCTTTACGTACGTGCCCTTAAGATTTTTGGCCGTACGTGCAACATGTCGGAGCCGCTCTGCCATCTTTATCAAGGCCTCGTTATGGGTGGCTGGGGGAGGATCCTTTGGTGCCGGTTTCAGAGGATTCGCCTCCTTGGCCCTCCGAAGATCAACCTCTTCCGCCTCTACCATTTCGGCCTCGGTGATGCTTTCCGCATCCAAGACAGCCTCGAGCTCGCTTTGCACCTTGGCAACAGCGTCATCTGTCGTGCCCGCGCTCCCAGGAGCCGCAGGGCGCCGCTTCAGTTTTTTGGTGGCAGTGCGGGAGTCTGTCTCTACCGCACTACTACCATCACTAGCTCTGGGCCGCTTCTCCACTGGACGGGAGCCTCGGCGTTTTGCTCGACTTCTCTTTGGTTGCGAAGAGTCGCTGCACGCCCCGGACTCCGAGTCGAAGTCACGGGGTGGCGCGGTCCTCTCCGCAGGAGATCCCATTGACGAGGATGGCCGACTGGTCGCCGGAGAGATGTCCGACTCTGGCAGCCTATCCACCACTACGGAACATGGTTGGGGTTTTGAAAAAGAACTATCCATTTTGTTCCCACGAGTATGGGGGAAAAGAAGGTCCGCCCAGGCAGTGCCCCCTGTACCTGGGTAAGCCTAGCGTAACCCGCCAGAGGGTCGGCCGGTACTCTGGCGGGGGTCGCACTAGAGACTGAACTGCCCATCAGCCATGCATCCCCTCGCGGTGCGCCGCCGCTTGGGATTCGGGGTACTTTTTATAGAGGCATCCTCCCTCGCGGTCCGGGCGGTTAAGCCAAGACCCTCGGTCCGGCAGGAGTGCGAGACATGACCACAAACCTCACAACCGGATTACGATTTGCGACGGCGACCGTGGCAGGGACACTCCCACAGCCCGCCCGGCGCGGGGTAAGCGCACACCGGGCCCGCCGATGCCTCCGGGACAGAACCGGAGGTAGGCCCTGAGATGGGCCCCACCTAAAACGACAGATGGAGGCGGCCGCCACAAAAGACAGCGACCGCCAAACCCCCTGCCCTCCCCCGTCGGATATTCGCCGTCGGCCATCGTAGTTGCAGAACTGCAACTACGATGACCCACGTTGCCCAGGGTGCACCACGTGGAGGTTCCCGACATCGCACCCCATATTAGTAAGACCTTGTACCAAGCATTAAGTATGTCTAACCAACTACACTAACTTACAATTTCAGATCGACATGTTAATCTTAATGCAAATTTTATTGCCACGATTTAGGTTACTGACGTTTCATTTGAGTTATCATTTGACATGTTCGTCACTACAAGATATTTAAAGTAAAAATTGGCATTATCACCGAATATCTACTACGGATGGAATAATTGCAACAAGTGGGTAGTTATTTTATTTACACCCTTTTTAGCTTAAGGTGTTCAAGTTTGTGTATTTAAGATGGTGGTGTGGTGGCGTTTTCCCTCCTTCCTATGATCCCGGGTCCTTTCCATCGTAGTGCGAAGAGGCATCTTAGCAGGCCAGCATAATTGTATCGAATGTCTTGGGACTGTCGTCTGATGCCATTCGATACATTTATGCTGGCCTGCTATGATGCCTCTTCGCACTACGATGGAAAGGACCCGGGATCATAGGAAGGAAGGGAAAACGCCACCACACCACCATCTTAAATACACAAACTTGAAACCTTAAGCTAAAAAGGGTGTAAATAAAATAACTACCCACTTGTTTGCAATTATTCCATCCGTAGTAGATATTCGGTGATAATGCAATTTTTACTTTAAATATCTTGTAGTGACGAACATGTCAATGATAACTCAAATGAAACGTCAGTAACCTAAATCGTGGCAATAAAATTTGCATTAAGATTAACATGTCGATCTGAAATTGTAAGTTAGTGTAGTTGGTTAGACATACTTAATGCTTGGTACAAGGTCCTTACTAATATGGGGTGCGATGTCGGGAACCTCCACGTGGTGCACCCTGGGCAACGTGGAGGTTCCCGACATCGCACCCCATATTAGTAAGACCTTGTACCAAGCATTAAGTATGTCTAACCAACTACACTAACTTACAATTTCAGATCGACATGTTATCTTAATGCAAATTTTATTGCCACGATTTAGGTTACTGACGTTTCATTTGAGTTATCATTTGACATGTTCGTCACTACAAGATATTTAAAGTAAAAATTGGCATTATCACCGAATATCTACTACGGATGGAATAATTGCAACAAGTGGGTAGTTATTTTATTTACACCCCTTTTTAGTTAAGGTGTTCAAGTTTGTGTATTTAAGATGGTGGTGTGGTGGCGTTTTCCCTCTTTCCTATGATCCCGGGTCCTTCCATCGTAGTGCGAAGAGGCATCTTAGCAGGCCAGCATAATTGTATCCGAATGTCTTGGGACTGTCGTCTGATGCCATTCGATACTCTGCTTGACGCATTTGCGCTTACCATAAGGCGCACTGTTGTCATTATGCCGGGCCAGTGTAAAAAAAGGTCTCATTTAGCTTAAGTTTTATATACTAAATAGGTATTTCTTAATTTTATGTGACGCTATTTGCAATCGAGAATATCAGGATTATTCAGAAGTCACTGAACACAGGCTGCTTCTTCTTTTTCTAACATAGTGCTTTGGAAATCCTTGATATATTGTAAGCATTGGATATATTGTGGCTTAAAAATAAAACGATAATGGTGATTATTTCCCGTTTTTTGTATCAAAAGTAAAAGTCGTGTGAAACAGTTTTTGGTAGTTTATTTTATAACATATACATACGTATCACAAATACAACGCGTAAACATCATAAATGTTGATAAGTACTTGTAAATAGTGTAAATTGTTTATATTAGTCTCAAAACGCGTCAGAATGCAATTCATATGAATGGCACGACAAGATATGCTAGACGCCATAGTTGAGTTAAGTAATCGTTAGTATTGTATGTCTTGATGCCTAAAGCTATACAGGAATCTAGAATAAGGTCATACCGATTCGATAATAGCTTATCGTAAAGTGTGTTGAAAAACGCTTGCCTCGTCTATATTATACTCTGTCAGCAAATATACGTCCTACTGCAGGGCATGGGCCTACTCTACAATCGAGAACTCGATTGAGAGTGGTTAGGCCATACAGTCCATCACGCCGCGCTGCGCTAGTGCGGGTGGCTTTCGTCCATACAAGGATATTTAAATTAAAATAAATGTCGACACAAGCAAGCCATTTGCCTGATAGTAAGCGTTAGGATTTGTCATGAACAGTAACAAAATTATACAACACCCTGAATTACAAAGCAATGCTTGGCATTCCAATCACTCGCCATCCTGAGACTATTGTATAATGTTAAGTCTCAATATGTCCAGTAGTTACTCTGGCTACAAAATCAAACACAAATATAAAAAAAACAAACACAAACAGTGCATTAACACTGTTATTTGGCGGGAGAAATAGACAATGCAGTGGTACCTAACCAGGCGGCTTCTTACATATGAGAGAGCTACCACCAATTATCGAGGATATATATAATTAAAAAATATCTTATAACTAGTAGTTTAGAAGACTTTTGATGTTTTTTTTTCTCAGTAGCAATATTGTCAGGACCAAATTCTTTACATTCCACATTTTATATACGTTATTCTGAGACGATCATATCAGCTGTTCCATCGACATCCATTCCTTGTCAATAATTTTCATGAAAA